>OV815996.1:0-1250000 GCA_929113495.1 Andrena minutula | reverse complement strand
TCTAGCAACTAAGTAGGTTATTTGCTAATGGTCAGTGAGATCAGAATTGTGATATTTCACCATTCTAGTACAAATTTTTGTTACATTCATAACTGTAACCCTTTAATAAAAAGAAAACTGTACATTTTTCCTTCGACGGGTTTTTTTATTTGAACAAAAAGTTTGTATTCTAGTACAGACTTTTACATATCTCGTGGGTCTCTCGTTAAATATTTAAATCACTTCATAAATTCCAATAAAATAGAAGGTAATCAAACGCGACATCCACGATCGGATTCTTCGATCGAATAATACTCAGCGCGACGATGGCTTGATCCCTCGAAACACAGGGGTCCCACGTTTCCCACAATCTTCGCAGAGCTACCCCAAGGAGGAGACAAGCTCGCAATTTCGGTGGGATTAATTAAGAAGACACCCCTGGTCCGCCCGTTTCGCGGGGTGAAATGGAACGGAAGCGACACGCCGAACAAAAGGGATGGAAATAATCGAGGCTGCTGCATCCAACAAGCCCGATACATCCAATATGCACGCCCCAGCCTGTTTACATTTGTTTGTTCTCGGCGAGCTGCGGGACATGTTGCTCCAATCTTGTTCCACCGTAGCCAAGCTGGTGTTCACGACTTGTTTCGTGACCAGCAGCCACGTATTGTCTGCGAGCGAAAGATCGATATGGAATCTAAAAGGCCGGAACAAGATTCATCTGCGAACAGAAGTATCGTCGCACCACGCGTGGTTTCGAAAACCAATTTGGCACTGTTCCACGTTGCACAGTGGAAACATTGCTTCGCGTAAAATTGGATTTTTGTTAAAATGTTTTAATATTCAAGAATTTGTGGTTCGATTATCCTAGGCGCTGCTATTCGTGGCGAAGCAGCTGCTTGGGAAAGTGAAACGTTTTACTGTGTGTTTGAATGAAATTAGGGAGTAAATGAAGAGCTCTGAGTTTAGGTAATTAAGTTGTTATTTGGGTGGCTTGATGCTGAAGGTGTAATTGAACTAAGTTTAAGCAATGAAATGGGTGTACAAATTATATTGTTTGAGGTAAAATGTGTACTGATATTTTCATGTACGGATTGTAGTCGTTTGGAAATGTATTAAAATGTTTGGACACAATGGCGTTTAAGTGGAGAATAAAGGAAGGGTATTTCGAAGCATCTAAACTGAATTATCTGGGAGATTTATAATGTTTCAGGTGGTTACGAGCATTTTATGACGGCGATAAAGAACATAGTAATTAGCGAGTCTTTCGTGGCCGGGACAGTGCGTTAATTAATGTCGGCGAAGCTGTAAGCACAGAGGAAGGGGGAGGATAGAATAAGAGTATCGAACGCCAAGTTTCTTTTACCCAATATCAATTTTCTCGTGCGTGCCGTATTAATAATTTAAGAAGATATTAATTTAATGATTAACTACAGTTTAATATTTGTCACTTTTAGTAATAATATTAGGAATATTAAAGTCAAAATTGCTCGTTTAAAATAGAAATGGAATTAACGAACGTTGTTCGTTAGATTCGTTTGACAAAATATTCAAGAGTAATTTTTAATTCAAGCCTAATATAGTTCGTTATTCTTGTCTTTTCCGAAGCAGTGTGCCTAGTTTTATTTAAACAGGATTATTTGATAAAAATTCGTTAACTTTATAAAAGAGATTCTATTACCAGATTGAAATATGCAGTGTTGTTTATGTTGCAGGATGCAAACCGTCCCAAGTGGAGGACCTGGTCTCGCTGTTGTAGCGGGAGATGTGCTTGCTCTGCGAGGAACAGGACTTGCCGCTGCAGAAACATGGGCTCTCCTATGCCAGGCTGCCCAGGCCCTCCAAGACCTCTTTTTGTCGAGTAAGTATTTATGTTCCAGCAATATATAATTTAGCCTAGTAATCCTTAGAGCACAGTGAACGAAATTATCCCATTAAAGATGACCTTTCTGACATGTTCATTCCACACTGGCAAATGAAAGCGGGTTATTCTTAAAATACAGATAATTAACAATACAACGATGAGGATTGCAAAATTATCTATCAGAACAGTAGATTCTTACTGTGATTCAACAGTAAATAAACTATCGCACTGGTATCCTAGCCACTAAACCATACCGGATTTCGTGAGATTACGCTCCAAGTTATTCGATGATACCCGTTTGATACTACGTTACTTAATTGTCAGATTAGATATGGAATATTATTCCCGGACCTTCCTCTTCAACTGAAAGCCGCTTACAGAAAAGTTACTTTGGAATTTATGGATTGGTCATTACGGTTAGTGGCAACGTGCAGGTACAAGGTCGCCTGGCAGTAGTCCTTACCCCCCTGGAAGTCTAGGCGCTGGTTTCGGCTAACAGCCTTATTTCCGAGGGTTACAATTGGTTTTACAAGGGTCCCAGGTTTGCGGGCAGGGGCTGGCGGGCCGAGTGTCTGCCAGATGAGGCATACAAATCGTTGAAAACCCTTACGGGTTCTTGAGTCCTATGAGAAAACTTTCTCTAAATAAAATTCTTCCTCTTCCTTCTTTTTAACGCACCTACTAAAAAAATACTATCACCGTGAACTTGAATCGAGATAACAAAGTAAAATTACTTTATAGCTTAATATCAAAATTACCAACGTTACCGATTAAGAAAGTTACCATTCACAGTGGCATCCACGGAATGCAAAACAAGCGTCTGCAAGTAACGCCACAAATTACAATGCAACCGCTGGCGATGAATCAGTAGCATTTGCATGCATCTCGGCCAGTAAACAGCCACTTCCTGTGTTTCCACGTTTCGCGTTTACAAAGTGCGAAGGCTATCATTACGATCGGATAAATATCTATTAGGCTTCTGTTCTCTGGAGGATAGTGACTGGGAATCGAGTAAAGTAGAGTGGCAGCGGGATGGAACGAGTGGTAGCGAGGATATCGTAGGGGCTGCCACCCTTGGGTGGATCGATAACACTAGATCTGAGGACCGACGGTATGCAGAACGCTGTTAAATCGTACGATCGCGGGCGATTACGGTTCGCCCCGGCGGATCAGGAAGTCAAACGTCGGCCAGTCGACGTTAAATATTCAATAATCACAGGGCGTGGAGAAACGTGACCGTCAAGGTACCGTTGAATCTGCAACCGTTGCCTCCCGATGGCATTCTGCGCGTAGACGTGTCTACTTTCGAATTCTACTTTCTTAGCTGGAGGTCAGAGTGTTCGTAGCGCATTGTAGTTTATCGCAGCCTGACAGCAAACTGGCGTCAAAGACCGAGGCACATTGCAGTTGAGTCGGGGTGTGCGAGACATGTTTGTCGAATTTAGCTTCCAGGCTGTAATAGAACGTTGGTGGTATCTGAAGATTATTTGTTTCCCATTTGAAAGTGTTACTGCAGTTTAGGAAGGTGTAAAATCTGACGGACCGTTGGGATAATGGAGACTCACTATTACTGAATTCAGATTTATGATTAGAGTAATTTTATACTGCGAAGTTGTAGCTAACGGTAGTCGTAGGTTTCTGATGCGGAACATCTAAAAATTGATTTCTTGTATTGAGAATGGAATGCTTTTCATCTTTCCACAAGTCGTAGGTACTGTGTGACATCTTTTCCGAGTTGACTGTCGAAAAAGAATGGGATTTTTGGGATTTTTTTATGGAAAATCTAGTAGATATTTTTTACAACTATTTCCTTATTTCAAAAGTATATGTATTCAGCAATTCTCGGTAATTTTGTTATAGAAAAATATTCATATTTCGCCGACCAACTAAGCATGACCTCTTAAATAGATTGTATTTCCTATTACATCAAGCTCTTGTATCTTTTTATTTGTGTATCTGATAAGAGCTAGGTCGAATGTTATCGGAGGCCTCTCAACCTATCGTTTTTTGTATTCTGCAAGCAGATGTGTTTTTCAAGCCCGGAAGGCAACTGTCAGTAGGAAGAAACGTTGATTGACAATAATAAAGTGGGCCACAGATCACTTGCAACTTTTTGCGAGTGTAATTAGTAATTAATGTCATTTGGAAAATGTAGGTGCGTGGTTTGCGCTGGAATGATGTAAAATAAAAAATTAATTCCGGTACCGGGAATCGAACCCGAGCCTCCTGGGTGAGAGCCAGGTATCCTAGCCACTAGACCATACCGGATTTTCGTGACTTACGCTTCATTCAGTCCGCAGAAATAGGGACTGATTAATAATTTACAATAAATATATCCATAAAATCATTTCAACGTTACACAAAATTTATATTGGGATAGGTATATGACGTTAAAAGTGATGTCTACGGTTTCCATAGTCTGTAACCTCAAAGTGTTATTTGAAACTTAGAGAAGGTGCGTCGTCTCGGTTTTACTCTTTAAATAATTATTTTTCATAGAATATAAAATAACTCTGGAGGCCTTTTTCTCTTCGAGTATAAGGGACTGACTTTCCCTCGCCATAGAAAGTCCCCTCTTGTCCTTCGCAAAAAAAGAACCCTAAAGGACCCTCGTGCTCATTTACGACGGGTCTGGCGTCGCGCAGGTCAGTACCATCGTCGCCGAACCCGTCGTGCTGGCCACATCTGATTAGGCTTAACCAGACAGCCCCTTTGTGAGCTGGTGCTTTAAGGTTTTATAGCATGTCATTGATTCTTAGGATGAGTAAGGTATTGTTTAACTCAAAATGAGAGACATTAACTCAGGAAATAGTACTTGAAAGTCGTTAAGTAATGTAGCAAATCAAATTCTTTCTTTCCATTCCATTTCCAACTAGAATTCTTATTCCAAAAATACTGTTCCCAAATTTTATCATGCCAGTTTATCAGGCCGTCGTATATTTAGAATCAAGGAAGCTTAGGCGGAGCTTAAAATAACGCATCGCGTCATTCAAAGAACAGTTCCCCAAGATACACAAAAAAATTACAAAATAAAACTTTAACTATCTCCTTAATTAAATCCAGAAAATGATTCACTTACAACAGGTGGTCCCTTTTGAAATATATATCTCACCAGACTTAATCAAAAAAAAATTAAAAGCCACTTTGAGTCAGCTAGTTTTTAACACACTCCCTCCTACCTAAACACATAATATTATAAACAAAAATCAACACGATTACTTTCTCTTCTCTCACGTTCCCTTACTTCTCTTTACCCGTACTCGATATAAGGCCCATCTGGATCACCATTCACAGCTACATGACTCATCACTTCTCATTCACTGATCCTACGTACGCTAATCAAGCGGATTTTACTCTCGAGCATATTCCTCGGGCACCAACGATTATACAACACAGCCGTAAGCGGCGACGCGCGAGATTACGCACATTTTAGTCGCACACGCTTCCCTGGCGCGGTTCTTGACTCGCGTGCACGGCTTAACAGGCGTGCCCACAATGTTGGCAATCCGACGCCCCCTTCCCGGGGCCCCTTGAAATTGCCAGGAGGTATCCTGCATGCGAATACGATGCCGTCGTTCGCATAGCATGACTCACGAGCGTCCTACGAGAAGAGCTACCTGCTGGATGCAGGGTCCTCGGGGCTCGAATGCCAAGGATTCGTCCTTGCATTCGGCCGGAGAGCGCGCGAAGTTGACGTCCGAGGAATTATAGCGGTCCGGACGTGTCCTGACGTTCACTCCAGATTCCAGTTTCGATTGTCCTGCGGGTATCCGCGAGGAAATTTTGACTGGAATCCTTGGATGACGGGCTACGCTGAGGAACGATGTTTCTCGGTGCTGTCCGTGTAATTTCTGTTTCGATTGTCTGCTGGGAGGGTGAAGCAGTTGCTCTGTAATTCAGGATGAGAGTGGTATCGCTGTGATAAGAAAAGTCAGTGAAACAGAGTTTAAAATATTGTTTCCATTTTGCGATATAATTTTGTTTCTTCAGCTATTGATATACAATTGAAAATTACACCAAATAGCAAACTAATAGACTCTACTGCAGCACCAGAAAGAAGTCACTAACCTTGTCGTACCAAAGTTGAGCTATTAATGATTTAATTCATGAAACATAATTCCATTCAAACACTGCCACTTTCAATTCACTGAATCATTTTCGAGGTACGTCTCCAAGAATCTGCAGGCTGAATGCATCCGACTTAAAGGCCTCCGTTGAGTACTTTAAATACACTTTTACTGGAAGGCGTATGACGCGAGTAGTGTCTGTCGCAGGCGCGATGCTCAAATGAAACTCTCTTCCCCGTCCCACGCGGAATTCCTCGAATTAGATGCACTCAGAAATTCCCCTCGAGACTCCCTTGGGCGTGAGCTTAGCATGGAGCGATATGTAAGTACGACTTTAATAAAGTCCCTGGGCACAATACGGTCGGCGAGGCGTTACCACGTGTCTTAGAAAATGCCTCCGTTCGTTTCGCCATTCTTTGGGGCGAGAATCCGCGCCAGGCCTGCTAAATAATCAACCAAGTGCACTGTTACTCTGAACGCTGCATCCCACACGCGTTCGGTTGTTGTTATCGCCGGTGAAAGGGTTCGTGGCTCGAAGCAGAAGATTAAAAATATTTCGACACCTCCAAGTGCCTTCTTATTCTCGTAAATTGTTACTAAAAATTGGCACTAAGTAGTTTAAGTACTATTAGGAACAGGGGGGCGATTGTAAAATATCTCCCCTATAATGCGATTTCAAGATAGCCCCGTGTTTTTCCTCCAAGTTACCCACAAATACCCAAACTATTCTCAAAATCTTGCAAAGATAACAACCATCCCCTATCTAAACCACCCTTCATTAAATCCAATCGACAAGCTCCCAGTTACGGTATCGAAAGCACAACACCGTTACAACGCCATCAAACAAATCCTCCCCTTGCAGCTCGTATCTCCAGCAAGTGTATCACCGCGACAGCCCTCTTGTGCTGGTGGCGACTATAAAATCAGAGTTACACGTGTATATACCTACCTATGTACCGCGCGAAGCGAGACCGTCCTCTTCCTCTCTTCTCCACGACAACCCACCCGCGCCGCTCCCCTCGTGTGTGTACGCTAGTCATTCCAGAGGCGTGGGCACACAATTGCAGAAACGTCGAAAACCCGGCAATACCTGGGTCTGTGCACACACGCGAAGTTTGCGCTCTCCAGGCTGCAAAATACGTGTCTGACAGTGTCTGATGCCCATTACACGGCGCTCTGTAAACAGCCATGAGGATCGCGGCAGCGCGCGAGCGAGGTCAAGCTGCTCGATGGGGATGAAAAGGGAGCAAGCCTGGTAATCCCGACATATGAGCTGCCGTCGTAGTTACCCGAGCTTCACGTTGTCTGCTTCTGAAGAAACGCGCGGACTCGTTACGCCCTTTACCTCGTGGCTTGCCAAAATATTGAATAAAAATTCCATATTTTTAGACGTACAGCAATGTGTACAAAGTGGCTGGCTGCAAGTGCTGCAAGTTGAAGACTTTTCAAACACTTTTATATCTGACGACCGTTTTTTATATATTCATACTGTGTCTTTTAAACCAACATTCTCTATATGAATGTACGTATTTAAAATACCAGGACTGAGTCGCAGAACTGTCTTATGAAAAGGGCCTTAAAGGCGAATTCACATGCACCAGTTTCTTGACGGTTTGAAACAATTAATAAAGCAAATATGTTCGCGTGTGTATTCTTTAGAATGTCGCTCTGTAAATGCTGCTTGTGCAAAAGTAATTGATTGCGATAGCTGTTCAGAGTTAATTGTATGGTGGGTGGGCTGACGTACATAATTGTTTACTTTGTTGAATTTCATAATCATCGAGAGATGGGGATTAAAGGTGTACGCCAGACACGTGGACACGTTATTCGATGCTGCATGAAGAGCAATTTCAGCGTGGTAATCCCAGTAAATGAGGTTGCCTCGCACCCCGCCATATTCGTGTTTGCTTTTCTCTTTGTGTCTCTGAAAATGTACATACGTGCCGTTTTCCAGCTTCTCTTTTCCTGTTTCCTGTTTGTACACTTTTTACTGCCACTATCATGAATCTGGAATACGTAATAAATTCGAATTTCATCCTCGACTTTCGTCGATATTTTTTCCCCCCAACTTTTTTCTGCTGGGAATGCTGCCGCAAATTCCTCGCTCAGAGACGAAGATGTATTCGGACGGCTTACCAGAGTTGCCGCGCGGTATATCAATTTTTCATGTTTTCCAATGAACATTTTTCTCGCGCGCCGCGGCTGCATGAAATATCGGCCGTGCTAAGTGAATGAAAAACTTGCCGCGCAGCTTCGCGTTATCTGGATAGAATATTTTGTGCACGCGAGGCGTCGAAACTGGCGGGAATAAAAAATTTAACGAGCAAGAGGAAATAATGGATGGTATTAAACTGATAAAGTGTTGTTTGAAATTTTATTGTTTCGCAATTGAAAATAGAGATTAAATATGAGAGAAAGGAATTCACTTGCAGTGTCAGTTTTAATCGTTCAAATAAAAAATAAAAGAATTTAATAAACACGTCTAAAAATTGATCTATTAACGTAGATTTCCAACGTTTTATTTATCATAATAGAATGCAATAATTTGAGTGAAGGTAGGTTGTAGAAAAACGAGAAGAATTGCAAAGTGAGATTCCAGAAGAAATCGAGGAACAATTGTAGCTACTTCAGCATTGAAAAAATTCCTTCGATAAAATTTCTCCTCTACCATTGAAGAATATGAATCGAGCACAATTGTACAATAATTCTGAGAACAGAGCCGTGTTCGGACACGGTTATGATCCTCGCCTTGTGCTCGATATCAATGTCACTTTATAATATGCCAATGAGCGACCAGCTACGTGACCAGAAATTCGGATAAAAGAGAAATCAGTTTCGAAAAGAGGCACGTGCCAGGGGTGATTCAACCGTTCCTCTCTGCCCTCCAACATCTATTTCCGCTTTATTGATACCTCATGATTTTTAGAGGCCTGCGTGGTGTAGAATTCTCAATGAGTCTAGCAAAGTATTCCTCATTTGTATGAATTGTGTGTACAGAGACGTATTATCAAGGTTCGTCGTATCTTTCACGTTTTGATATAACATTTATTATATTAAATCGCAGATTACTTCCTAATCCACCCTTAAATTGATGCAAAAAGACTAAAGTAGGTATACCTACGTATGTTTTCTGTCAATGAACTTTATATACATTTATTTCGGCTTAGAATATCAAGTGCTTTCTAAGTGCAATTAGGAATAACGCCTTTGGGACTTGGTGAACGATGCCTCAATAATGGCTGCTCGAATTCGCAACATTGCTCACAGATCCGCCCATGCGAGATACTTCGCGTTCCCCGTTAGGGCTTTGCTCTCGATCTCTCTTCATCTATCGAGCTATATAACCAACAGGGGATCCCTGTGCGTCTGTTGGTTCTATCCCCGACCATTAATTACCTCGAGATGCGCTTGCCTCGAACCCTAGACTGAAGTTGCCCACTCAAAATCGCCTTTCGCATTGACGAACCTGCCAACTTCCTGCGGGCTCTTCGCTATCACTCGTGGAAAGTGTAGCGTGGCACTTTTCTGCGGCACCTAACCACACGATGGCAATTATTTTTTGAATCCCAGCTTGGCAATTTCTTCGTCGAAAAATTTCTGGGTTGATCGTTTTCTGTCAATCCATTTTTTGTGAAATTTGAGTTTTTATTTAATTTATTTAATAAAAACACAACGTCTACAATAATAATCCTAATTTAATAATACAGTTTTTGTACACTATTTTTTATAGTTTGATATTTAGTCAGCTTCAAGACTAAAATCCACCTAATATCAGAAACTTTCCCCCAAACTGGACTTAACACCACCACGAGAAACACGAAGGCACCCTCAATATTTCCACCACAAAACTGTCACGAATATTCAACCAGAAAGCAGCCCGACTGCAAGAGATTCCCTAGTCGCAGGATGTAACCAAGCCACGAGGCTTCTAGCGTTTCGCACTCGACTTTAATCGTCAAGTTCCACGGAACAATCGCTAGTCCCGCCAAAGCTTTCTTCTGTAGCCGTTGCCAGGGGTGGAGTGTACGTGCGCGGCAACCCCCTTCGAGGCGAAAGAGGAAGTGAGGTCGCGGTGGATGTGTGTAAAACAGGGCATATTTTACAGCGGTATGCCGCCAGCCAGGTGCTCTCATCTCGTTCACCTCTTTGGGTTCGGGCTTCTGGAGGGTTGAGAGGGCCAAGGGTGAGCGACCCTCTCGCTCTTCAAGCAAGATAGTAGCCCCTAATGGCTTCTCGTCCTTATTTCGTCATTTACCCATCCGCCCTGGCCAGTCCGTGGCTAAATATTTACTCGCCGAGTAAAGTAGCAGTCAATGCCAGGCGTCACTCTCCTAGGGGATTTCTAATTTTCGCGTATTCTCTTTCGTTAGAGGGGCTCGTCTGGCTTTTAGAAGACTACCAGACGGCGTCGATAAAAGGCAAGCGTTAAATCAACGTTGACGTTCATTGAGGATGTTGACGCGTTTATACGTCACGGGAGCCGATACTAATTTCGAGTCGTGGGAATCCCTTTGAGGAGTGTCGAAGTATCCCCTTGACTAAAATTGTGGTAGATAGATTTGGTGGCAGTATTGAGGTAGAATGTGTGTTAAATAAAAATCAAGTAAGATGGTGTAATAGAGTAGGTACACTGTAGCTTCGTTCTCCACTTGCTATTTTTTTTTTTGCATTAAACAGTTCCTAGGATAGTTCTAAACTTCCACAGACAGAACACGAGACGTCCATTATAAAAAAGTTGCCTTGTTGGAATCAGTGGAAGACAGTTTCAGTTGTAAAATGCTCCCAGCGAGTGTCCTTGGATTTTCATTCGAATTAGAGGATGAGCAACCTCTTTGAAAGAAATGCAAGCTTGCGATTCATTCATTTGCAACGTCCAAAATTGTTTTTTGTCGTACTAGAGAAGCCTTCTAAGTTCAGACCATGCGAAACGTTTTTAATACATTTCCGAATTCTCTATAAAGAAATTAGAGCAGGCAGTCATTCTTAAAAAAGCGAGGAGCTATGTAAAAAGAGCCAAGGGACGCTTGAAATTTGAAAAAATTTGTTAATTACCAGTGACATACTTTTCGGTGGGTAATGATACTTGGTTTAGTCCTCGAGGAATGTCGAAATGTCGGGGAAAATAGTACATTTAATGAGTCTGAGAGCGGACAAAGTGACGGCAAGTGTTTCCCACCGAAAAACGAGATTGCGAGTGGAAAATGCAGAACATTCTCGAAGTGTATGGTGTTTCATGAATGATTTTCCTCATGGAGCGAGGTGAGCATTCAATTTCCATAGCTTTTCAGCTTCCGACAAACATCGCGTGCCAAGTGTGCTGTTTTCGTCCACAGAAGTCACTAGAATCTTTTTCACGGAACAAAAAGGTATTCTAAATTTCCATAACACATTCTACGTTCACTTCGTGTTTGTACCTTCCTATTTATCCATAAAATTATACCTTCTATTTATTTTAATCACGCAAGCAGTATTTAAAATTGTGCAATTCGATATTCGACACGTGTTCAGATAACTTCTTTTGTAAGTGATTGCTTAGAGCCTTGACATTGTTCCATAATTGATATACGTTGTCTCCGCTTGTAAACCTTCGCGTCCAGTGTAGCGGAAAGTTATGCAAATTGAAGGCACCCGGGGAATTCCACTTATTTTCACGTTTACCCTTATAAAATGAAATTCCAACCACTTGAGAAACGTAACCTACACTTTTACTTATTGAAACTCGTACTAAGTACGTGTATCTTCACTCGTGATATCTGGCGACCCCTAATCTACCATCTTTCCTTCGCTGATCAAATACTTTACTAAAAATCAATAAACTTTTTGCTTCGAAAAGAAATTTTATCACTAAATTAATATTCATTCTTAGTTTGCTTCAGTTGTCTAATATCTCTTCCATATGTCTAGTAGATTTTAATAAAAATTTGTCTACCCTTCCTTTAAGAATTAATTAATTTGTAAAATACATATCTTCCTAATCTAAAATTATAACATACGTAGGCTATTTGACACAAAAGGACAGAAGGAACTTTCGATCGTTTAAGATCAACTTTGACTACTTGACGTGCAAATTATTAAATCGATCAAGGTTGATCCCGGTACTAACCGTGTTCAGTTTATCGCGATTAAACACGAGGTATGCAAGCCATAGGAAAATGTGGATGGGTAAAGGGTACAGAGGTGAGTGAGTTGCATGCATTTTCCTCTGCTTTATCAGGTATAAACTGTCGAAAGAGAGATTACAAAGTTTCGCTCGATTATGCTAATGATATCCTGGGCTGGCTCGTCGCCGAGCGACCTGAGAGTAAGCACCGTCGCCATCGGCGAATTTTTCTTCCGCTTCATCGCGGCCGAAACGGGACATGTCAGTATCAGGAATTCCTTAATACCATTTATGCAGTCAATGGAATTTATATTTCTCGGGATAAATCGTCTGGCAACGCGCAACACTTTTTCCCACCACGCTTAAACGGTTTCCTTTCCTTTGCATGCTTTCGAGCGGGCACTTTACTTCCTTGCTGTTCCATATCGAAACAAAAATCGAGATCTTCCTGTCCTACTTAACTTCATCTTGACATCGGGATTTATATATTATTTTAAAAGCATTGAGAATATTCCTTCTCTCCAAAAAACGTCGAATCTTTTCACTGTCACTTTAAACTATACCACCCACAATTTTTCTACAGACTTTCAGAAGAGTTCAAAAATCGCCTGGCATCGCGTTCATTTTCTACTTAAACGCAGATGTCGTGCCTCTCCCAAGCGCAATTGACCCCCCACCCACGACTTCGCCCCCTCGTTCGCGAAATTCCGCTTCTTCAAGAAAATCCTTCCCGTCGTAAACACGCCTTTATTATTCAACCTTCTGTCGGCTGCAAGTGCACGTCGGCCAACTAGAATGCCAAATTAGCCGTGAGGAACAATGGGTCTACAGTGGGCACTAAATATACTAAGCCTTCAGGGCCATGTGGGGAGAGGCAGGGTGACTCGAAACGGGAGAAAACTGGGGATGGAGGAGGGAAGATTTCGAATGGTCAGTGGAGTAGGCAGCATTTAATAGGACGGACAGGAACGGAGAGCTCTAGGAGACTATCCATCAACGTCGTGGCCTGTAAATACAACACAGAGATATATCCTCATCTTTCTCTACTCTGCCCACTCGTTATACAGAGTGGACCATAAAACTCGATCAACTTGATTGTCCTCAGAATCAGAAGATCGAGTTAAACTGTCATTTTTGGACAATTTGATTCAGACGACACTATCAATTAATTAGAATACATTTTCAGTGTTACTTTCTTTTTGGAATTTTTAAGATCACTTCTATTTATGATTGTAATCCTATAGCATTTTATTTTGGTTTAGTTATCTTCTTCCCACTTACCTACATGCCCAGTTTTGACAGTATAGAGATTTATCTTATGGTGCCTGGCTGACTCCATTCTGTGTCTATTAAATTGCTTCCATGTAAAACCATCAAGGTGCCCTGAAAACTTGCGAAAGTTATAGCGTAAATAGCTTGTGAGCTACTCTAGATCAAATTGCCCGAGGTAAAGAGATTTTAGTCGATCAGCCAGCACTGGAAATAATCGGTGTGATCGAGTTATGTGGCTCACCCTGTACACGCGAGGAGGACCTGGAAGCAAAGTGTTGGTGAAATAGACAAGCGTGATGCTGGTATTGCGATGAATCTCGAAAACAATCTTGATGCTGTCGCTTCTCGATCGAGGGTTTGTTATTTCTGTAATAGCGAGACAGATAGAGTGTCTCCTGACAGGGTTTAAGCTGACATTTCGCGGGGATATTTGAATAAAATGGGTATAGTGGGAATCGCAATTGGATTGATTTGTGTATAGATATCAAACATTGGGATGTGGCTTTGATCGATGAATACTTTTATCGCAACTATTTTATATGAAATGTTAATCTACATTGAGAAAATTAATTATAAATGACAGTTTGATCCGCTCTGCCTCCTTGAAAGTCTCAGTTTAATCCACCAACTATCAAACTTAAGAGACTTAGGAAACTAGATCTCTATAATCTATCGTTGTCTTCGTTTTAACATTTGTTCTTATAATCATAATTTTAACCGACACGAAAAGGGAGATATTTCTTTGGAAATATAAAAATACAGGGTACCGAGGGGAACAATAAATAATTTCTTGGCGAAAACGCAGAAACATCCACGTATATGCGCGTCTTCATGTCCCAGTATTGTTATCAGACGTAGAATTGAAAATATTTGCTTTCAGGTAGTCGCGTTTTGAATTAATTTCTTTCTGATGCACATTGCACGTGCTTGACTGTTGGAAGGGTTTCAGAGTTTTAATCTCGGTGGTGCAATTTAACGAGCAACAGAACACCTCGCGGACTTTGAAAAGCAGTCGACGTGTCGTGTGTTTGCCTCTCTTCTTTTCAAAGGGTCGTACATTTTCGTACTCTTTTGTAATCTCCAACGTGCTGCATACGGCAACCTTGTGGAAAGCTTTTTAGACGAGAAGAAAAAGGTGTGAATATTGAATCTCGATGTGAGACCGCGAGAAGTACGGAAAACCACGCGAGGAATTTTATTTAAACACTGTTTTCTTTGCATATCTGAGAGAATCGATTCGTAGATGTGCTCCCATATTATAATTGGAATTCTGAAAATTGTGATTTTATGGTAATGAGTGATGTTATAAAATGTATTTATTCAGAGTTACACCCGTGTTCGAATATACTGATGCTTTTGTAATAATATACCGCCTATATTATTTATTTTAATAGACAAATCAATATTCCATGTTTCAATTAACGAAGAGTCATGTGGGATTTTAATATCCAGCATGAATAATACGAAATTCTAGGATCGCAAAATGGAGAAGTGATAACGATGACAGCTATTCATCGATATTTATTTGTCATCAATCATTCAGTAAAATCAATCGTTTGTCAACGACAATTCATGGTAATACAATTAAAAACAAAATTACATTTACTTGGGTGCATACTATAAAAAACCATTTAAATGAATTAAAAAGTGCAGCGATTCTGAATGACACTCGTTGTTAAAAATTCTCATAGCAGTAATAAAAATTTTATACAGCTTGAAATTGCAAAATTTTTACATGCATTGGATGCATTGAATCGCGTACAGAAACTATAACAGTTTTCAGGTCTCGAAAAATGCGTGGAACAATTTTTCCCCCTGTTTTAATCCGTACGATTGAATTTTAAATGAGAATGCATCTGATCGATCGCAAAAATCTCATAGCTCGTTTTGGAAAAATTTTGCTTACGTACTATTTTATGCTAATGCAATGGAGTCAGTGTTCGTGTCACAATGCTTTTGCTGTGACTTTCGAATACCCAACTTTAAACGGAATTTAGAACGTGTATGTGATTTTTATTTAATATGTCATGAAAAGAGAGTTTTCTTTACTTTCTTTAATAATAAAAGCCTTTGTGAAGATAGACGCAGAAAATTTCAGTTGCAACATGGTGACTTCTACATTCTCGACGCGAAACAGGAAACAAGAAATAATTCTTCATCCCTGCCTTCTTCGTGAGAAAGGACATTTGAAATATGTATCTGCAACCATTGTCCTCTGACCAAATATCTGCCTCCACGAATTAGGACGTCTCGCATCTGGTGCAATGCATCCTGACGCATCTCTCGCGTCACATTACTATGCAATTAGTTTCGACTCGCATCTGGCGCGAAGGAACTAATATGTACTTGGTTTTTATATGAATACATTGACTTCCTGCATTAAACATGAGCAATTTAATACACCGACACTCGTCTATTAATTATCTCTACTAATACTTCGATCGAAGATCGAACTTCGAGGTGAACAGCGAAGGAAAATAACATCTTAATAAAGTAGGTTCCTCAGCTACAATTGACTATTCACTTAATTCGAAATTAAAAGGGTAGATTACTAAAAAAATATTAAGTATACATATGCTGAAAGAGAGATGACCAGAGAAAGAAAATTATTTCCCAAAGTGTTCTCTTTAATACTAAACTCAAAATCGATAAACGCTACTAACATTAAATGACCACGCAACAGTTACATCATACAATTCCGCCAGATGAAGAACCCTTCTGCCTACGAACGAAAACTTTCGATAAGTACCCAGGAATCTACAGGATCTTTGAGCTGCAAACAGAAACTTGTTCCTCTAGCTATTCCATCCCATGCGGCCCTTGAATTTCCTCGGAATTTCAACATGAGGAAAGTATCCCGCGGGCAGGACGAATGCTTAAATTAGTAGGTCGCAGCGAGAGGGAAGACAATTCCCTGCGTCAAGACGCTTCAGCGATCGTTAGCCTGTTAATGTCCGTGACACGCGCGAAATTAACGGCTGAATGGCGAATTATAGTGGATTTACAGCGATGGTAAAGGACAGATGGCACTTCTGGCCAGACTGTTTGCCGACTGCTCCACGGAGTGTGCTCTTGGAAAACGGATAAGTGTCTTCTGCACTGATAAAGCTGGACACTCGACGTTCACGTAATTAAGTTGTGGGCACCGTAAAATCGTGGAAAAAAACAAGATACCTCAACATCTATTCAGAGTTCTAGCAAAACGTGATTTACGAAGTTCTAGCAATACCACGAATCGTCAATCGGAGGCTGTAAATGTGTCCCTGGAATTTCGGCAGTCGAGTCGGCTAGTTCGGCGTAACGCGGTTAGATTGGATCCGAGATGACGGAAATAGAGCCAGCAAATCGAACGAACGAGATTATGGTACCGGCGATGAAGGATAAAGTGGCTGGAACGAGAGCAACCGTGCAGCCTCTTTGCCGTTTCCTCAATTCTTCTTCGTATCTACCCTCAACTTTGATCCACTTCCTGGGAGAAGCTGATTCGATTCTATCGTCCTCTTCCTGCCCGCCTCTGGCGAGGAATCGCGTTACGAGTAAAACGTTCGCGCGCTGCAAACGATAGTAAACGATTCGGGGTGGTAGCGGGACACTGTCGCGATAAATAAAGACAGCAAATTGCGAGGAAATCCCTCTCTGCCGTCTGGCAGATTCGAGACTCGAGCACCTGTGGCCGACTTCCAACTACCTTCGAGCTTGTCAGTTCAACGAATACTTGGAGGAATTAATTAGAAACATCTCGATTCGAAATTCCCATCGAATCATTTGATATTATGCGTTTCTATAATAAAGCTCTATTAATCTTATTCTCGTCAGAGATTTACTTTTCTATATTGTGAAAATTGATGTTGGAAGTGTTTCAAAGATTCAGGGTTCCGCGACCTAAAAAAATTTAAGAGCTTTCACGACTGCTTGGAGGTAAAGGGCACATTGTACAAATTGCAATTTAATGTCATTTGATCGAATAGATATTTTTTATTTCATAGTCTTTTAACACTGTGTTACCATTGATCCTGCAGCACCACCTACGTACTCCTAATCCTACGTTTTCCTAATCCCACTCCTTTGTTTCACAGGCTACTGCAGCTATTAACAGTCTCGAATGCAAAATGGTATTACCCACATTAACATCTGGATTTTCATTAAAATCTGTTTCAGACGGCGGCGTGGTGGGCGGTTCGAGGGCTGGGCCGGTGGTGACCCTTCACACGTTGGAGCTGACACCACGTGGTAGAGTTTTGCTGCAACTTGCACCACCTGAAACAGCTCGGGCGTATCTGCCGCCTGAATATCGACCGGGACGCGTATATTCGGACACCGATTCAGAAAAGGTACGCGATTCTAATTATACGCCGCTTTAACTTCCCGCTGGAGTTAATTAGCGGACCACGTGATCCGAGGGGGGAGGATTTTGTGAACTGGAGGATCGATAGTTGATTGAAATCCAAGTGCCGTTCAATGCATCTGGATTAGTCGTACCGTAAACTTATTTATTCCATCAATTGGAAGTATACCAAAGACTAGTCCCGTTTAAATAAATAATAATAATAATAATAATAATACTATTTCCCAGTATCAAACAGTACTATTTTTTCACTATTTAGTAATGACACGTGATCGAAGTCTATCTCAACCTAATAACTTCTAACGAGATACTCACCGAACGAACTTCATAATTCCCTAATTAAGCCTCGTTCAGTTTACGTTTACGCGACTTGGCGCCCGTTCACGGTAAGCTCTGCTAAATCACACAGAATCTCCCCCCTCGCCCACTCGAGCGTAGACATTTTTAACTGAATAGCGGCGTTTCAGACGAAATTAACGCGAGCCACCGTGTTCGCGACCCGATAATTAATCGCGGTCGATGTGTAATGACGTTTTATACAATTCGACAATTTAGCGCAGAATAGCTTGGAAAGCGAACGGCCAGGCGTCAACCGGCGGCGAACAAATTGCCAAGCAAATTGTTTATCGGGGAAATTAGCGACCCCCTTTTTTCGCCCGCATTCATCGTTTCGCGCGAACTTAATCGTGTGCAGGCTCGCTGTTTTTGTTTCTCGATTGTCGAAGGGTAGGGTAATTCCCGGTTTGTGCTATCGATGTTCAGTCGAGTCCCATGTTAGCTTGCAACGATGAAATGGGATAGAATTTTTAAATTAAACGCGGGAAGTAAATGAATTCCAAGCAAACAAAAGGTGTGCTGGTGATATTCACGTCTGTGTCTGAAGTCACTTTAATTTACTTCGTTGACATCAGCTTTTCATAGACAATGGAATACTCGAAAATGTATAACTGCAAGCGTAAATGGAAAATTCATTCTTGAAGAATTTGAATAAAATTGTTAACGAAGTATGAAACCTCTATTTTTATTTGAATATGGATGCAGTGCGGTATAATGTAATGCAATGAGGGAAATTGTCAGCCCGCGCACAATATACATTTGCAGTAATAATTCTTATTGAATCACAGAAGGAAAGCAGAGAAACTGCTGCGGATCTCGCTTCTATTGTGCGATTCCTCTTCCTCTCTATTTCCCCCGGTTTTCGTTATTTACTCATGCACGCGAGTCTATTGCATTTTGCTTGTAAGCTAGTGTTTATCTCTGAACACCGAGAATTCTTTATTTGATAAACTTCATTTCACTGTTATCTGCAAGCCAATTATTTCTCCTGCGCTGTCAATGTCCTTCCTTTAACACGGTGTCAATTGTTCCATGAGAATCCTCCGTTAAAATTAATATCCTTTTCGAGATAACAGAAAAAGAATTATGTGCAATATCCGTGAATGTCTCAGCTTTCAATTCCACGAGTCTGTAATTAAAGCGGAGCCAATTTCACGTGCGATTTGCTCAGCCAATTAACGAACCGATCGTTGATACCTTTTTTCTTTAGCTGCTTGACGAAATATATAGCGCCCTTTTTCTTCCTCTGCCACGTGAAGCTGAAGAGATATACACTTTTTTCTTGCCACGTGGAAATTTAGCATTCTGTAACTGTGGTGCTTATACAAACCTTTAAAAGAATTTTAATAACTGAAAAATTCAATATAAAAAATATTATGTAAGGGGTTGCAATATCAAATCTTGCGAATTCTTATACTTGGAGAGGGAGAGGTAAGAAATCGTCAAAATTACCCTTACGTAATTTAAGGACGGCCCCTAATGATAGTTAGTTATTCACCAGAGCGACGTAATTCCACCGCGGATATTATTTCTGGAGGATCTAATGCGCGCAAGCAGTCGCTCGTGCAATTTATGCAAATGCCTAGCCGTACGCTTAAAATATAAACAGCTTAGTTTTCCTACAAGTTGCTTTCTTTAGAGGTATAAATAATAAATAGGTGTTTCCAAATCAGGGAACTAGCATCGCCAGATTTCTAAAAACAGTTCGGGGTCAGATAACTCAACGCTATTTGGTGTTCATATTATTTCTGCCCTTTCGAAGAGTTTTATGGCAGAGAGTTAAATAAGTTCCCCCCCTAGGAAACACGTGGGTGGAAGGTCTGCCCACGTGGCCATGGCTAGCGACTATAAGTCACGTGCCTGAGGAAAACGAACCGTGCATTCCATCGCCTGAAACACAACGATACCCTTCCCGAAAAGTGACCATGGAGTAAGGGAGTCGAGGGTGCGTTCAGGTAGCTGAGCCATATTAAACCCAATGCCAGTTACTTCGAAACGGTTCGGCCTTCCTCCTCCATAATCTATCTTACCAATATTCAAATCTACCAAACTCGTTTCGACCGATTACATTCTTCTGTGTCTGATCGCGACGCTATTTATCTTGATCGTTCCTGGATTTACATATCAAAAGATAATATATTTCCCAATCTGAGCGTTCGATTTAATAACAGTGCACCCCTCGCCGAATCTCTCCCATTACACCACAAAATGAACTATTCTGTGTTTCTCCGTACTTATTTTATTAATTGTAATAATTGTGAAATTTGCTGCTTTCAGATGTGGATGTACTCGCTGGGAAGGGCATTATTGGACACGACTCCGAGAGTCGCGGCGCTGACAGGAACCGTTTCGGTGTCACCCTCGTCGGCGCTCCAGTCCGTTTTAGCAGCCATGACAGAGCCCGATCCTCGGCGCCGAGCCTCCTTGATGAATCTTCTAGACGTAAGTCTGCAAATCCAGTGAAAATTGTTTCCCACCGTTTCCCAATCTCCCGTCGTCGCGAGATCTGTCGCGGAGATCGTGGCTGGATTCTATTTGTCCCCTGCTCCCTCGAAAGTCGCGCGCGACGGAGAAAGAGACAGATAAAATATATTTTCCGCGGCGAGCCGTGTGTTTGAGAGTTATGCGTGTTGTCGTAAAGTGTAACTACACGGCTTCTTGATAGCTGTATCCGTTGGTGTAAATTTCATTGGTGTCGGGGTGAGGAATGGAAAGAGAAACTGAGGGTGGAGGGTTGTTGTGGAATTCAAAGGACATGGGAAGCTAGGGGAGGTTTCTTTTTTAGAGAAAATTTGTAGGTGTGTTTAGAAATTTTCTGATTTTATGATAGTCATTGGGGAAATGGTACTTTTAAAGAGGGTAGATGATAATTTTGGAGAGTGGAGAAAGTAAGATTTTTTCTATCAATTGAACTTAGGATTCTTTTATTTCTTTATGGTTTAGAGAAAAATGTATAGTAACCTTCGACGATTTTCAATTATTTGGATATATTGTTTTGTCTTGATAAATTTGTGAAACTCTGGACTCCCAGAGGTGTTCCAAATAGATTGCACATAAATATTCCGTGCAAATCGGATTCCGTTAACAGAAACTTAGTGATTCCGATTTTCGGCACGTATCGAGCACAGCCGAACTGTAAATTTTCGATACACGTGTAAACGGACACTTACATCGAACGTGCGAAATAATTCAATAGGTATCGCCTCGCTATTCGATATTTCATTCTACGTCGCTCGGCTTCGATATTTTCCTATTGTGTGCGCCTCCTTCGTCAGGGCCTATCTCTATGTACGGTTGCGCGGGGAAAATTGTCACATAAATTTTATAGAATGCAGTATTTACGCTCCTATGACACACAAATATGGGCGTATTTTAAAAGATGCACAAGCGTGAGAGAGAAGGACAAAAAAGTGATGTTCTTTAAATATTAAAAACCAAAAATAAATTATTGTAGACATTAAAAATTTCAAACACAGTTCTCTCAGAAAATAATGGTTACCCAAGTCAAAAAATAACACAAATTAAACACACCTCGTCGTTCAAACAGCTTAAATATTTCACTAGCATAAAAACTAAAACATATTTACTTTACAAAATCAGAATCAAATTCCTTCACTTATCTGCATAATTCTTTTACTCAGTTTTATCCAAATTTATACTAAATTTAATCCCCCAATTCCAAATAATATCGCTAATTAATACGCTAGCGGTGCGTTTTTGCGAGCCGAAAATGAATTTCCATGTCACGGTCAGAAACAAGAAACAACACAGTATTATCTTCAACCTCGATCACGATTGAGGAAGCAGCTGCATTGGAGTTGAATCAGATGCTTATACGCTGCAAACAACGAGAGAACGTCAGGGGCAAACGTTCCTGGGCATAATAATGCAATATCCTAGCTATAAAATACAGTGGCTCATGTTATTGAAATTTGTGGACCGTCGCGTGTCGATGTCGAAGCTAAACTTCTGGTTATCTGATCGAATAAATCAAAAAGTGACCTACAGCTGCGAATTGATTTTACCTACGTGTAACTATTAAATAACACAAATGCTGGGCCACTCTTTGCAGCACTCTGTACTTCACGAAGTGCTCCGAAATAATTCTGCTACCGATCGAAATGGCCTAAGTACATCTCTGCAGATGGCTGCATGTAAAGTGGATATTCCATTAAACCGTCTGCAGCAAAGGGCCGAGGATTACACAATTACATCGCTGGCGTCGCCGCTGTCGTGGCGCGTTACCGATACAAATTTAATTAATATCGAGTCCGTGAAGGGCAGAACGATCCGTCGAACAGAGGCGAATATGACGAACTTAACGCGATCGCAGAGAGCACTTGAGCGCTTGCGGAGGCGGACACGGGTGCTCGATTTAATTGTATTATCTACCGCGCGAACGGAATGGTGGAAAGAGAACGGGATGGCAGTCGACCGTACATAACCCGGACCTAACATGGACCTACTACTTCCAGAGAATTACAAAAACTCGGAGGTATAATAAAAATAAGCTGATTGTGTAGAAATCGATAAATTTAATTGCCGTTTTATGTATAAAATTATGTGTGGTTTAGTAGGGAAAATTATAGAAAAATTGATATGTAACTGTGAAAATAAACATTATGAATCTCTGGGGATGAAGTACTATCTTCGCGAGTACAATAATTTTTACTTAAAACAATTTTTAAAATAACTATCGCATGAAAAGTTACAGAGGAAGATAGTTCCCGTCACGTTGCATACTGCGTCTGACCATATACGGTCCTCCTCCACTTGATCTCCTCCACTGTGCCGCTGTCTCGCGCTTCAGTCTACAGATTAATCATATGTTCCCATATTTTTCTACTTTTACTATAAACATTATCACGAAAATTCTGTTAAAAATAAATTAGCTTAACAAAATCCCCTAAATTATACAAATTATTTAACAATTTAACTTATGATTTTGAAGTAATAATATTGCTTACCCTGTTATTAACCTTTTCAAATTATTTTCTTTATAAAAAGACCCATTATACGATGCACTTAAAAAGGAGAATAGTTCTTCCAAATTTGTTAATAAATTAGTCGATTTTTTTTAGATGGAATCTGAGCAATACTCAACACAAAATTGCTGAGACTTCGAATTCCTGGTGTCACTCGCGAAAAAAACAGCAAAGTCGATCAAACTTCCATTCTGACTCAAGTTTCAGAAATAGAAGGTCTCGGGCAGACAATGGGTAGAGTAAAGGTCTTGCGATTACCACGGATGGTTCTCGATCTCGCGCGACGTCGTCTTCGCGAAAGTTGGCCACTTTTAATAAAGCTATTCGTTGGCGCGATCGTAATTCATCGGTTGCACCTGAATGGCCCGCGAAATTGATGAAATCCCGAGGAACCCTCACCAATTTCAGCGGGGACTCCGCCACTAGCGATAAATTATCCCCTCTGCGATCGTTTACTTCGTCGGTCGACTGCTATGCAGATGAAACCGAAGACAGAGCCCCATGAGACTAGATTAAGAGTAATGTGGGTGGAAGGGATATATTGACATATCCATAGTTAATAGAGCAGATATACTTGACGCATACTTGATACACACTTTAGTGAGCTGTAAAGATACACCCTCAAACCTACGAACAACTAGATATGCTTTTCATCAATTTTTGCAAACCCTGAGAGACCCAAAACTATCCACCTTGTTCTACTCAAAGTCCTTAGACTGTACAAATTTACCTAAGACCCATACTTTGAATCCTTCAAATATTAATCTCTAATAAGTACGTCGAACATCTCCATTGACTCTTTGAATTTAATATTCAATGGTACACTACCATTTTCA
Source organism: Andrena minutula (assembly GCA_929113495.1). Taxonomy (NCBI): domain Eukaryota; kingdom Metazoa; phylum Arthropoda; class Insecta; order Hymenoptera; family Andrenidae; genus Andrena; species Andrena minutula. The sequence goes on along the minus strand of OV815996.1, from coordinate 1,226,216 downwards.
TCCCTGAAGATGTCTCCACATGAAACATTTTGTAATTTACACACATTTTGTGTTTTGTTACATCTTTTTTAAATGTAATTGTGGGCCACAGGGGTACTCTCACATTTTTGTGTGAAACGGTCTGCGTCCAGGCAAAATGAACTGCGTCGTCCTTCCACGAACGCTGGCGATAAATTAACGTTATTGATTTTACGTTTGTCACCAACGATCGACTTTTTTCCCTCGGAGGATAGTACGATGTGATATAGGGGTCAGGTATCTAAACCCCGTTTCCTGGACGTGAAATGGTGACGTGAGCCATTTCCTATCTTGGTTGATGAGGATTAGATGGTAGCTTCTGGGTTTGAATCGCGCAGTCTTCGTTCGATTTCGCAGTAGTAGTTTGAACATTTTTAAGAATACATTGTGATGGTAATTCTAACGACAATGAAGTGTACTATTATTCTAGGACATAATTTGAAACACTTGTTTTGTTTACATTAAATTTGTGAAATTTTTTTAAAAAATATACTGCTCGACATAATTGGTGCGTGGAATGATTTAAATGAACGAACTAAATGTCACGAATAGGCGTAGAGATATAAAATCTTCTGGAACGCTATTGCACGTGACACGAGACCTTAGTTTTTTAAAAAAGCAACACAACTTCAATCCAATTACTCAGAAAGTAGTTTCCGTCGTCGAGGAAAGTAATTAAACCAATTTCAATGTTGTGTCGGACTCAAGTTCTCATAATTATAACTTGATAACGAATCTGACCGTATTATCACGTAATTAAAAGTCTTACAATTATGTTTCTGCGACTCGAAGTCAAGGGCGTGTTCATAGAAACCTACTTTACTAACGTTAATCCGTGTAGCGTTAATTATCTTGCAGACTGGGGAAAAGAGGAGGCTGGACTTATTCAGTAGGATACTTTTCACTCTTGAAACACCAAATTTGCAATTGCGATTTATTTTTGAGAATTATTTTAGGTTCATGCTTCCATATTAGCGAACCACCAATCCGTCACAGTACATCAAACAGTTACAAATAATATATTTCAACCGAAGGGTATACAAGGATCGTTGAAGCAATTTTGTTAAAAAATTCTTGAGCTGCCTCGAGCAGAATCTACGGGGATCCTTTGTCAGCCCTCCCGTGACGGTGGCTAGACGTATGAAAAATACAAAGGAACTTCTTCCAACTCCGTGTTCACCGAGAATTGCCTTTCAAAGACAGCCACGTATCCAAGAGTTGGCTTTTGTCGTTGCAGAACAGTGGCACAATGAAGCGATAATAGGTTGGACTTGCCTAGCAGCTTCCCCCGTTGATATCGTGGCTCACAGAGTCCACGGAATTCGGCGTCGGAGCTATTGTTTCCCCCTTCTCGAAACTAATAGTTTGTCTGACGAGGGTGGCAATTCCGAAATCGGATAATCAGGCTGGTCGCGTAACACGACAAACACGCGTGTACAATCTCATTAAGCACGCCAGGGACTGGTAACAGTATCGTTTCTGAGGAACTTGTGAATCTAATAGAACATTTGCCCCGCTCCAGTCGGGAATTCTCAACTGGATCCGCTCGCCCGGCGCCCACCCTCAGATGGCGGGCGATAGTAGCGGGGTGTAATCAATGAATAATGTTTTACTAAATGCTACACGAGTTCTGGGATTTTGTATCTGATCGCACTGTGACTTAAAGGTGTTTTTAATGGTTTTTAACATGTCTGCGTTGAAACTGTGCTGAGTGGTTTCGTACATTGGGGTATATATTTTAATATAATAGCGCAGGTAGTGTATGATGAATATTTTTAGTGTATCTCTCTTTTCAAGACATGAAAAATATGTGAATAAATCTCGCCCAAAAGCTCTCCAACAAGCTGGAGTATCTCCCCCGCAATTCTAACAAACGGACAAATTTGTTCTATGTTGCAGGTGATATCAGAGTATTGCCGTACCCGTCTGCAATCAAAGCCTTTCACCCACATCGTAATGGACATGTACCGAGAAGTGGTGAAATCGCCGCAGTTCGCCGCGCGGAGGCGCGTAGTCTACCAGCAATTTAATCCACCGCCGCCTCTGCGAAATCCTTTGGAAAGGCCAGAACAGACTCGTCGCCAGAGCAATTATCCCCATCACCACCAGCAAGCCCCGCAGCAGCACGAGCCACTGCAGTCGACCCACAGTCAGCCAACGAGTCATCATCAACACCAAGATCGGCCGTACCACTCGTCCAGCCACTTCAACCCTGCCCGCCAGTGTCAACAGGATCAGGTGCAACGGTCCCCGAGTCAATACCACCTGCACCAGCAGCTTCAGGAGCCTCCCCAGCAGCCTCAGATACCCAAGGCGCACCATTTCCCCCATCGTCACCCAGCGAAAGGTGCTCTGTTCAAGCTTCAGTCCCAGAACTCTCACTCCCACCCGAACCTGACCAGCCTCTGCGGCCAGCAGTCGCAGCAGCATCGGCGTCAGGAGGTGAACGCGGAGGATCGGAGGGGGCAGTTTCAGTCCCAGCTGAACGTGCAAGCTAGCGGACGCCAGGTTGGCCCGGCGATTCACCATCAGCGACGCCACCATCACTCGAGAACCTACTCCCAGCCAGTGTACAGCAGGCTGCAGCACACGAGGAGCAGCGGCAACCTACCGACGACGGTCGTCGACGAAACCAGTCCCACAGGGAACGTTTACAGCGACCCGATTTACGCGCTGCCCGTCAAGCCTTTCCTCAGCTCGCAAGACGTCAGGGTAAACGGGCTGTCCGTGAAGCCACCTGCCGGACACTGTAACGAGGACGCTTATGCAGGCACCACGATCTCCAGGTACCGTCTCATCCGCTCCCTTGCGCCTCTCCCTTAATGATCCTTGCGATTACTTTCCGCGAGGCGGCAAGTGTTTGTTCAACCCTTCAATCGAGATGTCCCCGTTTCGCCGGCTGTTAGCAATGCATGCGCGTTCATTTGTGAGCGAGGGTGTAATCAGCGAGGCTCGCGTTTCGTTTTAATTCTGGGACGAGGGGCCATGACATCGTCGCGGGAAGAATGTGTTTCAGAAACGCGGTTAAACGCTGAGGAAGGAAACGTTTTAGGTATCTCTCTAGCTATCCCAGAGTGGGAAACTCTTGTTTCGATCATTTGGCGAATGTAGGGATGGGTTCGAACGGATCGCGAGTATTTTTGTTTGATTGGGAGGTAGTTGCTTTTGAAGAAGTAAGGACTAAGTATCTTGATTTCCTTGATTGCCATGTTTAACCTATGGAATAGTTGTCACTTATTTTCAAATACATACTATACCGCCTGAAATAAATCAATAGTCTTCAACTACTCTCGCACAGGCGGCCGTCAGCAGCAGGTTATTCACATCCAGACATAGCTACGTCGGCCACGGACCGTGCACGGGAAGAGATTTATGCGAAATCGGCGGGAAGAGGGAATCCCGCGTTGCGAAGGCAACACTCGAATCCTCAGCTTCCCAGCAGGGAGCAGCAGGAGGAGGAGTTGAAGAGGTTCTCTGAGCAGAACCATGCGCCAAACGATCACAGATGCCCCGGCAGTAGGAGAAAAGAGGAGCAGGTAGTTCAACAACAAAATCCAGTGTCTTCCATGAGAGTGAGGAGCGTTCAAGGACCGCCGAAACCTCCGCGAATAATCACCACCTTGAAGAAGGCGACGTTCTCCGACGTCGAAAGCAGCAAATCGGAGCCACCAGCGAAACCACCCAGGTAACTGATTTTTACTATTTTGTAGTTAACATTTACACTGTTTTCGTATGTGTAATATGGTGCAGAACGATCCCATATCAATTCCCTTCTGGACCAATTAAGTCCATGACCCCCGCGCAGTTCTTCGAGTTCAATAGCGCATCCCGAAGACAAAATGAATGCCCGATAGCCTCGGATCGACCCCTGTGCATCCGAGAAATTTACAACCACCGTTCTTGCTCGTACTTTTCCGTCGGAATCTCATGAATCTCGAGGCGAAGACGGGGCGTTAAATTAGAGTGGAGAGCGGTGCTCAGCAGTCAAACAGTCCTTCGGTTACTCTGGCCCCCTTTCCCCAGCCCGCATTATTAAGTTTGTCCCCCGAGTCATACGTCCGCGTTAATATATGCTTTCAAGCGATCTGGGTCGCGCCACCCCCGTAACCCAGCGCCCTCAAAGAGAAGAGTGCCAGAAGACTGTGTTCGCGCCTCAAAGCGGAAGGACACAACGGCGTTTGCCAGGTAGAAAGCCCTCGCGCAGCCATTCCGTAAACGACGGGGGGTTTCTTTCACTGATTTCAGACTTGTGTGACGCCACGACGCAACCCCCTTTCTAACGATACCAAAGAACGGGTGTGCTGTTTTCACTCGCGTGGGCGAAGTGATTAACGGGGATTTGATTTTTGCTTTTGGGGAAGGTATTCAACATATACCGTAATTCAGTGAATTCGTGTGTGCGGTAAATTACCGCAAGAGAATGAAATTGTGTAGTGGAGCTTCACAACACATTAAAGAAAAGTGAAATATGTGTTTTGGGAGTCTTCATTGTTCTAGCGCATATTGTTTGTACGACACGCGCTCAGAGCAAACGCCCGTTAACAATGCTTTCAGAAATCTGATAAAGAATGGACCGAGGGCACGGCGGGGTAAAGCTGTTCAAAGGGCACCGTCTCGTCTGTACAGGACAGTGGGTGGACCCACGAGGTGTTTCAACAAAGCGCAATGCGTTGGTCCTGAGTTCGTGGTGCGTGCCAATCAGCCACCGAAAACACTGTGCGTCGGCCAGATGAAGGTAACGAAACTTTCCTTGCCATCCTATATTAACACTCACTTAACATAACGAATTCTTATGTATGTATGTGTATATTTATTGCTCTCCGTAGGGTTACAAGAACTTTCGGTCCCTCTTGCCCTTCCTACCTTTTTACCCGCTTTACCTTTACCTTCTCTATTTACATTTTTACATTTCCCACATTTCCTACATTTTTACATTTCTTACATTTTAAATTATTACATAAATTATCATATTTTTACTCTTTTTATACTTTACACGTTTTACATTCTTTACCTTTTTACATTTTGTTTGCCATTTTCAAATTCTCTACCCTCACTGGTCCATACACTCACCTTTTTCTACGCTTTTCTTACACCTCTCCCCATCTCTTTCGCTTTCCTCTAACCCTCGCTCGCCACCGCTCGCCTGCGCGCGTCTCCACTCGGCTACGCACGTCTCTACTCGACTCCGCTCGGCTCCGCTCGACTCCGCGCGCCTCCGCGCGTCTCCGCTCGACTCCGCTCGGCTCCGCGCGTCTCCGCTCGACTCCGCTCGGCTCCGCGCGCCCCCACTCGATCTCCGCTCGGCTCCGCGCACCTCCGCTCGCCTTCGCTCTCTCTTTCCCACTCTCGCAGTCCCTCATGACGAATTCTTATGTATTTATTATACAGAAAGATTATTTAACATGCAACAACATTGAATTTTTTATAATTGACTATCTATGTAACGTGAATTGTAATAATAATTTTTAAGTGAAAAAAAAAAATAAAAAGAAATTTCCGGTACCGGGAATCGAACCCGAGCCTCCTGGGTGAGAGCCAGGTATCCTAGCCACTAGACCATACCGGAGATGAGAGCATCGTGTCTCTTAGAATCAAAAGTATGCATATATGGAGTATTGTTAATAATATAATATAATAATTAATGTTCATTGAACAAATAATTTGTCAAGTCATGTAGCCTGAATATCAGCAAGTACTGTGACAAAAAAATCGTTGGAAATTATTAGGTACGTTCATGCTCCCTACATTATACATTTTATAAAATGTTAATTTTGTGAAAAGTAACAAATCATATTGATATAAGGGAAATATGAATATGGCATTGAGGATTAAAAAAAACAAAAGAATTATTCCGGTACCGGGAATCGAACCCGAGCCTCCTGGGTGAAAGCCAGGTATCCTAGCCACTAGACCATACCGGATTTTCGTTACTTACGCGTCGTTCAATTCGCAGAAATAGGGACTGATTAATAATTTATAATAAACATATCCATAAAATCATTTCACCGTTACACAAAATTTATATTCGCACAAATGAAATATTCGTGGAATATTAAATAGAAAAATGTATTACCTCTAACATCGTCCGTATTAAATATAGAATTGAAGAGAAATGTATGAAACTTTATATCAAATCATTCCGCAACTTTTTCGTTGCATATTTTAAGTAAATTAGTACGAAAGAACATTCCATGCAAGCATTTAATTGAAGCATGTTGGAAAATGATAATTTTCAGACTTAACACACAAATTACCTGTGTTCTTTAAAATAGGCTGGCAATTCTGGACGAATAGTTGTGATAATGCTGACTGGCCAACGAGTGGAGGTGACTTGTGATCCTCAAAAAGTCACAGCCGGTGATTTGTTCCAGGTAATTATACAATAAATTAGACCTCACTACACTTAGTTTCATTAATTGACCCGACTGACCCAACCATTTTACTTTCGATACACGCTCGATTTTGTAACATGAATCTCTGGTTTTGGAAGTTCAACAAAATCCCGTAAATGGATTCGAAGCATACATACATCGCGTTTCGAAGATGAAAAGCGATGAAACGTGGTGAAGTTCAATCAAAAGGGCGAACTGGCACGGGAGTTTTCCATGGAGAGTGTCCCTCGACGATAAGAGATTCAATTTGCTGGGCAATTATGTTTGAATGATACGTATAACGTCATTTGCAGAAACGTTATAGACTTTCCACAATGACGTAAAGAGAAAATAGGTCTTTTCACGAATCAGGGATAATTATGCCATTCTATTTCTAACAATAAGACTCAAAGAAATTTACAGAGATAGTACTATTCACTTTCATATTATTATCCTTGATAAATTTTAAAAATAAATACATTTTTATGCTCCGAAACGCGTTGTTATGATACTTCCTTCTCTTTGGAAATCCATGAAGCATACTCCACTGTATATCTGACATTTCGTAACGCACTGATAACTTTTATCAGTCAATTTATAGGTCACATTTGTAAGATAGGTACTTTGCAAAAGAGACTGTTAGCATAAGTAGGAATATGTTTTAAAATTGCTATGAATATTTCATCACTTGGAGAATTTTCTTACAACCCTCATAATTGCCCCTTTAAAATTTTTTACCACCCTCATAATAGTCATAATTAATCATTTAAAATGTTCTATTAATAATAAAAGCAATTACGGTTAAGTTACTACATATAAAAATAAGAAAGAAGATATTTTTTTTTATTCTTTCAATCGATTCGAAGTGTGTACGTGCAAGTGGTCTCCCTGATGCCCTGTGCTCGTTTTCGGTCTCGAACGGTCGTTTAATACAACACCAGGAGGACTAAGATGTTGGCCTGGTGGTTGTTGACGTGACCACAAATTCCAGTGTGAACTCACGAGAAATTCTGGCGTCCTGCCAGGGTTAATCGTTATATACGACAAATCCACAGACCATGAGTTATGCGATGCCAACAATTGTATAGCCTGAAACAAGCGTCAAGCACGTGGAAAGATTAAATTTCACGTGGGGATCAATTCAATCAATTTTCTCGAAATTCGACATTAATCCTTATACCGTATTTATATGTTTCAAAAGTTTAAATTTAAATTTGAGTATCTGTACTAGCGTGTAATATTTTAATACACAGACTAAGTGGAGTCACAGATTTTCATTTAAAAGGATTAACCAACTTGCTATAAATTTCAAAAATAAAATGAAAAATTTCAGAAGCATGTTAACAGTTTAAATCTATCGATCACTTGCGCAGGCAGTTCGAGAGCAGAGTAAACTTTGAAGTTTAGCGAGCAGATATATATACTTCCCGAAGTCCAATGTAAAGTTTCCCACAAAGTGCAAGAGGCGACTGAAATTCTCATACTATCGATCAATCTCACTTCTATCACATAAATTACCGTTTCAGATTAACTCTACGTCTAAAAGTATATTTTACCAATTAGAAACTATGGTTTGCAATTATCATGTATTTATTCTAAAAAATCACGCATCAAATTAAAATAATTTTGACATTATTTGCTCTGAAATGTGAGACAGTTGCTTTGAAATATTTCAAAAGGAGAAGACCAAGGTATTCCTCGATAATTCCACGAACACGATTCGCAGCTGACCACAGAGCGTTTATCGTTGATTGTAATCCCGATATTTGGCATAATACGTTCGTTACAAATGATTCCAGGCCATCGTGCAAGCTGAATGCCTCGACGAAAACTTCACCCTTGGCCTGGCCGTGCTATTGGCGGGTGATTTCGCGATCTTACCCCCTGACACTAAATTGAATAAGGTCGCGCCGCCAGGATGGCTAAGCAGCGGGAAGAGTAAGGGTCTCCTGGGTCTTCCCACTAGTTTCATGCTGTATCTGAGGCTCAGATTCTTTCTACCATCTCTTCGTGGTATAAGGTACGTTCAAGTACCCTTTTCATGGTTAAACATCACACCGCGGATTTCGGCGAAATGCTGTTGGGAAATTTATTGCTTGGCTGGCATGTAAAGAAACACGTGTATTCATTTCTCCCGGTGTACAAAATAGTGAATGTGTCGTTAAAGAGTTGAGTAGTAGTAACATTTTTTAAAAAGCTCACGTGTACATCGAAATGAATAATACGAGATGAATGGCAGCAATGAATAATATATAATAGTGCAGTAGCATTTTGAATTGCAATTACAATTTAAAATTATGGTAAACACTATTATAAAATTATGTTTGCAACGCGATTGATTCCACGTGCTGCAAAAATTGTTTGGATGTGAAGCAAGAAATTAGAAGAAGTCTCTAATTAATTAGTTGCTTATTTTAATAACTGATTTTGCTAATAAAAAATGTTGTCATTCACCCTACAAGCCACACAATTGTGATGCACGAGAGAAGAGTATTTATATGTCGATGAATTTTATTCGTATAGGAGTTGGATATCGAAGCATCTACTGTACCTGCAAATACGACGGTGCATATTGGAGCAACAGCTGGTGTGTCCGCACCACGAGTTAATTAATCTGACCGGACTCGCTCTTCAGGCTGAATTCGGGAATTATAACGCGAACGTGAGTAAACACACGATTCGTTGAATTCGTGTGTACCAATGAAATTAAATCAGTTCCAGACCGTGTAAGTCGAAATTCAATTAATTACACATCCATACGCAGCTAGGCGTGCAAACTGACTAATTACTCGATCCAAGTGAATGTTAACTCATCATCGCATACATATAAAACTACATATATTCACTCCTTCCATTCCACACACAGTCTTTACTTTTATATTAATATCAAATCGAGAGTTCCTCAAGCATGCTTTGCGTCCTTGCATCATCCAATGAAGCCCCACGTTACTTAACATTTCAATAAACAAATCAACCTCCAGAAACCTAAACCAACCACTCCAATCCTCAAAACAGATTCCGGTACCAGCATCCCTTCCCCAAGACCACCATCATCTCCAAATCGTTCTATCTCGATAACACGTGGCCTGTCGCGCCCCCATGTAGGAGCACGGCTGCGGGGATTACTTCCTGCTGGAGCACTACGTCCCCGAGTCGCTGATCCTGAACATAGATCAGCATCAATCTCAGCCGAGCAACGGAGGGACGGAGGCTCTGCGAGCCCGCCTCCATCAGGCTCATCGAGACAGACGTGGTCTGGACTCGAACAAAGCCGAGGAAATGTTCGTCACTCACGCACAGACGCTCCCAGATTACGGCTCCCACTACTACATCGCCACCGTGGACTCGAAGGAGCTGGAGAAGGTGATGGCGCAGCAGAGGCGCCGGAAGACGAGCGACAGCCGCGATTCGTCCGACGAATTGCTGCTGGACGCCACCGAGGACCCTTACGGCAGGCCTCAAGACTATCCTCCGCGGGGCAGGATACCGATCCCACGGTTAGGCTCCTGCGAAATCATCCCCAAGATCCCGTACAGCGGCGACGAGGCGAAGCCCCAGGGCCTGACGAGGAGCGCCACCTCGAACGACATTTACGCGGGCCAGAAGTCGCCCAAGAGCCGCAAAGAGACCTGCAACAATAACAATAACAACGTGAACAACAATAACAATATAAACCACAGTGGCAAAAGCGGTAAAAGCGGCAAGAAGAAGACGGAGAGCAACGTCTGGCTGGCGGTACACGCGCAGGGGCTGAAGCTGTTCGAAAGGGGCGGGGAACCGAGGGAAAGGGTCGAACTGGCGGAGTTTCAGTGGAAGGACATTCAAACGCTGAGCTACAGCAAAAGCTGCTTGGTGGTTTACAGCAAACTGAATGGGAAACGGTGCAAGTTTAAGCTACGAATGGATCATCGAAAGTGAGTACCTCTGTATTCCGTTGCTTTCATTTTAATGTTTGATGTATACTTACCTTTCGCAAATGGAATCTTTTTGTATAATAAATAATAATAAAATAGTAATAATTTGTATGGTATTGAACCACCAGGCTTCACAGTTTCTGGATGAATGATTGTCGAGTAAATGTAGCTAAATAGGTATGTTACGTCGAATCAGTTTGAAGTTCTGAAGTGAAAGGAAAGTAGCAAGCAGGGGTTGAAACCGTCTCGAGTTTCCTACGGTCTTGAATGGGATTGAAAAGGCGATTTAATGTACGGCACGAGGCGTCGCTTGGGCATGGAGTTTCAGAGTATTTTTGTTTTCTAGAAGTTACTTCGCTTTCAAGCTCACCTCTCTGCACCATCAGTTCTTCCTGAGGCTGCGCTCGGAGCTTACCTCGCTTCAGGGCCTCGCGAAAGGTATGCTTCGGCTTTTACATATCGACTTTCCATTCGCTACAGTGAAATTAAGCCGTCTAGACTCAAATACGTTCCGTTTTAACATCTAGCACAGTAGTGCTCCAAAAAGACCAATATTGAAAAAGAAGAAAGAGGAAATACCTTTCTTTTGGCATTTCCAATCCGAAGCTCAATAATACACCCGCCCAAAGTGAACCACGATCAAAATTAACCATCTAAAAAGTTATTCAGTATCAAAGTACCCATTCAGGAATGCAATGTATCGCTTCCCAGAGTTCGGAGTCCCCACGACGACCGAGACGAAGGCCTCGCCGTCCAAGTCCAAGTCTCAGGACAGCAAGACCAAGATAGCCATTGCGAATACGGTGAAGAACGCGCAGCTGAGGCCGAATTACGTGATGCAGCTGGAAGAGTACCAGAACAAGGAGAACGAGAACCCCCAGAAGGATACGAACGCGGCTCCGAAGACGAAGGACGATCACCGCGAGCCCGGCCTCTATTCATTCGAGGACGACGCGCTTTACGCGCAAGTTAACGTCCGTTTAGAGCCGGAAGGCGAGTCCCGTGACACGGAAGATGAATCCGAGAGAAGTTTAACGATCCCCAACGAGCCACTCTCGTTAGACGCGAAGGGAATTAAAAGCGATGGGAAGCTTTACAACTGCCCGAGGATGGAGCTCGGAACGGAGACTGAGTGCGGTTACTCCATACCGAAGATCGTCACGTCCAACGACGTGGATCAGATGGCGAAGCCAGAGAACCCCGAGGAGCTTTACACGGCGATCAACAAGGTTGGAATCTCGAGGAAGAACGAGTTCCCGGTTCCCGAGGAAGTCTGGGATGTGGCGGATGTGAAGAAGTCGTTACACAAGGTAACCCAGATTTTCTGATCTCGATTTTACATTTTTAGGGTGGAGGTTTCGCGAAGAATATCGAGATTTTAGAAGGAAGTTTGTAGTGGTATTTGAATTTCAAGAGGGGATTGAGTTACTTTTCAATTTAAAGAGAGGGATTTCTCGGGGAAGACTATAAAATCGATAAAAGCAGAGAACTTTCATGAGTTTAAGTTTTGCTACTGGGCGGAAATTCTTTAATAAATTGGAGGGGTTGTAGGAATTGAAACTATGGTTAAATTTAACATTTCTCTAACTTTTAATTTCGCGCACTTGTTGCAGATAAAGACTTCAAGTTTACCGAATTACGGCACATCCAGGCAAACGGGTGGTTACCGTACACCGAGCTTGCCACGGCGTCTGGGGGTGAAAATGGGAACGCGAGCCATCTACAGCAGCCTGGCGCCGAAAGACACCGCCCTTACCGACGACATGGAGTCCCTGTCGCTGAAATCAGATACAGAATCATCGATTCAATCGCTCTCCGCGCGGTCGGCGGAATCTCCTCAGCCAGAAGCATACGTGCTCAGTTAGTAACGTCGTTTAAAGCTTTATAGAAAATCCTTATAGAACAACTACGTATATTTAAATAACGTCCAACTACCTCAACTTTCTTCCACCAGATGCTGACATCCGCACGGACGACGAAACCTTCCACGTTACCGAGGACGAATCGATGTCTGCCTCCTTAGCGGCGCGTCTCGAGGAGTTATCCTTCGCCGAGGAGCGGATCCTGCAGACGATTCAGCTGGAAAGGGGCCACGGCGGCAGCATAGGGTTGCAAGTGACGGAGGGTAACGACGGTGGCGTCTACGTTCAAGCCGTGTCGGTCGGTGGGTCGGCCGATATGGCTGGTAACGTGAACAAAGGTATGCAAATTAAATGGGCATCAATTTTTCATCGCGCTCTCATTAATTCCAACGATAACTTACTACCCTCGCAGGCGATCGTATCGTGGCGATAAATGGCCAGAATTTATTACACCTACGGTACGAGGAAGCTCTGAAGATGCTGCAGAGCACGTCCGACACGATCGAGCTGGTCCTCTCGCAGCCTGCCCTCCGGAAGAACGCGACCTCCAGGCAGAACCACGAGCAAGCGGTTGTACAGAATAATTACTTGAAGTGAGTAAATTTGTTTATTGAACCTTGCTTATTGTATTACGTGCATTTATCAAGATTGGGGGTTGTTGAATTTGAATATGAAGAAAGGGGGAGTATTTAATGGAAGATCGAGACCAGAAGGCTAAGGTTCAACCCTTTCTTCATCACTGCGCCTTTTCTTTTTACGCGTCTGATTTATTTCGTCCTTTTTCCACTCGTAAGACTACTTCCCCCTTTTCTAGAGCTAATTATTCTTCACCTCTTCTTCCCACGGCCAAAGTTAATACAGAAGTAAAATCGCTTAAAAATGGTAGTCTTCCTATTCGAATAACTGCTAATCATTCAGAAAAGAGAGTGAAGAATGCCCTCGTATCGATTTCAGTGGCATCAGATTCGACGTGTCCTCGGAAGCGGATACCTCGAGTGTGACGAACAAATGGCTCGTCCAAAGGACCACCGACGGTGCGTCCGTGCAAAACACATCCAGCGCGTATAGCAGTGCTGCATCCAGTGCAATGGGCAATCACAATGCGAACAGCCTGTACATGAGCGATCTCGTCGATAACGGGGCACTTAAGTCGGCCAGCATGTTGCTCAGTATAGAAGACTTCGACGTCAGCAGGACCAGCCGCCAAGTCTTCATATAATCGACGATAAACAGGTTTGTAGCTGTTCTATTGACGCATTTTACTCTACATGTACAGGAAAAAGAATGGAAGTTCAAGTAATTAAGTGTTTGGAAAGAAAATGTGTTTGGATCTATTTTTAAATATTTTTTCTATTGTTGTATGTACAGTATCACGTGAGTGACTATATTTATTTAATATAGGCTTCGCGATAGTATCATCATACTTGATATGCAGTGGTTGCAGAACACTTAATGAATTATCATAGATTATTAAACACGCAGGTATATTTTATTTAGAAATACATCATTATGTATTCAGTATGTAAACGAGATCTTAATAATTCCACTTACGCTTGACCTTTCTCTTGTCCTTTAATTTCCACTCTCGAATGGCAGATGGTCGATGCTCGTACGCGTAAGATCCCGCAGAAAATACCATTAAGGCCGCCTACGTAACTTAATCGAATTGTTTTTATCCAATTAGCGGGCGAAGCCTTGCTCAGAGTTCGAAGGCGGCACCATTTGCTACACTTTCTGCTTGCCCATTTAATACGAACCGTCACGCCAGGCTTGTCCTTTAACTGGCAACTAAAGATCGCAATCAGATCTCCATCTCTCACGTGTCAGTAATATTTGACACACGATGCTGTCACCCCCTTAACACGAACTTGGCTATTTAATCTCGTTCCGAAAGCGAAGATTCAATTCCGTTCTCCAAGAACCAACCTTCCGAAGAAGTATCACGGAACTTCGACTTTCAACTAGCTTACCCCTTCTAACACGAACTGCCAAGTTACTTTCACCCCTAGAGTAAGCTTCTTAAAGAAGCACCGACGTCAAAAGTACAAGCAGCTTCAAGATCTGTTGCAAATGTGATTGCACATTTACAGTGCGAATAATGATTGCTCATTTCTCATCCATTTTTTATCAACACCGAGTTTAGATAACGTTACGTGTTTCGAATATGTAGTGACGCAAATTGTAGTTGGTACTGGGTAGTGCTCGCGACTTTGGTCACGCACGGAGGCGCCATCGATTTTAGAATTTCACCCAGACGTCTCGTTAGGGTCTTCCTTCATTCAATAGGAAATTTAAACTTGGCAGCGTTAGTGAATCACTGCTATTGACCACACGGCCTGCGAAGGGAAGGGGCACATTTCTAGAGAATCACCTTTAGTATCCATCGGGCGGTCTTACGCCGTGGTCAGTCACGCGTTTCCGGATCTAGAGTTGCCTCGATAACACCCTTCGCCTACCGGCCTCCAGAATGCACAAATGTAAATGTCGAATCGCTGCTAGGAATTTCAAAGCATACCTAGTATTCAGATAACTTCTACGTACTCATGCAACTAATGCTGTGACGGAGTGCAAATTTTACTACAACATTTGAAAATTGGAATAATTAAATTTCAACAAAACTTGTGGATAAACTCAAGAATAGTGAAATGATATACTATTTATAATATGTCTCTCTGAGAATGAAATCCTAAAGAGTTGAGGAAGAAATGCACAAGCATTTCCATTAAGAGTTTTAGAGAGTAATCAAAGTCGACGATGGTTGTTTCAGGCGCGGAATCTGCGAGCACGCCGCCAGTCCCCCCGAGACGCAAGAAGCGGAGAGCAAAGTTCGCAGCGGCCGCGAAATCACCACAGAGGACGTCACCGAGTCTCAGGAAACCTGACAGAAAGCGTCTGGCACCACCACCGCCACCGCCACCGCCGCGAGCCGCGCGGAAAATAAAATCTCAGACAGCTAAAGATGCACTGGCAGAAACGATTGCAGAGGATCCAGCAGCCGAAGACGCGGAAGGAACACTGAACAGTTTAAGTTCCACCGAAACGGATGGAGCTCCCCAGCCGTCGTCTCTGCGGTTCGAGGACACTGACTTAATACCGACCAAGGAGACGAGCAACAGTGCGAACGACAAGAAGGACACCCGCAACATGGCCCGCTCTGCGCCTCTTAACGATCGTCCGTTCCCTATGTTCGAGACCCTGAGGACCGAGCCCAACAGATACCCGCCGTTGCTCTTCACGTTGCACGACTTCCAGAACGTGATGTCTGACGCGATGCCACTCGAGGAGGAGCCCAGCGCAACATCGCCAGTGAAACTCGCGGGCTCCGTCCGCGACTCTTTCCGCGAGTCGTTCGAGCAGTCGCTCGACGAAGAGAACGAGCTGTGCTTCCGCGTCACCACCACGAACCTGCCGTTCGAGAAGTGCCTGGACAGGTGGAATGCCAGCTTCGCGGACCAGTTCATCGACCACGTTGAAGAATCCAGCCGCTTCATCTTCGAGGACTATATTGACAGGAGCAACAGGGTGAACATCCGACGATCAGCTGGACCGATGTGCTACGAGAGCTTCGAGCAGGAGCAGGCGGTCCCGCGTTTGACTAAAGTGAGGTTCGTGATCGAGTCGCCCAGCTCCTCGACCCCCGATCACGAATTAAGCGCGGATGGCGAGGACATGTGCGACAGCTTGCAGAATATCGAGCCTCTCGTGGATGAGGAAGTCGAATACAGTCGTGGCACCTCTGCGAGTTTGACTGAAATCGCGGATGAAGCGGATGGCGTGGAAGGGAACGAGGATGGAGATAGCGGGGCGGGGTTTCAGGACTCTGATGAATTCGGTGACGTGCCCTTCTGCTCGGTGCTGGAGACTGAAGAAGATGCTGTTGAAAAACCACCAGTAGAGAATGCTTTGACTTCCGTTGACTTGGCTGAGGAAGGATCGATCAGGGGAAACGAGGGCGTTGATTCGAATGACTCCTTTGGTGCTTCGGCGTCGACGAAATTGCAGAAGGAGTCGTTTGATTCTAAATGGAGGGTGGCGAAGAAAGCCGCGGACATTGGTAAATCAGAGTTGAACTCCACGAAGCCGAAGATGGAATGGAATTGGAATTTTGTGTTGGATATGGTTAAAGATGAGAGTTTGAAAGGAGCTGTTAGGGAAGCTGCGTCGGATTGTGTGGGGCAAGATGGAGGACCAGAGAATGAAAAGGAATTGTCAGATGAGACCTCTGAGAAAGAAAATAATAATGTTCTGGTGGATGAGGAGGCAGTTGTGGAACAAACTGAAAGTACAAATGAAGTTGTGAGTGAGGAGATAGTTGAACAGGAGATAGGGGTTGAATCTGATATGGAGCCAGTAATCAATGAAGCATGTTTCGAGACCAGTGAACGAAAATTGACAATAAATGAAACAGAGGCTGGACTTCTTGATCAAACTTGCGAAGTAGGGGACGATATTGCGGAAGAACACTTAACATCAAATGAATCAGAAACTGGGATACATGAAAGAACAGCAGAGGAGAAGGAAGAAGGAAATGAGAAGGAAGAAGTTACAAACAATTTCGAAGTCCACCTCAAGTGCTCTCAGGAATACAAAAGGAAACTTTTTGTAAACGATTCGTTGCGAAATATTATAAACCATCAGGATCTCTCGATAATTGATTCCGAGGAAGAAAGCCAAAATTTCGAAGTGAAAAATAGTTCAGAAGCTTCTAACACATTTTCAAGCGAAAATAATTTCGCAAACGATGAGTTCCTCAGAAAGAATGACAACGTGAGCGTTCCGGTTAACATTCGACGAAATTCCTTCCTGGAAAACATGCTGTCTGAGGAGTCCTATGAAATACCAAGCATGTCAAGTTGCAAGATCGTTGCTGCTCACCCGAAACCATCTTCAACGATCGCACACGAAGAATTACTCCCATTAAAAGAAGAAAGCCACCCATCAAGTAGGCTAAACGAATCGATAAAAATGGACATGGAGATCCAGAAGAACTTGCGAGAATCCAAGGAGAGAGAAATACCTGCTGCTGTTCCAAAGCGGAGCTATCCTAAAATTTACGAACCCGCGAAAAAGAACGCTGGCGAGGCAAAGTGTGACGTGCTGAATGAACTGCTCTCTAATTTCAACCACATCAAGCTGAAATCAGTAAAAAATGTAAGAACGAAAAGCAATGACGAAGGTTCTTCACAAGTAGCTACCACTCGGCAAATCATCGACAAAGAAGAAATTGAATCCAAGTCAGAAAATCACGTGGAAAGTGTACGCAACACTAGCACCTCGCATAGTACCATTATCAAGGAAGCAGCCAACAGTAGCACAACTTTGGAACAGAAGATCTCTTTACCACCACAGAGGAGTTACGACGAAACTCAAATGCCTACAGGATGTTTAATGAACGACCAGAAGCTGACACTACAGAAGAGCAATCGATTGCCAGAGAAGCCTACAGAAGCTTCAAATGTCAGCTCTTCGATCAATACTATGTCCACACTAGGGCCCACAGTACCCCTGAAAAGTCGCGAGACCGCGTGCAACAGCGGCGTAGAGGTGGTGAAGGTGGACGTGCACAGACCAGAATGTTCCCAGAACGAGGATCATCCCGAGCCGCCGATTAGTACGAGCGGAAATAGCGTCGAGCCGAGGAAGAGCGACGTGACACCCCAGGGAAGCGACAGAGGCGCGGGGAACTCCGCTGGACCTCTGCAGCTCTCAGGCTGCGGCGAAAAGACTGACGCAAACGTTCGCGAGCTGAAGAGACGCTGCCACGTGGAGGATGTCTCGTGCAAGCGCGGCCAACAGTTAGAGTTAAGGACGAGGGCGGATAGCGGAGAAAAGAGTGCCATAGCTAGGAGGATTCCTCGACCCCATTGTAATAATAATGACAATAACAGGGCCGATACACCCGTAGCTGTAAGTGACGACCAATCCCGCGACACTATGACGATAACCCCGGGTAGAGTTAGGAGCTTCGTTAAGTACTACGAGATCCGGGGCGAGGCGACGACGGCTGACAAAGATTCTAAATCTAACGATAGGGAGATAGTAGAGAGAGACAAGATGACGGGACACCAGTCGGTGTTCAGCATCCGCAGGGGACTGGAGGCGAGGGCCGTCGAGGCTAGGTCCTTGGACGCGCGGAAGGACCATTTTCACGCGTCGATGATGGACAGGGGTCGAGATATATTAATGGAGTCGACGAGGAATGAAATTAAGCCTGCTGCTGTGGAGAAACACGGTGTCGAGCAGGATCCCAGTTTATTCGAAGATCGTGTCGAAAGGTTGCTAGAGGGTGGTGGCGTTGGAAGAATGAAGGCGACAGACGGAGTACGAAAGTCTCATGGCGATTCCAACAAGCAGCCTGGCATGGTCAGGAGGAAGAAGTCGGTGAAGTTCCAAGGTGGCTACACTGTGATCGGTACGGGGACTCCTGATGAGAACGGTGCCGTGGGGAGTCTGACGAGCCAAGAGGCGAAATCGACGGCAAAGAAGAGGGCTCCCGGTAGACCGGAAATTGGGGGAACCGTGTTCAGCGAAAAAGTCGAGTCTAAAGGTGCTGGTGTGCAGTTTGTGGACGCTGACTCGTGCTCTGTCGACAAACGAGAAATCGCTGCTCAGGTTGGTCATCTGTGTAATTAGTGTTCAGTGACAGATAGCTTCTTTAATTCGTAAATATTAAATGTTGGGAGTTTTGGTATATTTAGTTTGTTTTAAATAATGGATTAGCTTTCAGTATTTGCGATTCTATGGAATGACGAGTCACAAAGAATTTATTTTATCGAGAAACTCGGGATAAAGAAGGGATTTGAATGTAGTCTGTAGTGAAGTTAGAGCTTTAGCGAAATGGGAAAATGCATTCTAAGCGCAGTCTAGTAATATGGGTCTAGCTATTGGAAAGTAATAACAGTTTATTTCGTTTTTTCCCGTAGATACAAGCCGCAGCAGAAGGCAAGGAATGTTCAGGTATTAATTGCTTCGTTCCAAAACCAGAAACCCCGCGTCTCGTATTTTACTGTACTGTATAGTTAAACTGTAGTTTTTACAAGTCGTCGTCGTCGTTCCCCCGAGTCTCGACATTTTACCCTCGATGCTTCGTGGCGCTACAGCAAGCATTCCCCTTCCGAAGATTTCTTTCTAACCGAAGAACAGAGTTTTCAGTGCTCAGCGAGACCCACTGGTAAGAATTTTTTCCACTAAAGTCTTAAAAATGTGTCTTAAAATTAGAAGACATATTTAAATCATTATCAAGCATAAAACAGATTTCGCCGCTTCCAAAAAGGAAAGAAAGCCGAGTTCGAAAATTTTTAGAGGACAGAGGAGCACACAAAAATATAAACTTCCTGCCTTATATATTAAAATAATAAAATCCCAAAAATGCTTCAGTGGCTAACAGAAATAGCTTCCCATCTGAAAAAAGCATGAATCATTCTACAAACCCACGACCCCGTAATCTGTTGGTCAGCAAATGAATCGATATCGTTCACCACATTCACGTAATCGCATGCTTCCGAATGGTTTCCCTTCCTCCATTTCTCCAAGTCTTCCTTGCAGCAGGAAAAAGGGCACGTGACGTTTCATTTAGGTAAACCGTTTGTCTGGCAGACGTTCGGGGTATGGTCGATAGGTAGATCGCGGCAAACGGATTTTTCGCCGTTCCAGAGGGATTTAGAGTTACAAGGCGGATGCAGGTTCAGCCAGCAAACAGATCTTTCGGTCAAGTGCATCAGCTACGATCAAACCCAGGATCCTTTGGCTCAGATTTATTCGATCCGGCCGGTTCCACCAACGCTTCCCGGCTCGTAATTCCTCGCATCATTTTGTCCGACTTATTTTACGTATTTTCGGGTAATGGGGGCCTCCGCTAGATTTACTGCCCCCTCGACGAGGAGCGAGCGGGAGCGAAAACAAAAAGCTGCGCAATTTGTGGCTTCGTTTCAGACAGTATTTCTTGGGTGACGTAACGATTCAATCGGGGCAAAAGTTTCGCAGGATAGTTTTGGACGAGCTTGGGCGCAAAATTAATTAGGAAGCTTACGGAGCTAAACGAGTTTTCAAGGTTTTTCGTCGTCGTGGCGCCCTAGGCGACTAAGATCACTTGGTATTCAACCTAGAAAACTTGGGAATTGAACATCTAAAACGGGGAAATAATGATTCTTCGATTGAACTTTGTTAGCTATTCCGGAGCAACCATGGTATTAATGCAAATCTGTCTACTTTGCATAGCAGTTATTCCTTTACAAATTTAACAAGCTTAATTTCACTTACTTGACTTCGTTTCATTATTCCTTCCAAAATAATCCTCCTATGTCACTCACAAACATCTCCTACCTCAAAACACAATCCAATAAAAACATCAAAAAACAACACTGACGATTTAACCGAACATAAATAAAGTTAGCAAAAGTATTACAAAAAAGAGGCACACAGTGGTAAAAATATCCATCTCGTTCACTGAAAATCTGTTCTTTCGTTAATGTTCTCTAGCACCGCGAGTTTCCGTTCTCCGATGAACTTACAGTCGAGACAAAATCAACTGGTCACTTCCCCCACTATAAGTCACAGGTCCGCGACCCGAGGCAGGAGACGGAGTGGTGGGGGCAGCCTGCGCCACCGGCCTTGAGTGTACACTTGATTCTGTTCAGACTACAGTTGTGTACGTTAAACGAAACGGCGAACTGCTTTTAGCTCTGTTATTGTCGCAAACTTCCTTGCGCGTCTTTATAGGAGAATGTTGTTTTTTCGCGAACATATCGCAGGATACTCGCGCGTATAATCCCCCCCATTATTGCCCCGCGCGTGTTGTGTAATTATAACGTAAACTGGACGTAATTTACGTGGTAGTGTAGCAGCGAAATAATATACTTGTTGCGCTGTTGTGTTACGTGTACGTGTTCAGCAGATCGATTTAACGCATATTAGTATTCTGTGTCGTAAAAAGTACTCACATTTTGCTATTCACCGGTCGGCCTTCACTCGGATACACCATCTCCTTCGGATGAAGTGTAGTCATAGTCGAGAATCAGTGCAATGCCTTACCTCTTTCAAATAAATATGGTTTATATATTATTTACGACAGTCGATGCAATGTGTAAAGTAATTTACACGTTCTGTTACATAATCTGGGATTTTTAAATACGTCCACGTGAAGGTGGACGTTCTTGGGGATGAGGAGGATCAAGTTTCTCGTGCTCCATAAAAATTGTTTAATGAGGGGATTCAAATTACTTTCTCTAGTATACGGATCATCGAAACTGTTCAAATAATTGAATTTTGTGGTAAAATCGCGTTCTGGAAGATTGCTGCTGCAAAGGCGCGTGCAAAGTTGGCCGATTTCGGGTACGTCGGCTGCAGCAGGTGGCAGAAAGTTTCTGAAATACGTGACAGATCTAGTAAAAGGACTTTTCAAGCCTTGACACGCCTTTTGACAAGTTTGCAGGAAGGAAAACTCGCGTTTTTCGCGAGATCACGTTCATGTTTTTTTATTGATCTATTGGGATCGAATCTTGTTTTCGAATGTTTTTTTTAACACGAAGTACACGATATTTTGGAGATCTTGATCTGTTATTAGAAATCAGAATGGAGCGTTGGATGACAATGGCGAGTGTAGAAATCTAAATGATAGTACTTTTTAAAACACCGATATACCGATGGTGATATATAGCGGTTTCCTTTGAAAGCGTGCAATTCGTCGGCCAAATGAGACTTAACGCGGTGTAATTACGCAATCGTTTTATTATCTTCCTCTGTTGAGTTATTGTAAGTACGATAATTTATCGTTAGACCGAGTGCATTACTTTATTATAATGACGTAGGTGGAAATTAATGGTAACGATGAGAATAATGTGTCGTTCATACCTAGGATATACGTAAATGAAATGCTTCTTACGACTTAGTATTATTATATACGCACAGTTGCAGCCATTCGTGGTCGTATTGGACGTAGACGATGCGTAGAAGTCGAAAGAATTATATATTTTTAATCGAATAATATTTTAATATTATTTTAATAATATTTTAGTGATCTTGAGCAGCCACATAATATTGTGCTAATTTTTTAAAATTACAACCCTTTTGATCTGCAGTTTGATTTTTCTCAAATGATGTAGGGTAACTGAGTTTCTTATCTCGCTTTCGCTTCAAAGCTATTTGCACACCAGACTCACATAAAAAGTTTTATTAAATTGAATGTTTGAGTTTGGGTAGAAGAATTCATGTATTGACTTCTTTCACTTTTATTCCATATTTATGCTCCTTATGAGGACGAGTGGAAGTAATTGTGTATATATTTATAGAGATATATATGTGCATGTACTTGTACAAGATGTATGTGAGTATTATTACGCGATAATTATCCCGTAAAACGCAATGCGATTTATCACCCTCGCCCCGTTGGTTATGCGACCTTTTATAACGTTGATTTACATAGTTAGGTAGAGTGAAGCACAGGAAGTGCGAATCGCGAGCGATATATCGCGTTTTAGAAAGAAGTCACGCGTAGTCGCCCATTTTAAATGGAGATCGAAAAAGCAATAAACCACTGTACACTGGATTCTTCTCGTCGCTTTTAAAAACGCTTTGCATTCTTGCGTCAACCAGAAATAATAGTCTTCTATGTTCCATGGCAGTTCAAAAAAAGGTGCCCAATTTAACTTTCGAACTCATGTCAATTTACCTGCATGCTGCTTGCTCTATATATTTATTACAACCTTTTATTTTTTTACAATTCGTTTCAAACTTCTACAAACTTTTCATCTTTTTTTAACTATTCATTCCATTCACGTATTATTCGAAGCACTATTCGTACAAAATCAACTTTTTAACTATTTTCTAAAAATTTCTATTTTTGGCAAATTTTTCAAATCTGGAGGTGAACGATGTAGAATTTTTTACATATATCACACGTCATAACTCAAAAACTGTAAAAAAACAGATGCAGAAGGCACGCTAGAACATTTTCACATAACTTCCTGTAACATATTTATTCTAAAAGCAACAGTTAAAATTACATACATACATTTTATTTATTCAGCCGAACGTCGCCTGAATATTTAGAACTGCATTTCTATTCTGGTTGCTGTCGCGGAAGAAAAGACAGTTGGAAATTAAACGCAAAAAGTAAATAAACCGAGATGTGCATCGAGGAAACAACAAACGAAAGCACGCACGAAGAATCCATTGTATATTCATGCGCGTCAAGCACGAATGCTTGAGGACGTGGCTGGTTTCTTCCAGAAGGGAAAGGAAATCATGGGTGAAGAGTTTAAAGAAATCGATCGATCAAGCTTCTTAATATATTTTTAGACGACCACGAGGATGTTATTACCGTTTTATAACTTTTAGCGGACGAGGCGCAAAACGTGCATAAATATGTGTACCAACAATGCCTCATTAATAATGAGTCATTGTATTCAATAGAGTCATTCGATGTTGACATTTGGAACAGGATAGTCGACAATTATGTTCGTTTCGAAAAGGAATGTTTTCCCCGCAGTACATTGTACGTTTATATTTCCGCTGAACGCTGAATAAATTATTATTTTCTATGCTACGAGGACGTTTCACAATTAATTCGACCACCAGCTCGCGCGATATTGATTGAAGCACCGTTTAAATTTAACGCGAAGCCTTATGGAACTCCCATAATTGAGAAACCAGATTTGCAATCTGTTTTTGCAAACACAGCATTGCGTTTACAAAAGGGTTACTGTTGAGTCCATCCTCTGGACTCAAGTATTAACTTATGTTTTCCTTGTTTCAAGGAATATTCTGGTATCGTGGGTACTCGACATTGAAAAAATTTAAAAACAAATTTGAAACGCGTTCATCTTAAATCGCTCAGAGCACGAAGAATGCCCAGCATCCAGGTAGTAAATTGCGAAGAAATGGAAAATGCGCTAAAAGCTTCCCCGTTTAGCGAGAAGAAATTCTGAGAACTTACGATACAGTTCCTCGCGTGCGGATTAAGCCAAGCTGAATAGAGAAATCATTTTCATGTTTGAAAGGGGAATTCCATTCCTCCACAATTATTATATAAGTATACAGATTTCTTTGAGCACGATTCTCTGCTCTAAATCAGAAAGCTTCTTTGCCCGAGCGAGTGATTTGGAACGAACTGAAAAGCATAGAGGAAATCACAGCGACATCTTATACCTGCAAATTGGATCAATGCGTTTGCAATAAAGGGATATTCATTCGCTTTGTTCCGCCGGATAAAGCATTTATCCCATCGCGGCAGAAACGTTTTCACTCGCACTTCGTTCCGTTTTTTGTCAAAGGAGCGTGTGCACGACAACGAAACGTTAACTGGAAAGATTTATGCCGACGGTGTATCCGTTGGAAAAAATTTATCGGACAGTGTTCCAGTATTTATCTCCCCGTGTCTTCGGAGATCGCGATCCCCGCTTACGCAACCGTCGTGGATGAGTAACGACACGATGTTGTGTCAGAGTGGCAATTTTTGGCAATTCCGCGTCCTCCATCGTGACTCACCTTTTGCACAAATGTTGCGAAAATGGAGCGTCTATTAACGGCCGTTCCTATCGATTAATGGCAACTCACGCGTATCATTCTTCCTAAATTTAGTCGAGTTCATTCTAATTATATCGTCAAATCAACTTTGTCTCCAATGAACTGGTTAGAATCGTACGATTTAGATAGAAGTAAAGTATTAATATCGCTCTGAATGTGGAAACGAATAGACATGGATTTGCTGGATTTTATTTCCCTGAATTTACTGCAACTGACGTAGAATGTAACTAGATTTGTGCCAACAGAGCTTCCGTCGAAATTTTACGCGAATTAAGTAGCTTTAAAACGTGAAATGTGAACTGTTTTGAAGCTGAAGTAATTACAAACGTTTATGAATTGAACCACGTTTCGAGTCACCATGAGATCACAAACTTTTCCATCGGCTTCAATGGAACGACGTTGTTATTGGACGATTTCAGTTAACGAGATTTCAACTAATGCGATTCCTCCTCGAAGTCATAAACTTGTACGGGAACTTAAATTAACGGTTCCCCGAGCTCCATCGTATTAGATTTCATTTAACAGCTTCCTCTCTCACTTTCAGCTACTGGCATTAGTACTTTGTAAAATTGCAAGTTGACTAGCTTAACATCGTTTTGGGAAAGTTTCCGTGTAAAAATAATACTCGTACATATCTCAGAATATTTACAAATTCATAAACAATATTCAATTAAATATGAAACACGAAATTGACTGGAGGCCAAAGAGAATGGCAAAACTTTTATTCATTTTTATATTGTTGAAGTTCTTCAACAAGTCTTCAATAAGTAATCGAGGTTCTACTGTAAACCACACCGTTAAACCACGAACTGGCGTCACCTTTGAGCCACCAAAAGCAACCGCAACATAGAGCGTGATGAACTGAACGTTTTATTTCCGTATCCAGCCGTGTTGCATATATGCACCTGCTCGCATACATGGCCTGCAGTTCACGTGATCGAATGTAAACAAATTTTCCATCGGCCATTGATCTACTGTGGCTATGGGTCGCTTTTAGCAAACAATGTTGCACGCCTTGGATGCACACAACAGCTGGCAACCTCTATATCTACATCGTTGCGTCGAATTGGCGCGTTTCAGGCACTTAGAAACTCCTAACGAAACATTGGATAAAACTTACGTCAAAACTTGCAGCCATGGCGAGAGAAATTCTTGCCAACAATGTTAATTCCCTAAACGATGAAGGTGGCTTGTGAAATTAGCCGATGCTGAGCTTCAGACTGCATACTACCTACATATTTCCTTTAAGGAAACATCATTAAGAGGGTGTTCTCCTCTCATCAATATTCTTACAATATTAAACACTAAGCTCAGCCTTCGGTTCACCGTCACAAGTTTAAACTTAAACCTAAGCTACCCCTACGAGGCTCAGGAGCAGGAGCAAAGAGGAAACTATAATTCACAGAAAACCGAGGAAGTCCAGCATCTCTCAAGCATCATAGACTATTCATCATTCGCATTCCGAGGTTGCAGCAAGCAAATCCGTTTCGCAAAGGATGACCCAATAAAATGTCACGCTCCCAATGGGGCCCGGCGTTGCGCGCGGACTGACGGCGCATACCTGGCGGAACAGAGCGGAGCATGTGGAGCCGTGCTGGCAAATGATATTCGTGACACATCCCACGTGCCAGCATTCCTGCGCCCTACAGACCATTGGATCCCGCGGGATTTATTTTCGGATTGGTATGACGCCACCGTGGGTTTACACGCCGTTGCCGCCAAGCAGCCGAGCCGCGCTGCCTCAGTGAATCCGTGGCTGGTTCGTACGCGAGTCACGGCTATACCGACGATGCTGCACCCCGGCAACGATCGATAGCGATCGGCAACGAGCGGTCCGTCGCGGCGAGCCTCGTCCTCGTTGCCCGAATCCAGAGGTGCGCTCAATAATTGGCTGAATCCCGACGTTCCCGCCGTCCTCCCTCGCTCATTGCCCGCTCTCGCGACGCTCGCGCGAGCCTGCAACCGGGGGAATCGATCTATCGTCCGACCGAAGCCCGATCGCGACGAGCTTCGTCGCTTCGACGGCCCGCGAGCTACGTATGCATGTCTCCCGAGGTATTTTGAGATGCGTGGACACACTCGCGCGCGAGAAGCCGGGCTAGATCGAAAATCAGGACACCCCGAAGTTTCCCGGCTCGTGAGAACTCGGTCGAACAGTATCTCACGGAAAGTTCGCCACTTTCGGGTCACGTTGCTCCGCGTTTGTTGATTCCGCTCCACGCTCGCCGTTCGTTGTTCCATGCGCGATACTTAGCACGGGGTGCGGGGCAATCTTTTGGCAGCGAGGATTCTGGGAAATTGAGCGTGGAGAGGAGCACGGTGCGTGAAGGAAATTTCAAATTTGGGGGAGGATCGCTAGATCTCAGAGTTTGGCGGAATAATTTCGATGCTACTACTTGCAGTTTCGCGCCGGATTATTTATAACCCGTGATTGTAAACACGCGTAGTTCGGCTTTCCCGCGAACTGCCCGCTATTTCTCGCCAGTACGGTTGTAAAGCGAGTAGTGAACGTTGCGGGATTCTTGGTGGACGTTTATTTCGGAGTACTGCGCTGGGTGTGCTTGATGTCTTGATTTTAATTGGTGGTGGAATAGTTGTGTTCTTGACCAGTTGCGAGTGGACGTTGAGTATTGGAAGGAGAAGTGAGATGTGACTTGATTAAATTGATTTCAAGTGACTGACATACATTCAGCTATATTTAATCGCCGAGGGATCTAGCTCGAGAGCAAATTATTTTCTATTTAAAACTATTTTGTGCGTGATGATTTAAACGTCCAACTGTCATCTTACTCCCTGCTCAGAACTTAAGAATACAATTATATAAATTGAGAATTCCGGAGGGATTTCTGAAAGAATAAAATTGGCTTTCTCTATTTATATTTCCCAATGAAATTTTACAAATTTCTAGATCACTTTGCGCGAATGTACTACACCCAGATACGTGTCTTTCTTTCAACAGAACAGAGACGTCTGTCGATATCTATTCCTAGAATTGTTCTCTTCGACGGTCGAAGGGTAAAGGGAAAAGTTCGTTCGTATATTCGCGAAAAATAACCGCAAATATAGCGAAGCCAGATAGGAAAAGGGTACGATGCCGTTTCGGAAACATCCCAAAGTCAAACTCCCTCGATTCTGACAATCTGCCAAGCGGCTGAGGTCACGTTACATAAGGGATGTAATATTCATTCGATTCCGTCGAAGAATGACTCTCAAGCGTGCCTGCCGTGCAGTGGAATATCATGTGCATCGTGTCGGCCAAAGAGCAGAACATTTTGCAAATTGAAACGTGGAATGGTCATTATCGACGGGCGTGGTGCAGTGATTAACGAGAGTGGAGGAAGCAGAATTAAGGATTATAATAATGTAAACTCTGTGGCCAAAGTATTTACATTTCGCTCGAAAATATTTTTCTACCAAAAGTGAAAAATCGACGATACTGAAGAAATGAAGAACGAAGTGACAGAATTCTTTCGATGATCTGACAAGTGTAAGTGTCACGACGCTGCACTTTGATAAATCGTCGAGGACCTTCAACGCCTGTAGAATACTATAGTTACCCCAAATCCCGTGGGATCAAACCCAACCCGCTTCGCTTTTTTTTTTTGGACCACGAAGAACGGAAACATGAACAACGAACATCCGATTATAACAGCCACCACGTCCAGTCTAGTTGCTCCGGATTCTCCATCGACCAGCGATCCAGCGGAGCCGATCATCAGGCTGAAGCTAGACAAACCGTTGCACTGGGAGTGGGAGCTGACCACATCCGCGGACACGCTTCCTGTTATCCAGCTGCTGGACAAAGATGGCCGCCTGCTGGTGGAGACAACTGGAAGAACGGCGCAGAAAGCTAGAGGCTCGTTCCGCGAGGGTCTCAAGTCCTACCAGGAGTTCCCATCCACTCCAAAGACTCCAACTGCTTCCTCATCCCTCTCTTCCTGCACCGCCTCGACGATTATCGCGCCAGCGCAAGGGAATCGGAACGTGGACGGGTTCAGCTCGAAGTTCGGCAGCTGCGAGTTCGGCTACAGGCCACGGAAGTCCAGGAGCGAAGTGACCGTGAAGGAGAAGGAGAAGAGAGGCAGGAAGAGGCACTCCGGCGGGCCGGAGTCGCCCGTAAAGCAGAACGAAGAGGCGAAGTCGACGGTGAAGAGGTACTCCGCCGGCGATTACCTTCGACAGCAGATTATAGACGACCTAAGGACGAAGAGCACGGTGGGCATGACTCCCGAGCAAGTCGCCAAAGTGAGGTGCAAGAAGGTGAAGGCCTACTTGAGGAGCCACAGCGAGACTCTGCCCAGACCGGTATATCTGGAGGAAGAAGAGGCTGGCGACAAGGCGAAGTCGAATATTAACGGCGACAGAAACAGAGATGAAAGAACCGAAGACGGCTTGAACCGTCTGAGGAGAGCCATCAAGGAAGATATCGATGAAGCGAGGCTGAAGACGTCCTGCGACCCGGAAACCTTCAAGGGCGTTTCGAGGAACGATTTAATGGAGAAGTCGCCGGAGTTGAATGGGAGCTTGAAGCTGAAGGAGGCAGGGAATGAGAATGAAGGGAATGAAAGAACAGTTAGGAAGATCAAGAACGAGGAGCTGGAGAAGGTGAGGGCGTTCCTGCAGAGGAAGCTGCAGCAGAAGATGGTGCAGGAACGGTCGAGCAGCTCGGGTCGCTGCGACTCGCTGGAGCAGTCGGGTGGTGGGATCAAGAAGAGGTACTCGGATTGCAGGCACAACGAGGGTCCTAGGGGCTATTGCACTCGGAAGGTGCGCAGCGAGACGAACGTCGTCGGGTTCGATCCGGAGGTGCTTCAAAAGGACAGACAGAAGCTGGCCAGGCAGCTGGAGAGGGAGAGATCGAGGAGTGGCAAGTCGCGTCCCGAGGATCTGTGGAGGCAAAGTGTGTGCCGTCGGTCGAGGAGCGACTCTGTCCAAGTGGCGCTGAAGGCGATGGACTCGAATCGCAGTCAGAAGGTCCAGGCGAGGGAGTTCCCGGGCTCGGAGAAGCGGAAGCTCTACCGAAAAACGAGAAGCGACGTTCTGCTGGGCCAGGTGGGGGGCAGCGTAGACTCCGAGCAGGACTTGGAGAACCAACCGAGGCGCATCAGGAGCCAGGACAACGTAGACGAGTCCTGGCGCGAGTACAAGGAGAGGAAGAAGCACGAGAGGCTTCACCGCGAGACGGAGGTGAAGGAGGAGGATTTCATGAGCAAGCCGAGGTGGAAGGATCTTCAGGCTGAGCTGTGCCCCTTCAGGAATTGCAAAGTCTGTCAGAACTTGCAGAGCTGCCTGAATCCGTTGCAGAAACGCTGCGACAATCGCGAGACACTTGGGCCCCCGGAGGATTGCCCAGCGAAGGACGCCTCAGACCTCGTTTCCAACGACTCCTCCAGCGACAGACCGAGCACCAGCTTGCAGGAGAATTATTTGGTGATTGATAGAAACACGGACGCTTCGAAGAGCGGGGTGATTGCCAAGATACAGGTGAAGGATCACGGATTGGAAGCAACCAACGTGAATTCTCCCGATTGTGGGTACAACACGATCCCCAAGAAGGCTATCAAGGATTACAAGGAGCTGTACATGCGGTCGAACGTGAAGAAAAGCGATACGTTTAAAATAGTAGACGGCAGTGAAGACCTTAAAGCGAGCGGCGATCGAAGCGAATCGAAGGGTGACTGCGACGAGGGCTCGGCGGACACGTTCGGCTGCGCGAACGGCGAGGGCTTGCTGGCGAACAAGTCGAACGAGGACATTGCTAGGGATTACTTCAAGAGGGTTTACGAGCTGCTGAAGAAGCGCCAGGAGGAGGCGAGGAGGAATCAAGAGAGGCAGGAGGTTGGAGGCTGCGACGATTCGTCGTCCTCCGCTTACGAGAAGGTGCAGAAGAAGAGGCCTCGACGGAAGAAAAAGGAACGGGGCACGCAAGGTAAGAGATCGTCCATCTGTCTTTATTTTTCTTACAGAATTTTAATGGAAATAGCGAGAGGGTACAGACATGCCCTAAGGTTTCTTTTTAATGTTCTCTATTTTTTTATACGTCTGTAGGGTTTATAAATTAAAATAGACGTCGGAAGATGAAAGAGAATACGAGAGTTTCTCGAACGGATCTGAATGAGAGAACCCCAACTCTTTAATCGCCACGGGAATTTTGTGGTTTTCGATTTCCGGGGTCGAACTCGAGCCAGGAATTATCTTTGAGCAGGTGGCACGGCAGACGTTTGCAGAAGCCTCTCGCTAATGCGAAAACTTCCCCCTTAAAAGTTCGCCCGCTTTTCACTGCGCCACCGCGCCGTATTTACGCGACGCCGACTCTGGTCGGCATTCTAATAGAAATATTCAACGTCGCGTTATGGCGGAACTTTCGCGTTATATCAGGGAACGGCAAGCTGTGTTTGTTAATATTGTCCCCGCGAATAATGTTGCTTCTCTCCGCCCACGCGCCCCTGATAATAGACGCAGAAAAGTTCGTGGCAGGGAAGAAAAAACGGGACTCGAACGGAATATTCCCGATGATCGACCACTTCATATGCGTTTCCACACGATGAAGCTGAACGGTAAAGTTCAGAAATATATTCGGAGCTTCGTTGTATGAGAATTAAGAATTTGTACATCCCCTTTTCCAGTAATTAATAATGTCCACTTACGGGTAGACTTCTTTTTAATGGATAATTAAAATCGTGCTCGCTCTCGAATAAAAATCGAGTCGGTGATATTGAAAACTCGGTCACGTCTGCGTAGACAGTTAGGCATTGTACATATTCAATTCCTATCGGAAACTGGATTACACGGTCTTTGAAGCTTTTAACGATTTCTTCGACCGAATATTCTGGCACGCCGCTCAACGAAATAAAGGGTAGATTAAAGTGGCTTTTATACGCCCGTTGACATTTCTGCTGGTGTTCAATAATGCCGCGAATAAATAGTCGCGAAACCAAGGACTCTACGAGCAGTAGTTTGGCATGTAAAACCTAGCACAGAGAAAAATGCGAAACCCAAAAATGGATAAAGTTCATACAGAATTAACCGAAAAATAAAATTATTATATTTTTTCGGTGGTTAAAATGTATAAAATAAATGAATACAGAGTTCAGGTAGTTCCATCCTTCTTCAGTGAATAAAAATACTATAAACATGTAGGTACTACTTAAGGGAACTAAGTAGACAGGTAGAATCTTTCAACTTGGTACAAGAATAAGAGGATCATTCAATAGTTGTTTTAAAAAATCACTTGCAAGGAAACACTGAACGATGGATTCACTAGATATTGCATATCGCGTGTAGTTCATGCATGAACAATTGCTCGGATCTTCCTTTTGAAAAGTCAGCATATTGGTGTGACATAAACAACTCTGTAACTCGAAAACTAGATCACGTCAAACATATATACGATCATACGAATCACTTTTCCTGCGTTTTGGCGCAGAATTCATTCTTATAGTACCTAGGTACTTCTTAAAACAGGGGTGTTTTACATTCGATGCACTGTAAAAAAGATTAAGCACCACCCTAATTATTCACACCAACCAACCTTCTTTATCCAAAAAGCCACTTAAACAAAATCATGCCACACAACGATTATAATTTTCTTCTTCAACCACACATTTCGTCGCCCATCCCTCAAAATCCACTGAGGCAGCAGTTTCAGGAAATGAATCACTGATTTCACCGATTACATTAATTGCAGAATTCTCGCGGATTTAATTATCTGCCTCGTCGTTTGCTTGACTGCTTGTACCAACTTTCGTGGTCTGGCCAGGCCACCGTGAATATTCCCCAAATATTCAAGCTGCTCCCCGACGCCGCGGTTGAAGGAGACGGGCGAGCAACCCAGCCGAAAATAATTATTGTGAAAGTAGAGGCGGAAGAGTTGATTACGGTAAAGCTGGCGGATAATTTTGGGCAGACGTTGCTATGGACTTTGCCTGTACAGCCCCGTGCTCGTCCTTATGACGGGCTTTCAGCCAAAGAGATTAGAGCCGAGCCTTCCGCCAGGAAGTCTCGCGGAAGTCAGCGAAAAGCTTCGCCACAATTTTCGTGGGTATAATGCCTTTAACCGTTGCCTCGTTCGTTTCTTAGCTTCTAACACGGAGCAGTCGTTAAGCTCCTTCTTTTTAGTCCGGGAACGTTCTAAGAGCCCAAGTAATTGGTACAGACCCCACCCTCGCCTGTGCATTCGAGTAATCGGATAGAAGATGTCTTCGATGCTATGAGACAATTTCGTTTATCTGCTCTCGTTCCTCGCATCTTCATGCGAAATTATCATTCGGTTCGATGGTCGATGTTTGAGGAGATGTGACGTGAGTGTTAGGACTGGGTTTCACAGAGAAACTAGTAGCAAGTGCTGGTGATCTGGGGAAAATTAATCGCTTCTGATAATATTCCAGCTTTCCAGCTTCTTGTGTCTAGTAGTGTGTCACTTATTTTAGAGACAAGTGTTTGATAAATATTATAGATTATTCTTTCGAGTCGAGGGTGGACATGACGATTTCGAAATTAAATGCTTTAGGATTTCAAATATAATTTGGAAGACAATTATATTCAAAATGACATCAAGAACGAAGTATAATGTTAAAGTCCTCAAAACAGAGATAAAACTTATTTGATATTCACCTGCTCATCTCGGAAGCATCTGGGAGCCCTAGAAAATCGTATTTTAGAGGAAAGGGCTTTCCACAGGGGAAGGATTACGTAGGGGTATGGCAGCGGTGGGGTGCTTAACGTGTGCGTTAAGAAGAGAATAGAACCCTCCGAGCATGTAAGCACTTACATGCTGGCTGGTGATACCACATACACGTAAGCTGAGGAAAGCTTATTACATGATTGATGGAGCTGGTCCTACCATAACATCAACGGTGTGTTAATGATGTACGTATATAGAGAATTATGGGAAGCTTTAATTACAGAACACAATATAAACGATAATTTGCATTGTTTTAATTTAATGCTTGCCGGAATTATTCTGCAAATATAAATTGCTGTAAATAAAATTAATTCCCTAAGTTACTTCAGAAAGAAATGCTTTCTTCTTTAATATGGGAGATAGCAACTGACCATGAAATATCATTTACTTGACATCATCGCTCTCAAAGAAACGATATTTCGCATGCAGCAACATAAAATTTCAGACGACGCATTTCAGTCACCTTTAACTCATAATTTCATTAGACGCTTTTGGCATCGACTCGTAAGTGTGTCTCGTCGCGTAACCATCGGTTTGATCCGGATGTAAGCGTACAGACATCCGCATATACAGGGAAACATCTACCTACTTGTTGCTAGGCACGAAGCAATACAGAGCCCGATGTTGGCAGAGGAACAATTGGCGAGTATCGTTTTGCCAGCTGTAAATCCAGTTCCGTTTAAACATCATCGCGGTGTTTAGAACTCGCGGAATTCGAGCCACCTTTCCCGACATTGTCTCGAGCCTCAAGCATCAATAAGAATGTTATACATACAGTGCCGGACAAAAATATTGGGACACCCTTTATAACAGAATAACTTTTATCAGATTGGACTAAACTATTTTCTTCGTTACTTCCACCAATTGTAATTTTTTTTTAGCACGTCACCTACTTAGTAAACTAATCCTTCTAGCTTCCCAAAAAAACTCAAGTCATTTCGATCAATTTTAAAAAACTTATTCCGTTTTAAAGGGTGTTTCAATACTTTCGTCCGGCACTGTGAAACAATCCCCACTCAAATGTTGGAATGGTATTATTACACTCTCCAGATGTTACTGTTGCGTCACGTATGGTACACGAACAATTTCAAAAGAGAATAGCAATTCTTTCACAGACGCCTCGTCGTCGAATAAACTGGAACCGTCGGACTATTTTTCAACGGCAAAGATGGAATCGCAATTTTATTATCGTGGCACGGATTGTAGTTATTCAAGCTGCAGAATGTCCAATTACAACGCAGAATTTTATGCTGTGGCACACAAGTAGAGGGTGCATCAAGACTGCAATCTAGGATTAGAATTTTTAGACCAGATCCACCGCGAAGGCAAGGTTCTAATCATTCCGAGTAAATTACTGCTATCCGAGCACGGTTCTCGTGGTCCTATATCAAAGCTACTTCCGTCCGATAAGAAGGGCTTAACGAGAGGGCTTCCTACGAGCTTCTCCCTTTAATCAAAACGCATGGTATCAGCGCCTGCACGCGGCTTGTGTGCAACGTGTGTGCAAAGAGGTGACTCGAAAGGGGCATAGAAATGGAAACAAGACACTTTACTCGACGCCAAAGCGCAATTACCATACAAGAGTCTGGGATGGTAGCTTGTTAGTCACATTCATCTACATCCCTGGTACACTTGTTTAACGGTAGAATACTCGGACTCGCGATCAAACGATATTACTCTGACATCGGGCCATCAAAGCTCGTAGAGAACATTGTGTGCGATTCTTGATCGCGGAAGTATAGCGTAAGTATTTTCATTAGATTCAAGGAACCCAGCCAAATTTTCGCAGTCGAGGATTATTTTCAGAAGGAAACGCGCAGCCGATTTGTTGACATGGGTAATTCCACTATGTTACATCAGATATCTTAAAATTTCACACTTGGAAGAAGTTTTTGCAACCACTCAGAAAATAGGAATCTTGAAGCAACTGTACCTCATAAATATTGTCGATCATTTGGAAATATAATATCACAGATTCTTATAATTAGCAATGAAATTGTACTGTTGGGTGCAAGGACCTCAGTGTCAAAAGTCAGTTTCGAGAAAAGTGTCTGTAAACATTACGACGTTAGATATTTTTTATACATAGTAACGTTGTTGCAAAATTAATTTTAATTATAACCTTATCAAACCCCTTTTGCATAAAATGGAGAAATATAGTAAGGATATTGTTTTTAACATTATTTTTTATTATTTATTTAATCTTCACATCTTTTAATCTCATTTATTAAATGGCACAGCGGCACAGTGTTGTCATGTAGCTGCTATCGATGAAAACAAACGCAAACGTTCTTTAGCGATAAATATATTTGAAAGTGAGTCTGGCTCTCCGCCAGGTGTACCGCCGTTGACTCCACTTCCTGACGCGGTAATAGATTTCTCGTGTCGGAACGAAATATCGAGATGAACCAGGGAGAAGAACGAAAATGGCGGGACGTCTGACTGATTCTTGTTACGTAACTTCCCGCTGCGCCCCGATGGGAAGAACAAACTCCCGTTTCCGGCTAATTGGTGCCTCATTATTTCCAGATCGAACGGGGCGTCCGACCGTGAGTCATTTGGTGAATTATCGATAGAGAGAGGACGGTGACGCGCACAGGATATCCTGAATTCGAGCGCGATCATTCCACGTCGTTTTCATTCACCACGGCGTCTTCTTTAAGGCCAAACGCGAATATTGAACTCGTTGCAACGTGGCATTGATTTCAGCGGTTGCTTCGAGGCGTAGAACCAAATGGTCGGGATCACTCTTTGGTGGGCAAATAATTTGTGTACGCTTGCTTGGAAAGGTTGAGGGTGAAGGCAAATTTTTTAAGATTCTCGAAACCTCAGAGTGTATTTGATAAATATTACTTTGATTAATAATTTTTTAATTATGAGGTTATATACTATTTTTGGAGTATTAATGGATTTGGTTTGATTTTGAGTAGAATTGTAGTTAATGTAAGTAGTTATTATTACTGATCTTTCCCCCCATACTAATTTGTTTCTACCTTTTACGTAATTTCGCTTTCTTTTAAGATTTCTTCGATGTGGTTCCTGATAAAACTATGATTTTTCCAAGATTGATAAGAGTTATCAGGGAATCATAAAATACTCTTAGCAGACAACATTTCACGCGCACGAGTGTCAAAAGCACTTCACAACTCTTTCTGCTTATCAGTAGAGAACACTCTCTATCATTATGCTATCATATAACTCATTGCCAAACTCTCTGGTAGATAATTCTCAAAAAACGAACTGTGTAGTGTTAAACTGTAAAGTAGTAGTTCATATTTCAGAACACATACTTTCATTTCTTCCGAAACATTAACTGCTATTTGGAAGTAGGGCAGTGAAATGAAAAAGAATGCAGCTACATTCTTCGTGCAATCTTTAATAAATAATACGAAATGAAAGTAGCCAGGTAATAGGATATCAAACGTCTATCTTTCATCGTTCGTGTACGCTCATGCCGTCCTCGTAAAATTGTTCAGAATGAAGAAAAAGAAACGTACTTACGTTGACGTATCCGTCCCAGTCTTTCTCTCCTTTTTGCATATCGTTTGCACATGCAACGGTGTAACGAATCGACCCGCTGCAACCAGTCGATGCAACCCGACGACAAATAACAGGAATCACGTGCTGGATGCGAGCGCAGCTCCATTTGCGCGGTTGATTGCTCGCGTTAGTTGGGCACGTAGTAATTATCCAGAAATGCGATCCAACGGTTCAGGGAAATAGTATTGGACGAGGAAGACGTTTAACGAAGATCTTCCTTTTTTCTAAATGTCCCTTATATGCCCGTGCCTTGCTCAAGGAAACCCAAGGATCACTCGAGTAAGAAACATGAAATGAGATGGAGCAGAGAAGCGATGGTGAATTTTCGAACGTTTAAAATGACGTATATTTTATAATAAAATATTTTGTGATACACGTTTACTTAACGTTATTAGAAGTTAGAGTCGCGTTTACAATGAGGTTGGTAGAAGGTTTAATTACATCATATCGAACGTTGTATCTATTCCTGTAACTGGATTTTAAATGCGTGAATCAACCGCAGAGACCACATTGTTGATTTTAAAAAACCGCGTGTAATTTAAGAGCGTCGATGTCTCAAGGAAACGTTCTTCGCGTTTATTACAGCAGGGCGTGGATAGATGTTAAGATAAGAAGTAACTAGCAATTCAAGTACAGTGGTTTACGTTTTCTTGGAAATTCCACATTTTTAAAATTGTATATAGCAATATCCTTGGTGCTATCTAATTTTTACTTTTCCTCGTGATTATTACCTTCCACCACTATTAAATAGTTCTTCTCGAAATCATTTGACTTGGCTTTTTATTACTGAAGAAAACATGTAATTTAACGCTACATGGTAATACTTTTCAGTGCGTCTCATCTCCAATAGTTTATTTGCATTATGAGTGGGTCGTAATGTAATTACAAGGTAGTGTAATATTTAAAAGGGAAAGTGAGACGGGCATAATTTAAAGATGGAATATTTTATAAAGTGCAGGGATGTAGAAAGCAGAGCATGCGCAATACTATTTACTGTAACAAGATAATTAACTTTTACAGTTACACACTTTGAAATCGCGCTATTGCTATATATACAAAGTGGTGCAAGTGTGAAGTGTGTCAGTTTGGTAATAAAATAATCAGTCTTAATAAAGCTGCCCCGTCCCACTTCTTCTCTGACGTCAGATTCTGGCCTTTTAGTAATGAAAAGGCGAATATCCAGTTATAATCACTTATTAATTATTCGAGCCCGATCACCTTTTTATTATCATGGCAGCATAAAACGTAGCAAATGACAGTTCTTATAATATCGACCATTTCAGTAGATTAGTACGAAATACAAAACCTTGCCCCGAATTAATTTATCATATATAAATTATACCTAGCAGTGTTTCCTTTGATATTTCTTAACAATAGGAAGATTCCACAGTTTCATTTTTTTTACATTGCGTCCCTGGCTTCTACCTACTGAATTTTTCAGTAATATTTAAGGAGACTTGGCCAAATTATATGAGTTCATTCGTGCAAGATGTTCTCTCATTTCCCGTATTTCTGCGTGCCTTCTTGCTTCTAAATGCAAATAAAGTAAACCTCTTCCCCTTGCTTTGCGTCTTTCGCGCCTTTCCCTTTGTTCGAAAGCTTCGGGTTCGCCAGCGTTTTTCATTCGCGTCGGTAGCAAGTCCCACTTCCTTCCTTTTCAAACGTATCCTTTAATACCTACCTTTTCTCTCGTACAAACACACTTCAAAGGACTTGGAAGAGGATTATATTTTATAGGAGCCGCTTCAGTGCGTTATTTGAACACTGTGTTTCATTTAATGTCAACCATCAATTTATTCGCACTTGATCTTTATTATCAATGAAATTACGTTACTCCAGTCATTTTTAAGGATTTTATTCTGCTAGATTCTACGTGAAAAATGTACAACATTTTTCCTCCATAATTACTTTGGATAAATATATAAAAAATATCTTTGGAAAAAGATATTTACACACTGAAAATTGTGCCCACTTTATACAATTTTGAACAGTATTCAAATTCAGTCGCTGCCAGTCAGTCTTCACCCAAAAGGACACAGTTTGAAGCCATACGATTTCCCCGTCTCGTCTAGCCTCCAACTTTTACCCCCCATTGCAACTATGGGATTTATAACTTCTCGTGTGTACGCGTATATGTGGCGACATTCTCGACGTTTCCAACTTTCCTGGACATTTTCCCTCGTGTCCTAACATTTGTTACATTAATGGATTCCGTATTCAAATCGGGCGTATGAAATTTGTAAGCCCATGTCCGAGTAAATTGAAAAAGCGACGACGAAATGAACCCTCTTGTATTCATATTCAAAAAAGTGTATCCTGTGAAATACGATTAAATCTTTGAACTGAACCATATTAAAATTTGCAAATCCGTTTAAATTTGTCCCAAATTAAAATTCGAAAATACATATTCCACTTTTCTTTGATGTCGTTTCTATTTAAGTAGCTGCATTAATTGTTGGAACAGTGCATGTGTTCCGTGTCTCTTGCTGAAGTTGACACTTGGTGCCTGGGGATCGCACGAAAAGCGAGGGTTTAAAGGATAAAGGGGTTGAAACGGGGAACTTGATAATCAGCAGCTCTTCTGTCATGAGTCAGAGTACAGTCACTCTTTCGTAATACACCAGTTTTACACGGCACAGTGCAAGTACAGTATGCCCAACTCCCAGAAGTTATCCACCAACTAGGGTACTTCTCTTTGTTAATCCCGACTGAACCTCGAAGTCCCGCGATAACATGAATATTTCTGCTGCTCCGTTCACACAGCAATACCGAAGTAACTCTGGCGAATTTACAGGGGCAATGCAAATGTTATTCCCGACCATTTAAATTTGATGTGTGCATTGCGGCAAGACCGCGAACTTAAACGGAATGTTTGTTAAGCATCCCGATGACGAGGTTTATGAAACTTTAGACTTCTGGAGTAATCGCTCGTTTCTTAATTGCCGTAATTCAGAGGCAGATAAAATTGTGCTCCAAAGCTTCCTTCACCTCTTTGATATTCCTTTGAAAATTATAAGTGACACAAAAATATTTTTTAAACTAATATCATCTAGAATTAAAAAAAAATTTCAACTATCTTTATTCTTCTATCTTCACAGTTAGTTATTAATCCCTGCATTTAATATTGATATGGAACACTCATTACTAATTAATCGCTACTGTG
The DNA here is from genome assembly GCA_929113495.1 of Andrena minutula. Classification (NCBI taxonomy): domain Eukaryota; kingdom Metazoa; phylum Arthropoda; class Insecta; order Hymenoptera; family Andrenidae; genus Andrena; species Andrena minutula. Next base: position 1,186,143 of record OV815996.1, on the reverse strand, counting down.
CAAAGTATTTGGTTGATCTATTATTTATTATGATCGTGGGAAGGCATGCCCATCACACGGTTCATATTCATGAGTGTGGCTCACCGCAGTGTCATTTTACCTCCACTTAAATTTGAATTCGCTATCTTTCGGCGGCTCACTCGAAATAGCTCGGTGACCCAATTTTAGGCAGTAACCTGCAGGTCAAAGCAGTAGCAGATCCACTAAAATTTTTACGACGAAGAAGTTCGCATTTTTATGCAGCAAACAACACGCGAACGTTGCGTTTAGTTTCGTTCTAATAGTTGGACGAAGTAGCGAAGGACTTAATGGAAAAATGCGGCTAGCGAAATATGAAGGGAGCATCTTTGCGGTCGACGAAGGCTTTCTACCTTACCCGTGGAAAATTGTACCGCGACGAGGTTTCAGGCTGAAGGGGCAACATCGTTTATATTAATTATTAATGACGCGCCTCCGTACGTGCGCTCGTACGCGTCAGATGCAAGCGGGTTTTTTTAAAATTAATGGAAACGAAGACACGGGTGAGACCACTCATTCTAAATGTTGATGCACGTATGCCGTAGAAAAGCGAGCAAGCTGAATTCACTTTCATGTATGTACTTGCGAGTCGCGCGTAGGTACTGCATGGTTTAAAGGGGCATACAGAATTCAGGGCATACGGTAGTTATAAAAAATAAATGAAAAATGCTCCTTAATATAAGTTCACAATTACTTTGCAAATTTTTTATTCTAGTAAAACAAATGAAGGGCAAGGGGAAAACAGGTAATGTCTATTTTCTAATCACAAAGGGTTATTAAGTTTAAATACCATCGTAATATAACATTAAAGATTGTTGATTTTGTCAAGATGAATAAATCCTCCATATATTCCCAAAGTTCCATACCTTCCCGAATCCCCTGCGAGTCCCTCTTAAAACTTCACCCAAATCCCTCATTCATCAATCCAGAGATTCCCTCGAATATCCCACGCATTCACTAATCTCTTACAAAAATAAAAATTCCCATGAATATAAATTCAGCCTTCACGCGCAAGCATTCCACATTTTTATAACAGTCCGTGGAAATCGATAGCAACAATGGTCCACGTCACCGTTAAAAGCCACAAGAGCTGTGAAATCAGTGACAAATTAATTTTCCAACCTGACTCGAACCCTCTGAGTGACGTGTGATCGAAAAATCGGCAATTGTTAGACAAAAGAGTGTCGCGCGTCAAGTGGCACCTCGTCTGCGTGTTGAAGACCGAAGCGGTGGTATTATTCCACGCAGCAGTTAGCATTTTTCCCGGAAAAACTGTTTTCCCCGATGGAAAATGCAATCGGTCCTTCGGCAAATGGCTCGTCCCAGGTGCTGCCTAGTGGCGCTCGTTCATCGTGGCTCCGTTTCACGTGGCATGCGCGTGAAAATAAAAGGAGAGAACAGTGGCAAAGGGAAATTCGCCTCTAGTATTGGTCAAACCGGATCAAATGCGTGCCTCGTGCCTATGGACGTTTTAACTGTGTACACTCCGAGCTCCATTTTGCAAGAATTTTATGGGTATTTTGGCTAGGTACACGCGGAAATCTCGAAACACTACTAGGGCATCGTTTTATAGAAGTAAAAATTAGAAAAGCGCGTATGAATTTTGATGTAAAACGGAGTGTATGGTTCTGGGCCCAATTTTACCTCTGCATGGATTTCTTCTTTTAAATTTTGGAGGGCTTCATAATGAGCATCGAGTTTTGATACCAATTTGCTTAGGTCTGGACAATATTATCACTGCTCTGTTTAAAGGATTTGAATTATTCTTTAATTAATTTTGACTAAATATATTGGAATATGATGTGAAATGTCACCAGTCAATATTCAAGATTACTCCTTCAAATCAAACTCCATTTGATTAAGCGCAAGGTCCACTTATTTTCCCGCTAGTTCTCCATCCCGATTTCTTCCATTTCATCGAATCTATCCTGTTTACTGGCCCCTCGCACTCTTTGCCATCGATTGCTCTTTCCTTCCATTCTGCCCCGCATAAACAACTTGTCCAAGACTGAACGCTGCTGAAGGCTCGCTTTGAGACTCTTCCTCGAAACTCCGGCGTAAAAAGGCTGGAGACAGAGGTCTGCGGTTAACTGGCTCGACAGAAGCACTGACTGGCGTTATAAAAACTCCGGAGAACATCCCTGGAAATTGCGAGGAAAATATTATGTCGAACTGGGGCGCAGTTTCAAGGGGGATTTCCAATTTCTATGCCACGTAACCGATACTTGATACTTTCGAGGGTAGGGACCTTGGCTGATGGAAAATAAGACAAGCGTCACCACTTCACAATGCCCGATCTGAAAGAGGGAGGAATCATCGGAGCTTACTGCCACACAGACTCTGACATTCGCATAATAGAGTGGCCCATATTTCCAGCGCAACCTTGCCGCATAATATAAGAACGCGGAGAAAGACGCGTGTAATTAACTTCGATCTATTCTCCCGAGAAGCTGCTTTCTTCCTTTCTCTAGAAACCTCGATCTATTCATCACTTGGATCATTAATGTAATTACTCAACTGAATAAAAATTCCAACGTCGTTACTCCAGCGGGGTAAAGCTCTCCGCCGCGTTACACGGGCCAATACACCGGCAACTTTGATCAATTTTTCACGAACCCGCCCTGGATTCCCGAAAATTGGAGTTACACCGGGCTCCATATCCCGGCGGGATTTAACTTCGTCAGGCGCGAAGTCGAATCACCACATAGAACCACCAGGGATCCTCTTATTGTCCCCCTCCCCTCGGCCCTCGTCACGTCTTTTGTGCGCAAATCATGCTCGCAGACAGCCGGATAAACGCGAGGTACCAGCAAAGAGATCCGCTTGTCTGAGGCCACGAAGGATGCCCCAGGCTCCGGGAGAGACGGGATAAATCTTGGGGGGATGGCCGACAGATGAATTACAATAATAAGACGGAAGAAACGGGTCTCGCGTTTGTCCTTTACGCTTCCCCAGCGACCGCGATTTTGATTAATCGCCCGCCCCCACCTTTCCGCGGGCGGATTAATCACGCCGTGAATCTTGTTTACAATGATCGCGCGCCAGCACCCGGCGGCTTGGTATCACCCCCATTTGTTCGCCGAAAACCGTGAATTACAAAGCCCCGGCGTTCTGGAATCATTGCCGCGCTCCCGTCCATACATCTTATTACGTCGAACGGCGGCTGGCTGCGGTAGTTCATTTCGATGGCGCGCTCGATGGGAATTAAGGGGATCGCGCGACGATATAATCATATTGTTGATAAGAGTAAAATACGGGATACGTAACGGGGTTACGCGGGCAGATTCGAAGCGCGCGGGATGTTTTATCGTCGGCGTGTTTGTCGCCGCCGTGCTCGCGGATTCCTGGATTACGTGGTTTCCGTGACTAACCAAAGGAGCGTTCTAATTTTAGGAATGGGTTTGATCCACTTCGGTGCTTCCTCGAATTTCCCCACCTGATGTTGTGAGCATCGGTCGCTTTGGAGGGAAGGAGAAAGAGTGTAAACATTTTTATGCTTGAGGAACAGGAATTCGTTTATAATTTTTTGGTGTAAAAACAAATTTCTTCCGGGAGATCAATTTTTGGCGGTGGAAATAGAAAGGGAGTGAGTCTTGTGGAATTGATGGGTTTGGAGATAAAAATTAATTTATGGAACCTGTGCCCTCGAAAATTGATAAAGGTTATTGAATTTGGAAATCTGTATTTTTTAAATGAATTGGAGAAGAGGGAAATGGTGACTTAAACCTCCCCTAATTTCATGTGGACTGCATCATATTTCAATTGCATCGAGATCCCTGACATTGTTTCAAATTTAACGGTTTAAGTTTCTGGTTACTTTAATCATTTTTTTTGGTAATTTAGAATATGAAAGTGTGGATAGTTATTAATTAGTTTCTGTCCAAAATTATGTACTTATCGAACGACATTGATGCATGTAATTTAATTAACACAGAGATCTACTTACGTTAGTTATTCCTTTCACTAATTTGCAGTAATCAGTATGAAATATTACTGCTTCATATCAGTCTTATATGCTTAACGGCCTTGAAAGTGGAAAACGCAGAAACTTTTACTTCAGTTACGATTTCTGCTAATTAACTTTAATAAGGGTTAATATAATCCACTTTCTTTTCTTCTATCCATTTTCCTTTCTCGAATATTGCAGATTTGGGTAACCGTAATATTTCACTTCATTTCTGTAAATGAAATTGTACGGTGGTTCCCTGTTCTTCTTTTCTGACACATCTAAATTGAACTAGAAATTATTCTTATTCATTCCCGGTCACAATTATTTCAAGAGCGTATTTCGAAACAATGGCAAAGAACGGAAACAGCCTTCATTAGCATTCAGGGTGGATAATTCTACTATCGGTGGATAAATACGGTTCTTGTATTTTCAACTCGAAATCCACGGTGCATCGAAACGTAAATTACTGTTACGTGCGCCGAATTTTAATGCCCGCAAATGCTCGGATAATTCTTTCTTCTAATTGTCCCCGAAGTTTCCTTAATAGGATTAATGTTCTGACGGGTGATAAACATTTCAATACAATTCCATTAAATTCGAACCTCAATGGAACCCGGGAGTCCCCAATTCCAACATTCAACAAATTCGCAAAAATAACTGCTACCCCCATAAAAAGTTCCCTATTGAAACGAGCCCCTGCTTCAATAGAATCCTCTAATCCCATTAAAAAAAAAAAAAAATAGCGCATCCCCTCCAGAAACAAAAAGGAGATCGATCCCCAGCCGCGATGGGGGACTCTATTAAACTAGAAAGTGGAAAACGAAAACAAGAAAATTCGTCGAATGAATCGGCAGTTTGATGGAACAGACCGGCCGATAAGTAAGCTAACAATGGTGACGGCGGGGATGGCCAGGTGCCACGGAGGGGGTAGGGGATATTCCGATTGCCCTGATCCGGGTCCGGGATAAGTTCGAAAGGGGTTGCGCGTCGAAAGGTCGAAAGTGGCGAGGGTGTAGAGTAAGGGGTGCCGGACGGTGGGGGTAAGAAAGGGATGGTACCTGCGCCAGAGCCTCGGCTTGGAAGGGGGTTTCGAGTGTCGCGTTAACGCGCGGCCGGCAGTTTCTCGTGAGCCGCGAGCCGTGTCGTACCGTTCGGTTGCGCGCGTCGCCCCGTGCTCTCTCCCCTTTGCACCTGTCGCGCCTAACTTCGCGCCTCGAACGCGCGACGTGTTTTCGCGCCGTTCCTCCCGCGCGTCCTATCGATACGCGTCCGCGAGGGACTTCCGACGCGAGTGACAATTGAAGTGCACGGCCCCGCGTGGCCTGTCGGCAAACTTTCTTACCCTTATCAAACCAAAGACACTAAAACACTTCTATAACAAAGTGACGGGGCCGAGAACTCAGTGGTCGCTTCAGTAACATCCCGCGGGTGCTCGTACCGTGCGCTCACTTCGAATCCGCAGCGGCGGTTCCCCGACCGAACTCGCGCGAGGAACGCTGGTGAGGTTAAACCTGATACCGCGCGACTATTTGACGAACGATTAACTCTGGAATCGACCGCGTCGGGGGAACGCACGTCCGCCTGGAAATCGGGCCGAGCGATTTTATTTTAATTGCCGGTAGGCGCGTGCCCGCTCCGAAAGAGCTCGGCGAGAGTGTTCCAGCGGCGCGTGACTTCCGTGGGCGTAAGAGCAGAGTCGATATAATCGACCGCGTCCAGTCGAATCGCGGCGCAGTTACGGTTTCCTGAAAAGCATCGCCGGGCCGCGATGCCGCGGCGGGGAAATCCCTGTTGGCGGCGCTGAGTCGAAGGGAGGAATCTCTTTGTCCGAAGTGGACTGTGACAGAGTTAAATCGCGATCGCTGGCGGCGTGCTGCGGTCCAGAATTCGGGAGGATTCGGGGGAATGGACCGCGGGTGCAGCGGAACTGGAGAGTGCAGTCTGAAGCTGGGAAACGGAGTGCGTCAGCCGGTCGCCGTGATTGCTGGACAGACGTGGATAGCGTGGCCTGAAGTTGTGAGTGGCTTCAATCAAAGTTTTTCTTCTTAAGGGGGAAGACACTGTGAACATTTTTTTTTATTTTTCTTTCTGTGCATGTTCATGTTTGCGGTCTCGAAAATATACCTGCACAATTTCAAAGGGGGTCTGGAAAAATTCTGGGAGCTGCGGATGGTTTTGTATACCAAGCGCAGTGCTCAGAATCCAAATGTTTAGAATTAGAGGTAGAGAATAAAAAATTAAAATTTCTTGAAAAATTAATATTTTTACACACTGACATTCTTCAACCCAATCCCAAATTTCCTAAATCATTTAAATTCACTGTGGCTTTATAACACTAGGTTTCAGTGTTTGAAATATACCACACATAAATATCCCTTAATATCGTTTCTGATCTCTTGTTAAACACCCCTCCGCAAAATCGCATATAAATCACACCCAACAGAAAATGGTAAAAGTACGTACCTCCTCGTGATCGCTAAGGAATTTGCGATAAAGTGGACTGTAAAGTAGTGTAGTAAAGTAGACTTACGAAGGGATAGCGTACACGAACAGTTCCGAATGTGTTTTGGTATAAGATATTTTTAAACGCGTGCAATCTCCAAACAGGATTTCCCGACGGATCCCTAGAAAATAACGTTTATATTTCACTTAATACTCGAACGGCGATCGATCTTGGTAATCTCCAATGCACCGGATTTCCTTAAACCGCTTTCTTTCTTTGATCGGCGGCCAACAAAGATAAATGTCGATAAAACTCGATTTAAACTGCTTCGGAAGGGGACGATCGGGGCACGTTTTTATTTTCGCAGGAAAATCGGCAAACACGCCTACCCTTTATTATTCTCAAACAACAGATAAAATATATATTCAGCATCAGAACATAAATTAACAAAAGAATCTCTCTCCTGGTCGTGCCAAATAATAATGAAATTCGCATTAATCCTTCAATGGTCTGGAATATTTTTATCTGTCCACTGTTATCGATGAATTCTACTGGCAATGAAGCGTGCAAAATTATTTCTGCCGAATTTTAAAGGTAGGTATCTATTAGTAAGTACTCATACAATAAACAGAAAAAAATCTAACGGGTTCAAAGATCATTCGTTTGCAAATTACAAGTCGACGTTTCATTTAGCCTAATGTTAACTGTGTCTGTAGTAAATGTTCAATATATCATTCATTCGTATCAACACACGTCTCTGCACATCTTCTTAGGGATTGTTGTATACGTTAAAAGATCCCAGACCTTTCTTTCATTTCTCAACAACAGGTTATTTCAATCTTTGTAACATCAATTATACTATGTATAGCTTGGTTATTTAGTTACCAACTCGTGGAGGCAAACTTCGAATTTTACAACTTTTCTACTCATTTTGCTTAACACTGCGTACCTAGCCCCGAAGTTTAAGCCAAGTCCATAGTCAAACAAATAACCGATTATCATTAGCAATTAATTAATTAACCCACCACCGAAGAATTACTATGAATCACGTTTCGCTGAAATGATTTAAATTTCAAAGGGGTTGGGACGAGTCAAAACTGATTCGCCGCGCATCGTCGCGAGTGAACAGACGCGGGCGGTTAATTTAAGACGATCGAGACATCCGCGGAATTCGCGAGCGAAACGCTCGGACCGCCGATTTGTCCGCTTGTGTTCCTATCTCTCCTAACGCGTCACGAGGCTCGAACGTCGTTAGAACCGATCGGCGCCTCTCCGTCCCCTAGAACCAAGAATAGATCTCGATCGCTCGCGTTGCTCGCGAGAGCGATTTCAATTTGAGTTTTCGCCATTCAATCGTCCCTTTCCTTTTGTAAAATCGATCTGTACCTTCACAAACGGAGAAAGACAACCACACACAAGCATCCACCCTTGAACGAGGGTGGCTTGACCCCCTGCCGGATGCAGGGTCCATTTTACCACATAATTCGATTCGCACACACTTTAGGAAAAGCTTTTATAGCAGAAGTAGCTTTTCTTGTGATTTAAAGACACTTCGAGTGAGAATATAAATATGAATTTTATTAAATAGAGTCACATAATATCCTCTGCACTGAAAGATTATTAAAATTCCTGGTGCCTGCTAAGAGTTAGTAGAAATCATCGTAGGTAGTCCAAGCGCTGTTATCGAAGTGTCGGTCAATGCAGAAGGAATCAAAGAGCAACGTGACAAGCGGGGGAAAAGGTCAAGAGCTCGTTGCTGCGAGACCGAGAACCGAAGTTCTTTTCGTGCCGATCTCACATGCCCCTCGCAGGTGCAAGGCGAACGTAACTCAGAACAGAAGTAACGGCCGACAACAACTGTACGGGTCCATACTCGTTAAAACCGGATCACATTTCGCGTAACAAAAATTCATGACACGCAACAGACGTAAACTATTTTATTCGCGGCATTCACTCTACGAGTCACAAGCACAGGAATGCTTTATAGCAATCTATAATTTAAAGAGGTGTGTTTAATTTTGTGGAGGCTGAGGCTAAGTGCACTCAAGTTTGAAAGCAAATCGTACCAAGTAAATGGGTTCAAGGAAAAAATTATACTTTGCCATATTATAACACCAACTGCTTTCTAATCAACCTGTAATAATTGAAGATTCAAATCTAATGACTTCTGCTTTATTATTTAATTTATTATTTAAAATTAAACTGCACGTTCTCTTCGGCTTTTTTCAAAGAATTGTGCTTGAAGCTCTGCTGCACAAAAATGCTCGCATTCCCTTGAACGCGAGTTTCCAATTTCTCATCGTATCGGGAAGCACTTCCAGCGAGTATCAGCGAAATTTAAAGACGTCCAATAGGTTGTCCTGTCGCGCGACGACATTTATAAATGTGACTTACATTAGAAATAACGGCCGATAACCACCACACGTGTCGTGTATTTTACAGTCGATGAAATGGCTAGCTCGTGAACGATAGTAGGTCTCCGAGTATAGGTATGGCACGTTTTTCGGTATCGTTGCCGCGAATTCTCGAGGTCATCCACGATTCTATACGCACGCCCCGCACATATACCTCTGTATATATATTACCAGGGTTTTATCTTCTTTTTTCTTAAGATTCCTCAGCCACCAGTAGAAAAATGCTCGGTGCAGAAGTTAGCTCGTTCAGACGCAGTTGCGAGATAAGCTGGCGCGCAACTTTTGCAGGTCTCGTTGCGGCGAAAACTTACTTGCATTTTTTTAACCGGTATCTTGCCTCGGTTTTTTTACACACAGTTTCTATATTTGGTGTATATAATTGTACGCGTTTGGCGATAAGCTGCACGACGATGGACACGAGAAAGAGGCTGCAATGGACCGTTGGTCCGTAATCTTGTGAAATGCACGTCCGATCGACTTCCAGGGAATCGTGGATCTGTGGGTGGTCGAGGCGGTCTGTCCCGTAAGACTGTAAATACCCACGATAGTTACCAAAAATGAACCATCGAACATGGAAGATGATTTCAAAGTGAGAATATAAGTTGATCCAAACGAAGTGGCTTTAAGATCCACCGATTAAAAAGATAAAAAAATCCTCCACTTGCTTTTCCAATAATTTTCCATAATTTATTCTGAATGCAATAGATTCCCATAAGCGCACCATACTACTCCGCGTAATTAACCAGTACATAATCCATCATTCCCTAGATAAATTTCTGAACCATATCGAAGGTGTGTTTCTCCGTGCCATACTCGAAATTTCCAAGTCGCTATCCCTCAGAAATTTTACGACCACTTCCTCACGTTCCTCCACGTACTTTCTGTTACAAGCTCTGTTCCTTCCAACAAGCCCCTCGCTGTTTTCGTATCGATTCTTATTACACGGATTCGTCGTATCTCGTGGGGTAGCGTTCGATCCTATCACGCACGACGGAGTTCGCGAATTGTTTACCAGCAGAGGCCAAACGAAAAACAGGGTTAGAGGATATCGGGATCTAGGTCAGTCTCTATATCCTCCCCCTTCGCTTTCATACCGCTTTCCACTTCCATTTTCTCGCCCCCTCCACCCTGCGACTTTCTTTTCTGTCTTTGTGCCTGGCTCTGGCAGCGTTTCTAAATTCGCCCACCAAACGCGTCACAATGCATAACGATGCACTGCCAGCCGCCGAAGAACGACGACGGCAGGGGGTCCATTCAGACGAAACCTCGAATGATACAGCATTCTTGCGTCGTCCATAGATCCAAGGGGGAGGATGGTGATTCATCGTTTTCCTGGATTGAGAATTACGCGAGCGATTGGCGATAAGAGACGTTTCTGTGATACCGTGGCTTAGCCTTCGTGGTTCAAGTGTCCTTTTGAAACTTGTGGTCTGTGATAAGGCTAAGTGTGTCACGAGTAGTACTTTGAGATCTGATGAACTAGGTTCGAATTCTGTGTGAACACTTGGTGGCATCGCAGAAGCATATGTTAATGTATAAAGCAAAGTGTTTATATAAGTTTAGATGAATGCGACTATTTTTCCACAAAAATATCAAAGAATCAAAATCCCAGGCGAAGCCGAGTAGTAAAGCTAGTGGAGTAGATATATTCTGAAATATGTTTGATAAGAATAGATTGATTTCAATCTAATCTGCGGGGGTAACGAGTGAATGACGTTTATGAAGTGGAAGTGTCAGTAATAATAGTTCTATCGATGAGTATTGATAAGTAGGAGTTTGAATATGATATATGTTAATAGATATCGACAGCAGTAGTTGAGGGAATATTAACTGTAATAATAGAGATTCGCGAGTTCATGAAGCACAATCCCCAAATTTGATTTTTCCTCCGATATTTTCGAACTTCCTTCGTCGTCCATAAATACACTTTCAACAGAAGACATTCTACAGAATAGAATAGTATTTTGTTTTACTCTACAGTAACCAGTGGCTTCATCTATTTTTACCAAAATTCATATTTCTCTTTGATCGACGCGAATTCTTGATGGCGCCGGTGGGTAATCAAACAGCGTATAAAATTCACCTGTTGGCCGGCCGGCGTTTGTTCGTACGAGTACAAAGCAAACGAACTGCGTATTTAAACCGGGCGCGAAGTGAAAATTAGTTGGGTAATTAGAGGGGAATTAGCTCGACGCACGGCAATTACAGGGGAGGCGATATTGATCCGCGGCGATTAGAATGCAAAACATTGACACGAGCCTCTGCCCGGCATACGATCCTCGTTGCGGGAGCACCGATATACTTGTACGAGAAATTTTCGATTGCGGGGGTGGAGTGGGCTCGGTTTAACGCAATTCATGCGGGCTAATTCGGAAACAGGGCGCAAGGTGACGCCTGATTGATTGCGGTTTGCACTGACTTGCACATGGCGAATCAATGCGCTGAATTACTACTTGTGCCTCGGACGCTTTGTCGAGTCGTTGGACCGAGCGCCGGGAATGAATATTCACGAGCAGTTTTCTAGATTTTATAACTAAACAGTCGTGAGTAGTTCACGCACCGAAATCGATTGTTTGCAGCTTGCATGCTGCTTCGCGTAACTAAATAGTTCAAACACAGAAGTCTGTACTTTTTCGGCAACAGAACTCTGTTCTCTGAAGTTGAGAATGTTATATATGTATCGAGAATTTTGTGAGTAATTATTGAGCAGTTTATCGGAAGCGTTTTGTGTTTTTGAGAGGCATTTACTGTTGCTTTAGAATTGTTAACGTTTAGAGACAGACAGAGCCGTGAGTGCAGTTAAACGCAAACGTTCAGTTGCATTTTCCTCTCGGGAGTTCAAGTTTTTTCGCTGAGAGTCGGCGATACCAACGTTATTCACTCTCGTTGAAAAGCAATACCTTTTCACTCCGGCGCGTTTTTCACATTTTTTTTCCGCCAGTTCTTCACACGTGCCAATAAAAAAAGCGCGGAACACAGTGCGTGAAATATTCGGGCGCACAGAGGCGCCAAAAATCGTGGGTCTTTACTGGAACTGTAATATACAGTAGCTTTCTTCTTTCTTTTTAAAATATTGTTATAATGGAGGAATATATTTCTTCTCGCTTGTGATGATTATCGGAGGAAAAGAGATGAATGTTTGTGAAAAGAATTTTGCAGCGATATCGAGATCATTGACCTGGAGAAACTGAATAATAATTTCTGCTCCAGATTTGAGTACACGTGGAGGATGAGATTTACTCTGTAGCTTCAGGATATATGAGGTAACTGAAAGTTCATACGAAAGAATATTTGGTTCAGAGTGGGTAGAAGCAATTGTTTTGTAGGTTGGATAACTCGAGCGTACTGAAGCGAGCAGTGGCCATGTGGGAGCGTGGTTTCAGCGGTTACGGCCTAATGTTCTGTTCACTGTGCTGTTATAAGTACAGATCTATCACGAAAGGGATTGCACCTATGTATTGTGAAAGCACAATCCTGTTCGTTTTAGCTTACTGTTTAGCCCCATATTGGATTTCAATTATAATCGCGTTTAACACCGAGCACTTCCTGCATCTGTTTCAAATAAATTAAAAATAACTGAAGGATGCCCCAAAATATTAAAATTCAGGTAAACAGAAATTTAGAACATCATTTTTTTTCGTTTTTTCTTGACGTATAGTAATCTAGAATTTTTGTACAAAAACTGTGATGAAATTTCAATCAAAAAACTATTGGAATACATTCTAAAGACTTTGAAATTGACGCGTGATTTTTTTAGCACGTCAAAGTTGATCGAAAAAGAGGTCTGCCAGCGAAGGGTTAAATTACGAGTCACTGTTCTCCAAAAACTGTAGAATATTACTAAACCAGTACGACTAAAATTACTTAAGCTTCGAATTCGTATTCCTGGAAATCATTACTCTTAAACCTCTTCATACCCACTCGTTAGCGTTAATTTGCTACTAAAGCGTTCGATTTATCATGTCGAAGTTGAACCACCATTGCAACGTGCTTGTCAGTCGCAATTAATTCCTACATCTATTCAACACTTGTGCGTTTACCGCATTTCAATTAGCACCGTGCAACATATCCTCCTTCGTTACACGGGGGATTAATCTTTCATGTAATTTCGCTTATTCCTCAGCCATCCCCTCCACCTTTAAATCGCGGGGTTAGCTGGAAAAATTTGAAACTGGAAAAACTTGCCATTAGAACGCACGTTGCGTAATCATATTTCACGGTACGTGCACATTTAATAGGTAGCAGAAACCGCATTGGCTCTGGTTGCAGCGAATCTCACCTTGACATCTAAGATTACATCATCGCGATGAGTAATTTTTATCGGTGCCAGTGGCTTGATTAGCATTCAGTCCCTAACGCGGCTCTTATGCTCGCGTTAGCGTGTCTTTCACTGTCAACCGCTGACATTGGAATAAGATAATTTTATTAATGCTTTCGTTACCACGTCTAAGTATACGCGCTTGTTACTCTTGACAGGTCGGCTGAATACATTATTCAGGCAGATATTAACACATTGGAGTCTGGAATCGCATTTAAATCGCTTTAAACAGAAAGGGGATTTGTGTGAGACGCGTACAGGCATTTGCAATATTCTAACAAGTGAATTATATTGGTGGTAGACAAAGAGGGTGATTCATGATTGCTGTAAAAGGCAACTTTAAGATTATATAAACAGAAAGAGTCTTATGTGAGCATTCTTATAGATTCTTTAATGAAAATGGTCAATAAACCTCGTTGCGTTTGGTTCACGCCATTTAAGTACTCCGTTGCTCCCCCATTTTGTTATTTTAAACAGAAGTAATGGGTGTCATTCAATTAATAGAATGCCTAATAAAACATAATTTAAGAATCCTTGTAAAAAGCACTGTAAGTGCCAAAATTAGAAACAAAATTTTATCGGAAAACCTATCGCATTTGATTTTTGACAAAGTTTAAACTGCACTATAAACGCAGGGAAATGGGTCTTAGATGGGAGGGAGAAATTTTATGTTACCAAAGAAATTTCCCCGCCGTTCCGTTTAAGAACGGGGAAACGAACGCAGGTGCGGATGGACGTTTGCATGCAAATGCGTTCCGCGTTGTTAGTGAAGCATTTGACGCTTCCTCTTCTAGAATGCCTCCTTCATTGAAATTCGTTTACGCCTACTTTTTGCCGCTTTTAACGCTACACATCAGTCACACGTAAAAAGTGGCATTATTGTTAAAGACTTTAATTTTTATTGTTAAAGATTTTTCAATTAGATTCTCATTATGTTTTACTTGCGACACAGCACGCTGCTCGTTGTATATTTAATGGTTAATAATGACTTCAATCGGACATACGCGGTAATGACGTTAAAATACGAATGTGCCGGTAATTGCGTTTAGTAGAGAGTTATTGTTGCGTTATATCTGGGCAGGTGAAATTTTCAACGAAGTGAAACGTTGTGTAATATTTCAGGAACTTAAATAACACTTATAAAAAATTTCAGGTGTTCGTGAGCTGTAGAGCGAAATCCACAGTGGTAATAATTCTATTAAATGTTTGCATAATTGTAAAGCACATTTTACTATTACTTTATTATGTAATATCGTGCTACAGCAAAACAATCATATTCCATATTGTCAATTAATTGAATCTAAAATTAAATCATATATATTACACAATGTAATTACATCGGCGGTTTGAAATAATCATAATTCAACCTGTGATTGATTATCATAGTGGATTTCATACATTGATTGTAACCAACATTGCTTTAAAAAATTTTCGAATACTCTACAAAAACATGTTTTCGATGTTCCTAGAATAGCCCAATATTTTTAGAAACTGGTATAGGAGTTGGAACAGACCACTCAAATAAAATACAAAAAATGTGTTGCGAAGTAGAATGCGTCTATAGTGTGAATTCAGATTAGTAAACCTCTTGCCGGATGTACAATTCATAACAATCACTGTCAGTGTCGTGTAATGATAATCTCACTGCAGTAATTTTCTAAGTAGTTTAATGGGATGTTAATACAGCTTGTGTGTTAATTCAACGAAACACATAATCTAGCTAGCTTTGATCACATTTTACAATTCTTCACGCTTCTTCTTTTATAACTCCCTGGGAATTACATTCCTCGATAGAATCGAATCCGAGACCGAGCTAAGCTCAGCTTACTGGAACAACTAGAACCTCTGGTACAAGTTGACCTGCATTGCGCCATAAACTTTCCTGACACCGTGGTTACATTCTGTGTTGAAATAACACTCTTAGGTACACATATAGTTTTTAGAGCTTCGAGAAAGTTTGGGGATTCTGGTCTAAGAGATAAAACAATTAAAAAATAAGGTGGAAAATTGTCTTCTCGTTTTTATTCTTGCTCTGGTCATATATCTCTCACTATCTCTTCTTCGAATTAACTTGTCTCACCTTTCTTTCGTTGTATATGTAAGATAGTACGTGACTGGTGGTTCATTTAATTGTCGTTTGTGTTCCACATTTGGTGGGAGCAAAGTGTACTTATCTATTGTTTTGCCAGGCTTCTTTAAGGTCTGCCTTCGTAAGAAAAATATCTTCAAGTAGAATATTAAGTAGTCAAATTATAGTCACTTATGTTGAGCTGTTTTTACAGGCAAAACTTCCAGTTAGTTTTTTTTAATTCTGTATTTTCTACATGGAATAGTTTGAAAGTAATCATGAGAGAGTAATTTCTCAAGTTCAAATTTTTAAACGGGATTGCAGGGATTGTATAGTTAGAAGGATTTTGTAATTTTTCTCTCACTATTATTTTGATTTAAAATCACAGTTCTGCAAAATTCGTTTTACACTGAAGAAACTGAAGGAAATATTCGTATTAGTATTTTCAATCTATACACGTCATACATATACACTATTCCCCGAAATCAAATCAGGAAACAGGAACTCAATTCTCTGCGCATCTCCTGGATAATCGTGTAGGTGGATGCTCGTGAAAGATTCACAAGCTGTTCTGGGACGTCAATAGATTTCGCTAACGAAGCGATGCATCAAACAGTTTGATAACAAGCATTACTCTTGATGAGTGATCTACATGCATGACATTATTAGGAGCACTGATTGTCTGATGAATTAAGGAACACGCAATCCCTGGATTCCTGTTTCTTCTGCAAACTGATGAATATGAGTGAACACTTTAAAACCAAATAGTACACCCATATGTGACGAATCAGTGTCTTTGTTTAATCGATTCCATTCTGCTTGAAACGTAGAAACTTGTACAAACAGTCCTTATTTAACTTATCCAATTTTAATCAAACCAACTTTCCATGAACTCCCCTATAGTAAGATAATCAAAGTCTCCTCAAAGTCTCTTCGAAAGCCAACGCAGCATCATAGTCTCTTCAATATTTCAAAAAACCACTCAGCACTAATTACTAATTACACCACGAAACCCATAAGTATCCACACACAAACTACTAATTACTCCTGCAATTTTTCTCAATCTCCTCCACCAATATTTCCACAAACTAAACAAGTAAATCACTCAATGTTCACCGGATCCCACACCCAAAACCACTCTCCGCCAACCTGTTTAACAGTCACTGTTACCTCTTAATTACCCGACCTCACCGTTGCCACGACTTCCGTCCGATAGTGGGTTCATTCATCTCCGCCATCACCAAGATCCTATCAAAGTGGTGGGCACAGTGGAGCCCGAAGAATGCGACACACGTGATTACAATGAGCGATACGTTTCGCTTTACGTGCAATCCGCGCTCATGCTTGCCCGCGTACGTGCAGGCTCGCGTGGCGAAACGAGCGTAACACACCATCTTCGGCTGCTGCTTCCTCATAGCGAGGCCGTGTCCGCCTCGCCCCTCAAATAAACGGGATAAACATCATCGTTTTCGAGCGGTCCACGTATTTTCCACGCTTTCGGCGATACATTCGACCGCTATTTCGTGCACGCGATAGTGGTGACCAGAATGGCGACGACTCCTTGCTCTAGCACCTTAACAATCAGAGCTAAGCTTATCGATGGAATATCGTGCAGACTCTCTGATTTATTGGATCCCATTTTCACGAAGTGGAGAAGATAATTCTTAACTCTTTTCTGAAAAGATCAGACATCGTAGAGTTTAGATTTTTACAGTGCTCGTAATATAAACGTCCCCTTGAATATCGTTTCACAAGCTTCTTAGCATTTGGGAGAGGATTCTATGTTAATTTTCACAGGTAGATGGAATGTTCATTCCTCTTTACTTTATTCAAGCGAAAAGTTTGAACTTCTCGGGCAGATTGAGCGATTTGAAGATTAAAGGTGGCTCGTAAAGATACCCAGAAGTGGCTCTTTGATCGTGCATAATGCATTACATAATCAGTTTTTTTCTGACGGCGTTTAAGTTAGCCGTGATCCTGTAACGAAGTTACCGAGAAGCGATTGGCTGTAATTGCTCGCGAAAGAAATTGAACGAGGGGCACTGTCAGCGTTCGAAACGATAGGCACACCTGATGATCGTGTGTTGCTTATCAGCGTTCCAGAAACGGTTAGATAATGGAATTAAAAGGAACTGTTCAAACTATATTTCTTCTGAAATTCACGACTAAGTAGCTTCTTGTCTAACGAGAGCATATGTGGACTTGTGCGATATAAGCGTTGTCAGATGTTGTCAGTTGCAACATCTTTTACGTAATGACAGTCGTAATCGATACGAACTGTTCCTTCGCTCGCATTTATCAAAACTCGCAGCTATGTGTCTTCATTAGCTACAATTTCTGCAATTATGGTTACCGCGGAATTAAATCAAAGCTGCATTATCCAACAATTCCTCACAATCTCCCTCTTACACTATGATTTATAAACGTTTACCTTTAGTTGCTATTCATTTCGCCACCTCCCAATCAACTTTTCATTCAACGTTTCGCTCTGGAATTAAATCAAGCATCGAACAACCCTTGAAAATGTGTTGCATTACATGAGCCGTAGATAGAAAGAAAATATGGATGAGAACTCGCTACAATATTGAAAGAAAACAGAAATGAGATTCGAGTTATTGAATCGTAGCGTTCTATTTTTCTCATTGGGGATTTTGCAAATTTTTCTGCATAATAACAAAATTGATGAAACTGCGACACGGTGGCGCGCGCGGTATATAAATCGCGACAGAAATATGTTACCGACGATGCCTGGGCTTCTCTGCTTATGTACGCGACCAGCTTTTCAGGAAGCATAAACCCACATTGATGCGATGCACATGCAACGCACTTTAGAATAAAGCTCCCCTGGTGTTAACCTTAATTCGTTTCGCTGATACCGTTATGTGCAGAGTGCTTTGGCGAAAGCCCTTTGTTTAAGGCGGTTTATTATTTCACGGGGAAGCGAGGAAGCATAAAAACTGCTCAACTTTACGTATGATGGGTATGAATAAATATTTATTCCTCCGATGAAGGCTTTCGATGTGGAGTTCGATTTACAGTGGGAGGAAAATGTACAATTTCTGTCTTCGCGATGATTTATTTTAAAAAATTAAAAGTGAGCGTCAAGCTTGTCTGGATAATGCAAAGTTTGAGGTAGAAAAATGTGAAAGTAATATTTTTTTGTAGTAAGCGTGAACTCACTTTTTAAAAGGCAGTAAAAATTGCCACTCTTCCGAAATGAAGAGGAACATCCTATCGCGGTTTCGTAGTCTGGATGTAATTAAAAAAGAAGTAGGTTGATCACGTATAGCTTCGTAATTCTCGTGGAGCACGGCAAAGTTACATAAACATAGAAATTTGCGCGCGAAGCGTGCCGAGGCGTGCAGTTTTCGTGCAAGCTGCGAATAGTTTGCCTCGTTTTTTCCACGTATAGTCGGCTGATAAGTCTGCGCGGGTGTAAAACTAGCTAGCAACTATCCAGCCTGCCTTTACCGAGCAGCTTCGATTTTTGCTCTCACGCAGACAAACACGGTGGGGAGGGTTTACATAGCAAAGCTCGTACAAAAGCGACCATGTATGTATATAGGTATTTCAGTTTGCAAAGAAGTGAACAATACCTTCATACTGTTGCACGTTTTTAATATCGTTAGTTTACTGCAACAGCTTTTTGTGGATTACTTCATCAATGTGTTTTTGAATTTTATGGGAATAAAATATTCCCAAATTGTTTCAGTTACATTCATATCGGAAAACTAAAGTTCGCATTGATAGAACTCCTGTTTTTGGAGAGGTATAATAATTATTTTTAGCACTGAATCGTTTTTTAAAAGTTCTTAAATTTTTTAAAGAAGTTAATCCATTTTCTAGGTTTTTCAGAACTGTGAATGAAGGATTATGTATAAATGTTCCAAGTACGATTGCTGTTATTAATATTATAAAAATTTGCAAAGCCTGTGAAAAAGTCGACAAGGTGTGGGAGGAACAGAAGGGAGTAGAAATAGCGACGTATGTATATCGTACAATAGGTATCGATTTCTATCAGAGCGTTGCCATAAGCGCCATCGTTTTTCAATTGGAATTTCGATAAAGGATGATTCAGTAGTCACCATAGATTCTGAACATTTTCGAATAGCCGGCGTTCACGAGATATACATGGGAGCGAAAGAAAATAATGACGTTATTATATTGGTGATTAATTGGAAACGGTATATCTGTTATATCACACTCGTATTTCGCTCATGAACAATTATTTCTCTGCTCTGCTGCACGTTGAAATTTAAACCAACTAAAAAGTGTGTAGATATGTTTCCTTATTTTTTCTATAATAATTATAATATTAAGAGAAAATAATATATTGAACTTGATTTCCTTACAATATTTTCACCATTATACAAAGTTTCACGAACTTTGTCCTCTCCTCCTGTAAAAAAATTTAAATTCACACAAAAATTCGAGTCACTAAAAATACAGGAACATATACAACCTAAGAGAAAAGAAACTGAGACTGTTTGCAGCCAAGCAGACTTGCTCGTTCGCAAAATCGTTGGAGTGTATCAACCTTAGTCCGAGTTATTCGTTTCGGAGAGGGAATCCGTAGTCTCGGTATGTGCTAACGCGAGCTTTCAGCCGACACATGCAACGCTATCGAAATACCCAAGGAGGAATACCGGAAGCGGCACCATCTACAATGGTGGACGTGCCCGGCTTCCTGACCGAAAGCTGCCAGGGCGTTCAACAATGACAGACATTATGTTCACTCCGTTCAGCTTGCGCCTGATTCATGGGGTCAGGTCCGTTACACTTAATTTACATCGAACTTTTGTGGGTCAACCCCTTGGGAAGGTAGTTTTGTAAGCGTACTCTTGGTGCACGAAGCTCTGCTATTTTTGAAGCCACCACGGCGTAGCTTCGTTTTTTAAATTTGAAACTCTTCGTCTTCGGCTGAAAATTTATGGATATTCGTTGATGCATCTCAAAGTTTTTTATTCGCAAGAATAGAACGAAGGGGTGTGATAGTTTGGGTTAATTGTTTTTGGTCAATCTTTGCTTAATTGGTTTATTAGGTGTAAAGTGAATCACTATAGAAATAGGCAATCTTGTTTCATCATCTATTAGGTTTCTTTTATTAAAAATGTTACATGTGTTAGTGAAGCAGGTGGAATATTATTCTTCGACTTTCTTACAAATGTCTGAAAGCACTTCTTTGCAGTGAAACTTGAAACTTCGTTGCACGTTCTTATCGTAACAAAACACTTTGCAGAAGAATATAATAGCAGCACATATATAGCCCGTGTAGAATGAAAACTGTTCTGCCCTGGGAATTATTTTAAAAAATACTGTGTCTTGGCTTCTGTAATTTAGCAAAATTCTCGTACAATTATGTATAACCCCGGAATACAAATTAGGAGCATATTTCAGGCATAGGAACGTACGTTCGTGACGACCGTAAGCTCCAGCAGGCGCCAAATTCAATTATAATTTGTAATAAATTCCATTACCCTCATACTCTATTCACTTCCCCCGCATTCGTTTATAAAATCGAGGTATGGATTACACGTGGCCTGCTTTTTGTAAACTTCTCTGCCCTGAAATTTTAATTAAATCGAAATTCCAAAATTTCCACCGTACGAGCTCCTCGTGTTTCGTTCCATTCCAGTGATCTCAATTTCTCGAAATTCCTTTTTCCACAGTTTATCGAATATTATTCACCCCTTGCAAATTTCTCTAAAATTAACCCCCTCCACGCTGTATATTTTACACAAATTCGAATCCAGCAAAACAGTGACTTAAACTCCCCTTAATTCCACAAGCACCACATTATATTTCAATTTCATCGCAACCCCTTTTCCTCCAGTGCAAAAAACTGATCGACTTCACGTGCAATGGCCCAGTAACTCGCGTAATTGGCATCACTCAGCTTACCACAGTAGTTAAGACCTGCTTCACTTAAGAGTTTCCTCCATACGACTTCGTAGTCCAGACTTGGTGGGAAAGTTTAAAGATTTATTCACTTACAGTCCGCGATTTCGTTCTGATTCGAGGGATGCGTGGTTCTCTGCTCCCCTCGGACTCTTTAGACTTCCAGCTGCGCCGAAGGAAGTACACCGAGACTTTTCATTTCGGGGAATGTTGGTTGTCCAGGATCAGGTAGACGATGTACCTGCGGTCCTTTTCCCCGCATATTCCTCTTAAGAATTCAAATAAACCCTGTGCTCCGCTCAGGAGCGTGGAGAGTCACGTATAAGTCTCTGTGTCACGACCGGAAATAAGGATTCCCCTGCCAGAAATCTCTCCAGAATTTTTATTTCACTGGCCACCGAGGGGGGAACGAAGCCCAAGTCATTCATGCTTCAAAGGCAGGGGACTATGGGGATGCAGTTCCCTGATGCACCTGTGCCCTCCCCCATTGTTATACAGGTTGCTTCACTGGGAACGGGCCATCAAAGTACTGTAAATGTAACAGGGAAATTTATGGAGGCTTTCAGTTTATTTTTCTTCGAAGCCATAAGCTTAAATCCTCTTTTAAAGCTATGGACTTTTGATGACCGTGTAGATTTTAGGATTATAGGAGAAACAGAATGAACTGGGCGCTCCTGTTTCCTTATTCAAGTTTAAATCACGTAGGTTCAGGGTTTTCGTCTTTGAAACAGACGAGATGAAAGGGTAAAGTAATGAAATATGTATGCAGTGTGATAGAGATGGCTCTTTAGTAGCCTTGAGTCCTCAGTTACTTTTATTTCCACACTTATTTGCAAAACTGTGGTGTAGTTGCGAATTGAGAAATAATTAAAAAATATATTTCCAATTTACAATTCGCAGAAGACGATTAAGAATTATCGACAAACACGTTTAGCTTTTATTTACATATGGCTTTTCGCTGGTTTATTTACGTCAAAGCTCTCGTCCATTTTATGGTGTATGCCCAACATTCCAGCGATTTATTCGTACGCTGCATCCTCGCTATTTACATTGCCATCGAGTTCAGCGGTAATCTGTGTAGAAAGATCGAGGTGAGCGAGTAATCGAACAAACATAACCGTTCAATTAAAATCTCGTCCGGGAATTTTTCATGGAATCGTTGATTGGACATTTTAGAGCGCACACAAACGAGTGTTTACCCATCCTGTGCGAGGGAATTAAAACCCATTTGGTCGTGTTATTAGATCAGCTACGGTATCGGCGAACTTCACCCTGCGCGATGACGATGACGACGACGACGACGGCGACACACATTAATTGCTTTTAGCGGGCCAATTAACCGTGCGGAGCCTCGGTAACGATTGACTTTTATCGATTCAGAATTAAGTGCCTTAACTGCTTCCGCTGAAATTCCCTCCCCTTGTGACGAAATTGCAAAAGTTTGCAATGCACTCGACGAGCTTCAATACCCAATTTGCAATCTGCCTCGTGCCACAGATGAAGCTACGCTTCTATAGGATCCAAAGGGAGAAAGGGTGAAATGCATGTTGCAGCAAGGGTTGAGTTAAGGGTTGCAAGCGAGCGCCCTTAACTTTTAAACCCCATTCAATTTAACTTGACATCGCGTGGTTAAAAGGAAAAAAATTTTAAGTGACTTTTGTGCAGAAATGCGTTAATTAACAGACGTAAGAACTAATTACTTTCTGTTAATTTTACTGATTGCTTCTTTCAGCACTGAAAGGTTTAATATTTATCGTTTTTTCTTCAATGGGTAAAAATTAAACGAGCCATATTTATTATTAAGGGTCGTAATAAAATTGAATTGGTTTTGAGCTCCTTAAATGGAAACTTTTTAAATTTCGTCAGGTATCTCCTAAAAATTCGCCAACTTAACAGAATTTTCAACTCCATCGATATCATTGGAAGCATCGATCCGCCGGATCGTAATCAGCCTCGAGGGCAATTGGAGATGCCAACTTCCTAATTCGGACAAAAAGTTCGCGTCTGAAAGTTCGCGTCTGTACTCGGTTTAAGTGCGAAACTTTGGACGAGAAAATGGCATCGGGCGTTACTGCGTCGAGTTTACGAATGCTCATCCATTAGTTCCGGGAATAATGTAATTTAATTGCGAATCGAGGCTTCGACTATGTGCCAGCTTTCCATTTATGCCCACCCCTGTGCGAGGAAACTATCATTTGGAAATTGTGAATTCAAATATTTACTGCCTCACGACTCGTTTAAATATTTTTGCTCATACTTTGTAGCGTCCGCTTTTTCTAGCAACGCTTTGCTACTGAACAAATTGTCGACGGGAGAGATAGATTAAAAAATTAGTCGTTTTGAAATATTTTCATTCGTATCTCCATCGCTGCAGTAGAATTTATCAGTAGAGCTTCAGAATCTGATAAAAAAAATCTACTGTGATAAATATCGCGTTATAAATAAATCTTCTTGCTATAAATATCGCGTACTATTACCAGTCCACGTAGCACAGAACACAGCATGGAAATTTATACATCACCGTACGAAGATCTCACAACAATTATTAGAAATCTGTCACAGATTCTGAAACGCGTATGCCCTTTATCGCTTGCTATTTTCAGTCGTCAGTCGAGAATGAATTCAGTTTCGCGAGCGCACACAGCGCGATGAAGTACAGCCAGGCGAGATTAAACGCTGTATCCATTCTCCTCTGTAGTGCTAAACGTTTATAACCGAATACATATACGGTTCTGATGAATCCTGGCCCGGCTAAAACGCGCGATATATCCGACAGGAAGGCGCGGAATTAAAGCCACGCTTAGCGGCCAGCGTGTGACACGAATTTACGCCACACTCTGACATTTCTGACTTTTAGTTCTCGCGATTTCGAATTAACATATTGGATATGTGAACAGCTTTACCGCGGTTATGCTTCATTGCTACACTTGCACTATTTAACTGCAAGTTGATAATCTCTTCATTCCAGTGTTCGCTAATAGAGGGATGGTAAACAACAGATATTTATTGTAAAAGTAGATATTTCAATAGAGTCATTAAAAGACTAAAAATAGGAAATTAAAATCAATGACTTCTACATTTTAAACTTCACATCCCCTAGTTTGGGCTTCGTCGACTTCCTTTCAAATCAAATTTAATTATTTCCATACGGACTTTATTAGCCAATAATCGGGATACGAGTGGAGAATTTATAATGAGGTGTGTTATGGGGATAAAGATAAATAAACCACGGTGTAGAAGTTAGAAGCTATTAACCTGACCCAGATTCTACTCCATCCCACGGGCGACACGATAAAACGCGCGAAACAGTGTGGACGTCATCCTTTCTTTCGAGCAGCTAGCTCGTAAGTTTGAAAAAGTGCAGCGCGCCGCGATGCATATTCCGATGCAGACGAGCGCAACCCCGAATAACCGCATTCCGAGGCGATCTGTGCAGTTGCATTCCTGGCGTTGGCGCATTGTCGATGATACTTGGTGTACCGTGGCTGTTGTTGTTCCGACAGCATAATCCACCACGAGAAAACGAGAGAGACCTTTCATCCTGTTAAAGAGCTGTCCCTTCTTCGAAAATCATAAATCCTGTAAACCAACCGCGATAAGTTTAATTAAAACGAAATCGCGCGTAACCAAAGGCTGCCAATCGATGATAATGTTAGCGAAGGATTCGTCATCGCGCGTCGCACTGTAAATAATTATTCGTTAATAATTGGCGCGATAGCATGTGACTGAATTTGCATGTCGCCCTGGGGAAATTGTTTGCCTTCGATTTGCATGTCGCGCTTCATTTCGGATTCATCTGATCGCATAATGCTCCTCGTGGAAGTGTTTAATCCTCTTCAGCCTGTTATTGCGAAGAAACGGGTTCCACGATCAACTGTGCATTGTGATGTATTATTCAGAGGACGTGGTAGAAGCAGTTGAATTTTTTGGATAAGGATGCAGTGCTTTTCCGAGGGCGTATTAGGTAAGGTATTTTAAGAGTTTTTAATTGGGATCTTTTGAAAGTGAACTGGCGAATGTTGTGCGCAGGTGTGAAAGTGTTGTACAGGAAGTCGCGTTGTGGTTGTATGTGGTATCGTTAAAGTTAACAGTGAAATTATGTAGGAAGATAATGCCATAGGAAAACAGAATCATTATGAGATACTTGTGCTTAAGTGCTCTTGCAGTGATAAATTTAACTCGAGCCTCTAGACGTAATAAAGCTTTTATGAAAGACGTCAGTCGGAGATGACATAATCAAGTAGGGCCATTGTAACTCGAATGGCTATTTCGTTAACAAACGGGGAGGGAGGTTTCTATGAAATTGCAGCGTAAAATTAATGTCGTTAAAATGATTGTTGAGTGCCAATTAAAACGGTGTACTTCAGCTTAGTAATTTGAAGCGGCGAGTTATTAATTTCAGGCAATATTCCACTAATGCAAATTTTTTAACTGGGATTAAAAACAGCATTTTCTCCTGAATTTATTACGAGACGCGTTTAAAATGCAGTTGCAGAACAAATGTTGCATGAAATGGTTTGCGGAAAAAGTGGTATAATTTTTTTTTCTTCGCATTTTACAGCAGAATGAAATTTTCTCTTTCACTTGTGTGGTATTATTATTCATCTATCCTTGAGAGATGTGGGTGACGACATTCTAATTTATTTAAATAGTGGTACATAGTTAATGTAACTAAATGCTACTTTGAATCTATTTTGTTCATTTCACTTTATTTTACCTATAATTACTATATTTTTAGTAATTATTAATTTTTTTTTATATCTAAAGGAGTCAAACATCCCCTTAGAAATAAATATAATTAAATACAAAATTCCTTTCAAGTTTATATTTCACAAAGATATTTTAAGAATTATTTTAATTATAATAATTCATTTTCCAATTATTATTCAATATTCTTATATTCCATTCTGCCATAAAATATCCAGATAAATAACCACTAAAAAATAATATTCCTCTTTCCACCAAACACATCCAAAATAAAACAATGCTTTTATACATTCAACTGCCGTTGAATCTCGAATTATCAACTTTTCAGCTAATCTCAGGCACTCAAATAGCTTCCGCGAAACTGTTAATCTATTCCGCAGTATAGAAATTAATTCGAAAGTTTTCAATCCGATTTCCAAAGCCACGGTTATTCCTGCAGGACGTCGAAACTAAATCGTACAACATTTAGAAAGTGAAACGAGATAACCAAGTTGCCGGCATTAGCATACAGACAGTTTTCCCGGCGTTTATTTTTCGGTGTCCGTGTCTGAAAACTGAAGCTGTCTAACCGCGAAACTGGATCCCATCCGATTGCATTGTGCAGCCACCACCGTGAGCTTGATTCATGAAGCAAAAATACGTAAGTGCGCGTGGCAACACGGGGATTCCCAACTTTTTACCCCCGAAGCTGAGTAGTAACTTTGAAGCCGCTTTAAACTTTGATCGCGAGAACTCGAGAACGGCATTACCCTGGGACGGTGCATGAATCGACTTTTAATTTGTTACGTCCTTTTTCCTCTCCAAGGATCCCCGGAAAATTCCTCCGAGCCTGATCCACGTGGACAGATCGAATCCTCTCCAATTACCGAGGGGTATTATTTTCCCCCTTCAAATTTATTATTGAACACAAAAATCCGAGAGCCACGTATTTTATTATTCTCCTTCAATTTCTATTTTAAACTCTGAAACGGCCCCTCGAAAATTGAAAAGTACCATTCTGCTAATTACAAGTTTTGTTTCTGTACGCCATTGAGGGAAATACTCGCTTCAGTGACGCAGTTGCTGTAATCCATTACATCCTTAGCTGCGGCTGGTAGCATTGCCAAATTCAAGGAGCTATTTTAACGCCGTTCCATTAAGGAAAGCCGAGTTACAAGGGCGTGCTTACACTCTTGACCTGCTTCGAACTTGACCCAGTTTCCGTAACACTTTTATCCTAAAACAAATATGTACAGTGGGTCAGGAACGCCTGCGAACGGTGCCACGCGTTATCAAATTTCCTCGGAATTTCGCCAGCCCATCCCCAGTGATCCTGCCTCGCCACATCTACAATAATTAATAATTAATAATTAACTTCAACCCCCACAAAAATCCTCCATACTCCCACACGAATTTCTCAAAGAAACTGAAGCTCTTTACTTTCATAGAAAATTCTAGTAGCCACGCCGGAGGCGTCAGTATCCACGCGAGCGAGAAAAAAGCAGACGGAAGGATTTATACGTTTCAATCTGCTCGCATCCGACACGGAGCGTTTCCCATTTCGCGCGTTCCGAAGGTGCGCGAGACGCGCGCGTAATCTCGTGCCCTCTGTTTAAATTCAAGCAGGCGAGATACGCAGGTGCAAGGCTTCATCCCCTGTTACGCGGGACAGCGGGATATTTTTCATGAGAATATATGCGAGACAGATGTTCCCGGAGGGGGCGGAGGGAGAGATGAACAGGTTTTATAATCAGAAAATTTCAGAGAGGCGCTCGCAGTTGGCAATCGCGAGCATTTATTACCTCCACTCCGCTGCGCCCGCTTTGATTCGATCCCATCCACCTTTGCCTTTGTCGCGGAGGAATTTCACGGAGTTTCGACGTCTTTATAATGCCGGGCTCTTCGGCGGCACACGCGTGCACGCCTCACGATTCGATGGCAAATGGAAGTCGACGTTTTCCACTCGGAGGAGCGGGCGTCAGTTTTCCACGCGAGTAGTTACAAATGAGCCAGCCATCGGCGATCGCAATTACATCCCCCCGCACCAGGAAGAATGAAATGCTGGCGTTCATTAATGAAATTCATGTGTCCCGAGTTCGATGGAGGGATATCTGTGGCGCGCGCTTCAACGAGCTTAATAATCCTGTTTTCGCCAGTCGAAAATTTAATAGGGACAGTGCAGGGCACAGGGCGTTATTAATCGGGCACGTACGAAATCGTATACGTACACACGCGTGAATATAACAAGTTCATTAGGCGGCCTAAACGAGCACGTCACTCATACGGGTTCATATGGATACGTACGTATAGGCGGAGGAAGATGGCGCACGTGCGAAATTTAATTATAAACGCCGGCCACTCGAGCCAGCTCACGCTTCGTGCGCGTACACCCAGCCGGCCCGAAATTTTGATTAATAAACGATCGATCGGGCGTGGAAGTCAATCAGCGAAGTGATTCCTTTGGATCGGTGCGCACACTTTCTGGAGTGATTTTGGATCGGCTAAATATTTTTGAACGGCACTGTATAGGTAGAATGTAGGTACCTATTTATTTTTTAAATTTCAAGAAGAAAGAACTCTTGTGAAATATTTTAAAAAATCTATAAAAGAACAACGTAAACACTTTATTGATTTTAATTTACTGTTTCCACCAATTTTGCCGTTCTGTGCGGTTGCTCTGCTTGTGGCTCTCTAAATCGGGCCCTGGTTTTCGGTGGTGCAATACGTGCACTTCTCTCAAAAGTAGTTCTCAATATTTATCTTCGGATTTAATCGTGACTTTAAGATTTACATACTGCCACATCGCTTGAATTCTTTCAATATAGTTTATAGGTATCTAACATCCACAAAAACGCAAATGTTTTATTGCGAACAAGTTATAGAGAAGCTTCCTGTGACTCGCATTCCTCATCAATATAACTGCGGAAACTTTCGCGAAGCGGAGCTCATCGTTCTTTGCATTCCTTTGACAAGCTTTTCCAGGTCTCCAGTCACCGGTGAAGATACGAATAGCCGTGGAAACATTGAAATCTGCAGAGTACGTATATGCTTATCCCTGGCATCCGATAGATCGAATAATATATACCCATCTCAATATTGCAACAAAGTAATTCCTTATCGATACTGCTACTATTAAAAATACGGCTTTCAATTAATAATATTGTAGATTCATTCCTCGTCTATCAGTCACGTAAAATTCACATAAAAATAAATTTAGACTTAACTCCACGTCGCCTTTATGTCGCAAAGTCACGACACTGGTTAAGGGTTAAAAAGTTTCTTTTAACTTGTGTCCCGCAGAATTGAAATAAATTATTCACAGCTCGCGAATCGTTCGCCCACCCCACTCGTTACACCGAATCGACGGGGAATATCACGGATCGCTTTGAACGGAATGTTTCATTAATTTATTTACGCGTGTTTCGGCGAAGCGCCGCAGAATTCCGCGTATCTCGCGCGTGAATTTCATTTTGCCCGTGCTGCGTGGAAAAATGTTAACGGTTCGCGGGTCGGTTTTCGCATAGCGCGGCCAAAATGAAAGCGTGCCGCCTGCTGGGAAGTTTTCTGTTAATTGAAAGAATGAGAAAACAAAATTGTTTCTGGCGTCTTTACGACGGGAACGTATGTAGCAGCATTGAGGGCTCGGAATTCTGAAGTCAGAGTCTCTTCTACCTTCTCCGTGGAGTAAGTAGAAATAGAGGGGTTTCGTTCTGTCAGTTTCACCTGGCGAGTTCGTAGTAAACATTTCATTATAATGGCGAAAATATTCGGGCGATAGCGTGCTTCTGGTCAGTTAACTTTCAGAGAAAAAGGAATTTTATTATTTCCCCAGTTAAATTGTTTGGGCGAGCGTGTCGTAAGTTGTTGCTATTTAGGTCGACAGACTTCACGAAAATGGTGGAAGTTAATTGCTCTCAAAATAAAGTTTCCCTGAATCTCACTGTGGACTGATAAGGCTTATTTATGGTTGCGATCTTTTTTAATAGCATCGGAGATAGCCACATTTATATAGATTAAGAATCTTTTTCCATTTTGTGTTTTAGAACAACCCTTATAATATTTCCCCCAACGCCAGGACCACTCAATTATTTTTCAACGCTCTCCCTGTATTTCCCATATTTTTTTATTCCCTGTCACACAAAAAATCACAACAATAGTTCAACATACAATAAAACAGCCTGCCAAACCTCAAAGTAATTTCTCGAACCGTTTTTGCGCAAAAAATTCACAAATATTTGCGTATTTTTCGACTCAACAATGCCCAATCCTCCCATAAACTTCACTGAAACCTCTAACACCAAAAAAACTATCCTCTCTAAAAAAAATCTCTAAATACCTCCAAGGCTTCTAACACAATTCAGCATTATACTCTCCCCTTTCAAGTGCGCCTTCACCAAGGTTCCATAACGAAATAAATTCGAATTCCATGCTCGCTTCTAACGCGTAATAAAATAAATTCCTCGGGAATAAAGGGAGCGAATCAAGATTTACTTAATTGACTGTTCAGCCGCATCGACAAAGCCCGCGAGCACAATGAAACGTCGCAGCGGCGCGTCTCATAAGCGGGCGATGGGAATTCTCTCTTTGCCGAGGAAGGGCGATAGTGCATCGCGGCTTACGCGGCCCTCGGCGAGATTCGAACCTTATTATTCGCCGGGTAAAAAGGCTGACGGCGAAGAAAAGGCCGAGTGGAAAATAGAATCGCGCGAAAGGTGGCGGCGCGCGATCCCCGATGTAGCAGCGAGCTTTTTCACGGTTTACGCGGCGCGGCGCATTACTAAACGCGACTACTTTATGCGAACGAGATGCAAGGGAGCATTTTTCCCCACCTTATCTCTCCGCGAACGGTAAATGCATCCTTCACTTGTACAAAGTACTCGGCTCGTCCTTAGTCTCTGTCGACGCCGCTCTCCGCTTCAACGCTCTTTGTCCGCCGTGCCTTTTCGTTCCTCCCTCTTGATCAAGGGCCGGGCTCCTTTCAAACGTAACAATTAACGGTCACAATTGAAGGTGGGTATTCAGTGACGAGAGGTTGACGAATATCCACGGAGAATGGAAAAATCGTTTCTGCACGGAGATAGGAGAGCTGGGAGTGGCTTGTATGTCCTTGATTGATGTCCAGGGGTTGCCTAATGCAGCGAGCTGGATGGTATTTCGATTATTATAATGTTGGGGACGATCCTAGGAAGTGATCGAGGAGCTTACTTTGAGAATCTTGTAATGGGCTTGGATATTGAAGTTGCAATATATGTTTTAAGTAGTTGGAAAGAGATTACAAGTTTCTTGAGTTCGGAGTTCGGAGCTGGATTTAAGACAGTTTGAAAGTAACTTCTTTCATTGCATTAATATTGTAGGATTTGCAAGTGGTCGTTAGGATGTGTCCGGCAGAAAATTTAATACAGGAGCTTGAAGTGGTTATAATTCACAGTCATTTATCTTATTTGTTTATTACCCTCACTTTGAAGAAACATGTATCGTCGATTTTGAAGGGTTGAATAGTAATAGTTTAATCAATAATTCTACGTATTTTTACATGAAACATATTTCCACCGCCATCGATCACAAATAGTCCCCCGCATATTTGTTATTAAGTAATTAATTCAAATAAAAAATGAAAACAATTGAGAACAGAATAATGTATCAACTGTCTCCCCCGCAGCCCAGCTTCCCTACTTCCCTCAAGTGCGCTGCAACGTGTCCGTCCGCGTTCCGCAAACTATTTAACGGTGTATCAATTTCCCGCAACCATCGGGCAATTAACTCGCGACAGCGGCGACCTTTGCATTGTGCCACGAAATTTCGAGCACGCGTGAAACTGGGGCGAAACACAGCCGCTCGCCGCCGCTGTTTCATATGTTATTCGGCATACAGCGAGCGCGTAGGGAAAATAGAGAGCGACAGGGCCGCGGGTATCGCGATCGTAAACCGAACGACCACGGAAACGCGGCGCGCTCATTTATTCAGCATCCGCGAAGATGTATCGGGGTCAATGCTGAATTTTTTCGAACCTCCCCTACAAATATCGCGCACGCGCGCTCCGAATTCAATGGGATCCTTGGGGAGACGGTAAACGGGGAGAACGCCGGGGGGAGCATGCTGGAACAAAAGCTGCTTCCCACGTTTTATTTACACTGTCGAGCCACGCTTCCACACTTACAGCTCCTGTTTGCACTGGCGCGCTATGTTCAACCACGATCGCGGATAAGGAGAATTATTTGTAGGTAAATCTATACACAACGTGCAAATCTTTGATAAATTATATCCAGAAATTGGGACACCATGGGTCGACCCACTGCGGATGAAGGAGCCTTGAGCTCAGAGTCGTGGGGAAACTTTCCACCGTCTCCTCGAAAACATTCTTCAACCCTGTAATCCAGCATGTCGTCTTGCTCCCGTCTCCAGCAGTCGTCGAGGCGCCGGAGGGATGGAAGACACCAAGACCACAAGACTCCGTAAGAGAAATAAAGCTATCGCCCGCGGAGGAAGCGGTGGTTGGTGAAAAATTTCGTTTAAGAATCTCAGGGACAATGGGACGACCAAGGAGTCCGACGGTGCTGCTGCGTTGCTTTTACGCTCCCCTCGGAAAGGAGCAACGCCGGGCGACAGGCTGAAGTCCAATTAACTGGTTAAAGCGCTACCGCATCGAGTATTTAGACAGAAGCAAACTCGAGCGGGGACTAGCCAGCCGACCCTTTGTCTTGGTTAAATCGTCGGTGAGGAGCAGCGAAGATGGATCTGCACGAGAAATATTCTTTATCGTCAAAAGCTCGACAAGCACAAAAGCTCGCCACCCCCTCCTCGCCTCTCCACCCCTACCTTGTATTTCATGACTCCGATGGGGAACAATGTCCTGCCCTCCGCCGTTCCTTCGTGCAGCACAATACGGAGGAGTCATTCGCGGAGTTGTTCGCTGAAAAAAAAACCCACCGCGCCGCGCATTTAAGGGATTATTATTTTCGAAGCAACCCCCCTTTGTCGTCGGCC
The DNA here is from genome assembly GCA_929113495.1 of Andrena minutula. Classification (NCBI taxonomy): domain Eukaryota; kingdom Metazoa; phylum Arthropoda; class Insecta; order Hymenoptera; family Andrenidae; genus Andrena; species Andrena minutula. Next base: position 1,153,365 of record OV815996.1, on the reverse strand, counting down.
GCGAAACGAGCGGGAACTGGCGCGATATCCGCAGTGCGTATGCCGCACACTCATGACCCGCTTCGAAGAAGCTTTGAATATCTGGCGTGAAATAACGAGAAGCCATTGTTTCGATGGTTCTCATCGGCGGTGGCTGGTTACTTTTCCAGCGCGATGGAAAGCCACCACGGGGGGTGTAATAAGGACGATGTCACCCTGCGGACGTTTATGCGACGTGGTCCCTCATCCCTCTCGTTGACGGTAATACGCTTTCGCGGCGGGGATTTGTTGTTCGTTGAGGGGGAAGTTTGTTGGGTACCTACAGTGGTGAATTGTATTTTGAGCAAGACCCTGCAGCTTCTCTTCGTGTCTTGCGGTGTAGATACACTCTCTTAAGTAGGTACAATGTGAATTGAGAGTGATGGAGGGTTAGATGGATATAGTAAATGGGGGAAGAGAAGGTTCAGATTATTTTTTTAAGTCTTCTAGGGTAAGAAATTGTAGTTGGAAATGATGGAGTAGAATTGGAAGCTGAAGGGGATGATTGGGGATGGTCGGAAATATGTATTCATATTTGTACTCACAAGGGAACATCCCGAACCCGGAAATTAAAAAAATTCTATAACTTTTTGTATATGTAGGGAATTTCATTCTGGTTATAACACAAAATCGGAAAATACTCGAATTTTTGGGGATTAATTTCACCCCCTTCGAGTGAATTTGGGCAGCAAACAAAAATTGCGTTAGAATCTGGAGGAAATCCACTATATATTCACAAAGTTTCAGAATTTTTTTAATTTTCGGGTTCATTTATTGCGATGAATTACAGATACTGATGAAAAAGTATAGTGTCTCCTTTAAATATAAAAATTATCTACCGAGCCACAAACCTTGGTGATTAAAATCATCACACGACAAAGGAAATCAAATTGCAGAACCATTAAATACTGAAAAATATCCTATCTACAATTAACATCCACCAAATACACTACCTACTAACAAAAAATTCTCTCATCAGCGTCATTTGCTAGAATGAACCCAAAGAGCGAACTGAAAGATCGTATTAAGGCGTCAGGAAGATAAAAATCGTGTCGGGAGGGCAGGCTCGCGAAAGAACGCGGGTCGTTAAGACTTTTTCGAGCGCTACTCGAGCGTAACGGTGACATACGTTACTTTAGGGAGCAATAAGCGTTCTTAGGATAACGACACGCATGAAGCCGGCGGGAAACGTCGTACTCGAAGTTACGAGGGGCGCAATTAAAAAGTTTCCAGCGTCCCTCAGTCGTTGACCGCGCGGTAACGCCGCAAAAACTGGCCCCTTATCGTTGCCACGAGAGCCTCTTGATACCAGTTAGCCCAAGAAAGCCACGCTCGTGGAAGTCTTTTACGGACGTTTCCCTGGAATCCGTCTCACGGGTGCTTGATACAGCAGCCAGGCAGACCCGAGAGACAAGGCAGCCACTGTACTCGTTCCAATTGGTCCGCTAATGGCATGTGTAACTCGGTGAAACACGTATTCGTCGCGGAGGTATCTGGAGCAAACGGATGACGGCGTAGTCGCGTATATACCGTCTTCCACGTTTGTTAGACGATCTCGGGACACCGTGAGCACTTGTACCAGCCAGTCGTAAACACTTTTGGCATTATTCCGAAGTTGGCGCGGCTGGTGAGCTACTTCTCGTGCTGCTTTCAATGCCGTCTGGTAGCGGGGGACTATCTAACGACGGGGGAGGGTGTAAAAATTGTGGGAGGGCAGGAATTATGTTTCCCAACGTGGGTTCTGACTTTGTATTTTCATTTTAATTTTCTGAAGGAGATATGACAGCATGGAATTGGGACATTCTTTCCGTAAAGACTATGCTTCAGTTATCTCTGATGTATTTAACATCGAGTCCGTCTCGCAGATATCACTTGCAAATATGGATAAGATTCACCCGACCCACTTTCACACCCCTATTGAAATCCGTAACTACTGATAATCCAGCTGCTGCGACCGACCAATAAATCAAGCAGTCGCGTTACAAGCAAAGCACTCGAAACCCCCGCGAACACTTCACGTACGTATTAACGCTCGAAATTAATTTGCCGAGCCATTAGTCAGCGCGTCCGCCTTCTTCGCGTTTCGCCATAAATCGCGACCAACCGACTGTCATCGTTTTCGTCCCAGTTCCTTCGCCGAAGGCCAGCTAGGTAGCCAGGCAAAGCTTGAATTCATCTTCGTGCAGCGCGCGGATCGCCACCCCCCAGCGCTGGCGTCCTTCGCAGCACGTACATACTATTACGAGAAATCGATGATCTCTCCAAGGAGATCACCGCGCGCCACTTGCCGGCACGTGTCAGATTTTCCAGAGAACTTTCCCGATTTCCCACTGCGTGCTCGGGAACGTGGCTCCACCACTTAACAATTCGCCTTCGAAGCTTATATCGCCACGGATAGTTTCGAATGTTGTGCGAAAGCTCTCGCGAAACCTCGAGGGGACTGGCGCGGTATGAGGACAGTTAAAACTTACAAGCACGTGCAACGCTCGTACGGACGCGGCGTCTCCGCGACGCCGCCGCTGCAACCCGCTCGGCTGAAAGGGATCGGCGGCGCAATGAAGGCCACTCGAGAGCGCCGTTCCGCTCCCGTTTGTGACTCTTACAGCCCTACTTACACTCTTCCCGCAGAGAGAAAAGAGCCATTAAGTGCACACGTGTATATACCTCGGATAGGATAAAATGCGCGAACGTGTCAATTTCGCGAAAGCAGTGTAATAACAGTCGTTGAAGTGGAGGAGATCATCGTTGCAGACAGTCGGGGATTGCGCCCGTTGGACGGAAGTGGACACTTCATAGGTGCTTTCGCGCGACGCTTGATTAAAAATGTATGACAAGGGGCTTGATAATTTCACACTGATATTATTAACGTCGTGTATGACGTTATGTGTTAGATAGAAATTTAGTATTTATTACTTTCTCGCTGTGTAATTGAATTTTATTTTGATGGCAAAATTAGGGGATTCTGAATGAATCAATATATATATTCGTGAGAGTTGGTCACAGTGTACTATGATCCTGCAATGATTTAGAAAAGTTTCTATTGCGTTAGAAGATTTGCTCGAGGTCTTTAAACTTTGGAGTTGTGAATTATTTTGTGTGGTTTGAAAGAAGGGATGAAAATCACAGTGTTCGACACATAATGGCAGTTCCTATTAGCGTTTCTCTTGGCGTCCCTCTTAAAAAGGACTCAGGACCCATGCAGGAGAAGTTCTTAACGTAGTTATAAATTCTGATTGCAACCCGTTGCGTCCGCTCTTCCAGGGGCCATTTTAATGGCAATCTCGTGTGCTCATACTTTTATACGGGCGTTGCTTTTTAAAGCTCCTTGAAATTCGAAACTTTTTACCATTTCCTCGAGACATTTTCCGCGCTACCGAGCGGCGAGACTCCGTTCGATAAACGCTCGATGGAAGTTGGCGACATTTCGTTACAACTGGAATTTAACGCGCCAAGGTCCTCCCCTGGGAAATGCGTTTTTGGCAGAAAAATGGCACGCGATGCTTACACTCTTTTGTTAAGCATGAAACCCAAGCCAAATGTTATTAAATTCGCTTGGAATAAACTCTGCTTCGGTCGAGAATTTCGAAGCGGATTTTCGTCAAAATAAAAGTTGATTAAACAGTTTCCGGATGAAAGTTCAGATTTTCCCCGACCACTTTTCAGTCAGAAAATAAATTCCGTTCAGGTATGGTTTGTGTTACTTATTTCATTTCAGTGATTATGCATGCGTTTAAAACGCCATGGTCTCTTGGGTAATTTCGATTTACGAGTCGACGTTTCTGTCTATGCAGCTTGCTACTAGTAAAATATGCTCACTAAAATAAATTCTGTAAATAATGGAACGAGGCAGGGAAAAATGAAAATTTCACGTGAACAGTCGTGATAATTCAGGAGATTGTCGGTTTAATTTTGTCACGAGAAGTACCAGCTGTTTGATTTGATTTCCAGCTCCAATTATTACCATTACTATTTTTATTTGGATTACCATTTACTCCCAAGGAATTATTCTCTCCATTAACGATACATTAACAGCATTAACAATAATAAAATTTTACTCGTCTCTAAATGAAGCAATAAATACGTAACAAGACGAGTAAATTAACGTAGCTTGTTCCAGGTTGATGTAACGACCTTAAATATCCTGTAATTAGGGAAGTCATTTAATACGCTTTCGTTGAAGTAGCTTCATTAGTTGCTTCTTTAATTATTGGATCACGGGAGCAGGTGCACAACGGGGACCCAAGGGCTTTTTATTTAAAAATTTCAAGCTCAGCTTCTGCATAGTTTCAAGTTATTAAACCACGCAGTACTTGAAATAAAATCTCTGTTATATCTCAAATACTTTTCACCAGATATAAAAAAGTACACTAATCAAAGCACACTCCATACCTAAACAGACTTCTTTAACCAACCCCCAGAACCTATCACAGAAAAAGCAACAGAAATAGAAGCAAAATAGCATCAAGGCAGGACCCAGATAGAAAGGAAATAAATCGAGTGACAAACAGACGAAAATGTCTGTGAGAAAACGATCACCGTGTGAAGGCCAATTCACAGGTTGCAATTCAATCGTCTGCGTTCTCAGCTGCAACTCTGTCACGCGGGCCTTGCACTTTGTCGATGCACCAGGGATACCTATGCAGTCGAATGCATCGCCTTTGACTGAAATCTCGTCGGACGCGTAAGAAATTGACTCGAACTCCTGGCTGGGCTCTCGCAGCTAAGGGCTGCTCTATTCCCTGGAACAGAAGTGGGCGTTCTTGTATTTGACGGGATTACATTGGAAATGGATCCAACGTTATTCAACCTTCTCCGTCGATTTTTCTTCGATATCGGGGAACGACGGAGCCGCGCGTTGAATTTTGTTGAGCAGCTATTCCACTTTGAAGCTGAATAATATTGCGAGCGCGACGCGCGGCTCCAGGCATTCTTATCGGGGGTGTGACTAATTCGGAGTCGAGGGAATAAAAATTCTTGGCACTGGGGAACTGTACGAAATTCTTGGATAATTTACTGTATAATGCTGTGCACGATTTTTGGAAGTTAATATTCTTTCAAGATTTCTCGTTTTTAGGGGGCTCCAGATTTGACAATCTGTGATATTTTAACACTATCTTTGGGCGGGTAGGTGTTCTCCAATTTATTGACAGAAATTTTATTTGTTATTCTTAAATTGTGACTTATTTTTTGGAGATACGGGGGATTTTAGCAATAATAGCATCCGGAGGGGAATTTTAAAAGGATTATGAATAAGTCTCATTTTCGCCATGATAATGTAAAAGGTAGCTACATAGCTGAGGTAATTAGAAAAGTGGTCCGATTTCTTTTCAGTATTAAAGCCTCCAGGAGTAAAACTGAAATGTTAAATCCAAATGTACTGTATGTTTTTTTAGTATCTACTTTCATAATGCATTCCCTACGCGACTTCGTGACTACACTCGCGAGTAAAAATGTTATTTTGGTTGGATGTTTATGAAGTGTTGTTTAAAATTTTCATTAATTTCGTTGTAATCCACGTAACAAATTTTATACGTATGCTTTTGTACACATCTAATGACGAACAACCCAATTTCAAAATGAAACTGTTGGCAGCATATTTCTCGTATTTTTCTGTCGCCCATTATAAATGACTGCATCACATTCCATTAGTTTTATTTGACACACAAATCACGAAAGTTGACTGCGTTCGGTTTATCGATGACACATATTTTCTCCCACGCAGGAAACTATGCATTGTCAAAAAATAAACATTTCGTCTCATCACTCATATTTTACAGTTTCAATGTGATTTGCATTCCACTTTCGAGTATTAATTCATTGCAATTGCTTCCTTCGTAGCTTAAAAGTAGAAGAAACACGGACATATTTGAATGTACGAATAAAATTCAGCTCCTAAATTATTTTAAGATAATAATTCAGTGTAGAAGGAAAGTTCAGAAACTTTGTCGATCTAATTACATTTTTCCGGAAATTCTTAACAGCGAGCATTGACTTCGGTATCAGATAGGCATAGTCATAGACACTCGTCGACATCACGAAGCTTCTAGACGTTGCTACGTAACCAGAATGTCCAAACAAGTATTATCGATTGCAAGTAGTGCTGGCTTGAGCATGTATGAATCAGTCGTGCAGTGGCCATTCATTGATCAAACAATGCTCCCGATACAATTGAATACATTTGCGCGGTAACTAGAAAAACTGGAATCCACGTAAGAACTCCACGAGCTGCAGACGTTCTTGCAGATAACCCACAATTCGCGAGGAAACTATTTCTCCTTCAGATAGTCCCCGTACTTAGGTACCAAAAAACATAAATGTCCGTTCAAAATCCAAATTAATTATCACGATACAATAATATCATTTAAAAATTTATGAATTCAGCTCCCAGGCCCGGCTCGAGCCTTTCTTGCGCCCTAGGCGAACTTGCCAAAAGATTACAAGACAAACTTCTCAGACACAATCCCTTCCTCCCCTCCACGCAGAAGTAACAAAAGACTAAACCCCATAAAGAACACGCAAACTCCACAAACAAGAAGCGAAACACCGTCAGAATCCACTGATCAGGTGCTCCCCAATGGAAGATAATTCTGCGGCTCTCCAGTAAGCAAAAGTTCATTTCAAAGCCGACACTTCTTCCAGGACCACCTTGATATAGAGTCGCTGTCGCAGTTCCCGCTATCCCCCGTTTGTTACCCGAAAACCACCGTGTTCCATTTACCCCGTACAAGGGTATCCGGCGCGGGCACGCCACCGAAACGAAACTGGGAAACGAAATTCGACGGGCAATTAAGGGTCGGTGGAATATTTCAATGTCGATGGCGGTCAGACATCTCGCGCCAGGCCACGTTGAGGGCTCCACTCGTTGCCGCAATTACGCCCGTTCCTGAGCAACCATCCATATATCCGTACATTGTGTCTATCCAGCTTGCATCTGGGGCCCCACGTGTTTCTGGATCGCCGGCTCGAACAATTGGCCGTGTTCTAGCCATTTCATACGTGGCCACCGCGCGATTCGGCGTCCCTAGTGTCGTTGATCCACGTTTCCAATTACCCGAGGGATATTAAAAAACGATCGCGCGAAAATGGACGGATGCTGCGTCAAGGATATCGTTTTCTAGCGGGTGAAATTATATTTCAAGCCTGTTGGAAGTGCTTTGGAGCGAGGCGTCGGTGGACGAATAGATGTATGATGATTTGAAGACGTAGTTGGAGGAATATTGTGGAGAGAATACAGTGAATGCACTGTAGTACAAAAAATGCACAGTGGAATTAATACAGTATGCAGCATAGTGGAAGGACAGAATGTAGAATTGTAGGAGAAGAGTAGGTGGAAATATATGGTGGAAGGAATATAATTGAAGAAACACCGACAAGAAGAGTGAAACGTTCAGAAAACCTACCCTGCATTAATTATTATTCATCTCGTGCAAAGCCAGATAAACACACCTCGTGAATTGTTTTTTACTTCAAACCCTTCCTGTTATCTTTGTTTCATTCGAGTTATTCTAAGTTCTTCATTCTGCCAGTCTGACAGCCCACACGTGCTGAATAAAATTCTACTGAAGCTACCAAGGAACGGTGCTGCGGAAAAAATTCCTCATGTTTTATCTCGCTTCTCAATTTTTCGTTCGCGCACGGTACTCAATTACCGCGGAGGATTCATCACGCTGAAGCATGTTTTGTAGCATGCAGACTGAGCTGGAGCACAGCTGTAGGATAAGCTTTGGCTAAATAATTGCTGGGTGTCGCTGAAGCTTCTTCGGCCACCTCTGGCCACTTTCTTTTGCAACTCTTCTAGACTTCTAGACTAAATTGATGTTGAGCAGTTTGTTGAAATTGTAGTATCATGTAGTTCGCGTGAAATTAGAGGGAATTTAACTCACCATTTTCCTAGTTTCGAATTTAAAAAAAAAAAGGTATCTTTAGTGTTTGCAATTCTCACGGAAAAATCAAATAAAAAAAATAGTACACAGCTTCCTGAACAGCTAAAACGACACGATTGAAAAGCAACAATCAGCAATACGTAACAGAAGGCGAGACAGCTTCTGTCTGTAGCCCGCCATCATCCGTCTATTGATTGATGTTGATATGAAGTGGTCGATCATTTACCGTGACACTGCACGCAACACGGAAACCACCGTCTGATTTAGATCGATGTTCTGCGGGGTAACTTGGAGTTGAACATAGGTACACAAACATCTCACTTGATTACACGGAAAACTTGGCGCTGCCCGTCCGCGTGGAACACGAATGGAAGAGGAAACTTTTCACTCTCAAAGTATATAAGTAATTAAATCTCACCCGCCCCCACTTTACAAAACAATGGGAGGATAAACGAAAAAGTTACGATAACCAAGAAAAGATGCTCTCACTTCGCCCTGACCCTTGCCTCAATTGTCAGAAGTGACCTCCGTCGTTACTCCAATCTCCTTAACTTCTAATCTCTAATTACTCCATTCTCCCTTACAATTTCTACCCGATAATTTCCTTCGCAACTCCTCACTATTCTCCCTCTTTACCTTCCAATCCAAGATTTCCTTCCCGACAATCCACAGTATCAGGAAATGATTAACTTCGTCTTAAATTTTACTCCGATGCGCGATTACAAAATGCTCGACAGGAACGACTCACCGTCGTCTCCATCCCATCGCGAGGACGTGGAGGCCGAGGTCCTTGCGCAGAGTCGCGTCCGCCTGGCGCGTCGTTTTTCGGTGGCGATGGCGCGCATTCCCCTGGACCAAAAAGCCACCGATGCGATGGGAGAATGCGCTCCTTAGGACCGCGAGTTATTTTAAGAGAACTGGTTTGGTCGCCGTGCTATATTTACTTTTCTCCGCCACGCCAAAGTCATTGACAGCGTCCTCTCGCCCGGACCTCGCCTTCCTCGTCCTTCGAATTCGCCTCGATCGAAATCGATCTGGACGGCCGCTGGTCGATCTCCGCGGATCGGGGCCGTCTGGGTTCACGTCAATGTGTCATGCTTCCTTGAGCTTTAAGGGCTTTCCAAGTGCCCTCGACCGCGCTGATCCGTTAGAGCTTGTGGTACAGCTGGTGCTAACGATAATGTTGACGATGAGTAGCGATAGTGCGGGCCGCTTCCCTCGATTCAGGGAGGCGGAAGAGGCGAGGTGCGTTTCGAGTGTACGGTGAAGAATTTAGTGTTGCGGGGTTGAAGGGAGATGGTCTATAAATTAAAGGGGAGCCGTGGAGTGGCCGGCAAATCGGATTTAGGATCTAAAGAAATGTTTAGCTAAAGGTGTAATTGTTATTATGCAATGTCTGACACCTTCGTGATTCTTTCAAAGTGCTGTAGATAGCTACCTTTGAAAGTATTCGATGCAAAATTCAGCCTGAGAACGCGGTGGAATATGGAAGCCAATGCAACGTTCCCAGAACTTATGAAAGTTATATTAGACGGCCATTGTAGATGGCTTCAATTTTTGTCCCTGGGGGGTGCCTACTTTTGGGACCTGGGCGAGTTCTTTGCAATTGAAGAATATTGCTGCGATAAGAGGAGGTTAATCTGGTGAAGATATTAAGATTAAATTATAATTTTAAAGATTATGCTTTATTTATATTGTATTATGGGGAATCTGTTGATATCTTCGTTAGTGATAGTATGTAAATGGATAATCTGAAGAGAATTTCAAAGAATCTTTTACTTACTGTAAAGTTCTATTAAGGAGAATAGGAGTTTAACTTCGAACTCGATTCCTTCGTACGTTCCTAGGGAAACCCTTTAAGTGTTAGATACTTGGCAAGATATTACTGGAATCACTGAACAATGTTCAACCAATTCCACATGCCTGCTTCGAGATTCTATTGTTTTCTAAGTCATAACTTATACAGGGTTACAGTGATTCATAGACTGGGTCTAACAAGGTTAGCCTGAAGCATCTACGAAAATAAACAGTAGGTAAAAGATACGGGGAAATAAATCGTGTAAAAATAAAATACGAGGAAATAAGAGACGCGAAGAAAATTTAAAGCATAAAAATTCTAATTTCATACAAACTTTATTTGCCTTTTGAATTTTGCTACAAGAAAAGAATCTATGAATTTCTCATCTTCATTTTTCATTAGTATTCCATTTTGTACTACATTTCACAAATCCTACGAGAAATATTAGAAGCCTTACTTCCTTCTCTTTTCTTTCCCAGGAATTCAATTTGGGAGTAAAACGAGAAATTCGAGTATCGGCGTTAATTTTATCTAAACCGAGGTGCTTACCAGTGAGGGGTACTTTAGATTCCAGGTCAACAGGATAAAACTGTCTTTGTTATTTTCGTAAACGTTTATTCTGGCTTTCCTACGTATTTTTAGCTATGACACTACTAACCACAATGTACTAAGGCTTTCACGGCTTACGCATCCACTATCTATTCGTACTAAAAGCAACTTCCAGCCACGCCTTCGCTTGAGCACGCAGAAAATTTACATCAATTATAAAATTGAATACAAATTCAACCCCTTAATTCAGAACAAGACAAAGGAACATTTTTAATCGAATCTACTCATTCAAGCTGAAATGCTAATTTCACATTTTCAATTAATTTTTCTCTAACCAACTTTGGTTCTGCAAATAACTCAAACTCAGCCCTCCACACCTACCCGCACATATACATCCAGTTATCATATTAGACTCGGCTTCGTCTCGCAGTTTAAACTGTCAGCACAGGGTTTCCCTCGAGAATTCGCCGATTAGTTTGCCAATCTGTGTCACGTAACTCGGGAGATTTAAGTGCGGGGGATCGCTTCTAGACGGACGAACTTGAGAGGCGAACGTAATCACCGCCCGTAAACAGGTGAATCCTAATTAACGGCCTACTTCATGCCTACACGTGTGAACAGGATGGGGATCGCGACTCGCTTATCACTCAGTGGGATGTGTTCGTTGGACTTTCCAGATATGTATCGATTTTCTGGAGCGAGACGATTAAACGCTTTAACCCTTGGACGGCGAGCAGTTCAGCGCACACTGGACGCTGAGTTAATTTTGACCAGCAGTTGCATTTATACACACCTCGAAATAACAATTAAATCGCTGTAGAAGTTGGTTCTCTTTATTGAACTAAAGACTTCATTAAAAGTAGATCTAATAAAATAAATCATAAACCTCGTATCTACCATTAGAGGGTTGAACATTGTTCAGCTATCATTGGAACACAGTTCCCCGGCGAAGAAACCAGTTGGTTCCATTCGTTCCGTCGCGCGGCCGTTAATCGGAATTATCGCCGTTAAATCGGCTAGAAGCGCGGCTGATAGACGGTCCAGGTGAAAATCCAGGGAATCGTTGCCTTTCCCCGTTAATCTATCGTTACTGGCGTCGAGGGCGAGACCCCATTATCGATGCAACGCTCTTTGAATCCCGCGCCGCCTCGAGGCACGTCCTGACGCCACAAACGGCATAATAATTTATGTATCAGGTTCGCGACGGTCTAGTTTCGCCATTACTCTTCTCCGCACACTTGCTGCGCCCTTTTTCCCGTCTCGGCTTAACGCAGGCTCAGCTGTGCGCAGAGAATGGCCCTTTTGCTCGGGGAAATGGCGCGATAGGCGTGACGTTTAAACGATGACGGATGGAGGAGAAATTGCTGCGAAGGGCTGTTAAGGTGCATTGTAAATAGCGGCTCAGAATTGTGAATGTAACTGGGTGACAGAAGCCATAGGAAGAAACGAAACGTTTCTTGCTCCTTTTCCATCAGTTCCAGCGAACATTCGACTTCGCACCTACTTGCGCCTGCAGTCCGGAACACTACCTGTGTCTCTTCCTGAATCTGCTTCTCAAGACACAGGAGGGAGTTGTATAATTCACCCGTCCCCAACCAGAACACTCCCGAGCAACTACTAAATCCTGGAATCCCCATGAAACTGCATTAGACTAATGGCAAGCTCTACGATTGATCCTCTGTGGATGCAAGCTGCGTCACCGACATGATCGAAAGAGGTATTTCACGGGCTGTCGTGCGCTGGGAGGTGTATCGTGTTTAATTATCGGATATCGGCGCTCCCTGTTGCTCGCCGGAATTCTAGGGCACCCAGACGAATTCCACGGTCTTCTCGGGACAGTGCGAGCTGAGCGTATTTCTGGGGAGGTCTTCTGGAACATTTTCCGCCATCCTGCGAACCGTCGCACATTTGCGCTCCCGCTCTGTGTGCGTGCACACACAGAGTGTAAGGGCGGTGGGATCATGTGCACAGCAGGCAGTCCGTGGCAAAGTGAATGTCGGCCGGAGGTGGCGATGCTCGATTACACCGGACACTTGGAGAGTGTACTCTGGAGGAAAGCTCTTCGCAGCTGCAAGGAAATTCGGGGGCAACGATAACTGTCGGGGATTTCCCGCGACAACGTTGGAATTTTATATCCTTGGTAGGAAGGGGGCTCGTTACTTAAATCGCGAAACGCTCCCTAATTGAATAACAAGAAGACGCTGCAGGGGAAATCGAGCGAAATGGGACGCCGAGCGACTGCGGTGGTATTTTATTTGGCAGGGCTAGGTAGGGAAAATCTTTGATCGCTGCTAATCGCGTGGGAGGAGGAACTTTTATCATGCCTGCGCGGGGGAGTTTAATGAAAAATACGAAATTAGAGGAATTGCGGCGATATCGCTTTTTGTTACGGAGAAGTGTTACGTGGGTGAAGTTATGCAATGTTGTTTTTTAATTGAGAGATGAAGAAGAATTATGGTGTAATTGAGAGGATGATTGGCGATTTGGTAGTAGTATCGTATTGATTTTTGAATGTTTATGTAGCACTAGCTTTACGCAAACACTTTCTGCTTCACATATCAAGTTAACCCAAAGAGAATGCCTCAGTGCTTCTAAAAATTAAAGAAACCTGTAACTGGGATAATAAACATTTAAAAAGTGGTTCAGAAAATTCATTAATTAACCTACTTACCCCTGAATTATTCAAATTGTGCAAAGAAGCTGCCATAATTTGAAAGAATAGAAACCTATATCACGTTATCACACGAAAATACCACAGCAGAATGCAAAGACTTTCGGGAGGGGCTTGAGGTAATAACTAGACGCCAACATCCGCAAGTCTGCCAAACATTCCGCATTCCGTCTACGCTATCCTGTTTAGGGCGTCTTACATACTCTGCCGTGCTTTTCTTGTCATCTTCTTCCTCTCCACTTTCTCGCCACTCGTCTCTTTGCCCAACTGGCGACTGCTTCCGCGCGCATAAATAAAATAAGAGCCCTCCGCGACACTCGGCGGACCCTAACCGCACGAGTTATGTACCCGTCCAGCAAAATTGATATGTCACCGGCAGCGTTAATAAACTTAATCGAGGCTGCAAAGTAAATTAAGGACGTCACTGCTACGACGCAAGGTTAACAGGAATGCCTGAGCCGTGGCGGAGCTTGGGCCATCAACGATTTACGCCGAAACGAATTTTCGGGGAACTCAGAATTCGAGGAAATTTACCACGAAAATTTCTTTTAGAAATTCTCCAAAATCCGGGGGAATTTGCTTGATCTATTGTAAGGAGAGGTAAGATCCATACGTCTCTGATCCACAGTGTCATCTAAGTTTCTGACAAACCTTACACGACTTAGACATTCTCTGTTGCATCGAAATGATATTCCCGCGTCCATTTCCCCGTTGATTCCAGGTTACGGTGCATTCTCCCTCGGCGCAGGGCAACGCGCCAAGTTGATTTTGATCTCGGACAGGCACAGCCGTTCTTGTACAACACTTGAGATCCGTTGTGCTCTCGTGACCGTTTGTCCTAGAATCATGTCATGCATGCAGCTCATTGTTGGATCCCATCGACACGTTCCCCTTTGGGTGCATCTCGCGCGCACCGTCAGAGCAGGCCGATCGAGAACTTTGATTCGGGGGTACGAAGTTCCAGGTGCTTGTCGATTACCCGGGAACACAGTTTCTGCTTCGAACCGTAGCTCTAACTTCCATCACCCTCCTTCAATATAAAATACTTAATTCTGCAATAACTAGCACCTAAAACACAGAGCTTCAATGATCTTGATCTGCTCGACTGCTAATTAAGTACCATAACACTAAAAATAAAATAAAATTGCAAGAGGAACGTTCTTCGCCTTACCATTGAACATCTGCAAACACCTTCGCGCGAAAAGCACACTGAGACACCCAGATAATTTCATAGAACACTGTCGCACCCACAGAGGCTTGACAAAAAGTCCCGGAGGAATGCCGAAACAGTTACACCACGCTCGATTTCAGATAAACGAGCGAGCCTGCTCCTGCCCCGGCGCACAGAAGCGCGAAAACGGAAGTGGCCGATGATCGAGGGGCCGCGAGCTTCGCCCCGAGGCACTGCCAATCGAAGGGTCGCTGTTATCTTATCCAGCGGAACATGTTGCACGTGAACTCGTGCACACGACATCGCACAAAAGCGAGGTAATGGGCCGCCTATATCCGCGCGAGGCGCTCGGAATCGTAGTGCGCCGCGATAAACTCGACGATGCCCGATGGAGAGAAGCACCGATCCTCGCGCATCCTCCCCGTTATTCGAGGTATTATAAACGACATGGCTAATCCAGCCGAGAAATTATTTCCGAATAGCTCGCGGAATGACGCGTTCGAGCGTCGGGCGCGCGATTTATTTCCCGCCGGAACGGGCGGAACTTCGAAAGCATTAAATTTCCTCGCGCGAGGGGACTCTTTAAATCTCGAGGGGGGCGAGCGGGGGTGGATGGAGTTGTTTCATTTATCAAAAGGACAACGGGGATCGCGAAAGTTTGTAAATCGCTGGAATCCCTCGCAATGTTCCCTGCGACTGGCCGCCACATTGTCTCGGTAAATCGTTGCCGGGGGGAGCGACATATTGGAAACCGATAAAAATTAATTAACCGTTCAGTTCGGCCAGGTTAATAGTTGTGAAGTCACGTTTCCACGCGCGCAGCTTGTTCCGCTTGGAGAGGATCGCTTTTTCGAAGGCAGGGACCATCGGAACGGAGATTTAACGCGGCTTTGCGACGCGCGTGACACATGTGGGATCGCGGCTTAACCTTTTGGCGCCATAGCTGCGGGCTTCGAAAGCCGCGCACGTCAGGATTCTGTAGGATAACTGAGTGGAATGTAAGCACGAGATAACAGGTGTTGTTACTGTAATAGCAGGAAATTCGTCGGACAGATCTGTTTGTCCGATGCTCGAGGCAATATTTTTAACGCGGGACTTTGATATCACAAAATATTCACGGAAATATACGCGTTATCGATCTTGAGAATCACGGCATGAATTGCAGTTTAAAGCGGACGGTTTAGATGGTTTCTTTTGGAACGATGACGGCGGCATTTCTGTTTGGAAAAGTGGAAAGACCTTTTGTGTAGGCTAGAGCGGGTCTCTCTTGGATAGGACAAACTTCCTCGTATGTTACTTTACCCATATCGGCAAGAAATACCAGGACACCGAAGTCCCAACACATAAAGCTGGAGGCGATAAACCTTATAGTGAAATTCCTTGGCACATAACTGGTGGAAGAACCGGTACACCTCGTTATGCTCTTACGCTGAACTCGAACTGTCGTCGAATACTCGGCAGCTGATAACATCTTCCTAGTAACGTTATCGTTGGCTACCAAATGGCATGTGTGAAGAATCTCCGGCCACAACTTCTCAGCACCTTTCACTAAGCTTACGGACATGAATTTGCAAGTGCACTCCTCTCTATGATTTATGGCCTTGCCTAGTTGCCGAGTCATATAATTATTTGGATATTATTTAGCAACTATGGTCCATGATCAGGACCGTTACCTTGGGAAAAATTAAACAACTATTTAAGATTTTATTATTTTTTTCATTATAATTATTTCTGCATCTATTAAGCCGGAGATGGTCCTGGAAGCTAACATAAGTTATGGTGTGCTATGACTCGCTGTGGAATAAAATATAAAAAAAGCACAGCATAGCTTAACTTTTGATGGAAACAGTTCCATAAGCTAATTTTTTAAAACTTTGCATAACATAGCTTAGCTTTCAGGTGGGTTCTCGGCTTCACACGTGGAAATAATAATTTCTGAAGGAACTTATCCACGATAAAACTCATTTTCCACGGTCATTATGTAGACATACCTCGTTGTATAAATAGAGAACGAGATAAAATCGGGTCTATCGGCTCGATATCGGTAAAAAATGTTACAAATCACATGATTCATCGAAACGTTTGATATCGCGTGTGCAAAATTGCGAGTATTCGAGCTTCGAAAATTTCTTACCGTGGTTGGAAATAATAGGGACGTGCACAGTTTTTTAAACGAAAAAGAGACACTGGAGTAAATACGTTGACATTGAAAGTACCAGAAAGAAACTCTGCTGTTTGCTGGTTATGTGGTTTTCAGTGAGTACCGATTTCTTTGCTAAATTATTAACCCCTTGTGGTTTGGAGCAGGGATACTCGCAGTAACATTCTTCCACCTGCAGCTTTCGTGGCCCTCTAGGTTTCAGTTGCCAGCGTTTTAACGAAAGTAAATGAAACGCGCATTCTTTGCCACAGAATTATGTCCTCGAAGGATTAAAAGCGCCACAACTTTAGCGTACGTTAGCGAAGCTTTTTATTTCACAAGGTAAATCAGTTGTTTGAATTAGATTTGAAGATGCAGGAGAATGCAGGTCGTTTCAAAGAATAGAAATAAAGGACAGACATATTTTTCGTTGAGCAGTATTTTTGTTAATGTTGTCCAAGATGCCAAAGTGTATACTCAGCACTCTGTATAATTGAATAATTACTATAATAACTTGTAATTTATTTATTGCGTGGAATTAATGTACCTATTCTGTATGTTGCAGGTAAGGAACGCTCGTAATTAACATTTCTGTCGAGGCTCAGAAAACACAAGATACGTTCTACGAGTAAGTGAATCACTCCTAGTCTTTTTAAATAGTTTTTAAATATCTGAGGAGTGGTAACAGGTATTCCCTATATATATATATTGATAAATATGCACAAACCCAGAGTCTCCAAAAAATTATTTACAAATTTTAAAAATTTGCATTGTTAAGTACAAATTTTAATAAATACTCTTGATTTTATTATAGTATACCTTTTACTGTTTACACTCCTCAGAATGTTTCTCGTTCTAGCTCAAGCTACATATATTACACTACTGCACAAATTAGGTACATGTATTGAATTCTGGAGAATTATTTAAGTATCAGAAATGGAAGATCATTTCTTGTTTAACATAGAAATTGAGTTGCTGTGTACAGTTTCAGGCTTGTCCTGCATCTCCTTTCACAACTCATTCTAAGTTTCATTTCGCATAAACAATGGTCAATGGTACAAGCACGTTCAAAGGTTCCAGATTCTCACATTTATGTACCCTATTTACATCGCCAACTTCTTGCCTCTCAAAGCCTCCCAGTAGCCACTGCAATCTAGGCACTAATTAGTACAAACAAATTCTAGAATATAAACTCGTAAATGACTCAGCGATGTTTCAGAAAATTGCTTCAGATAGTAAATTACTTCGTTGCTTACAATCAACATATAAATCCCGATTAAATGAATGAAAAACTGGTTTGCATCGTCACTACAGAGTCAATAATTTACCCAGAGCACGGGGTTTCTTGTCGATGTAACTATACTACGACGGAAGTGGTTTTCAACCGCCACAGTGGTCCAGGTGCCAGCGTCCTGAATAACGCGTGTCCCACAGTTCCAGTCTTTAAGGTCGGTTTATACCGGATCCGAGCTTTGCCGTCCCTGCCTCAGCCGAGCTACTGTGTTAAGCTTATGGGGGACGAGGAGCCTCCGAGCTCGGTGGGACCTCGGCGGGTCCTGGGTGCCCGCTGGGCCCGGGCTTGGTGTCCGCTCGTTCAGACGACGAGCCGGACGCACAGTTGTTATTATTATCATTATTATTATTATTATTATTATTATTATTATTTTCAACGGGAATACCCTTTAGTATACAAAAACGAATATGATAACTATTACAATAAGTAGCGAGTCTGGTAAGCTATTCTAATTAAATTAAGTATAGTGAGCATTACCAGGAAGCCACCGTCACCGCCATCCCCACCTCCAGAGTGGCCGGAGGGGATTCTGACACCACCACCGCCACCGCCCCAACACTCACACAAATTTTTTCATTTATTATTTTATTTTTGTTAGAGTTAGGATTGATTAGGGTTAGGTTTAGGTTTAGGGTTAGGTTTAGGGTTAGGTTTAGGGTTAGGTTTAGGGTTAGGTTTAGGGTTAGGTTTAGGGTTAGGTTTAGGGTTAGGACCTAACCCTAAACCTAACCTTAACCCTAACCCTAAACCTAACCCTAAACCTAACCCTAAACCTAACCCTAAACCTAACCCTAAACCTAACCCTAAACCTAACCCTAAACCTAACCCTAAACCTAACCCTAAACCTAACCCTAAACCTAACCCTAAACCTAACCCTAAACCTAACCCTAAACCTAACCCTAAACCTAAACCTAAATCATATTCGTTTTTGTATACTAAAGGGTATTCCCGTTGAAAATAATAATAATAATAATAATAATAATGATAATAATAACAACTGTGCGTCCGGCCCGTCGTCTCAACGAGCGGACACCAAGCCCGGGCCCAGCGGGCACCCAGGACCCGCCGAGGTCCCACCGAGCTCGGAGGCTCCTCGTCCCCCATAAGCTTAACACAGAAGCTCGGCCGAGGCAGGGACGGCAAAGCTCGGATCCGGTATAAACCGACCTTTACTCGCCTCCAGCGAATTATTCCTCTCAACTTAAGCTCTCCGATGCGCTCAACTAATTAACACGTTCGCTACCACGCGTTCCAAGCACCACATCGATGAAACGGGACCCACTTATTACAAACAGCCTAGTCGACATTTAGAATACCAAAAAATACCAAGTCTTCCATATTACAGAGAAGAATTACACCTTCAAATTGGACGCCATTTCCAAAAAAACATATAGATTTCATACCACCTTTTTTGTAATCTCTATGACAGTATCTGAATTTGCTTTCATTTTTTTGCAAATACCTTCAGAAGAAAGTGTTCCTTTCACGAAAAACGGCTGCCTAAGTAATCTCCTTAATACAACTCCCATCCACGAAAATTACTTGAGAACACTAGGTACCCCGCACACTCCTTCCCTCACGACAAAACACGAAACCAAATCCTCCCATAACATCATGCACCACTAAACCCAGTAAAACCACAGGAAACTACAAACAATCATAAGCGTCCCAAGCCACAGATCATCCGAACATAGTTGCATCCCCGCAGGAATGATTTCCACTCTTTCCCGTTTCTTCCTGGCCGTTGCGCCCCATCACCGAATCTTGCTCCACATCTCTGCACCTTGCCGTTCCCACGTGCTGGCGCAGCGGTCCGCGTGCACGCGGGGCCACCTCTTCCAAAAACCTTGGAGCGTCGCGCCCCTGCGCCCTCGCAGCTGCAGGAATGCCGGAGGGGGCCGGGTCCCCGCCGGGCCCCCGTGCATCGCGATAAAAAGGGCCCGTAGTAAAATTCCTCGGCGCGCAGCGGACGAACCGAGGTGGCGGTACACGCCCCCACCTTACGGTCCCGAACGGTCGCCAAGTGGTCGTCGACAACTAACGACCCGGTACGAAGCTATACCTACTCTCCGCGAGGTAGAGCGGGCTTGGTGCACGCACCAACACACCGGCAGCTCGTGCTATAGTACGGCAGCACGCGGCCACCAGCGTGCCAAGAGAGGTTTCGCGTCGGGCGAGCGAGTAGTCGCTGCCAGAGCCGCGGAGCTCCAGCTCAGCCACGCCGCCTCGCGAGACGAGCCAGCATTCCGAGCATCTCCTGGAATAGCCGAGAAACGAGCGGAACGCAGCTTCCAATCGCGTCTTCGCGGTTGCCCCCTGCACCCCTCTCACCTGGGGAAACTCCAAAGGGAACGTCGAGGGATCGGAGACACCCTTGGCCTGGATACCACCTCCGGCTGGATCCCGCGCTCCGTTTCTGCTGAGAATCACAGGATTTCCGTGCGCCACGCTGGGGATAGGTGGTTGCCTCCGAGCACCGGGGGATGAAATTGTTATTTTATACTTCCAAGTGTGTTTTAAAAGGTGTTTCTGCGTGTTTAAACTGTCTCCGTGGCTACTAGTTTGTATCAGGTGATGTGTTTCATGCGAAGCTCGTCCGGTTAGTGGAACCACAGCGGCTCGCCCGCCGAAAATTCCAGCAACCAAAAGCCGCCCGTCCCAGCCAGACAATCTCCCGCTTTGTGGCGCGGCAGGATCGAAGCTGACGGTTCAAAGGAGCCTCTCAATTTCCGTGAAGCAGTTTCGGGGAATTCGAACCAGCGGATACTTCCCAGGAAGAGTGGGACGCATCCTTGGGTCCCATCCACCGTCACCGCAGCGAACACTCGTGCCCGCCGACCTATACAACCTCTCGCCGCGGTCCCGACAGCGCTCGAACGGTTCGCCGAGAAGATTCTGTAAAACAGCCATGCATAAAATCATGGGAAAGTGGACGGTCCATTGAACCACTTGTTCACGGTGCACCGAGCCTCGTCTCGGGCTGCGAGCCTCGTTGCGAAACCGAGGATATTTGCATCGCCCGAAGGTCTGCTGATTCATGCGCGGTCCCAGCGCCGAAAATTCTCCCTACCTGGCCCGCTCCAAGGACCTTCTCCGTTCGTATTGTCCCGAGGTTTAAAGCCCGACGCTCGCGTCTCGCTGCTCGAGCCTGTTAAATACCCACGGTTCATGGGAAGCCGAGCCGGCGGCTGATTCCTAACGGAGTGGAGCATTCGCCGCTCGATACGCCGAAATCGGGGAGAGAGAGGTCAGAAGGCCAGCCGGATCATAGGTGAGCAACGGAGGCTGGACCGTTAGCACGCATCCGTGCGACTCGCGCGAGTGTCATTCGTGCGACGTCCTGCTACGCGCCACTCCGAATGACCCGGCTTCTGCGCGTGCACACGGAAACCAGCCACGATGCCGCTAATTAATGTGTAATTAACAGATCGTAATCTACGTAATAAGGAATCGCCTCTGCTCCCAGAACGCGAATCATGGAATACCAAGAATCCAATTACTTCGTGCCTGTGACTCCGAGGCTCGATTGGCTGCTCCAACAGTTAATGATCCGACGGTTTGTTCCCGTGTGATCGTCACGGACGCGTGTCGTGTGGGTGTGATTAGTATTTCGGACTTGGAATTCCAGTGGGTTGATTTCGTCGCTGAGTGGAACCGACTGTGAGGCTCGAAGGACAGGTGGAGATTCTCTAAGTGGCTTGAAATTCGTGGGGACGGACGAAGCTACACTTGGGAATCGTGAGGATTGAATTATCTTGAAACTCGGATGACGAAGGATGGATTAAACAGGCTTCTCCGAGAGTTTGAGATAGACATGCAGAAGAAGATAGATATACTCAATTTATGATTGAATTCTTATCTGCTCAACTCCAGGATCCTAGAGTCCACGTTTACTTGGTGATTTACAATAATCCCACTATCATCAGCATCTAATCAAGCGTCGATTAGCTGGACTCCACTCGACGGAGAAATTGCAGAAAAATCCCAAACATCCGTGTCCGTATCTGCGGGCGTCGATAGCAGATACGATCGGCCCGCCAATCGGGGCATCGATTACACGCCTCGATGGCAACGACAAACAGCGTCTAACTAACTGACCTCGTACTGGAACAGTCCAAAGGACGCCGATGAAAACAGTGAACCGGTCGACGCGAGCAGAGGCGTCGTCGCTCGCCGATTCGTTTCCCTGTTGCGCGCAATTAACAGTTAATGACTCGAGTCGCCGGCCCAATGGAAGTAGAGCATCGTGGGCAGGTACCGCGGGAAGATAGCCCACAGGCGCGAACGAATTGTGCAAACAGCGGGGCATGAGGCGCGTCGAAGCCGCAGAGGCTCCGATGAAAGGACGACAGCTGATCCGCGGGCACGCGAATCGAAAGTAGGGGCACCGTGATTAAAGGAGCCACGGCGTATCATTAGCTCTAACGATGGAGAGGCTCCCTTCGCTGGATTTCCTCGGCGTTTCCCTCGCGGCGGCCTGTTAAGTCGGACGCGGCATAAAGCAGACGAAAGGAGGCTGACAGTGATCCTGCCCAGCGCTGTGGGACGAGTTTCCGAGTGAGAACGAACGTAATCGAGCCGAAGATTAAGGGGGACCGAGGCTCCGGTGAATTGCGGCGAGGGAAAAGTTAAGAACGTTTATTCGAAGCGAACGGTGTGAAATATTCATGCGTCGAAGACGCCTCGCTCCGCTGTGAAATGCAGAAGCACAACGATATCGAGGACTGTTGAATAATACGCGAGTGCAGCCGACGGTGAAGCGATAAAAAGTTTCGCGCGATTCCCCGAGTGCAGGAATGGCCGAATTCACGGGCCAGCGAGCGAACAGGGATATTTGATGGAAGATCGAGTGCCGAGGAGGAAAAGATGCGTGAGTATTCGTGGTCTTCGATTGGTAATGTTTTAGTGAGGCTGGTAAATTAGTGTTCGTGTGATATTATAGGAAGGGGTATTTTAATTGCTTTTTAATTTGAATATTTCTCAGAGTTAAACCTTTCTGTTTGAGTATAATAATTTAGCCACCCACTGTAGTTTAATGAAAATAAAGAACTTGGTAACACGGTTAAATGAAGAATATACACCAGAAAGAAGTCGTATAGTTGAAAGAAAATTAACCGACCTCGAGCTGTCTCCTATTTCCAACATAAATTTCAAATAAAAGCGACCGCTTCATTTTGCTGCGGCTGTAGCAGAAGATTGTGTGGCAGAAGAAAGAAGCTTCCGAGCCATGTGGCAGACAGAAACGGATAGGTATAATCGGGAATAGGTGGAACGAGCAGTGGCGGGTGAAAAATTAGGGCGAATCAGGTAGCAGAGTGGAGGAGACGAACGCGGTATCCGGCAAATTTATACTTTTCCGCGAAAAAAGCACGAACGTAACGGTGTATTAAATCGCAGTAATGAAAAAGAACGTAATAATACGTAATTAGTTTTCACGTGAATAGGAGGCAGAAAGGGAAAGAGCCAAGGACAGCGTAATAGAAATATTGCCCCGGGTGCGGAATGAAACGTGTGCTCGCGGGAGAAAAATAGCGGCGAGAAAACACAGTTATTAAAGGGCGAGGTGGGGGATGGAAAAAATGAAACGGCGTCTGCGTTACGGCGATTAACTGTAGTGCCCACTTAAGAATTTCACATAAGAAACAGTCCCTGAAGGAGATACCAGTCCGCCCACCGTATTCGTTCGTATGATCGTTATGAAGGGGGAGAAAGAAAAAGAACGAAAGAAACGAACGAAACGGAATAGCAGTGTTCGCTCTCGGAGCTTATTGATTCATCTCTCCCAATGCATTATTCAAGGATCGTCACGAGATACAGATAGCCGAGCCTCGAATCCGAAAATATGTCTATGTCCGCTTGGATTTTTTAACATACGTTTGCGTAATTACGAACGATGACTCGATTTATAGCCGCACGCGAGCCTCGCGCTCCGCTGGAATACAGAAACAATTGTTTGGGGAATTTATTTCAAACAAGTGCTTTGAGTATCATCGAGAAACTTGGAGGGTTTCCTTTACGGTGTGCCAGGGAAGGTAGTATAATTAGTGAAATTTTTTTTGTAAAAATTGTTCTTGTGGACAAAAGCGAGGAGCTTGAAATTTTTGCTCGACGTTTTTGTGGGGCACTTTGGAGGTTACAGTTAGTATTTTATAGAGCTACAATGGTAATAATTTTGTTGAGTTTATTCAAGTCATATTCAAATTGACGTGAATCTATGAAAAGTACTTTGATTCGGTTCCTGGTTTATCACTTTCACTGGAAGAAAGTGCATTAATGTAACGGGGAATTAGGAAGTAGCTATTGTTTCGTTTCGACATATTCATAGGGTGTAACTCATACTTTATAGCCACGTAATTACTACGGTTTATGATTTACGTTTCCGTAATATGCTTTTTATGATCATTTTCAATTTTTACATATACATTCACCAAACCACTGGTTGTTGTGAATTAAGAATTTTATTCAGAAACTGTTACATTAAGAGGAGAAGGCCGTATAAATCGAACGAAAAATAGAAATAAAATTTTTCCATAAATCGCTTCTAAAACATTTAAAAAAATCATCAAAGTTATAGGCCGAAATTCCACTCTGTATTGATAATATAAATTCCTAATCATTGATAAAAAAATAAACCGTTTATACGAGCTTCTCCCCTCAATTTCCTCATCAATAATATTTCACTGAAACATTTCGCCCTGCTCGAAAAAAGATGAAAGAGGAATTAATGAGACGTTCAATATTTCCAATAAGGGCTCGATGAAATTCTGCAAGAATTATATTATCGAGTGGCTATAAAGAAGCCATTGTTACACGGTATTAACGATGATTACGGAGATGATTAATAAGACTGGCGACACCGTCGCGAAATATCGACGATTACGTATCGCGTATCGTTACTCGTTCCAGTTTTCCCTTCTTTATCCGCATGCTAATGAGACGGAAAATAATAAATTTCTGTAATGAGCAGTTGCTGGGCTAACAACTTCCGCGGTGGCACGTGAGAAAAAGTTTAACTGCGCTCCGCTTAACTTATCCGCGAAACAATGTGTTTATTATGCGCCGTTGGCTTTCTTGATAGAATTTAGACGGATTAGCGGCTGATTTAAGCTGGAGGCATGTTCCGTGTGTTTTCTCAATATTATTGGCCGAACGGTTTCCAGGAAACTCGCCGCAACGCCTCTAAAAATGTTGCAACAGCGAGGTAACGAAGTACGGTAATTGCAAAACAGGCGGTAAAGAGGGATTACGCGGTTGGATGTTCACATGCTCAGTGAATATATTGGAACGGCGTTGTTTCAGTCTGCCTTGCGAATTTTCGATAATTAATTGCACTCGGAACGTTATTAAGGCGAACGATTGAATTTTGATTAGCACTTGAAGCTCAGTTGATTTTATTTATTTTTCAGCTGGACTCCAAATTTAATTGAGAAATTATTAATGGTTGTATTCGGAGAAAATGGTGCTCCTAAAAACCCACATGTCTCTCAAAATTCGAAAGAATTTATTGTTAATTAAAAATCACCTCATAAAATAGTAATATTTAAATCCAAGTCCAAAGACACATTCGTCCCTAATAATTCTCTCATTCAACTTCCAATACTTTTCACCATTAAATCTCCCAAAGAAGAGTAAAAATAACGCGCGTAAAGTTCGCTCTGCCGACAGAGGAGTTTCGTGAGTGACGAGGAGAAAATAGTTGGCATTGCTGTCGACGAATGCGAATGAATCTCCGCATTAAATGCTTATCGGGCCGCTCGAATCCGCGATTCATCGAACCGCAAATCCCACAGCGCAGATACCGAAATATCACCAGACGGATGCAGGGCGAGACACGTCGCTAAATAACTTAATGGCCCCCCGCGGCCTCGTTTTAAATATTCAATTTTACGAATTTCACGCCCGACACAAGGCTACGAGCTCTGCGCGGTGTTATGGGCTGATAATTCGCGGGCTCCGAGGATATGCTTAATAGCGTGGCGGAATATATTAACTTGCGCTGCTCATTCTGTATGAGATAATCGTGGAACGTATCCTCTACCACTTATGGATTAATTGACCATCGGCTAATGAAATGTAAAGTGTGCAGAAATTCGAGCGCGCAGGGTGGCTCTAGAGGAATAGGTATAGCTCGTTTCTAAATGTAATTAGAGAAATTTGGCGGAGGAATTAATGGGATAGTTCGATGAGAACTACGTTGTTAGAATGGAATATTTTCTACAAGTAGAACGAAAGTGTGACCCGCGTTTCATGTTGTGCACCAAATTTCTCGCTTATTGTGAACGTGTAAATGCTTCGCTATTAAGGCGGGTTCCCACGTGTGCAAATAATTTGGCAGTTATAGTGCCAATTTTTAATTTTTGTTTAGTTACAAGAAATTAAATTACAAGAATTAAGGATTCATCGAACGAAACAAAGTTGAAAGGAGTAATTTCACACGCATGAGTTAACGAAAACTGTTTCGAGGACAAATATCCAGCAGACTTACATCCACGTTTCGTGTTCACAATCCTTTGACACGTATTCCATTCTTCTAAACGTCGAACAAAAGAATCTAAAGACCACGTAGACGCAATCGCTTTCCCAGCGTCTCTTCTCTAAATCACATACTCATTTAACGTGTAATTCTTATAGTCACGAACATTACGTCACACTGTAATCTCTCCATTAACGTTAACAATTCCGCAAGAAACTTATACTAATCATTATCCAGCACAAGTGAAAGCCCTCTTTAAATTTCTCCCATTCTCAGCAGAAATTATGCAAAATTTATCTTACATAAAGTAAATAATTCATAATTATCGACTCCATTAAACAAAAGTCACCGGACTCAAATTATTGCAAAGGTATCGACACTTCGAGCTCCCTCGTTGCAACTGAAAACTAACAAGTTATTTACGTTATTCGTTTCGCAATCATCATTTCCAACCAGCAGCCTGAAACGCAATTAAATAAATCCTCCGCGCGCCCTCCTGCCCCCTCTTGGTTAAAAATAGGAAGGGATCAGAGCATTGATATTCCGCCAGTGGCTCCGCTAACGTTCCGCACACATCCATATCCCGCGTGGAGGTTTCACGGGATATTTGCAATCGCGAATCGCCTCGTGGTCCTTTTCTGTTACTAGGCAACATCTGCAAAACAGCAAGCCAGCCTGTCAGCCCCCGCGTCGAAAACGTTTTATTGGCGGAATTTCATTCGTCGCCGACGTATCGCGAATAGCGCCGAGACTTACGTGGCTGCGAAATCGCGAAACGCTGACAGGTAATTCAATCTGATAAACGCGAGGTAGATGTTTCGCCGTCGGGTCAGGGGGGCGCGGGGGTTCGTGCTATCATGTAAATATTATTAAGCCAGAAGTCGGCGAGACGTGCCGTTCGCGACGACTAATTGAGTTTTCGAATAGACGAAGTTCGGAATGATTTTATTTCGTTGTTTAACTACCGAAAAGTGGACGGTTCGATCACGCGGAAGTCGACGTCCGAGTCATTTTGGATCCGTTTTAGGTAATTATTCTACTATATGTGTTTTAAATGATGTTCTTTTTGTGCACTCTCTGCTATTCAAATTCCTATAACTTCGGGAATTTTACGAATTTAAAAAAATTCTTTTAAACACGTATTCTTAGAAGGTGGAAGATTCGAAAAATGAAATAAAAAAATCGATTTTTCGACCGGAACCTCCCCTTAAGGGTTACTTCCACCTGTCACCTCTCCTCGTATTCAATCTACCCTCAAAAATAGGGGTAGATAACTATTCAATATTATCAGCCTAGACAACAATAAAAACAAACTAAATTACCTAATTTCCCAAAAATTAATTAAAAATCCTGAACCTCCCAAATCTTTCAACAATTTTATTAAATCTTGAGAACCATCATTCTCAGAAACAATCTTAGATGCACATTGCACTCAGCCAATCAGCTCCAGCAGTCTTCAAATACCTGCTCCAAACCAAACAGCAATCAGTCCAGCCAACAATCAAGCTCAATTTGATCATCAACCGTGGTCCTCATCACGAGTCTACTCAATTCCTAAAACTTCTCCCGTCCCTCAAGTGGTCCACCCAATGCGAGTAACAGCTCACTCCTACACCCGGAATCTCGTGTATGCAGTCGCCGCGAACATCCGTTTTACTGATCCATGCAGGAACCCTAAGAATCTCGATGCAGATCGTCGCTGTTCCACATGGATGTGTTCTAACAGGCCAATATCGCGGTACGTGGATCTCGATCCCGAGGCATCACGCTAGCCAGGCGTACCGTATCCAGGAGCACGAGCGTATATACATATATAAAGTGTCATTCTCACGCGGACGCGGGCGCAGCCTGGAGCCGCACGGGTGCAATCGGGTTGGCGCATATAGGTGCAGCAGGCAATATCCGTGCAACAAGCTCCGATGGCTCGGTAATATGCAATACCTGCCAGGTCTGGCCACTCCTCATAAGATCGATTCGTGCAACGCGATACACGGCCACGAAACTTCATCCTCTTTGGCCCGTGCGAGCCGCATTTTCCCATGGGGCGCCAGAAAAAATGCAGTCGCGCTGGTTGCGGATCACTTTCGGGCTCCAACCCAGGTCCGCTGAATAATGAAACCGGCTGAAGTGAAAGTTTTACTCAACGAAATTTAGTACCCCTTATGAAATTTGAGGGGTGGGTTCATCCCCTAAATATGAAAACAGGCTGCTATAAAAAAAAACATATCTTATATATCTTTTTTCTTGGTCCTCTAAAATATATCCAGAAACCAAAGCAATCTCAGGCGGACACCTGGGATATTCTCCTCGTTAGAAGGCCATGCTACTCGAAATTCTTTCTCTCAAGCCCCTTTCTCTCTAAAAGCAAGCGTCCATTCCCCTCAGACTTTCGCTTCGCAATCATCAACTATCAGGACAGTCTAAGTGTCTCCAGTCATTGCTGCGATCGCACGCACGATTGAAAATGGCTCAGGCACCCATGGGTCCCCGCGAAGAGCCTACTTCAACGGCATTCATCCCGCGCAATTAAATCAGCCCACCGTTTTCAGCGAGCGGTGAAAGAAGCTCGCAACGGGCGATTTCTTGCGCCAGTTTTTAACGAGGGCGGTCTTTCGCCGACGGAGCCGCGTACATCCTTTCTGATTACACAGCCCGCGTCCAACCGGGCGAGGCCCTCACCTTTCATCTTCGTTCCTGTTTCCATCCAGTTTCCTATTCTACCGGTCGGCCCGGGCCCACCCTTTCAGGCTCGGGGACTAATTAATTGTAGTAGCGTCTCGGCAGCGACTCGTTACGCTCCTCCGGCTCGTTCCAGCAAAGATTTCCACGGCTGGAAGTCTCGCTCGTTACGGGTTCATTACGCGGTTAAGGTGGCCTCGGATACGCGTGTATATGTCACTGTAAACGCTCGGAGAACCGGTGAATCTTGGAATTCGCACGGCAAATCCTAGCACTCGCTGTTACGGCGCGGCAAACGTCCGAAATGTCCCGGGGAACATTCGAACCTCGGGATTCCAACGGATGCTTGTAAACGTCGGGATTTACCGATCAGCCCTGTCGGCAAAAGCCCCAGGTTTGAATATTTTATAAGATATTTCGGACTTCCATCGCCCCACAACGGCAAATCCGAGGGCTTACTGGTAAATTCCGATACTCGCCGGTACTTGAATTTTTACAGTAGCATATGTACAGTGCTACTCATAAATATTAGACCAACTGCTGTATTTGTGTAGAATGTGATATTTGGTAATATTAATATTAATTTAAAATATTATGATAGGGTTCTTTAATAAATTTGCAACGTTTTTCACAATCATTTTATTTCACTAATACCTATGAGATAGAGAATTTAATTGCGAAGAATTTAAAAAAATGGTCAAATTTACTGAGAAATTACGACCGGTAGGATGATTTGAACAAAAAATGTCATTATGTACCACCGTGCCCTGTCGAGATGGAATTAAGGTAGACCGGCTACAGCTGACCGTTCACATTTCGCCGGATCGACCTTGCAAGTAGCCGTGTCATTTAAATAAATTAGCTCCGGTGGCTGGTGCACGGCAATTAACGTAATCGAGAACAAATCCCGAGTATTCCGGCGATCGAGGGAGCAGATAGCTCCCCGCGTCCGTAACTTTTAATCTAATCGGTTACGGTTTGATGAGGAAAGGTGCTAAGTGGGCGGTGGTTAATTTGCAGCTTCGTGGGGGGGATGTACGGCAGGGTTAATGCGTTTCGGAGGAGTCTGCGTGGGATGGGTTCGAAGGTTTAAGATTGGGGAAAGCTTTTTTGTTGCCATTGCATTAGTATTTTTTACTTGAAACGGAGCTGGGTCGTGGAGATTGCAGTGGTGTGAGTTAACTGCTACTAAATTATTTTAAGTAAAATAATAGAAGAGTGGAAGAATTGTGTGGTAAAGATGCCACTTCAGCCCATCCCTCCTCATTTGAATTTCTAAAGGAACTATTATTCAACTCCAATCGAGGGAGCAAGTTTTTATAGAGACACGATCTCCCAGCACAAGATTTTCGAATAATATTTCAGACATCCTTAATAGCCTCCAGGTCTACATTTCATCTTCAATTTTAAAAGTCTAGGAAAACTTTCAGGCTTGTTACTTGAGAAGGTAGCTTAGTTAAAGAGGAATGGAAGCTTCTACATCCTCTGCAGTGCTGTCTAAGGGAGTTATCTTATCGAGGAAATACGAAATACCATTAAAACAGAAGAAATTTGTTCTTAAAATCCATTTGGGAAGGGTCATACGCGTGCTGCAGGGGAAGGGCAAGCTAATGCATATTCGAAGCTTGTGCGCGCTTATTCTGCTCTCTTTCTCCCCTTATATTGCATTAACGGGGCCGGTAATACGTTGAATTACAACCCAGCGACCTGGCCAGCTCTCTTTTGTGCTGTTTATCGTCCGCATTCCATTGGAATGAGCACTAGATAACGCTTGAGAGACATTCCAGACAGATTGAAAAAATCTTCGACAGCTTTGCTGGAGTGTCGTAAAGATATCGGCGGAAGCTAATGTCGCTTAGACGGTGACGTTATGCACCAAAATAGAGGAGATCGTGAAAATTGTGTCAATTCATAATTGCATAGTAATATCATAGATATTCGTCGCATAAAATGACAGAGTCTTTAAAATAGACCACTGATACCAACACGATGACGTAGTTGTTTCGCTGGTGAATCACTGGTATTGAAATTATTTATAAACGCCTGTAAAAGTATCAATTTCAAGGCTTCTCGTGATCGCCACTGTGGTGTCATCAAGCCATGTTCGAAATCGCTGCTTGTCTAAAAGCTGCGCATAGAGTCAGACTGCTTAGGATATTACGGAGCTAACGGTACAGCCTTAAGCGGAGTGTATGAGTTCACATCATGTCATTAGTGGCACGGTAATGCATTATTAGCTGAACCGACTGCATAATGCATCTTGCATATTCAACAATGCGTCACGAGTTTTAGGCGCTCTAGACAATGGAGATAGACGGTTCTAAGAATTTTTAAAATTTTGAGAAACGTCTACTTCTACGATTCGAAATTTGTAAACGTAGTGGTAGGTATATGCGTGATTCTAATATTCAAAATCATTAGTATAAGTATATTCTAGAGAGATGCTGCTGATTATTATTTCCTGAAAGGAGCTTGTAGGTCAGGTGAAATCTCACACTAGTTTCTGAAAGTCGTAATGCAGGGGTTTCAGTTTAATAAGACGGTATTCCTTGTGCCGTTCTTGTATCGCGAACTTAAGTATATCCCCGAAGCAGCGAACGAGTTGTTCATACATTAACCGTATCACACTAATTTACATCGTTGAGAAACACCGAGTACTAACCAGGCAACTGCATAATGAGAACCGCGCGCACAATTGCACGTCATTGCAAAGCCTATTATGTGCGATTTTCATGCATTCTAAGAGACTTAAGTTTCCAAAGGTAATTGTAGCTTGAAGTTAGGGGACATTGCCATAAATTTGACTAAAACTCACAACGAATATAAACCAGGCACCTGATGACTCCCATCTACAAGCACATCGTTCCAAACATAATCGTACGAAATTCGATCACAGCTAAACACAATTGAAACTCGTTCGTTAAACTGGATTTTCACCAGAATCATTATAGCCAATCAGATAATAATATATTCAATGACAAATGCCTACCTAAATTGAAACCAGGGAAGAATATTTTACTGCAGGTGTATCGCATATTAATTTCACCAGATTACGAGGCAGATATTATCACGACCAAGCCTCGCTCGTGCATAAACACACCGGTGTCGCGATATCTGCGTTAAAATAACCCTTCCCTCCCTCTGTCCCTCTTATCAATTGTGTCCGTAACACACATTTCAGCGCTATCAGTGTTACGATGCTCATTCAGTCTCATACCAGCCCGATGAGTCGGTGGACGAGTGATTTTAGTGGCTGTTATTCGAGGCCCGGGTTCGTGCAGCGACTATCAAACACCTTGCATCAGGTATGATAAAAATCTCGCGTGTACGCGTCAGCTATCGCTGGCCCCGTCCGTTTCCCCTTCGAGGAAACTGTGAAACTTTCGCGTGAAAGGACGATGCGCACCTTAAAGAACGTAATAAAGATTAGAAACTATAGCATCGGATAGGGGCTCGCGTACCTAGGCTCCGTTGCGACCATAAAGCAATTTCGTTCGAGGGAGGAGAGGCGAGCTCTAATCGCGTTTTATTACGTTCGTTTCCCTCTGCCCCATTCCCTAGGACCGAAGGTATTTTCGTTGAATTTAAAGTGGAGAATATTGCAGCGGCGTAAGCAGGGCTTAATGATCTATGTCGTTTGTGAGGGCCCGCGATGTCTTTTATTGCGATTTTACGAGGCATTCTTCGGAAGATAATGAAACCGTTTGTTCTAATGGGGGATGGGAATATTCTGGCAACGGGCAGAGGGGTGTGTCAGTCATTGGGAATTTGTCTTCTGTGTGCGCTACCTTTTCACTGAGGTAGTGTTCAAGCATATGTAAATTCAGAAACCTGGTAATCATCAGATCGATTGAAATTGAAAGGGATGGGGCCCGGGTATTATTATTAATCAGTGTTAACGCGACATCGCTCAGACATTTGCATAATACGCGTAAACGCGGCCGACTGGATATATTTCGCTGACCGTTGTTTAATTATCCAAGGCGATATCACGCCCGCTGCCTTTGACCTTTCCATAATAAATCCGCGGCGGACGCGGCGGTTTAATTGGCATGTAAATGGATTTTCCTGCAACCGTTTCAGCACGAGTGGATACGCCGCGGTCCGCTTGATTGGGAAGCACGTGCTCCGCATAATCCGAATTGGTTTACGATCCTCACCGTCTACGTTTATTCACGCCGTGGATTTTCGTGTCGAGAGGTCCCATAGAGACTTCAGAAATGCTGTGTTAATACAGTGCGATATAATTCTTTATTCGTCGAAAGCGTTGCAACATCATTGCAGACTAAAATACGTAACTGGTAGAACTCGTAACTTTGACTATTAAAGTGGAAGGATTATCAATCTGATTGGTATCGACTAGATGTACCTATATCCAATTATTTAGTTTACAGAGAACTATCGAGTTCGTGGTTCGACGGGGAAGGGGATGATTCGTTGGGTAAAAGTAAGTGAAAAATGTAGTGGAATGGTTTTACTTAGATGTTTACTTGGTAGATTACAGTTTGCTATTTCTTACTGCTCTGGCAAGCTTTAAATTAGAAACTGTAAGGTGTTCGTATCTGATATTCAGGTTGAAAATAACGCCATTCCATTCCTTTTGACGAGAACTTTCCAAAGGTGTATAGAAATCGCTTCAATTTCTTTGGTCGCCAATCTATGAACTTTAACGTTATTCTTCCTTTCTGATCAAAGTATTGAATTGCATTGGGGAGGCGTTCTGTTGTAACTCCAGCGTTTCTTCGTGTCGTACAAAATTGATTCGAGACCGAGGTCACAGATACTTTTTAAGAGGCACTGTTTGATTAAAGGATTTGACGAGTATACAATCTAAATCTTTTTACATCCCCTTGGCTTGGCAGGGGCGAAGGCTTAAAGCACGCCACGTTTGAAGCAATAAATTTCAGATCAAACGTCTATCCTTCTGCGAACTTCTTTTAGGATGCCAATAATCTTGGACGTTGACCCAGATTTCCCCTTATCATTCCCAACGACTCGGGTATCTTCAGAGTTTTGAAGACAGACTCTTGGTGCACTAAGGACCACTCTTTTAACGATGCACTTCGAGATTTGGCAGACTGTAAATTGAGGCCTGATTTCACAGTACAGCACGTAATATATAAATTGTTCGTATTACTCTCTGTCTTATTAAGTAAAACGCAGAGTATGGTAGAAGCTAACTTTGCACCTTGAAAGGGACTTCATTTCATTCAAAGTTTTAAACTAAAAGTTACATGATACAGGATTAAACTTATATACTAATATCAGCACAGAATGGCTATGAATGGTATATACCTCTAAAACCACTTAAAAAAAGAAACTTTTAAGGAGGAAAATTAAATTCAGTATCTCTTCCTTCGAAATGATCTAAAATTCCTGTGGCTAAAAAACCTGCCCCACTTGTTATACATTTTTCAAATCCTCCCATCAAAAAACCGACTCCAAAAAAATAAAAATGCGTTAAAAAGTAAAAAATAATTTCTTCCCTTATTTAATCTACGACTCTCATATTTTTTAAGTCTGCGCCAGATTTGTACAGTGCAAATAATGAGGCGCTGGCTGAAAAAATATGAGAGTCGTAGATTAAATAAGGGAAGATTTATTTTTTACTTTTTCGTGCATATTTAGTTTGTTGAATTCGGTTAAAAAGAATCTCATACTACTTCCATTATCCCAAATATCAGACACGAACACCTTAAAAGAAGCTTCAAAATTCTTAAAAAAAATCACCCTTCAACCTCAGCAAGTGTGCCATTTCAATTGACTCATCCTCTACTCCCAAAGAAATCCTAAATGCTGGTTTCAGTGTCGTTGCCTGCAGTGACATAGCTTGCCAGATAACAATATACTAAAGGCAGATTACGCTAGCCAGTCTGTCGAAGTGCAGGAAGTGTACAAATCAGTTCTTTAGTGGTGCTCCTAGCTGCCTGTCAGCCTCTTTTCGAAAGAGGTCCTTATCCGAGACCGCAGTAAGCGCCGGTGGAATCAAGATGTCGTAAAGTTAACCGGCGAACCGAAATCCCGTGCTTATCGATTGAACCTGACCCGAATGTCTGTCCCTACACCCTCACCGTCGTGTCTGGCTAATCGAGGACAAATGGATTACGAACATGCTGGCTCGATCATGTGCAAACAGTTGTCTAGATACTTCGCAGATGCGTCGAACACAAGCTTGTCCGATGCCAGAGTTTCGATTCGTGGATGATGCTTGTACACTAATCGTGAAAATCAAAATTTCACGATTAATGTTAACGTGCGGTTAATTGGAAGCTAGTGGGGTAGGTTGGCAATGTAATTTATCGACACGAGGGAAGATATCGATGAGGAATTGGATTGGAAAGGTGTGAAGGAACTGCTGACTTCGTTCAGTGAGGATTTGCTTTCAATTATAATTTGTTTCGTTTACGAAGTTCCATTTTCGTTTTGACGATAAATTGTGCTGAATTTATTTTGTTAGCGATATTAGATTATTGAAGAATCTTGCTTTCTACCTCACTTGTTTTATTGACCATCGATTCTTCTTGGCCCAATGAAATTATGAGGTTTTATTGAAGGCGCTTGGAAACCTCGCGTTTTTCTTTTACCTGCAACGAGAAAGAAACCGCTGCTGGCGTGACGGTCTGCGTTTACAGTTGCCGATCAAAAAAAGGTTCCTTCGTGATCTATTTAACTATCTGCGCAAAGGAATCGCGCATAATTACCAGACTGCTGAAAAACAGTCGAGAAATCCAGTTACAATCTACATAATAACGGGTTCGTGTGTGCACGGGTATGCAACAATCGCGAAAATTGGTAACGTTCGCTGTGTTTCTGAACACTGTGCACGATCGATCATTCTTAGTATCGTTCGTCTGTCTTGTGGGCGATTTTATGACGTCAAGTGCAGACAGGACACCACGCGAGTTAGTGATGAAATTAGTGTGTCTTAAATGGCTACTTAGTTACTTTAAATTTTATTTAAAATTCATATCCAGAGGATAGAAGTATTTAAATATGGGGGCCTGGTTGAGACCTGAAATTTCATAGAACTGTCACAGAACGAAGATATTATAATACGTAATGTGACTGAATATACGATACTGAACAAAGTATGCATTACTTTGTGGCTCTGATCTCAGAATTTCCTATTCCACTTGAAATTGGATTTGACGTCATGCAGACAGTCAAATATTGGACAAACATACATCCACTATACGAGACTCTCTTACCGAATATATCTTCAAAATTATTCATATTCCTTGTTTGGTTTAGTTGCATTATAGATATCATAATTTTAAACATGTGAAAAATTTTATTCTTTTATTAATTATTTATTACTAATTTCTTAATGCAATTTATTAATAGTTATATTTGCAGTACTGTAATACTGTCAATAGTCAATTTATACAATTTTATGGCTCGCGACAAGTCACTATGCTCGATTTTAAGTAAAAACACTTGGCGTAAGCCTGCATCGTGTAAGTCCAGTGGTTACAAACTCATGTGTTATAAATGAGTCATGCACTGGTAAGGTGCAATTACCGATGCAACGGTGGTTTCAGGCGCACCGTTCAACTTGTTTTTGTTCTGGCATGTGCGTGCCTCCGACAACATATAAAATGCTACTGTCAACACTCTGCTATTAGTAGTCACTTGCAAATTCTAAAAAAAGCTACAGTTAGATGGTATGTAATTGGAATAACAAGATTTTTCAGATTAATGCCGGTCATAACAAACATTCTTTGCAATGTTATCTCTGATGTTATCTATTAAGCTATAGTTCAACAAAAGCAGGCGATGATTTTTGTACGAAATAAGAAAGTATAATTGTTACAAGAAATATTTTTAAATTTTTTTGTAGAAAACAGCATTTGATATTCTTTTCTCAATTTGCAACTTTCTATTAGATAATCACAAATTGCCGAGAATATTCACGCGTGGTGAAATGCGTTATGCAAAGCCTAGACCACCATTATGGCGATCGATGTGACGAAACTTGCACAGAATTAAAGAAAATTGGCACGATGGTAAATTGCCTGAAACGAAGGAAATCATACTTTTACAATGCAACTTTCTAGAAGAAATACTCGCGAGACCAAATAGTAGTCCATCTTTCCTATAAATACATGATCATAAACTTATCTTACTGAATAATAAGAGAATAATTAACACATTGCTGAACTAAAATTTGTTGGAGTGTATAGGAACATAACTGGGACATAACGAATTTCTATCGTTAAAAATTTAGCTGCTTCTTCGTACTCTCCTGCTCGGTTAGTTAATGTCGATCAAGATTAATTGAAAGCGCAGTGTAGTATAATGGTGTCTCAATAGCGCGCGATCCATACGAAGTTCGTTGACTGAATAATCACTAACTGTACAATTACTAATTAATCTCTAACAAGAATGAAATAGGTTCACCTAATTTCTGATACAGAATGAAGTTCCACCGTGCGAACCGAGGTAATTCCTTTTCTTCGATCCGAGATTATGCCCCCGCGCCGTGAGCAACAAACGCAATTCAGTTTCTAATTTGCGGGCTTAATTACACGATGTACTTTCTAATGAGCTGATTGTGCTCCATTTTCACGAACGCCGACCAGAGGTCTCACTGATTACCACTACTGTTATTACACTGGAAGACACGAGTGTTCATTGATGAACACGAAGAGCTGCTTTCTTTAGCCAAAAGAGTGGTTGAGGCTCCTTGGTAGATTCACTCTCAGTGGATTAAATATTTAACAATATGTATTTTTCTTGCAAAAGGTATCTCAATAAAGCCTTAACAAAATATATTTCAATCTTACTCAATTATTCGAATACCTACACGACTTTTTCCTTCAACCGAAGATGTTCACTATCTCCAGAGTAACCTACTTCTTCACTCCGCCTCTAAAAATAAAACAGAAGTGACGTAATGTTTTGTGTGACGACACCTGTTTAATCGAAGCCTACTTAAGTCCACATTGATCCACGAGT
This sequence comes from Andrena minutula, assembly GCA_929113495.1. Lineage (NCBI taxonomy): Eukaryota > Metazoa > Arthropoda > Insecta > Hymenoptera > Andrenidae > Andrena > Andrena minutula. Next base: position 1,115,731 of record OV815996.1, on the reverse strand, counting down.
CCTCGAAACTTCAAACGAAAAACTATATAAATAGTAACCTATATTAATTTCTCAATCATCAATCGTACCACAAATTAGAAACAGAATAATCTCAGACAACCTCTCATGCAAATTCAAACTGAATAACTCAATTTGTACTCGTTGCGACATTCCCCAAGCAGAAAATTGGAGTTTCATGATACCTAACAAGACTGTCCCACTACAAATCTCCGTAGCACAACATTTTTTAAGTCAGAACAAACTCAAGTCCACCATCAGAATTCCCAAAACTGAAGCACTTCTGGTGCAACTTCCTTGTAGCAACTTCCCAGCGACAGAATAATTAATTGTTGCTCTGAAGCTGGGACCGCGGTATGCATAATGCCAGGAGCAGGGTGGTTCTTGGAACGCAGCCGATTCTGTCGTGGAATTAAAAGTCGCCAAGCCGCAGACGCAACAAGCGACCGCGACACAACTCGGCTTTCAATTCAGCTCCGTTCGATGAATGCGCGGCGCTGTGTGCGCGCGCGCGCACGTGCGTACGCGTCTCATTAATAATACAGTTATGCAACGAGCCCGGTGCACCGTGGATATTAGTATCGCGCCGCAATACAGTAGGACGCCTATGAATCGGAGCCGATAAACGTAAACGCTAAACGTTATGCGCTTTGAATGCGGCATTCCCGTACGGCGATGGCTTAAACATTCAAATGGAACAAGGCATCCAATTGTTCCGAGCCGCGTCGACCCGTTCTAACTCCTCCATTCTCATAACTCGAGCTTCGCGTCGGATCACAAAGGCAAAGCAGCCTGTCGATCAAAAGTTTCGGATACACCACTTGCACCCATTACGCGTCGCTGGTGACTGCAAGATGGCGGACTGATCACGTGACTGCTTCCTAACGCGCTCACTTCGAAGAAACGGATCACTTTTTTTAGCATTCTATGCTGCCTATGTGTGGATAGATGCGTAAATAGTTTAGTATAGGAGGGAGATTAGTTTAGTAATTTAATTTTGTAATAATATACTGAGAGACGTGGGTGGAATTCTGATGGTTTTCAAGTGATGATTGTTCGATGTGAATGTGTGGATTTTGGTGTCCGTGGGAAGAGAGAAAGAGTGGTGGAAATTATGAGGTTAATGGAGAAGTAATTTCTAAAGGGTGCTAGGAAAGTCCTTTCGCAGTATAGTTATTTGCTCAAGGCCACTTTCCCCATTGTGAATCACACCGGGAACGTCATCTACTTTTACACCGCGCGACCTTACCGTTCCTCGGGAAACAGAGATCGCTTGGTAGACAGGCTTGCGTGGAAAAGGTGTTTAATGAGGAATAAAGCGATGGGGTGATTAAACGGCGTGGTGGTGGGTCTATTAATTGTGTTATAACTGTAGGTAGACTTGAGCAAATTTAGATTTGATTCAGAATTATGAGTGACTTAAAGCAATTATCTAACACTTTAGTTCAGAGCAAATTAACAAAACGTGAGTGGAGAATGATTTTTATTAGAATAGATGATATCATTACGAATCCTTTAATATATTTTATTAAAGGAGAACACAGAACCAGGAAAGTAATGTCACAAGGAGAAATTCTAGTACGAATTAAGCCCTCGACATACTCCGATGACCCTGTCGAAGCACTGGCTACGGTCCAAATCCATTCAAAACTCCAAACGAGCCTGACACTGGCGAAACAGATTGCGTGGAACAATCGGAGCAATGTTACAAAAGGCTTTCTTATAATGCTCCCCGTGAGCCAAAGTCGAATATGTCTGTGGCTCTTTCATTTCTCAAGCAGTTTATTTTAACTCACAATGCTCCTTGAAAAAAAACACATATATCACAACCAACAGAAATTTTATCCAAATTGAAAGCGCAGGAAAATTTATCCATCCCTCTCAAGGGCCCCATTTTATCTTTAAAAATCATCAGGAAAAACAGTGCAAGCCACCATTCAAGTTAATCTTCATTCCTGATATTTAATTAGTTCAAAATTCTCCAGAAACACCCCTTCATTTATAAAATTTTCACGTTACACGAAACCATATCACACAGTGTTATTTTCCATTTCCTAAGCAAAGCTTCGTCGCTACATTGCTCACTATCACTCAAGTGCCGCGTTGTCGTATCGCGGAGATCGGATCTCGAAGCACTTTCTTCCCCGTTCCGTTCACTAACGAGCCAACTATTGGCGACAGTCCTGGAGCTTGCGCTCCGCCTGTCCCACAGACCTTGAACGCCACGGAACAACCCGTAAAACACGATCGTGTGGTTGTTGCAGGTGAGGAAGTCGTAACAGTGCCTCCCACGAGCGGAGGTCAGGACAGCTGGAAGGTGCAGACACTTTCGTTGAGCACCGAGTCGCCGAGCAATCGTCGCAGAGGCTGCCGTCCCCAGCTGCAACCCGGCAAACGTACACGTCCAGCCCCGCCCCCGCCCTCGATATCCTGCAAGGTCAATGCGAAGGACATCAACAAGTACTTCGACTGGCCGAACAAGGAGAACACGCCCAGAAATGCCGTGAACGCCAGCCAGGGGACGAACGAGCCTCAGCCCGAGGACGAGCAGTCGATCATGGGCTCAAATTTGAGTAGACACAACGGGAAGGGCCTGACGGGCCGCCGGACCCAGTCGTCTGGCAACCTGTGCGAGCCCAAAGGGAAGCTCAACACCATGGGCAAGATCCTGGTGCCCTGTTCCAGCGCGCAGAAGGAAAGGTGAGTCCTGGACCCGTTGATAAGTTTTATAATTTTCAGGATTTGGAAGAGGTTTTGCATTTTTTGGGGGTGGTAAGGCTTCCAGAAATCTTCATCCGAAACCTCAAAACTGTGAACTTTGGGAGTCTTTGCAGCTTTTGCGACCTCGCTGTATCCCTTCTGGGTACTATACTGTATCTACCTTAGGGCCATTCACAAGATACACTTTTGTGGGGCACGAGTGATATTTTAGGTGTTTTTACTGGGCAGAAATAGATCTGGTTGTAGTTGTAGAATTAACTCTTCAGCTGTAATGATCTTGAGGAATATTTTTATAAATCTTTGGAATAAGTAGAAACAGTGTTCACGATGGCGTCTTAAGTTCGGAAGTTATTCGACAGACGCATTCATTCCACCAACTTTCATTCTACTGATTACGTTATTCCGATGTCAACACGAACGAGACCGAGTTGACAAGCGCGTTAAACCTACGCTGCACGATTGAACGCAAGCCAAACATTGACGGAATATTAACTAGAATCGCCATGTTTATGCAATATTGTATCAATAGTCTATTCAAGCTTGGGACAAACGCGGCTTGAGAATACCTTACAAAAGAATCGATCGTGAACTGTCCTCCAGTCGCGAGGATCTTTTGTGTTCTCCCACTTTATCCACACACTGAATTTTTGTTTATTCTGCCGCGGTAATCTGAGTGACATCAAAATCGCAAGAAAAATATTTCTGATGGCCAGATGGACCATTTTTATAACAATATTTAAATTATCATTTCAATATTTACCAATTCGAATAATATTTTTTAAATAATTTTCATATGTTTTTTAATATTTGAATAATCACTCAAAGAAAGTCTTCGGCTACTTTTCATATATTTCTCTCTTCAGGTGTACTTTGAACTATAGTACGTACTGTTATCTGCCATGGTAGGCAGAAAATCTACTCCAGTTTCTGAAATGCGAGTAGGTATATCCGGTCACAATACGATTCGAGTTAATTAGAAGGCCAGTATAATGGGAACGGTGTTTTTCTTCGATGCCTGGCCGAAAGTAATATACACAGGTCTGATTTGATTAAGCCGCCTACTACGTTAGCCGTAAAGTGTTAAAATCCTAGGCCGGAAGCCCGTTGTAATTAAATCCGCGAGGGAGATGAGACAGCAAAGATAGTGGGGCAAAGCGAATGCCGGCAGTACTTTCGCGCGAATGGAATCCTCTTTTGTCCCAACTGTGAGATCCTTTTGCATAATAAAATCTGGCTACATTATGGCAGCATATTCAATTCTGTGGGACAATTAACTGATAACCGGATTATGGAGGAAGCGCGTCGCGATGCGGGTGAAAAGGCGTTCGTGGCCGACGTGGACTTAATTCGTTTGTACTTTTCGAAAAGGGAGCTAAGTACTTGAAATTCAATTACTGACAGAGGTCTCAAATGCATCCCTGAAAATTATTACCTCGCAAAAGAATTTCTCCACCAAAATAAAATCTTCAAATTCATTCTACTATTTTTTTAATGTACATCACTTTACACACTTTTCTAAAAGTGCCATTTCACTAGCTTTTATTCTGTTGCATCAAAAACTTCAGCTACAATCTAATTCATTTCGCGACTTTACTCCACGATCACCGAATTTGAAATTAATTCCTCGTCGTCCGTGGCCATCGAAATTAATTCAAGAAACGCCAAGTAATGGAGAACCGGTGTCGAAGTGGGGCAAAAGCTATTCATAACCGAGATAAAATATGACGCTGCCGAGAATTTCTCGTTACGAGACGTTGCTCAGTGTTGCTGGAACAACCGGCAGCGACGGTGGCATAACAGGTTGGTCGTGAGATAATTTAAAGTCCCTTTAAGGTCGGTCAGTCGCGGAACTGGGGTGGTTTCCATTAAATCCTCGTTTGCACGAAAGCGGACGCGAGGCGAGTGGAAGCACAGCGCGGGGGGTGTAAAAAGAAGAGGGAAAGGGGTTGAAAGGTGCTTGCATCTTGATCTCATTTGCGTAAGTGCTGTTGTTTACCCAATAAAATTGCTCGTTTCCCCACGTAATCCAGGGGCCGACTAATATGGCCACTCTAAACGGAGGGCGCAAACGTTGGGCAGCTCTGGAAGCACCGCGCTCCGTTCGTGAAAAAGAGGAACGATAATTTGGTTACTGTTAAATCTCAGTAAAGAAATTTTCACTGTATATTTTGTCACTTAGGGTGCAATTTTTTATAAAATAAAAGAGTGTAAGATTAAACGTTGTGCGAAGAATACCATCGCCATATTTCACACGCCAAACTGAAGAGTATAGTTTAGATAGCATAGATCCTTAATGACAATGCAATTTGAAATAACAGTAAATCGTCTGCTGAGAAGACGAACATTTTATCTAAATTTTTTATCGAAGCTTTATACAAGGGAATGCTTACCTTTTGCAGATATAAATTCTGTGGCTCGCTGCCGAATCATCTGGACGACAAGGATGTGCTGGACGACAGTCCAAAGGAAAATAACAATATAATGACGGACACGTTGACTGGAAATCTCGGAGGGACGTTACCACATAAGAAGAGGTCTCTGGGCGTACATTTCTCGGATGGAGGACCGACTGGCACTTTGGACCTCGTGAAACACCGTTCGCAGGACTCCTTGGATGAAAATGATCCTTGGAGGTACGTACTAAGAGACATTATATTATTAAAAAATTCAAATTAAATTTAAAATTCGTTTCTCAATAAATAAATTCACAAAATTGATCACTTTTCAATTCATCAATTTTACGAAGAAAGTGCAATTATGTAGTAGTAATTATGATTATGGTGAATGCAGAATTGTAGTAGTATATAATTCTAGAGGATTTGGTCCAAGAGCTTGGACTCCTCGTCGCGATACTCCTAATTCATTCGAATGCTTCGGGAACACTGGGATTCCATCAAAGTTAAACTAAATTTGCTGCTGTAATCCTTCGAGAACAATACATTCCGCCGGGGCTAAGTTGCTACGAGGTTGTATCAATTACGGAAGCCATTAAAATTGCAGATATTACGTAGGAACGGGCACAGTGTACCGCAATAGCGCGTTTGTAGCATTTACGCTGTCTGCTTAACGACTGTAAACTGCGACGAATAATGCGACAGCGCAGACAAACATCTGCAGATGCGAAAATGAGATGTATATTTCACCTTTCCTCTTTGGATTTAAGTCACATCCGCTTTACTCCAACAATTCTACAACTATTCCCTTCTATCACTTCAGAATCAAGCACAGTTGACTGTAATACTCAAACAATATAATAAATAAAATACTAATTAATATCAAAATCAACTGACCACTCAAAGCCACTGTATAAAATCTATCCCCATCCTTCCCTCTCTCATTTTTCACACAAATCCGCAGACAGCACTCTTCATCCCTCGAACAGAATTGCAAGCTTGCACAACATAGAGTATAGAATCGAGAAATTGATACCAATCAAGCAGTAAATCGTTTCCAACCGCAGTGGTTACTGAAAGCCTCGGTATCTTGAAATTCCGCCAGGTACCAGCAGAGCGATCTCGATCTGGTGAGGTGTCGCCACGGGAACTTCGACTCGGTGAGAAGAAATCGCAGTGTCGACGTGGTGTCCGGCGATTCGGCGAGGAGGTACAACCGAGGGGCGTCCGTGGACGACAGGTGTCACCGAAACTCGGATCTGGACCTGGTGGGCACGCTGCCTAAGCGGAAACCGGACGCCAGAAACGGCGGGAAGGGGTCCGAGACGAACTCCTCGTCCGCGCAGCCCTGCATCCCCGACCACGTCGATAACGATCTGCTGATGCAGATCGTCCACAAGCCCGACTGCGAGCTGGTCAGACATCGACAGCAGCTGGGCAAGTGCATCGATCTGAAATTAAACAAACTGGTCAGCGGGGAACCGCAGGATCAAGGTTACGCGTCGGAGCGCTCACCGGAGGACGAGCATCCCCCATCGCTGCCTGGGCAACCCTTTCCCAATATAACACCTGGTGAGTGCTTTTTTCTTTTGAAACTCTATGGTTTGGATATACCTTTCCAGTTCTGTGTATAGATGTTTTAATTTTGATAATTCTGTGGTGGTTATATTTCTGAAGAATGGGGTAGTTTTGAGATTTTTAGGTAGGGATAATTTGGGGAAATATAAATGTGGTACAGATTACTGGTGGTGCAATAACGTAGGTGTCAAGGCTCTTCTAAAAAATTAGTACGTCGAGGGATAAAATTGTGAAGGTCTCTTTTACTTCGTGAAGAGGTAGGTCTAATTTTGGAGCACTACAGTTAACCCTTCGTTGACATTCTGGGTCCGAGCCACCCAGGTATGTCAAAGTTTATCGAAAAAAGTGGTGAGTCAAGGGTTAAATGGATCAGTGGATATACGAATTGAGCGACGTATTCGTGGAAGGTAGTTATAAAATGGTAAAACACTGTTAATTACAAATGAAAAGCCACGAACGTAATCCAGTACAGTAGAAGCAGCTGCACATACCTGTACAATTTTTTCATTTCCTCTGGGCGTTTCTTTCCGCGTGAAATGGATCTCGCTCCACTTGCAATTTCTTTCAAACTAATCGCTTCAAAAGTTCTCTTGTTACATTGTGCTTCTTTCTTCTCTACTTCTGTTTCCTTCGCTGACCAACGAGACGCTGTTTCACTACCCTCCCTCTCTTTCTACTTTATTTTCCCACCACTCGATCCTGCTTTCTTTAATACCATTCTGCAACAGTGTTTCTGCTCGTTCCCTCTCCTCGGCGCCGTTTTGATGCTCACTTTTGCGTATCCCTCAAATAATTCCTCGTCCCTCCTTACGTTCACCCTGTAATTTCCCTTCCCTCGCCTCTGCCTTGTGCCCCACTATTCACAGTACACATCGTCTCGCTTCTTTTGGAGGAAGTTCCTTTATCCCTTTTTCCATTGGCACAGTTCCCCTCACTTTTATTTCCTACTATATTCCACAGGCAACTTCGTTGCCTTTCCAATCCGCCTGCTGAATCCCGCGCACTGTTTTCCTTCCACCCCAATATCGCTTTTGCCATTTCTACTCCTGTGTCATCGGGAACTTTCCTTCACACCTACCACCTGTGAGACAAAATCGTGTACTCAAAAATATTAGAAACACTGAATAATAAAAATATCTTGCTGCGTTATAAATTGGAATAAACAGGATAGAATTGTTTCAACGTTCACCTCGTCCGATGTTCTTTCGCAGCTCTAACGTTCACAAGTCACAACAGCTCGTCTCGCAGCTTAACGAGCACCGCGGCCAAACTTTACTACACCGCCTACACTTCATCGTGTCACAAACACCTCGAGGTCCCTTTTCCCCCGGGGTTCCCCTGTCCAGTGGCCGCTTCACGGCTCCTTAGTTCCGTCATTTTCCAGCACTCGCGGGCTTTTTGCCCGTCTAGCCCGGCGTCACATCAAGCGCTATAGGGCGGAAACACAATGGCCGTGTAAGGGCGGGCGAACTCGAGGCTGACACACTTTCGCCGAGTGAATTTCGCGGGATAAGACGTGCAGGTATCTTCCGTGGGGAGGGATCCTTTGTCGCTGATAGACGGCGAAGTGCGCGTCGAATTCAGGGCTCTTTGTCGCGTGAAGAGCGATGCGCCAGTTAAAATGAATGTGGGAACGGATTCTATTCCTCTCCTCGCCCTTTCAACGCCTCCGCGCCCTATCTATCCTCAATTTTTCCCCCGGTAATCTGTTTCCAATGGGGAGGACGCTTTATTGCTGAGAACGTAATAACGCCTGGACGTCGCGCGACTCTTTCTGGCATTAATGACACCTTATTAGTCCTCTGTATAGGGGGCTGCAGCATACATTCCGGTTACATATTTCTGTGGCTTCGTGATGCAGGGGGTGTGCTCTTGTAGTAGGTACTAGAAATATTTATTGCATCACTCTCGAATTTACATAGAACGAATAATTTTTAATCGTATTCAATTTATTTTAGTCGACATAGTAAGCCACACGTCTCTGCATTAAATAGTTTACAATAATATTTTCCTAGGGGTCCAATAAATATTTTAAGGTACTTATCTGGATATGATAAGGGGGTTGGATTTAGATCGGAGAAATATGCCATTTTTATTTTTATCAGTCTCTAACTGTATGCCAATATAATTGGCTTACTTTGTCATCTTAAATTTTCTGCTTTATGTGTTTGGAAGATTTATTCTGAGAAGGGGTGCATAATGTTGAAGGTTAAGAGTCCTTGACTTCGATCCAAATGGATTATAGATTTAGAGTAGCATAAGAAAAATTGCTTGGAGCAGTTCCATTGGAAATTTTATTCTGTTTAAATTACCCTGTCTTTAAGGAATAATATTTAACGTGTCCCAAGCAATGCTATAACTCATTGCGACTTTACTGATCCTGTGTTTCAAACCACCCCTCGCGAAAGTAGCAACAGTTCATTTAATACATATTAAATTGTTTGTGTAAAAAGTTCGATTTAAAAAGAGAAACGTTGAAATTTTTCTATATCCAATATTTAATTTTAAATGATAAAACAGTACGACCGTGGGTTGCAGTATTTACACCGCAGAATTATGGGAAACTCGCGGCAGAACTTCCTGCAGCTGATAAAAATCCGGAAATCGAAGTTCACAGAAACAAGGACACCTGTATTCCCCCTTGTTTACAGTCTCCTGGTCCCTTCCATCTTCCGTCGAACTTTCTGGAGACCCTGGACTTTATTCGCGCCTCAGTATTTCGCGGGAGCTCGCGGGAAAACACAAAGCACGCTATCTGTGCCAAATAAATACGTATTCAGAAGTTTCTCTCGCGTGTACAGCATCGCAAAATAATTCAACGCGACGGAGGCATGACACGGCTCGTGGAAGGAATATCAAACCACGAAGTAATAAATTTGTGATGGTACTTGAACGCCTGAGGTTTCCTAAAATTATAATATCAAAGAAACCTTAACAAATTTCAAATAATCAACCTCGCCAAGCTCTACATGAAAATATAGTGTTCTAAATTTTCATACTGTTTCACAGAAAATTATATTACTCCCTCGAGAAAAGGTCACAATAATTCGATAAAAATAGTCTCGTTAAATATCCACCATTTCCCCTGTCAATCTCTATTCTATTCGCCAGTCGTCTGCCAATTTCTCTCTTATTCTCGAGCGGATCGAGATCGATAGTCTTCCGTGTAACAAACGAGCGTAACGTAAACCAAATTATAATGCAAACCTGCAGATTGAACGTAACAAAAAGAATACTTGCCGTCTCTCGCGGTGTAGCGTCCGCCGAAGACAAGCGGCCATTAATCACGCCCGTGGCTTGGCTCTGTTATAAAGTTATAAATTACCGGCGAAAATATATCAGAACGCGGCGGAGGGATCGCGTGTGTCTGACGGACGATGCACAGTGCCCTTACCCTTCATTTCGCGACAGCTAATAGTAGCCTGGTAAATATTCTGTAATTGAAAGCACCCTCTAACGAGTGATCTTGCCTGCCATCGCATCGATAATCGCGCGCATTATCCGCGTGTAATATGCAGGCGAATAAATCACCGTGCCAATCGTAAATTTCATCGTATCACACTGAATCTCGAGGAACGATAACTCTGCGTCGATAACGCTTATAACGGAGCAATTGGACGCGCAAAGACTGGGACGAAGATTTTAAGGTGATAGGTAGTAAATTAGAATACATCTTCTGTGGAGAGATACTAGGTGATTGGAATGGGTTGAAGAATTTTGTGTTATTTAATCAAATGTGAAAGTATTTTATTAAGTAATATTTAAGATAATTAGGAGAGAGTGTATTATTCTGGTATTAAGATATCTCCTTTGATTATAAAATACCAGTATTAGTACAAGTAATGACGAATAACAGCCAGGGGAATGTTAAAAATTGTTGTGTAATTAAAAATAATTCTTCTTTTTCTGGCTTGAAATATGGAGGAGGTTAAATCGCGTTTCTCGATAAGGAAGCCATGAGGAGGCTAAAATCTTTGACACGGTTTTATAAAAAGTGACTTAACCAGGCAGAAACGACAGGGACTCGACAGTAATTAATCGTTCGTCCCCGAAATGTGGGCTAAAAACGTGAAAAAATCGACTGGATCGGGTTTAAGAGATTACACGTCGCGCGCGCGAAAGAGTTTTGAATAACTAATGCAGCATTTACCATCGTTCCCTACAATTTCCAGGCAATTTGATCAATAACGGGTTGAGTGTACGTCGCGGTTTGCATTTTGTATGAATATGTCTATAACGTCGGCCGCGCGAAATCTACATATTTTCAATTTGAACCTCATGCATTCGTAAAGAGCCGCTTATCGACTGACGTTGACAACTCTGCGGAATTATTTTCGTCTGTTATTTTTAGTTTACTCTCATCTTGTCGCCTTGAAAAAGAATTCTCTCTTGCACGAAAGAACATTCCGTATTCTCTCGGATGTGCGAGTAATTTTAAAAAGGATTAGTGTATCGCGAAGAGTGAAGATTAGAATGAAACAAGAAGGAAGTTTGAAAGTATAAAGTCTACAAAGAAAGTTTTATTGAAGAAGCTTGAAACAATTTTTGCTTCCTGGTTACTGTATTATATTATGAATATACATATTGCATTGAAATTCACTTGAAACTCCCGCAAGTCTAGTATAAAGTCATTTGCATAAAAATTACTAACTTCACCGTCCACTTAGTAAGAAATTAATTTTTACAGTTCGCGTTTTTTCAATCGAGACCAAGTTTTGCCCTTTCACTCGCGAAATATGTGATGTAAATTTTCCTGGAAAAACGGCTCTGTAACCTTGCCGTGGAATATAATAAAAATTTTACTACGCCCTATAAAACTTCGCGAGACACCGTTGAAAAGAATTAAACGGCTCCCCCTGTAAAAGAAAAAATCTAGTCCCCGGCTTAGCAGTCTACGATTTTGCAAAGTCATTTCCTTACACGCCCTTCACCCTTTCAGACAGCGTTATCTTCAAATTACACGACTATGCACATGGCTGACTTGGCATAAAACCTAACGGTTAAAGTGAAATACTTCAATAAAGCTGAAGCACCTTTTCGGTGGAAAATATCCATAAAAAAATTACCACTAGTTGATTACAATTTACTAGAGAAGAAATTCTGATAAATAACACTTTACCCATTCTTACATCTTCAACTCCAAAAATAATATACAACTCTCAAGCTCCTGAGGACTCACCCTTACAAAAATAAATATTAAAATAATTAAAAAAAAATTGCATTATAAGAAGCTTCAAAGAAAATTATATTTATTTTAAAACAATGCAAAAATGAGGTCCCACTAAAAATCTTGAACCCCAGACAAGTAGCAGTACGACTGACAGCAGCCCAAATCGTTCGTTTCAAGCATTGTGGCTGAATGCGACCACCTGTAATCGCGTACCTATTGCGTGCTGTCGCTAGTCACTCGAAACGTTCCGAAAGCAAAGGGCCAGAGATGCGTTTAATATATCACCCTGACGATTCAACAGCCCTCCGATGCGCAACGTTTAACATTCAAATATCTCGGGCCAATTATTACCCCCGACATCGACGAATGCAGCAGAGCTCCAGCCTCGACCAGCGATTCTCAAAGCGAACACGAGGGTCCACTTCAACGTTCCGGGAAGCTTTTCATCTGCCTTGAAATAGCAATTCGCAAGTACCCTCGTTTCACTTTTTCCAGCCCCTTTTGAAAGTGTGACGAGGAGGCGACTACCACCCTTGGTTGTCCCCACCGCGACATCTTGTTTATATGAATTTGTTTCGGGTTGTGAAATGGAAGGTGCCTTGCTCGTGGCCCTTCCACGTGGATCGTTACAGTTTTAGGGGGAAAGGAAACAGGATTGGGTTTGGTATTCGTGGGAATCGTAGACGATTGTTTGACACGTTCTGTTCACCATAATTTGGGGGGCAGGTTGAGGGTTGGTGGAAATTATTGGATTAGGCATGTGCAATTGCCAATCCATTATGGAGATGCAATAAAAATTGCTAACGTTAGCTTACTGCTCGAGAAATGTCACAGAAACTTAAAAAAATAAAATAGGTACAAAGTAAAAAATATTTTCAATGGTTGATGAAGATCTTTACGACTTCACTATAATGTAGATAAATTTCCAGTTGAATTGTAATTAAACGTTAAGCGAGATGCCATGCCTACGATGCTCGCTTAAGTAGTGCAGCCCAGTCAACGGTCAGACAACCCACTTTTAGAAACTCGGAGTCCAACTGTACCCACGCATGAATATTATATGCACGTAGGTGTCCTTTGTGAACGACTACGACTGAGCTTGCTCTGCATGGAAGAGCACTTTCACAGAAATGTGTAATAGGTATGATAATTAGTTCCTTATTAAAATATGTAGGACACTTTTGGCTATTTAAAAAAGCCCCTCAGTATTTAATTTAGAAATTCCAAGGAATACAAAACGATCATTGAGATCTATTTTTATTTTATTCTTTGCTTAGTCACATATTTAAAAATATCTTCAATTTCCAAAATCAGTATTTTTCCTGAATTTTTCAGCATATCCTTATTTTCCCTAAACGTGCGACAGGACGTGTGACAAAAAAGTAACTGAAAAAAGTGGAATATAAAAGGCGGAACAGTTTTGGCGCATATTTTATCGACTTGCACCACTTCCATTATTATCCACACCAGCACCCTTCGTTTTCGCTGGCATTTATAAATATCCTTCACCTCCCAGCATTCGATCGAACGAAATCCAATATAAATCCCCTGCGAACCTTCAAAAGCAAGATACCAATCTTCCAAAAACGAATCACCACATTTCAGAGTCATCAGACATTAGATTAATAGGACGGTTCTCCAATTACCTCAAATTCCAGCGTTTCTTTCGTTTCATTCTTTCGTTCCAGTGTCAAAGGCAGCCCCATTAAACGAATAATACGAATTCGCTTATTTTCCAATTACCTCCCGTCTGTGGAGATTAAAAAGCACCCTGCAAAGCGAATGGGAGATAAGTATCAGGCTAGAGTGTCATTATTGCGTCGGTGCTCGCTTCTTTGTGCAAAAGCAAATTATCATCTCGGCCAGCGGAACAGACGATATCGCTGCAGACTTTACTTTAGAACTTTATCTTTCGTTTGATAACGGGCACGAGGTGTACCATTCTCCGTTTTCACCTCCTTGGATTCCATTTCCACGGCTCGACTGACGAAGAAGCGGGAAAGACTCGCCTGCTCTGTGTTCCCCTCAAAAATACGCCGCTCGTAGCTACCTCTGCCGATTCATTTGCCACGCTACAGAATTATCGCTCTAATCCCTGAATACGAAATGCCGCTGGAATCCCTGGCATTGCCAACTTCCTCGAAACGAAGTGAATTGTTCCTTCTTTTCGCTGGATACCAACTCAGCCCGAACTTTCCCAACTGCGCACGAAATCTGTTGGACTTTGCGTTCTACGCTTTCGCCGCGTGCAAAATTCTCTGTACCTGGATTCCTTGTGTACCTTCTGCCTTATCTCGTGCAATTTCGCTGGCCTCCACGTGTAATTGCTTTTAATGGTGTTTGACAATCGTAATATCCCCTTCAATGTTTCTTGAATGGATAAATCAAGTGTTTCGAATTAAATTCAGGTGTTTATTTTAGTTATAAAAAGGGAAGTAGAATATTTTGTCTGGAGGTGTATGACAAAGAAAGGGCAGATGAAGGAACTTCAGATAAATTATTTTTAGTTATACAGGGAATTCTAAGGCAATCATTTAGGCCGGTATCAAAATTATTGTTTTGCTTTTTAATACATTTTAATAAAAGCTTGTTTTTAAAAGAAAACTTTTTTACTATAAATTACTGTATTATGTTTTAGTTAGCGTGAATGTTGTATAATGTATCGAGATAGGGTGTTCGATATGCGACAAGTAATTTCAGTAACACTGAGCTTAACGCTCTAAATAAGGCTGCGAGGCTCGATTTTTCAAGGAATAGGAACTTAAAATGCAAGCTTGAGGTGCACTTCTCTTGCGTTAAATTCCACTTCCTTGAATCAGCGATGCACGAAGGGCAGGAAATGATACACCGTGGCAGCATGAAAGTTTTAAATATCACGAATGTACAAAATTGTGATATTCTGAATTATCGTGTGGACAATAACACTTTCTGTATAATTGCAATAATTCGCTATTTTTTGCCACAGAGTATATTGCTCCGTGTTCCGCGTTTCTAGGTTGGCGGAGAGAATTGCTTTTTTAAATTTCCGTGGGTCGATAGAATAAATTTGAAGGAAGCATTGTGAGTATCAGTTCCCCTTTCCACAGCTCCATTTTCCCTGTAATTTAAACTGGCGGCTGAGCGTTCCCTCGGCGCAATAAAAGGATTTAAAACAAGCATTGAAAGTATCATTTTAACGTCTAAAGTCTCTTTTGTGATCTAAATTGCTGCTTTAACAACCGAACGCGTGCTGCGGGGATCGTCTCCATTAAGGCATTGCTTCCGTCGATAGAGGGATGAAGTGTAATTATACTCATTTTTATCTCTTCTCTGTAAGGTATCATTTTCTCGAGCTAAAAGGAATGTTGCACGAGAAACTATAGAGAGCAAACGAAATATATGAGAATAAAATACCTTTACAATAATCTTACGTAGTTAAATTGCTCGGCAAGTGCACAAATACAGTGAATAAATTCCTTTTTCAAGGAGAACGATGGAAATTTTGTATCGCGAAGGTAGAGTAATAATTGCAACAATTAAAAATTATTTTTGATCAAGTCAAACTCCTAAAACCACAGTACAAACTCGCACAGATTCCTAACATCCCCAGCACCCAACAGACACCCCTATGCGAGTCCAATATCCTTGCAACCATTTCCAAAAGAGAGCAGCCCTCGAACGTAACATTCCCCGCCCCTCCACCCTAACTCCCAGGTCCCCTGTCAGGCAAACTATTCAGATTCGCGGTCGAAAAATACTCCGCACCGATTTTCCGCCGTTCCTGCAGCCCATTTGGCACGGGCGCGGCGTTATCACTTTGGCACGTTGCACACGGCGAGCGACGCGACGGTTCCGTCGATGCTCCTTCACGTTGCTGATGCCGATACCACTCGATTCATTGCTTACCCCTGCGAACAGACCCACGAGTGGCTGGCCGACAATCTTCCCTCTTAGCCACTCGTGACGAGCACTTGCCGCTGACATTGTAAATTTTCTAAGTCAAGAATTTGCTATTGATCGTGGCCACCCCCTTCCCCCGCCCCTTGGAGGCTGACGTTACCTCCGAACTCGGTCACTTCGGCGTACGTTCTCCATGCGTCTCACCCATTGACCCATTTAGCCGTGGGTCAGCCACATTGTTTCAGGTCCTGTGTGTCCTTGCGCAACGCTCAGCGCTCGCGGGTCACGTTCCCCCGGCGATCTAATGAAAGCCGTTTTTCAAATTCCGTCATAAGTTGGGGGCTGGATCGCGGCTCGAGGGCTGATCAAATGTTTGGATTATCGAGCTTTCCCGCGGAGTTTTAATCGCGGCCACCTTTTCACGCGGACACCCCGGATTTACCAACTCCTCTGCGACCGCTCCGCTGGCTCAGAGATACATACACAGCCCCGACTGGAAATTCTCCGGCGACCGAACGAACGGGGGTGGATGCAACTTCGGAACCGGTGACTTTGGACTTGGCTGACTGTGACTCCGAATTAATCGTTATAATCGAATTGTGAGCGCTCGAGCATTCTCGAATCTGGTTGGCTTGTGAATATTCATGACGCACGGGGTGCTCGCGTTCTTGCTCGTTTTGCCAAGATTTTAGTTTACCTTGAACTGCGGTGTGCCGGGGACACGAATGGGGTAAAGAAACTGGGGATGGACGCGAATTAGTTAATTATAGTAATAAGGGATTGCGATCGTAGGAACTAATGGAAAAATCATAGAGTTTAAAAAGGCGGTTTCTAGCCGAAATTTGAGTTTTGGGGTGGGAAAAATCCAAATTTGTGTTTTGGGGAATTCAAAATTGAGTTTTGATGGCGGGGAAATCCAAATTTGGATTGCTAAACTCAAAATTAGATTTCCCCTCCCTCAAAACTCCATTTTGGATTTTCCAAAACTCAAATTTGGTGTTAAAAACCGCCTTGTTATACTACTAAACTGGTACTCTTCAGTTACTAATGAAACCTATAGACCAGCGCTGCACAAGGAGCAGTTTTCGGCGCCTAGCGGCGAGCAACCCACCTTTCCTGTTGCTAAGGTTAGAATCGGTGAGGAGAACTGCAGTAGTGTATGTGCGTGTTCGTAGGCTCGTAGCATAGGGATATATGACTGGGTTCCTTGTAGGGGCACCAGTGCAGAACAGGTCCCGTAATAAAATTCGGGGGGGTCATGAAATTTCCAAAATATTTGCTACTGCCGGCATTTGGTATGACTTGAAGGTTCAATTTTACTGATAATGACACATTTATTGCTAATATTACTTATTTTTTCATCCGACACGTAATATATTTATAAAGTTAATACTATACAAATAAATAGCTCGGACTCGAAGAAAACCAAATTTTAATGAAGGATATATAATATATATAATATATATCCTTCATTAAAATTTGGTTTTCTTCGAGTCTGTTTCATCCGACACGTAATATATTTATAAAGTTAATACTATACAAATAAATAGCTCGGACTCGAAGAAAACCAAATTTTAATGAAGGATATATAATATATATAATATATATCCTTCATTAAAATTTGGTTTTCTTCGAGTCCGAGCTATTTATTTGTATAGTATTAACTTTATAAATATATTACGTGTCGGATGAAAAGATAAGTAATATTAGCAATAAATGTGTCATTATCAGTAAAATTGAACCTTCAAGTCATACCAAATGCCGGCAGTAGCAAATATTTTGGAAATTTCATGACCCCCCCGAATTTTATTCTCGAAGAAAACCAAATTTTAATGAAGGATATATAATATATATAATATATATCCTTCATTAAAATTTGGTTTTCTTCGAGTCCGAGCTATTTATTTGTATAGTATTAACTTTATAAATATATTACGTGTCGGATGAAAAAATAAGTAATATTAGCAATAAATGTGTCATTATCAGTAAAATTGAACCTTCAAGTCATACCAAATGCCGGCAGTAGCAAATATTTTGGAAATTTCATGACCCCCCCGAATTTTATTACGGGACCTGTTCTGCACTGGTGCCCCTACAAGGAACCCAGTCATATATCCCTATGCTACGAGCCTACGAACACGCACATACACTACTGCAGTTCTCCTCACCGATTCTAACCTTAGCAACAGGAAAGGTGGGTTGCTCGCCGCTAGGCGCCGAAAACTGCTCCTTGTGCAGCGCTGCTATAGACGAAAAAGTAATTCCCATTCATAGCAGTGGCTGACTTATTCTCGAGAGCAAAGTGTCTAAAATCTCGAAGCATGTATCGACCTCGTTCTCCAGTTTCGCGATATTTCATCCCCTCGATAAACACGTACGGACATTGATGAATGAAAGGCCCGTGGATAAAAATGGTAGGGGAAAATCGAGCGTGTCCACCGAGTTTTCGGCATGGGAAACCGAAAAGCACGGTCGAGCTTGTTTTTCGATTGGCGCGGCTGAGCGAGAAATTGCAACATTTTTGTTCCATATTGTCGCCTACGGAGATCGATGAATCCGCTCTCGAATTCGTCAGAGCAGTGCGAAACAAGCTGTAAAGTGGGAAGGTAAAGGAGGGCAATTGGGGAAATAAAGAAGGCCGGATCGCAGACGGTGTATAAATCCGCCCTCGTCGCCAATTCGCTCGAGGAAAACGTTTCGCAATCCTCACGTCGGACGAACAAACGACGATCCGGCTTTCCATTAAAATTTTTCTACGCGTGCAGCATTTCCCATTCCCGCGGCAGGAAGAAACCGGCGGGCTGGCGGTTTTGATCCCACCCGATCATTTTCCATCGAGGCGCCGAGGAAAGTAGACGTTCGATTTAAATTATTATGCTTGAATGTACTCGCGGATCTTTTTACGCTTTTATGGGCTTGTCTGCGTTACCTTCGATCGTGAAAAAGAGTGTTTTCGGGGAAAAATTTAGGATCACAAGCTACGGCAAAATATTTATTATAGTTAAAGGGAATACATAGCGAAACAAGGGGAAGCGGTTCGTATATGGTCAGACGTGGTTTCCAAATCAACTGAAATTGTATCTTCCTAAAACTTTTCTCGAGAGCATTATTTCAAACAAATTTTCCAGGCAAACTTGTTCAGAATGACAAGAACTTTAGATTTTTAGAAATTTCAATATTAAATAGATCTGTTTCACCGCTTTAGGAGTATGAAATCGTCTCTTCTACAAAGTATAAATAATTCCCAAATAACAGTATTATTATCAGTATTATCAATAATTAAGGAATAATAATTATTAATACAGACTTCATAACATTTCCTTAATAGGATTTCATTTTTCAAAAAATGAATGAAACAGGAAAAGCAAGGCTTCGTGTCGCACATAACTCTCAATTTGTCACTGAAATAATATGACACCAGAAATTGCTAGGAGAGGTTGACACGTTCCATGTGTAAAGTGAAATACATAAATATGAGCTAACCAAAAGCAACGTCGAATCGATTCGATAAATCCTGGAAAATCAGAGACCTCGAGAAAGTCAGCGGGGCGATGCTTTCAAATCGAAAGGGAGGTTTAACAGTTTCCGATAGCGTCCGGATAGGGAATTAAATCGATTTCACGTTCAAAGGGAAGTAAACACGAAAAATCCGTCAACGGGTAACGAACCAATAAAGAGAATGATAACGTCAGTTCCATGGCACGGTTAATTAGCGGGGCAAACTTTTCCCTTCGTGCAATCTTCCTCCATTTTCGAACTCGGCTCGTTCCTTTGAGCTGTCGCAAAATTAATGAAAATATGAATTCTAAAAAGAGATATGAAAAAAATTCTGCATAATTGGCGAAACTAAATTGTTCTCAGTGCTGACTTACCGAAGATTGCCTCGACAATTTACGACCGTCTATGTTCCTCTGGATATAGAAGTTTCCTGAGTTTGATTGGCCCTGAATGAATTATATCTGTAGCTCCGCAGGAAGGCGTGCATGAAATGGGTCAGTAATTAAGCATGAGAACGGGGATCTAGATTCGACTGAAATCCAGCCGCGATAATTGAATTAGAAATGCGGGGTGATCGATTCGGTTCTTTCGTTCGCGATCTCGCTGCTCGATGGTCTGACTCGACGTCTGAAATTTTATAGATATCCAGTCGAGCTCGCATTGAAGGGAAGTATAATACGCCTAAGTTAATAACCAACGGTAACTCGAAGAATGATTAGTGAGTTCTGAATGAAGGGGGAGTCGATAGTGATTGAAGATTGTAAGTTTGTATTATTTCTCTTGGTATAGCTTTGCCTCTGTTTAATAATTATTGTGGGAGTAAATGTTTCTGGCGTTGTTGATTACTCATCAAATTACACTACAAACGTAAACGTAACGGAATTCATCGAATTCCATATTTAGTAGTGTACATAAATTAAATTCTCAGAGTTTAAATGTGAGTACAGGGAGTATTTTCTTTCGCGAAGGAAAATGCAAGCGAAACGTTGGTATCTTTCCTCCAACGAAGCAAAACACCAACCTGATTCGATAACTGCGTCAAAGTTGAAAACAAATCTCGTAAAACGTTTGCCAGAATATTCTCACCTTCGAGCCCGTATCTCCTGCTTAGTTTCCAATCAACTATCTCGCGGGAAATCGCGATAGAAGGGCTGGATGAACTTCATAGTGAAATCGAGAATAACCGGTTCCACCCCTGGACCCCTCCGCGAGTTCCTACCCCCAATTAACTATAATTTCCGACCCACAACCCCTGGAGCGCATGTGAGAAACGACAAGCCAGAGAATTTCGTAACTTTAGTCGTACATGCTAGTCGCAGGTAGCTACTATGGTCCATAGAACGAACGAACCTGTTGGCAAGTATCCTTGGACTCCTAATTTTCCCAATATATGTCTAAATCGATTCCATAGAATCGAGTACACTTATTTTCAAATATAATACGAAGGGAAATTTTATGTTTCAAATCTGAAATTTTCTCCGAACAAGGTCCATACCAAAACTATTTAAAAACAACATAAAAACGGTTAATAGTGGGGATTTGGATATTAAAGTAGAAATTGTCAAAGTAATCTCACATTTCTATTTAAATAGATGGAATTATTCAAATGGAAAGTTTAAATCTATTCTACAGTGTCATATATCGGTGAAGCTCATTTTATGGATAATGATGTCGCTGGCAGTTTTATGCCCGCCATTATTCTTTCAGCGACATTGTTATTATTACCTTTATGAACTTTTATGCAGTTATATTATGAATAATAGAGGACCGTTTATTCGTGGATTATATTTAAAACTATAGAATACATCAGGGATTTGTAGACTCGTGTTAAAGCGCCTAGCAAGAGCTTTCCCTAGGCTGCTGTGGATCTATAATCTTCGGTCAACGACCGTTCACATCGCATGTCAGACACTTCGAAATTGTCTAATTTGCAACCGTGAGTCATGGAACTCTGGAATAATGCAAAACTCACGGTCGTAAATCAAAAGCCCGATCGATATCTTAGAAACAGCGCTGCATGGATCTTTGCATAGCAGACTGCACTGCTATTAACCATTATTTCCTCGATCTTATATCAGTTACCACGAAATGCTCGGCAAATGGCAGACGTAAAGTTGTAATAGTCGCGATAAATGTTAATGGGTCGTGCAGCTTTATCGTTCATGCAAATTTAAGGCAAACGTTCTTCTTTCATTCTTGAAACTGTTGCGGAGGGTAGCTCAAATATTACTTAAAAACGGTTCTTCCAATTGAATCCACCTAGTAGATTAATATAACATTAATTGTAAGTAGAATTAATTTAGAGGAAAACGCGTTTAAACATGTAATGGTGCAATAGCTTCAGGGACATACAATGAACAAATATATTATTTTTGACAAATTTATAAAATAAATATAAATGTGATTTTTATACAGCAAAAAGAAACAGTCAAGAATAAAATAAAATAAAAACTCAAATTTCCAATTAAATCCCTTTAACTAAACATCAGCATACAAAAATCCACCCCTCCAAAGTCACTGAACCAGAAACGAAGTAAAAACAAAATTTCCCTGCGATTAAACCTTTCTCTGCCTGCAAGTACCCCTCCACCCTCGACAGATCAACGACCCCCCTGACGATCGCTACAACCCTCGAGTCGTCGAGCAAGCCAGTGATTTCCAGCCGTCGTGGCGGACTGTTCGTACCAAGAGCCCCGTCGTGGCATAAAGAATTTTACAATTCTACCGTCCAGGCTAATCCACCCTCAGGAAACCTCCCCCGACCGGATGTATGGAGGAATTTCGGGCGTTCGAGTCTGGTGGCGTGCACCGTGAGCCAGGCCGCTAGTAATTCCGAGCAGGTTGTTATCAGGATCCTACGTCGACGGAATAGCTAAACGGACGTCCGACCAACCACGGCGGGGATCCAGGTTCACCCCCTCCAACCCCCCTCCCCAACAGAGGGTTAATTCATAGCCAGAGGTAATGGCGATCGCGCGTTATCATGGTTTAATGCCCCTTTTGCCCACTCTGTGAAATTCCTCGCTACCTGGCCCCCACTTCCAGCTCCCCCGTCCCTCTTTTCCGGCAAGATTATTGGGGGCCTGTGGCGGGACGTTCGGGGATTAGTAAGTGGGGACACGTGGCAGGGGACGTTAAGAAACACCGAGGAACAGTCGAATTGATAATTAATCAGTTAATCTGCTTCGTGCTAGAATCTGATGGAGGTACATCGGATTTTCGTGGGTTGCTATTTATAAAGGAAAAGAATATCGGTTTATTGCTTCAATATTCTTTTCAACCAGGTGTATTTTTATCAGGGTGAAAAAGGTTTAGGAATTTTCACCCCCTGCAGTCCTTTGTACGGTAAAGTTTAACTTATAGAAATAAAGAAAATTGAAATTTGTAAAACAATTACCTATTTCTTTTGCCAATCTGTTAGAAAAGATAAGACTAAGAGTTTTTAGTATCAAGATTTGAATTTTTTTACATGCTGTTTGTAAAGCTGTGTGGTTTATAGAGATACAAATTTTTTGGAGGAAGTATTTCTAGATCATAGATGTTTCCACGATTGTTAGATTAACTTAAGGTAATAACGATAATAGTTTCAGTTGAAGTTATTGAAAAAGGTTGACTCTGACCGATGATCCGCGCGATAAAAGTTCCTACTTTATTGGTTTTGAAGTATCGTTGCGGGCTTAATGGATTTGATTAATTGCGCTAGGCGGGGGGATCATTAATCACGAGATCTAATGCATACCCGCGCTGGGCCACTGTGTTATCATTATAAAATTGATAACTGATCCTCCACTCAATCTATCACCTACAAGTTATCCATCCAGAGTCGACTTACAAAAACAGATACACTGCAAGTGCCTATATAGTAAACTAGAATTTTTAAAATCCTAGTAAACAATTTTACAAAATTAGTAATTAATGATTATTTAAAAACACGAAGAGTTTTATTTTAAAATTATGTCGCACCCCATCAACTGACTCTGCATTTCCTTTTAAATATATATTTTCAATGTATCCGCTGCATGCCATAAATTCCCTTAGATCGCGAGTCGAACGATCCCTTAAGGATCGTACATCATTAATCACCGACTTGAGCGTGATACCTACTTACGTGTTGGCAATGTGTTATCGGTATCGGATCGATGGTTTAGTGAACCAAATGTCGGTCGACGACCCTTTTAGCTCGTTTTAGCGAAATTCTTTTCGCTTCTGTACAGTCTGGGACGAGGGAAAAAATATTGGAGCGAAATAAGAATACGGAAATTTACTACGACGTACACAGAATTCCTCCTACAAGCCTTGTATAAGAAGCCCGATTATTTTCGACTCCTCGCTCCATTTGCATAGAATATATACGATCGCGTGCTCCAAAAATATTTACCGCCCCCGAGAATATACATTTAAATAGAATCCCTAATGCGACAGTTAATTTCACCTCCAGCCGGTACAAATCTGAATAATCAGCAAGCCAGAAAATTGAACCTGGTTTAATCTGACCCTTCTTTCCATAAGATTATCTCTTCCATTTAAAAAAATCATCCAACTTGAGCGTTGCCTTGACGAGTCACGCTTAAAAGTCACTCGGAAAATGGGGGACCTTATAAATTCGAAAGATGAAAATTACAAATATAGAGATATTCTCTTACTTTTCTCGCGTAAATTTCTCAGTGGCGAAAACGCTTGCGTAAAGCATCATAAAACACGCAACGCGTCATACTCTCCAGTTCGCGCCCATCGTGTTCACAACTCCATCACTCAGGCTTGATGGCCGGTCCGATATGTCGCCTTTATGTCGATGCACCGTAAATTATTTAGTGTCAGCCCGTTGTGTCGGCGGCTTTCACGGTCCTCGCCATTGCTCTCGAAATAACTCCCGCGGTTTTCGGCGTTTCCCACCCCCGCGGCATTCCTCGGCCCGCCCGATATTTACGATCTTCATCCAGCGAATCGGCGTTGTCGGTCTGATAAATAGAAAAACGTCTTGCTCAAGTTTCGTCACGGATAAGCACGTGCGCCACAAGGATCGCGGTAATAAATTGAGCTCGCGATAAATTCTTAGCGGCAGGCTGACGCGGGGGCGTGTATCCCCGCTTCCCGAAGACGAAAAGCAATCTCATCGCATGCAACCAGGTCGAGTCGATGCGAGCCCTCGATCAGACGGTGCCTCGATGTACTTGCTAGAATCTAAAGGGGGAAAAGGCGCGAACTGGGAGATATCAATTAGCGAAAGATAACTTTCACCGGGTTTTCCGTCGAGGTACAAAGGGGCGAAGATGTTGGAATGGTTCAAAGAACCGACAATGAAGTAACTGGATTTCATTCAATTAGAATCATAATTTATTATTATTTCAATTTTGAGAAAGCGTCTTTCGACAGAACAGTTCCAATCCTTAATTTTCTTATTTTTTAAACAAAATCAGTGATAAAAAATAGCAGGCTTTAAGATACCTATAGTGTTTCAATCAAATTAATTCGAAACATTTAATTCTAAACCTATTCTACCAAATTCACCCACTCCTAACTGTTAAACCAACCGAATTAAATCTAATTCCTGAGCAATCTAAACGGAAAGCTTCCACGATGACAGTTCCATCGCCATGGTAAGCGGGGACATAATCTCGCGCCAGCCTGATTGGCACAGAATCGATGTCAACGTTCGCTTCTGATATCACCCCAAAGGACACGCGAGCAACTGACGTTCGTCTAATACGCTGTGACTACTCGAAAATATGACACAGTAGAATTCAAAGGGGTGTACTCCCGGGAGCTCGGTTTCTGGAGGCAAATACAGTTGATTATAAGCTGAAATACTCAGCCAGCAGTCCAATCTCATAATCGAGCAGCGATCAGCCCCCGTTTATATGGCGAGCAAACGCGAGACAGGATCAAGAGATCTAATCTCGGTCGAATCGAAGCGTCTGGAAAGCGGAAGTCGGTCTTGACGTCGCGTCAAAGCGGCTAGTTAATAACCGAGGCCGCTTTGCCTGGGTTAAAGCCACACTCGCAGAGCAACCACGGATATTACCAACACCCCAAATCTACGGGATATTCGAAAACGTATCGTTTCTCGTAACACGAGTGAACTACTTAGGAGCATCCTCTTTGAGCGATTAACCATTCATTTATAGAAAGGAAATGAATTTTAGAGACAGCTTTATTCTTGATAATCCGTTTGGTGGTATCTCGTATGGAGTTCATGGAAAAATGTTGCATTTAATTTTATATTTTTGAATACTAAATTCCCCACAAAATGGAGAACTTTTTATGTAATAAGATGCAAAATAATAACGTGCAGAAATTGATATTTATTTTAGTATTATCATTTATTTATTATTTCTTTAGTATTTAGTGTTATTTAGTATTTAGTATTTATTTATGCGTGGTATTAGATGTAAAGGATGTGAAAAAGAATCAGTAATTGATGACCTTTCCGTCGGATGAATGATAAATTCTAATTTGAGTTTCAATTTGAAGAATTCTAATCGATGAAATGGTTCGGATTCCCCATTAATTCGTATCTGATTAACCATCTGTAATGACCAACGATGGCCGCGTAATTCGACGTCGATATCGATTCTTAAAGTTCACGAAGCGTTTCAGAGGGCTCGATCAGCGAGCTCGTATGGGACATTCACGGTTTCGGAACGATTCCAACAATGGTCGGCTCTTTTGGGAAGATTGACACTGCAGGATCCCGAACAATAACTAGGGAATGAGAGGGGTCGATTTGAATAGTGAACAAAGTGAACAATGCGCGCGATATGTCGCCCGGATCGGGTCAATATCCGGTAAAAGGCGAGTCGTTTCGAGCTAGTGCTCGTTCCATGTTAAGTCCACGACCGCGTGAAGTTAAAAAAAAAAGAGAGATGGAAATAACGAGTTGAAACTGCGACCACCGCAGTAACAGTGGCCAATTCTAGCGATCGCGTTAGGGCTGGCTTTAGCCAGCTTCCATCGAACTTCATACTCTGAAAACCATTCAATCGCGGCCTAAAAAATAAAGCGAAGAGTTTAATTCATACACCTCTACCAGAATATTAAAAGCAAAATTTATTTTATTCACACCAAATCCCCATATTTATGTATTCATTACTACAATACTACGTAGAAATTTTAAATTCAGGGAAGCAACCTCTTCTCCACCAGAAAAGTTCAAAGTAAAAGGAGTCAAGGAGCTTCTAAGTAAAAGTAATCTAGACTTCATGCAATTACTGACCGTCCACCTGATATTTATTCGTGTTTCGAAAGTGCCCTTTTACACCGCGAAACCGCCTGAAATTATGACCAACGGGGTGACGCTGTGCACCGTGAAAGTTGCTGTAACGCCTGAAATATGCAGCCGGTGCAGTGACACCGCATAGAATAGCGGGTAGAAAGTAATTGTTCACGCGTCCTAGCCCAATTCCAAATATTAGGTCGTGCGTCACACCAGCGGGCCCTCGTAAATCACAAGCTGGCTACAATTTCGGAAAATCCACGCGACAGGAAAAAGCGCTTCCTTTGAACCTGGTTCTACGTATTTGCGCAACCACCCTTTCGTCTTTACCAACGTGTACCCGCGATACATTTCCCGTTTCCGCGCCTCCTCGAATTTGTTCGATGTAAACGAACAAATAAAGTCGAGGAAAAGCAAACTGTCGATCAGCCTTTGGTACAGAAGCGATACCAGTCAATTTTTCTCCGTGAAATCAGGATTCACGTAGAAAATAGACACTTTGTTTATGTACTCTAAAAACGTAGAAATTTCTTCTTTGATTTAATTGCCGCGGGAATTAAGCTGGGAAATTTAAACGCCACTGAAGGTCGTGAAATTGTTCCTCTCGAGATAAAAGGATTCATTTACTGAATAGAGAAGAATATCCTCCGCTTATCTCCTGATTAATTTGAAGCAGATTTTTCCTCCAGAGGCTCCAAAGAAAAGCAAGAAGCCTGATTTTCTAAGAAGCTTCCTAGGGAGTAATTGCACTTTGTATCATTTCCAGAGAGCACGTTTCGAGTGACGTTGCAAAAGAGCAGCAGAGGACTTGGCTTAAGCGTTTCCGGTGGCGGAACTGCTGGACCAGTTAGAGTAAAAAGACTGTTTCCTCAACAGCCCGCTGCCTTGTCCAACAAACTTCAGCCTGGCGATATACTACTCGCTGCCAATGGGATCCCTTTGACTGGCCTCACTAATTACGTAAGTGGCAAAAACAAGCTCGTCGATAGCTTATATTTAGAGACGATGATTAGAGGATTTAAAGAAACATTGACGAAGTCAATGAACTAGCACTGGGAGAATTAAATAAAAATTAGACAGGAACAGCTGCGGCGATAAAACACAATTAATAAAAACTTTTTCTGCTTCTTTTAAAGTATTAATTATCGACGCCTCGAGTTTGGGAATCTCTGCCTGTTCGAAATAAATATTCCAAAATCAGTACTCTTGTACACAAGAAGTCGACTATTGTCTCAAGCCGTTTTCCTTCATTTCTATTCGCCCAGCTTAACGCGATGAGCTGGCTGCGACAAAATAGCGATTACTATAGCTTTAGATGGGATCTACAGGCTTGTCTTCTCGTAGCTCTTAGAGATTTGCATTTGATTAGCATAATACAGCTACATCCGGAACTCGTGGCGCGAAGGTAGACGGTATCTTGACTACACTTGCCCGTTTGTCCCCCGAGAATCAAGGTGTAATATCGGTTTATGCTTTACCCCGTACACCGTGCTTTCCGCTACAGCATAACACATCGATCGTTAACTCGAAAACATTATGCATAAATTTGGTAACTCAATTATAAATTGTATTATGTAAATGCTAGGAGACCCGGGCCCAAGCAGATGCAAGGCAGGTTGCATCTTACATAATCTCTCAAGGAAACCTTCCCAACTCGATTTTAATCAAACTTCGTGTGAATGTATAACATATCGGAGTATGCAAGGAGCATTTTTTTTGCGGAAATTCACTCTGAAGAGGTGAAATTCGCGTTTAAAGTTGTCTTACTTTTTTTGTTTTTTTTAATATAACTTTATTTTTCTTTGGGTGGTGTAATATGGCACAAAAACTGAATCATTTTTATATTAACTTATAAAAACGATATAACATTAAGGGCTGATTTCACCACCACAGAGCAAATTTCCGCTGAAAAAGAATATCTGCTTGCACACTCCAGTATGCTCTATAATCTACATTCACAGGAAGTTTAATTAAAATCAGAATCTTCGGATTGGGAACGTTTCCTTGTCAGTCAAAATGATTTACGACGTGCAGCTGGAAATCTAAATAACTACGGAACTTCTCTTCACTGCTCTAACTGTACGCGTGCTACTACTCGTTACATTTTCTTTCATCTAAAGGTTCGAATCAAATACAGACAAGTGTCTGAAGGAACGATGGGACATCGTATTACCACTTCATGAGAATTAATTGCAAGAATTACTTCTCACAGTCCTGTCTCTCAAATAGTCGATTTTATTTACAAACTTGAATTCTATCGTTCCTTTCAAATCATATTAAAAGCCTCAATACTCATACTTAAGACAGACGTTAAAAAAAGGGAAGCTAAAAATAAATTTTGCAATCTTAAAAATCGACGAGTGCTTGCTTTGAAGTTATGCTCGAACAGCCCAAACTTTCCCCCGACAGCCAGGCTAGGACAGACTTTTAATCTTACTTCTGGTGCAACTTGTTGCAGGAGGCCCTCGAAGTTCTACGAACGACACCCAGCACCGTGGAGTTGGTGGTGTGCCGACTTCCTGGTGATACGAATGTCACACCACCCGGTTCACCCCCTTTGCCCCCAGTAAGACGTGAGTCGCCGCTGCCCCCAGGAAGACGCGAGTCCCCGCAACCCCCAGCAAGGGGTGACTCGCCCCTACTGACGGCAAGACGCGAGCAGCCACCGCTGCCCCTGCGAATACGCAACCCGCTGCCACCGCTGCAAATCGAGCCCTGCGGGGTGAGTAACTTTTAACTTTTATATAAACTCTACTCGATAAGAGATTGGAATTTTAGCAGTGCAACGTTAGGAGGGATAAAATGCCATTATGGCGAAGACGATTATACGATTTCCTAAGTAGTCAAATTTTGTGGAGAAAATATTTTGATTGTTTATTTAGGAAGATATTGACAGAATTAATGGAATGGAAGAATTGTGTGTCGCGGAATATCTGAAGTGGATAGTGGATATAGATAGACTACAGAGCATATAAATCTTTGGTTTCAATTCTCTCGTGTTTCTGCTGAGCAAACCCAGCGGTATACCCTGTATTCATAAAACAATGACCAATGAATGCACTGTGAGCTGTTACGTTTAGGATCTCCCGGGAGGGATGCAGAATCTCATCGAAGTTCGTTTACAATTTAGATTTCGGTATATCCTGCAGGATACGTAGCCTCTGATGCATTTATAACAAATCCCTCGTGTTTGTATATACCTACGTACCCCCGGAAGCCGCTATTACCTGTGAAACACCTGAAAATCAAGTGGTAGAAATTGCAGGTGCCTGCCGCATAGCAAATCTATATTTGACAACATAATTCTTCGATAAAATTGACGTGTACTTATATCGATACATCGAACCATTTCTACACCAAAAAAAAAAAGAAAAATGAAAAGAGACTACTACTTAAAACTTGAAAAATATAGTCAGACAATATTTAAATCCTAAAACGAAATTCTTTTGTGATCCATCACAGGAATTCGACATAGAGATGACGAAGGTCGGTGGTAGCCTGGGCTTCACTTTGAGGAAAGCAGACAGCAGCGCGCTTGGCCATTACGTGAGGGCATTAGTGCGAGAGCCAGCATTAAGCGACGGCCGAATTCGGCCCGGGGACAAAATCGTCGCAGTTGACGGTGCACCATTGTCACCCATGAGCCACGAAGAGGCTGTCCAATTGCTGCGACAATGTGGCCCCACCGTGAGACTTCGATTGTACAGGGACCTGGCGCAAACTCCTGTCTCCGCGCTTTCACCAACAGAGCCCGATCATCCTCTCCGTCCACCGCGAACAAGTTTGAGGTAAACTTCTCCCTGTAATTAAGGTCCCCTCTCGCGATCGAACAGGAAAATAAATTTCCCCTGCATAATTCACCCTCTACCCGGTGCAATTGAAACTTCCGAACTGCGGGAACCTGCACCACGACTCGGAGCACTAATATCTTGTTTTAAATTGTTTCTTTGTGATCCTTGACAATGTTGGGAGATCAATGTGTTCTTTATTGGTGAATGAAATGTTGGTTGAAGTATTTTATAAAGATGGAACATTCTGGTCTTTGAAACTCCCTGTGTTCTTAACTGTCCTATGTGACTAACCGCTGAATTTGCGGATATCTTGCAGGCAAGAAGCCGTAGACATGCTCTGCGATCTAGCAGTCCGAAAACTATCACCAGGCACATCGAGCGGTTCGAGCTGCAAGCAGTCACCTGGTGCATCTTGCAATTTCTTGAGGCGTCGTCGTAATGCCGCGACACCCCCTTCTGCTGAAAACGAGCAAGGTAACTCAACGTTCCACCTGTACCCTTTTGTTAGGTCTTGGTAAAGTTTAGAAGGGGCATTCGAAGCCAAATCTTTAGCAAATGGTAGCTACGCCAACCTCTATACCCTGGCACTCTAAACTAAGTAGTTATTCCCAAAATAAAAAATGAATTATTCCACAAACTCCAAGCCTCGAACAGTACCTGTCCCCTAACATTTTCACTTCCACAGACTCCTGTTTACCTACTCAGGACCTGTGAGACTCCTCCCTTCCTTTACAAACTTCCCCCCCAAACTGACGACCGCGCATCCTCAAGCACCGCGACGAACCACCCGCGTGCACCGAGTCAGATCACGTAAAACGTAAACCTCCAACTTCCCGGGAAAAAAACGTTAGTCTAAGGGTGGCATCCGTGGTTGCAGAGGGTCTGGAGAAGCACCCGAGCGTGCACACGACATCGACGGCCAGCCAGGCGGAGACGTCCGACTCCGACCAGTGCTCGATCAGGACGCAGATAACGAATTCCCAACCAAACACACCTGGAACCGACATAATCGATCCGCCCCCGCTCTACGACTTCTGCGACTCCAGCGATTCCTCCAAGGCACCGCCGCGGCCGAGTTTCCTCGACTTAACGGCGCCCCAGGGGAAGCCTCATTTTCAGTTCTGCAGCCTGGACTCCGATCTCGAGTACCCGGGTGGAGATGACGGGATCGCCGCCGAGGATGGCCGGGGCAAGGGGACGGAGCCCGATTACCAGAGAAGGGAGACGAACGTTTTGTCCGGCAACGAGCACGACACCGATCTACCGTCTGAGCCAGCCTCGATGCCGCCGGTGCTCTCCTCGGCGAGCAACTCGAGCACCGCTGCATTCAGCTACAAGAACCCAGCTTATCAAAGCGCCAATCCAGCTTGCGGCTCCGGTATAGACGCCACAGTGAAAAATAAGGCTACGCACTCCAGCGACCAGGACATACCAGGTGATTCGATGTTCTTATTTATTGACAATATCTGCATTTATGGCAATTGCTTTTGCTTTCAAGGGTGCTTTTGTTGTTGTTCGATGTCCTGACTTGCTGAGAGACGTTGGGTGATAATTGTATGGGTGGTAGAAATTCTGAGGAACTCGGTGGGTTTTGAATAAATTACTGATGGGAAATATTTTTGAAAATGCGATTGATTATGTGGGTGTACTATTCCATTTCTAATTCTGGTAAGAAATCCTTATTTGTATGGTTAAAGGATCGAAAGATCTATGTAGATTTTGAACGGCTTATTGAATTTCAGTAGTATCTGAAACTCCCCGCCATTTTCATATAAAACTGCTACGTCGTCGGATTAAATGTCATAGGCCTTTGCTTACTCAGCGTTTGGAGAAGAGCAAATTTCGTCAGACAAACTTCAACAATCTATAATTTTAAATATATTATAAAAAGAAGAAGTCAATCATATTTTTTTTAAATATTATTTTAAAACAATTTCGAGAAGAGCATAAGTGAGAAATATTTAAGTCTAGGAGATCGTGTGTCTTCTTTCCTTAAATGCAACAGTCCCGTGATGAATGATTAATAGAAGTTTTATAACTGCTGTTAGCTAACGGTTTGTGTACTTCATTATCTTATCTGTTGAATAGTAGCACACAAGCGTGCAATATCGCGTTACTACTACGCCGAGTCACCTTGATTTTGCGCAGAACTCGGGTTATATTAGTCGCCAGTCCGAGCAGCAGTCATAGCAGTTGCTGACTACTTTTATGCCACATCGACATATTGTATTATCTAATCTCTCATACCGCACACGAACCTGGACTACTTTTCCTTTGTCGTGACAGAGTAATACTAGGCTCGTTTCTGTTCAAAAAGTACCGCTGTGCGCATATTTCTACTACTTTCCTGTGAATCTATTGTCTGTTGACACCACGTAACATAATTAATTGCGGCAAGATTCTCTTTTTAGAGGGAAATTCGATGAAATAATACAAATATCTGTTGAAACTGCGATTGAGTCGAACAACAGCTTGCACGGCAGTCTGATGCAGAATTCTGATTCAGTTTTGCATGTGACACAGGGAGAATCTTGGGGGCAGAGGATCCCGGTGGCAGCAAAGGGTTGTTGAAGTGGAAAGGCGTGATGTTCGCCCCGGATGATGGAATAGATGAAACGGAAAACGAGGAAGAGAGAGTCGGAAGAGACACCACGGATTCAGCTATCCTCAGCGAAGAACTTGAACAAGGAACTGAGGTAAAGTTCTCTCCTCGAAATTGCATTCGAAGCGTTGTGCATTCAGCCTTTTCATTCGTAAATATTAGAAAGAAATTATTGAAGATAATCTACACATTTCAAAGTATTTCTTCGATCGTCGAAATTTAAAGATTAACTCATACTTGCGATAATATTTGTAATTCACTCTTACTAGTCATCTTTCCTTCGCCTTAGAAATTATTCTTGTCTTTTTCAGACGGATGATAAATAACGATGTATCGATCGTTTGTCTTCTTTTTTTTTCAATTTTTTTTAACAAGTAGAACACTGGATAATCGAGACTCTAGTCTTTGAAAGTACTTGAGAAAATCGAAGGTTTTGTACGATCAAGTGAACTGTACATCGAAGTAAAGATGAACGTTTCTCATGAATTTTCAGGTGAATTGTTATTGTTGTTATTGTTAAAGGTGTTCATGGTAGAGCTGACACGTGGGTGGAACAGCAGACTTGGGTTCAGCTTGCAACCAGAAGGGAACCATACGGTGATATCGGTAGTGCATCCTGATAGCGTCGCAGCCAAAGATGGGAGATTGAAGCAAGGAGACGTGCTTCTCATGGTACAGTAACGTTTCATTACTTCTAAATATTGTCAACAGTGGGGGATTTAACAGGGCGGCCGATGAGCAGTTGCCGCCTGAACCCCGCTCTTAAAAAAAATTATAAATTTATCCAAACTATATTTTTTTCTGTGGTACTACACTGAGCTCGTTTCTAGTAAACTACCTCTTCATTTTTCTGAACCTTTTTTCTTAAATCCGCCACTGATTGTCAAGTAAATAAAAAATTAACGAAATCTTCAGAAATAATATGAAATGCTAATTTAAATGCTAAGTCACCCTTCACATTCTTAACATTCGCGTACTGTTCGAAAGTACGTGCTGTAATTTTATATGTTAAATATTCATTTCTATAACACATTTCTGCACGCCTCTCCACTATAAATTATTTTCATCGCACGATATTTCACCAGCTTCGAGTTACTACCACGATTAATTAAACTCATCCTTACATTCACTTCTATAATACAGACCACTTGAATTGCGAAATAAGAAAGTCCCATCTAAACCCAGCAGTCATTCGTGATTTACCTTCGTGTGTTAATACGCCGAGCAATTATGAAACTAATGAAGTCAAGAGCGGAACGTACGATTTTCCCTTTTATTAAACGCGTCTTTTTATGAACCCAACCCGCTTCCTTGAAATATGAATTCGTTTTACGCGAGAAAACCGCGCGAGTCGCTTTTTTAAGACTAAAGACGCGAAGAAAATGTTCCATCATTCATAGCGGAGTGAATGCATTTTCCAGGCGGATGAAATATGGGATATCCCTACCCCAAGTTTTAATTGCAATCTCCTTTCATTTACACCACTCAAATCCACAGTTGAGTGTTTCACTCTTAATAATAATATCAGCAAAATTCTAAAACAATATAATTGCTTCAGAAAGTGCTTTATTTCCTTGAATTAAAAAAAGTATTACTTTCAAACCCTCTTTTTCATCCAACTGCATCGAAGCGTTGATAATCAAACACTTCAACATTAACATTTTTCATGTCCGAAAGGTGGTGTCCACTCTTCAATATTATTTCCCTTTCGTTTCAGGTGAACGACGAGAGCGTGAAGGATATGACGACGGCCGACATAATAGATCTGTTGCGCAAAATACGGGGTGCCATAGGTATCACGGTCATGAGACGAACGAAACGAGATAACGTAACGTGACGCTAGTCAGGCGTAAAATAGAGGAACCCGGGTAAAGAAAGGGAGAACTTTCGCGTCCGTCGCGGCAGCGCGTTTCCCATTCACGAATGTTGAACACCGATTCGCGAGACTGTGGTACGGAGGTCGGAGTCTTTGCGCTTGAGCTCGAGCAAATCGAGTTGAACTCGTTAAAGAATGGCTTGCCCATTAACCCTTTATACAATATACAATCGACGCGTCGATCAAGTGCAATATAAACTCTGTCGCGAATGGACCTGTAAATAGAATCTTCGAAAAGCCTTAGACACGCTGTGGTGGTTTAAATAATTAATTCTAATATACTTCCTCTCGCAATCATATTCAACTGAACTGCAGCTTAGGTAGATAGTTAGTAGATCACTCATCGAACCAGGTTTAATGCTGCATTCGTCATGACACTCCAGGTAATAAAGAATGAAATCTATATATATGTGAAATATATATATATTTGAAGAGATTACTATTAATGTAGAGGAAATCAACGATATTCAATGGAAGTGTATCGTTTTAGACGAACCTCTTGGAGGTCGTTCAAGTAATAAGACTGCTTTAAAAAGGGTGGAGATACCGCGACGGTGACGGGAGGCATGGTTTCCATGTAGGTATTCAATCGATCAATCGGAAAATATTATAATACGAGTCTTTATTTTTAAATTACTTGAAAACGTTAAACTACACGTTAGAGTATATACTCATCGTTGCAAAGTAGGATATTTTTGTAAACTTTCGATCTCGAGAAGTGCAATCCCTCGCGAGGCTCGAAATAAAAAAAAATTCTATATATCACGAAGACTTTATATTGTATGTTGTGTAAATATCGTGGGAAGAATATTTGAAACGTTTCGCGTGAAAACATTGATGGAAGATATTTCCCTAAAAAGTCTTTAGTAGAAATTTGACTATTTAATCTGGGTAATTTGCGTTAAGAGTCACAAAGAGGGATTGGTATAGCCGCGTATCAATTCGGTAGGTGAAAGATATATGTAAAAATGTTTTTACGAATTCAGTAAAAAATCAATGTTAAAGTGTGAAGGTGTTGTTACTCGAACTTAAGGACAATGTTCAGTTACACGGTGTATTGAATCAAATTAGTGTGCAATGGTAGCTATAAACTTTTGGAATATTGAAAACGGATCTAGAGTTGGGGATTGAGTTACAAGAAACGAAGAAAGAAAATAGGAAAATGACACTCATCCAGATTTTGGTTCACTACGCTACGCAGCGAAACATTGTCCTGTAGCGTGTTAGTCGAAATTTTAATTAAACGATTAAAACGCATGGTTTCAAAACAACCCTGCGGAAACTGCAACTACTTCTCGACGATCCACAGATCGTCGACTCCAATTTATTCTAACTGCATCGTGATAATCTTTCGAAGGAAATAACGAATGTGTCGATGGAAACGAATCGTAGAAATAATATATAATTGCAGGAATAATATAAATAATTTTAAAAGCAGAATTTCTTACTTAATATCTACGAATCCATAGATACCCTCGAGAGGGGAGTAATCAGTGTTCCTTAAATTAATCAGCGAATTCGTATGAAAACAATCGTTCCAAGTGCAATAAGGTAGAAGATGAATCGAACTCGTTAATCAAAGAGTCAATCAAAAAGCCGCGGAAAATAGCGACACGAAGAAAAAAAAACAGTGCAATCTTTAATGTGTCGCTGAAACGCCGGGTCTATGTAAATAATTGTAAGATAGTTCTCTTTTCCTTTTTTTTTTAATTTTACGTTTCCAACGTTCGAAAGAGACGTAACTCGAACATATCGTTGCGAACTATGCCCCGCATGCCTATACGTGTTCTGTGCGTACGATATTAACGCGACTAAGTTAACGTTTATTATAATTATTCCGCGATCGCGCAGCTCGCAAATCACGAAGTACTTACTGAATCGTATAATCGCGAGATTAATGCGCCATACTTTCTGCCGAATAACGCATACTCGACACACAATTACTTGTACATACATAGTTGAATTTCGGTATTAGACTTGTTTCGTACATAAACGAAATCGAGATGCTGCTTGAAAGGAAGTATGGCTATTCGATGCGCGGATTTTGGACTGCTGTAGCATTGTTAACTAGTGTTTCTTACCGAAACAATACTATTCGTGTATATTAATCTACGATGAAGAGGAACTATATGAAATACAATCGTTAATCGTATGATATTTAAGTCCTGTGTAGTGGAAGTCGCTTGAGAACGTTTCAAATTTTTCGCGCCATGCGCGTTCGATACAATCGAAGCGCAGTATGTTCTTGTTAGTATGGCGCCAGATACGAAAATTCCACGTAACTCTAATCCTCTGTTAACTATGATGTTTTAACAATTGGAGGAAAATTTTGTCTATATCGCGTGCTCTACAACTTTTACTTTCTAATTTATAAATAGAGTGCGACGATTAAGGATGTTTTATTTTGAAAATAGATGTTAGAGTATCGTCACGCTATACTTCGATCTTTTAAAAATCAGAATCATCTAATATGGTTTGTATTGAAAAAAATAAAATTAGAAATACTGTCGTTACATAAAATTTGAAGTTTACATAGTTTCCTATCGGAAAACGTTATGTATCGTTCGCCAAATTATGGTGAATTTTTTGATACACTTCGTTACAAAAACATTCATCCAGCGTTTTTTCAAATTTGAAAGGATTTCCATGAATTTCTATACACAGGAAGAGGAATAGACCCGCTTGCAGTATATTTAGGAGTGTAGTAAACGTTGAGTAACTACCTCGCGTGATGCCATACCATACAGCAGTGGTTCTTAAACATTTTATGCGCAACCTTTATCACGAAAGCCTACGTAATCGGATAAATAAATAAACGTAGCTGTAGCATTAGAGTAAAACATGGCAAGAATGATTTTAACAAAACTGGAATTTTAAATCTGCCGGAAGACCATGGACATATTTTTGAAGATAACATAATTTTTTAAACGTAATCGTTAAGGGATCGAGCGGAATGAATTATTATTTCCAAAGTACATAAAAATATGTACAATTGTATTGCAATATAAAATAAGTAAAAAAATCTTAATGAAGAGTTATACTTGATACTATAGTTTATCAGTTCCGAATTTTGTTATACTGATATTTTGTTCAATACAATTATATACGATAATTAATTATATTTTAAGGAGAAATGATTATTTACCAAAATGGACTTAGAGAGACACAACGAGATGAAGTTCGGGAGTACTCAAATCTGGTTTCGCAAAGAATAGTTTCAGAAACACTGCCAATTACGAATACCACTTAATTATTAGCGCAAGCCACTTTATGCCGTAGAAAATCTCATTCCTGTAACAATGTTGCGCTTGTATTTATTCGCAGGAGAGAACACGTACGATATAAAATGAAATATATTAAATCACCACCCATAAGATTGCTATAGACTTATTGAGAAAAAATAATTGGAATAAAGTGTTTCATGAATGTGATAGTTGTTCCACTAGAATATTAGAAGCCTACAAAGTTCTATGAAATAAAAAGAAAATTATATTCGAATCTATCATGCGTATATAAAAATATGTATATGAATATATAACTATATATATTGCATATAGGTATATATACGATGTACATGAGATTAAATGTATAAATGATACCAAAGCCTACAAGTAATAAAATGCATAACAAAGACAGATATTTTATGCGCAAACAATGTCAAAGACAGCTATTTTAATGTTAAGTGAGGCTTCTTACATTGTTAATATCTATACATACGCGAGATGTAAGTTTGCGTTTATCGTCATTTTACCATTGTTGATCCCTTTCTGATTAAGATACTATGATATATTCAATAAAATTTGGTGTCTTTGACGAAAAAATTTTCATTCCTTCTTTTCAGGGTATTCTAAATAAACATTTTTTAGAACGAAGAATAAACAGCAGCGGAATCGCGATGTATAGGGATTGAAAAGAATTCACAAAGCCTTGGTGGTTACTGTCTGTTTTATTCATATCAGATAGAATTAAATTATACGCCATATTAAATACCAAATTCACAACAACAGTTATGGTCAATCATAAAACGACATATAATAGAAAAGTAATTAAATTTTTAACTGATATATTACTGTATAATGTTTCCTTTCATAATCCAATATTTTGCATCTCGTAATATATTATTCAAAACTGATTATTCGATAAATGTCGACCTAAATTCAATTTAAGTAAATAGCAATTTTGTTTGAATAATCTAGTTACATATATTTTTGTTCCAAATGCATGCCACAGGCACTTTTCCAAGGCACAGAAACAGATGTCTATATCATCGTGATAAAAATCGGTGTACAAACTATCAGACTATATACTTACAGGTACTATACAAAAACGTTTGCCCCATTCTCACAGAATATTATTCTTAAACCTGGTTCTGACTGATTTCCTCACGGCAGCCGTGTTTTCTACGACACTCCTATTCGTTGCTCGTCTCGTTAATCGCGATTTATTCTGCGATCCCCTCTGCTCGTTCTCGTTCAAAGCACTTACAATTTCCTCGTTGTTCGACTCGTCTGTTTCGCTAGGGTAGCATTGCGTCGATTTCTTAATTTTTTTCTTCATACTCGGCGCGACTCTATCGTTTTGCGCGAAATCGCGGCTTCTCTTTCGGAGGGAACGACTCGCGCCGCATTCTGGGGAGGAGCTTATATTCTCTTTCTCCAGATTCGACGAATGCACCATACTGATGTTTAAATACCCATGGTCTACAGCACGTGATTTCCCTGTAAAAAAAAATCCAACGGTCAACCCTTACGTCGTCCCACAATTTCGATGCGACTGATTACATACCGTAATTTGATTTGCTATCGATGCTGTCGTTGCTCGACAAGTCACAAAGTATATCCTGCAAACCGGGCGACAATCTCTCATCCGTTTCCTCCTGATCAGAGACGTTATTGGAGTTAGGCTCTACTTTACAAGCACTAATGGAATCCATCTTTCTCATTTCGTCCCTCACAGATGGCTTCTCTTTTCTTTGTAATAGCATTTTATACTTCGCTGTATTACACGGAGTCCTTGGGCTACTCTTTGGTACGTTCTTCCCGTTAGGGGTATTCATAATCGGACGTGATTCTTTACTAGCTACGGAAACATCGCTGCACGCGTCCGAATTGCACTCCTCCTTTTGTATTCTCATGATCTCACATTTATTCTTGGAGACATTGTTGTTGGAAGGAGATAAAGGAATATTAAGGGACTTCTTCGGATCGGTGCTAGAATACATTTGCAGTGGACAAGAAGTATCCGAGTCCGATTCCGAAATGTAAAAGCCACGATGTCTCGACTGAAAATCATTTTCGTTCACCGAATCATCCGAGGTATCGGACACTCCCCCGCGCAATGGACTTCTATTGTCTTCTATGCTCTCGTTCAATAAATTTCGCCTTACAGACGGTTTTCCCGGTGAGCTGACGTTCTTAATCTTCTTGATTAAAGACTCGAAACTATTTTTGTGCGTCTCCACTAAAAAAGAAGTGAAGTAAGAAGATTAGGATAATTGTGTTACATAGGCTAGTGGAAAAGTACAAACTTACGATATTTTTTTCTCTCGTGATCTATAACATTCTGCGCTGTGTTTCTATTGACCTGCAACTTCTGAAATAGTTAATAGTTTCGTGCCATAAATCGAAAGTTAATATTTAGGGATATGAAAAATGATGAAATTCGTGAAGGAAAAAGCAAGATAATTACGTTTATAAACACTGATGATTTATTAACTTTTTTCTCGAGATTCTCTTCATCTTCGCATTGTTTAAGTAACTCTGGAATCGATCTTGGATTCAGCTTATCGCATTCCGCGTTATACAGAACAATATATCTTTGCAATCGAGTTTCCAACGCCTTTCGATCCCCGTGCGAGGGTAAACCGAATTCTCTTAATTTCTGTCGTAATTTACTGTCTTTCATTAAAGTAAATACTAACTTCGGCAGTGGCTTACGTTTTGAATCAACTCTGTATAACGTAATGCCAGTGAATTATCGATGGAACAGTTCAATGTTGCAATATTAATATACAATTTCATCCAATAAATTTAGGGTGTTGTAGAGGGCAATAAAATGAACATTTCCTCTTAGTAATTATTTGCCATATCATGTTTTAAAGCAAAATTGCAGTTCTTTGAAAATTAAGTTTACTTGAACTCAGTTCAGTTGTGACTGTTTCGAACATCTGACAATACTTTCAAATTTTGTAAAATTATAAATCTGGCCTCCATGCATTATATTCTTATTTAAAGAAACATACAGTAAGTTAAAAAAAAAAGGGGAAACTGGATCAACATGTGTCCATAATAAGTGTGGAGTGGGTTCTCTATCGCAAGGCCCTCAAAAACTTAATTTTCGAAGGCCTGTAATTTTATTATACAAGGCGATGCGGCAAAATGGTACTAAGAAACAAATATTTATTTTATATTTCTGTATAAGATCCTATATTTACACTATTATGTATACAGGTGTATTATAAAAATCAATTACATTTGTGGTTGATCCTTTGTTGCTTCCCGTTTCAAACAATCGTCAAGATGTCTGTTTATATTGGTTTCTGAAATAGTAACTTTGCACACCGGGCATATAACAACCTTAGTGTCTTCCACATTTGTTACAATTAAACGCTTTGAACTTTTAGGTGTAAACATTAAAGGTATCTTAGGTCTTCCACTGGTGCTGGGGCTAGATAAATCTTTTTGAACGTTAGTAGACGGTGACGGATTATCGTTAAGAACAAATTTCCTACTAACAATTTCAGTTTCTTGTTTACTTAAGTGCACCTCCTTTTTTTCAGGTACCAACTTTGGAGAATTCAAAGTAGTATCCCCTTTGTCGCTTTGCGCAAATTGTATTTGAATTTCTAAACATCTTCTCAATTTATCTTTAATTCTCAGAAACTGGGATATAATTTCATCCAGAGCTTTGTTTATCCGCAAGTCCTTCTCAAAGGTTTCCGCGAAACAAGAGGGACATTGTGTTTTATAATGCAAGTACTTTCGGATACATAAAGAGCAATCTAGAAATTAAAATCGAAACAATCAAAGCGAGTGTTCTATTAAACACTGGCTATAGAACAGTGAGAAATTCTTCCTTACAATTATGAGAACACGATGTTGCGACAGAGGTTTCCATGTAGTCGTAACATATTCCACAAATTAACAAATCCTCTATATGCTACAAGAGAGTCCACCGGTTTATATATCAATTACATTATAAACGAATAGACAATTGATATAAAAAGACAGAACTCTTACCTTCAATTCTATATACTCCTGAGGCCACATTATGCTGTATTGCACATATACACAAATGAATTTCGAGGTTAGGCTAAATTAACATCTTTGGAATGAAATTCCATCATTCATTACTCGGGAAACAGACAGCTCGATAAATAAACACGAAATCATAAGTCGCTCGTACTAAACGTAAACACAAAATTGCACAAAATGCATAAATATAAAAAGACTGAAACACTGACATTAAAATCCCGCCGTTTTAAGGCTTGAATACAACGCGAACGTATCAGATGCAACGTAAGTCATTACAATTTCGTATAAACTCGTCGTTAGTTATCAATTTTGCATGTTTCGAACACGAAAGTACTTTACGCTACTTTATAAATTGTTTAACTATTAATCAAATAGTTATAAGTACACAAAGGTATGCAAGAGAGTATCAAAATTGAACGAACATCGCAATTTAACCCGGACACTATCTAAAGCGGTTGCTTACATAATTTTTCATATGACAGACGAAGGAGCAACACGAACGATTGTGTAAAGTAATTTCTATTATACATACAATGGGTTTGATCGGGTTAGTACGCGCATTCAAATTTGAAGATTCGGTCTCGCTATGGTACAAGCAAGTTATCACGCGTATATAATAAGATCGAGATTTAAACTGGAGGTTATGTTTTCAGGTTCACGGTAAAAGCCACTGTTGTGGGTGGTATCGTGTATTACACTTATCACGAAGGTTTGTGGTCGAGACCAGAGGAAACTGCTAAAGTATATAACAAGATATCTACCAATATTGCTCCTTACGTTGATCACGACATAGTTAAGGGAATAGTAAAATCGGTAATATAATTACTTACTACTTCGTGTCAATCCTTTGTGTTTTTTCAGCGTAGAAACTACATTGTTCGATCAATCGACAAATAATGTTTTCCATTTATTCAGTTATATATTTTAATCGTTATTTTAAATGAATATGTCATAGTTTTTGAAAGAAATATGCAAAGGATTGATGTTATAGGTTTTTCGTGCACGTGTTAGTTAAATAGAAGCTAATGTTTTAAAAATTATATTCAGCTTCCTGAAAAGCCACAGATTCCTTCAATATCTGGGTCAAAATTATGGAATGATGGAGTCATGGTAAGCATAAACTTCATGGCCAATCTACCCAATCATATGGCTAGGGGAGCCTGTAGTGTTTATGGGGCTGTTAAAAGACAGATGGCAGATATCAACAAATAGGTAGAAAATTAAATCGTGTATCATATTGTTAGTACCGTTTTACATATTTTGTGTACAAATTATATAGCTGGCATCTACAAATAAGGCAATTATTTATTGTATTCCTCTGTTCACTTTGTATAGATTAAAACTTATACAACATTGTTATTTATTTTATGTGATATGCTTTTTATAAAAGCGCGTGAATAATAAAGATACTGCAGAAGTCATCCACAATTCATTGAAAAACGTGTATATTTACAATGTTACGTATGAGGTATGAAATAGACTTTACCCAATGTAAATTCGGTAAGCCCTGACATGACTTCGGGGCCACCTTTTATACTGTTTATACTCAAAAGCAAATCTATTTTTACGGTTGTGTGAAATATACAGTTACCTACATATAGGGAACAAAATAGCTATTACCTCAACAGTTTTTCGCCTCGTTGGCGGAACACTCGCGTACTTACATAAATTTGATGCAATACTGTTAGTTTT
The DNA here is from genome assembly GCA_929113495.1 of Andrena minutula. Taxonomy (NCBI): domain Eukaryota; kingdom Metazoa; phylum Arthropoda; class Insecta; order Hymenoptera; family Andrenidae; genus Andrena; species Andrena minutula. The sequence goes on along the minus strand of OV815996.1, from coordinate 1,072,068 downwards.
ATATCCTAAAGAAAGAACAATGTATCAGGGGCGGATTAAGGAGCCTTTCTTGGAGGGAGCGAAATATATAAAAGTACGTAAGTACTTTATATTTTAATATCTCCATCTGATATTATAGCCTAAATAATTAAATTCATATTAATTATTTATACAGAATAATACACAATATCATAATATTTTTATATTTTATTATTCGTGGGGGAGCGATTGCCCCCCTCTGATTCCGCCCCTACGATGTATTATGTATTTCAAATAGAGGCGGGAGACCTTACACATTTTTCAGCCGCCTCTAGTTTTTATATTATGAATTTAATATTTAAAAAGAAGTATTTTATTTTGCATCTATGACTAGACTGTTTTTATATCGTTGTTTGTGAGGACTAATGTTTTAAAATGTGGCCCCATGGACTGTGAGGCCTTTCACATTCATTGACCACGCTAGCAGGATCCCGTAAGCACTTCACAGTTGACACATCTTCACAGCAGCGTCTTTCGTCTCGTGATCGAAGTCAATTGCAGTTTTTCGGTTAAAACTCGTTAGAATTTCGAACAGTGCACGCCTGACCTGACTTTCAGGCTGAAAGTTTCACCAGACTATATACATATTCGCCATTAAGAACAATAGCTGTGTGCAGTTTTTCGGATGCTGGCATCAAACTTTGTGTAAATAAGGTAAGTTATTACTTCCATTAAACGTTAATTATTAAACGTATATATATATATATATATATATATATATATATATATATATATATATATATATATATATTAAAATGTCGTACCACGAATCATAAATTACACAAAGAAAGCGTTGCGATGTCCTGGAGATATTGTATAAAAAGTACCTCATGTTTCTACTTCAGCAAATGTTTTTTCATAATCGCCGGTTTCTTTAATTCTAATTATGGTGAGATTGGTACAATTAATATCTATGTGTATAATTGCATTTGCGGTCTACGGGAGTGATTGCGAATAGAAAATCAATCGAGTTGATGGCGCAGCACCTGAAAATTGTTTGGCAACAATTCCATATATTATTTGAAACGCATCGTGCATAGTGTAATATTGGCAGCCATCGCTGCAGAATTGAGAACGACTGGTAAGAAATTCCATACGAAAACTAATCCAAAAATGAATATGTTTAAATTGAAAATATCGTTGTTTCTGACCTTACCCAGACCTAACCCCAATTTATAAAATAATTTAAAGATCGTCTTAGTTAGTCACATATTTCGTCAAATAGAAAAGAAAGAAGAGTCGCAATAAAAAGTAAACACATTCGTCCTTTATCCTGGCTGTTCAGTTCGAGTTTATTTAATGCAATCTGTTTGAACGCTATACTTGTATTCTGGAACAGGAATAATCAAACATTCATAATTTCCCATATCTTTATTTAATATATGTAGAAGGAAGGGAAGAAATGATTTATTCAATCATTTCAAGTTACATTTATTCTTACATTCTATCAAAGTATTCCAAGTTAAAGAAATTCTTATAATGGACTAGAATATTTTACAATTGCAGCTTTGACAATTGGCTCAGTTTTCAGTTGTTGACGAATTATCGGATCTTATCACAAGTAGATTGCTGTGTCTGGAGATCTGTATAGGGATAAGTGGAGTTAAAGTTTCTTTGATTTTCTTTTAATTTAGACATATTATTGCATTAGAGACTAAGCATTGTCCAAATAGAATGCTGTTTTCATATGCTTTGCCTAAATCGAAGTGGGATGGTATCCCAGCATCATTATTTTTTACATAGCCTGCTGTATCAATCAATAGAAATCAGTAGTACAGTTGAAAGTGTCGTTCTAATTAAAAAATATTGATTCGCTATTCGCAGAAGCTTGAATATTTACATGTTTTTTATCGATTGCTCCTAAACTTCCAAACTCATTTCTTTCCAGTTTTCCTTGTTTGGAAGAGGCTTAGCATTGTACATTATTTATTAGACTATTGCTCTACATGTTTCATGTACAATTGTGGATGTAGTGGAGTGTTTAATATGATAGTTAAGGTAGATGAGCCAATTAGTATGCTCTGTTGCAGGACTTCTGGAGTTCTTCCCGCAGCATTTCGGCTCTGCCGCAGATGACGTTCTTTCCAAGACTTCTCGTGGGAACAGATGGAGCGATATAGATCAACTGGATTGATACCCGACGAAGATTGGGCAAACTCACTGAACTACAGTTCGTTTGAACGGCTGACTAGTAGCGATGACTTTGGAGAGTGGGAGTTCGACCCATACGATTCGAAGTATGACGACTTCAACTACAAGGATGAAGACAAGGACGAGGAACTGGTTACGAACTACTGGAAGAATGGGAGTGAGGCGTGGCAGCCAGAGGGGATCTTGGTAGATCCCTGTGAGGTCGACTCAAGGATGGAGGACCTTCCCCACCAACAGCAGTATCGCCAAAAGATCGCGGAGATACAGAGGACGAGTGCATTCCTGGCCGAGGTAAAAAAATCCTTGGACACGGTAGTGAGGATGGTTGACAATTACGGCGACGAGACCGCCGCCGCGAAGAAGCTCCTGGTAGCCTTCCGTGGAGCCCTCGGTTCAACGAAATATCACGGGCTGGCTAAGAAGCTGCAGGACCGGAACTTCATAAATATGCAGAGGCTCCAGGATTCGGGATCCGAGTCGGATTCCGACTTCAACTGTTTCGCAAAGGGGATGTTGATGCCTGCCCCCCCAACGCACATCGCAGGAAGAATGGAGATAGACTTCGCGGTGCCCGGCCCGTCCTCGGCGGCACGACCGTCCCCCCCAGAATTGGAGAACGCACAGACTGCCTATTTAAACCGCTTGGTGGACAAGATGGAGAGGAGGGTTGACGGGAGGACGAAGTCCTCTGAGCAAGAGATGATTTTCTCCGGGGAGGTGGAAGCCCCAGCAGCCATACCAACAAATACGGGACCCAAGAAGAAGAAGAAAAAGAAGAAGGGGATGTCTCTCTCAGTCACTGCGCCCGGGACTCCTGATACTTCCTGGTCTTTTGTTACACCCTGGGCTCCTGTTTCACCTACAAGCCCCCCAATACCGATAACGAGCAGCAGTTGGGTTGCCCAGTCTACACCGGGCCCCGCTAGTAATGGACAGACGACATGGGAACGGACGGTCCCTCTTCCTGCTGCCAAGAAGAAGAAGAAGAAGAAGAAGAAAAAGTCCAAGGAAGTGGCCCGGCAGCAGTTGCCACAGCCGCAGATGCTGCGTCCGCCCAAGACTGCGGCGATTGCTCTAACCGCCGCGGCTGGGCGGGAGGACGAATTCGGGGCTACGATGGCCTGGGCGATGTCCACGGTGAAGGTGGACGAGCTTGGCATCGACAAGATACGGCCAAAAAGGGCGGTGTCTGGAGGACTTCTTTTAGAAATCCGTGGCGCCAAGGCCCATGCAAAGGCGGCGGCCCTGAAGACCGGACTGGAGAAGGTCCTACGAGGGACGGGTGTCCGGCTATCTTGCCCCCAAAAGTACGCGGAGATTCGCATTTGCGGGCTCACAGAACTGGCCACCCCCAAATCAGTACAGAAGGCCGTGGCCGCCGCCGGTGGCTGTGAGAAGGAAGACGTCACCGTCGGAGAACTCCGACGCGACAGTAATGGACTGTTTTCAGTGTGGGCCCGTTGCCCCGTCAGGACGGCAGCAAAGCTCGCGAAAGATGGACAGATAACCGTCCACCCCTTCCTGGCGAAGGTGATGACCTTAGCGCAGCGACCGCTCCAGTGTCACCGGTGTCTGGAGTTTGGACACGTCCAGCATTGGTGCACCAGTACTGTTGACAGGAGGAACCTGTGCTACAGGTGTGGAGGGACGTCCCATAAGGCCAAGGACTGTTTCGCTGCTCCCAGGTGCCCTGTTTGCGCAGACCTGGGAGTGCCGGCTAACCATAGAATAGGGGGGCAGGGGTGTCATCCACCCCCCAAGAAGATGATGACCGGGAAACTTGAGAGTGGTGTGGCGCCTGCACAAGCGATCCCTGGAATGCTCCCCCCGGAAACCCCCACCACTTCAAGGAAGAGGAAGAAGAAAGCGAAGAGACCGTGGACGCGTGAGCGCGCGTCGGACATGTCTGCATCCTCCGAGCCCTCCGAGAAAAGGAGTAAAATAAGCACGGTTGCACAGGCGCCCCTGCTTCCGACTTCCAAGGTATTTCCCTCGGTGGCTGCCGCAGGTGCAGCGCCTAGACCAGTGGCTCTGAAGCGAGCCTGTCCTGTTACAAACGCGAGTACACTGACGGAGATGCTGAGCGTTGCTCTCAGGAAAGCTTCCGAGATGCCCTCTTCAAGCACTATCGCGGGCGTCACAGCAGCGCCGAAAGCCAAGAAGCGAAAGGTGGCGGATGCGGGGGATTCTGTCAATCCCCCAGGAACGTCGTCTTCAGGGACTGCCGCAGTCATCACAGCACCGTTGGAAGCTAAGGAGCTGAAGGATGAAGGGTGTGCTATCAAGCTCCCAGCCCTCGTGGTTCAAAAGGACGAACCGTCCACGATCACAGACGCGGCGCCTTCCGTGGACGCGGATCCCGACGTATCCCTCTCGGTAACTGCCACGAGCCCAGAGTCTGGACAAGTGGCTCTGCAGGTGTCCCCTCAGGGAGTGGCCCCCGCCACAAATGCGAAGACAACGTGTGACATGCTGGTCCTTAGGCAAGAGGCACCTGGGACTACAGTAGTCATCCCGACAGCGCTGGAACCCCTTGCGGTTCAGAAGGACGATAAGGCTACGGTTGCAAAGGCGGCCCCTGCCGTGCAGGCGGATTCCAAGAACCCTTCCGTGGACGCGGTTCCCATCGTACTCCCCCCGGTAACTGCCAGGGGCGCAGCGCCTAAACAACTGGTTATGCAGGTGACCCCTCAGGGTATAGTGTTCCCCCGTTGGATCCCAATGTCAATTACAAGACGATGTGCGGAGTCATAGAAAACACTACTCGATTGGGACCTGTAGCGGGGGTGCACAAACAAATGTTTATACTATATTATCTTAAAAACAAATATTTTTATGAAACATCGTAAATCTTGGCATAAAAACATAATCACTTCTAACCGAAAATAGGTTTTTTTGTTTTTTTTTTTGTTTTTTTGACAGATTGCGTATATTATTTTATAAGTTTAACTTAAGATTCATACTAAGCGACTTCGAAAACCCCAAGATACCAAGTTTATAAGCTGAATGACATATTTTTTTATATACATACATGGTTGCGTATTGGATAGTCATTTTGAATTCAGATTACTAACCTCGAACTTCGGGGAGAAATTTATAAAATAAAAATGTTTATAATTTTCCATGTACCAAAATAATTTTTCAATTTGCAAAACTACTAAAATACGTAAAACTTTCCAGTTTAAAATGACACAAGGATGCACTCAATTCGATAAATTTTCCGACAAAAATTCCTAATAACGGTCGTTAAACAATGTTCCTGTTTTCGAATCGCAATTTATATTGAAAAACTTTTATTTTCCGATAGATTTCAGTTTCATATTTTAGTAGATTTCCATAAATTTGGAAACGAACACGTATTGATTCATTGGAAAGGCGCCTTTTCTGTTTCACACTGTCGATGTAAACCGCCGCAATGGCAGCCTGCGCAAAATGGCGGCGTTGTGTTACACTTGTTAAAGAATAAAGATCGTTGCATTATGAGTTATGAGGAATGTATAAACTGTGTGTAATAATTAAGTGAATAAAACAACAGTAACTACCATGCCTACGCAAGATATATCAATTGCGCAACCAGTGACGCCCGAGGTTGAAGAAAATAATGCACCCTCGTCCCAACCGATCGTGGGCATTATTTACCCTCCACCGGAGGTTAGAAGTATCCTTTGACAATATTTTGTTAATTCAGCAAAGTATAATCATTATTTTTCAGCTAATTTATTAGCAATATTGAAAATAGCGATATCTTATACCTTATGCAAAAAATATAGATATTGTTGACAAGACTGCCAGTTTTGTGGCTAGAAATGGACCTGAATTCGAGTCAAGGATCAGGCAGAACGAGCTTGGAAATCCGAAATTTAATTTCTTGAATTTTGGCGACCCGTATCATGCGTATTATCAGCATAAAGTAAAAGAATTTAAGGAAGGGAAGGGTCAAGAGCCGACTCTAGGGTCTGGACCTGGAAAGACAGTTAATCTCACAGCTCACCAGAAACAACAAGAAATTTTGAAACAGGTCGAGCAGCCATTTGTCCCAAAAGATCCGCCTACGGAGTTTGAATTTATCGCAGATCCGCCATCTATCTCTGCTTTAGACCTGTATGTATTAATCACTGCTTTGTTTATTCTATAATTGCGCAATATTTAATATAATATTTCCTTTTCTTCAAGGGATATTGTAAAACTGACAGCACAATTCGTAGCTCGTAACGGTCGTCAGTTTTTAACTAATCTAATGAATCGAGAACAGAGGAACTTTCAGTTCGACTTCTTACGTCCCCAGCATTCTTTGTTTCAATACTTCACAAAGCTCTTGGAACAATATACAAAGGTGAAACAAAGTGTTCTTCGTAAATAATCTCGTATTATTCCCACAATTACTGATAGTTAATAATTTTCAGGTGTTAATTTCACCGAAAGATTTATTACCGCGTCTTCGCGATGAAGGATGTAACATGGACAAAATTCTGGAGCAAGTTAAATATCGTGCAGAGTGGTTGAAGTATCAAGAAGCTCAGAGACGTAAGGAAGAAGAAGAACTGGAGCGTGAGAGAGTTGCTTACGCACAGATTGATTGGCACGATTTTGTCGTGGTGGAGACAGTCGATTACCAGCAGTTTGAAGTTGGTAATTTCCCAGCACCGACAACTCCGGACGAAGTTGGTGCTCGTGTGCTCATGCAGGTAAGGAAACATTATTCAAATTGCACTTTCGTATACTGATCTATATTATAAATGTTTAGGAGAGGATAGAAGAAGGCGAGGATGTCGAGATGCAGATTGACAGCGACGGGGACGACGACATGCAGAATCGCACGGAGGGTGAGAAGGATCGCGCTAAAGACAACAATCAAGTGAGTATAAAGTTTAATGAAATAAACGAGACAAATATTCTCCCGTATCTGCAACGTGGTGCTCGTTTTAAGGTACAAGACATGGAGGAGGATTCAAGCGACGAAGACGACGTGTCGCCTCCCGGTGACTCTCACAAGTCGAAAGAATCGAAGCCGCGCGATAGTAATAGTATGCAGCCTCCGCCGTTGCCTCCTACGCCTGGAAATGTTGTAGTGAAGAAAGGATACGATCCTAAACAACATGGTAAGTAAAAGTAACTCGCGAATAATCTACGGACAAATGCTAATAAATTACGGCACTATCATTTTAGCGGCTAACAAAACTGTGCGCCCCGTTGCTCCCGACGAGTACTTGATCTCTCCGATCACTGGAGAACGCATACCCGCGAGTAAGGTCCAAGAGCACATGCGGATCGGGCTACTGGATCCACGTTGGGTGGAGCAGAGAGATAAGCATCTAGACAAGCTAGCCCAGGAGACAGTGTTTGCGCCTGGCACAGCAATCGAGGCTAGTTTGAAGCAACTTGCCGAGAGGCGTACCGATATCTTCGGTGTCGGCGACGAGGAAACCGCGATTGGTAAAAAGATCGGCGAGGAGGACAAGAAGAAGGACGACAAGGTGACGTGGGACGGGCATACATCGAGTGTCGAAGCCGCGACTAGGGCTGCCAGAGCGAACATCACTTTGGAGGATCAGATCCATCAGATACACAAGGTCAAAGGGCTTCTTCCTGACGAAGAGAAAGAGAAGATCGGTCCCAAACCCGCCAATCGTGCCGCAGAATTGTCGCACATGGCCGCAGCTGCCTCGAAGCCTCAAGCTACGCTAAAAGCACCGCCTAAACCACCAGCTCCAAAGCCAGTGCCGGTCCCAACGCAGCCACCACCACCGCCAACCATGAGTATGCCTACTATGGGCATCCCTCAGCCGATGATGCCGCAGCCACCGATGATGATGATGGCTCCTATGCCTCCCATTCGACCACCGCCACTAATGAGTAAGTAAAATCGCGAACTAAAATATTCCACCTTGAGCAGGTAGGAGTTTCTACGTCCTGCTTCACGTTTCTGTTCTGTTTCCCAATTTAGCGCCAGCAATGTCGCCATTTATGCCAACGCCGCCACCTATGCAACCGCCAATGTCGTCTGCCGTGAGTATTTATGAATGTAAAACGATAGTTGATAATTGTGTCTTTAATTATGCTGTTTGAAAATTTGTATGACTTACTCTGTTGCAGATTGGAATGAAGCATCCTTCTGAACCGATGGATGAGGAACCTCAGGCGAAGAAACTGAGAACGGAGGATTCGCTGATACCCGAGCAACAGTTCTTGGCTAGGAATAAGGTACTGACGCAAGTGGATATATGGCTGCGAGCATGTAAAATCATGTGTTCTATGTTTTTATAGGGTCCTGTACAGTTGAATATTGCCGTGCCGATGATGACTGAGAAGGCAGAATGGAAGCTGAACGGCCAGACACTGAACATTACTTTGCAAGCGAGCGACACCGTGGCGACGATGAAGGCTCTTCTTCACGAGCAAACGGGCATGCCACCTGGTAAACAGAAGCTGCAATATGAGGTACGGGATGAAGTTCATCTGTTTAAAAAATTAAAAGATTTTATTTATAAACTTCCGTCTAACGATAATTATTATTCTTTTCCAGGGAATGTTCTTTAAGGATAGCAACAGTCTTGCATATTATAATTTAACATCTGGTAACGTAATTAACCTTCTACCGAAGGAAAGAGGTGGTAGGAAGAAGTAAAAGAAATATCTAAGTAACAAGAGTTTGAAAAGTTTACATGATCATTACGTAAAAGTGCATGGACTCTTTCCTGAGGAATTGAAAAATATATATATTAACGGCATCCAACTAATCCAATGTCGCCGCAGTCATTGAAGGTAAATAAAATCCACCATCAATTAAATCCAATTTCATTCTTTATTATCATCGTTCGCTTTATTCTATAACCATAATAAATTAGCATTCAATAAATTAATAATATATTATAGCAAAATTTATAAATATACACGTATAAAATCGTTTCGCTCGGAAGCGTGGCTTTCGATTTAAAAAATTGCACTTAGCTTTACCTTGTACTGTTATCAGTAAGCCATTAGCGATTCGTGGTTAATTAGATTATCCAATAAAACGTTAAAAAGAGCGTTTGCAAAATATATAAAATATATATATTTATAGCGTCTTTTCTATCGTAACACTTACCGCGAAGATTCTTAGTAACTTCCTCCTAAAAGCTTTCTTTCTATCAGAGATTCTCGAGAACATCCATAAACATTTTTAATATCTTCGAGTGGATTAGCTTAAAATCAAAGTTAGTCAAGCCTTTTGATATTCTCGGCGAAAAAGCAGTCTTCTAAAAATTGCTTTAAAAATATCGTATAAAAATCTATCACGCGATAGAATGGAATCCTTCGTTTATCACTGTTATATAATATGTTAAATGCTAAAACGCTTTGCTACCCTCTCCTAATATTATGCAATATGAAGGCCCCTTCGTGTTAATGATTTCTCCCGACTATTACACCCTTTGCATCCTTCAATTTGTACTTGGCTTCTTTTTAATCTGTTCCACGATTTTTCGGTAACGCGCAACCATCGATTTATATATCTAAAAGAAATAGAAAATGCGCACATATAGAACATAAATTACTTAATATAACACAAATCCATCTGCAACTTACTGACTCCGCGTCGTCGTAAGGACGACAAACGAGCTTCGGTTCTGGCAAACAGCGTGTTATCTCGCCAAAGTTACATTCGCTTTTTGATAAAACGTGTTTTGCTTGATAAGCTGCGCCCATCATCGCCGAATTCGCTATTTCCTGTGAAATTTGATCAATAACACACTGAATAAGAATATATTCTTGAAGTTTTCTCGCTTAAACGGGCAGCCAGAAAATTAGAAATCATTTTAACTGGTACTGAAAAATCTCAAATTACCGATATGTACACTGGTGAATTGAATACGTCGGAGAGTACTTGCAGTATAGCTTTATTCGCAGATGCACCTCCCGTCGCAATGATGCGTGTATTTGGTCCTGTAATTATTTAAACCACCGCGATAAATAATGATTTCATAGCGCAGGATCTCTCCCAGTAGGAACTGTTGAAATTTCTCGTCTTTCCTTTTTCTACTTACCGATAACGAAACCGAAGTCCTCGGCGTGCGCTCTTTTCGCGACGAATTGGCCCTCAATCAGAGCTCTCACCTCCACTTCCTTCGAACTGTAGCGCGATATCTCGTCGTTGGCTTTGTTGAATCTATGATCGCCGATGATGGGCGGCAGAATTTCTTGCGCGTCGAAATATACAGCCAAATTTCCGAAATTACCCCGTGGCGTGCTTTCCAGTAATTCGTTAAAAATTTGCCAAGAGCCTTGCGCTGCGCTGTCGCGTATCCGTTCGCGAGTTAAAGATCCATTTTTGAAGCTGAAAATTTGCAGTCGCTGTATCTTAACGTCCGAGTCATTAACATCTTTCTAATACCGGTTTAATCGATTAATTTTCAGTTTTGGAATACTTTCCAGCATATCCGCAGATATTTGAAATTTGTATGACACTGTGTTTTTGAAAATATTTCAATTTTGGTACGTTATTTGATTCTTGTGAATATTCTATCTTAAAGGACCACTTCATATGGAAAAATTACGTATTACTGCAAACATTTTTTGTACTAATACAAAAACAGAGAAGGTTCCTTTAGATTTTTCATTTAAAATAACAGAATGTCAAAAGAAGATTCACAATTCATATTCAGTTTTCGTGAAAAGTTTCCTAGTATCTATTTAATAATTGAAAGTAGCCCGTTATTTACCAAAGCAGCGCCATGTAAGCATCGTCATCGATGGGGTTGCAAAAAATGTGCCCTTCCAGTGCAGTTTTCGGTTTGTTCAGCCACAAGAACAAAGTGTCGCTTGTTCCTAAGCTGCATGCGATATCTCCTTCCTTCAATCTCATTCCTATAAAAACCGAAAATTCTTTCATTATTTGCTATTCCCAAATCGAAAGAATACGGTGATTCACATCTTCAGCCACCACTTCGAAAGTCCATAATGAACATTCTACTTGAAGATACGGAATTAATATTGGCTCTCTGAAGTTATTAGCTGCAGTGCTGACGAAATATTGGAATACAATGCCAAACACCGACAAACCATCACACCCTTAAAATCTCATATCCAAAACTCAATCATCACAACAAAATAATAATATTGCTACATCAGTATCAGCACAAATGCCATCGAGTTTAAAAACTCCACTGCTACAAGATCAAAATACAAGCAACATTCCACTCCGAGTAACATTCTTCGAGTTCACCTTACGAAAACTGGGCACACATGGATCGCCTAAAATACCAAACGACTCTGAAAAAATCATTCACCGGCTCTGCCAGCGGTAAATTATAGTTTGCGTGAAAAATCTCATTAATCATTTCTCGCGAGAGCGAAAGTCCCGCGTGTCTGTGCTCGGCGATTGGAAACGTATTTGCAAGTTGGCATGAATATTCATGAGCGATCGTGCACGAGCAAAATCAAGACTCGTCGTCAGAGGAGGAAGTGGTGCGTAGAAATTAATACCGTCGGTGGAAGGAAGAAAAAATATAGAGGAAAATTCGTATCCGCGTGCGCTTACCTATCAGAGAACCTGAATTGTCCCCCGTGAACGCAGTTATCCTGCATGCCTCGTCGAAGCCGAATCTCTCCACGAAATAGGACGAAATTGGGCCGATATCGCTGCACGAGGAAACAGGTTTACCTAGTTTTTCTCTCAGATCCGGACCACAGGCCTGAATGAACAGCAATCCAGAAGTGAATAATAAAAAACACGAGGATACGTGGCGCCTTATTATTATTATCTAAAGCACCGGCTCTTTTAAGTGACTAGTGCCGTGGTAGTACCGTGAATTAATTTTGTGGGCGCAGGTGGACGTCGAGTTCAGACGTTCGCGATAATTATCTTTTAACACAGTTCTAACAAGGAAAGTTAGGCAACACGAAAAGATGCTGAAGATATAATACCCTATTGTATAATATTTGTTACTATACTAAATACGACTGTTTGGAATATTTAATGTAAAATTGAACAAAAATCGATGACAATTTACCTCTAATAGCACGTCGTCCCAATCTTTCGTACGAATATTGAGCAAATTCATGCCAGACCCATCGGACAAATCGATGGGTGCAATATCCCCCAGAAACAGGGAAGCGAGAAAGCTGCTAATCAAAGAAATTCTCTGAAAACACATGCAAGCATATTAATTCTGAAAACTTGTGTGCGTCTATACTATCTTCATTGCAAAGAATGTATATTAGTAATCAGTATACAGCCACATATCATACAACTACATATTAGACATTTCTTCAAACAGAAATTGCATAAAACACTGTGTATTAAAAAATCGAAGATTCAAACGGAAAATAATTCGTTAATCAGAACACACTATTAATTCAAGCAGTTCTATTATATTTCATCTGTTTCCATTGAGGTTACTTCACGCACCGAATATCTCGATCGATTTTCCGTCTCTGATTTTTTTGTCAACGAAGCCGGGAGTTTTTTTAGTATACCTCAGTGTTGCTGTACGCCTCCGACCTCCTGCGTGCTATTTTCGCTATCTGAGGTCCTGAGAATCTCTCGTACGCCCGTGATCCCGTTATCTCTGCCAATTTCTGCAATCATATTCGTGAACCTCGTACCAGGGCTAATTGATTAGCGTATTAATCGATGTGCCGATTAATTATGAATCCGAGCCGGACGGTACTGGCTGTTCCTTCGGCAGGTATCGTTTAACTCCGTAATTTATAATATTACCACGGAATAGAGGAAGTCGTGGTGGTGCCGGGATGTGACATTCATCGATGCCAATTGCAAGCAACTTTATTGTCGATCGCGAGCAATAAAAACGGTAAAATATTTGATTAATTGCATAGAGGTCAAGTTCTCGACGTCCAGATGCGTCTAAAAATAACGGAATGGGTAACGGACCGCTACCCTTTTACCCTTTTTCCCCGACTATCATTCTGGTCGTCGACGCTTTGAAAAAAAATATGGATAGGTATAATATATAGTATTTCGAGGCGATACGATCTCGGATTTTGAATGAGAGAAAAGGAAGACTATTGGCGGCGACTGCGACGACTGTAAATTGCGAATTAATTCTTTGGCTCCGATGAATATTCATAGGAGTTACGGTTAAAAATTTCTGCGGAATGGCTCGGCGTCTATTTTTAGGATTCTCTTGAATTCGATCGTTGAAATTTGGGTGTATGACATTTTGAAGTGGGATGATGGTATAGTGTCCTCGTGCCTTCCGGTAGTGTAGGTGCACTTGTGGTTAGGGAAGAGGGTTGAGCATTGAAATTTAAGAGAAGGTTGCATACTTGAGGACCACCCACGATTTCCTCCAAAATATTGCACTCCTTGGTCGTGCTGGAGTCCATCCACACAGGCGACGGGGTCACCGAAAATGATGTGATGAGCTGCTCGTGCAAGAATTTCCCGGGATCCAGTTGCCGCAAGTGATTTCGACTGCTCTTGCCCCAGTAAACTGTGCCATGTTGCTATGCAATTATGAACAAAGATAACGTTATCGACGGTTTCGTTTTTCTCTTGAAGCACAGCAAAATCGTCGCGGCTGTAAGGATCGAGCGTTGCGAAATTTCTTTCGATGCTGACCCGAACGAAAGGGGCACTTGCGATCGAACTTTACTTTTACCGTGCGATCAAATTAAAACATAAACATTTGGGTGGAAAGAGTATTAAAATATATGGGTTTTCATCCGAGTTAAATGTTTGGTATCGTTTAATTTCGATGGCTATAGTTTGCCATCGAATATATTTTTAATGAAGAATATTAGGTAGAAAAAAAGAGTTCGAAAAGGTGGATTTTCATTTATCAATCGTGGTATCAGTATGTGTAACTTTCGATGGAAAAATAATTTTTACCTGTGCGCATCCTGAAATAGCGGCTACTTTGCTAAAATCCACGCCGCAGACACGTAATTTATCGAGAATCATGTCCAGAGCTTTCACCCACATCAAAGTGGGCACCACCACCAGGTGTGGCTCTTCTTTTTTTTGAATAACTCCTCCATACGTTCTAAAACATCAAATTCACTCGAGGATAGCTGTACGAATAATTTGAGAACGAAATTTTAATTTTTAAACTGCAAATCATGGAATAATGAGGCTCTCGATACGATTCTAAAAAAACTAAAATTGCATTACGCTCTGGTTGCTATTTGGGTATTAGTTTAATTGTGAAATTTCGGTAAAACATTAACGTTCTATCTTCATTTATTCAAACACTTAGCTATATAACTTAGAAATACATCTACAGTTCAGATATTCTCCTAGCATAATAAGAGTACTTGTAATTTGTAATCTTCCTTTACAAAAATTACAACTTTTTCTTCGCTAATCTACTTTAAATTTCTAAGGGTGCATGAGAGCGTAACAAAACGTACCTAAATTCAGGCAGATCATTGTCGAATTGGACGCTGGTCTCGCAGAGAACACCAAGATTATTATCAACGACCACTGCTTTCAACTGGAACGGTGAAACGTGGCTAAGTTAGTTCGCATCTCGGTTCATTAAATTCGTATTACAGGCTCTGTTCGATTTATTGCACACGACGCGGTATAAATAACACCCAACAAGGTTGCTCGAAAGGAGAAACGAAGCTGCACGGAGTGGCCCATTAGACACGCTACCCGTAACGTATTCGAAATATCACTCCGAGAGTTGAAATTCGAAAAGTAATATTCTGGCCGGGCCGAATGAATATGCAAACGATCGCCTCGCGATGGGCAAACATGCAGTTTTACACGTGCCGTTTGCCGTGCAGAAACGTTTACACGTCTAGCTGGGAATAAGAAGCGTGAAATATTTCGACGCTCACACTCGTCGTTATGCAAAATCACCGGCAGTTTTTAACGGGTGAATTACGCTGGATTCGAGCGAGGATTAACGGACAGATAAAAATCGTGTCCCATGAGTATCGATTACGCCGATAGCGGCGTGCTTTTCCCCTGATGCGCACGAGAATTTCGCAATTTTTTATCTATTCGCCTGTTTTTCGCCTCGCGAGCGCGTATTTGCCAATTTCAATTATCTTTTCGACCGCCTCTACTGTTCCGCATTTTTTCTCGTTAAGGAGATACACTTCTCTTTCGCGCATCGTATCGCTCCGCCACTCGGTGTTATCGTGGCATTAGATAATTGTGACCCAGCGTGCGCGCGCGAGTCACTTAGTGAACACTTGTATCAATCGATGAAGATGTGTTGCCCCTATTGCCTCGTCGAAATACATATCCATTCCTCGAAGACAAAAGTATACCGCGGATCGTTGCAATACTGACCGTCAAGCGTTTAACGAAAAATTTTATTTCAATTACATCAATATCCGCTACGTTTACGTAGTTTATTGTTTTCCGAAGTTTTCCGAAGATTAGTTTCGTCAGATCTTTATAAACAATAGGTTACATAAGTAGCCGATCGTAGTATGTAAACGGGAAACGTCACGAAATGATTACTAATATTTGCTAGTGGAGATAAGACACTGTACACCTAAGAAACATTTAGAAATCTGAAATATAAATTCTCCCCGTGAGCCAAGAAAATATTTAGCCTCCATTTAAAAATACACATTCTGGGCTACAACAGTAAGGGGTACGATAAGTAAAAGGCCCTATTTACGTGTACTATTCTATAATGAAATACGATATTCAATGACAATCTGCGTCCACGTGAAAAGGAGCAGGAATTCCGCATAATTACCAGTACATTTAATTACAATATCCCCTGACAAAGAACTCTTCCACAAGCACGCGGTTCTTGTCTATTCGAATAAAACGCGCGTAATCAAGCGCATGCGCGCGCAGCGATGCGCGATGGAAACCAGTGACCGAGCATCGGTGGGACACAAAAGAAAGAACGACTGTACGGACCAACTAATGTCGACTTCCTGCGCGTTACCGTCCATATGACCACGCAGGCTGTTTCCGCGTGGTAAGTGAAGCTCGGAAGCCTGGGTGAAAAATCGTGGACAGGAATGAATGATAGAAGAGGAACGGATGAAACGAGGCTTGAACGCACAGTATACTCTGTCATCCGTGGCTAGCGTCGACGATATGGTTTTTGCACGGCGAGGAAGGGTGCCCAAATGTCACAAAGATTACTCACTACAGACTATTCGATCAGTGGCGAGAAATGGTTCGCCAGGTCGCACGGCTTTCAGAGGATTTACCTGCTGTGTGCTGAGATCTAGCCCTAAGTATGTCGCGTTCGAAGCAGCGCCCATATCTCGACCGTACACTGACACGCGATGCGACGAAACCGTGAAACGAGCACTGTGCGGCGAGGACGCAGCGGGGCCAGTCGGGTTTCGAGCAAAATCGAGGCACGATTGGTCGTGCGAGCGGCTTTGATAGTCGGGAAACTAACGTACGAATGATCTAAGCTCGTGTGTGGCCTACGCCGGCCCTCAGTACGAGCCGAGGCATCGTTACGCGCTGTTTCGCCCACTTTACGGCGCAACGTGACTGAGTCGGGAGTAATCTTATCGTTATTATTAAAAATATAGTGACGGCAGTTGCGTAAGGCTGATTAACGAGCGACGAAAGCCATCCGTGCTGGCATTATTCGTATCTCCATACGTTTCCATGATAATTCTATCCACGGATGAATTTCGTCGTCCTCGAAGAGAGAGGTTAAGTTCCAGTCGATACTGCGTCTGCAGAGAAGGCTGGAGTTTCTTTACCGGCGGATGTAGCGCGTAGGTACCCCGTGGGAGCGTTACCTGCGCTACACCTGCTGCGCAAACTTCCCGGCGAATAAAAGTGAGCATGGGTGTTGAGGATCGCGAGTCAACGCGATCTGAGATGCTTTTGAGACAAGATGCATCTTGTATGCTATGTATGCATCTCTCAGAAAGGAATTTAAAATTAGTAACGATTTTTTAGAATGACACTAGGCTGTGGTAGAAGGTCATGTAATAAGAGGAGGTGATAACTTGAATTGGACTTAAATTGTAGGAATCAATGAATGTCCGCGGCTCCTTCAATATTAACTGTAAAGCCGGGAATCCGCCATTTTAGTTTAGCTTCCGGTGGATTCCCAGCTATTGTGTTTGTAGACTCATATTTGAAGTCAGCTTCAGAATATATCACTACTCCAATAGTAGTGTGTTTAAATTTCAAATTACTTAAAACACCCTATCAAGTAATCAATAATTAAAGAATGCTTCCTCTACGAAGCAAGGGACCGCAAAATCACCAATTCCTCCAGCAACCGTGACCACTAAACCGCTGTGTCAGAGTGTATTTACAACCCAAGCTGCACCGAAGACCCGCGAAGTCGCGTCCCAGAAAGTCGAAAGTATCGGAGAAGCAAACGCCCCGGGATCCTGGACCATTACACGGGGTCCAGACGTACATAAAGCTCCGGCCGAAAAACAATTATCAAGAACTACAGCGCGGGACCATAATAATCTCTGAGGAAGTATCGTCCCTGTAATGTGTGGCATCGTTTTTCTGCGAAAGGCGAAAACGAGGAGCCCGAAGGCGATCGTACAGCTCTCTCGTGCTGCCCGGCACTGGGTGGTAGGTCTGGTGCATCGCGTTGCAATCGGTTGTAGCAACAATAACTGGAGTGCAGTGGTGGGCTGCATCGTGGAGGGGCAGAAGTATGAGGGAGAGCGGAGAGGACAGGGGGGACTGGAAGGAGAAGGAGGATTGTTAAGTTATGTTAGTCGATGCACGGGTTTGTTTGCGTAGTCGTTGACGGCGGGTACACCACGAGGGAAGCCGTGGTTGGAGAGAAACGGCAAACGAGGGAGAGAGGAGGGTGGGGGAGAGGTTTGCCGACGAGGGTGCCAGGGGGTCTGGCCCAAGCCTGTTTGTCGGTCCCGTTGCCCTATAATCGTGGTATACGGATAATGGTTTGGGTTAGGGGACGCCAGGATGGACCGTGGAGGCTGCCGCGACGGCGGGGAGACGACGAGGATGGAGATCAGAGGGAAGGAAGTATAGGAGCCGCCAGCAGCGGCGTCGAGACGGAGCAGTTTCGGACGCCCAGGCTCTTCTTCGGTGAGAAGGGTCGGCTGATCACGACCAATCGAGCGAAACTTTCGCTGGCTCGGCTCGCCCGCAGTTTGGCAGAGCTTTTCTTTCAATCTTTCCCTCGCGTGCCCTACCCCGCGCGATGATTTCTGACTCCACGACCAGAGCCTGAAACGTAATTACCGAGAAAGCCTGCTGGAGGACGATCCGCCGGCGCTGAGACCGATGCACTTTAAAAAATGGCCATTGGAAAGCTTAAGGGTACTATCCCATTTGCCTACTTACTCACCAGAAGAATGTTGCTTGTTAAAATGCTTTCAATCACTACTGGTGGACCTGGAACACCTCTCCTCATTACTACAAGAAAACGATCTAAGCCCTTACACCCATCAACCCTCCGACCAACTCAGGCAACGTACCAAAACACAACTGTCTCTCCAAAAACCAATGCAACAACAAATCCCTAAATACATACCAAACCCCGCTATTTGCATCACAGATGCCAAGGAAAGTCCCACCGTTCACCTGTGAAACAGTGAGTTGAATGCGTGTTTAACGCGTCCGTCGCGTCAAGGCACGTGGACGCGCCGCGGCGAGGGGGTTCGGGGCCGATATTTTGTGTGTTCGACAAACAAGGGGTTTGGGAGAGTGGTTGGCCAACGGACTACAAATTTTTTGGAAGGAGCGTGGGGTTTGATTATCTAAACACATGGTCGTCAGGGCATGTATGTGTATACGTATATAGGGAAGGGTGGCGGAGAAAAAAAAAGGAGGGGCACACAGGGGTGGGTGCAGGAGCGGCGGATGGCGTCGGCGACAGGCAGCAGAGCCGCGTCGTCGCCGTCGAACGGACGACGACGAAACGACGGCCCATGGAGTGAGACGGAAAGGGAGAAAGAGACAGCCGGGCGCCGATTCCAGCGACCGGCCGGCGCTAACCTCGACGCCAAGCCGTGGAGCGTCGCCGACGTCGCCGACACTGTCGCCGCCACTGGCCGACCGACGACACGACGAAGACGACGGCGACGTCGTCCACGACCACGACGTCCACCAATGCAAGAATACTTCTTCTGTTGGCATCGTGGCACCGTCACGACGGGGGTGGGACGTTGCTCATCGGTCGCCAAGCCGGAGGGCGCCCAGCCCTACTCAACCCATCCCCCCAGCGCGGACCAACACACGCTCGTCCCGCACTATCAGCTGAAATCCCCGATCCTGGATACGTCAATAGCGTCATGTTTTGTCCAGGAATAATTATGAATCTATAGCCGGCGATATATCCGGTGCCAGTGCGTCTTTCCTTCAGTCACCCTCCCCGTCACAAATACCAACAACCACCCATTTCATCCTCGAACCTTCGTCCCCGAAGGATGCTGGTCGGTTTTATGGTTTCCATTCAGATCCCGCCGATATCGATCACATCGCTGGGTGGTTTTGAAATCTACCCGCTTGGGAATGTTTTCGCGTCGTATCATCAGCGAGTCTTTTGATGCGGGGAGAGGTACTGGTTGCGCGGAATGGGGGATTGCCGGTTTATAGACTCCGCGTCTGTGTTTGTCGATTCTATAAGTTACAAGGGGACGTAGCTACGAGTGAATGTAATTTTTATAGCCACCCCTAGTCAAAGTTTATTGCCCGATAATTATGTATACCCATACAAGTAAGTAGGTTCGTTTAGAAGATTGAACGTCCCAACGTGATGGATGTGTGTATGCCCGAGGGGCAGTGGGTGAGCACCCGTTGATCAATCCCTGGAAAACATTTCGATGCCGATTCCACGGTGACTAGATAGCATCGGGAGTCACCCGCGCCTCTGGTTCCAGAACGATAACTCATTTTTTCGCTGGATAGAGCCTGGCGCCTGTGTGTATAGAGACGCTCCCTCCCTGGTACCCATGTTTTAACCCATGCCAGCGCCTACCACCCCCGGCGTATCCACGAAAAGTAGAGGCGACCATTGGGGCGGAAGATGGCTAGGACGGCTCCAGCGTGGGGCGCCAAGTGTTTTGATGCTTGTTATGCGAAGGGGAGCTTGATAAACAACGAGTTGGAGAACGAAGCCGGACCTGGATCGTCACCTACCACCCACACTTGAAACCGACATCCGACTGACTGGCTGCGATCGTGTCATTACAGGAGAATTGATATCCCGATGCTGTAACGTCGCTTCTTCCTTTGCTCGGTACAACGTCGCCGGCGGGGGTGGACGACGCTGCTCGTAAAAACGGGATCGCTAACGCGCGTTGATTGCCCGGCGACAAATTGAAATCGGCGACATTGTTGTACACGCGATAACAGGAGAGATGTAAATGTATCGGGGCTCCGACGATCTTACTCGTTTATCATGCTTTGCTTGATGATGCCGCATTGAAGGGAATGCGGAGAACGAAATGTTAGTAAGGCTGCTTCATAGGGGAAGGTAATTTGCTCATTATATCCTGCATACAGAATCAACATCAGACTAATAAGTCTGAGATTGTTAGCTGGTAGCTAGATTCTAGAAGCTTCAGTAACTCCAGATGTCCTCCTCGCTGGTTCTAACAAATGGTAGAATGTAGTTAGATTTTGGATCGCTGAGGCTCGCTGGATAATTTATAATGTTGCATTCCAGTGGGACGGAATTAGATGCACTAATGATCCTTCCCATTTCGTTTCACCCCATCGCTATCATTATCCGCGTTCCGCTCTTGCGAACCGCCCAAAAGGAACACATTTAAACGCATGTGTCCGACGGAAATAGTATTCGACTTTTAACGAAACGAGCCAGCACGCGCTTCGTATTTATCTACATACGTATTTGCCAGTGGCGCGAGTGTGAGCAGCGCGTAAAATTATTTGCGAATACTTGGCTTTTAATACACAGAATAGGGTACCTGAAAAAGGTCCTCTAATCACTCTGCTTTAACTACTATAATTAGACAATCATATACCTTAATATAGCAATCAATACTACTTATACTTCGCAGACTACAATTTTGATAAAATTGTGATAGTAGTATTTTCCTAAAATCTCATACACAACTACCTCCACAAGCACCAATTCCTCCAACTACTTTCAGTAGTACATCTTACCGACTATAAAAGTATCCAGCAAGCATTAAACTTGATTAATTTCCCACGATAAGTGGTCTGCGAGACAAGGGTAGTAAACGAAGGCAAACAAGACAACGTTCCACATATTACCCATCAAAATCATACATAACGCACATAGATACCTATATGTGACGTCCCGATCGATGCTGGAATTCTTAATCGGCCTGGCCGATACCGCCCAAATTTCCCGTCCGACCCGAAAGCCATAAACAGTCCGAGAGAAGGAAATCCGCCGTGTTTACGGCAATGAGGGCTGTCGATTATACCGTGCTTTACGTCGGCGGGGGGAAAGAACCCCGATTCCGCGCGAGCTGAGCCACGGAGGGTGGGTGGAGGATGCCGCTAGCACAAATGACATTGTTTATCTGCAGCTCGGCTGGCGAGCGGGGGGATGGAGAGCAAGAAAAGTCTCCACGTATACGGTTAGTCGTTCGACTTCACTCGGTCAAGCACCTTGGTGTGTACGATTCCTGGCGTGTTCCTCCTCGTTGGCCATGCATGAACGTACATCCACCCTCCCCTTTCCCTCTTTCGCCCCGGTCTCCCTCGGGCCACCGCCAACCCCCGCCGATGCACGGGTACGCGGGTCTCACACACACACGCGCGCGCAAACAGGGCGAGCCGGGGACCAAGGGGGTAGCACACGTACAGGGGCGCGTACGTGTGTCGCGGAATGGCGTCAAGATCCGCGTCGCCACGTTACTGGCGCGCCGCTGCTGTGTCGCCGCGAATTCGCGCCGGACGAGGCCGCCCTTAGGCAACAGACAAGCACAGGGGTGAGCAGCAGCAGACAGGCTCCAGTCGTCCTCTCTAACTACGCTACATATTGCGTGGTCGTCGGGCTCGCGGCCAGTCGACGCTCGACGATCGACGGAGCCGGTCTTCGATTTGTTTATTCCGATTCCTCGCGTCTGCCCAAACACGTCCACGGAGTTCGATACGCCCCGTTCACCCCTTTGTTAATTCGCCTCTGCACGCGAGAAGGATCGTGAGACATGACCGGGACGTAACGGCCGCGGAGGCCTCGCGCTGCGCGCCGTTCGAATTTCCCGCCCCGGGCGAGAACACTGTGCCGTGATTTGAAGTGCCCGGTGCGCTGTTAACGAGTTACTCTGCTTAAGCACCTTTGAGCTCGAGGTCCGGGAGATCACTTCGCGGCTTTGAAGATGATGATGTTGCGGAACCACGGAGGAAGGATCAAGGTATACATCTGTGTTTTATTTTTGGGGGTTTTGAGGGAATCGAGGGAGCGCTAATTTTTTTTTCTTTTTTACTTGATTGTAACAGTGTAGAATGAAAGGGAATATGTAATTATACAATATTGTTTTGAAAGTGGTAGTAAGTTTTGTGATGAATTTAGTTTATAGGTGATTAGTTTTGAGTGATTAGGACTTTGGTAATTGGAGCTTTTGACACATTCTGTAGGAATCAAAGTGATTACTGGAATTTGGGAATGTACGGTTCCTATAAGATATTATTATTTTGTACTTGGTTGATACGCGTTGAGCATGACGCAAGGGAGAATTATTACTAACTTTCTCCTTGTTTTATGTTTAGTGCATTGAACTGTAGATCACCGGAGACGTTGCTGTATGTTCTACCTCGCATTCCGGCACGGCGCATGTGCGACAGTTGACCAATAGCGGAAGGTCGTCGTTGCAACAGGTAAGAAATGATGTGAGTTCAGTGATACCGTGTGAGTAAGAACCACGTGGGTAGAACGGAAAAATATGCCGAGTATTTCTGTCCAGTTCTATCGTTATGAAACTCGGGCTTTAATTTAAGAAACAAATATTTCCATAAGCCCCGATACGACGTGGATTCTTATCTATATTTTTTCGCGATCATTCTCAATGCGCTGCAAAAACTTCACTGACTCGAACCTCGTTAATTTAATCCAGACCACGATAAGTCTAGTATATTAAATTTGTATAATCACCTAGAATTCTACCACCTTTCATTTTTTTTGCGTTTTTCTGAAACATTTCTTATCATAATATAACTTGTTCAGATAAATATTAATTTCGCTGCGCATACTCCCACAGCCCCTTCAGTCAACAATTTTTCCATACTGCATTTCCATACTTTTCTTTTACCCGAGGCAATATCTCCAGCGAACTTTCCATTTAATCACGATGACTTTACGCGTCAGGCATCGCGATTAATGAGGTTTTACAGCGAAATGATAAAACCCGATTGTGCAACGATAGCTTTTCTTTCCTCCGTTTTAAAATTACGTTATTTACGTTCCGCGTTACGTTATTTATATCCGTGATCTCCGCGTGAATGCATGTAGATACGCATCGGAACCTTCGACATTATCGTGACAGTAACATTGACATTGCGTTCCGTTCATCTTATGCATACAAGGCGCATTCTGATAAATGACGTTGAAGGAGAGCGATCCACCGCGCAGGAATCAATAGTCTCGTGGAATCGACGAGTCAGAGGGTTCACCTTCCCAAGATCCAATTCCGGTAGAAAGATCTTCGCATTTGGCATTAACAGTTTCCAACGAATTGGACTAGCCCACATTCCCTTGGCCTTCGATAATCAAAAGTACATCGAAATTCTTGGAATGTCTCCACCACAAACAAGTTAATCCCATTACACCTCCGTCATAAAACAGCAACCTATATTTCGCGATTAGTAAACAACGCAGGATTAGAACCGTCAAACAGCGCGAAAGTATTTAACAGTTAGAAACAGCGCGCGGAACATCAAGCGGCGATATTAACTCCTAAGCCCAAGTGTTTTACACCACCGGAGCCGGCAGGGAACACCTCAAAGCGATCGCTGAACGCGGCACTGTCACCGCGTATGAGCAGGCGAATATAAGATTCCAAAAGAGCATGACCGCTCCCCGAGCAACATCAAATACAGCCGATGAGGCCTCCTCTGAAATATTAAATTCCCCGTCGCCGATGTGCACAATTTCGTATGCACGCACCTCGGGCATACGTGCTCTCCGCGGCATCTCGCCTCTCGTCAACTACCCAGTGTGCATGAATAAAGATGGTGCTGGTTTTGCTAGCAGGCTCGTACGCGAGCTTGAGAAGCGACAGAGGACACGTATGAGGAGTGGAATATAGCGATGGGAGCGATCCTGTGCGCAAGCGCATCTCCCGAGCCACCCTTGCCTCGAGCAACCCGTCTGATCAGAATTTTGAAAAAAGAAAACTGAAGCGAAGAGCTACTCTGGTGGAGGTAGAGAGACCATCGGGGGATCTTTGCAACTCTGTAGAAACTAGTGGGAGCTGTTTCCGAGTGTGACGCGTGTTGGTCCCATCGCTAGTGGCGGGTATTCATACGCGTTATGGCCAAAGAGAAATGATGGGCGAACGGAGGAGAGAGAGAAGAGAGAGAAGAGGGGAGCAGAGAGTAAGTGAGATAGGGGAAGGAGCCATGGGAGGGGGAGAGTGCACCGAGTTTCGGGGGGCAGGGGGAGGAACGGGACGGACAGGCGCCTACGGCGCGGATCCGAGTGGCGCCACCGCTAACGTAAGCGTCAGCGTTAGCGCCGGTCGCGCGTCCGGACCGGCCCGATATTATCCAGGAAGTTACGAGCCGCACCTGTCCCATCATACCTCTCCCACCCATCGGGCCACGTCGTCCTCGTCGCCGCTTTTACGCAGGGCCGTCGCAACGCGCGTCCCCAGGTGCTCCCCGTCGGCTGGCGCTCGCCGGCTCCTCGCGTCCGCCCCGGCGTGGAATCTTCCGGTCGACCTGGTCTCCTGGCTGGCACACAAAAGCCGCCGGATATAAGCTCGACGGAGCAGAATTCGGTGATTCCCCGATGGGTGGAAACGGGACGGTGATCGGAATAATTGGTACGGTCACCGAGGACGCGGTCGTTTTCAGCGTCATCGCCGGGATCGGAGCTGAACAGTTCCGTCGGATGTCTCCGTTTAGAGATCCGGCTACCCAGGTTCGAGGTTTAAAGTGCGAATCGCTTCGCTAGGCGGGGAATATCTACTCGCCCGGAGGTTCGAAAGCGCAGAACCGGTGGCCGCGCCGCGGCATGTAGAGAAGTGTCTAAAAGCGGCGCAGACCGGAAAAATAAATGTCCCGCCTTGTTTTACGACAAAGAATTAAGTAGGGACAGGCGCCAGCGGCCGTAGACGATCGCGCACGGTCCGGTGAACATGCTACGCCGTCGCCCAACACGGTGCAAACCGGGTTTTTCCATTTGCAAACGGATGTCGTTTAATGCCCTCCGGCGTCCACCGAATGCGCGGAAACGGTGGCCGAGCGACAGGTGGCTAGACCGGGTCTCGAGAAAGTCGATCGAAATATCGGCTACGCGAATTCGCGATGCCTCCTCGCCCTCTAATGCCCCGGCTAATATCGTGCTAATGGAATAACCGTGTTCCCATCGATAATATACGCCCGCTCGGCTCGTCTCATTACGCGAAACTGACTGGCGCAGCCACGTAACCGGGGAGTGGTAAATAGCCCGGCGGGCACGGATCCACGGGAATATGATTTCGAAGTTCGGCGGGCCGGGGGGAGGGGGTGTGGAAATTATGATGATCGGTTATTTTGACGCGAGCCTCAAAGCATCCGTCCCGGTTCATCGGGGGCCGAACGGGAGACAACCTTCCGCCGGGCACCGAGAATAGCCCGAAACGTCTCCGCGCTTCGCGGAAGATGAATTATAGCGGAATCGTGAGTAGCCGCTTCGAAGAACGACGGCGATCGCTCTCGTCGACGCGGTCGGAATTTGGAGCGTTGACAGCGGCGCCGTCGGACTTCGGAGCGCCGGCTCCAAAGAAAAGTATCGGCGACCCATCGCATCGCCTCTTTGCACGCGCGAAAAAGTTCAACCGGAGGCGCATACGCGTGTTCCGGCCTGCGCGCGCACGTCACGGAGACTTCAACGCGTCGATCATTCTCGTACCCTTATTTTCTAACACTTCGGGAGACTGACACGTCGATACCCGGGCGAGAAGTATCGTAACATCTTCTTAAGGGGTTAGACCTTATTGATCAAGAAATATCGCATCTTTGGGAATTTATCTTCAAGTGACAAAAACACTTTTATCGATACAAATTTTTCAATGAACACAGAGACATCTTTGAATAATATATACAATTTTTTTTCAAATATCAAAACATTCCGAGAACTTTAAATGCATTTTCCTCGGAACCAGATTTTCCCAAAAGGTGTACGCTGTAGTTTGAGTAAAACTTCCTGGATTTTTATAAAATTTTGCGCACATGTTCTTAAAAGTATTCTCTATCGTCTGACCGTCAATATTTCTGTTCCCCTCGCGATGCATCGATAGGGCCAAATATATTCACCAAGGGCGTGTTTGGGCCGCGGTCTGGCGAATATCTCGATCTCTCAAGAGATGTCAACCGATATGCATTCTGCTCCCTCGTTCGCGGCGCGTTCCTTTCTGCATTGTTCGAACCGGGCGCCGGTGTTTATGTTAGGCCGTCAGCGGCCGCCTGTTCCAGCGATCGCTCGCCGCGCATTTCTACGGTCGGTTCCGACGGGCCAGCAGTGCCATCGGCGCGATATGTCAAGAACGGCGCCATGCACCGCGTAGTAACGCAAGGGAACGCGAATAATTTTCGCGTTTGGAAATAGAACGAAGCAAAAGTACGGCGCGCGGCCGCGCGACCTGTTCTGCTCCCCTACGCAAGCCGTTACGAAATGGGCGTTCTCCGCGGCTTATAATTTCGGGCCCCAACCCCGCCGAAGACGAACGTATAATCACAGACCAGCCGATGGGACCGACTATCCCCCGCCCGCGCATGTTTGTTTGTTTAGGAATGTTAATAATATCGTAAAGCGTCGTCGCGCACGGTGCGAGCAAGAATCACGCGGAGCTTTTCTTTCCTTTTCTCTTGCGATGTCTTCATACGACGGTATAATACGCGTAAACTACCTGGTGCGGTATCTTAATGGGCTGCGAATAGACTTCGCGAAATTCCAGTTTCTGCGAGGACTTGCGGCATACAGGTCGAGTTAACGATGATGCATCCGTAATAGATGGGCAGAGGGTATTCTGCGAAGAAATAATGGAGATCGGCGGGATAGAAAAGG
This sequence comes from Andrena minutula, assembly GCA_929113495.1. Taxonomy (NCBI): domain Eukaryota; kingdom Metazoa; phylum Arthropoda; class Insecta; order Hymenoptera; family Andrenidae; genus Andrena; species Andrena minutula. The sequence goes on along the minus strand of OV815996.1, from coordinate 1,044,805 downwards.
TTTGCGTAATTTCAGGGACCGAGGATAAGAGTTTTCGAAGAGCGTCTGATCGACGATTTAAACTGTGGAAAAAATTTCATTTATTTTTGCAATGCTGAAGTGAGACGAGTGTAAGACACTTGGTATTATTAATAGAAATTAACGTAATCAACGTAATCTGCGCGAAGGAATTTTTGATCTGAAATAAAAATACGATCAAGATACTACTGAAGATCTTGTCGAACAGAACCCCGCCTTCTTCCTACAGACAAGATCACTGTTGTCTGCCGTTACATGGCGTCGTGGTACCAAGCTAGAAGCATCTTTGTCTGTAACGTAAAAGAAGAGCGAAGGGCACCTTGACGAACACTTAATTGGGCCGAGAAGCCGAGGCACCGAGAACGCGGACGGCCCTGGAGAATTCACCGGGCTTTACCGAATGGACGAACGATGGAAGGAGACGAAATCAGAGCAAGACGGAAGAAGAGAAAGAGGGAAACAGACAGCGAGCGCAGGATGGGAGAGGGGGGCTGGGGAAAGGGGGGGAAGGAGCGACGGACAGTTTGCGGAGGCCAGGCGCCTGATTACTAGCCAGCTCAGGACGCCAGACATACATAACTAAATAACTTCCTAAATTCTATATCATTTCGGATCGGGTTCCAACGGTGAAATAACGCGTCTAGACGTCGCTGAAGAAAACAGAACACCGGGCGTCGGCGAAAAAACAGCGAGCTTTAACGCGTCGAGACGCTGATTTATCCGCCGTAGTCGTTTCCAATATGGGCACCGTGGAAATGAATTAACGGCGTCCCCCTTAGCTTGCAGAGCGCGTGATATCGATTCAAATTTCCTTATCTTCCCGGAGGCGGGTGACAAATGGCCAGATAATCCCGAACGGGCGAAATATTTCTATGTCGTGGATAATCTGCGCTTCTCCTTATTTTTTTTTTGTTATCTTCCCGGCGGAAAGTTTCACTTTGGGTTCCCAAAGGCGCCGAAAATTCGCGAAGGGAATAGGGTGCGAGTTCTCGGATGAGAAATTGAACTCGGAATTTGTATCCCGGTATGTTATTCCGGATTCCTTGTAGTCTTTCGAGTATCTCCCTTCGCTATTTATACCTGTCCGTCGAAGGTGTGGTTCCGCTCGAACGTGTGTCGATCCCCGTCCGCGAATAAACGGAGGATAAAGTAATATAACGTGGTTTGAAGGGGATGAATTTTGTTGCAGAACCACCGATGACCACCGAAGCGGACTCTCCCGAGGAATCAGCCTGAAATCGTGTAAGTACGAGAAGCGCAACGCTGTCGTTTGAGACGCAGGAGCGTAAAGGTTACCAGCGGCCGTAGCCGTGATGGAAAACACAGGTTCTCGTTAGATCACCGAAGTTAAGCATCACGGGGCCGGGTACTGGGGAAAGATGGGAGGAGGAGGAGGACCACCACCTTTCTCCCGGTGCGCCGCTGCTGCTGGGACCCGAAGGAGAAGAGAGGAGAGAAAAAGGAGATATGACTATGACTATACTTCGCAGCGACACACAAAGTTTTTGGGCTTTGTAAATTTTTGGATTTACATCTCTGCAACCTTTATTTCAGTATTCTCGTTCCTCTAATCCTTCATCAATTTGTATTGATATTTTTTTGTGGGTATCCAATAACCCACAACAATGTTTTGACTGAACCGAAATGTTCCGTGTCTGAACGGATAATATAAATCGACCTTAATCCGTAAAACGACAGAATGTCTTTCTCCTTCCCTCGCGTTATTTTCTAGCATTCCATTGTCATGCGGCGACGGCGGCACGGCGCTCGGGCATTTCCTTTCCTCGAGAGATATCGCGACTGAAATTCGTCTTGGAATGTTGACCCTCCGGGTTGGAATAGTTGGTGGCTGGCGCTGGCGCTACGCAAAGGCGCTGGCGTCAGTCTGCTCGGCCGCTCGAGTAACCGCGACCGACCGGCTGACGCCCCCGTCTTCAGACGAGTCCACCTTGCGCTCTGCCCCCCTCCCTCCTTTCTGGCCTGGACTAACCTCCCCTCGTACGCTTCTTTCCCCTAACCCCCTGTCATCGCCGCCCTCCCCTCTCCGTCGCGCTTATCCTGCCGCGCAACGTGTTCCAGTTGCACGGGTAGCAAACGCGGATAGATCCACGATCGCGATCGATCCGCGGCTTCGAAGCTTTGTGGAAGACCTTTGATCGCTCGTGCACACTATTATCAACAGGAAACCAACTACCTGATTATTTGGAGATCGTCGATCTCGTCTAGCTGTAACGTCTTGGAATTTAACGTTTGGTTCGATTCCGCGAGCATTCATTAACCCTTCAAAGCAGCTTCGGATTGTTTGGTTTCGTAGTTTAGGTTGAATCTTTGGAATATGAACAGGGGGGCTCCTGTTGTCTATTAAATATAAATGAATTTTCCTCGTTTGTTCATAATCAATTTTAGTAGTTCTAATTTCCTTTGAAATACAACTACAACCTATATCGACCGATAAATGCCTCTGTACATGTCCAGAATAATAGTTACTACTGCACACATTGGAATACTTGAACTGTACCATCGGAACAGTGGCGCTGTGCGACTGAAATAATATTTATATGCGATCATTGATCAATTGTGATACTGAATTACTACTTAGAAACTCAAATCTCGAAATAGTTGCGTGTCAGAAGCGGGATAGTAATGGAATAAAATAACGCGTGGCTTGAAATAATATTTCAAAAGCGCCCAGGGCGTGCTGGCGAGCGGCAGGTGCCGGTGGCGCCTCTCGCGGCGTACGTCGCGAACCTCGGCGCGGCGGCTGCGGCTGCGGCGGCCATGTTTAACAATCTCCCTTGTGTGTTTAGTATGCTGCGGTCAGTGTATCGGCGCGCCGAGACGAGACGGACGGGACGGGACGAGCGACGGCGGCGACGCGGTGGTGGAGGAAGAGGCGGTGGGAATCGGTGTGTGCGCTCATGACGGAGACCTCGTGCGTACCAGTCGCGTCGTCGAGCGGAGCCGAGTCGAGTCGTGTTACGGCCGTGGTCGCGATCTCTGTTCCTCGCAACAATTCGCTCCGGTGACGACGTCAAGTAATACCGCCTGTCTGTTTCTCTCTGTGCGCGCGTAAGCCAACGCGAGCGGAGATCATCGTCAAAGAGAAGCCCGCCGAAGCCCCAGAATCGGAGTGTATCGTCGCGGCGAAAACTGAATGGAGCCCCGATCCTCTGGCCGCGCCACTTAACTTTTTCATTATCGGCCGCTCTCCCCCATCCTCCCCCCCTCTCTTTCTCTCTCTCTCTCTCCTCCCTCCAAGTACGTATCGGAGTTTGAAACTTGCTACCGAAGCGCTACTCTCGTACGACCTCTCTCGCCCTCCGCGAGCTATATATCCGATCGGAGCGGCGTTCGCTCTGGTAGCCCTGCCTGCTCTCTCTTCTCTTCTCTTTTTCTTTTCATTCTCTCGTCTCCGCGCATTCTGCCCTCACCCGTCTCTCTCTCCACGTCCGTTTGCCCCTTTCGTTGTACCCCACCCTCCTCCCCCTCCGCGACCCCGTCCATCGGCCGTTCAGTGTATCCTCGCGGGTTCTCTCGCTCGCTCTCCGGGCAGCGATTTCGAGAATGTGACAGTGCGCGTCCTCGCGGTCGCCTCGCGCGAATAAGCCCGCAGGCCGGCGACGGCGATGGGTGACGAGCGACAAGTGTGTTACCGTGAACAGTGAGGAGCAAGAAACAGCGAGGGCGTGAAGGAATAGAGGAACGATAGAGATAGAGAGTGATAGGAGGAGGGACAGAGTGACGGACGATGCGAGCGGAAAATGTCACTCGGTGATACGCGTACACGGATGACGGGGAGTGATCGGCGCGACAATCTCGGATTTGAGGTTAAAGTGTCGCCGTCGTTCCTGTTGTTGTTGTTGTTATGCGGTGCCGGGGCGCCGGCATTGGCCACGGCACGGGCAAAAGAGTACCAAGAACGAAAACGGCACTACCGTACTCTACAGGGCACAGAGGTCCGTGATCCGAGGGACATTGATCAAGCGGCCTGGTACACCGTGGTCCTCACTGCCGCCGAGTAAAGGCCGGCCGTGCGGTTTACGCGCAAGAGAACAATCATTTTCATTACGGGCGATCAGCGGCCGATGTTTCGCGTTCCTGTAGTCGCGGGCGCGCGCGTGTGTCTGTGCTCGTGTGCCGCCGGGTCGCGGGGTTAAGGCACCGCATCGCTCTCGATATACACATACCCGTCGAGGAAAGTCAAGAACCGGTGTCCGTGGTGCGTGCGCGCCACCGATTCGTGCTGCTGCTACTTCGCCGCTGCTACATCCCACCGGATAAGAAGTGTATCGTGATATACTAATAGTGCCCGCGTCCATAACCTCCCCTGCGACTGTTGCACTGCCCGAAGCCATCCAGAAGCTTTCGTGCCTACACGCTGTTTCATCGTCGAGCAGCTTTCGCCTACCGACGGCCAGCCGCGACATTCAACCAGGAGTCTTCTCTAAAAGGTACTCCGATTGAAACCCCCTTCCAATTGGAGCGTAGCTGTTCTCGTGTGAAAATTCGTGCGAGCACGCGCTTCGAGCAATCAGCCGGCGACCACCGTTTGTGTATACAGCGGCGCATTGGTAAATGAACGGAGAGAGTGAGAGTTCAAGGTCAGCGGACGATACTCGACCGAACCTCAGTCGCGCTGCTCGAAAAAGCGATAGCGAAAAGGGGCCCACGGAGGGTGTGTAGACATCAAGCGTCGAGTCCAACGCTGATCCTGGCTGGCAGGGAGCGCGGCGCGGTTTGAGAATATTCTCGCCGCCGCGAAAGAAAGGGAAGGAGCGCCGAGCTGACGAAAACGGGACGGTAGCGTGGCGCGTTTAACGGCTGCGGGCGGCTCTAGCGAGAAACGGAGCCGGCGTTCTGCCACGGGGTGTACTGTCACACTATTTCGGGACCGTGCTCCAAAGTGCACGAGATACGCGGAGAGCATAAATAAATATACGCGCGTGTGCTGCCGGCCCCCGTCAGAAGCCGCTGGGGACCGTCATTCGTCTGTGATTCGTTCGGTCGTATGTGTGTCGGCGCGGGAGAGCAGTGTTTGTTTCTTTCCTGACAGTGTATAACCGACGGTGTATATACTTCTCGTGTTCCGTTTCTTCGGTCGTGGTAGTCGTCGCGTTGGCGAAAGACGAACAGAGGGAGGAGCCGGAGGTAGACCGGGTGGCGAAGCAGGGTGAAAAAGGAGACGCTGCCAGAGGTGGTGAAGGAAGGGGGGCAAGAGGTGGCGGCGGAGGAGGAGGAGGAGGTGGCGGAGAAGGTGGAGAAGGTGGAGGAGAGTTCGTCCACCGGTTTGCGGTGTGGTGTAGGGGGTGCCGCGCCGGGCACCGATCCCCAAACATTTCCACATTTTCCGCGCGGCTACGTTGAAAAGTACTGGCCCCCAAATGCGCGTACCGCAAATCCTGTTTCATGTTCATGTTCTGGAGCAAACGGACGGCGCTCACTAGACGTCTCCTAAAGGCCAAGGTCCGTGGAGAGCATGAAACCGAGTGTGAAGCTCAAGAGGATTCGTCACGTATTCATCGCGCAAACAACACGAGCGGCACCGACAACGACACGAGCAACGTGACGGCAACGACGGGCCAAACAACCAGAGGAGCGCGTGGAGCGTCGTCAGGAGGTGCAGTAGGCGGAGGAGGGGGAGGAGGAGGAGGTGGAGGAGGAGGTAGCCGTATCTCGGCGAGCAGACTACACCAAGGTTGCTGCGGCGGTGATCAGAGCCAGGACGATGACGAGGATCCCGTTCGTTTGTTGAGGTGCAAGGAGCTCCTCAAGTCGCTCAAGGAGAATCAGCTAGAGATGTTGCTCACCGCCGTGGAGAGCTGCGGTGCCGATCTCAGCTCGTGCGTCCTCGTGCCGCGCCAGCATCCCGAGGACAGCTACGACACCGAGCAACAGCAGCAATACTATCGTCCCCATCGCTACAATTACCACCACCATCACCACCACTATCATCACTCGCATCACCACCATTACCATCATCGGCATCATCGCAGCAGGCACCATCGGTCCTCGTCCCTGGAGAACGACGACGATCAGAACTCCGGATCTGAGGACTCGTGCACGTCCCCGATGAGGCCTGAACGGTGCAGGGCGCCTATACGCGGCACCCTGGACAACGCGCCCATCGATCCTCACCTGCTCTGCTGCCAGATCTGGCGATGGCCGGATCTCGCCCACTCGTCCGAGCTCAAGAGACTTCCTGTCTGTCATTCCGCTAAAGACCCCGTATACATATGCTGCAACCCTTACCACTGGAGCCGGCTCTGCAAACCCGGTGAGTCCTCTTTATTCTACCATTTCTGATCTTATAGAAATGTAATTTGGAATTTTTAAAAGCTGGGTAATTAGTTATTGCAAATGTTATTCAAAAGTTTTAACATCGAAGGCGACGGAAACTGGGAATAGCCAAAGAAACGATTTTTGTTCATGTTGTGTATATTAAGAGAAATACGGGTCTAATTAATTAGCGATCTCATTATTTTGAGGAACAGTAGAATTGGGAGAATTACAATTGCACAATGTATAGAAAAAGAACACTATTAGCAGATTTAAGATAAACATTTCAAGTCAACGTTATTTACAACAATAACATTCAGCTACAATTGAAAGGATTCTTTGAGAGAATATTATTCTCCACTCGGAGTCGATCGATGGTAGACCTCCCAAGTCGATAGCTCCCCTCGCTCGGTCGTATCTTTTGTTCCTTCACTTCCGATTTCACTCTTATCTCTAACACCACACTATTTGGCAGCGCAAATACCGCGCGCAGATAAGGCGCGATCCGCAAACATCTTCAAAAAAAAAAGAAACCCGAATGCCAGATACAAACGCGTGCGCACCTTTTCCCCGTGATTCGCGAGCGTGTCGCGTTCAGCCAACAGCCTTAAACACTTTCCGAGCGAGTTCCACGCGAAAGCGTGACATTTCATTTAACCATCAGTCGATCCCCGATAACGCGACGAATTTCACGGCGGAGCGCGAGATGGAATTCGCTTTCATTAAGAAAATTAGCGCAGGGAGCGTGCACAGCGACGCGGCTTTGACGTAACAGTCAATGGACACGCGAGTGCCCCCTGTAAAACCTCGAAACACCTGTATATACCTGGAGGTAGTCGCATCGGGGGCCCATTAAGGCTGCTCGGCCAGTCAGGTGTCGCCGTCGTAAATTCCCGGAATAGCAGATCCGTAGATGTCAAGCGGCGTGTAAATTGCCTCGTCGGATGCATCATAAATACAGCATTGCCGCGGAGGTGCGCGAAACAATGACGGCGTTTATCGTCCCTGGTTGGCCCGTTACGCGTATCGTAAATCGTCAGCTGGCAGGGAGACTGGCCGGGATCGAAGTGTACCAGGGTTCACGCGGAATCGTGCAAACACGTGGGGACGGGTGGAGGCCCCCCCTTCCCCCCCCCCCCCTGGTTAAATCACAGGTCGTTCGCTCGTCGAGGTGTCGAACCACCGGCGTCGATTCGGAGACGAGGGAATAATTCAGCGACGTGAAAGGCTCTGGCATTGTAACGGCAGCCAGCCCGCAAACCAAATGCTAATCGTCACCTGCACGCACCGCCGGCTAACGAGCCCCGAGGCCTCGGGTCACTGTAAAACCGTAATTTATCACCGATAGCCAGGAGGATTAGAGCCCGGTGTCCAGCTGGTTGGGCAGCTAGGTAAATGGCCTGTACACGCGTGCGTCCGTGGACTGAATAAACCCGGGGCGGATTGCGTTCCCGATGCGGTGCACTCGTTCTGAGCGGCTCCCCCGCCTCTGCAACAAATCGAACAAGAGCGGAATAGCGAGTGCCCTATCGATACGTGTAAACGTTCGTGATTAGCCGCGATGGCAGTTGCAGCGAGCTGCGTCGCGGTAATAAATTTTGATGGAAGTGGACGTTTCGCTGCGCCGTGGGAATTGGGAATCAGCTGGGGGATTTCGCGCTTCTGGTGTTGGGCCGTGGTGGACTCTGTTGAAGCAGTTTGTATCTGGGGGAATTTAAATAGAGGGGATCGAATATGGAAGGTGTATATGCGTTTAACACTTTGGGTGGCGTAAGCTTTTGAGAAATGACCCTTTAAGTCGGTCAAATCTTCCTGAACAGTCGCTCCGAAGTGTATACAGCGAACTCTGAGCTTCATTTGTTTCCGGAGTAAACATTAGCAGACTCTCGAATAATACTTTCGATGCTTTCGAAAAAATATTCCCAGGGCGTGAAAATACGCCGACGCCAGTTGATGTTTGAGGAGGTTTAGTATTTATTTTGGACAGCCTCCATCGTATAATTAACAGCGACTTGAATGCGAGGGAGTAGTGATGGAGATGTTGGGAAAGGCTCTGTCACTTAAGTTATATTATCGAAGGATTGAGATGTCCTGTTAGAATTGGAGTACAGTCAACCCTCCTATAACGCGATTAATTCGTACCGCGTTATATGGAAACCGTGTTATAAGAAACTTAGAATTACATAGCACAAATCATATTAATTCGTACCGCGTTATATAGAGACTGTGTACCGTGTTATATGGAAACCGCGTTTTAAGAAATTCATAATTAGTAGAAACCAGATTAATTCGTACCGCGTTATATGGAAACCGCGTTTTGAGAAAACCGCATTATAGGAGGGTTTACTCTACAAAAGGCAATAAATATATGGTTACATATTTCAAAACTAAAGGTGCGTCTACACGACGACACTTTTATGTCTAGATCAAGTATATACGACAATCAAAAAAAGTTCCGGAAGATTGGAAACTGCTTAGAGTCCGCGACACTGAATTTGACCTGTCGTTGCGGGAGTTGCAGCTAGAGCTAGACTGATAACACTGCAATAACTAGCCCTAGCTAAACACAAAAGACACTTGATCTAGACACAAAAGTGTCGTCGTGTAGACGCACCTTTAGTTTTGATAAAAAATAGCAATGCTGCATCATTTCGGCAATGGCAGGGGAATTCCCTGGCAAATGAAATTGAAAAATGTTGATGTACATGCATAAAATCAGGGGAATTGCCTATTAATTTCAACCGTAAAAGTGAATTAGAAAAATTCATGCTATAGGGAGACTGCTTAAGCTAATTAAGTTGTATTACTATAAAGAAACCGTGTTATAAGAGTACCGCGTTATATGGAAACCGCGTTATGAGAGTACCGCGTTATAGGAGGACTGTCGCAATTTTTGCTCCGCGTTATATGGAAACCGCGTTATGAAAGTACCGCGTTATAGGAGGGTTGACTGTACACTGGTCGAACTTTTCCCCATTGGAATGGAGTAGTTGTTGGACAGGTAGGCTGTACCTGTTATCCCATCAGGGCGACACCTTTTATAGCTTTGAATGGTGTTCGACGGTAAACTCGTAGCAGGTATAATTAACTTCCAATTCGGAGACCGTCTTGGCCCACCACATCTATTTAACCCTCTTTCCCTTCGACATTTGTGAGTTTTCTCGTTCAGGGAAGGGTTCGCTCGTGATCGATCGACGTTGGCGCTAGGGGCGCAGGAACATTCTTACTTTACCTTTCTTGACAATACAAACATGTTTTCTGTGAAGTATTCTTCCACGTCGTTTCACAAATTGATAGGGGAAATCCCTCCGGGGTGTATAAATCCTGTTACATTCGCGCCACACGGGTTTCTACTTATATTTTTGTAAAGTAAAATATTTTGAAAAAAATTTATTCAATGCAAATTAATTTGATGCGAAGAATAAAATAACCCCTTTGTTGGGGGTGGCAGAACCCCCTTCCTCCCCCTCTGGGCGCACCACTGATAGGGACAAATAAAATGCCATTTGGTCCGTACGTTTCCTGACATTAACCGAAATCGCAAACAGCCATAAAACATATTAATTACACCGAGCCTCGTGGCCAACGACCCAGTCTGCCCTAGTACTGTCTCAGTCTGTTCACTTGGCGACGTGAGTTCAACCACAAAAAACTGTCGCGTCCTATCGACGGAAGGAGAGAACTGGGAGCGAGAGAGAGAGAGAGCGAACGAGAGGCGCCAGTAAAACGCGTCTTTACGTAACCCTGGCGACCATTTAACCTAATGCTGTCCAACTTGAGTGGAGTTCAGGTCCTCTTGGGTTCATAACTTGAGGAAACTACAGAGGGGAGAAATCACTCTTGCAGCGTGGTTAGAAACTTGGCTAATTCTGGCTTGGATAGTGGGGAAGATAGACTAATTGCGATAGTAAATGCAAATCTGGGTTTTGGAGCAGTTCTGTGTAAGAGAAGTTCAGGTTGATTCGAGTACAGTATCGTGCAAGAAATTTGTATTCTCATGAAAGTAATTCCATTCATCTCTCTGCAAAAAGTGCGAACACAAGTATGTGACTTCAACTACGTTACACTATTATATAATACTATCGTTACAAATTTCTATTATTGTACCTGAAGATTAAAATACCTTTTACTGCATAATTGTTTTGGCGTGTGAATGCAAGCGAGGCGCAACAAGAAAAAGCCACAAAGTTCACTAGTACGACGTAAGCGAGCACGTGTCCATTGAACAAGAAATCTATTTGTCGCTTATCTGAATTAAATCGACGTAGACTGATGTATACGCGGCAGCGCGCGTCGAGCATGAGACAAAAAACACGGGTGTTTTTAAAAGATTGTGGTGACATTTAGGCGTGAAGCAATAGGAAAGACGTTGACGCAGCAGTGGCGATAAATCGAGTTCACGAGATTGGTCGAAAGACCGAAGAAAAGCATCGCTCTAATCGTTTCTTTTTTTTTTTAATGGGTCTGCCTTCCGAGCGTAGAATGCCTACGTGAATAGTCGTGGGATCGATATGTCGACGGACCATTAGTCAATATTAATACAAGGAACCAAACGTGATGCCCGATCTCGCGACGCCGATTCGTCATACCTCGTCGCGTCGTATGTCATCTATCTGATAATCTCGATCGTCCGAAATCTCGCGCGTAAACACCTGCCTGTGCCAGGGAAACTTTGCTGGGAAGATATAGAAAAAAGAGTGAAGACAGTAGTACAGTAGAGTGCCAAAAGCCAAAAGCTCAGAGTTCAATTCTACACATAATTTCATAATTTGGACACTAAGTATCAAGCACCTGGACTCACCGAGGTGATTAGATATTTCTAGCCTGTGCAATTCTGTAATGAGTGGGTAAAAATGCAATTACGAACTTGTACCCCCCAAGGGTATCATTCTACACCAATCGACTGTGTCCCAATTACCTCGTTGCATTTCATACATCTACAATAGTTGGGTCAGAGGTTTAACAGCTTTAGAGTAGAGTTTAGAGTAACGGAGAAAAAGGGGAAGCACCGTAGCAAACCTGTGTAGGCAATGAAATGCTTCAGAGAGGCTCGTGGTAGCCTACCCGTGGTGTCAGAATCGCGCGGGGAATTCGGTAAAACGAAAATCTCCCATATAGGAAAATAACGAGATCCTTCGGATTCCACGCTGAGGTTTCCACGTCTAATAATAGCGCGCGGCCGGTCGCCGCCGTTCCGCGCCGCGCCAGCGCGCACACGTACGCGCGCAGAGCAGCACGATCAGGAGGAAGGACGAGGGGGAGGCGGCCGACGACGCATTTGGGGAAAGAGAATGAGAAATAACGCGAGAAGAATGTCGTCCGTGGAACGACTGAATAGACGACGCGTCAAGGAAAGAGAGTGAACAGGGAGCGACGGGTGGACCGGGAGAAAGGGGTACCGGAGTAGGAGAGGCGAGGAGAGCGCGAGCTGGGGGGAGGGAATGAAGCACGGCGAAAGAGCCGACGGGGCAGACAGCGGACGTCGGGGAAGGGGGGGACGCCGGCGAGACCGGCATTTACCAATAAGCCGCACAATCAAAGTTATGGCCAGAAGGAAATGAATCTAAAAATAAAGCGTATATTGGGCGAGTCGCGGCCTGCCAAGGAGAAGGAAAGGGAGCAAGGGAAGAAAAGAGGTGGGCGAGCAGAGGGGGTGAAGTAGAGAAGAGAGAAGAAGGAGGCAGTCGCGAGGGGTACAGGGGCGGAAAAGAAAGATCAAGCGGAACGTCAGCGATGGGTAGTGGGAGGGGGAGGGGGCGACGGGAGGACGAGAGGGGAAGTGGTCTGCGGACGGGGCGCCTCGAAACATGTGCGGTTAGGGATGGCCAGCGGGGCACCGGAGGGGAAGACGCCGGAGCGCATTGGCGCGGGAGAGAGGGGACAGCCGAGCGTCGCTGGCGGGAGAGTGGATGCCTGGCGCGGCGGAGGGTGGAGAGCGGCAGTCGGACGGGGAGAGGGGAGAACGGCCCGGCGCCGCTGCGTGTCATTGCTGGCGCCAGCTAATTGTCGAGGCCAGTCGGCATTAGCCGACGAGCTGACCGAACCGAGCCGAACCGAACACCGCGAACGCACGGCACACCGACTTCTCCACGGCTGTCTGTCCGCCTGTGCCGGCTAGTGCCGCGTTCACGATCACGCGCGCCGGAATCAGCTCTCGCTTGCACTTTGGGCCTCGCCACACGAGCTTCCCGCGGCGCCCTAGGGCCCCGGAACGGGGCATACTTCTCAGAAATGGCGGAGGATGCCGGCCCCCACGGGCCACCATCCACAGGTAGTTTTCAGGAACTCGACGGTACGCTTGAGAGAGGTTCTATTGTTTGCTGCCTTCTCTGAAATCGAGATAACAGTTTCCACGAGTTTTCTCGCTCGGAGGGAAATGTGGGATCGCTGGGGATGGGATCGATTATTTTTTAGAGATAGTGGTGTAGTTTAGGGAGCAGACGATGGGAATAGAAATGTCTGGGAGATTGAACGATATCGTTGAGAGTGTTTTAGAGTTGCTAGTGGGTCGGCTAGGGGTTCGGTGAGGGGTGTTTGGTTGTAAGTGGATTTGGAATTTAGGAATCGGTTAGTACTATTATGTTCTAGGAAATTATTCGCTAATAGTTATCCATTATAGTGAAAAATTATTTTCTTGGGATTTAAATTATTTTCGTTTAATGGAGGTTTTCTACAATTTATTTCTAAATTTAGAACTTATAGCATGGTAGAAGGAGAAACAATGCTGTTACGTAGGAGAAACGAAAGTACTGGGGGAATGATATCCGTTGTTATGGAATACAGTAGAATAGCTGAATAGGCGAGGCCCTTGAAAAAGTGTAAGAAGTCGAAACGACGAGACTGGTTTGCCGAGGGGATTAAATTATTTATTAATGCCACGTGGATCGGCGCTTGCTGCGCGCAAGTTTTTGCACTTTCGCGGCATTTTATGGACGTGTTTCGCGGGAACCGAATACGATTTTCTATCGTAAACATTATCGTCGGGCATTTTATGGCCGTTGAAACGCGGCTGTAGCGTTCGTCGACATTTATCGAAGGTGAATCGTATTCGCGGTGGCGCCTTGTTTTCGCAACGCGACACAGACGTGTTGCCTTTATCTGTTTTTGCGTTCGACAGTGTTCGAATGTTGCGCGGCGCTGTTAATAATTCACACCGACAAATCGATTATCATCGAGCAGACGACGACGGTGTGTCGTTACGCAAATTTGTCGCACTTGTACTACGCTCCTTATCGCCGCCAGTTCATTTCGTGCTTTATAATAAGTTTCTTTTATTCCCCGTCAATTTTTTTTCCTTCCCATTAAGCTTGCGTTTCTTATCGTCTCGCGAATACAATTGACACATTTCCTTCTTTATTCGACTCACTCCTCAAGGATATCGCTGGGAACTTTTACTTCAGAATTTACAATCTTCCCCTTTATATGACTCCAAAAATAATTTTCCACGAAGCACGGATGAGGGACGTCACCTTTACTTATACTGTGCCGCAGTGCCTACCTGTCCGCGATCGAAAATTACAATATTCATTTGGGCAAGAATGTCGGCTTAAATTATCTATTGCACATGCTACACTGTTTCTATTAATATCGGATAGGTGACTACAATTTCAACACTTTGGCACTGTACTAATTCTTCATACCGGCATCAAAATTAATGGGGGAAGGGATATTATTTCAGGAAAGAGAAATGATCATTCCATCGAAATGATACTGTTCTGCATATTTCTCTGACATCATAATACTACGTTATTAAAACAGTACACCTTGCAATTATATACACAGACCAGTCATAAAACATTTGCATGTGCTGTTTACGATCTCCTCGTTACAAAATCATCGACATTGCAACTATTCTCAAGAATCTATCAAATATCCAATTTATTGTTTTCATACATCATCTATAATTCATCAATCAAATATAGTAGAACAAAATTAATAACTAATAGAATTAATAACAATTTCCATTTATTACGCCATCGTTGAGTTCCATCGTCACATTCTGACGAACGCCAGTCCCTTGTGAATCCCAAAGTGTGTTGGTTCAAAGGTGGAGGTCGCGCAAGGCTCGCGAAGCAGCGGCGATCGAAGATCGCTAACAGCTCGTTTTCTGCGCCGTGTGCACTGCAACCTGCGCGAGCACGGTGCCCGGCCATTGCCATAGGACTTGAAGCCTACCATTCATACCTCACGCGACTGAGCAAGGCGAGGCAATGGCAGGCAAGGTCACCGTGTTTTGGCAAACTAGAGGAGCGCCGGCGCACCGTGCGGAATTTCAAACGCGGGCAGCGTGAGTCAGAAATTTAATTTTAATTGATACGTCGCCTCCGCGGTCGGTTGTCGCGTACGAGAGCCGCCGTATCCTCCCTTTGCCCCGAATATTATTTACCGCGGCACGTTAGAACCCGTCGACCCGCAGTTTCGGGGTACGCGGACAAGGAAAACTTTCTCGTGAGTATACGTAAATACATATAAAAGCACTATTTTGAGGACTGTCCTCGTTCTTACGTAATTTGCCTTAGTACACGGTGCATCTATCTCTTCCAAGCCACTTGTGCCTTTTTCTTAGTATGCCACGTTATTTTAATTACTAAACGCAGTCGACGGGAAACTTTCTGTGGATTCTACCATCGTTCTCCATTTTGTACAAACACATAGTGTTAATTAAATCTGTCATAGGTCGTGTTTAGTGTGTCGCCGTCTTTCTTAGCAAGCAGATATGTATACATAAGTAATTGGAATTGCTCCGAGAATCTTTTCGTAGAAGATTAACTAATTAACTCGTTACTCGTCGATCACCCCATGGATCTCGCTGTCCCTTGGGAGAACCTCGGCAGACCCGACGAACGGCATGCCTGTTCTTTTCAGCGTCGCGTCACCTTGACGTGCGCGATATTCGTGGCACAATTTGTCCTCTATGCTTTCAGGGCGATACGTAAAAGGATGGAAAACGACATACCGGTTTCGCTGGGCTCGCCAATAATAGAATCCTCCGCTTTTGGAGTACGGGGCCTCTCCTAACGGGCACCGTTTGCCAGCTATGTTTCGTTTCGACCGTGCGCCCCGACTCTCCCCTTTCCCCCCCTCGTTTAGTGTCTGGCTTAATCGAAAACAGAGCCTTGAGTCGGATTCCCGTTTCCCTTCGCGGCCGTCACCAGTCCGTTTTCGATCAAATTGGAATCGGGGCGCGAGCCTGTAACGAGATTCCCACAAAAATAGATTTATCGCGGCTACGCGCTGGCGCCGTTAATAAATACCTTCGATTCGCTTGAACGTTACGGCCTCTGTGTTGGTGGCGATTAGGAAAGTAACTGGTCGACTTTGAAACAAACAGCGCATCCAACATTTCCGTAGCCGCGGTATGCTCTGTGAACTCGGTGCAAATGTTACCGGTAGATACGCTCTGAATAATTAGGGCCCACTTAAACGATTTTACCGTTCACCGAAGTATCAAATACTTGGAAATCGTTTAAAGCGTTGAATAATGTGTACGATAAAGTTATGGGGCTACGCGACATAGCGATATCGAGCAACACTGTTCCTCTTTTATTCACAAATTTTTTATAAAACGTGGAAATTAAGGTAGCTATTCTCAGTCGAAAAACAAATGTGGAGTGATTTTTAAAAAAGCATATTTCCATTTTTGATCTTGAAGCAAATTTTGATGGCTCACCTTAATAATCTTAAATTACATTCCCCAGTGGCACCAAACGCTACAAAATAATTCAACTTGCTTTTTGAAAAATTAAACACCCGAATGGTGTCTCTTGCTTTTTTGAAGCCATTTTGTAGTGTCAATTAATTTAAAAATTGGAAAATATTCCCCTTTTTTAGTATAAACTTAAATACAAATCAATTTTCAAAATCAAGCGAAGTCCCCTCTAGATGCTCATAATTTCTTTCACCCCCAAATTCTACATTACTAACATATTCCTGTTTTCTCGTTTCAGAGTCGCCGCCACCCCCGTATTGCCTCATCGCCGACAGGCTGAGACCCGAAGGTGAGCGTTTCCTTCATCTTACACGTTTATATCGCGAAAAGGGGTGTCGTGGGCGCGCGCTTCACGCCTGTCGTTACTCGAACGCGCGGAACGTATCCGCGCAAGTCGTCGGCGCGATAACTCATATTTATTGCTCGTGAATCCGCTTACCGTGCGAGCCCCGGGGAGCATCCTTCCACGCGTGTCACAATCTCACGACCTAGCCTAAAGCAAGGTTAGGAATAATTCACGATAATCGCGTTCGAGGGACGTCTACCGCGCGGGTGAGCCGAAGATGCGAGCGCAATCGCGCGCCGCTGGCATAAAACTGTTGTTTGGTCTAGATTAGATAAACGCAGAAATTTTCGGGAGCAAACAATCCCTAATCGAGGAATACGTGTTCTGACAGCGTTGCGTGCCCTCCGTTGTGGAATTATCCCAGACTACCGACGCCACTTTTATCGGCGTCGCAGGTGCGTCGAACCGAGAAATCGATGTCGCGATATTCTTCGTTAAAGAGTCGGAGTACCGCGAGAATGTTTACCAGCAGTGAAAGACAGACTTCCTTCGTCCTGCGAGTTAATTAATTTTTTAGAGTAAGGTATGCTAATCTCAGGGAGGGTGTAGCTTTTCATTTTTGGTGGTCGACGTCCACGATCTACTTGCACGCGTGAATTGATCATCTTAGAACGACAACGGACGTGTTGTAAGCTGATCTTATTGATTGCGACGAACCATATGGCTATAGGTTTCAGGGTATCGCCGTTTCCGTGGTCGCTGGAGACATGCTAGCAAACATTGATCCGCTTGATGGAAGTCGATCGGTCTTATCGCGCGTGTATCGTGAAAATTTCTGGCCTGCCTTTTCATTCGCCCGTTGGGCGTAGTAAATGGAGCTCGATTTACTTGAGGAATTCTGTGCTTGAAATCTTGTAGCGTTACAGAGCGTCTTGTATTAAGAAAAATTACTACATCACACTATTTGCATATATCTACATGAAAAATAGAATTTTTGCAATGAAATTTAAATCATTTAAAACGAGGGACTATTATGGAATTATCTGTGGTATAAAAATGAAGTTACCCTATATAGTTATCCTAGTTATAAATCTTCAATTTTTATGCGCGAGCAAGATTTCGCAAACCTGTTGATAGCCAATTCTCCGAAGCTGGTTGAGAAAATTGTAGTTCTGCTATTTTTACGGTTACTTCTACAATACTCGGTTCTGTGGCTGGTTTCGACTGTCTGCTCTCCCTGTTCCTTCCTTTTTCTCTTCTCTGCCTCATCCTAAACTGGTTCTCGGGATCGATGCGAGCACGAGCTCGGGCAGATCCCTCAGCCATCGATAGATTCGTCTCGTGTTCACCGAGGGAAGCGTTCGATCTTTCACGGACTGCTTGCGTAATAACTTTGAATGTAGCGAGATCATCTTCGTCCTGTCTTCGTTGCAACTTCTAATTGACTCGAATATGAAATATGATTCTTAACGAGGCGTTAAAGTACGATATAGTAAGTAGATTTTATCATTTTTCTCAATAGAGAAACACATATTTTCCATACAAAGCTGCCTTTCCCAAGAAAAATAAATTGCGTAACACTGGAGGAAAGTGGAGTAAGACCAATTAGATTGAATCGGGATTGCCCTCTTTTCTGGAATTACCCAGTGTTTCGATTGAGCTGTTGCACAGTCTAAGATAAAAGTATCGCTGTCAAACGTGAAACCGTTCCACGAGAAGACGCGCGCGCGCGCGAGGCCTCGCCATGCCGATATTAGCATGATAAAATCGGATTGTTAGGAGCGTTCGTCACCCGTGTAAACTCTGGAAGAGGGGGGAAAAAAGTGGTTCTCGGAAGAAAGAAATTCATTACGGGAGTTTGTCTCGAGCCAGCAGATGCAGCCCGCGTAGATTTATGCTCGGGGAAGGAAACTGGGCCACCGCGATGGAGCAGAGGAGATAAAAGGCCGCGCATCGCCACTTGTTGCATTCACCCGGGAAATAGGAGAAATTTCTTCATTCATGAAACGCGAACCAGCATTCCGCCAACTAGCGGACTATGAACCGAGGGGGCAATTAAAAGAGTACAGCCGCTGGAACGTCGAGCATCACCTACTGGCGCAACAGAACTTTTGTAGCAACGTCTTCGAGTCTTCAAACTATCCTCGTAGTACATTCAGTTTCAAAAATAGAGTACACTTCACGGGAAAAGCAATTCGTCCTCTCATCTTTATTCGACTCAAAATTTAAAATTTAAAGTTTCTGAGAATCCATAATAATTAGCTAAAAATTTGTATTGCTACGTTTTGAGTAGTCACATCTTGTACAAAATAAAAAATCGAAGAGATACTATTCTATTCCAAAGAGGAGCTTTCAGAGACCCTAGAATCCCTAGACAGAGCTTACACAGCATTCTTCGACTTTGGGATTTGGTGTATCGCTAAGAAACCCACGGTTCGAAAAGGGGATCGAGAAGTGACCGAAGAATTTCTGCGGCGGTACGATTTATTTCCGCACGTGCCGTTGTCAGCGACCAGAGTCCCACCGGCGGTGTTGCGCAAATTTCAACGAATCCGACGAAGGACATGGCACAACGCTCCGCGCAGCGAGTCCCTTTCAAACGCACGAGGACAAATCTTGCTCGTATTGCGTTACGCCGGCTGCGTTTTTAAGCTTCCTGCCTCTCGATCCAAGCCCGTCCTGAATCACGGTATTGTTCTCGCTGGGACGTCACGCTGGCGACATTTCGCTGCTCCGCAACGCGAAGTCGGTATCAAAATTCCGAGCCTTTTGTCGTGTAATATCACTTCCCGCCGCACCGCGGGTTCCTGATTCCTCCTACTTCTGAAGATCGATGGCAATTGCAGAGATCGATTTTCCGTGTAACAGTTTGTAGTGACAGCTGCATAGCCACTGTAGTTCCTACCAGAGAATCGTTAACGCTGTATGGGTTATTTACAACTCACGAAGAAGTTAGAATAGACAGTCCACGTTCACAACACAATTACCTGAATATAAAAGACATCAACGTCCTCTGCGATCTCAATTTAAGAAAATCGGTTGAACAGTAGAACACAGAATTTTCTCTGCCTGCTGAGTGCCGAGGGTGCTGAAACTGAAATCGTGGGCTCGGTCACGTGTCAGCGACCTAAAGGAGTCGCGCAACCTTGAAAGAAGGGAAGAGTGAAGCAAGGCGCTGCGAGTCGAGACGCGGTTAAGGGCAAGTACAGCGCAGGGCGCCTAGCGCCAGCCAAAGGGAGGGGCCCGGTGCCAGTAATACGAAGCTTCGATGCACAAGGGAACGCGGTGGGCGCCTGTCGCCTGGCTTTTATACTTCTCTGCCCGTTTCGCCGTCCTTGATACGCTTCTCTCTCCCTCCTTCGTTCTTCGTTCTCTGTACCCATACCGCCTCTCTCTCTCTCTCTGTTCGTCTCCCCCGTTCCGTTCTCGAGCTGACGCTCTCTTCAGCACAGTGTCTTCCCGTTCCCCTCGGGCCTCCTCCGTCGCTCTCCTACTCCCGCTAACCCTCCTCGCGTCCTTCTCTTTTCGCTGCTCCTCTAGCTTCCCTCCTCGAGATCGTCCTCTCCACCGCTGGGACCAGAGGAACGAGCTCGAAAGCACGCGTTCTCCTCTGTCTCGTCTCCCTCGCGCTTGTATTCCCCTCTCGCTCGCGACGTTCCTCTCTCGGTCTCTCTCGCGAGAGCTCCTTTCTCTCCCTTCGTCTCTCAGCCTCCCCGTAGGCGCTACGCGGCCGACCCGATAGGCGGGAGTGGCTCTCTCGCATTCCGCTGCCTCCTTCACCGTCCCGATTGCACCGCAACCCGCGCCGTTTTCGGATTAACTGGGAAACAGACGGGTTGCCTGCGGTAGGGGCGTCGCGACGGACGGGGGATCGTATGAACGAAATCGAGATGTGGGGGCAAGGAGTTTGAACGGAGTGCGGGGTATTAATCCTTTTCGATTCGGGGCTACATTCACCTGCAGTGTTACTGGGCCCATTTTCTGCGGGACAGAAGACAGTTATGGTGGTAGCGCTACTGTCATCCACAGTAAATTCTCGTTATAAGCTCAGGTCGACTATGCGTTGTAAGCTCGGGTGCTTTCTTCGCCATTTAGGAATGCTTCGCCTCGAGTTTAACTCATTATTGAACACAGCATAGATGAGCTACGTACAAGATTTCAGTCAAATCGGTGATCCTAACTTTGAATACATTTTTCAATGGGTCGAACAGGAACTGAACGAGGAACATCGAGGTACGCACTCTATACGACCCTACCCTGGCAGCGTGTTTATTTTCCCACGCTTTTTTCAAGCTCCTCGTTAAGGGCCCTAGAAACATGTTTGCTTAGCGTCTGGATCTACCCGACCCACTTCCCTATTTCTCTTCCACCCGCTCTGCACGCGTGGTCATCGAAATTGGAGAAGTGGGTCAAATCAAGCAGGCGTTAAAACAAACACGCCTCAGGCGCCGGGACAATCGGCTTGAAAAAGACAGAACAAAAAAACGTGGGAAAATAAACACGTTGCCACGCTTAGGGTCGTACGAAGCGGGTATCTCACCTCTCACTCAGTTCCCATTGATCCCATTGATGGATGCACCGAAGCCCAAAGTGGGGACACCCTGAATAGCTTTGTGAATGAGCCTTACTGCCCCGATCCATCAGCTACCGAATTTGTCTCTTCAATGTAGCTAGGTGAAATTACGTTTACTTTGATGAGTGGTCTTGAAGAAGAGATTAGGGTTTGAGTCCTTGTATTTAGGAAAGTAGGACTCCGGAAGACCTCTGTACTCAGTATTCCACAGCAGTTTGAAGATGTTTGACTGCGTTTGAATGACACAATTGCTGGTACAAGCGTCTCCAGTGCAATGTGGGGTTGTGTTCTACTCGCGAAAGAGTGTGCTATGGTACATGGGCAGTGGGAATATGCTGATGGGCTAATAATTCAAGTGTTCGTTCACCTTGAGGCTACTCCCAACGGTGTTTCTTCAACGCTGCACGTTCTTACGAATTTAGCGATGACATTATCGCGTTCAGCGGGCACGCACGGCGTTTAATGATTTAGGGCGACAGGCATCGTTCTTCAACCGAACTCGTCCACATCTCACACGCGCGCCAAACTGCAAGCCGATCGAACAGTTTGTACAAATATCTGGCCGCGTAGAAGGCGCTCGGTGAGCGCGCGACCAAACGGTGGTAATGGGTTGCCGAGTTTGCGTGTCAATTTATTTCCTTATCGACGAGTAAATATTTGCACGCTGATTGCCCCCGATCCCATCGTCGCGTTTTCTAACACGTGAACGTCTCGAGAAGAGATCTGCGCCACCGGAGAACAAACAGGAACCCCTCCGCCTAGCGTGTATTTCGCTGGTTCGTTGATCTTGTTGCCGATGAATTCGATATCCTTGGAACGGATTTTTACCAAGCTTCGCTGCATGTCCGAGGAAATGTTCTACGCCCCTGCGAATCCTACGTTCGAGTCGTTCAATGAAGCAAGTGGAACGGATAATGAAATCGGTTGATGAGGGGATCACGATATTTTGATTTACACTCGGCTCCAGTTTTCCATATTTAGATCCGCAGTTAACTCCGCCGTCCCGTCATCTTCTCTTTGTTCACCGTCCCCTCTGCTCAGCAGATCCCGACAGCAAATTATGTAAAACTACAAGGAAAGGGGCCCGTTTGGAATTCGTCGCGCAGGAATTAACTATAAAGCCGGCTTCGTGGTCGGTCGTGACGCATATCGGGACGAGGGGACATTTCCACGAAATCCCTCCTAAAAATACTTGACGGATGTTGAATCCCGCGGCTACGTTTCTCCTTTTGCTCCTGTTACTGCCTCCTAGCCTGCTGGTTAAGGCTTAGCAGCAGGAAATGCTTCTCTCCCGTAGGAACGAGCCGCTGGAATTCGACAAGAATGCCACCGCCCTCTCGTCCCAGACTTGTTGCCCTCTGACGTCATCCTCTCTTTTAGTCAATGAGCCCCGTCCTCCGTGCTCTCTGTCCTAAAACGATTAGTCCTTCGGCGGTTCCCGCGCCGAGGAATCGGCCGGGCTGGCCCAAAGATGGCCGCGACCCCGAGACAGCGAGCTCTCCTTTCTTTTTCGCTGGGAGCAAAAACTGGTCGCGTGGTCTGGCTCATTCTGTCGATGTAGAATTATACAGCGCAACTAGGTCTGGGTAGTGGCACGAGGTTCTTCCAGGCAAAATCTGTTGGCTATGCCCAGAGCACGAATCCAGGCGAGCAGGGAGAATTATGGGGCGAGTGTGTTGATAAAACTTATATTTGGTTGGAGATTAAAGGATCCATTGGTCAGTGCTGGATTAATCAAGATGCAAAATAAGAACGTGCTTAGGGCATCAGAAGAAAGGGAGCACTATAGAAATTTTTTCAATTTTAAAATCTAACTTTTGTTGGAAACACTTCTCAGTCAAATTATTGGTGTGTTAGTAGTGTTGGCTTAGAAATGGTGATTTCTTCAATTATCTTCCTAAAATTTTCATCCACGATTTAATCTTGATACTGCAAGTGGAAAACTAGTGACTCGCGCGAAGAGGCTTTTAATGTGTAGAGACCGATTCGTGATGTAAGATAGCATTCTTAGGTGGAATCAGTTGATCATTCCAAACGTTAAACGAGAAGTTTCCCGCAATGTCGAGGATAAATGACCTGCCCGCGGCGAATCATTATTTCGGACGATTCTGTCACCTCCTTTGTGGCCCGCAGCGAGACGAACGAGACGGTCGAATTTCCACGAGCACCATGATTCACCCAGCCACAAATTCACATCTTCCCTCCTCATCCACGAGTACGTCAGGGATCGCCAGGTTAATCGTTCCAGTGTCGTATTCGCGATCGCGGATTCTTGCGATCTACTCGCGCCATTAATCACAACGAGTACCTGGTAGTACCTCGCGACGCGTCACGGTAAATCGTAAAACGCTTTTTCGCAACTAACAACGCGCCCTCGTCTAATAACAGTTTTCAGAGAGCGTAACAGGCATTAAAACTTTCCGCTACGCGCTATAGCGGGGTCGATAAATAGTGCATACGGGTCGTGGGTCACTGACGACCCACGGTGGAGTGCTTTTCACTCGCTATTGAAAGATGCTTTATAAAACACTGGCCGATATATCAGTATCAGTGCAATAGTGGCCTAACCCACAATTTTTTGTGAATTCTATGTACCTAAAAATAGAAATTAAAGCAACTTTAGAACGTGAATAATTTCATTAGCCGTGTTCTGAAAAGTTTTGACTTTAACGCCACTATTTACGCCACTCGAAATGGGGTTTAATTAGTAAAATAATGGCGCTGAAAATTCTCGAAGAAAAATAGTGACGTTTTCTACGGAAACCCTCAAAGCGGGAGGGGAAACGGACGAAAATGGGAGGGGGAGCAAAAAAACGTAACGAAGTGTACGAGGGAAGTTTCTAAAGGGGTTTGCCGTTTATTTTCAGATCGCGCGCCCAGCGAAGGGGATCAACGTCGGTGCAAAAACAGCACACCCCTGCCACTTCCCGGCTCCCTTACCACCAACGGAGAAGGTAACTATGTCCTCAAGGTTATACATACCCTTTCTCGCGTCTATCACCGCTGTCTGAGACGTACTACGCGCGAGAGAAAACGCGGCGCGCCGCGTAGAAAGGGAAGCCGAATGTCCCACTTCGTTTCCAGCTCGTTGGTCTCAACCCTTTGAGCCACGGTGCCCGTTGTCCAGGTCGTTTCGCCCATGGAGCGCCCATCGATACCCCGCCTCGAGGATCCTCGCCCAAGAATAGATTCGGCGTTCCTCGCGCGCTTTGGCCAGTCTCGTGAACAGCCAACCATTGAAATCTGATTCGTTTCTGTCGTTGATCGCTGATCGCGTCCGTTTCGTGCGATACAAGGAAATTACTTAGTTAAAAACATGTGTCCACTCTGAATTGAAACAAAATACTTAATATTCTCGATAAAGCTGTTTCGTGACATTCCCTGTTTTCCCCCTTATGCTTCATTTAGTCTTTGAAGGATTTAATTATTCAAGTATTCGCAATTAGTAAAACATCCTCTTAACTGCAAGTACTTATGTAGTTAGAAAGTTAGAAGCAACCAGAAATCTAAGCTGGACTCTCAGTGGCGCCCTCTACGTGACGCAAACTTTCTTCCATAGGAACTGAATAAATGTACTATACTCGCCTGAATTATTATGACCCAAGCTACTTAACCTAAGCTACTAGATCACTGCTACGAATTTTTCTATACACCGCCACTGAGAGAAACACAATAATATAACTTTCCCCTTACGATCAAATAAAGCGCGCGTCACAGAAAGGCAAATTGCATGCTGGCAAGTTTGTCAAAGTCACCCGTTCCGCGGTTTTACGAAACGTGTCCGCCGTCACGTTTTACCGTTTCGTGTACCTACGCGAACGGGGCCGGACGACGAAACATTTAAACAGAGAGAGTGGACGGAGTCTCTGCTGCTAATAGTCGTACACTGGTGGGGAAATAAAAAATTGTACACCGCGTAAATGCCGTTCATTAGGCTTAACGGTTGTTCCGTGGGTAGATCGATCCTCCGGCTACGCCATTGGTCGATGGCTACGCCTATATCCACGTGGTTGACCTTGAACGATGCTACGAACGATTTCTTCTCTTCGTCTTTCGCCGCGTTTTTCACTTCCGTGTCCACGAGAACAGACCGTCGGAAAGATTCCCGGCTGAACTGGTTTGCAGGTCCGCCAGGACTTTCCGAGAGGTCTTTAAAGAATTTATACCGGCCGGGACCAGGCAAAAATATACCGCAGGAAAGATCGTCATCTTTCTCTTCAGCATCTTGCCCGGCGATTCTCCTGGATGCCCTGCTCGAAATAATTAGGGGACGGGCCTGTCTGCACGAAAATCTTTCTGTTGCCCAGTTAGGGGTCCCATACTGCGGACGCCCCATGTGGTAAAATGGTAAAAATGTTCAATTAAATTTGCAATGATATTCTAAATAAAAGTGTATTTCCCCATAGCATTCGTTCCAGTCAAAATTGTCTGAAAAGCAGTTTCTCGATTCAAGTGTAGCCTAATCTCTCTAAGTAGTCTTGATGACTCGAGCAGTGTCGCGTGGATCATTGCTGACTTATCAAAGTTCATCAGGAGCTAAAGTTTCATATTCTGGACAAGAATACTTTGTGATTTGATAATGAATAGAAGCAGCTAAAATTATGAAGAATTCTGAACTTATACTCCTCCCTCGCCTGGTCTCCCCTTCTGTTTGAATCGCGCGACGCAGGGCGCAGTGGAAAGCGCGCCAATTTCAAATTCCATCCCGTTCTATCGGCAAGCGTCGATGTCGACTTACGATTACGCAGGACGAACGGGATCAAGGTCGGAGATCGGCATTCCTGTCGAAGATTTAACGCCCGTGGCGGCTGCATAATTCCGCGCGTTATCCGTCGTCCCAAAAATAAGCCGCCGTCTGGTAAAGAGAGGCGCGCGACAAGCTGGACGCGACGTTAAATACGAAGCACGAATACGGGCGAAAGCGGGAGCCCAAGAAATTTCCTCAGCGCGCGCGTTCCAGCGGGCTGACGCGCGCGCAGGTTTTCACGCGTGACGCGACCCAACGTTCGCTAACTCCTTGTTTTTTCCTGCTACCTCGGGCTTTTCTTGTTGCTTCGCGGAACGCTCGAAACGCTTTCGGCCTCCGCCACGGCGGAAAGCACCGGTTCTCGTTAGATCAGCGAAATTGAGCGGCGCTGGGGACGGTCAGTGCTTAGGCCGCGTTTCCACTTGTGGAAAAAGAGTCGTTTCTTTTTTTAAATATAGAGTTTATGAATGAGATGTGCGTTCTTAAAGAATATATCTTTGTGAACTCGTTAGATTTTGCGTTAAAAATAACAGCAAGGTCCTCAAAGGAAAGCAAGGAAAGACTAATATAATAAAGACTGACGAATATTGTGATTTCCTTCAGCGTAGAAATCACTGTAATTAAAGAGGAGAGCGGAAAACGATGCATATGAAAAAAACGAAAAGAATCACTCACTGAAATCATTAATTACGTCAAGCAGAAACACTTGTGCGCATCCATGGTGCAGAAGAATGCGGGCTGCAACGCGTGCACAGAAAAAAAGGAGCGTATAATACCGAATGGAAGCGACTCGACGCGTCCGCAAATTGCTCAATACCCGAGACGCTCGGTGAGATAATTTTTAACGCCTCTTTTGATTGCGGTTATCTGACGATGTTGCATACTTTATTTTTATCTCCGTCGGAGGAGATACGTACGCACGAATTTATGAATCGTGCGAATCGTTGCGTCGCTGATGCACTGGATGAAAGTATAGCTCGGTTCAATCGGTGCCAACGAAAGAAAAGTGCTTAAAATGAAGGGCCAAGTTGCTCGACGACGGCAAATGCCCAATGTCCTCGGATATTGGAGCTTCCTTCCACGTTTAGAGGCCCCTGAATCAAAACAGACTCGCAGCGTCCAACACAACCAGCCTGCGTATTGTTTTCCTCTTGAAAGACGATTACACGCGCTTGCGTAAGAAAAAGACGCCGAACGCGTCGATTCAATATGCACTCGGACCAAACAACGATCATCTATCTCGCGAGGCGTTCGTCGAAGCCCTTGGCAGCCGCTCAAACAACATTCCATAAACAAAACACCGCGTATCTAGCATACCAAGGAAAGCCAGCCCATCGAAGACGCCATTTTAAATCGAATTCCAGAAGCACACCAGGCGAACTCCGTCGAAACTATCTCCACAGCTCTAAAATTATAACCAGAGCTTAAAAACTCCAAAGACCTAAAACCTAAGCCACAGTTGAGAAACTACCGGAGGACCTCCAAAGGTACGCTTTCCAATTCAAACTCGATTTTCTCGAAAACGAAGCGCAATATCAAAAAATTGTATTCCTTTTACTCGACTTATTTACTTCTTACAAGTCGAAAAGAAAGAGTAACTTTTTTTGCTATCGCGCTTCATTTTCGAGAAAATCGGCTTTGAATTTCTCAACGTTGCTTCCAGTCGCGTAGGAAAGTCTGCCTTAAAACGCTCAGCCACGTGACGACCAGGTACCACCGAATCGTGGAAGGCGGTGCGGAGTGGGGGCGCAGTCGTTACAGGTTTCGGGGCGCCAGCACGAGAAGCGCGCCGCGAGACAAAGGGCATTAATAACGAATAATGACGTGAAACGTCTGTCAGTGAACGGCGGAGAGGAGCGGCAGGTCCTGGCGCAGGACTATCGGGTCGCGTCCGCTCCTGGTGACGGGCAGGAAGGAGAGCGAACGAGAGTGAAAGAGAGGGAAAGCAGGCTCCCGGGATGCAGGTTTCAGAATGGCACAATAGGTCGGCTAAGGTGGGTGGCATTCGGCGCGACTGTTTGAGGGAACAGGGGGACCCTGGCGCCAGACAGCTGCCGCGTGTCTCGACCTCGCTCGCTCGCCTCTCGTCTCGTCTCGTCTTGTCTCGTCTCCTCGCCACGGCTCTCCTGTCCCTCTCCTCTCTGCCGGTTTGCCTGGTCGTTCTCCTCTCTCTCTGCGCGTCTCTCGCTGCCCGTATATCCGCGCGAACCGCGCACGTACGCGCCCGCGGCCCCGGCTGTGTGCGTGTAATATAAGCAACCACACGCGAGCACGCGTGCGTGCACGTACACACACGCGAGCACCGGCTCCGCTCGACTCAACTCGCTATTTTATTGATTTATTTCGGCGCTAGGCCTCTCTGTCGCGCTCCGCGCCGACGACGGCGACGACGATCGATCGAAACGTGGCGGGTCGTCTCCAGGCGGAGAATCGCGGCGGCTAGAGCGGGAAGAAAGGGTCGATTCATGGCGTCGCCGTGGAGGAACCATGCCCTTAGAGGGATTTGTCCCTTCGACGAGAGAGTTATGGATCCTAGGGACCCGAGCAGCTCGATGTCGAGCGGGTGGAGGGATCCAAGGGGATCGGAATGCTGGAAAGCGGGCGAACGCCGGTGGTCGAAGGTTTTGGTGGAAAAGGGGCTCGGGGAGCTTGATCGAGGATTTTCTCGGCGAGATATTGGCGTCCCTCTTTTAGATTCCGAGCGGCGCGGCGGAGCTACCTTGGAAATCCTCATTAAAGTCGATCGGAAGCCCGATCACGTTCGAGAATCTCGCTTGCGCTCGTCTCTTTTGGCCATCCCGAATAACGCGCGCCGGTGTCTACGAAAATAGCTTCATTTATTTGCCACGCGAACCGTGGGATATGAATTGAACGATACTGAGGATTCGGTTTCTGGGCGTTCCTTTGTGCGAGTTTTGGGGGATATGATTATATCTTGCGTGTGGAGGAAAAATGAAAATATTAGTGTGGTTGCAAGTTGCGTGATTTTTGCTAGAAATATCCTGGGATAAGATTGCCATCAGGTTTTAATATTCTTGTGACTGGAATGTCTGACTTTCAGAAACGAACACTACTAGTACGTAGTAAGTAGTATAAATAGGAATACAGGGTGTCTAAATAGACTCTGTATGCGCTAACATATATAGCAATGTCTAATATATTGTGTTTCTCGAGTAGTTGAATCTCTGAACACAAGAATAAGAGTTTAATAAATTTTAATGATAAATTGTGGCATTCAGAGCGAACACGACCCAACCCATATTTCTTTGCGAAATTGAGTTAGTAGCAATAATGTATTCCAATAGGCTCTATTAATCATATAAAATACGACAAAATTAATTTGTTTTCAATGTTGGTTACATAGTCCGTTTTTCCGTAGAACTTGCAAGAACCACCTTCCACTCAAAGAACCAAGATTTTCATAATTCTATATTCATTAACCAAGTCCATCAATCGAAATGGAGGTTACCTACAGCCCTTAAATATTTTTCTATCAAAATGAAAACATTACACTTCCGCTTCCTACGAAGTCTCCTCACTTTATCTCACACCCGTTGCAAGACTCCTCGAAAGTAATTAAACACCGCGAGGGGTTAAACGCCAGCAGCTCAGTCAGGTATCTAAGAGCATAAATAATTGAACCGTTCTCCCTAGCGCCTCTATTACTTCAAATATCCCGACACGTTGGCAATCAAGCATATTTACAACGCTGTTTACCGCGATCCTCGGAATTTCGTTGCGGTGCCGAATCTCGCCAACGGTCGTTTCGTTCCGACTTCGTTCTGTTCATGTGCGTTAGAAAAGAGGAGGAGAGGAAATGCCGCGTTCTGCCAGGGCGATAAATCTTGCCGGCGGTATCTGATGCAAGTTCGCGGCATAATATTTCGTACGAATTTCTGCGGAAGTGTTGCGCGCCGCCGGGGTCGAGTCGCTACGTGTTGCGCGGCGTGAGACCATCGCGGAGGGACCAGATATCACCCCCGTAGCATTCGAGAGCAACAGGTTGCCGGTGTCTGCTCCTTTCTTCCGCGCGAGATACCCTGATCTAGGACACCCTCATCCTCCGCTT
Source organism: Andrena minutula (assembly GCA_929113495.1). NCBI lineage: Eukaryota > Metazoa > Arthropoda > Insecta > Hymenoptera > Andrenidae > Andrena > Andrena minutula. The sequence continues at coordinate 1,015,127 of OV815996.1, read as the reverse complement.
GGGAAAGTCCTGTCGCCGGCGTTACCCCTCGTTCCAAATGGCCTCGGCTCCTCTCCCTTTCCGCTCGGTTTCACCCTCCGTCGACTCCCCTTTTTATCCCCGCATCCGTCAGATCGCTGGTGCACTCTCTTTCATCGTAATCGTTCCCTGTGTCTCGCCCTCCTTTTGTCTGCCCCTGTTCAGCTTCTTTTCGCTCCTCGGTCTCTTTGTTCCACGATGACGAGCCGCGGTTTCATTCACCCAGCTCCGCGGGTGAACGGAAAATGTATGTAATCGCTGGATCAGTGGCGTTCGCCCCGCGGTGTGAATAGTTGAGGAAGATCGTCACGGTTCTTATTGTTCTAGGACGTGGGTCCTGGGACGCGAGGGTGGAGGGAATATGATTTCGATCGTTCTTGGTTGAATAATTTGTGTTTTATTAGTGTGGGGGTAGAAGATTTTTTTTATGGAAAGTGAAGGGATTTTTTTGTATTTTAATAGAAGTATTTTATTGCCATCCACTTTCTCTGATTTCTGCAGATTTTTAATTCGAGAATATGATGTCAGGTGCATTATATTTTGTAACCACGTTTTTCATTACTTTAATCGTTAATGGCTTTAGGGCTAAAATTCCGAGATACTTAATATTCTCCGTTGGACGTCCAGGAGCTGGTCCGACTACCCAGTAGCAAGGCAGAGACAATTCCTTATTGAGTCCTCTTCGATTTATCTCCGCGCAGATCTCAGTTTCAATTTCGCCACGATACTCCCAGTAGGATATCTTCGCAAGAAGGTCAAGGGTACTGCGGTGAACTCCGATCGAAGTCCTTAAAGGGGAGAGAGTGCTCCCCCGTAAATGGAAAAACAGATATCAATGCTCCGATAGACAATTTATCTTTTAACCCGAACACACGATTGTTTCTAACAACGCGTTGCTCTCGTGTTTCTTGTTAATTGATACATTATCAATATCCCTCGCTTTCCTATATAAATATATGAAAAAGTATAGTAAATAAAATGATAAAAGACATAAAGTGTTGCTCCGAGAATAGAGTAATTTTTATAAGAAATTGATAATTCAACAAATAATTCAACCAACGGGGTTGAACATTTTTCTCCCTCCACTTATTTTCGCCCACTGAATTCCGCATTTTTGTGTCAGAATTCTTTTTAGGCGCTGACACACGTTATTGCACAGCGATACGAGAACATCGCGCAAACATTTTATTTCTAGTAACGAGTTTCCTCGAACGAATTATCCCACGTACCACGCGGAACTAACGATGTAAAAGAAGGGTTCTTTAAAATCGCGGAATGAAAGCACTGGACGTGTCCACAGCGTTTATCCCGTTGCTGGCGTCTCGTTATGAAACCCGCGAACAATGCCCTTTGAAGCGGACTGAAAAATTAACAGATCGTTAAACATGGAAACAGCTTGACGTTAAAACGGTGCAATTAGTCCCGCGGCTCTCTCTCTCTCTCTCCAGCGAGGTCTATCATTTCAAGCGCTCGCCTTCCCTGTGATTCATCTAATTCGCCGATCCCAACTCTGTTGCTCGTTATTGGGATAATTGCACAGTTTTCCCTGAAAACTCCCTTTTACTAATAGCTGTCTGCTATTCCTGACGTTTGCTCATGCTGATCGATCACGTCTGCTTTTGAAGTCTCGCCGAGCAACTCAATACCGCTCTTTTCTGACGGAAAATGAAGGCTTCTTTCCACGTGTGAAACACGTTGCGCGGGACATTGTTGAAACACTGAGAAAGGATCGACTTTTAGAGCAATGGACATCGAGAAACGAGACTTTTTCGCACGGAATTTATCATCTAGAGTCATTGACACTTTCCTAATCCAAATTAGCGGATATCTTTACTTTCAAGATCTTAATATATAAATCATAAAGTTGATGTTTCTGTGTTTGCCTGTCGCCTAAAAACTTTCGCAAGGCAGACTGTTGTTTTCCAAAATATTCTTCAGCTCACTATACCTGGCTAATCCAGACGAATCTATTTCCACAAAAAAAAATAAAACATTTTTTATAAAATCAAAATCTAAGTTCCAGGCGAAGCCGACTAGTAAAGCTAGTTATTAAATATTACACATTAACATGTTTCTTCACATATCTCCCGAGTGCACTAAAAATATTAAGCATTAAAATTTCGTATTAAAAATATTTTTATCCATTCAACTCGGCTCCCCCAAGATTAAATCCCGAGTTCCACTGCTCACAGGTACTTACACATATGTAGAATGATCGACAGCACAGGGATCAGAATAGACAACGGTCTCCAGAAGCCTCTTTAGACGATCTCTGGAATTATCATCGGCCGCTATATAAATAACTCGATAATAAGTGTTTTTATCACGCAGAGAAAGAAGAGGAAGAAACAGTCGGAGACCCATGACGGGTCTCAAAATATTCCACGTCAAAACCGCGCACTTTATTCGTGGAAGGGAGGACAGGTCGCGTTTCCACGTGCTGCGACCGGTTTCTTTGGCGCTGGGGGGCTAAAACGAACGTCGGGGGACCGGGTAGAAAAATGCGCTTTATCTCGATAGGCCGGGGAATGCGAGGATCGACTCCGCGCGAGACCTCTCGTCAATGGAAAAGAGCGGCGGCATGGGGGAGGGGGGCGCCATGAAATCGAATTGGATCAGCCCACTTCAGCCGGAATGAAATCGCGGCGCGAATAAGCCTCTTAATAAAATGAGGGATTGATTGCCCGTTGCCGTCCCCGTCGGCGGCGTTGACGTCGTCGGCGTCCTCCCCGTCGATCCTCCTCGGGAGTGCTGCCCGCCAAATGCGGGCAGGGAGCGGATACTGACCGCGGTTGGTCGTTACTCCGATAACTTTTATCCAAACGATTATCTGGATGATTCTATCCGTCACTTGAATTATTCGCTGCTTAAATAGTGCGACTGAAAATACATTCGGTGAAATATTATTTACAGAAGTATACAGTTTAGTGAATTTTTGGTTGAATTTAAGAATCCATTTTCATTTGTTACTTACTGGTTAGTATTAAAAAAAAATAGAAACAAAAATTTTTCTATAAATCGCTTCTAAAACGTGTGAAAAATATTTCTCAAAATTATAGGTCGAAATTATAGGCCCAACAATGCTCGAAGAAATAAGAGATGATTGACTGTTCAACAGTATAAAGTTTCATTTCCACGAAAACTAATTAATTTAAGTGAGTATAGCTTTATTGAAGGAACAGTCTACTCATCTGTGTTATTTTATTTTGATATCTATCTCTTCCCTTTTTCTGAACCTTGGATTTTCGTCTTTAAATTTTCTCAGTGTCCTTTATCAACCCCCTTCGGGATTTCCCTTTCACCCTCTGCCTCCTTTTCGAGATCCTTTCGACACCCCTTCTCTCTCCATTTCTCTTTCTCTGAATCCCTCGTTTCTCTCCCCCTCCTCGTCTCTCGTCTCTCTCTCTCTCTCTCTCTCTCTCTCTCTGCCTGTTTCTCTCGCCGAGTTCCTCCTAGCCGCTACCGGCTTTCTCTCTCGCTCCCCTCGCCCGAGAGATCCGTTTAGGTCGACGGCCTCAATCTTTCGATCGAGCGAAAATAGATCCAGAAGTGCTCTTCGTCAACTGTATATCGCCACGACATCGGTACTCGCTCCTCCTCCTCCGCCTCCTCCACGTTCGGATAAACGTGAAAAGAAATAGGTGGTCGCACGTTTCCGATCGCGATACGGAATCCAGGACGATCGTTCTGGAAACTGCTTCCCCCGTTCACGGAACACAATTAGCCACGCGTCGCGCCAGCACAATTGCGCGATTATCAAAAAGATACGACGCTCTTTACCCAGAAATGCATTAGAAGCACGGAGTAAATTAAGTTTGTCGAAAACGAGGGTAACTTCGCTCCTCGGACGAAGGAATTTTCGATGGCTTCGATAAATCAAGAAATAATTCGAGCGGACACGCTCGGACCGGGCGTATCTCGCGAAAGACGCGCAATAAATGTATCACGCTAAAGCGCAGCGACGAAACAAGCGTTTGAATATAATCCAACTGCATTCATTAGGGGTGCAGGTTTATTGCTCGGGGGCTGAGGACGGTGTCGCGCGGCGGAATTATTTCTGATGCGGCCGGATCACGAGGAATTTCCGTGTTTCAGTTAATTCCGACGAATTTATGAATTCGAAGGCGTACTCGCGCGCCACGGCGAAGAAACGCCCCTCGCGTCCATCTGAAAATAATAAAGTGGAGGCTGCTTGAAGCGCCGCACAAGATGGACGCGCTCCTTTTCGCGATCTTCCACGGCTGCTTTCGTAATAATCCATTCCTCTGGCCTTCGGGCGCAGGGAATAGGAGAAACCTGGCGAATTCCAAGCGATAGTTCAAATAAACCACCATTAGAAGCCAAAGAGCACTGAAATCACGCCAGTAACTCAGCATCTTCGAGTTACACTAGTGTGCAACGCGTACCTTAGGAATATCCGTTGAAATTTGATAATCCAAAGGAAAAGAATTTCTTGGAGATGAGCAGTAGAGCGTTCGATATCCTTCCACTATATTTTTCCTATAGAATCCTCAACAGTTGAAGCTACAAACTTAAATACTCACTAAATAATTTATACAATTTTTTCGTTGAATGTTATCTACTTCGATCAGCGTTCTCACAGATTCACCTAATCGTCCGCCACAGTTTCCCCGGTTTAATGGGCCCTCGATCAATCCCACGTTACCGATGTCGTCAAATATCGACGGCGGGGCAGGCGTCGGACTGGCGATCGAAAAGTTTTCCAACGAGTTCTGGCCTTCTACGTCCGCGTAACGCCGCCGCGTTTATCGCGCTGAATCCAAGTGGAACGAGCATCAGGTTTTACGGCATTTATGCACAGCCGATTGGCGCCGCGTTCTATCGACGCCGATTGAAACACTCGAGCTGCCTCGATACCGAGGAGGCGTGAGAGCGGGCTTCTCGGAAGAGCGTGGCAAACTTTGACAGATGGCCTCGTATATCTCTCGTCGCTGATGCTTCGAGGAACGGTTATTTTGTAACCGAGCGGATTGCATTGGGTTATCTCAGAAGCAACGCGGCTTTCGTGCGCGTGCAAGGTGCGAATAAACAACTGTCCGAGCCGATAATGGGGAAAAACCTGCGAAGCGGTGGCTCAAATATTCCTCTACATTCCCAAAAAGCGTAGAGAAATATTAAAAATCATTAAACACTCTAATAGTACCGATAGGTGGTACAGGAACTCTCGTTGCCCTATTTAAAGCACCCTGGATTAATTTTTTTTAATTATAATAGAAATCATTCATCCCCTGCATTTTATTATTTCGTCGAGTTTTATCATTTACTGCCAAGGTTCCTGGGAAAACCACATTAAGATTTCATTACCCTCCTTATTCTCCACCGCCAATGAAGTGAACAATGCTTCGTTAAGTCTCCTTGGTACAATAGGGTGGGAAGCAAAGAGTCTTCTGCGTAACAACGAGGGAATACGGTGCTCACATGAGAAATCTCTAATGCTGTTGTCGATTGATACGATAACGAAAAGTACTTCCCCCGTGCCTTATCATCCGCCCAGATAGCAGGCTGTCTTTATTTCAATAAATCCATCTCCCCAAACAGAAGCCCTCTTTTCTGTGCGAATCAGGAGAACGGAGTATCGAGCTCGTGTAATCGAATTTCCTAGAGCTGTTTACGCTCGCAATCCAGTTCGCTTGAAATTAATTGATTCGATAAGTCGATTGGTCCGACGGAACGGAGCCAGCCTGGGAATCACGTCGATCTGCATACAGTTACCGGATCGCATGAACAGATATATCTGCTCGGTGTCTTACAACAGCAAGAGGTCGGGTCTTGTAACGCTGGTAATAATCGTCCGTTGGGTATCTAATCGATTAGTGGGAAATTAGTGATAAGGATAGAACGGATTGCCTCGTTTCCCGCCAACAAGCAATCGTTAAACGCGCCGCCTCTGCGATCCATGCAAATCTGTACCCTCCTTCCGCGACACTTTTCAGCTTTATCAGCGTGCACCTCGTTAATTGCCTCTCGCGACGAGATCGCGTGGCTCTTTTAAATAAGGCGCCTGTCGCTGCACAATGGCGCGTGACTGAGCGCTGCCAACTAGCGGCCGGCAAACCACCAAACGTCGCGCGGAGCGTTCCCAAGCCCTCCGACGCGAGACCTGTTCTCCGAACGGGCCGAATGCCTGGCTATGGGTGCGCCGTCGAGCGATAGATCCGCGAGCCGCTCGTACGGGGATGCAGGGGCGAGATTGCGCGCTTCCTTTAAATAGCGCGCCTTTTCCGTGGCGAGTCGCGTGGGAGCCTGCGCCGCGTATTTGGACTCTAGTAGGCAGGCATTGCGTATCGTGTTTATGCTACGGCCGACGTGTGTGGGGTAGAAGCGCGCGGTTAGGGGGGGGGGGGACGAGTGGGAGTATTTGAGAGAGCGACTGGTGGAACAGACGACGGCAGTGAGCGCGTATTTAGGGACGGGGGCGCGGCGGGGCCGAGGGGGCGATTAGATAGAGACCGTAGGTAAAAAGACTTGGGAATTAAGCCGCGCACGCGTAACCGACAGCCTCGTATGCTTATGCGTGCTAATTGCCCCGGCAATTTTACCCGCGCATACCACATTTCCCGCGATTCGCGCGCTCCTGCGCAGGGAAAAACCTCGGCCAGGAATTCCGCGGCCCGGTCTCTCGGATGAATGCTAAGGGAGTTCATCTGGGCCTAGGGACTTTCTGCCTTCGCTATCTGAGGTATTCTGGGGCTGGGCTTGCGAAGGAATCTTGCCTCTTTATTTTTGTTTGACTCGGTGGAATGCTTGACTCCGGACAGGGGGAGTTTTTAGGTGGAATATTATGAAAAGTAAGAGCTTGGATAATTATAGGTATGAAGGTATTTGCCGGGGAAAGTTTGCCTATTCGCGTCCCTTCGACATTTCACTGGAATCTCCAGTGCGAGGATGAAAGGGAAATGGGAACGGGCAGAAGTCCTCGCGGAGACGACAATCTGACATAACGAGCAGGCCACTGTCTGCGGCTAGGTATTATCATAATGCAAATGCAATTGGCAATAATACACGTCGCATAAATTGTCAGTTTTTATTCCCGTTGTTCGTGGCTCCGCCGTCAGCTGGCCTAGTCCGACGAGACGATCGGCGCTCGCGCAGAGGGAAAAGAAAGGGAGCCGCATTAATTATCGTGGTAAAAATAATCGCCGCGTCCGATAGTAGGCGATATTATCGCGATATGATAATAACAAGGAGTAAAAGTTCCAACGGTAGTGGCTCTCGCGTGAATTATGCCGCGATGCCTATCTCGATCTATTATTCCCGCTTCTTAATGACCCGTGGACTTTTATTATTTTATTATGCAGCCCTGGGTCTTACTAGATTCTTATCGCTTATTAAGTCGCTTAAACGGCCGATCCGACGGTTCGTTTCGAGCATCGGCATGCCTCTTCGACGATCGGCCGCTGCCCACGCGCAACGATCTGTGGAATGCTCCGCGTGCTGGCGCTTCGCGGATTCACCGATGCTCGTTCCGCTGGCGATAATCGGGCACACGTGTTCACCAACGTGGATGCACCGTTCGCAGAGTTCACGGAGCCTCTGAAGCCTGCACTACAGAACTTTTACGAGGAAAAGAAACCAAGCTGTCTTTCTAAAAACGAAGCTGAAGCTTTCCATCCGAGAAGTTCACGGAGTTTTTCCCGTGGAAACGTTACGGAGGTCTATATCTCGAGCTCAGCTCGGCGGGGAGTTGGCGAAAGATGGAGCTGGTCCAGAGGGAGAACTCACGCGAGTCATAACAGTCCCCTGGTCTCGTACACGGGTTCTTACCATAAACGACGTGGTTAGAAAGCACGGTTTAGAATTCACGATCACGTCGCCGTGATACGGTTCTTTTTTCGCGTGGCACGACCGAAATAGAAGAGAATTCCTACCGCTCGCCGGGCGATACGCGATGCACGATCCATAACGTGCCCGCGCGCGCTATTGCGTTACGCGCGTCGCACGACGAATACTGGGCGAATACGGGCGGAACGAAGGAAGGGAAGAAAAAAAAATATATACGCGCGCGTGTATATACGTATGAAGGTCGTTGGCGGGAATTCCGACGGTGCAACGACACTGCGACGAGGACTGGCCCCCGGGAGGATCGATAGCTTTGTTTTGAATGCCCGCGGATCGCGCGACCAATGAACTATAACGCGTGGACAATCTTCGACTTCTCTGGCTTGTTAACCGGAGTTTATGGCCCACGGCGGACAATACGGCTGAAAAATCCGTCCGCGGGGTTTCGCTAGAGCTTTATTTAGTTGACGATGTAATGGACGTCCGATAGAGGCATTCAGCTAGCGCTTGTTTATGGCTCTCCGGTTCGAGCGAAGTCGTAGACGTTGGATGATGAACGGTAGACCGATGCGAGCGGAGTTCTTGAGCCGCTTGGGTAATATTCTTGTCCCAGGTTTGATGGATTCTCATCTGATTGGTATCTACTTCCTCTGGAATGGAGGCACTTTAAATACCATAGGCGTTTTAATCAAATACTTTAAGAGATTGATGAAAATGTGCTTCGCTGTTGGAAAAGTGTTGCTCTCAGCTAATATAGTTAGCCAGTGGTCGACCAGATGGCGCTGTGTGTACCAAACTCGCGCGGTATTATTCTTCAGAATGCTCCTCAACTTGTGCCAGCGCTCTTTTAATGCTAATGCCCCATTATTTTATTAGTCTCCGGCTTATCGGATTGTTGATTGAAATCGTGACTTGCAAGGATTTCTTCAAAGCACAACAGTGTCGCGCTCGGGTCGATAGAGTACGTGGGACGCGAGCGATCGTCGCTGGGATCTTGAGACGCCGAAAGTTCCCGGGGAACTTTTATCGTCGAAGAAGTGGCGCTGAATTAATCAGCCCGTTCTAAATCGCTCGGGCCAGAAACTCGGGATACATTCGCTTCTTCCAAAGCGAACTTTCGCCGCTTCGAAAGTCGTTACGAGTTAACATTCCTTTTCCAATAAATCTGCGCCCGGTCCGGCGCCAATGGTTCGCTATATCGTAAAGTGCACCTTGCAGGAGAACGAACTCGTTATACCTTCTAACGTAATACCGCTTTGCGCCGAGTGGCAAGAAACCAGGAAAATTTATACCTCGTATACTTCACTCCGAAATAACACATACACCCACGAAAAAAAAATAATTCTACTAAAACTACTTCCCTATTTAACTGAGGGATCAAAGAGGATTTACCCTTCCTCCTACCCTTTTCCCCAGAACGCACTTAACGACAGTTTCCATCGCCTTTCTAGTTGCAAGCGATCCCCGAGGAATCTCATAAAAAATTTCGAGCCTTCAGTTTCGCCTCTCCTGCGTCCGCCACGCGACATCCGACTCCCGATCGGCGAGAACGGCGAACGCCACGGCGGAATCCACCTCCGCGCGAATAGCTCGGCTCCGTTTCCCCCCGGAGAAAAGGCAAACAACTGCGGTCCTATTGTCGGTGCGTGGAGGCACGCACGTGTGCGTGCGTGTACGCACCGGTGCAGCGTGTTTGCATAGGGTCAGAGAAGAATTGAGGGGCGCGGAGGGGCAGAGTAGGTAGACGCGGGAGGTCGTAGAAGGACGTGAAGGTAGAGCATGAAATGAAGCGGCGCGGAGAGGAAAGGTAGGTAGCTCATAGGTGGGGCGGTCGGGTAGCCGCGAGGAGAGACGGAACAGAGAGCGAGGAGGAGAGAAGGACCGCGCGCAGAGCGTTGGGGAAGGATAGAGCGAGACGGTCGCGGAAGATCGAGGGCGGGGGGGACGGGGGTGCAGGTGGGGGCGCGAGAGGGGAAAAAGAAAGAGAAAGAGGATGCAGACTGGCGTGGCGGCGGGCTGAACAAGGAAAGAGCGACGTAGCCAGCCTCGGCGAGGAAAAGAGACGGAGGGAAAGAGAGGTTAGGCGGCGCCTGGTATGTGGCGCCTTCACTGGCGTCGGGCCATCTTTTATTCTGCCATTACAAAGCGTCAACACGTATCTTATATAGGCAAGACACGGTTGGAGAACCTCAGAAACATTTGCGCCTGTGTGTACGCTCAGTTTGGTACACACGCCTCCGCGTGCACGCGAGCGCGCGCGCACACGATTGTCTCTCGGCCGTGTGTGCGAAGCGTTACACGCAATACCTGCATAAGCATTGTTGTCGTGTGTACGGGCACGCCTCTACACCGAAGTCCCTGTTTCCGGAAGATGCTGACAGCGAGGCTGATTGCAGTTAAGCACGCTCGCGTGTTCTCCGGTCGTTCGGGCGTTTTTCCTTCATTTTTCCCCCGACGAATTTGTACGAGTTCACCGCGCCTCTCGTGTCGCCCCATTCTTATTTCTTTCTTTTAATTATTCGCTAATCTCACCTCTGTGCTCTCTCTTCTATTCTCGAGAAGCGATCGCTCTTATCCTTCTTTCTTTACCCACTGTGGAGGGATATACACCGCTTTGTGGGACTTAAATTTAATCTCTTACTTTCGTTTTTTAATTTCTGTTATTCGCTCGCACCTCGTTGCTTCTGGCTTCGCCGCGTCTCCTTAAGTCTAAGATTATCCTTGCCCACCGGATCCGTGCGCGGTTCATACCGCAATGTAAGTCTCCCGCACCTGTTGTGAATCTATCTCGAACGTATTAAATCCCACCCGAGCGAATCAACAGCAATTTCCGTCATACAGTCTTAACCCGGGAGTAGGCGCGCCAAATAACTTACATTAGTACGCGCGCCGGTCATTTCGACAGATATTGAATATAATGCGAAATAACTTAATAAAATTACTAAAATACTATAAATAATGCATTATAATATTATCTTAAGAACTTTCTTTCAAGAAAAAATCTCGATATTTATGATAGTCACCCATCATTCTCTCGCAAAACGCGTCGACCGTCGGTCAAAAAGACCAATGCGCGCCTGCTCCCGGGTTAACGGAGCGTGTTTCTCGGTAAAACAGTTTCTGAATGATGATTGTACATTTCACGCGACGTCGGCTCATGTGAATGGTGCTCGCATAATTTTGCAACTCTCCCGTTAACATGCGCGATGTTGGAGGTGCGCTTTACTTCCGTTTAACTGCATTTAAAAATACAAACCCTATTATCATTCGAGAAAAACCACCAAAATTGAGTCGGACCATGTCGAACGATTATTCAAACTTAATCCCAAATGCACGTTCGACTACACAAAAACATTCCGCGTGCCCTGCGCGGCGCTTTGTCTCGCGGCACAATGGCACGCAGAAAGTGCGTGCGGAGCCGAGGGAAAAGAATCGAGCTATAGGAAGAGATTCGTCGCGCATTTCGCGAGGACTGGCCGCGCGTTGCATAACGTTTACGCAGAAACCGCTTCCTCTTCCGCGTTTATTTCCATGCTAATCATATTAAACGCGATGGCACCGTGAACGTGGCCAATACGAAAGGTAACGGCGATTATTAGCCGTCCGCGAGTGCCACGGCCGCGTCTCGGCTGCCACCGCGGTGGTCCGTGTGAAAGGGGCCATTATGTCGTCGCGAAACGCGGACACACGGGGCCCCGGAGTGCCGATCGACGTCTGAAACGGAAGGGTTTTATGGGAGCTGACATTATCGGGATGGCCGGTGGCCGTGGCGCGCAGAAACCGCCGATTCTCGGCCGATCGATTAACTTTCCCACCGGGGCCAACAGTCGGCTGGCTTGATGACCGTGCAGGAACCGTCTGCCGTCGGGGATTGCCGGGCTCCGGTACGCTTTGGAGCCACGGGCGCCCCGGCTAATGGGCCGAAACGGCGCACGATACCGATTAACACCGAAAACCACCGGACGAGCCATTAGAATCGCCGTGAAAGTCGCCGCTGCAGGCGGCTATCCTTTCCCGCGACTCTCGTTTAAGGCGTTCGTCCTCGACTCGGCGACTCGCTGACGCGGTCACCTGTCGCCTGTGACGCGCGTCCACGCGATCGCCCCGCGATTCACACAAACTTTTTCGCCGTTACAGCTGTTCCCATCGGTTTATGCAAGCTTTTTATCGATCCCCGAGCCAGCCGCCGCAACACAGCGGCCCCGCTGTATGTGCGCCAACGTTTTCACGCGATCGCCCCGCGCTTTTTCCCCTCGACAGGCTATTGAGAATCGTTCGCGGCCCTGTAGCACGGTCCAGGGTCGATACTGTACGTGGGAAACGGAGGTCTTTTTTCATCGAGAGGCTGAAGATCGAATATAAAGCGAGTCGTCTGGCCTCTTGCTGCTCGAGCTTTGATGGGATCGCGGTCGCTGGAGATACTTATTGGTTAGCGATGGGTAGTATCGGTATTTTTTGAGTGGCGCAGGTCGATAGTTTTGGGCAACTACGCTCGGGGAAAAGTATTTCTGTTTTTACAGAAGGAAGAAATTTTAGGAAGACTTAGCGAGGGCTTGTAATTAAAATGAGTATCGCACTCAGGATTTAATCTTGGAGGGAGTCGAGTTGAATGAATAAAAATATTTGTAAGAAGAATTTATTTAATGCACATTCAACAAAATTCATGAGATGATTATAAGAATGTATTTAAGGAGTCATTCCACTGTGACGTTTTGAAAAAGGTCGATTTTTCTTTTTCCATTTTTCAGAAGTACATATACCTATCTAAGAACGTGGTAGCAAAATTTGTTGATAAATAATTTAGTTTCGTCTGTATAGATAGAATTTTCGCTCATAATTATTTTAGTAGACTTTGGGACACTATTGTGGGATTACTACAGACACTTTATATGCGAGTCTGGTAGCTATCTGGCCAGATCTGTTTCTGGCGATCTCGATAACAACGCGCAGAACTGGGAAGAATGTGTCCTGGAAAAATACCATCGACGGAAAGTAAAAACGTCCATGGCCGGAGATGGTTAGTCCCTTGAGGACTTGCCTCAAGGTAAGCTACTAGTTTCATATTTTACTCCACCGTCATCTAGTTTCCCTCAGTTTCCGATTACACGTAAGATCACGCTGAAAACGATTCCTAGTTTCCCGCGCATAGCGATGCAGTCGGCGGAGGTTGATTGATTTATGAATCGTAAATAAGTGCGGCACTTTATTATTTAACCTCCGTATTATTGGCACGCGCGTCCTGGGAGCTGCATTAGCAGGAAGCTGTTGAATAACATTATTGGTACGCGAAGAATAATTTACTATCTGAAATTCGCAGCGAAGTAGCATTTCAAAACAAATTCACTTCTGCAAACTTCTGCATAGTATTTCCATTATAAAACTGAAACACACTTGAAGATTAATCTTCCTACGACTGAGAAATGAAATGTTTTATTCATTACATAAATTTTACGCGCCAATTGTCTTTTAATCGTCCATTGTATCTGCAGGCATAAAAATAAGAGAAACCTTGCAAGTTAACGACTCGAGAGAATTACTGGAGTGCAAGTTAGTTAGTCTTTTAACAGAATTCAAGATTGTAGGATGTGCTGGTAGCATTAATTTGTCCGAGTAATTATGTTGGGAGCTCGTTATACCTATACACTCCATGCAACTCGATCGTATCATTCCGCTAGTTATGAATCATTTCCGCGCAGGAATCTCAGTTACGTTATTATTCCACGCGTTAGTCGTTAAACTAGTCCATCACGATCGATCGCAAGTTTAAACAAAGTATTAAACGCTGCTCCGCTGGGTTTCGATCTCTGTCATAATTGTGGATAATCGTGCATTAACCGGGCTCTATAATTACAGGCGAAACGTACGTGATATAATTATGCGCAGGTACGTTTAGCATTCGCTACAACTCAAGCAGGGTATAATCACTACGAATCTCTTCCTAGTACTTTCCTTAAAACACTTGCCCAAAAGGTCACTCTAGAATGCACTTTAAAACGCTCCAAATAATCGAAATGTTAGAAACGAAAGTAAACCAACGCCGAGGTGATTCGACTGCTAATAGGTGATCCTGTAGGTAATTGCTTCGAGCAGCATATCTATCTTCACGCTCATTAATCCTATGTCAAACGATATTACATACTACTTCACTTTCTCTTCTACACCTTCGAATATCCATTTTCATTACACACTGCTCAAAGCGACTAGCTAATCACCTTTCTAAACAATTCAGAGGAATCAACTAAATACCAGGAAGGGAAAATTGAAAAATTGAAAATTCCATATCAGTTGCAGTTTATTTTAAGACACCATCTACTTAGTTACTATACCTATGTATAGGTCCGACCACGCTGCGCCCAGAACTCGCAAATAAAGCAGACCGCACTTCTGCCGAGTCCCGAGGGACCAAGAAAATTGCCGTGGACGTTCGCTCGTCGTTTTATTTGCACAGCAAGATGCTGCAGAAACAAATACGCCCCGGGGTCCACGACAGCCTGAACGGGGGCGCTGTTCGTCGGAATAGGCAGCCCTCTAATTATTTCGAGCGGCGTACACGCGCAGATTCTACGGCAGATTTCCAATAACTACACGTAACGACGGCAGAATCCGTTGCTCTCGGTGTTCGTGGAACAGTGTTTCGCGGTAGCCCGAAACTGTACTCGGAAACAAGCCGCATATATCCGCGGCCATTTCACTGGGAGATTCCTACCAGATAGTATATCACCGCGGTGCTCTTATTTCCCCCGAGCATCTTACATCGGCAACGACAGACAGGATCGCCCGGAGGAACGCGGTGCCTCTGCCGACTGCTGCCTTTAGCTGGTAATTATACGCAGCAACGTCCGAGGGAATGTTAATTTTAGAAACCCGCGGCCAAACAAACCAGGAATGGTGTTGCATGGCAGCGTGCCCTCTTTGATCCGTCATTGGCTGCGGCATAGGCGCCACTTCGCCGCGTGCATCTCTGTTATCGCGGCTGAACACCGCTTTGCTCGAAACACTCTCTCTCTCTCTCCTCCTCTAGCTATCGCTCGGTCTCGCCTCCTCGATCGGACGCACCTACACCGGGCCCGCTGTTCGTGTTGCGCGCACGAACGCCGCGCGATGACTCGGAGGAAATCTTCCTTGCAAGGTGACCGATCCGTTTTCCTGGTATCGGGAATATCAGGTGTCCGTGGAATTCGGTTTCTCCATTCCACTGACCGCTCCGTGGACATTTGCATTGTGCGTTCAGTGAGTCCTTAATTCTTCTGGGGCGCGTATTTTTGTAGGAGAAAAGTGTAGGTGGGAGATTTGTCAGGAGGGCGGGTACTAAGGAGAAGCAAATGGGTTATTGTATTTCAGCAGCGAAGGGATGATGCAGAATTGTAGTTCTATGGATCCCCAATAGAGCCTGTGACAAGATTCCACACTAATTAGTAAATAATAAAAAGAATCGACATAAATAAATATTTTCCGCAAGTTCAACGACGCCTCCTTATATTCCAAAAGAGTTTAATTCAATATTAGCAACAGTATTTAAATTTTTTTTTTAAATATCAGTTACTTTTGGGGCTGTTAAACGAGAATCCTCCCTTAAGGATATCATTCCTTCAGAAGGTGTATATGAACATGCATAAGAACCCTACATAATATCGTAGAATCTACTGCAAGCAGTTGTCTCCCACTTACCAGAAGGAAGCACTCGTTACCACTTAACGTTGGAATGGCAGTAGGAGAGAAGCTACCAATTTCAGCGCACGTTCTCCAGCGAATGGATCGGGAAAACAGTGAAATCAGGCGTCTCTTAACGCGGCAGAAGCGTGCAAAGGTGGCAAACTGGCAGCAGTACATACATCGGAACGCAAACAATCAGAGGTTTACCGCCGATGGCCGGCTTTCTCGCGGGGCTGCGCGTGTCGTTAGGTATGCGACACGTATGGTATACCTACACCGAGCCCGTACGGTCGTAGAAAGGCCGTTTGAAGGACAAGGGTCATGTCTGACGCCGATACACATATATGCATGTATATACACATACACGTCGCTGCCTCTGCTACTTACCTTTACCGTGCAGCTGCCGCCACATGTGGGTGCGCCTTTCTGGCCTCCGTCACGCTTTCGTTCAGCCACGCTGGCAATAGGAACATTCATTCCAATTTTTCCATTGAAATCATAGTAAAACGAACGTTCCTCCTACGAAGAAGAAGAACCTTTCACGTGCCTTCATACTCGCATTCCCAGCCGCGACAATTTCTATCACGCGTCCAACCAGCGCTCCGTCCATTTGCATGCAGCGAAAATGACAGATAAGCCTCGGCCGAAGCGAGTCCGGCGAATACGAATTCCTCCGGAATGGATCGCGCGAAATTTAGCAACGCCGTGCGTGCGCCGCTTCCACTGGCGTATATTTACGATACGTTATCGCGCGAAACAGCAACGGCACTATTAATAACAATTATATATCGCGGCGGGCCGCCACGCCATTTTCTTCGCATTCTTGCGATTCTTTTAATCCCGATAGCGGCGCGTGTACCCGGCGCTCTGCGCGCACGCCTCCCCGTACGCACGCAATCCATTGTGCGTGTGCGCGAGTGTGCGGTAGGTGCACCTACGTTACGTAGCTACAGTCGGCTCGGCCGTGCCAAGGTTGGGAACCTTATCTAAGCTCAGGGTGTTTGACCCAACTGGGAAAAGACATTGGCACTCTCGGCACTTTGCGTCGCCACGGTTGCTCGGCCGATCCGCATGAAGCCGCGTTCACAATCACCGCGCACCGCGATTGGCAGAGATCCGATTGGACGCTGGCTCGATCACTGAAAGCCGTCGCACTCGCAGCATTCGTTCGATTAAACATTCTGACGGGGGATCTATAATAGATCATCAGTTGAAATTCTAGATGAATCTGGTTTTACTCAGAAGCACATTGGGCCCCGAAAAAAGCTCCCCGCAGATAAAACTTGAAATAGTAGTAATATCTTGATCACAACGTTTCGAAACGGAGATACGTGGACACACCGTCAAGGTTGTCCCTGTAGGTCGTGAGAAATTTCGAAATATTCCATTGATAACATTGGCGATGCACTATCTCGGGCGGCAGCGGTCGGCGTTATCGTCTGAAAACATCTGGAAATCTGTGATCTCAGAAGGACGACGATGGACGTCGATACAAGCAGATAACCATTAATCGCGGACAACTGAGAGCCAACCTCTGTTTCTTCACAAGCTCTCCTAAGTGCGAACTAATCACGGCTGGTGCTTGAAATTTTCTGAGAATTTCAATAATTACAGATAAGTGGCTTCCTAATACCTGAGCTCGCTACTTCTGCCTCCCTTGCCCGCTAATATTTCACCCCTCTAGCCTCCTACTATAAAATAAAGATCCTAAAAACCCCAGCGTATCGACAAGTAATCACGTTCAATTTATCACGCGACCCTCCGCCGTTCTGGCAACGATCTCGAGATGGATCAAACTAATTCCGCCGTTCCACACATGTTTCTTCTCCCCTGCGCTGTTTTCTTCGTCGCCGCAGAATTTATTAGCAGCAATCATTTACCCCCAGCGGATCTTCCGCCCGGCACCGGGGAATGATTTAGCGCCGGCGATTTCTGCGAACCCACGCGCGGACCGGTGCTTTTTATACCGTTTGAATTTATTCCCGCCGCGCGACACCCTCGAATCGGAAGCCGCCGGGCAGACGGGGGCTGTTGGCCGACCGGCGACGATTTTTAATCGCGCTAAAAGGCACCCGTCCTCTCCTCGCTTCCCTTTCACGACGTCCCGCGGAAACACGGCCGCGTTGAACGCGCCTCCGACGCCGTACCCTTCCCACGTGTTATCGATAGGACGGTGTCTTCTGCAAAAGTGCCGGCTGCGCGAGCGTGTTAGTTATCAAGCCGCCACGAGGAGGCGCGATGCAATATCGGGGCGGGATCGAAGAGCCGTGTATATCTCTCTTTGCAAAATGCGCTCACCTACCGCACCTCGATCGTATCGCATTCCGTGCAAGACTCCCAGACACTTTGCACGGCGCTGTCGTGTGTCTCGGGCCACGTTATTTTTCCCTCTCATCCGTGTTTGCACACGCTCTCGCGCAAACACCTTGCTGCATATCGCCCGTGCGCGGCAATTGGTATGCGACAGAGGAAGGTCGCCTCTCGAGATCTGCGAACGGTGAATATCTATCTATACCCATCGCCTGTGACCCGTTAGAGCAAAATTTCTGGACGATCGACTGGCGGGTCGCGTACAAACATCGAGGGTGGTCTAGGAGCACCGTCTCTCAATTCGGCGGTCGTTCGTGTTTGGGTGATTCTCATTAGAGTTGCAAGAGACAGGATCCTAAAACAGTTGCTCCTGTTTCGTGCCTCGCGATTCAACGAGCAATATCGCACGCCCAGGCGAGCGTACCCGCGCTGAGGAGGAGGATGCTCCTTCGAATGATATCGCTAGACGTATAATCTGCTCCGCGTAAAATAATATGCCGGGGGTATGCGAACGGGGACAGTTAACCGCGACGGATTCCGCAATTGCTCCTTTATCGCGATGCCCCGCTCAGCTTCGGACGGAATTGCTTTATTACAGGGCTCGATTCGCTTTCAATTCACCGTGGCGTGGTAGCGCGGACGCACGCTCGCGGTATCGTCGTCGGGCTCATTAGCCTTGTAATTTGTCAAACTCGGCTGGCAACCACGCGAATTGCGAAAAAGATGGGAGAAAGGGGGGCCCCATTATTCAGTGTCCGCGCGGCGACTCGCGGGAACGTTGAGGTAGCCGCGCGGCGGGAAGTTACGGCATTAAGGTAGCCCCTGTATCTTTGCGAGACGTCGGGGTTCAAGTGTCCAGTCATCACCCAGAAGGATACAGCTTTATTGCGAACGGGACGAACGGGGGCTTGAAGGGGTCGGAGTAGTTTACTGCGCGGGGTTATCGCCGCCCGGATCAACACGTAGCTGGAACCATCGCGATTATTGCAACTCCCCCTCGGGGCCGTTATTTATGGGCAATGTTCCCCGATGTGGAGATACCGATTCAATCGGCTCTCCGTTTCGTCAGGCCACTTCTGGGCTCGTCCTTTATTTTTCGCGGAAGCCTATACTTCAATGGTGATCGATAAAACAAGTCTAGGCGCTATTGGATCATTGCGGGCGGCATTAAAGGCTCCGTTGCTGAGTTAGTGGTATTTTCTTGCAAGCGTATAACCATAGCAAGGGGACATTTTTACAACGTATTATAAGATTCACGACCACGCTGGATCTTCACGATGTGGCATTTAAAAAAGTACCTGACAGGTTTTAGGGATGGTTAAAAAATTATCTTTCGACGTTGGATAACACCAAAGGAGTATCTAAAAGTATCTAGAAGCTCATTACTTAATCAGGTAGTACTATCCCAGTGGTACTGTCCTCGATAAAACCACGCGAGTCGTGGACCTTCTAAATGAACTCTAACCAAAAAGTTAATATCGAGTATGCTCTAAGTTCTGGCGAAAAGAGCTGCACGAGTAGATTCATGCCACTGCCAAAGCATTGAAACGAGACACAGGAGAGCGAATCTCGTCGAGAAACGCGAATAATGCGAGTGGATTTTCGTGAAACGGCGGCACGCGCCGTTTCTGGACGGCGCGCCATGATTCAATGGGGCTCGCCCAGGGATTTATTGGAGGCGGCTGAGAGCCGGCTGCGGATGATCGTAGATAGACACGAAAATTCGTGGTTCGTCACGACGTCGACGACGGCGACGGCGGCGGCGGGCGACGCGACAAGCGTCCTTGCTCCAACCACTCGCGCTACTACCGATGACGTAATCGTCGCGATACCCCGCAATCTTGGCGCCTCGGTAAACTCGTAATATCTATTTTTATCTGGTGGAAGCAGGGGTTCCGCTCCGTCCCGCCTCGTCCCCCGCCGCGGCACGGCGCGCGTACTTCGACACACCCGTATTTCCAACGCCTCTTCTTCCCGACTCATAACCTCTAAATTCAGTCTGCAATCGAGCCGATTATTCTCTCTCGACCTGACAATAATCACCCGAACTCCCCTTTTTCGTTCGCATTGAAGAATTCCCTCCGTTTCGATGGGAGTAAGCACGCTCCCTTCGTAGCCGGAGCATAATTCTCGCGTGCAACCCTTTGTATTTTAATATTTTTCAAGTCCAGTGGCAATTGAGGGGATTACCCGCCGCTGGGAAGTCAAGGATAAGTTCGCGGATCCGTTGGGAGATGGCGCGTACGTGTTTCCGCCGGGAACAGGTTAGGATAGGTTCGGGGCAGTCGCGGCAGCGCGGCGACACGTTAATTATAGTAAAATGCATTGCGATCGATTTATTATCGGTCGGACTGGCTGTCCACAACGGTATTTTGCATATTTAAAAGCATGTACGGTGTTCCTTTTTGAGGATGCCCGATAAAGAGGCGCCAGCCAGCTCTATCTGCGGTACACTTCCTTTTATCGGCTGGGTAGGGCTGCCACCTCTCCGGTTTTCGGCCGGCGATTCCGGTTTTAGCTTCCTATCTCAGGTTTCTGCTTCGGGCTGGTGAATTTTTTCAACCGAGCACGGTATTCCTGCACGTATTTGCGAATTGCTTCGTATTATGTACGAAGAACTTTCCCTTTTAGCTAATGTTTAGCAATTTTTCATGCTGCCGTTCATCGTCCATGATATTAGCCGTGTAACCCCCGATTATTAAACGGGGAAAGGGTGGTAACACTAGTTGCGAGAATTATACGATATTCCATGAATAATTAGCTAACGTATTAATAAAAAAAAAACTGTGAAAGATGAAAATAAACACGATTTTATGTGATTTTACAATTGATTCTAAATTGAAAGTATAATCAACTTTCTTTCTCCTTCAAGTATTCTTTTTGCGAATCAAATTCCAGATTAATATCACGTAGTGCTGTTAGTCCGAATTTGTATGCAAACCGTAGCATACTTGCGAAACACCATCGCCGAGCATTCGGTCGATTTAAGAATACCACTGTGTGTTTTATCGTTTCCTATAACTGCGCGCACTTTCTGCCTTTCCGCGTGGCGGCGGATTCTTTTTCCTTTCTCCGTCTACTCTCTTGTCTACTCTCGAATCTGGCGCCGTCGTTGTCTCCGCGACGGCCGGCGAGACGCGTGGGACTTCCCGGCGACGACTCCTTTATGATACCGCCTGTACGCCCGCAGCCTCTCGCCGAACCACGGGGCACTTTTAACAGGAAAGAAAGATCTCCCCGTTAATGACAGATCTCCTCCCGTCCCGAGGCATGCCCCTATCGCGTTTCGTGGAAGTTGTTCATAAAAACGACCGATTAAATCCTCCGATGCCCACACGCTATCGAGGAATTTCAATTAACGAACTCCCCGCGTGTCCGTATTCCTTCGGCTCGTCGAATAAGAAGTAACAGACGCGACGGTTACTCTACTTTTCCCCTTATTACCATAATTGAGTCCTCGTTTCGCGAATTTCAGCGGCGCTAATTCTGCCGCCCGTAATCGTCGACACCTTTCCCTAGCGCGCCGGTTATGACGCGAAATTAATTACACCGATGTTAAATGGAAGTGCGCGGCGAGGTGGGATGCCAGTACACGGAACGACGGGAATGAATAAATCATTTCGTTTGTCGCAGGTGAGACGGGACAGAAGGAATGGTGTACATTAGCATATTGGGAACTGGGTGGTCGAGTGGGCCGTCTTTATCCTGTGGAGCCTTCGACGGTAAACGTCTTCGATTCCCTCCACGACGGCGATGGCCTCTGCTTGGCGACGCTAGCTGAAAATCACGTTGCACCACCTGCGGTCCAAAGGACACGAAGCAAAATTGGTCTTGGTAAGATCCCTTCTCATCCTTTCATCTCTCTCATTGTTTCTTCACTTCCCACCCATGAATACACCTACTCTACTCACCAATACAATCTCAAAATTTCTCACACAAGTCAAGAAACATCCTCATTAATTACAACACAATTCTAAAGCTGGGCACTTTAAATGGCGTAGGATTTTAGAAATGCTTCTTCAACTCGGTTCGACCATTAAAGACTTCATCTGTTTTTTGAAAAGGTTTTGCTCAACTTCAAAGACACTCGGACAATACTTTAAATACTTTCTAAGAAACATGCAAATACGCAATTTCACGCCAGCGAAAGTGTGAAGCTGCTAATAACCCTAAACTTATCTCCCCTCATCCGCTTCTAAACGACACCATCCCGGCGAGTCTCTACGAAACAAACTGCCCTCTGTCCACAGGTTTGATGCTTAGTCAAGAAGCAGATGGTGTCTGGGCGTACAACAGATCTGAGAGCCCGATCTTCGTGAACTCGCCGACTCTGGATGACCCAGAGTCGAGAACGCTGCTGGTCTATCGCGTGCCGCCCGGCTTCTGTCTGAACATCTTCGACCGGGCCAAAGTTCTCCAGCTTCCGTACGGCGGCGTGTCCGCCAGGGCGACCAGCCAGGGCGCCGGCTTCGCCTCCGGCCCCGTCGATATCAACTCCGTCCGCATCAGCTTCGCCAAAGGCTGGGGACCCAAGTACTCAAGGCAGGAGGTCACGTCTTGCCCGTGCTGGCTCGAGGTGCTCCTGGCGCCGTGCAGGTGATCCCTGCGACTCGTCGCGAAGGTATTCAGTCTCGTCAGTTTGCGCCTCCTCTTCCTCCTCTTCGCCCCCAAAGGGGGCCGATCTGTGAAACTGGCGCGGCAACGACGAACCTCCGTCCCAGTGGCCGCCAGCGGAACGTCCAGCGACGGGAATCGCCGCGTGCAGTCTTACCAAAGTGCGCCGTCGTACATCCGGGGAACAGTGTCGTCCCGTTAACGCGGGAAATGCGAGAAGTCACTCGGCCAACAGCGTTCTCCTTTTTTCTTTTCTCTCCCCTCTTCTTTTCCTCCCCCTGTCTTTTATATACATAAAAATGATATTCTCCTGTGCCTGCGAACGGAGGGCGCACAGTGTCTGCGTGGTACTCGACGCGCGTTCGCCGCGATGGTACACCCGACCGAGCGGCTCGACGATACCGTCGCACTTTCCCGCTACCTCGAAACCAGATTTCACGATGAGAAGCGAAACGGAGGCATCCGCCAGGTCTAGTCAGTGGTATTTAATATTCGCCTGCCCGACGTCCATGCGCGACGAACGGCGCGCGGTAAACAAACGCTATCCGAAATCACGGCAAGTACGAGAGTAGAATCGACGCAGTCGGGTACACGCGGTCGATACTTTAACGACGCTCGGTCGGGGCGAGCCTCGGCGTCCCATGCTGTCTGGCCATGTCCTCGTTTGTGATTTAATCATTGCACTGCAAGGAAGCAGAAGCTCGGGCTTCCGATTACGGTCTAGTCAATGGTGTTTTTTGTTTTTCGTCGAGAGCGTGAAAGCTCGTCGGGCCGACGGACCTCGGGTCTGTATTTTTGAATATTGTTAGGAAACGAGAACACTGCCAACAGAATCGAAGGAAGTACTTACAGCGTCTCGCGTTCTCCTTCTGGGGAACACAGTTCTATTCCTTGCTGCGGTTTGCAGTGATGACGCTCGTGGCTGCAAACCCTTCGTTCGGCAATATCGAGCTTGCTTAGAGCGCGAGAAAAGCTTCGTTACTTTTTAATCTTGACTCTATCTTCTGCTTTTCATCTCCCCGTTCTTTTTCTCGCTTAAAGTCAGCTGGGCTCAACGGCCCTAAGGTTCGTTGCCAGCCAAACGGGGGCTGACGGAACTTTTCTCGCGAGTCGTCGCCGAAGTTAGGAGCGTTCCGAGCGTACGAATCCCGCGGCGACAGTGCTACGTCGGCGTGAACGCGTCGCGTACCACGAGCACTGCTGATCGTCCACCGATCGTCGTTCGGTGCTGTACATACGTCTCTATGTACATACACTGTGCCTTCCCAGCTTCCCTCGCGGTGCAACGCGCGAAAGAACGAGCGAGCGAGTGCGTGTATACGTGGGATGCGTGTGTATCGGTAGGAACGAGAGACGAGGTCCGTGTGCTACAAACGTTTCGCACCGAAACAAAAAAAAGTGAAGAAAAAAGTAAAAAGAAAGCAAAGCTTCGTACTACAGTAATACGGTACTGTGATAAAATTTCGGCCCAGGTCTCTTTTTCTTCCCCCTTCCTCTAACCGCGGGAACGCGCGTTCGCGGAGCGCCGACGAAAAGCAATCAGTCTGTTTAAAAAGCGAGGAAGCAGAAAAGTGAAAAAAATGTGTATATGTACGCAATGAAACGAACGTATGCTTAAATAAAAGAAACGCGGAGAGGGCGAGAGAGTGTGTGTGAGGGAGAAAGAGAAGGGAAGGAAGAGAAGAAGAAGGAGGAAAGAGAACGATCCGCAGTTCGAGCGTTGAATTTATAAAAGGTACTGTCTTTTCTCGGAATAATTTTCTACGGTCGTTGAGTAATAACGTGATTAGCGTGTAAGCGGAGCGGGAGTTTCTACATATTTTGTCGCGAGTGTTTGTTCAATCGAGACTCGCCTACGAGCCGACGGGTATGAAGCGTGTACCGGGATCAGCGGTTTCAACGCGACCAGCGAATCGCTGCGCGAGCAGCGAGCGAGCGACGATGTCAAGTACGTGCAGACGATGCAACGTGTACCACCAGTCATACGTATTCATTCATAACGCGACACGAGCACGCACGATACCGCGATCGACCGATCGAGTAGTCCTGTTCTTTTTTCGTCCTTTTCTTCTTCGCCCCTCACGAGCCGTTGTCATTAATTCTACATTTCGTACGAGCCGCCGTTGTCGGCGCAAGGGCGGGTCTGGTCGCGCGAACGTGAAGCAGCGCGGTCGCTCGTGACACGCCGAACGATATATTGTGATGCGTATATTGTCGCTTAAATGTTGTATATTAAATAATGTGTACGCACGTATGCAGAAATGTTCATAGGTAGCTAGCTATATCTACGGCAACGGGGCGACCCCTGGACCCTGTATGCGAAGGGATTGCAAAGCTCGGACACTTTGCAGCACCCAGAACCCTCTGCACAGTGGTGCACTCGTGACAGAACATTTTAAACGACTGAAAACGCAAGAAGGTGTGCCGGGAGACATCCTGCCGGGTTGCCTCGCATACAGGGGCAAGAGAGTCGTCGATGGAAGTCGGCGGAGATCGTAACGACGAGAAAGAACTCCGTCGGATTGTCGAGTGTCCGTTTTGGACAGCCTGTACGTTGCTTTTTATAGTCCCTTTTCTTTTTCACGGCTCTAACCCGCTGTTATAGTCCGGGTTGGCTCGTCGCTGGAAACGAACCAAACGCGTGCGGTCGGTCAGAGAATTTGCAATCCTTTCGTCGAGAACGATCCTACCGGGCAATACGCGGAGCGCAACACGGCGAACCCATACTAATTTGTACAAAAATATTCTATTTTCTTTCGTAATGATTCGATTAAAACGTAAGTTTACTTATTTCTGTGGATTGTGTCACCCCCATTCGCAAGCGGTCGCGCAGCTAGAGGCCTGCCACGCGTGGTCCCTGAAATTTCTCGTCGCGTTCAATGCCCGGCGAGCTTTCCTCGTTTTCGTGATTCAATATGCTGTTGAATTAAATCACACTCGCGGAAATCTGGGTTCAGTTTATCCCAGCCAGTAATCTCCATCGGTTAATCGTCATTGGAAGCTCGTTAAACGAACGTATTTATTCTTACATATTCTCTTTTCGTAGAATAAATAAAACGACTACTTTGTATATACATAAAGAAATCGAGAAAGAAATTGGTGGCTCCCTTTGAAACCTACATTTTCGATACACTAAACAAAGGTCTCCTGATCGTTTATTTAAAACAAACTTCCATTCTGACCCGGTGGTCTCTTGGTCGAAACTTCGGTGTAACATAGTGGTGTGGATTTCTACCATAAAACAACTTTAAAAGAAATTGAAAACTGTTGTAAATTTCGCGAAGAGTAGGGGTGGGTTCGAATTTAATTTTTAAATTTGCGAAGGGCTTCGAAACTCTCGATAGTTAAAGTGCTGATTCTGTTTTGTCAGTGGAATATCTTGCTTTAAGAACTGAAGTGAACAAAATTTCTTTGAAGGGAGAGGGGAGAATGAACGATCGGTGTTTGCCGACAGTAGTGTTTGGGACGTTCTTGTGTCGAGACGGTCAAGACGTGACGTTCGCTGCGTAATTCTGTGCCGCGTTATTCCTTGCTTTCTATCGCGTCCACTCTGTTCCGTTACATACCCGATAGAGTTTTTCTGCCGTGTTTCGTTTTCTCACATACATTAAATTTGCCCCCGCGTTTTTACTCCCTCGCGTGCATTACATTTGCGCGTGAAAATGGAACGCAATAGTGCAATGATCTACGGTATTGCTGATCGTTAAAATGTCAGTGCCTTGAAAGTTACGTTTGGTCGTCCATCATCCATAGAGCTGAGTGGTATGAGCGAGCTCAGTCAATTTCGTAAGTACCCTTATGAGATTTTAAGTGTACACGCGTGCGTTTTACTGTTCCACGTACTCGAACACGGAATTTTGTAGTTTTTGCTTTAATTTATAATTTATATTCTTGTTACTGAGTTCGATCGAAAAATGACGGATGTTGGGGTCACTTCGCTGCGAATGCTTACTAATTCACCAAATTGTTGTGTTCCAAAGCTATCGGCGAAAATTATGAGGATGATATATTTGAAAATTAGGAAATTCCTTTAATTTACTGCTAACACCTTATCAGCCTCGTTGAAGGCACAACTTAATTTATTTTTAGTACTCAACTGAGATTAGTCAGTTTATTGGTTCGCAGACAAATTAATAGTGGATATCCTTCTTTTCCTATTTTCGAATAACAAGTCGCTTACTTTTCAATTCTATTGGAAATTAAGTTAGTTTGCTCGGACATCCACATGTTTTCACAGAAAATAAGCTGAATGAATGATTTTTATTTGATCCGTGATTAAATTTCTTATTACCATCGGAAACTTTTTACAATCACTGAAGCTATGAAAACCATTGGCTAAATAGAACCGAGAATTAATCGTCGTCATAAACATCGAGTATCTAACTATCTAAAAACCGTTTGGTTTTGCCAGACACGTGTTCCTCATAGCTTCGTAGTCAACGCAAAGCAATACAGTCCTCAAGAACAGAATAAAATTTCTAAATCTACGAACATCCGCGGAGAAAATGGTAAGAAGTCAGTGACTTTAAAAGATCGTAGAAACTTGTGAGTTCAATTGGCTTTCCCGCAGGAACCGCGTGTCTCTGCGAAACATAGTGCCTTTATAGCCATTTAGAGCGAGGAACAATAAAAGATATGCTACATCTAGCGCAATGACTATTATTAAAAACGAAATTGCGCTTTGTCGACGTTGACGTGATATTAATTAACAAAAATTCTCAATAGCACCTTCGAAATCTGTTTCCTCTTTGCCTTCATCTTTACAAATTCCACTCGAAGTGCTTATAACTCGGATTCAAACTAAAGAGTAGGTAATATCCCATTTTCTCGTCAACGTCGACGCTCCTGTTGCGCCGATCACAATAATTTTCAGTGCCTTACCACGAAAAGTGTTTCGTTCTGCACAAGTGTGTAGCTATAGGGTCCACCTTCTCTGCCTTAAGCGGCAGCCGTTGCATCGCTAGGTAGTAGAACCGCTAGAAACTCTGTTTCCGTTAGCCAAATAGTAAAACGACGCTCTGTGAGTTACGGAAAAGTCATCCCTAAGTGGAGCGTGTTAGGAGATAGCATTCTGCCATGTCGATCAAATAAGAGTAGCTCGCTTCGACCAGTTTTAAGAGCTTTCGGGGAGAAGTTTTGCGAGTAGAGGGTGCATAAGTGGCAAGTCGCAGTTTCCTTGTACATTTACGAAATAGCGTATTTCTAGTCATTCACCACGAATCGAAAGCAGACGGAAAAGCAGACCCGCGACTCTCGTGGGCCATCGTAGTGCACGTGACTTGTAACGTTCACTTGTATTCGTACTGGAGTAAATTCGTTTACTCTCGACTTTATTACAAGATTTATATAAAGGTGTCCCATGATAAGTGGCACGACCGAGGAGGAAGTGATTCTACCTGCAAAAACGAATGGAGGATGAGGAATAAAATTTTCATACACGAGCTCTCGTTTTCGAGAAAATTGATATTGAAAATTCGGTCGAGTAATAAGTTCTGACTTCGTTAATTTGTCAAAGTTCATAAATATAAGGACGAATAGAAATCTTTGTCTACTCGAAAAAATTCTGCTCAAAGAATTTTCCAACTCAATTTTCTTATAACGAAGACTCGTGTTAAAAACTTTAAAAATATTAACTTTTAAAATATAATATTTTAATAAAACAGGGCTTATACACAGAAGTCTGTAATTCATATAAAGGTTTATTTTACATTTTCATTTTTGCATATAGAATCGTCTCGTCTGTGGTACCATTTATTATAGGACACACTGTAGAACATATTTGTACATAAGCTTAAGGCGTTACAGGGTGTAAAGTGCTTCATAAATGTTAGGCTGTAATAAAAATTATTTCGAACCGCACACTCGATACGTACACCCCAGTTCTTTCCAAATTGATTAATTCTGAGAATATCGGTGAGAAATAATTTTACAAATATGTTCTTCTATTTGCCTTAGAGTCTTCGATTCACTTGTTATTCGTTATAAACTGCACTTCTTGAACACAAGAGATTTTCAGAAAATAGTATACAAATGGTATAGCTATCGCGAGTAATTTAAAAATTCGTCTAACTTAACTGGTTACTCATCTGAAAGTCTACCAATTACGAACACTGGAGAAGGTAAATTGTATAGTAGGAGATGTGGACGAGGATAATTTAATTTTATTTCAAAATATGTTTGCTGGTCTCCTTTTTTGTTAATGATAATTTCGCAGTGAAAAAGTTAGACGAATTTGATTATTGGTTTTAATAAATTCTCTCGAGCTACCGGCCACCACATTTACTCCCTTGGTCCATTTAGTTTGAACCGTAGTAACAGAAGAGTAGACAGCGAATTTTTACGATGTACATATTGTATATAGATGGAACTTGCGTTTCGAATATGCGTGCGATGAAGAAATATAAATACACATATGTATATATTACACGATCACGCCAATGATACCATCAATGTTAATATTAACGTTATTATAATTACTAATAATGAGTATAAACTGCGATTAAGGGGTAGTGATGACAATTAAAATTAGGATACTGTACGATAACAAATAATAGGATACCGAGTAAGAGCGATAGCGTAGAGAAATAACGATATTATTAGATAGAGAACTTGTAATATTATTTTCAATATAATTATATTCAACGATAGGGTAATGATACTTATGCGACAATTGCGTGCTGAACTGCAAGAAGGTTCTCTCGTTTCATTTTTACGGAAGAAAGAAATATACGAAGCTGCAAATTTGTACTCGATTTCCTTCATTTACCCCCTTCAATCGCTAAATGGCTATATTCCACACAAATACGTCGCATCTGTGATTTATAAAAGATTTAAGTACTCCACATGTAATCGAATTAGAATTCTACGCTTCGCCCATCAATATAATTAAATATTTATTAATTCTTTCACGAATTCGCAACTCCTTCATTCATAATAAAATAAAGACTATAAATTCTGAATTGCAAATTAGAAATAGGGACTTACGAACCTGGACCAATAATACAGTCCATTGGAGATATCGGTTGGTTTGTTTCGTAGGGTGTAGTGTTTGATTATTAACAATTTGTTTTGTCTAAAAAATGTATCATTTATTTCTAAGTGTCCTATACACATATTTGCTTGCATCCTCGCACAACACTCACATTTACATAGTCGCAATCGATCTGCACACCCTATTCTTATAAATACAGTACATCGTGTCCGCATACATACAAAATTAACAATTCGCCTCGAGTTGAAGGCGAATTGTTCGAAGGAGGTAATCGAGAAGCAAGTCATAAATTGTCTTCGACCCTTTGCGTTTCGAAGTGTGTCTCGCTCTGGTAAAGGGTTCAGTTTAAATGACTTGTGAAACGAACGACGTGCTTGTGATGTGTGGTGAAAATAATATGGAATGATCGAACGTCGCACGTTGCAGTAAGCACAATATCCATTTTTCTGCTTCTTCTTTCGTTGCGTCGAAGCTTCAGCTTTTCTTCCTTGGAAGCACTAGTCCTAGTAGTCCTCCAACTGAAAAAAAATTAAAAAATTAATCGCTTGATTACTTAAATTGTAATTTATACGCAGCTTCTACAAGAATAGAGCGACTGAATTTTTATAGAGTAATGTGTTAGTAAGATTTTCCACCTACCGATCACTATGCTGCCGACCAAGAAAATGGGTACTCCGCAGTTGATGTCAAGGAGCATTCCAAAAACTAAATTGCTAGCGATGGCACCGATTCTACCGAAAAAGGTCATCATGCAAATGGCCACGGCCCCCACATGCGTTGGGAATATGTCGACCACGATACTCCCGATTACGAAATTCGCCGTGACTATCGTCAGCGAGAACACGCAGGTCACCATGAGAATTTGTAAAGAGGACCTGACAAAGTAAATGCCGAAACCACAGACGCCGGCCAACAGCATGGTTGTCACTGAAAAATTAAATGTCGATGGTTAGCAATGTCGATGATTTGCAAGAATTAATATAAATTAATATTTTTGTCTGCTATTTAGGCATTTTTAATTTTACCTGGTATCGTTCGTCGACCAACACGATTCGCCAAGTAACCAGACGCGATGTTGCCAAGGAGGCAAAATGCATTGATGGTCAATGAATTGATGAAGACCATCTCGTCCATGTTGGGGTTGCATTCCTTCACCACGGTGGTCGAATCGATTAAAAAGTTCTGCGACGATTCGATAGCGTTTTGCAATTTACTTTCCCGCATCAGGCTGCAGACGCTTACCGTCCTATTAGGGTGCAGGTTCTGGAAGTTTTCGAATCGATTGAACAACTCCGGCAACCATAAACCAAAACCGTAATACCTGTAAAAAAATTCATTCGATTAAAGAATCAACATATTTTGCAGGAAGACATTAAATCGAGGCAACATATTAGGCAATCACTTCGCAAGCATTAAGTAAAAAATGAAGTTAAAATAATAATAACACAATATAATTTTATAAAAGAAAAATATCAAACGACATATATCATTCGCAATAACTTCTGAAACTTATAACAATTACCTACACGCGCTTGCCTCACAAATGTTTATAAAATAAACTCACGCCAATCTATGACAAAGACGCCACGTGGAGCAGCGAAATGCCAGTTATGAAAAACTTACCCAAACATGTTTGCGAAATAAATGCTCCAACAGAGGAGTGCGTATTTCAAAAGCGGCGGTGACGCAAGGGAACGCATTTGTTGCCAAATATTTTTCAGTAATTCCGTTAATACGCCTGATGTTGAGAAGCTTGTTTTATCGCTATTAATATTTGCCGTGTCGTCACATAACAGGATTTTTACCTGCGTAAAGAAATAGCCACTCATTAATAATCGTATGATTATTCCTTTTCACTTTGTGAACTAAGAAGACGTTTTATAAAAAAAATCACAAAGTGATCGATACTTACGGGATACTCGTCCTCGTGACGACCCGTGTTTATTGCATAGATCTTTCGTAGAATCGCGAGCGCTTCTTCTGTTCTGCCTTGTGAGGCCAGGAACTTGGGGCTCTCAGGATACCTGGTAGCTAGAAAAGTGACCAGTAATGTCGGCACTCCAATAACGGCCAGGAAAAGCCTCCAAGAATTAAACACGATGCCGTTGAACTGAAGGGATATCGGCAGCGGTATAATTATCCAAGCTAAACCTGAAACATAAAAAAATAATATCTCAAATATTTCTACAACTATAACATTTTTCATAAATAGATTTCCAATAAAAGAAATATTAAGACTTACCAGGCAATATTAACCAGGAAATGGTCCAAAAGAATCCAACGTAGCAGATGGCTTTCACCCTTTGCCTTTCTGCGTGGAATTCGCCGAGGTACGTGTAGACTAGAGAACCAGGGGCACCGATGCTGCAGAAAATTAAAATATAATAGTGGCTGATTTAAGGGAAAAAAGCCCAGGTGGCAAACGATCTGAGAGCTTCATTTTTCGGGAAAATGAAGAATTCGTACAAGTACTCACAAAAATCCACTCAGACCTCGGAAGAGAAGCAGAACTTTAAAGCTTTGGGACAGACTTCCCCCAAATGACAGAATACTGTCGCACATCAGTGTTAGGATAAGGATGTATCTTCTGCCATAAGCGTCCGCGAATACTCCCCAGAGAAGGGCACTGATAACTCCTCCTGAACGAAGAAAATAGGAATAGGTATAAATATAACGCAAACAACATACAGTAACTGGTAAAAGTATAGTTTTATATTTAATAAGAGCTGGGATCTTCAGGTAATACTGTGTGATAGTAAATTATTCAATTGTCAATTACATCGCCGACGATTTTTCGAAACACTTAATTGTTTTGCACTCGGAAATAAAATTGTAAGGCAGAGCAAAACAGGTGCGACTAATTAAGAATCTTTTTCCAATTTTAACAATGCAAGTTGCAATGGCAACTATGCCTGGCGGACACTGGTCTTAACGACAAAGTTAATGGGCTTTAATCGTTGGTGCGGTCGAGTGGGATGTTATATAAAAACTGCTCTTCAATTTTGCTAATGACATAAGTGACACCGTAAAGAAAATGAAGTCCATCGAAACCTTTACCAATTATATTTTTTCTACTCTCTATGGAGCCTGATTTGTCGAATTTTTAATTCCAAGTCGTGTCAGAATTTAATTACTTTTTTTAATGTGAAAGCTGATATACCTATTTTCAGGGACAGAAATGTTGAAATATTTTCTCCGACGAAAGTTATAATTTTTTCCACTATTCCACATCGTGCACTTATTTCTACTTGGCAAATTATTTTACGACTTCCGGGATTAAGCGAGATATTTTCGAAAGAAACTTATCAAGAGGGACATTGCACCCGGAAGTCTTGGAACACTCGAACGATGCTGGCCACTAGAGTTTTGTAATCTTTCTACGTTTGATCTGCGTTTGTATATTACTTTAATCAGAGTTTGCCGCGTAAGTTTGCTCACCTACGAGAAAGGAGACGTTCAGAAGACCCTTCTGCTCCGATGTCAATTTCAGGTCACATTCTGCGGATGGCAGAATGTACGCGTTTATGCCGTTCTGGCAACCAACGCACAGGAACATCGCTCCACACAGAAACAGGAAACCGTATTGAAACCTTCCATACCCTGAGGATTACGAATTAAATCAGCCACACATTTCATAATAGAAATTAAGAAATTAATAAGGGATTAATAAAAACGCAAGAAGGAAAAATGAAATTTGTTTCCAAATTACAAGTTGAAACTCTTGGAAGCCAAGTTGACATTGGTAAAATTAATTTGTCGAAAATTAATTTAGGAAATATAGAAAATTGAATGAATTAAAGTAACACTTACCGCAAAGTTTGATAGCTTTCTCGAAGTCTGCGGTTGCTTCCTTGCAACCGTTGCCATTTTCTGAAAGAATACGTCAACTTTTTTTATATATACCGTAGAGAGTCCCATGGACCGGGTATCTTAGTGTTGGTTGTTTTTAATTACTATTAGCACGATCAAGATAGTGACACCGGCAATTGGTGGTAAATGCACAGTAAGTGAAGTCCATTAAATTTGTCTTTACCAGAGGTCGAAATAACTGTAGTTAAGAGAACGCCGATATGAATAAAAAAGTGCTCAACGTTATCGTGCAAATGTGCCAGGGTATATATTAAAATCAGTAATTCAATATGAAAGGGATCTTTCCCACATTAAACAGGCCATTATGCTAGCTACTTAATTCCAGTAGTAATTTAAAGTGAGTAATTTGCAAATGAGAAATAAATGTTAGAAGAGGAGATTAATGCAGATGAACTGATCATAGATAGAAAGGGGAATGGTGCGATTTTTCAAGCAAAGTACGATTATAAGTTTAGCGGAGCAGGGTCGGGTGTGTCGTCCGTCGATGCCGCGTGCTTTTCCATTCACCTAAGCTCCGTTTTCTAGTGCTTTTCCATTCGCCTGAAATTGCGACACGTACTGAGCAACACCTCACTACTAGAAACGTGAACTCCCATCTCACGATCGGCTGATTTCGACCACGAAGTGCACTATCACATTTGCACTGCCTCGCTCTAGGAAATCCCCTAATTGCTCGACCCGATAACAATATTAAGTCACGTTGCAATAAC
Organism: Andrena minutula; assembly: GCA_929113495.1. Lineage (NCBI taxonomy): Eukaryota > Metazoa > Arthropoda > Insecta > Hymenoptera > Andrenidae > Andrena > Andrena minutula. The sequence continues at coordinate 981,161 of OV815996.1, read as the reverse complement.
CACTCTAGTTCTTCTGACAATACTATCTCCGCATCGATTGCTGGGCGCTATGAAAATGCATTTAAGTTTCTTAATCTGTTTCTTATCGAATTCTGTCGGAAACAATTATCTCGAAACACTTGCTAATTAACTCAGATCAGTAACGTTGGACTTTTGCTGGCTGTTATCTTTGCTTCTCTAAAAAGAAATGGGTAACAAATTCATTACACGATACTTTAACTTGATTAATTATTATTAACTTGGGATTGTAACAGCAAAGCTTGATCGTCTGCTCGGAATGAAAGCTTGGCACCTGGTGAATAATAAACAATCGATAACATGCAAAGATTAGCATAAGACTAATTATCGCGCAACAGCCCCAATTATAAAGGAGGAAAGCCTGCGATGCTGGAGGGCGTCACGAAATCGCCCATTCCAACTTTCCGTACAAAGAAGCACACCTATACTATTTTTCAAGTAATTTCATAGTTAATTTCAATAGTTGTTGGTTTAGTAATTAAGCATCTGCGTTGCGTTTAGAATTCATTAGTTTAGAAATTAGAACGAAGGAAACGCCAGCTATCGACCGATCGCGTATTCTATACACGCGAAATGGCAGACTGAGGGACAATTAGATGAATAATTGCATTCTGACATTTCGGCTGTGAGTTCCTTTATGCAGTTGTAAGCGCGTCTAGTCCGCACGATGCAGCTGCAGATCGATTCTACGTATTTTTCCCTTTTGTCGCGGGTGAATCGAATTGGCGAACGGAATTATGACGACGATGATGGTAGGAAGTAATTATTCCGACTTCGGTAATAATTATGTTGGCTACGTTTCGCTTTGACGTGCGGGGCCACGCGGCGACAGATGTCCTCTGTGAAATTTGAAAGAAGCCATATCTGTTTGCCGAGACCACACACGATCAATTGCAAATCACATCTCGCATTATGAAAACCGCTGTTTCAATTTGATCGAGCAACGATGGATTATTGTCACCTTAAAAGTGTGCCATAAAAAAATCTACAAAGTGGAATAATATAAAATTCAAACAAAAATATTGAAACGAGTATTTTGCAAAATTATTGGTGCTTCTGTATTTTTCTACTATATTAATTTATTTATTTTTCTATACCACAGTGGCTCAGTGGTCGCGATATTAAATACTCAACTATTTAATTTCCCTCTGGTGTGGCTAAGCGATTCCCACGCTTTTAACAGCTTCGTTTTACAACGTCTATGAAACGATTGCAGTGCCACGTGTAACGCCTCGAGGAAGAGATTCGATAATTTTTAGCAATGTTCGATGGGACACGTTCGGTAGTCGGTCATTGACGTAAATGACGAGATATCGCGCAGATTGATAGTCCCGGGCATGCAATAACTCGAGTGGGTTTACGCAAACGTGATTTGAATTTGGATTGTTGAAATTGTTTTAGTTTCGCCGTCGTACTGTTTAGCGGCTGCCCGCAATTGCGATCAGTGACGCAAGAAGATGCCTGGCGAAGCACGTTCACGCATATTCCTCGGCATAACGTAGGCGAATTCGCTGAGACGCAAAGTTTCTGCTTCTTTGCGAACATTATATGAAGCAATTTGGAACATTGCAAGCAACCTACTTGAGCTTCATTTCTCCCCAATTTAATTTCCACTTTATTATTACCTACAAACACGTGTATAACTAGAACGATAAATATTTTCTAAAAATTTAATCAAAAGCAATCTTTCGTAGAAATGAAGTATATGGGAGTTACTTTGCCACTTGTAGTGTGGCATAAGTAGTATAAAAATAAATGTGTCGAAATATTAGCAACAAGTGACATTAAGAATTCATGACATTTTAAGATGATTAAGATTACGACTAATTAGATCAATTCGTAAATAGCGTCCAGGTGTCAAATGACCGCGAACTATTTTTGGGAGAAGTTAATTAGCCCATACTCTCGCATTAATTATTATTCAATATGTAGTTGGTATCTTACTGATAAGACGATTGCGAACGAAATGCTAATTTTTCTGTGGTCTTGGGTGTGATCAACCGAACTGTAACTTAATTACACGGCGTAATAAATAATAATATTCAGCTCGTTGCGAACGTACGTAGTTCTGTTCAAATACTTCCGCCAGGAGACACGAGGCAACTAGGAGCTCGTAAAATAGTCTGTCAGCTGTTAGCAATGCCTATATCTATGGATTACCAAAACAATATCTACACCCACTTCTCGTTTGACTCTAACGCTTCGTCTTATTGCAAGTTCATTGGACTCGATCCAATAGTACAATTTAAACCAGAATGAAATCAAAAGTCCAATGAAAATCTCGCAAAGCCTGAAGTGCAATTCTGCAAGTGTTTCACAGCGAAACGAATGATAAAGGGGGACCGAACCGTCACTAACTGACGTCCGCAAACTATCTCGTGCTTTTATTGTTTGCGCGAAGGTGGTTATGTAAAATAAGCCCAATAATACCGACCAGTGGCGTTGCGCAAAAATAAAATCGTGTACGCTAACGTTTTGTTTGAATCGTGACGATAGTGAATCACGTTAAGTGACACTAAAACCTTACGTAGAATGGTCTTTAACGAGACTGGATAGTGAAATAGGGGTACTAACGTCTACCACACACGGGTAAGGTGAGAGTATTAATTTTCATTGCACATTAGGATAGCTCAGGTACTAATGTAATTGTATCAACTTCTTCGCCTTCTATAAATCAAATATTTGAATCACGAATGCATCAGCTATTTTTAATATCGACGAACACTCATAGAATATTCAATATTTTGAAATCCTCTTCGTACTTTGCAAATTAGATATCCGGTACCACTGTTGCCATGTTCCAAAGAATATTAAGTAAAACATTAATCGATTAATGAAGAATTTCAAAGTTTCACTACTAATGCCGGTTTCACTTTTCAGATCCCCGATTGTCTTCCACTTTCCCCTCGCCACGATCAATTGCCTCCAACAAAACACCACCGTACCAACCGACTTCAGCCACCGAAATCGCCAAAAAGTCACCGCTTGTGCCTTCGAGGACCCACCTTGTACCTTTCTCAATAAAAAAACGCGAATTACTGACCTACTGAGAAGGACAGCGAGGCGATCTGGTTAACCATGGCGTCTCTCCTCGAGCGGGGTGCGAGTGACCGGAGCGCGCCGTCTTCTTTCCGTCAAAGCCCCAGCAAAGACTGTCCCTCCACGGAAAGCGGGCAGGATCGACGGTTTTGCTCGACGTCGCGATCAAGACGGAAACGTCCACGCGATCCACGGCCGCGCGTCGCTTTTAAATATTGTCGCGCGCCTCCACAATCGGCCGGCGGCGAACCGGGGATCGCGATTCGCGGCACCGAAAATCGCCTCCCCCTTGCCACACCTTCGCGCTCGTTAAAATCCATGTGCAAAGGCGATTCCTTTTGTTCCTCGGTGCACGCGCGTCGTATCGCTCGTGCGCGAACGAGAGTGACGCACTAAAAATTGTTCCGCTTTTTTGTGCTCCCCCCGTCCTCCGATAGCGACGCGTTACCCACATTTGACGCAATGGGAGTTTGCGATCGCACGCAGCTGATTCCTTTGGATCTACGCGGGATCGCAGAGTGACGTTTGGTCCAGCGTGTGGTGGAGGTTGATTGGGGTGCATTTCTGTGGTACGAGCGATTAGAATTGGATTGGCATTAATAAACTTCTTTCTGCCATCACACTTTCTATGATGACTGAAGAGACTAGTAGGAAATAGAGAATTTGACGCATCTAATTAAGCATCACGATCGTTACATTCAATTGGTTCTTTAAAATTTATTTTTTTTATAAAACGTTAAAAGTCAATATATAAATTGTATGTAATAATAGTATAACAAAAATGCGTTTCTCCTATGTACAGTTAATTATCTAATCTCAGTTGTTAAGTGTATATAGGTAAAGAGGTCAGAACAGTCATAAATATCTGGAATCAATAAAGACGATTTTACTTTCGACTTTTTACTCCGTTACTCGTGCACAATTTATAATTCTCGGTTTAAAGTAACATAAAATTTGAATTCCGGCAGACATGAATATTTACAGTATGCATATAGAAATATGTAAATTAGACAAATTGGTTAATTACTGCGTTCAATTTCACTTTAGGGATGGGCAAATATATTAGATGCAGAAAGGATATTTGAATCTATATTGGAAAATGATTTTGATGTACAGAGTGAGTGTGTGTTGATGCAATAGGATCAAGCGAGCATTGTATTTATCATTTTGTATTTCCAGATTAATTCAGTGGAACCAACATCTTGTGGTATACATATACAGATATTCCCTTTAACGCGAAAGTAAGCATTGATAATAGTATTTGCTGTAGGCGCGGTCATTTTGTAATTAGGCTCGTTGACCCGAAGAATTAGGAACGAATCGATAGCTATTCTATTCAGCAATCATTCCTTTTCTTATATTATCCTTACAAGAGACTTGCGTGTGGCTTTGGAGATACATCCCTTCGGTGATTAAAATACAAAGTTTGGAGAAATATCTACTTTATGTTCACGATAATACAGTTTCTATTTATAAATATAATACTAACTTTTTATTTAGATATCCGTGTAAAGGAAAGTGTAAAGACGAGAGTAGAAAGTCTATAAAAAGTTGGCTTTCAAAAGAGAGAGTAAGTTACAAAATTAATAAAATTATTATAGGAATCTTAATTTCACTGGACTGTAGTAAAATTTAATATCCAATGTAGTAATTAATCAAACCGAAACCTAATGAAAATCGATTAGGAATTTGAATTCGATAAATACTGTTAAATCCATTGATGGTAAAACAGTAGGCGGCAAAACCCAGACGAGGAACAAGGATGGACGTATCACCTTACAGGAGTTCGTGTCTCCACCCAAACTGCCTTACCGACTCATAATTTCAGTGAGTCAATTAAAAGTCGCAAGTCGTCTATTGAAAGTCACAAGACGCCTGTGCCCACAGACTTGCCCTTGCCCGTACCGGTGCAATCGTCCGTTTCATAACATTTTATCGCTAGTTTCATTTGCTTGTGGACGATAAAAGGTCGTCGAAGGTAAGTCGTGCCGATGAAACGCAATGACTTGATAAATAAATACGACTCGCATTGGCGTCCTCGATCTGTTATACTCAGAGCTACGCCGAAACGAGCAATCCACATGCTTAATAATCCTTTCGCGACCTTCCTTCCACTACTTACTCCTTCCAATTCCAAGTCATATATAAATAAATCCTAAAAAGAACACCTACAATGATCTTTCCACACTGAGCTGTTTTAAACATGCCATTCCCTACTCTCCAATTCTATTGACTTCAACACATCACAATCACACTACTTATACATTGCTCTAATCTTAAAAACCAATCGTCTTATGATCACGCAAAATATGGTAAGTATTCAGGTAAGCTATTGAGCGTCCCACGAAAACGCACAAAGTTGCAAAGGACAAAATTTTTTGCAACATTGTTGCAAACGAAATTGGGGTGTTCGGGAATTAAAATCCGGGTTTGCAACTTTGTGCGTTTTCGCGAGAGGCCAAATTTCTGTTTGCAACTTTGTGCGTTTTCTGCGAGGGGCCTAATTTCGGTTTGCAACTTTGTTTAGCTTCTCGCGAAAAATGTACAAAGTTGCAAAGGACAAATTTTTTGCAACATTGTTGCAAACGAAATTGGGGTGTTCGGGAATTAAAATCCGGGTTTGCAACTTTGTGCGTTTTCTGCGAGAGGCCTAATTTCGGTTTGCAACTTTGTTTAGCTTCTCGCGAAAAATGCACAAAGTTGCAAAGGACGAATTTTTTGCAACATTGTTGCAAACGAAATTGGGGTGTTCGGGAATTAAAATCCGGGTTTGCAACTTTGTGCGTTTTCGCGAGAGGCCAAATTTCTTTTTGTAACTTTGTGCGTTTTCTGCGAGGCGCCTAATTTCGGTTTGCAACTTTGTTTAGCTTCTCGCGAAAAATGTACAAAGTTGCAAAGGACAAATTTTTTGCAACATTGTTGCAAACGAAATTGGGGTGTTCGGGAATTAAAATCCGGGTTTGCAACTTTGTGCGTTTTCGCGAGAGGCCTAATTTCGGTTTGCAACTTTGTGCGTTTTCTGCGAGGCGCCTAATTTCGGTTTGCAACTTTGTTTAGCTTCTCGCGAAAAATGTACAAAGTTGCAAAGGACAAATTTTTTGCAACATTGTTGCAAACGAAATTGGGGTGTTCGGGAATTAAAATCCGGGTTTGCAACTTTGTGCGTTTTCTGCGAGAGGCCTAATTTCGGTTTGCAACTTTGTTTAGCTTCTCGCGAAAAATGCACAAAGTTGCAAAGGACGAATTTTTTGCAACATTGTTGCAAACGAAATTGGGGTGTTCGGGAATTAAAATCCGGGTTTGCAACTTTGTGCGTTTTCGCGAGAGGCCTAATTTCGGTTTGCAACTTTGTGCGTTTTCTGCGAGGCGCCTAATTTCGGTTTGCAACTTTGTTTAGCTTCTCGCGAAAAATGTACAAAGTTGCAAAGGACAAATTTTTTGCAACATTGTTGCAAACGAAATTGGGGTGTTCGGGAATTAAAATCCGGGTTTGCAACTTTGTGCGTTTTCTGCGAGAGGCCTAATTTCGGTTTGCAACTTTGTTTAGCTTCTCGCGAAAAATGCACAAAGTTGCAAAGGACGAATTTTTTGCAACATTGTTGCAAACGAAATTGGGGTGTTCGGGAATTAAAATCCGGGTTTGCAACTTTGTGCGTTTTCGCGAGAGGCCAAATTTCTTTTTGTAACTTTGTGCGTTTTCTGCGAGGCGCCTAATTTCGGTTTGCAACTTTGTTTAGCTTCTCGCGAAAAATGTACAAAGTTGCAAAGGACAAATTTTTTGCAACATTGTTGCAAACGAAATTGGGGTGTTCGGGAATTAAAATCCGGGTTTGCAACTTTGTGCGTTTTCGCGAGAGGCCTAATTTCGGTTTGCAACTTTGTGCGTTTTCTGCGAGGCGCCTAATTTCGGTTTGCAACTTTGTTTAGCTTCTCGCGAAAAATGTACAAAGTTGCAAAGGACAAATTTTTTGCAACATTGTTGCAAACGAAATTGGGGTGTTCGGGAATTAAAATCCGGGTTTGCAACTTTGTGCGTTTTCTGCGAGAGGCCTAATTTCGGTTTGCAACTTTGTTTAGCTTCTCGCGAAAAATGCACAAAGTTGCAAAGGACAAATTTTTTGCAACATTGTTGCAAACGAAATTGGGGTGTTCGGGAATTAAAATCCGGGTTCGCAACTTTGTGCGTTTTCGCGAGAGGCCAAATTTCGGTTTGCAACTTTGTGCGTTTTCTGCGAGAGGCCAAATTTCGGTTTGCAACTTTGTGCGTTTTTCGCAAGAAGAGGGTTTTTTCAATGATAACACAGTTTTTTAAAGTATTGTTGTCTTTATTTTTTTAAAGCATGTTCAAAATATTACAAAAAAGTGATACAATCATGTACAAATGATTATTAATGTAAGTATATAAATACTATATAATCACTTCACTTTATATATAAAATCACTGTCTTCTTATGTTCATTGTTGAGGTTAACAGCTTTCCGTCATTTGTCCCACTTCAAGTTCCAGGGACGTAATTATAGGGGGGCGGGGGGGGGGGGGGGGGACTGGTGTTTCTGCCACGGGCGCCGATTTGCGGGGGGCGCCAAATGAGAAATCAAGGTGGTAAAATGTTGAGAGGGGGGGGGGGGGGGCACCAAACAGAATCCTTGCTCCGGGTCGCTCACAACCTTGTTTCGTCCCTGTCAAGTTCCTGTCCCAAGTTTGATCTATGACATAAAGAAAAATATTTTTAATAACCTGACTTGTGTATTATAGAAAATACAATAGGTGTTACAACACAATTTCATGTAAAACGAATAAAGAATTAAATTATCTTTCCAATTTAACCTTTACTTCATGTATTTAGAATACATTTAATCGCGGTCCATATCTACTACCGAATCAGCAAAGTACATACAAAACGTATAAGAGATACGACAGGTAAAAATAATTCCCCTCCCCCCATAAACATGACCCATGTATGAAATAAGCTAATTCCCTTTAATTCACGAAAAAATTAAAAAAGTTCACATGCAAAGATTGTGAAATCACCTTTGCTAATTCCAATTGTATTCTCGTTCTCCGCTCGAACACTGATTCCTCTGCCACTTTTTATACTTGACGTTCCTTTATTGGCCACAAATTCTGTGCTCAGATTTTCAGCTCCGGTTTTAGGTAAGTAGCGGGCCGTATGAATGAAATATGGAAGTTGCTAACAGCTCCCTCTCGCGATCATCAGGCAGCCGGTATCACCATTTCTGTGCAGAAAAAAAAATGCTGTAATACCGACCTACCAAATCGACCAGGTCAAGGCACCTGTCTATGCCAATAATTCTAGCATACCTTACATCGGTATTATAGATTTCTACAAAGGCTATTGTTGGTAATTTGCGGTTTTGAATATATTTTATAAAAATAGGTTGTAATTTCTAACAATTGAAACTTATCACTAACAATTTTTATGATAACGATACAAAAGTATGCTAATAGATTTTACTAATTCTAAACTACCTCACGCGTATTCCCTATTTTTCTCCTGTATTTTGAAAATATATTGAAAATTGTAACACTATTATCATTTGATTCCATACAAATAAATCTACAAAAAATACACGTATCATTCTTTATTTATTAAAATAATCCCAAATACACTTATCCTTTAATAATCAAATAAGAATGCACAACGATATTTGAGGTTAGGAAGCTAACCTATAAACTGTAGTTGTACGGTACAAAACACATGGAATAAATACGTTCCTCTGCTCCTCTCGTTCCGAGTGTTAAAGTTATATATTATTTTTATTATAATGATGGCGCGAATGTTTCGAAAAATCTTATTAGATTTTAAATACGACAACCCCACTTTTATCAAATTTTACCACTCTGTTGATGGTGATCCTAGTGTAGCTTCATATAGAAACATAAACAAAAATATATTTTCTAACAGTAAAGTGCTGGTAGCTTCCTTTTCGAAGGAACGAAAATTTTCAACACCAAAAATTGCTACGTTTCAACTGAACCGTAGAAGTGTTCTCGAAGGGCCACTATGTTGTAGAAACATGATATTAACCAGAGTAAAACCAGAACATTATTACACTCCTATTAGGCATTATACCCATGTACCAGATACAATTATAAGTGACGCTATTCGGTACAACAGTGGTATCTTTAAAATTATTGCTGAAAGCTTGCCAGTAGAATGTATGATGGAAGTTTTGAAGGCGATGCATCACAGTACAGGGCTACCATGGTGGGCAACTATAATGCTTACCACAATTCTTACAAGGACATTTATAGCTCTACCATTAACTGTACACCAAGTAAGTAATTATATAGCTATATAAATCTTATACACTATAAAATATACTTGCGCTTGACATTACTATTGAATTACCACTTTCAGCATCAAGTTGTGGCTAGAATAGAAAACCTTAAGCATGAAATGAAAGATGTAACGAAAACATTAAAGATGGAAATGAAAATGGCAATGGCAAATTTAGGATGGGATGCATCATACGCGACCCGTGTTTACAATGAGTCTGTACGTACTTCTGTGTCAAAGTTCTGTCTGCTTTTCAGGAGAGAAATTTTAAGACACCTGTGTGTTTCCATGGGTATAACAAACACACAAATGTAATTGTAGAAAGAAGCAGTTTCCTACTTTCTTCAGACCTTTTATAATTTCCATACTGATACTTATATTATACTTATTGTTTTATACAAAAAAACGGACGGAACTTTCACACATGCATGATGGATAGGTAAGTGAAATTTGTAGAATGATTTAATGTACTTCATAACAGGTAAAAAAAGAGTGGAAGGAATTAATTGTTAGGGAGAATTGCCATCCATTTAAGATCGTCGCGATGATACTGTTACAAATGCCATTATGGTTGGGTTTTTCATTTTCCTTAAGAAACTTTTGCTACATGTTACCTAAACAAGACGATGGTGAGTATAATATTATTCACCTTTAATACTTCCAAGTTAGAAATGCTGTTTCAAGAAGTCAAAATATTTCGATGTTAGTTGCCGAGCAGCATTATCTTGAGTTCGTTAACGGAGGCTTCGGATGGATGACGAATCTCACGGACATTGATCATTCGTTCGTACTACCTGTACTCTTTGGGATTATTTCTTTAGCCACGCTAGAAGTATGTATGCGAAATAGTTGCCTTCGTTTGAACGCGAATATTTGTATTTCGAGGTAATATATCTTCTAGGTTCAGCAATTGGTGTACAAGAAGGACGAAACCAAAGTCCGGAAAATAATCAAGAATGTCCTGCGAGTATTTACCATTTGTATGGTGCCTGTCCTGGCGTACGTGCCATCGGTATTTACAAAGCAACTTCTAAACATAATAAATTTACATTTTTTTCGTTAATGCTTCTCGTACTAAAGTCCGCGAAAATAATTATTTCAGTGCTTGACCCTGTTCTGGACCACCAATTCTTTCTACACACTGTTTCAAACTTTCTTACTCCTGTCTCCCAAGTTTCGTAGACTAGGAAGAGTTCCCAAAACGGACACAGAGCAGCAGCATCCGTACTCCGAATTGCACAAAGCAGTGAAACAGAAACTTCGGTTAACGACGAAGTTGAACTAGGCAGCAATGTAAGTGTGAAGTTCGGCTGAAGTAACTGGTCAGCATTCAGAAGGAAGTAACGCTCCTGGTGCGTCGTCAATAGCCGTCAATCAAAGACATGCTAATGTGTAAATGAGCGTGCTAAATGCGTTAATTTCGATTGGAAATATTTGTCCGGGAATAGACATGATACAAACGATATCAGCTACGTTGATCTTGCGCGCTTCGTAGAACTAAGGTCGTAAAAAATGACAGCTTACATAAACCGCCGATGACGGAAAGGGGAATGAAGTCACTGAAAAAAGAGCTAGCTTCCAGATAACTTATTAAATCATGTTCCTTGTTTATACTTAGAAGATACGTATATAAAATCCATTTCGTCGGCGAAGGAGGCAATTGAGTTTCGACGCGCGAATTTGCAGAAGAAACAATGGCTAGTACGAGGCTCTCCGCGATCTTGTTGTGCGCGATTCTGTGCACCGTATTTCTTCTCTGTGGATTAGTGAACGTGAGTACACGCAGCATTTATAATTAATAATTAGCAGGCAAATATAATTAAATTTATATTTTTGATTTAGATTTAATAAAAAGTCCCCGGTGGCAAACTTTCTGAAACACCCTGTATAGATAACAGAATTACGAATAGATTTACGCGCGTGTGGTATGAAAATTGTGGGAAAGATAAAGATATAGTGTTTGGATGAAATCATATTTTTTGCAAGATGGGGCCCGGGGCTGAGTTCGGTATTAACTAAATAAAAAATTATTTAAATAACGAATCAAATAAAAGTTACTTCAACTTTAGATTAATTTTTTCATTCGGCGATATTTGTTTTTAACTTTTATTCGTTTTTCGAAATTTTTATGTAAAAGCCCGTTAAATCCGTCAATGTTTGTGCTATATAATTCGTCGCGCTCGTTAAACAAATAATTTCGTTGGAAATACTATGTAAAGGCATGATCATTTCACCGAGAAATCAAGTATAGTAATATTAAAATTGTAATTTAATAGTGAAAAAGTATTAACTGAAACAAAGTGTCGGAAAAGCGTTCTTAAACTCAATGATTGATTGATTGATCTCAAAAGTATAATCGCTAATGGAGGAAGTATGAAAAGGGGGATTAAGGTATATTAAGAAAAAAGAATGATTGATGGGTATTTAAAAAAGAGAAGATTAAAAACAAAACCGGAAAACTAAAAAGAAAATATTTATTGATTAATTTGAGATTACCTGCTTTATTAATTCTAGGGAGAAGTTATCCCGTATCCAGGCGATTGTACAAAATACCAGCACTGCGACGCTAGTGGCTGCTTCGTTTTGTCCTGCGGCTCGGGAACAGAATTTAATCCAAACATCGGGACTTGTGACTACCCTCTGCAAAATCGCCAGGATTGCAATCGCGCTGGCTATATATAACAAGGAGAACATAGTCCTGGGAGCTTTCATTCAACGATTCGACGTTAAATGAGCAACACCAGAGTTTTCGCGGGTGGATATGTACGAGCAATAAAGTGAATGCGAATGGAGCTTCGGTTCTTTTGCAATGATTGTCAACGAAATGGAATAATTAAATAAAACTCATATTAAAAGTGCATAATGTTGTTTCATCATTATCCTTCCTTACGTTTGAACCTTACATCCCAAATGTGATTATCACTCGTACCTTATCTTCGAGGTCGAGTAAATTACAGGTGATTGCAATAATACAGTTTTCATTACGCAATGGAATTTCGAATATTATTTCTATTTCCAAGATTTGTTGCTAAGAATAATTATTTCACGGGAAACCCTACCTACAATTTTCAGTAATCGTTCTCTGCATATAGTATGAGATTGGAAGTAATTGATCATCTTTAGCGTTATATAATGTATGTCCGGTTTGTTCGTATACACGCTATCTTTTTTCTAACTATTGAAAAACGAGATAATGTTTCATACGAAAGTGGTTTGATTCGATGGAATCATTAATAGAATTCCTGAGAGCGAATCGAGCATTTGTTTATTTTGCAGTCATTGGCAATTAAATTGAATAATTAAATAAAACTTTGACAATTGGTTTTTGTCACCGAATCGACTAGATGGGCAAACAACTTTTCCCTTTACATAACCACCGCTCGGCCTTAGTTCCTACAATTACAATAAATTTTGCGTGCAATTATGCGTCCGTGACAGCATATGTATCACGCTTATCTATTATTGCTTCTAGAAATATATCGTGGCGGTCGAAAGCAAAACAATCGATGAAGCTGATGAAGTTTTTGAAATATATAAAAAAAACTCTGATCGATAATTGGTTGGGATTAGATTGGCTTAGTGCCCCCGTGAGGGCTTGCAGCCTTCTTATGAACTTTGGGGGTGGTTTCATCCGTTAAACATGCAAACCGCCCAAAATAAGAAGACCCCTATTTCTTATTTTTAGGGCCCGCAAAACATATCTAAAAATCAAATCAAACGGATGTGGATACTTAAAAACCTATCCTTCTCAGCGAGGCGCGGTCTTATCGGCGGCAATTTTTGTTGAGGACTGGACTGGAGAGTGACCCTGTAGTAGCACTTTGTGTATTTGATATGTATCGGTTGTAATTCATTTTATGACCTCTAATCAGTAGCCGAGTGAGATATTCATACGTGGAATGTATTTAGAATCCTTCATACTATTTAAACATGACATTTTTTAACGTATTAGATTTTCTCGGTGAAAAGAAAAACAACCACGATAAGCGGTCATCCGACCGCTTATGAATAACTCTAATTATTTATATTAATTATATATATATATAATATAATATATGTTTTCTCTGTTTTGTAATCGACGGTAATTACCTCTTATCGACTCTTTCATCCCCTCTCGCTCGTCCTCGGGTTCTTCCACTCTCGGCCGAAGGATACAAATAAATTGTGGAGATAGCAACGCGGCTACATGCATTGTTAAAATGCAATTATAGTGAGAGTTTCCTGTATATTTAAAATAGGTGATATGATAAACATGCGTTTAAATATTTACCACTTCAATTTTCGCACAAGGTGCATATTAAATATCAGATAGTATAATAGTATAAATAGTAGTTTTGCACCGAAGGCAAGTCAGTTCGAAATACGAATTTACAAGTTAATCAGCAGCCAACATGAAATTCACCACGATTTTGCTGTGCGCAGTCTTTTGCTTCGTCGCCCTTTTCACAGGGTCTGCACAGGTAAATTGCTTTTTGTAAACCTCTATGCCTATTATATATTAGTCATTAGAGGCAGATTCGTGAATCTACCCAGAAGATTGTTCCGATGATTCGACCTACGACACGGATTGTTTATAATTAATAAGTACCACGCAGGCATAAGGGATTTCACAATAATTTTGTGGTATAAAATTGATCGCGTTCATAACACGAACAGTTTGCTACGAAATATAAAAGCCTGATCGTGTGTGACGTTGCAAAAATCAAATATAGTAAGATTAAAAATGAATTCAATTGTGGGAAGGGTGAAATATGTTATTTTATTTAATTCCCGCTGCCATCTGCATGCTTGTAATTCAAAGACTGATTTATCTCATGTTTGTAATTGCTAATGCTTGAACGATCTAATAGAGGGAAGATTAAGGGGTATTAAAAAGAAAGGAGATTAAGAATCAACACTGGAAACTAAAACGAAAACACATATTTAGTGATTATTTTCAGATACCTATCTCTATACATGCTGTTCTATTAATTTCAGGCTGATCTTCGCCCATATGCAGACGATTGTTCGAAGTTCCTGGAATGTGACGCTGCTAATAAATGCTTCGTTCAGTCTTGCGGCGCGGGAACAGAATTTAATGACCGCGAGAAAACTTGTGACTATCCTGTCAACCCTCACCCTTGGTGCACACGTCGTTAGTAACACGGAGAACCGAGTCTTGGATGCTTAAATCCAAGGAATTAATAACACCAGATTTTTCGAGAAGAACATATTATATCAGCAAGGAACTGAATGCGAATCGAGCCTTTGTTTATTTTGCAACCATTGCCAATATAACGGAATAATGAAATAAAATTTATACTAAAAGTAGACCATCGATGTTACGTATTATTATACCATAAACCTTCAAATCGTAATCGTGTGTACAATTTTTCCTGTCCCCATCCTCGATTCTAATCTCAAAAGTTATGTAGTTTGTACGTTCCTAGTAATTTGATCGCGATAACTGGATTACCGTTTTAATCTTCAATGAAGTGCAGAGATATATACATCAAGCTCATTGCACGAGACAGGATGAGATCTTGATTGTTGATTTCAGTATTTTTATTCCGTTGCTGGTTGCTCGTTTCCACCTGCAAGAAATTTAAAATAATAAGCGATACAGGCTCTGTTTGCTGGTGGATGGCCTTAATTTTTAATCATCATTTCTTTATGCAGTAAAAATATTTTAACAAGTTGTTGCCAATTTTGCGAACGGTATGCCAATGTTCAGGGATGCAATTCGAGATATTCTTGGAAAACATTCAAATGGTGTATGACATTATCATCTCTGAATTCAAATGCTTTTCTCACGAAATTTTCTCCCCTTGCGTCTTTGATAGCGCGGAAATCAATTGTTCGTGTATCTTTAAAACTAACGTGTCTTCGTGAAGTCTGTTGAAATGAGACTACCGATAACTGCTTAATAACTGAACACTTTTTGGACCGGTGCATATATGTATATAGAAATATTTCCACGTGGCCTCAATATTTTGTGGCAGTAGTGGCGTTCGTCTGATTCGGGCCTTGACGTTATACTTAATGGGAGATAAGGTAATTACGCGTACAAGTATTCTTAAAGAGATAAGGTACGTATTGAAAATCAGATAGTAATGATAGTATAAATACGATTTTTTCGGCTAAGATAATTCAGTTCGAAATACGGATTTGGAAAGAGAACCACCCAGCAACCAATATGAAATTCTCCGCGATCCTCCTGTGCGCAGTCTTTTGCTTCGCCACCCTCTTCTTGGGGTCAGCACAGGTAAATTGCTTTTTACAAATCTTTATGCTTATCCGAACGCAACCGAGTTTTCTGTAGTTTTTTCTTTTCATTGCGAGTATAAGGCTACATGCTCCTATTTAGCAAAGTCAAATTTCCTTTATGAAAGTAACGTTAAGGAATTCAAATGCATACGTGTATTATGTTTTAGTCAGCAGTGATATCGATGAAGAACTACCCAGAAGATTGTTCAAAGTACTACAGATGCGTAGACGAGGTCTGCGAAGTTAGACAATGCCTCGAGGGACTGGAATTCAATCCAATCCTTGAGGCTTGCGACTATAAACAACCGGAACCCCGGAAAAACTGCAAGCGTGTGCCTCATTAGGTGGAAATAATTCCTCTGTATCTTTATGAAACAAATCGACAGGACAATGTACCCTTGTTACGACCTTCCATTGAGAAGAGTGAGGATACAATCTGAAATCTTTATTTATGGAAACATTTGAGAGAATAAAGTAATTAAATAATTCCTATTTTACATTCGTTATGTTAATTTGTCTCGTCCTTATTACACCTGCGACCCTTCCAAATAACAAACTAGCCAAAAAGCTAAACTCGATTTATGGGTTCTACCCTTGTTGCTCCTGAGATCATTGAATTCCCATCTTCCTGTGCCTCCACTGTTTTCACTATTGCACCGGGGGACTGCTCCAAGTACCTACTACGTCCAAAGGGCGTTTGCAACCTGACCATCAGCCAGTGCACCTACGTGTTCGACCCAGCTGCAGAGGCACCTGCACCTATCGAGCCAGGAAGACCATCACTGCGTTCGTCGCTCGCCCAAGAAGCACAGTTTGCCGCGATCGTGTTTCAAGAACGACACCCCTCCCTACCCAAAGAACCTCCACGCGCCAGCATCGCCAGAATCCATTACGATTAACAATAAAGCCTCGCCAAACACGCGTGAAAGCAGCACTGCAGATGACTGTGTTTGCATTGTTCCGGTCGCCAGCGGTGTTTGCAGCCGCCTGGTCGGCCTCTTTAGAGGCAACGCTGGTGTCTGATTGTTGCCAACGAGGGCCAATTTGCTCTCGCAGGAGTCAATTGGCAAACAGTTCTGTGTGCACTCGCACGATTACCGCGTTGACAAAAGCACGCGTCTCTGCGACCGTCTGTCTTCCTCTTTCGGTAGCCCCATCCAGCTCGCTCTCTCCTTTCGGTTTCCCTACTAGTCCAAGTCACTGTTGGTCTTCTTTCCTCTGCTCTCGCCGATTCGTCGACCAGCCCGCTCGCCCGCGCCGAAGATTCTTCGCCAACATTGATCTCGAGCCGACCCTCGACCTCCAGCTGCTGATAACCCTTTCCTTTCTTCGAACCGCTGCGTGTTTTCCCGCGAGAACGCCAGCTATCTGCTGTTTCTGAGTAAGTACGCGAACTGGATGCTGGTTTTATAGGGAAAAGGGGATCAGTACCACGCGATGCTCGGTGTACTGTGGAGGCGTCGAGGATGATGCCGCGGACCCATCGTTTCATCGTCGTTCTCGCTGCTCTCTGTGCCGTCGGTTTCGCCCACGCGGTACGTGTCCTTCCTTCGTTCTTTGCTGCTCCATCCCTGGTCGCTGTGGTGGCGCACTACCCTGCGTGCTTTCGACGCTGTGACCATCGACCACCCTGTTATACGTAGACGAATGAATTTCGCATCGATTTTTGCGAAGCAAATTTCTTTGAAGAAATTGCTTCGTGCTCATCGTCGTGGGTGGTTGAGTGTTTTCAGGACGAAACTGGTTTGCTTGAATTGTTGATGGGTCATACGAACCATGGAATCGATAAGAGTGGCAAGATTACCGTTCCGTTGCTTTTAGGGAGAAACTGTTTTGCTTGAATTGGGAGTAACAGAAGTTTCGCAAGTGTTGTTGAACTACGCGTTTCATAGACTTCGTTGCACTCTTCGGTCGTAGAGTGTTATCAGCGTTAGATGTACAGGGTGATTCATTAGCGGTGTTTGAAAGTTTGCGAGAGTATTGCACAGTTTGGAATTGAGAGGCGGTTAAAGAAGGCCTGAAACATTTATCTTTGGGATTAAACGAGGCTTCGAGGGAAAAAACGGACTAAGTCACATCAAAAAAATTAATTTTAGCCATTTTTTATGATTAATAGAGTTTGTTGGTATGCATTATTGATGCTGCTAACTCAATTTCGCAAAAAATGTGGGTTAGTCCATTTTTGTTCTCAATACCTCAAATAGCTTAGTTATTTAAATGACCTAAGTGATCGAAGAGGCGTCACAGAGGCGTCAGTGGGTTGTTATAATTGGCCATTGCTGACGTTGATACGAATTCAGATAATTTCTAATAATATTGCGGGCATCGATGCGTATATATCAGTGACTTCTGAAAGCTTTAAAATTATTTAATAAAATTACTTAGGGACTTAGGGTTAGAGATGTAGGCAAGAAGTCCCGGAACTATGTTTGACAGGATTTATAATTTCGAGACGTATAACACACCTGAATCAAGAAATTTCAAATATTATTATTGAATCACTCTGTATAATTAGCAACACTTGGAGCGAATAAATATGTATGACTTAGCACGTGGTGCTTTTTAATTATGGTCTACAGGACTGGATTATAAATATTGAATAATTGCACGTTATCTTCTGTTCTTTGGTTGGCTTATGCATATATTAGTCCAGAAAATATGGCGTCATTAATACTCATTGACAAGACAAGTACCGATAACGTGGAACGGTAAAAGAAGAAAAATGTGGATCCCAAGTATTGACACCGAAAAGTTATGTAATGTTGGAGTTCACTCTTGATAAATTAACGTTTCAAGCGTTAAAACGTATTTTCAATACAATTTAAATTTATGCAACTTTATTCATCACTTTATCTATTGCTTTATACTTTAATAATTTACTGGAATGATTATAGTAATACTCATTCTTAAAGTTTTACATATATATCTGTCTTATGTCACAATAAATAAACAGAACAATTTTATTCTTTTATCAAGCTGTTGACATTACTGTCCCATCTGTTTCCAATTTCACAATATTTCGCGGAAACTATAGAGGAAACAACTTAAAGAACCTTTGCACCCTCGGCAGTGGTCGAGCTCATATAAGAAACGAAGAGTAGTTTCATTAAAATATCAATCCCTGATAAATGACATAAATACATTCGATCCCACACGGTACTTGACAATTTACATTTTTATCATTTGCGCTTATCACGTAGATCTACGACCCCAGAGAAGCGACCACAAAGTCACCGCAACGACGAGAACAAGTACTTCCTTGGTACTTGTCAGGTAAAGAGTACGCGGACTCGAGCGAGGACCCATCGCGTTCTCCAAAATGGCGGGCAGATTCAGACGAACCGCGCCCCAAGAAAGCGTTTGTCGTTAATGCTGAAACGAAGGCATGGAGTGCATGGAGGAAAGGTTCCGGAAGCGAGATAGAGCAAAGGACAGAAATCGCGGATGATCGTCAGACTCCGGCGAATGTCGATCAGAGCCGTGATTATTCTTTGGAGTACAGTCAATTCGATCAGCAGCAGAATCGAAGATTCCCGGAACAAGAACAAGATCGCGATTACGCGGGAGACAAAGGGAAGAGGGATAAAATTCTCGGAGGGAAGGATTCTCAGACGAGGACGGAGAGTGATCAATATGTTTATGAGGGAATATCTGCTGATAGCACGGTAACGGAATTATTTGTTTTCCATTTTCTATAAGCTTCTAAGAATATCCGGTGATATCATTTTATTATTAAAACTGAATTATGCCAATCGAATGTGAAGAGAACATTCGTGATCGATAATGAATAACGATCGATATCAGCAAGTATTGACAGTGATTGATAGATATAGTTCAGGTACACGTTATAGTAATCAGAGCTTATATAGTCTTTGTAGAAAACACTGTAAGGCTAAAAATAAAATTCAATACTATAATATTACCATCGGCACGTTACATCTCTATTTTTTAAAATCGAATCAAATAAATTGAAAGTGAGCCAGGTAGAAATAATTATTTAGAAGATACTTACAATTTCTGGGTCGTAGAAGTAAACAGGAATAACGAAGGTGTGTTAAGAGATACTTAGGACCATTTTAATATTTTTCCAGAAACCCCACAGGGAGAAGATTCTTCCTTCAACTAAATCGAAATCTACTGTCGCTCGATATGACAAAGTATCGGGTGTCCAGTGTCCGGATCCCGATTCCACTGGCCAATTCGTCTACGCCCCCGATTGCAAATTCTTCGTCAACTGCTGGAAGGGCAGAGCCTTCGTCCAACCATGCGCACCCGGCACGCTGTTCAACCCTGACACCTTGGAGTGCGATTTCCCTCACAAGGTCAAGTGTTACGGGGGCGAGGTTGCTGACTTTCCATCCAACGATTATTTGGATTCGTCGGGAAGGCGGGAGCCACTGTTGCCTGGCTCGCACAGTCGCCTGGAAACCGAAAGATTACAAGTTAGTTTAAAAATATTGAACTTGGACAGTGGAAGTTTTATATTCGTGGAAGCTAAAGCTTCGGTGCAAGAATCGTCGAAATACTGTGTCAAAATTTCACTATTTCGAAGGAGGAAAATTTAAGTAACGTTCGAAAGAACTTTTGGGTATAAAGGATCTTGTCAGGATCTTATTAATTTTACTCATAGGAGCCACGATGCCCACCCCACGTGACAGGTTTACTGGCGCATCCCTCGGATTGCACGAAATTTCTACAGTGCGCAAATGGTGGGACAATTGTTATGGATTGTGGTCCTGGGACGGTGTTCAACCCTGCCATCAGCGTTTGTGATTGGCCGTACAATGTGAGAGGCTGTGAAGGTAATACATGATGCAGAAGTTAGTGAAATAAAAGCAATCGATTCACTATTGGGATTCGCAATCTTGTAGTCATAACAGACATTAGGCATTAATATTTCATTTCTCTGCATACTAAAAGCACCGACAAGGTACTTTAACCGCATTAATAAATTCTGCCCACCAGACGCACGGAAGTCTAAAGAGGAGACTACAACACCATTAGTCCCCCCCGATTACGAGACCTACGATCATAGGAAATTAGAATACAGCAACCACCAGCCAGTAAAAAAGGTCGCATGCCCTGAAGCTCACACTGGGCTACTACCGCACCCAGACACATGCAAGAAGTTCCTCCAGTGCTCAAACGGGGCTACCTTCGTCATGGATTGCGGCCCAGGAACAGCCTTCAATCCTGCTACATCCGTCTGTGACTGGCCTCACAAAGTTCCCGGCTGCAGCGGGGGTAATCAAGAAATTAATAACTAAAGTGTCAATAGAACCCAGTTCTAGCATATGCATAATCCTTCTCGTAGATAAACCGACCTTCACGCAGCCTCCAATTAACCACGCGACTACGAGCAGACCGTGGTCATCAGGTGGTTCCACTGAATCCAGACCGTGGCAGCAGAACCATCGATACAATCAAACGTGGCATGGTTACTACATCTCCGGGCAGGCTAGTCGCCCCGTGATGACAACAGCTTCACCAGGGACAGACTGGGACTCGCTGAGACCAACATGGCGACCTAAGTGGGTGCCAAACACTTGGACCACTGAACAGCCACCAGTGACAGACGGGGATTCATCGGGACCAGCGTGGAAACCCAGCTGGCAGCCCAGCCACGGCGATGATGATCGTACTCGCTATGGAAGCCACGACCATGAGCACCGCCGCTGGGATCAAGCAGGAAGTTCGAGTTATCCAAACACCCAGTGGCCACACAATCATGGAACGAACGATCAGAGCTCCAGTTACGATGACAGATACCATCACCACCACGATCATCATCACCGTGATGGGTCGACATACTATTCTGACAGAGACACTGAGACCCAGCAATCCGTTCCCCCATATGGCCAGCCTGATACTCAAAGACCCACTCAGGGAGTTCCTGATGGAAGCTGGCAACCTGGTCGAGGGCACCAGCATCATCATCACCATCATGGTACCCCCCAATTCATCCCTGAGTACGATGATTCCGACCAACAGACTCAGCAGACTGTTTTCGAGGGGACAGAAGGTGGAAGAGGTTTTGGCAGATTCGATTCCTCCTCGAATCGAAATGTTGGGAACAGTGATGGGAATTCGCCGAACAATAGACGAACAGGGCAAGAATACATTCCCAGCAGGCAAGGGCATGGCAGAAATGATCCTAGATTCCCGCTGTCAAATGGGAACGACTACGTCGGTAGTAATGACGAGTTGCCTGGGAACGAAGGAAGCACTTCGAGTTTCAACGGACCGGTGAAGAATAGGACGACTTGGAACGAACCTGTGGGGACGGGGAGCAGATTAATCCCTACCAGCTGGAGTCAGCAAGGTCCAGGGGAGACACCAAGTCAGCCACAGGATCGACAGTGGAATCAAGGTGACTTTTTTAATTCTCTATCGTGTGATACTTGTGTTCATCGATCAGTAACTGTTTCAATCGGAACGTTAAGTTATTAATGAGTACTTTTACCGATCGATTTACTGTAGATTTAATACTGTGCTTGCTGCTGAGCAGTCCGTCCCTTTGCTTGTTTGAAATGCCTGCTTCTGGACTCGAGTAGTTGGATTCTATGATATGCACACAAGGCATGTTTGGGTGGAACGATGAATAGCGCATGAATGTTTTTCTTTCATTTTTATTTCTCAAGCTGTAATGATGTTTCCATGGATTTGCATTGAAACTTAAGTTTACAACTAACAGATTAAAATTTATATCGTTCGAAATGAAATTCGAGGGGACTAAGGTAAGTTTGATTAACAGACACAACGAAGGAACAATTAAAACACACTTTCCACGTGGGAGAATGCTAATCGACTTTAGATTTGCAACAAAAACACACTAAGGAGTTGCGAAAAGGTAAATAATAAATCATCACAGATTTACTTTATATTTTATCATGTACCACGTAATGGAGTAAGATCATCTGGAAGAGAATGAGTTATTCAACGAAATTAATTTGCTTGGTGTAGAGATTGTTCTGTTGGTTTTTAAAAAACTGTGGGAGCTACGCGAATAAGGAAAGCAAGAGGCTTTAAATATGAGTAAGACTTTGATCTTTTTAGGCACTAGCAACGAGCAGGATAAAATCCATGAATGGGAGTCCAGGGCTAATACTTATCAGAGCACAGCTGACAGAGAAGCAGATTCGAAGGTGAACCAATGGTCATCGAAGACGAATATTTTTGAGCACTCCAAAGGACAGTATCGACCAGGTATGAAAATCACACAGATTAAATATTTTTCTTTAAACTTGTTCCTATCATTAAAATGATTTTCTCCTCGCAGGAGCCAAAGCTGTTCCTTTAAGCAACGTGAACGCGGATGCGAATGGCACGAGAGGGCATTTTATCACGAAAGAAATCGAAGTGAATCAAGGACACTCGAAAACGAAAACGTATAGATCAAATGATTTACCAAGTTTGAATGATCTCAACAAAGAAGATCAGAACATTTATATTGATTCCCAATCCACCTTCGAACTGCCATCTGAAGAGCTTCAACCACCATTTTACACTCCTGTTAATAATAATGGCTCGCAAACGAATAATATTTCCTCTCATGGACGTGGTCACCGAAAACCCAAGAATCACTCGATTAATTCATCTTCTCAAGCAGAGAGTGAGGATTTAATCGGATCAGGTATTAGTCATCAAGTTTTACTGGCCCGTAACACAATAATAATTACCAGGTATCAATCTTTTCTGTCAATCCAGCAGGTACAAATTATCACTTCGCGGACGTGCCACCAACGAATCTTCAGCCACCACCTAGTCGATCATTCACTCCTCCCAGTTCGCCGAATTTACAAAGCAACGATAATTACTACCCACCTATGCCAGCAACGGATCTTCAGCCACCACTTAATGAACCTTCTGAGCCAAAGCCAACATCTTCGATTGTCTGGCGATTCCCACCTGTGCCAGCAACAGATCTTCAGCCACCACTTAACGAACCTTCTCAGCCAAAGCCAACATCTTCGATTGTCTGGCGATTCCCACCTGTGCCAGCAACAGATCTTCAGCCACCACTTAACGAACCTTCTGAGTCAAAGCCAACATCTTCGATTGTCTGGCGATTCCCACCTGTGCCAGCAACAGATCTTCAGCCACCACTTAACGAACCTTCTGAGCCAAAGCCAACATCTTCGATTGTCTGGCGATTCCCAACTGTGCCAGCAACAGATCTTCAGCCACCGATTAACGAACCTTCTCACCCAAAGCCAGCATCTTCGATTGGCTGGCAATATCCAGCTGTGCCAGCAACGGATCTTCAGCCACCACTTAACGAACCTTCTCAGCCAAAGCCAGCATCTTCGATTGTTTGGCAATTCCCAACTGTGCCAGCAACAGATCTTCAGCCACCAGACTACGACGCTCCAAGCACTCAGCAGCCTTCTCCAACGAATATTCGACCACCAGATCGTTTCTTGGTCCCTCCAGACCCTGATCCACCAAATGCAAGCAATCCATATCCACGTCCAATCAACGTCCCATCAGGTGATCTTGAACCACCATACGAAGAAACGAGCAATTTAACAGGTTCTGTTAGTAACAGTACTGGAAGAGGCCCAGACAAACACCTGATAATCCCCACGAAGAAGAAGGTTTTAAGAACACCTCAGAAGCCTGGACCAGTCTCCAGCACCCCCGATCCGAACATCCCCAGTGTATCGATTGGGGAAACTTTCCCAACGGAGTATCCGGACGTGGCGGAGCCTGATTTGAAACACGACGTGGACGTGCTGGATGACAAGCAACTCTGGAAGCCCGTGTTGGTTTTCGAGAACAAGAGTGAAACGACTACAACAGAATCTTCTGTCATCATGAAGATTGGTAGTAAGAAGAAACCCGACGTGGATCTTATCAACATTGAAGCTGCTCCCTCCGAAGAAGGTAAGTGTGTTGTCTGAAAGTTGCCTGCATTTGCGTCGAGATCGAATAAAATGAAGGTAAGTTTGGTAACTCTGGCAAAATCGACACGCTTTTAGCATGGAATGCTGTTGGAATGATCTCTTATTAACACTGGGCTTAGAAAATCGTCTAATCATGATCTCATAAGTTTTCTGTATAAATGAAGAGTCCTTGTAGAAAACATTGCAAGTTTTCAAAAATTAAAAAAAAATATTTAAGGGAAAATATTCCACGTGTTCCAATGGTAATATTATAAGTACAGAATTTGATGTTTGGCACTTGCAGAATTTTCCACAAAGACTAAATATTAGTGGCATTCACCTATCTCACTGTGTTTCCGGACGATTTAGTAATTAAATCACTCCGGAATTAATTGTTGCTTTCTTTATAAAGTGTCGAATGTCGAATGTTGTTTTCCAGAGGAGCCACCCTTCCCAGCCTACTACGTGCCACCAGTAAAACCCCTGGATCATTCGAAAAAAATTGCTATACCCACTCCGATATCTGGTCAGGTGAGAATTTATAGTTTTGTATTGGCCCCTAAACCTTAATTAAAAACGTCAGTTCATTGCTGCAGCTTTGTGCTCCACTTGGAGTACCTGAATTAAAAGATACTTGATTCACGATTTCAGGGCATTTATTTAATACGTTCTTTTCAGGTGATTCGACTTAGGGGTGGTCCTGGGCCCCAC
This sequence comes from Andrena minutula, assembly GCA_929113495.1. Classification (NCBI taxonomy): domain Eukaryota; kingdom Metazoa; phylum Arthropoda; class Insecta; order Hymenoptera; family Andrenidae; genus Andrena; species Andrena minutula. Next base: position 955,961 of record OV815996.1, on the reverse strand, counting down.
GAAGGCTACCTGGAGGTCCAAGGGCCGAGTCCTGGTTGGGGGACCGTTTGCGATTCCAGGAACAGCTGGACTTTGAAAGAAGCCCACGTTGTGTGCCGACAACTCGGATACACGAGGTGCTTTATAGGTTCATTCGTGTGAAATTTAAAGTATACCTCATTTAACTTAAGGACCTTTTCAGGCGAGACACAATAGCTCGTGATTTTACTTCTATTTTAAATTAATTTACCCATTTATTTTAAACCAAAGTGCCAATGTTGAACCACAGGATTCATGTCACATATCCTAAATATTATCTGCTAGTTATTTGTGTATTTTAATATCTCAGAATTAATAAGAGTGCTCAAGTACCTTAAATTCAAGTCCAATTCTAAAAAAAGACTTTCCTCAGAAGAAGCTTGGAAGTAACCTGAGCAAAGTTAAAAAATTACAGAAAATTACGAGAGGTGCATATTGTCACTTTGATGTCGATTTTGCGAATATGTCTAGACAAAGATTCCGTTCTCTGTTCTTTGCAGGGGCGCCGAGATGGCTTGGCAAGGAAGGAATACTCGCAACGGAGTGCCAACCTGGATCGCCGCGAATTCCGTGTCGTGTCAAGGCAACGAGAGCAGATTTCAAATGTGCAAGTAAGGCGTTATGATTTACAGGCTTCTGTTTTTTTCCGGGCGGTAGATAAGACTTCGCTTTCATCACCGCCGCAATTAAAATTAACATCGCGCTGATTAATCTCCAGATATTGTAAACCGATTCTTGTAAATTGCGTTCTGGGAAGTCGCTATAAATCGTTCGAAAAAATAGAAAGTTCTAAATCAAGATGTACTTGCTGATTCAAAAAGCATATTAATCAGCATACTAATCGACGGTTTCAAGAAATTTTGCTGGTGATTTTACAGATTCACCCACGAGCCAGAGTGTCGCGTGGAAAGAGATGCAATCGGGGTGAGATGCACGCCGAATCGCGTGGTGCTTTGCCGCAAGGACGAGATACCGTACGAGGGGCAGTGCTATCATTTAGCTGATCCTGATAGCAGCTTGAATCACGCTGAGGCGTTGGACTATTGCTCGCAAAGACAGGCACGACTCGTTGATATCACCAGCCAGGCGGAAAACGATTTTGTGTCCGACTGGCTGGTGCAGATGCACCCGGAAGTCGGCTCGATCATGACGTCCGGTGTCGGTTTCACAACCCTGAACCGCACCCTTTGGCTTTGGGAGGACTCTTCCCGCGCAAAGTTTAGGTGGGATTTGGGAAAAATTTGGCAAATTTGGGAAGAATTATATTTTTGTGCGAACCTATTTGAAATGTTAATTTCCTTTTAAACGAACTTGGACGATTATTTTTACGGGATTTCTATTCGATACTGACTTATGGCAATTGTAATCAGATACACGAAATGGTGGCCAGGCTGGATGGAAGACAAGAAGCATCCCCCATTTGTGGGCTCTCGACCCCTTTGCATCGTGATGAAGCGGAAATTCCCGTGTCATGCGAGACCAGACACGATTTGCGTTGCTGATTACTTCTTCTGGGACACGGAAGACTGTGCCAGCTCCATGAAGGGCCACTCTTACATTTGCAAAAGACCTTACGACGATATTGGTAAATAGTCCTCTTACCATGCAACTTACGATGCAAGAAGGACACTACAATATTAATATATTACTTCGAATCGTTTAGGTTGCATCTACGGTAAAGGAAGCCAATACGAGGGGAACGCAAGTGTAACAGCAACAGGGAAAGAGTGCCTTCCATGGGCTGACAAGAAAGTTGCTCATCCACTCCGAATAAATGTTGGTTTCTATCATATTCTATTCCATTTTTTAATACATCGCATTCCAAATTAACTGTTACACAAATTGATCTAAAAACACATTGAAGAATTTAAAAGATCCATAAGATTCATTTAAATAAAAGCAGAGTTGCTGCATTAAATTATTCTATACACTTTTCAAATTGAAATCTTCTACTTTCGCTGACAATTTACACGATATTTTTCAAAGCAATCCTTAACAATTTACTGTACTACAGGTTGTTAATCGTGATGTCAGGGAAAAACTGAAGGCTCACAATTACTGCCGAAATCCTAATCCGAATAGACAGACCAGACCATGGTGTTTTACTAGCCCATCAGGGAAGCCAGAATCTTGTGACATACCACCTTGCGGAAGTGCTGGTACCATTTGCAAAAAACCTTTCGCATTAGCGATTTTATTTTAATGATGTACTCTTAAGTAATCTATTTATTCCCAATAGGCTCCCAAAGATCACGTTTGGGGGGTGAGTGCAAACCTAAACATTTCGAGTGTCTGCCTGGTGAATGTATTCCTTCGCCATGGGTTTGCGACGGGGAAGAGGTAAATTATATGATCCACTAAATTTACGTTGATATATATAGAATAATTTTTTATTCTGAATTCTTATTCTTATTTTAATTCTACTCCCTTCGTTCTATTTTCAGGATTGTACGAATGGAGCAGACGAGAGTGCGTGCATGTCACAGATGGATCTCTATGAAAAACATTCTAAGCACAAATTGGAGGGTTACGACGTTGAGAAGTGGCTGAACACGCCATTAAAAACGTGCGCACTCAGATGCAAAGACGCCGATTTCACCTGTCGATCATTTGCACACAAGTAAGTAAAATTTCAAAAATAGAAATGTCATAATATCTATTTTATACATGTGGAGAATGAAGTCTTCAATCTGGTAATACATTTCGTTTCTTTGTTCATCAGGGCTGAAGAAAACGTCTGTCTTTTAAGCGACCGTAACGTTGGTATGACAGGAGCGTTGAAATACGATAGCGAATTCGATTATTACGAAATGAGGGGGAGAAGTATGAACTGCGAAGACATGTACGTTTGTGGGAACGGGAAGTGCATAAACCAGACTCAAGTGTGCGATGGAAAGAACGACTGCAATGATCGTAGCGACGAGAACACTTGCCACAATTTGGACTACGACATTCGATTGGCTGGTTCGAATAATAGTCACGAAGGCAGAATTGAAGTTAAAGGTAAGTACGAACGTTGCATGCTAGAAGTTGTGACAGAAACCGATGTAGGAAATAATGGGATTCAAAATTTCTCCCAAACGATTACGCGCCCTAAAATTAATAATCCACGTAAAAGGAACAAGATTTTTTTTTAATAATCACCAATAAATTTTTAAGTTTTCAATGGCTTAAAATTTTCAAAAACGCTATTAGTCAGATAATGCAAAAATTAATTTAATTCCTATAGTGCAAATGTTTTACAGAAGGAGAAATTCGCAAGCGACTTTTTCTTCTTTTTTAATTAACTGCTTTACATATTTACCTTGATGGGAAATTTTTGCAGTTTTGGGTGTCTGGGGCCAAGTTTGCGACGACGGTTTCGGAATGATCGACGCAGATGTAATTTGCAAAGAGCTCGGCTTCACCCTTGGTGCTATGGAAGTAAGACTAGGAGGATATTACGGCAATCTCGATCCACCAACGAGATTCATGGTCGATCAATTGAAGTGTCTGGGCAACGAGACTTCTCTGCGCGAATGCGATTTCGAAGGGTAATTTTATTTGAAACGTTGCATAAATAATTCTAATTTTAAGCCCTGTACACTCACCATTGGCCATTTTCTTTTAATGTGATTTAAAAGCACACCCAGGAATTTTAAAAAATGACGTAGACCCATTACACTTTATTACACGTCATAGTAAACTCACTAATAAATAAATAAGTTGCCCCAAATTACACTCCACTAGCGTTCCTTTTTTTAATATTCTAAAACAGTAATTTAATGTATGTTTTATTGGACAAAAAGTATAGACAATACCACTGTGTCAGTGCGTTACCTGTAAAAGTTTAAAACAAAGCTTGCTAAGGCGTTAATGACTCAACAAGTGTAATTTAATATCTCTTTTTACAGATGGGGTGTCCATAATTGTCAACCGGAAGAAGCAGTGGGCGTCGTCTGCAAGACTGCAGTCGATAACTGCCCTGATGGTACTTGGAAGTGCGTCAAGAGTCCCTTATGTGTCCGAATTGCATTTATATGTGACACGGTTGTCGATTGCCCAGATGGTTCTGACGAGAGTTCTGAACATTGTGACGTGAGTAACAAAATATCTTGTACAAACATTCAAATAGATAGAATCAAGCCGATAAAATCTTCTGGGCCCCAACTTCACCTACTTTTACTCATATATTATTTATAATCCATCAAAACCACCTGCTGCTTTCACCTTAACGATCTCGAATCCACTTCCCACGTAGTGACAAGTTACAGAAAATATTGTTTAAGGTTTCCACTTCAAAAGTTCCTCCTGTTTTTACAGCTGAGATAATACAAGCTGTTTCCAGTTCCATTCAAATGTATACACATTCTTACGAACGTCTAATCGACCTCGATTATTTCAGGCACCCTTTGAGATACGTCTGGCGAACGGAAGCTCCCCCCTTGAAGGCAGAGTCGAGGTCCGTCACCACGGTGTATGGGGCACCGTGTGCGACGATGACTTCTCGAGTGCAGAAGCAACCGTGATTTGCAGATCCTTGGGATACGGTGGACGAGCTGTTGCCAAGAAAGATGGCTTCTTTGGACCAGGAGAAGGGCCAATTTGGCTGGACGAAGTACGTACTTAGATCGTAGTAGATTGTAGGAACCTTCGACATCATCGGCACGAATAGTAACTTTCTTTACTGATGCAAAGTCTTCTCTTAGAAATGTATTTTACGTACGTGCTATCAAGCATGTATTGCTTCTGGATGTACATAGAATTTTGTCATGTACTGGTCACGATTTGTTTCTGTTCTAATCTTCTATTCAGATTAGATAAGTTTCTTAATGGAAGATAAGTCGATTATCAGACGGTACTGTTTAGATAATCGATGGCTTTATCCAAGAGTGGTGGCGAAATTGGGATTACCTTCAATTGTTTTTAAGGGGCCTTCAGACGCTGATACATGTTGCATGAAACTGGAGGCCCCTTAAAATTTTTCGCGGCCCAGCTTTGACTGGTATATCGATCTAGAAATTTAACTATGGTATGACTATTGTTTAAATGTAATTTGCTCATAAAAAAGGTTTCCTGTTACGGGAACGAGACCCAACTGTACCGATGCGATCACAATCACTGGGGCCAACACAATTGCGACCACGGCGAGGACGCGGGTGTGATTTGTACACCTGGAGATCTTAACGATTCCAAGGTAAACCGAAACACTCTCTTCCGCAGAAGAGCCTAAATCCTAAGGGTGCAGTTTCTTTGCACGTTTCGATATCTATAAATAGTATAATTCATTCTAAAATCAGAAGAATAGTGAAGTCTTTAATGGAGTAGGGAAAGTAAGGAAAGGGAAGTAGTTTTACACAAGAAGTAGTTATACAAAAGTACCTCCTGCTTGTAGTTCCTTAACACTTAATTTACATACAGCGTGATTTGAATGATCCTTTCATAATCGAATTTCATCTTGAAATGTAATATTTTAAAGTACCTACGATACGGAAATACGAGTGCGATAATTAGGTGCACTAGTTATTCAACAGTACATCGTCTGGCGTATTGTAATAGGGTCAATAACACGCTTATACATACAGTTTAATAAATAATGAGCTTACAGAACAAACTCAAGGCTTGTTTACTTGAATCCCTGACCCTGTTTGTCGCCCCTGCGCCCCTTTAATCCACCAATGCAATTATCGAATCAACAATTGCAGTTGCGCTGGGAGTCCATGCCGAGTTTTCCGGAGCCGGATATCAAAGATATACTTCCAGCCAAATGTGGCAAACGTTCCGAAGATTTTAACGATGATGAGGATCTTATTTTCGCGAAGGTGGTGCACGGCACCGTTGCACCCAGAGGCACCTACCCCTGGCAGGTAAATCAGATCCGTTTTCCATTCAGGGAACGAAGTACAGGGTTATTCGTGAAACTGGACATCGCTAAAGATTTTTTTCAAATTCCGACACTCTTCAATGAGCATTCTATTTATGATTATAGATAGATTAGAGATATTTTACTGGATTCTTTCTGTTGATTAAAGTGAATCTTTTCAACCCCCCAGCCCTGTCCTCGCGATTTACCTTTGCTCGAGAGCTCGTTCAATTACCATTTTCGTGACTTTTGGAAAATTGACAGGCCAGCATCCGTGTCCGCGGGCATAGTAGATCGAACCATTGGTGCGGGGCGGTGGTTATCTCGCCTTTGTACGTGCTAACCGCTGCGCATTGTCTGGAAGGATACAACAAAGGCACTTATTTCGTCCGCGCTGGCGATTATAATACAGAGGTAATTATTATTAAAAGCTTCGAAAATCGAAGCGACCATACGTTTCGCGTGAAACCGGCGGCGGATCGCAAAAGAATTCTATTCTTGTGTTTGATGAAAAATCAGACAGCTATTCTACATTAAAGAACATACTAAGTAGTTAACTTCTATAAACTATTGAATTGCCAAGGCTTTGTATTTCATCGAAACTTTGTATATTTCTTTAATTCGTTTGGAAAGTAATTAAGAGAGTGCGATTGAAGGAAAATGGGTTTACTATGCGTCACGTACTTACGAATATGATTAGATAGACGAAGGGACAGAGGTTGAAGCCAATATCGAGGACTATTACATACATGAGAACTTCCGGAAAGGCCATCGAATGAACAACGACATCGCTCTCGTGCTGCTGAAGGGGCAAGGAATTCCTCTTGGCAAGAATATCATGCCAATCTGCCTTCCACCCGAAAATGCCGAGTATCCAGCTGGCCTTAATTGTACCATCAGTGGATTTGGTAGCATAGAGACTGGAAAATCAAGTAAATGTTACGATTTTTATTTCTGTACGAGGTTTAGGCTTTCCTATTAGGCTCACCTCTCGGCTGTTGCAGCTCACTCCAAAGATCTGAGATACGGCTGGGTGCCACTGTTGGATCAATCTGTGTGTCGAGCAGGACACGTTTATGGCGAGGGTGCAATCAGCGAGGGAATGGTGTGTGCTGGACACCTCGACGAGGGCGTTGACACCTGTGATGGCGATTCTGGTGGACCATTGGTGTGCTACCATAATGGTAAAGCGAGCAAAAATTGAAAGATTAGTTGAAGAATTCAACATTAGGCTGAGAAATTTGTAGCAAATATCAGTAGCGTGACAAGCTTTTGTATTAAGATTCTATAGCTAATAGCACAAAAAGTTTTAGAAATATGTAAAGGAAAGGTAATGTTTTATGTGAGAGTATATAATTAATTTGAATCTTCTCGTGTTTCTTTAGGAGCTTTCACGTTATATGGGATCACCAGCTGGGGCCAACATTGTGGACAAGCCAATAAACCCGGTGTTTATGTTCGAGTTTCTCACTATCGTCGTTGGATCGATCAGAAAATCAGGGATTCTCTCGCGGGAAGATAGATTATATATCTTTATCGAGATAATCCTGCATGACCAGGAAACTTGAAACAAATCTGCACGATACTTAATGTATTTACAATAATATTACAAGTGTTGTACTATTTAAAGTGTTAACTTAAATTAAACCTGATAGATTATTATAGACTAAATGTACACCAATCACTTGACTTCAATATAAAGAAGTTTCATTTGTATATCTCTTTTCCTTTTGGACTGTACAATCCCACAAACAAAATTCCCTTCCTATTTTAAATTCTCATTTTTACTCTCCTTCATCAATTCTTCAATACGTAGTTCCTCGCTCTTCATTTGTAAATTCGTATTCAGGTTCGAGGTCGCGTTTGGGAAAATCTAAGGAATCGATTGGAACCTACAAATTTTCCCACACGTCCAAGTGACGTCTCTTTAAAATGCTCGAGCAATGTCCACACAGCCAAGCGTGTTCGGCTGACCGCTCGGCTCATAGACCATTTCCGGCGAGCAGTACACATTTGTATACTAAATATGACGCAGTTTTCCTTATGTTGTTATGTTCAAGTAATGTCTTTGAAATTTACACGACCCGGTGGGATCATCGTTTCCTGCAATAGTATGACCCGGCTAAAGTTTTCCGCAACAACAGATATGCAATTGAAGGGGCGCGCATTTTCGCACGGCTCTCTACGCCCAATGTTCTAGTATAAAAGAAACCACGAATGCATACTCGGATGCTCACTCGAAGTTTAACGCGCTTTGAAGGCAGAGGCTTGGCGAGGTAGCGATCTTTTCCTTTCTAAGCAATTATATGAAATATCCATACAGTACGTAACATGGCTGTTAGGCATTACTTTAAACTTGTTCCTCTTTTAGACCCCCGAATTTCTCAGGCTAAACTAACTTTCTCTAGCGACTGCCGTCGATATAAGTAGTAGCGTTCGACCACTACTAATGAACTCTAAAACAATCACAAATCCTCTGCTCGCAGCAAGTCCCATTGCCCTCTGCATTGGCTCCTAATAACTTTATACGCCCATATGAAACTTTTAAATAAGAAAAGTGGGATTCATAGAAAGTATGTAATCGAAAAAGAAATTGATTGAGGCCGGTGATTCCACAGTTGTGACATTCCATTATACGATATGAACGAAACTATGACTATATAATGTTTATTCGTGTGTACGTTTGTCTTCAGAAATAAAGTTGGAATGGCGCCATATGTCACAAGTACCCCGACGGGTGTGCTATTCGAAGGCGATACGATCGAGGAAAATGTAGTGATGGAAACCACGAAGGAGAAATACGAGAGACGCATCGTTTGGCCCGCCGTGATTGCCTTCGCGTACCTTCATCTAGCTGCACTTTACGGAGCATACCTGCTCTTCACTTCCGCCAAATTGATGACAGACGCGTTTGGTGAGCGAGATTAATATATCGACGGTACTTGTTGAGGAAACGTCAGAGTAGAAACTGAATACCAGTGGAACGAATTCTAAAGAACTGTCTTTGGTACGAGTTGTTTTCTTCGTCGTCGATCTGTCAGCTGATCGCAAGGGTTTATACCCTTTGTTGTACTTGCAGCAATCGTCCTGTACATATCAACTTGCTGGGGAGTGACGGCTGGTGCTCACAGATTATGGTCGCACAGGGCCTACAAAGCTAAGTGGCCGCTCCAGGTCCTATTGATGATCCTTCATACCACGGCCTTCCAAGTAAGTGAACGAATTCGTCCATAAAGAAATTTGTAACTGTTGTATGAAACATATGATGATCCTGTCATACAATTACTCTTTGGAACCCCATTATCTATCCGCTAAATGATTATAATGCATAAACTGTTTTGGATTTTTATATACAAAATATAATATAATTAGAATCAAATGGACCTAAATTAATTTTGTCTGATTTTTTTCGATAGTTTTCTGTAATTAACTGGGTCAGGGATCATAGACTTCATCATAAATATAGCGAGACAAATGCGGATCCCCATAACCCATCGAGAGGATTGTTTTTTACCCATATTGGTTGGTTGTTGTGTAGAAAGCATCCGGACGTCAAGGAGAAAGGCAAAGAAATCGATGTTAAAGATCTGGAAAGGAACCCCATACTTGCGTTCCAGAAAAGGTGGGATAGTATTTTAATTGTTTAAAATCTTTAGGAAAGTTCGCACAGTCTTCTGTTTTTTGGCTGTGCAAATAATTTTGTCCTCCACTATCTTTAGCTTTCATGCGATAAATAAACATTCATCTTTCCTAATCTTTTTGCAGGTACTACGCAGTCCTGGTGCCTTTGCTGTGTTTCATTATACCAACTGTTATACCAGTTCTATGCTGGAACGAGACGTGGTTGAATGCTTTCTTCGTTCCCGGGATGCTGCGTTTTGTTTTAATTCTGAACGCCGCGTGGTTGATCAATTCTGCAGCACATGCCTTTGGGAACAAACCATATGACAAGTTAGTATGGCTTCAAATTTATATGATTCAGCTTGAATGAAGTATAGATGAGCCTAACATATGAATTAACAATTTTTACACTTACCATTTTCCTAATTTGCGTCTGCCATTAAAGTCACTAAGGGACAAATATAATCACAAATATAATTCTTGTATTATTTAAAAAAACGATTTTTCTGGAATCTGATCACGTAGCTGGACATGGTCCTGGTAACAAAGCATGGGAGATACACTTGAAGTCTTGCCCTACAGAGATATTGTTTGCATCCTGTAGGTTTTTCTTCGCCCCAAGTAGTTTTAAATAGATTTAAAGCGCACAATAGTAGCGATACTTTAACGAGTTAATTGCAAATTTCAGGTTCATCAATCCCTCAGAGAACCTGATTGCGAATATCTTCACTTTCGGGGAGGGCTGGCACAATTATCACCACGTGTTCCCGTGGGACTACAAAGCAGCCGAGCTGGGCAACTACGGATTGAACGGAACGACAGCATTTATTGACTTTTTCGCGAAAATCGGCTGGGCGTACGACCTGAAAGTGGTACCCAAAGAACTAGTGCAGAAGAAAGTGGAGAAAACCGGTGACGGCAGCCATGAAGTGTGGGGCTGGGGTGACGCAGATCAGACGCAAGAAGAAAGGGACCAGACAGTGATGATGCATAGGCTTAAGAAGATATAGTAGAATATGTACAGCAACCAATCGTTTGTTCTCCCAATCCAACGATGGTTGTTCGATCTCCAAAATTCTTATTCCACCTGATACTATACGATTTGTTGCCAGATCCCTAGTCTGGCTTCATTTCTTGTAACTGAAACTCAACTTAATAATTTATCAACATTACATGTTTATTAGAATGCTCTACAGATGTATATATTAAGATTGTAAGATTTATTTTTTTTAATAAATGAAATTGTAAAGCCAGAATTTCGTTTATGATTTTCATATTGTAAGAACGACTATTTTAACTACAAAGATTTATTTGGAAACACCAATCCTTCACCATTAAAATAAAGAAGTACCATGTCCCTACTTTTGATAATTTTGTAGATAAATATTCATTTATAAATCTTATTTTCTCTAAGTAAACGAAATTGGGATCTCCAACGACCCACATATTTCAAAGACAACTGACAACTGCCCCCCTCTAACTTTGCGTGAACGATGTATATACTTCGTTTGAAATTTAGAGTCGATGAGAGATCATCGTAGTACTTATACAGAAGTACCTCCTGCTGTACAATACCTTAACACATAATTTAATACTACCAAAACCCTATTTATGTATATGTTATACATATAGCGAGACTCGATTTATCCTTTCTGTACTAATAAATGTACTATTTAAAAGTACGAGGCGGAAACACAAGTGCGACAATTAGGTTCATTAGTTATTCAATACCTACACCGGCTGGCGTATTGTAATAGGATCGATAACACACTTGTACATACAGTTCAATAAATAATGAGCTTACAGAACAAACAAAATGCTCGTTTACTTGAATCCTTGACCCACTTTGGCGCTCCCTGCACCCCTTTAACCAACCAATGCAAGTATAGAATCAACAATTGTAGCTGCGCTGCGAGTCCATGTTGATTCAGTGTCATCAGGCTGAAACATCTGCTGAAAAGTAAAGCTGTAACGGCAATATGCCCATGCAAGATTCCGATGCTCCGATTACCGTATGCAATTATTTCTCCGGAAGAAATAAAATTTTAAACCAAACCAGCAGGTCGACTCGTCATTAAAAAAGTGACACTGGACAGTTTGAAATAGAATAGTGACAAAATCGAATGTCCATCCCGTAAGAAATACGGCCGTGGCTGTTAATTAAGAAAAAATTGGGGATCAAAATTAATTGAGATAGAGATATTTTGTTGCATTCTCTCTGTAGATTAAACTGAATCTTTTCAAACCCCCAGCCCTGTCCTCGCGATTTGCCTTTTGGAACATCGACAGGCCAGCATCCGTGTCCGCGAGCACAGTAGATAGAACTATAGATGCGGGGAGGTGGTTCTCTCACCTTTGCATCACTTATTTCGATCGTGCTGGCAATTATAATACAAAGGTAATTAAAAGCCTGCGCTGCGAATGGTACGTGATCTTTTGCACGGCGAAAGTCGAAGCGACTATTCTCTTCTAACTATTCTCAGTTAGGGATGTCAACACCAACACACATGTGGCCGCGACCTACGACTAATCCATACACCGTGACCCTTAGTGGTTAGTTAGTAGTTGCAACACCTATCGCAATTTTGTTTACGTTGTTCTGTTTCTGAAATTCACGCGACCCGGTGGGTCATGGTTCCTGCAATGGTGTGACGCGGCTAAGACTTTCCTCATCCACTGCTATTCAGTTGAAAGGACGCGCACGCATTTACAAATTTCGAAGTCCATTGTAGCAGTATAAAAAGAACCATGAATTCATAATCGGGGTTTCATTTATAGCTACATGTGCTTAGGAGACAGAGGTTTAGCGAAATCGAGTTCCATTCTCGTTCGAGAAATTACACAGAAGAACCATACAGTACATAACATATGTAGGTGTTAGGCATTAATTTATCTTTAAACTTATTATTCTTTTAGACCCCCGCATTTCTTACGCTAAACTAACTTTTCCCAGCGGCTCTCGGTGAAAATCAGACACCGGTTCGGTCGGCTATTAAGGAACTCTAAAATAATCAAAGATCCTCGGCTCCGCAGCCGCAAATCACATTGCCTTCGGTCTTGGCTCGTAATACCTTTAAACGTCCACATAAAAACATTTAAATAAGAAAAATGTGATTCATAGAAATTAATTAATGTATGCAAAATGAAGCAAATATTACATCCCTCCAGTTTCTCAAGTGAAATCTCCTTGTCCCTACTTTCCCAATCACTCGTGGCTTTGTACTTTAAAAAACAAGTTCAATATAATGTGTGTGCGTGTGTACGTTTGTTCTCAAGAATAAAGCCAGAATGCCGCCATATGTCACAACTACCACGACGGGTGTGCTATTCGAAGAAGATACTCTTGAGGAAAATGTAGTGATAGAAACGCCGAAGGAGAAATACAAGAGGCGCATCGTTTGGTTGGCCGTGGCATCGCTCGTGTATCTTCATCTCGCAGCACTTTACGGAGTATACCTAATGTTCACTTCTGCCAAATTGATGACAGCCGCCTTTGGTGAGCGACATTATTATTTCCATGCTGATTTATAAAGAAATGTCAAAGTAGAAACTGAATGCCAGTGGAACCAATTCTAACAAAGTGTCATTCATAAGGGTAGTTTACGTTGGCTGAATTCCATGTCCTAAAGAAACTTTGTCGTCGACCCGTCAGCTGATCGCAAGGGTTTATCGGATGCCCGCTCCACATATTCTTTTCTTCATGTTTTTTTTTTACTTGCAGCATTGGTGCTGCACGTATTATGTTGCTGGGGAGTCACAGCTGGTGCTCACAGATTATGGTCACACAAAGCCTTCAAAGCAAAGTGGCCGCTCCAAGTCCTATTGATGATCTTTAACACCATGGCTTTCCAAGTAAGTGAACGGATTCGTCTATAAAGAAATTTGTAACTGTTGTATGGACCATATGATGATCCTGAAATGCACGTCATTTAATTCATAATGAATTTTTTCCGACAGTATTCTGTAATTCACTGGGCCAGGAATCATAGAGTTCATCATAAATATACCGAGACAAATGGAGATCCTCATAACGCGAAGAGAGGATTCTTCTTTTCGCATGTTGGTTGGTTAATGTGTAAAAAACATCCGGATGTGTTGGAGAAAGGCAAAACAGTCGATATGAGTGATCTGGAAAAAAATCCAGTACTTGCGTTTCAGAAAAGGTAGGACAGTATTTTAATCATCTTTGCGCGTATGACAATCGTGTAGGAAAAATATTCGTTTGCTAATTACACTTGCATCGTCAAAAATACTTTTTCTCCCTGAGTGATAAAATGAGGTGAAACAACTTTTATCCTCCACTATATTTAGGTATAATCTACAAATAATCTGTTTACAGGCATTACCTAGTCCTGGTGCTCCTCTTGTGCTACTTTATACCAACTATTGTACCAGTTCTATGCTGGAACGAGACGTGGACGAATGCTTTCTTCGTCTCCGCGATGCTGCGACAGGTTTTCGGATTGAACGCCGCGTGGTTGGTCAATTCTGCAGCTCATCTCTACGGGAACAAACCATATGACAAGTTAGTATCGGTTAAAATTTATATCATTCACCTTGCATGCATAGTTTTTAAATTATTATTTTTTTTACAAATGAATCACTACTTTCAGGTTCATCAATCCCACGCAAAACATGTTTGCATCCGCGTTGGTATTAGGGGATGGCTGGCACAATTATCACCACGTGTTCCCGTGGGATTACAGGACGTCCGAGTGGGGCAACTACGGATTAGACGCAACGGCAGCATTCATTTACTTCTTCGCGAGGATCGGCTGGGCGTACGATCTGAAAGTGGTACCCACAGACATCGCGCAGAAAAGAGTGAAAAAAACCGGTGACGGCAGCCATGAAGTGTGGGGCTGGGATGACGCAGATCAGACGCAAGGAAACAAGATCCAGACACTAATAATGCACAGACTTAAGAAGCATTAGTGGAATAGAGCAATCGACCCGTGAAACAGCCGATTTAGTTCTCTCAATCCTATGGCTTTTACGACAATTTACGAGTTGTTGCCAGATGCGTAGCCTGAGTTCATTTCTTGTAACTAATGCTACCGAACTTGTCAAAACACAAGTGCCAATTCATGATGGCAACAGACATAGCAGCAATCAACGTTCCTTAACTTAACAGTTTAACAACATTACATGTGTAAGATTGTAGGATTTATTTTTTTTTAATAAATGAAATTGTAAAACCAGAATTTCGTTTATGATTTTCATGTTGTAAGAACGACTATTTTATCTACAAAGATTTATTCGGAAACACCAATCCTTCACCATTAAAACAAAAAAGTACCATGTCCTTATCTTTGATAGTTTTGTAAGTAAGGCGCTATTATAATATTATATAAGGTTCACAGGCTTCTGTATTTTCCGGGCGGTAGATAAGGCTCGCTTTCATCACCGTCACAATTTATTTAGTGTACTACAGATTATTGCGACATACCACCTTGCGCAAATACTGGAACCATTTGCAAAAAACAATATCGATCTTACTGTACCGTACTTTTGAGTGATCAATGGGTTCCCAAATTAAATAGAGTCTCTACTATCCGCGGTGTTTTTATTTTTACATTACATTCTTACATACAATATTCAATATGCACAATATCATTTAGCGTGTGGGGCATCCAGCATAAATATTGTGCAATATATTGCACAAGAATATTGACCGTCCACAGGTCACTTAAAAAACGAACGGAATATCCTTCTATCATTACCTGTTCTCACAGAATTATTCCGAAAGTTTCCGAACGTGAATGAGCATTGCCTTAAGTAAATGCTTTATGTATGAAGAAAATAGATAAGTATGAGACGATCTTACATACAATTTGCTTTAATCTTAAGCAACAATTATGTATTCGTGCAATAATTACATTAGTTATACAATAGCTACATTGGCTACCGTATCCTAATAGAATTGATAGCACGCTTATAAATACAGTTCAATAAATAATGAGCATACAGAACAAACAGGAGACTTGCTTACTTGAAACCTTGACCCCGTTTATCGCCCCCTGCGCCCCTTTAACCAACCAATGTAATTACCTAATCAACAATTGCAATTACGACATGTATCGATACAGATCTCAACGCGTATAGGCTCCTTAGTCCTTGATATTGACTATGAAACCTATCACACGACGATAATCGTAAAAAAAATCAATATCCATCATAAGTATCGCCGTATGGAACCGGGAGAAGTGAGTAGTTAATAGTTACAATTTACAATGCCGTAGTTTTGCTTACGTTGTTATGTTCAGGTACTGTCCCTGAAATCTACACGACCCGGTGGGATCATCGTTTCCGGCTAAGATTTTCCGCAACAATTAATATTCAATTGAAAGGACGCGTAGTAATTTTGTAGTATAAAAGGAACCACGAATGCATACTCGGGTGCTCACTTGATGTTTAGTGCGCTTAGAAGACAGAGGCTTGGCGAGGTGGCGATCTTTTCCCTTTTAAGCAATCATATGGAGTAATCATACAGTACGTAAATGGCTGTTAGGCATTACTTTAAATTTATTCCTCTTTTAGACCCTTCATTTCTCAGGCTAAACTAAATTTTCCTAGCGACTCCCGTCGCTATAAGTTCGTCCACTACTAATCAACTCTAAAGCAATTACAAATCATCTGCTCACAGCCAGTCTCTTTGCCGTCTTCATTGGCTCCTAACAATTTTACACACCCATATGAAACTTATAAATAAGAAAAGTGGGATTCATAGAAAATATGTAATCGAAAAAGAAATTCATTGAAGTCGGTGATTCCATAGTTTTGACATTCCATTACAGGTATGTATGAACGAATATTACATTCCTCCAGTTTCTCGACGAAATCTCCACGTCATTACTTTTGTTAATCACTCGAACCTACCATTGCACGTTAAAGGAAAAGTTCAATATAATGTGTATGCGTGCGTACGTTTGTTTTCAGAAATAGAGAAAAATGGCACCAAATGTCACAAGTACCCTGTCGGGTGTGCGATTCGAAGACGATACGCGCGAGGAAAATGTAGTGACGAAAACGGCGAAGGAGAAATACGAGATACGCATCGTTTGGCCCTCCGTGATTGTCTTCGGGTACTTTCATCTAGCTGCACTTTATGGAGCATACCTCCTCTTCACTTCCGCCAAATTGATGACGGACGTCTTTGGTGAGCGACATTAATATATCAATGGTACTTGTTGAGGAAATATTAAAGTCGAAACTGAATACCAGTGGAACAAATTCTAACGAAGGATCATTGATACGAGTAGTTTACGTTGGGTTAATTTCATGTCCTAAATAATTTCTAGATGCCTGCTCCACATATTCTTTTCTTTATGTTTGTTTTACTTGCAGCATGCTTCATCTACGTATTAAGTTGCCTTGGACTCACAGCTGGTGGTCACAGATTATGGTCACACAAAGCCTACAAAGCTAAGTGGCCGTTGCAGGTCCTATTGATGATCTTTCAAACCATAGCCTTCCAAGTAAGTGAACGGATTCGTCCATAAAAAAATTTGTAACTGTTGTATGAACTATATGATGATCCTGGCATACAACAGCGTGAAAAAAAAGTTGTCTTAGAATCAAGTGGACCTAACTTAATTCTGTCTGATTTGTTTTCGACAGTTTACTGTAATTAACTGGGCCAGGGATCATAGACTTCACCATAAATATAGCGAGACAAATGCAGATCCCTATAACCCATCGAGGGGAATCTTTTTTGCGCATATTGGTTGGTTGTTGTGTAGAAAGCATCCGGACGTCAAGGAGAAAGGCAAAACACTCGATATGACTGATCTGAAAAAGAACCCCGTACTTGCGTTCCAGAAAAGGTGGGACAGTATTTTTATCATCCACATTAATTAAAGGATCACCTGTAGTTCACATGGTCATAACTCCGGAAGAATCCTCGTATCGATATTTTGAAAATAAATAATTTTATCCTCCACTATCTCTAGCTTTCGTGCGAAAAATAAACTTTCATCTTTCCTAATCTGTTGACAGGTATTACTTACTCCTGGTAGCTCTGCTGTGTTTCATTATACCAACTGTTGTGCCAGTTCTATACTGGAACGAGACGTGGTGGAATGCTTTCTTCGTTTGCGTGATGCTGCGTTTTGTTTTATTTCATAACGCCACGTGGATGATCAATTCTGCAGCCCATGGCTTTGGGAACAGACCATATGACAAGTTAGTATGGCTTGAAATTTATATCATTTAGCTTGCATGTAGTAAGGATAAATCTAACGCGTAAATTAACAATGTTACGCTTATATGCGTCTTTAAGAAAGTCATCGCAAATTTCAGGTTCATCAATCCGTCGGAGAACATATATGCAAATCTCTTCACTTTCGGGGAGGGCTGGCACAATTATCACCACGTGTTTCCGTGGGACTACAAAGCGGCCGAGCTGGGCAACTACGCATTGAACGGAACAACAGCGTTTATTGACTTATTTGCAAAGATCGGTTGGGCGTACGATCTGAAAGTGGTACCCAGAGAACTGGTGCAGAAGAAAGTGGAGAGAACCGGTGACGGCAGCCATGAATTGTGGGGCTGGGGTGACGCAGATCAGACGCAAGAAGACAGAGACCAGACAGTGGTCATGCATAAGCTTAGGAAGGATTAGAAAAAAGAGCAATAGACTCATGAAATAAACGCTTGTTCGCTCTTTCAATTCATCAATGGTGGTTCGATATCCAACATTCTTATTTCACCCCATAACTTCAATCAGTTTCAAGCCAATATTTCTGTTACATGTTTATCAGCATGGTCTACATATGTATGTATTAAGATTGTAAGGTTTGTTTTTTTAATACGTGAAACTGTAAAACAAGAATTTCGTTTATGATTTGGATGTTGTAAGAACGACTTCCACCCTTCCAATTGTCTTGAACCTTTGCAGGCGTGCGTAGTTTTGCTGACAATACAAAATTATGAATAAACGGAGGGACTGAAAAAATTACCCTGAAATCAATAAATATGACCCATAACAAATCCAATCGACTTGAAATCAGTCACTCGCGTTCTTTAGGAAAGCGACAAAAATTCGCTGGTTCGGGTCGCTAGTCCGCATTGCGATTTCAAATTAAGGCGGTCGACAGTATATGTACATGTATCAAGGTTGATTAATACGGGAACGAGACGCAGCTGTACCGATGCGATCACAATCACTGGGACCAACACAAAGTGGAAAATCACGGCCCTTTCTCACTTAAAATAAAAAAGGGGTATATTTATACGAGAAGTAATTCCTTAACACTTAATTTAATACTATCAAACCCTTATTTATGTATATATTAAACATATAGCATGATGTCAATGATCACTCTGGTGAATCACATAATCGAATTTCACTTTGAAATGTAATATTTAACAGTACGATGCGGAAACGTAATTGTCCCATTAATTATTCAACAGCTACATCGGCTGGTGTATTTTAATAGAATCGATGACGCGTTTGTACATACTGTTCAATAAATAATGAGCTTACAGAACAAGCACAAGGCTTGTTTACTTGAATCCTTGGCACCGTTTGGCTTTTCGAGAATAGGGTGTTCCTGTTTGAGAATAGGGTGTACCTGTTCGAGCTGATAGCTGCGATTGTCAATTATTCTGTTTAGATATAAGAATTTCTTTAACTTGCAGTACTATGGTAGAATGTAAGAATAAAATATGTAACTTGAAATGTTTCTTCGTTTGTTCCTACCGGCCCCCAGAACACGAGTATATGTAGACCGGAACAGCACCTTAACCCAGCAATACAATTATCGAATCAACAATTGCAATTCGAGCTTCGAAAAACAGATGAAGGTAAAATATCTTTTATTCAATTTGTTATTTACATAATTTCTTTATTTAGATAATGCCCATCTCTGACATGTAGATCTGTAGGGCATGCTGACAAAAATGTAATATAAATATGCGCTTGAATTTGGTTAAAGCTGATTGCTGCTATACCTGTTGCTATCGTGAGTTTATTGCTGCTACGTGTGTTTTGACAAGTTCGGTGGCTTCAGTTACAAGAAATGTATCCGGTGGAATAAGAATGTTTGAGATCGAAGAACCATCGTTGGATTGGGAGAACAAACAGTCGGTCGTTTCATCGGTCGATTGCGGTATATATTCTACTAATCCTTCTTAAGGCTATGCATCACCATCGTCTGGTCTTTGTCTTCTTGCGTCTGATCTGCGTCACCCCAGCCCCACAACCTGTGGCTGCCGTCACCGGTTCTTTCCACTCTTTTCTGCACTATGTCTGTAGGTACCGCTTTCAGATCGTACGCCCAACCAAGCATCGCGAAGAAGTCAATGAACCCTGTCGTGAAGTTAAATTTAAAGTTGCCTATCTCGGCCGCTTTGTAGTCCCACGGGAACACGTGGTGATAATTGTGCCAGCCCTCCCCCCCTGACGCCATGGCTGCATACAGGTTTTCAGAGGGATTCATGAATCTGAAATTAGCGATTTGTTAGTTAAAGTAGCGTGACATTTCTATTGTCTCTGCTACGCATATGAAAATTTGAACAGAGTCAAATAATCAATTAATCGAAGTTCCAAGCTGGAATTCGTTTGCTCGATGATCCTTCTGATACAGCGTTTTTCAAATGTTAAAATTAAGTTTTGTAGCGAAAGAAAGTGTCGCCATTTCTGTAGACTGTTGTAAAGTTCTCGTCAAAAGGGATCGAATAGTAGTACCATTTTCAACTTGAAAATTAGATGGGGACATCTTCAAGAAAATTCATAATTTCATTAGGTAACAAATTTACATCTGTTTAAAAGTACTTGGGGTGAAGTAAAACCTTTAAAGGTGTAAGCAATATACCTGTAGGGCAAGACTCCAAGTGTGTCTCCCATGCTTAATTGTCAGGGCCATATTGGCCCGCGACGGTTGCCTGCCTTTCCAAGTTCAGGCACTTTTGTTTTGGTTCGACACTTTTTGACACATGTGAAAGGGGTGAAAACAGCCCTCGAAGTTGGGGCAAGAAACATATGATCGAGTATCTCGTAAACTGAGGTGGAAAAACTACTTCTTATAAGGAATGTAGGTACCGACTCAGATACTAGACAAATCGATTTGTTTAAATAATACATGGAAAAATGGCACTTTTTGTTAGTTTTTCTGGTCAATGCTGATTCACGTTCCTGTAAATTTGTGCGTGAAAGCTATATACCTAAATACAAAATACGGATAAAATGAAAATTTAATTTTTGCACTATGAAAAACTGATTATATTGGTCTCTTACTTGACTTCAGTAGCCGACGTATATTAAAAAAATTATAACTTAATAATTGTTAATGCGTGGGTTAACCGTTCCTCATGCAAACTGAATGATATAAATTGTAAGCGATACTAACTTATCATATGGTTTGTTCCCATAGAGATGGGCTACAGAATTGACCAACCACGTGGCGTTCAGTGTGACAACATAACGCAGAATCCCGAGAACGAAGAAAGCATTCCACCACGTCTCGTTCCAGCATAGAACAGGTACAACAGTTGGCATAACGAAACACAACAAGGGCATCAGGACCATGTAATACCTATAAACAGATTAGAGAGGAGAAACTTTTATTGGGAATAAAAAATTTGTAATTAAATATTTACAGAAAATATCGTATGTACACATTTTCAAAATTGATTTTCGTTAACATACGCATAAAGATGAATAAAATACTGTCTTACTTTTTCTGAAACGCAAGTACTGGGTTTTTTTCCAGATCACTCATATCGACTGATTTGCCTTTTTCCTTCACATCCGGATGTTTCTTACACATTAGCCAACCAATATGCGAGAAAAAGAAGCCTCTCTTTGCATTAGAAGGATCTGCATTTGTCTCGGTATATTTATGATGAACTCTATGATCCCTGGCCCAATCAATTACTGCATCCTGTCGAAAAAAATCAGCCACAATTAAGTTAGGTCTAATTACATTCTAATTATTCTATATAAAGTTCACTTACTTGGAAGGATATGGTGTTAAAGATCATCAATATGACCTGGAGCGGCCACTTAGCTTTGTAGGCTTTGTGTGACCATAATCTGTGAACGCCAGCTGTGATTCCCATGCCACAGATCAAGTGCATTAGGAATACTGCAAGTAAAACAAAGCATGAAGAAAACAATATACGATGCAGGTAAGTAGGTACACATCGCTACAGCCTAAATTCTAAAATGAAGTTTTCCCTTTTCACTTTTAAAATCAACAACCGTCACTCATCTATCGAGTTAGTGATGGTTGCGTGTGTAAGAAAATGGACGTAAAAAGAATTATCGAAAAATCCATACCTTCTCAAGCTATCCCCACCATCAATCCTTAATTCGATAATTACTTCTGCGCAGTTTTGTGGATATAGAGAAAGCGCACTAAACTAGAATTCGTTCCACTGCTATTCGGATTCTACTTTGACATTTTTTTTTCAAATTACCATCGAAATATTAATGACGCTCACCATTGCATGTTGTTATCAATTTGGCGGAAGTGAAGGTGAGGTATACTCCATAAAGTGCTGCAAGATGAAGGCTCGCGAACGCAATCACGTTCCTCCAGACGATGCGTGTCTCGTATTTCTCTTTTGGCGTTTCCATCGCTACATTTTCCTCGAGCGTATCCTCTTCGAACAGCACACCCTTCGAGGTAATTGTGACATATGGCGGCATTCTTGCTTAATTCTTCTAAAACAAACGAACACACAGTAAATTGAAGTTTTTCGTTACGCACAAAACTACGAGTGACTGGGAAATGTAGTGACATGGAGATTTGCTAGGAGATTCATTAGGAGAAGTTAGCTTGTAATTCCTTAACGTGATACAGCTCCAGCGGTTGAGATGTATCTCTGTGGGTTTATCTCGCACTGGAAATTCAAATATTGATTGGTTTCTAATGAAGAACACTGAGTAAAAAATAGCAACGTATATTCTATAAGTTCGGTCTTTACAATTGGTATGGTGGATTTGTCGCGGTACGGAAGTCCACCTCTCGGGTTTGATGCACTGAAAAACTCGGGAATCTCAAAGAGGAATATGTTCAAAGTAAAGCCAACAGCAGTGTTACGTACCGTGTGATTCTTCTGTGTAATTTTTCGAATAGGAATGGACCCCGATCTTCCTAAGCCTCTGGCTTCTAAGCGCACTAAACTAGCGTTTTATGCTACAAAATTGAACTTAAAATGTGGTGGGGACAGGCACGCCAGTTGAATATCAGTTTTATAGGGAAATATTTGTTGCGTCACAAAACTGCAGGAAGCGATGACCCCAGGGTCGCATGCATTCTAGTCACTCGAATGCGTTAAACCGTCATGGAATCTCTGAATGAATGAAGTATGCAAAACAACGGTAAGGAAACCGTTGTTTTAAAAGATTTTTCTACCTAATTTTGTAATTAATTGTACCTACCAAAATTACAATTAAAAGATATAAAATTCAATCATCTTGAGACGTCTTAAGGGGTCATGGTTGGCAGATGAAAAAGAACGTAATTATTTTCGGGAATTTTTTGTGAAAAATGTGATTAATGTTTCTTAGAACTATTTCCTTATTTTAAAAGTACATATATACACAACAACTTTCAGAAATTTTATTAAAAGAAAATATTAAATAATGACGGAGTACCAGCCACTCTCGCGGAAGCTGTTTTTATCATCTGAAATCAGAAAGTGAAGAAGATTCTGTTAATAAATGAGTTTATCTGGTTCGTGAACGAAGGATTTCTAAAAAAAAATGGAATCGAACAGCCCCAGTTATCGGCACTCACTGCTCGGCTGGGCTCGACGCTCGGCGGCTCGAATAAGCACGCTTAACGCTGCCGAAAGTTATTCGAAGGCTGCGAATAAAAGATAACTTGGATTATTCGTGCCTCGAATAAGGAATAAAATTTTTGTATCTTTTATTCTTTATTTGTAATTTTTATTTAAATATACTTTTTGCCCAACTCTGCTTTTGCGACGCTGCCATGAGGTCTCGGATATCCTCAACTTTCCTGGACGGTCCCCTGGACGGTACCGTTGTTGTTCCGAACGGTAGGCCAACGTTCAGGGATACAATTCAAATTCGCGTACATCGGACTTTCCTACAAACACTATTATCCTTCGGCTAAAAAAATCAATGAATTCTGAAGTATAAACAAGATTTGTTTGTTTCGGATGTACCCGAATGGGCATTTCGAGTATTTCTTAGTTTCCGACATATGGAACTGAGGCCATTCGGAACGATATCTCTAAAATTGTAGCTTCGGGTATTTCTTAGTTTCCAAAATATGGTTAGTTTCCAGTCGGAACGATATCTCTAATTTTTTAATAAAATAAAACTTGAAAATTATTAACTTGCAAAGCATTTTCATCAATGTTACTGACAGTTACAGCTTCTACATATGCATGTATGTACCTACGCGACCTATTCCACGCAAACATATCCCTACTCCTGTCCATGTACGTTGCCTGCTCGGCTCTATTAGCCAACAAATCTCATTTCAATATCCGAGCACATGAGTCACAATCAGGAGGTCGAGAGTTCAAATCGCATTCCGGCGAGTTTCCTTTTGTTTTAATTATTCTCTAATTTCACTTTTTAATTTCTGACAACTGGAGGGCTGGGTGTGGTAGACGTCAATTTTGATGAGCATTGGCACGTTGGCTTTTGATGAGCTTTGGCACGATGCCCTCCCGTTAGGGGTGGCTCTCGAAAGCCTAGGGTAGAATTTCGATAACTAAAGCCGAGCGAAGAGTTATGTTCAGAATGTTGACCATGATAACATATGTCAAAATCAACATCATTTAAGGTCAATATTTACCATGCCAAAACAAGTAATTTTCACCGCCTTGGCAGATGTGCCATAAAACATCAAAAACACAGCTTTTCTTAGCTTTTGATGGAAATGGTTCCTTAAGGAATATAAGGAATTATTGAAGCTAATTTTTTAAAACTTAGGATATCATAGCATAGCTTAGTTTAACTTCGAAATGGATCCTCGGTTTAGTGAGGCATCGCGGCGTGTTGCTTTCGCCACGGGGTGCCGGGCGGCACTTCCTTTGAGTCAAACCACTGGAGGATCGCCTGTGTAGTATACAGGACAATCCACTTAACTGAGGGCGCGCCTACCAGCATTCTTACTACTGCAATCATATGTCGATACATCCGTCATCTATAGGCTGTTGCTAAAAGTGTAGAGTCAAGTAAATGCCAATAGAGGGCGCATGTCGCTTGTGGCTTTTTACACACAGACCAAAGTATCGTCGATGATAAAATAAGCCACAGACGAGGTATAGGATAGACGTATCAACCAATGCATTTTTCTGTCACCGGTTAGGGGGGTCCCAGGCCCCCTTACCATTTTAGAGTCGCATGCAACGTTACCGGTGAAGTCTCGAAACAGATTGTAACGCTGCGCGTGGTAGGAATCAGAATTCAAAACGTGTAAAACTAGGTCATTCCAAACCCGCGATTTACAAATGATTCTGTTAGAGTAACGATTTACAGATCGTTGTATAAACGTATTCCGCGCAACAACACAGAAAGAAGTATCGCCACAAAACAAGAACACATGTACGCCGTTTAACCTTTCTGTCCTATCCGAGTTTACTTAACGTAAAACAAATTTATTTAACATACAAATTTATATAAACAACATTATTAGAAATTCTTATATCTAATTAGAATATTTGACAATCGCAACTATCGGCTCGGTTCTCACCGATTACCAGGTCTCACCACGAGGAGGTTGCTGCGTTTCGAGACCCGTAGAGAGATAGATGGAATCAAAGTTCCACCGATCTCCCTGTACATGAAACCCTTAGCCTATTCAACCAAAGAGATGGATGGAAACAAAGTTCCATCGATCCCTTCGGTTTAGGTATCGAACCTACCTCCTCATCGGAGATAGGAGGTAGGTTCGATACTTACTTAAATCTAAACGCACGAATCCCTCGGCGACTCCCAAATGATTCCTAGAATATCTCGCAAAAATATATTAACCCTTTGAGCTTTACTTGCAATATTAAAGAGAAAAGGCTACTTTCAAAAGATTTTAATTTAAAGTCCAAAGGGTTAATATGCGTATACACGCCGCGGGGTATATAGGGGTGACTCTAATTCGAAAAAGGAGTAGCAACTTTTGGCCCTCTTATATTTTAAACGCGCCGTTTCAATGATTTCGCATTCCTTGCTCTCGGAATGAACTCGTTGGGCAAAGTCTTTCTGATTGCATTTTGTAGGATCCATATCCTACCAAACTGCACTGCGTGCAATTAAGTAGGATGCTTACCCTCGCAAAATACGCGCACAAAGATTACTACCCAGGAATACAAGGTACTCGTGTCTACATAACAAGTCGCATGCAAGTACAGAATATTATTCACCGGTCGGCGAATATGGTCCGTCCTGTCATCCTCGCCAGCTTCCAAGCTTTGGGCCCTCTCTAGGGCCTATGCTAGGCCCTCTGTAGGGTCTCCCTTTGGGCCCTCTCTAGGGCCTACGCGCTAGGCCCTGTATAGGGTCCATTTGTTGGACCTTCACCAGGGTCCACAAACTAGGCCCTTTTTAGGGCCTAGAATTTCCTTGGCAAGTCTAAGCTGAAAAGTGAAGCTAAGCGAAAATTTGACTCTACTTCCGCGGTAAAAAAGCAATTAAAGCACCGGTGCTCTGGACGAACTTTTTACGCGCAAAAAAATTGGCTCTACTTTCGCGAAGAAAATTCAACTGGACCTTCGGTGCTCTGGACATGTCGTAGATACGCAAAAATTTGACTTAAAATTCGTGGTAATACTACTCTACTAAATAAGAGCCGCGGTGCTCTGCAAAATACGTAGATGAACGCGAAAAAAAACGGGGACACTACGATCGCATTACGCGCGATCACGAAGGATCTTGCGAGACTGCAAGATTACTAGGGGGACTGGGATTCCACTTGGAACCTTTCCAAATTTTTCGCGGTGACTCTACTCAACACGATCGATTCCATTATTTTACGAATTATTAATCGGAATTGCAAAAATCGCGAGCAAATGTTGTATCGATTTAATTTTCTGGCCCCCTCCAGGGTCCACGAGCTAGGCCTTTTTTAGGGCCTAGAATTTCCTTGGCAAGTCTATGCTGAAAATTGAAGCTAAGCGAAAATTTGACTCTACTTCCGCGATAAAAAAAACAATTAGAGCACCGGTACTCTGGACGAACTTTTTATGCGCAAAAAATTGGCTCTACTTTCGCGAAGAAAATTCAACTGGAGCTTCGGTGCTCTGGACAAGTCGTAGATACGCAAAACTTTGACTCGAAATTCGCGGTAGTACTACTCTAATTAAGAGCCGCGGTGCTCTGCAAAATACGTAGATGAACGCGAAAAAAAACGGGGACACTACGATCGCATTACGCGCGATCACGAAGGATCTTGCTAGGCTGCAAGATTGCTAGGAAGTCTGGTTCCACTTGGAACTTTTCCAAATTTTTCGCGGTGACTCTACTCGACACGATCGATTCCATTATTTTAGGAATTATTAATCGGAATTGCAAAAATCGCGAGCAAATGTTGTATCGATTTAATTTTTTTATTTTAAGACAGACACATGCATGTCACAATCTACGAGTACCTTGTATGGTCAGCTCATTGGATTCTGCTCTTTCCAACAAATATGCGCAGCTGTTAGTGGCCCACTTCATATAATTGGCATTCGTTTTAGGAACATTTCTGCGATATTTCGTGAATATGGCTTAGAAAAGAACCACATCATGAGGCTCCTGCCTAGACGCCCTAGACCATATTCGCGAAATATTGCATAAGTGTTCCCGAAATGAATACCGACCATGTGAAATGGGCCCCTGCATGTCGCGCATTTCTGTTGGAATGGCCAGAATCGAAGGAGCTAATAGCTACGCTACGTTTTCTACCGAAACCATTTTGTTCTATTGCGTGCACCCACATTCAAAGAATTATAAAGTGACTTGCCGTTCGCTGTCATCAAGAGTACTGCATCTCTGCAAACTCGAACCCCTCACCAGCAACCCTGAGAACAGCACCCCTCTGACCAGCAGCCCTGAGACCAGCACCCCTCGGACCAGCAGCCCTCAGTTCAGCATCCCTCAGTTCGGCACCCCTCAGGTCAGCAACCCTTTAGCCCTCAGTCCAGCAGCTCCAGTTGGACTCGTGCATGACTCTATTTTCGCGGTGAAAAGACTATTAGAGCACCGGAGCTCTCGACTAGTTTTACTTGCGCAAAAACACTGACTCTACGATCGCATTACGGGCGATCACAAACACTATTACTGAAACAGACAATTTGTATTTAAATAAGTTTCAAAAAATTTCCTTTAAATTCCAGGCAGCCTCATGGAGCGCCACGCAATTCGGACATTCAGAAAAATTTCGAGCAGCCACATTGAGCGCTTAATGATTTTCAACATTCATAGAAATGAGGAGTGGCCCGTTTGGGCGCTTAAAACTTTTCAATTTTAATGAGAAAAGAAACGGCAGCCTCTATGGGCGCTCAACGATTCTCAAGACTGATAGAAAAAAGGAGTGGCAACTTTGGGCGTCTCATACTTTTCAATTTTAATGAAAAAAGAAACAGCGGCCTCTATGGGCGCATAACGATGCCGAATCACAAGCCGGAAGAACAGCAGCCTCTTTGGGCGCATAATACTTCCGAATTGTAGTGTGAAAAAAGCAGCCTCGTCAGGCGCTAATAATAAAAATTTTCTAATTCTACTCTATAATGTTAATAAACCTTAACCCAGACCTAATTCCACCCCGAGCCTGCCAACGAAATTCTAAGTGAATCTCTTGAAGAATTCACCAGAGGACCCTTCGGCGAATCCCTCGGCGAATCCCTCGAAGAATTCCTCGATGCAACGCTTAAAACTAGACTTTCCTGCCCAACTATTCTAAGTTTCGTAGCACGCACACACACACACCACTCAGAGGAAGCATAGCAGACTATGCTTCGGTATATTAACCCTTCGGACTGTGATAGCAATATATGGTAAATGGCAAGAAAAATTTTTTCAAAAGATTTTACTTTAAAGTACAAAGGGTTAACATACGCGCGTGAGAGAAATAGACGAGAGGATCTCGTCGATCTCTCTGCATACATACGATTACAATTTCTTTCGCATATTTTAGAGGTACGCTTGCATTGCTTTCAAGTGTCAAACAGATTCTAAGTATCTCATTGCAGAGATAGAAAAGAATTGACACACGGACACGGATTCGCCGTCGCGAGAGATCTCGAGCTCCTCGATGCACTCACGCATTGCAGTTGCACAGATAAAACGCTACTACACGACCACTACTCATCTAGGCCCCTCAGTAACGGGAGTTCCCCTTTAGGGCCGCGCCTGAAAAGGATCGGAATCATAGCGGAAGGGCTCACAATTCAATCACATGCAGCTGCAATACGCGCATCCCACCACAAAGCCGACAATTTGCACAGGCGAGTGCATCGTGCGCGAGCATCTTGTGCTGATTCAAGATCACACCCGAGAGCGAATTATATTACCGGAAAGAAAGAGAAAGGAATTGAAAGTAGGGAATAGAAAAGTCACTATGACAAGTGTTTAAAAGTATGCTAAATGAAAAACGACACGGTCCACGGTCAAGCTAATATTGTAAAAGAAAGCAAAAGCAAAAGCAAATTGTGTCACTCTCGACAAGCAAGCGCACCTCTACCCTTAAATTTAGCCTACCGCACTCTTTACAATGGGCCCTAGTGGCATAATCTATCGCAAATATGCACTTGTGTAAGTTTCGGGGGATAGGCGGAAGCTAAGAATCTCCCGATTGAGATTGCAAAGAAGACTAAACGACTAAAGGACCGAAAGACGCGACGCGACGCGACATTCACCCTCGATGCACCGAATTTTCGTTTCTACATGGCGTGCTCCATACTACGACTTTACACTGCCATGGCGTGTGTGGCCGAGAACGAGCAATCGAAGACATCAGAGCCGGCTCGAGGTGGACCGAAGCCCGGTATCGGCGGGATGACAAGAAAATCCGAGAGTCATGAACTGGCGCACAACATCGTCTAACAATGGTCCTCCGTGTAAAGCCGTAATAAGTTGTACCCAGCAAAGCCGGCCTAATGCGGGCGAGCAAAACATGCGCGAATTCGAAATCAGTGATCGAAGGCGAATTGTATCTCTAGAAGAGCGCGTTCGGCACTCTTATATTTAAAAAGAACGAGACGGAATAGAAGCTTATCGCTCGAAATACGCAAGTGCATTTTTGAATAGATGTCCAGACCGAACCAAAAATTCACCGAATGTGAGTTTGGCTCGATCTGGACCCTTAAACTAGATCGTAGGCTTTAGCTTGATTCCGTTTCGCAAGTCGCAATGCTTGGGAAACGTTACCAAAGGCCAGGCCACACCAGCGGGGAGGTACCTACGAAAGTGACCCATTTCTACGGAATAATTCTGGTCCATATTTGACCAATGCTTTGCGCATTTTTGAAAATTTTGAAAAAGTCTTACGACTAAAGTTCTTAAACTAAGACTTATTGCTAGGCTGGCTTAAATATTGTAAGGAGAGAGAAAAGTTGAAGAAGCAAGCACACTGACCAAGTAGTACCAATATCAACTCTCATTCTCGCATATTAATATTTGTATGAGAAAGAACTTCAACTTATATAATTGAAAATCCTTAAT
The DNA here is from genome assembly GCA_929113495.1 of Andrena minutula. Classification (NCBI taxonomy): domain Eukaryota; kingdom Metazoa; phylum Arthropoda; class Insecta; order Hymenoptera; family Andrenidae; genus Andrena; species Andrena minutula. The sequence continues at coordinate 925,854 of OV815996.1, read as the reverse complement.
AAATTAATGCTTTACATTCTCGTTTTATTAAGAGAATCTAATGGCTCGAATGTAATTAAACTTGAGATGTGCAATTCGTATTCAAAGAATCAAGCTTAGATTATAAAATTCAAGAAAAATAATTCGGAATATTTAAAACGCGTTATTAGAACTTTGACCTCGAAGTTCAAATTTATTCATTGCTTTTGTCTGTATTAATCATTTTGAAGCACGCGCGTTAATGTTACTGTTCACGAGTACAAAGTATGTATTCTTGGTCACTGTGCTTGCTACAGCAATCATTTATTCAGTAGCATTCAGAAAAATTGAAAAAATTAAAATGTACCACTCACCGATCGTTGAATGCAGTCTCACCGCTATCCATGCAGTCAGGCAGCCACATTAGCAGGTCCACAAACCAAGGTCAGTAGTACCAAACAGAATGTATCACACACACAAATATGTCACTTTAATTTCGCGATCAAAAAGCAATTTGCGCGCCGGTGCTTAGTCTTAAATAGTTCAAAATGCGTAAAAACACTGACTCTACACTCGCGTTGACACTACTAACACGCACAACCATTTCATGATTTTAAACACAAAGCACTGCACATTTTTAAGTGTCCCTAAGCAGTGGAGACCTTTGATAGGACCCGAGAAATGTGTTGCCCAAGAAGTCTTCTAGATACTGGGTGAATTGTAGTAGAATCTTGTTAAGCGACCTCCCACATGGTCCAGTAATCGATGAAATTAATCCAGGAAGATATCGCGAAATAATATGCTCACGCGTTCACTGAGGTCCGTTCACTGTGGCAGGAAAAGTTCATCTGGCAGGTACATTGTTCGGCGATGGTGCGACTTTGCTAGAGGTTGTTGACGTTCCGTCACGCTCCAACGACTCCCAGCTCCTCGAGAAAAGTATTGCTTGCGAAGTCTTCTAGATACTTGGCGAATTGTTGTAGAATCTTGTTAAGCGACCTCCCACATGGTCCAGTAATCGATGAAATTAATCCAGGAAGCGAGATATCGCGAAATATTATGCTCACTGGTTCACTGAGGTCCGATCACTGTGGCAGGAAAAGTTCATCTGGCAGGTACATTGTTCGGCGATGGTGCGACTTTGCTAGAGGTTGTTCACGTTCCGTCACGCTCCAACGACTCCCAGCTCCTCGAGAAAAGTATTGCTCACGAAGTCTTCTAGATACTTGGTGAATTGTTGTAGAATCTTGTTAAGCGACCTCCCACATGGTCCAGTAATCGATGAAATTAATCCAGGAAGCGAGATATCGCGAAATAATATGCTCACGCGTTCACTGAGGTCCGTTCACTGTGGCAGGAAAAGTTCATCTGGCAGGTACATTGTTCGGCGATGGTGCGACTTTGCTAGAGGTTGTTGACGTTCCGTCACGCTCCAACGACTCCCAGCTCCTCGAGAAAAGTATTGCTCACGAAGTCTTCTAGATACTTGGTGAATTGTTGTAGAATCTTGTTAAGCGACCTCCCACATGGTCCAGTAATCGATGAAATTAATCCAGGAATCAAGATATCGCGAAATAATATGCTCACGCGTTCACTGAGGTCCGATCACTGTCGCAGGCAAAGTTCAACTGCCAAGTACATTGTTCGGCGATGGTGCGACTTTGCTAGAGGTTGTTGACGTTCCGTCACGCTCCAACGACTCCCAGCTCCTCGAGAAAAGTAATGCTTGCGAAGTCTTCTAGATACTTGGTGAATTGTTGTAGAATCTTGTTAAACAACTTCCCACATGATCCAGTAATCGATGAAATCCATGAAATCAATGAATCCAATTATTATTACTTCACTAGAATGGTTGATCTCATTACAGACTTGCGGGAATGTCAGTAACAGTGTGAAATTTTAATACTTTTCGGCGTACGATACGTGAAAACGTTCTACTACGTACGCAAAGTACTAATAAACTATGACATCTTGCAATTTATAGCTCACACGGGCTTTGAAGAAATACCATTTTTAAGCGTCATAGTGTCTTGATCCCCGAAGTGGATTTTCGGAGAAAAATCCGCGTGAGTCGTCGAGGCATAGCGAAAACCCACTCTTTACGTCAAATTCTCCCTCTAAACAAGTCACATTTATATAAGCACGGACACACCTTTCAGCATTTCAACACATTTCAGAGTAGTTGCTTAGTTGGACGCTGTTCATGAGCAGATGCCACTACATTCTATCCTGAAATTATGGGTCGGTAACACAGTTTGGGTGGCGACACGAACATCCATTAGGAGATAGGTCTATCCTGTACCTCGTCTATGAATAAGCATATCTACAATACACGGTAAAAAGCAATCAATTATCAATGTTATGGCAGAAAATCGTGCGGAATGAGCGGCAGCGGATTCAGCTGAAACGTAGAACTATTTAAATAAAAAGCAAGAAACTAAATAAATTGTTTCTACTTCAGTTCACAAGTGTCACGTCTACCTTGGCACTTGTAGCGTTTCTTGATCCACGAGTTTGACAAGCACGCACGAAGAATTCACGTCATACGCAATGGTCCATTTCTTCGAGACATAATTTCTGTAGATCACTATCGTGGGACAAGTCGAAACGGTTTCTACTGTGTTTAAGAAACGAGTACTCCCACAGATATGACGTCGGTTAAAGATTCGATAAAGGATGACGGGCAAACAGAAGTAGCCCAAGGTGTGGAGAGTTCTTTGACAGATCGCAACTCAAGATGTGGCTCACCGAAACGTGGAACTACGCTTTCGACGAGTACAAGTAGCTTCGAAGCGTTGGATCCTCATGATCCGAACCTCAGTCGATTAGCCAATACAATGTTCCAGAAGACCGGAGAATATTTACAAGAAGAACTCACCGCCACTCATGCCGACTATCGTTTACTGGAACGGCTAAACAAAGAGACCATTGCAAAATATACCGAACTGAAAACAATATCGTCTAGCGTAGCTCAATCGTTGGACTCTCTAAACGAGAAGTACACGAAGCTGCAACCTATCTTGGACAACATCAACGAGATCGACGACAGTGTGACTAAACTGGAGCAGGCAGCATATAAATTAGCGTCGTACTCCAAGCGACTGGAAGCAAAGTTTAAGGATATTGAGAAAGATTCAAAGAACAAGTGAAAAGTATATGCCTTGCACACAGGGTGAGTTAAGATTAACAACAAAGTTTCGTTTCATTGTGTACATAGATAAAGATATTTATATGTAAAATAAAAATCTGTAATTGAAAGATTATAATTTCTGTTGCTGAATTACGAGATTTAATAAAGCTGTATTCGTATTCACGTGTTAAGTTATTAAGAGCGAACAGAGGTAAGAAATAACAGCGCTGGAGTTGCATTCTTATAATTAATTATATTAGTATAGAGTCACACGCGCACACATTTCTTATAAAACTCTTGTAAAAGACTGATGTGTTACGTGTTACCTTATAATATATCACATAGTACATTTCAATTTTGTAATTAACCTATTTTTTCTAAGTGTATTGTATTCTACTTAGTAATCTACATACTCTCGCTTTCGTCTTGAAAAATATATGATATTCTGGAATTTTTTAAAGAAATAATATACAGGAAGTAATATATGATGCTAACATAAGCTGAAAATAAATAGCTTAAGTATAATGAAATAGTATAATTACAACAGTGTATTAATGTGTTAGATGTCGTATCGATTATACATAGTATAAACTATCTTCCATAATTGCAAAACAATTCATGAAATTGTTGGATCAGGCATAAGTGTATGTATATATAACATTATATCAATTCACTACTCCCTCGTACAGATGCTTTTCTTTATACAATAGTTTATTTTGTCACTGAAATATGCAGTAAATGTAATCTAGTACAATTTGTTTTCCATGTGCACGCAAGTTTCGAGACACTTGTTAGTAAAAGTTGATATAATGTTTGCGTTCAATGTACATTATTAGATTACAGATCATAACTTTCAAGATTTAGCCACGCGCTTTACAATGCAGTTAACTTTGACGTCTTGTTAAAACCGCAACTATACGGGTCCGAACGGAAAAACAGAAAGCACAATATTCCTTTGGAGCAGTATATCGATGAATGCCGAAGTGAGAATCGCAAGAAACAAAAATTTCGTTTGAATCCAAAACTGGATTATTGCTAATTACTCGGAGAATTCGCTGCGCCTAACAGTCTAAGAAATTTCCAGCCATCAATAGTTCTAGCGCAATTTCAGGCGCGATAGGAAATTCTGGTATTTCTGTGCTGCTATTCGTATAACGTACTTTGTATGTAAAGTACATACAAACCTTTTGTAATACATGAGAGCTGTAACCAAAACGTACATTTATATTTATGTATACACGGTGCGAATGCATAAGCATCTTCGTTAAGAAAGACAGAGGAGAACTTACGGAATTTCGCGGAAGTTAACTTCGTTTGCTTCGTTCTCCGCGAACTGTCCGGGACCACTTAACATAGCCTTTATAGTTCCACTAGTTAAAGCATGGTCGCGCTTCACAATAAACTCGTGTCCGTCACTGCTCACCAGTTTTACATACATTGCGTTCGGCCCTTCGCAACCTCCGTAAATCGGTCCACTTGCTTGCTAAAAGATTATCCCATTATTTACACACTTTGCTACGTTAGGTATACATTTACATATGATATCTGTAGTTCCAACTACCACACAACAGAAATTATTGTTAGTAACAAAAGACAGGATAAATAATAAAAAAAAAATGATCATTTAGCAGCGAAACTTTAATTTGCAGAAATAGGTACCGCATGCAGGTCAATAGACGAATCGCCTTCTTCTTCTTCCGCTTTATCGAGATTCTCTTCCTCATTGGGCTTGATCCAAAGAAAAATTAGCATTAATTAACAAATAGTTTACCACAATTTTCCTGTTTTCCAATTAGAGGAATCAATGAAATTTCAGTCACAATAGCAGCCCAAATCGTAACAGCGTGTATTTCTCTTTTTAAATACATTTCACATACCCATTTGACATGCGAAAGTTAGGCATGCGTAATATTTCAAAGTGGAGAGCGTACCTCTTTGGATTGCATCTTCACGTCGTCTGACATGTTTTTGTTTAATTGGATCTGTGGTACTTCTAGAAAGAATAAGAAGTAGATTATGGACAGAGTGTCTTGTACGTTGCTCTCTAAAAATATAATCATACGTTCGAAGGAAAACAAAGGGGCATTAAATGCAATGTAAAGTTTCTGTCCACGGTTAGAAGCCACGAAAAATCCAACGCCATATTTACGATAATACGATATTTCGTAGCGACGAACTGTACGCACCTTAGATGAAAGGATGTTTCTAGAAAATACAAAACTCTTCTTCGATCACAGCAAAGTTTCCCAAAAAGCGTAATCGAGGTTAATATGGCTACTGCTAACGTCGTTGCACGTCGTTGTCCTGCTCTCGATCAATCGAAACTGGTGCTGACTACCGATAGGTATTATCGATTCGATACCCTATCGATATATCGAATAGCGTTTAAGTTAAGAAAGAACAATAAAAGTTTTAGAGCAAGCCGTTTCTGAGTTACCGTACCAGCGACAGAAGCAGAATTTTGCGCTGCACCTGCAAAAACGAAAATACTCATGAGTGCAAAATTCTCATAACCAAACTTTTCGTGTCGGTGAACTAGGATCAATCGAGATATGCAAGGATTTACGGATCTTTGACAAAAAATATACTAAATAGTTTTAATACGATGGAAACGATGGATAATGGGTGAATATAAAAGATAATACATAAAAGTAGAATGGTTTATTAATATATTCATTCTCAACTATCGCAGCCTTTCACGAACTTTAGACGATGCGCAAGAGACTTTGGAGTTAGCAATTATCAAAGAATCCGATTTAAGGAACGTGACGCAACGTTTATATTCTGTATCAAAATGTTCAGAGAACAAGCATATAAAGTTATTAGAACTTGATAAACAGGATAGGTACTAGATAAACGAGATAGGTACGTATCTACTTAGACTTGTTAATGCTCTCGCAATAAATTGTTATTGCCTATAGCGTTTCAGTTTAATGTTTCAGGGTAACGAAGAAGATTCTGTAGTGCTGTGCACAAAAAAACAGAACGTACGATGTTAAAGAAGCAGGCACAACAAATTCCTGTTTATTAATTCCAAATTTCAATTTATCTGGGCGTTTGGGTGATTAATGGCGTTAAATATTATAGCTCAAAGCACGGTAAACAGTTGATTGAAACTGTTCGTCGTACTGAAATCATTCACGTTGTTTATTTCGCTTGCGATCATGATACATAGTTACATTTACACAATTTTATAAATATCTTTGAAATATTATTACGCACTGTGTTTGCTTTTATCATTTATCGGCTAATCGATAACAGTGACACCGTCGACCATGGTAGACTGCCCTTGCTTCGATACTTATTCTTTCGTAAAGAATAGTGATTGTAGCTTAAAGATCAACTACCTGTGCTGACAGTTACCAATGGCTCATACTGTCGTTTCGTCATAAATTACGAAGTCTTGTATGATTGTAGAACAATTTTAGCTGCGAGGTTTAAATAAAGTAAGCTATTTAATATTGGTTCTTTAGTTCGAGTCTCCAAAAATTCTCCTGATCCAATAATCGGTCGATTAATTAAAATATGCCGCGAGAAGATATGCAGGCTTCTTGAATTTTCAGTTGCATAAAATTTCGCGCACAGTAAATTCGTTCTAAAAGTTTCTTACTTTAATTATAGCATCACATATGATATTCGTCATGACATAGTTGCAATAATCACATGTATATAAATGTCAACGAAACGAACGAAAGTTACATTTTTATATAATAACTGTGGTGATATCCAAGTGACGGAATATACATCTTAATATACCATAAATTGAAATTGAATATTCCCTAGATATTTTAACGGAATTTACCTTCCCAATTAATTGCAGGATATAAATTTGTCCACGGAGTAATTCGCGAGAAATGAAATTTGGAATATTTCTTTATATATACACTTAATGTAATAAAAGAAAAGAAAGTATCTTTTGCTCTCGACACAGTAGCAGCGTCCGACGATATAAATTACAGATTCCTGGGATGGCGATTCATTAACACGTTATAGTACACATTTCTTCATAGAAAAATCTATTTGGAGTACGCAAGCACGCAGGCCTTGGCACATGATTCCTTATGAAATTCTTCAATGCTGTAAAACGACAGTGCATAAGCTGGCATGAAAGTAAACGGTCCCAGGAACGCGAGAAGTAACTAATTCTATGAAAATGGAATACTTTACATCTATGGAATATTTGATAGCTTCGTAAATGCATTGCGCCCGCGAGCGTTTTGCGTTGACAAGTTGTCAATACTATTCTTATGCGAAGATGAAATTTCTCTATAAATATTTCGTAGGAACTGACTTGCCGTTGAAGAATGATTCGCTTCTTTTTTTCTTTATAAAACATTCTGTATAAATTTCACAAATCGGTATGAATCGCTAAATAATTACATAATAGAAATAACCTTCAGTCCCATTGGTTTCTTTTTTTTTTACATCGTAATCACTCCCCGTAGCAGGAAATAGACTATTAAATTATGGATTCGTAAAAACAACATTGTAAGACTGTGTCCTATATGAAATTAAATTTCCGCGAAATATTACCGCTCGAACTATTTCTTTAAATGTATATATAATATATATTTATATATATATTTATAAATATAATATATATAGAATTATCCAACTACCTACAGGAGGATGCAATAAAACGATCTCTGAGAATAATAAATCGTATACGTTGTAACACTGTAGCAGTGGCTGGTTCTTTCCGGATAGTTTTCAACAAACTTAAAAGACGGTTACTAGGAGATAGAAATGCGTTGTGCCGTAGATGCTGCGTATCTACAATGAGAATGATTCTCGACGGTGCCTATCGCATCATCCTGTATACGCGGTTGTCATACAATAACAAATTAACAGTAATTCTAAAGCTTTGGAGTGATTTCTTTATAGCAAGTCGTAGCTGTGACTTACTCTTAATGATAATTCATCTACCGCTACATCTAACGAATACTGTCCTATCTATAAGTACGTTTAGACAAGGTCCGTATAATTAACTGTTAAAAAGAGCTATAAAGCGTATATACTAAACCTCCTGCTGCTGAAGTTATGCGCGAGACGTAGACGGGTAACTTGTACGATGTCGTTTATGTACATAGAAGTTAATATTTCCTCGAAGTCTCCCTGAAATCGGCGTAAGGTGCGATCGATGAGAATAAGTATGTATCTGAGTCAGGGAGAGAAGTATGTAGCTAGGAAAACTCACCTTAATGCAAGGCACCTCGTTGTTAGCTATCACTCGTCACAGTTTCGTTCGCCGCTTTGTTGTTAGCCGCGAACACCGACTGTTGACTAATACCTGTCGTGACTGTCTGACTCGGATGAATAACAGGCCCCACCGTTTGGACTAAATTACAGGTAACCGGCACCATCGGCGGCAAATTCATCGAATTATTCATGGGGCTGATATTGCACGACAACGATGGTCTCTTTCTTTCCAAACTGTTCGTTGCCATTTGTCTCCGCGTTGTCGAGTTCCGTTCGAGACTGTTGGTTACGATATGATGCCTTCTTTCGAGACTAGAGCCGGTACTGACGTCGGTTTGACTGCCCTGAAGGTAATAAAAGATTCTCGTGTTTACAACAGTGGCCTTGAAGTGATTTAATCACGCGACGAACAATTATTGAAGCTAGAATCTACCTGTAAAGAACGATCGACCGATTGGCCCATTCTGTGCAAAAGATCGCCGCTTTGACTTTGCCTGAACGTCGTGCCTTGACGTTCAGTCGACTGACTTCTCCTCAAGAACTGTTCTCCGGACTGACTCGAACGAATACGGCTCTCCGCCGTAGATTCCTGAGACGCGCCAACGTCATTCTGCTTCTGGCATATCTGACTATCCACGTAGGGATAACGAATGCGTATCGAGTCGATTACATCTAAAAGATTCTTAGCGTCCATTGCCAAGATATGAGCAGCTGACAGCATCCCTCTGAAAAACATACGCTCCCTTAATACCTTCATCCGTTTCTTCCTTCGCTGCCATGCATTACGAAGCACTTACTTTCGATACTCCGCGTCTAAAGTAGTTGCGCTGTACTTCTGGGCCTGTTTCATAGCGGTCACAAGCTCCGCCATGTCTTTACTGAGGACCTTATGCGCCATTTCCACTTCTCTATGAGCGGATATGGGCAGTATGTCCATCAGAGCGTCCACGGACGAGAGTAATGCTCTCAATTCGATGCCTACCTTGCGCACCAACTCCAAGTATTGCTCGGCCTTGCTTTGCTGTACGCCTGCGATTACAGAAACGTTGAGATGAAAGGATACTACGATAAAGAGGAACACGTACCTTGGGAAAGGGACATGACAGCGCGAACCACGCTGGTCGTACAGTCGTACACTTTGTCGTTAGTCCTATCCAGGTCCGCCGTTGGTGTGGGCTCCATTTTCTACAAAGCAGAAGATAGCATTTGTCATCTGGATCATAATTTCTGGACAGCAACGTCGCTACCGAACGCAATACCTTTACCACAATCACTTTCTCTGTACCCTTGTCGGAGCCTAGAGAGCCAGTGTTAGCGCTGTGCTGTTCATGATTCGGCGACTGTGTGACTGAACGCGGAACCGGGGGACTGGCACTTTCGTCTCCACTCGTGGCGATAGATAAACGTTTCTAAATATGCAAACAATAACTTGGTGACGGTTCCCGTGAATAGGATGAGTCACGGGATAATTAATCTTACCTCTTCCCTCGCCAACCAACGACTATCCTCTTCCGACTGACGTTGCTGCTCCAACAGTCGCTGCTCTAATAACTTCTGCTCGTCGTCGACGCCGCTCGTGAAGTTCTCCGTAATACTGTCGAACAATTGCGACTGTGCGGTTCTCTGAAACGAGAGAATTCAACGTAAGTACTCGCTCGATCGGTCTCGCCATTGTCGCACGGCATTTCATTGTTCGAATATTCTTAAATAAACGTATGTACACAGTAAAATTAAAGAGATGCATAATTCTCGATGCAAAAACCAATTTCAGAATTGAGGGTAGTGCAATCATACTCGTTACCATGCAGCTCAGCTTGTTACTGTGATAAATAATTATTATTATTATTCGTCATGTCCATTCTTCATGCAAAAGGAATTAGCCTACCAAAACTGCAAAGTAAAATGATCTTCAATCGTAACGGAAGAGAAGGAAGAGAGGAAAAAAAACATCGTAGATCTAGTCGTGTAACGGAAGGAGGAGAGAAGGCCCGCGTGTGTCGTGTGAACTCGCGGTCGAGCAATATTGAGCGCATCTGCATATACCAAAAGCATATATGTATGGTACATACATATATCCGTATATATACATCCGGTTTGCAACAAAGGTATAGACGGGGGGGATGTGCCGCAAAGTGTCTCGAGCCGTAAATGAAAACATAATATGCTTGTTGCAGATAAGAGGATGCGTTTTGTCATTCCTAGGAGGCATTGGCAAACCTGGTCTTGCTGTGCCTCCTCTGTCATCGAGCTGCTCGATGACATGGTGCTGTCACTGACAGCGGAGGATATCAGAGATCCGGACAGCGTACCGTCCGTGGAGCTGGTCAGCTGCTCGTCTTGCTTTTGCGCAACGAACGTGGTGATTTTCGCGACACCGCTGGCCAGCTGGGGGGCGCAGGGCTTGACGATGCCCGGCTGGCAGACGAGCGCCGGCTGCGCCATGTATTGCGTTGCATTGGACGTGCTCGTCACGAGATTCGCTACGTTACACTGGGACGGTTGGCTATGTTGCGTGGCGGCAATGGAGCTCGATTGCTGGCCGACGAGGAAGCTCGGCGAGCCGGAGTGCACGTGCTGCTGGCCAGCGCCAGCGGTCGGTTGAGCCGCGCCACCTGACACCGCGAAATGCGCCTGAACGGGGTGGCTGTGCGGTATCCCGAAGGGCAATTGCTGATTCACGGTCGCCGCTTGAGAGATGGGTACGTGACTGGCGACTCCAGCCTGCATTTGTTGCACGTACGAGGGGACCAGGACCTTCTGGGCTTGCACGACCGTGACGGAGGTGGCGTGGCCCGTGTAAATCGGGTTGGCGCCGCTCGCCTGGCACTGCTGGCTCGTGTGTTGCGTCGAGATGTAAGAGACTGGCTGATGGATGGCACTCTGCCTCTGGATGTTTTGCGCGTGCTGCGACTGCGACAGGTAGACCGGTTGCGAAATGGGGTGACTGATGTTCGAGTAAATCTGCTGCTGGTAATTCTGAGCGTGCATCATCGGCTGAGACGAGAGATTCTGCCCCGAGGTGGAGACATGGACCAGATTGCTCCTGGCGGTTTGAACGGAGGACGCGACCGACGCGTTCACGGGCTTCAGGTCGATCGCGTTCTGGCACTGTATATTCTGCGCTCGGAACTTGAGAACCGGCCCGTACAAGCATTCCGCGTTGGAGGTGGGAATAGCCACGTTGGCCGAGCTGACAGCGGCTATGCGAGGATACGCGCCACCGGTGGCTGGATTCTGCCCGCAAGCGGAACTCTGACTCACACTGGTCTGGACAACGCCTAACGCCTGACTCGCGCTCGCAGGGGGGAACTGAACGAAACTAGGGGACTGAGATTGACCGTTGGGTCCTACGACACCGCTGTTCAAGCTACCGGGCCCGAAATTACCGGGATTTTCGCCGAAGTTGCCGCCCACGCTCGGGCTCTGGCTGAGATTGCCAACGATAGCGGAACTCTGCGTGAAATTGGCCACCGGACCGTAGATCTCGCCGCAGGCGGTGGTCACGGGCGCGTCGCTGGCCACCGAGAACTTTTGCACGGGCGAGTAGAGATCCCCGGTTATGCTACCGACCACCTTCGAGCTGACCGCGTACAAATTTTGCATCTCTTTAACCTTCTGCTGCTTTCTGTTGGCAGCGGGTGATTGGGCTTGTGTCGTCTCTGAGATGTTCAGGCTGGACATGAGAGGGACGTCGGAGGAGTCGAGGGAGTCCAGGTTTGTGTCGGATAGGGTGGAGTCGCCCGATTGGGTGTCGTGAGAGGCGGATGGCTCCGAGATGGCTGGATCGAAGAATGGTAGATCGGAGACCAGGGCGGTGGTCAAGACTTGATCTTCGTCTTGGAACTGCACCGCCAAGGTGTTGAACGGGGAGGCGGGTGTGGTGTAGACGGAGGGACATACCCCCCTAGTTTGATTGTCCTTGAGAAGTTGCGCGAGAACTTCGGGGCTTTGCGCCACAATGTACGTCGAAACTGGCGCCGCGGCGGTTAGCTGAGATTGATCCGTCGTGTTTTGCGGTTGCCTGGATGGTTTCGGCGGCGGTACTTCGTCTGCGCCTAAATGACGAGACATTATCTGCTCCGTGCTCCGTGAAACATCTCCAATGTACAGGGTAGCCCCGAAATACTCGTTCCAACCCGAGCGTTCTGCCCTACATCGCCCGCTTATCTCTCCCCGCGGAACACCACCACCTACCTTTCGGTTCGTACCGCGTATTTCGAGACACCCTGTACAGCCGATCGTCCTTCTTACGTACCCCAAGACATCGCCTGCACTCTCCTGTTTTCTCGTTTCATCGTCTCCTGCTGTTGGTGTTTTTCTTCCAAGAGAATCTCGCTGAAACATCGCCGCGCGACATGTGGTCAATTTAAGGGGAATCGAGCCCGGAGCGTAACGCGCCGCACGCACACTTACTGCAAGGTTTCTCTGATTTCCTTGAAGGTCGGCCGTTTGCTGGGCTCGTAGCTCCAGCACTGCGACATCAACGAGTACAATCGCGGCGGGCAGTGATTGGGTAGCGCCAGTCTTTCGCCGTTCTCCAGCTTGCGGATCACCTCGTTGTTCTTCACACCTTGGAACGGCTTCACGCCCAGCATCAGGATCTCCCACATGCACACGCCGAACATCCAGACGTCGGAGGACGTGGTGAAGCGCCTGAAGTTGATGCTCTCCGGGGCCATCCACTTGATCGGCAGCTTGCACTTGCTCGCGGTATAATAACTCTGATCCTCCACCCATCTGCTCAGGCCGAAGTCGGCCAGCTTCACGCAATTGTGCGCGGAGACCAGCACGTTCCTCGCGGCGATGTCTCTGCGAACAGTTATTAATCTATGATTGCCGAACCATACCCTCTCGCGTCATCTCCTCGATCGAATACCTGTGCACGAATTTCTTGCTCTCGAGGTACGACAGGGCAGTGCTCAACTGGAACGTGTAAAGCAGAAGCGTGGCGAGATCCAGGCGGTGCTTGTTCGACTGCAGATAGGCACGCATCTCCCCTAGCCTGGCCAGCTCCATCACCAGCCAGATAGGCGCTTCCGAGCACACGCCGATCAATCGGATGATGTGCGGGTGCTCGAACTGTTGCATTATGTCTGAAATTTCACAGACGGTCACGGGTCACCTAGGGCTTTCGTTCTCTTAATCGGATCACGAGATTCCTTACAGGCTTCTTCGAGGAATTTCTCGGAAGTCGCGAGGTCCGCGTCGACTTTACAGGTTTTCACCGCGACGGCTGTGATCTGGTTGTCCCTTCCCTTGTAGGAACCCTTATGTACATTACCGAACTGGCCCTCCCCGATGATCTCGCCCAGCTCCACTTGGTTTCGCACTATCTCGTAATCGCGAGCTAGAATTATCGGTAGCACGGCTCGTCTCACTTTCCTCCTTCGTTCGATACAATTGTAATTACAGGTAGTTCAATCGTCACTTACTGGCTGGCGTCGAGTAATCTCCCTCTTCGTCCACAATCTCCGCGTAGTCCTCGGACAGAATCGTCCCCGTTTTACTCACATTCTTCTCCGGACTGTTGGAGCCGTCTTGCCTGTACTTGGGTGGATGAGCGTCTATTCCAAAACCACAGACAGGGATTAACCACCATAAATCAATGCAACGTGTCTCTCATGCAAAACGCTAGACTAGAAAAACTGTTCAACTACGGGATCATCCAAAAAAAACTACAAACCTTTGCATGGGCAGGGATAGTTTTTCCACGATGCAGCTTGCAAGTGTAAACGATCGTAACTTACAATTAGTATCATCTTTTAACGTAAAGGGAGGGGGACTCGTGCGAGATAATTATTAATACGCGACGTATCTATATCCTCGACTATCCAACTTACGTAATTACAGAAACTAAGGTAAATTATCACGCGAGTATCAAGATTCTCGGCATCGTAATGGCAACGCTAGGAGGGTGAAGATATCGATATGAAAAATTGAAATAATTATGTTCTTCCTCGAAGCATGCTACACTTTATGGAAGATTTCATTTAGCCTGGAAGCCTACCTTTTCTGTTCCACAACGAGGTGTTGCTTCCGGTGACCAGCCTGCAGTAGCCGTCGATCAAATCCGCCAGACTCTCCGCTTGGTCCAGGCTCGAGCAGGTTATGCTAAGCGTTTCCGCCGCCCCAGCCACCCTCAATTTAATGCACGCTTTCGCGTGCTCCTTGCAGTCCGACACTAGCGTCTGGATGGACTGTATCTGGGAGAACTCGGCCATTCGCGTCGGCTACGGGGACACCACAAGTCAAGAAGCTTCATTGCACACGCTCGCTGATAGTAAAATTAGCGTGCAGGTATCGATAGAACACGTACCACCGTTCCACCCCTGTGGGCCATGCAGGATATCCCTAAATCCGGCCCGATGACTAGCTCCACGGGTATAGACCAGCTCGACTGCAAGCCAAACGAAGAAGAATGCAGATGACTGAGCAGTCTGGCCCGCGTTACGAAGCAAGGAGAATGCAGTTAAACCGACTCACCCCCAAAGCGCATATAAACCTCTCTTGGTCGAATCTGTAGTGCGCCCTCAATAGGTCGAAGAACTTGAACATGCACTCGAGCTCCGACAATGCGGCTACCTTCTTAAAATGCTGCTGTATTAGCTTGCGCAGTGCCTTTGGCTTCATTCCATTCAACACGGACCGCGGCAAGAACTTGTGCAGACCGACCTGCGAACAGTAGGCGGTTTTTTACCACCGGCAAGGCAAAAAGACGCGATCACCGCGCAACGTTCTCCCTTTACCTCTCTCTCGAGGTACTCGAGATTGCTCTTCTTGTCGAGGGCGATCTGAGGCATGTCTTTGAAGAAGTAGCGGATCTCTAGGCAGCACAGTTGCACCGCCACGTCCTGGTCGAGGGAGGAGTGGTTCGCGCACAGGTAATCGTTCCGCACCTACGACAACGTCCGTTCAAACTCCTTCCACTGGTAATTAAACGGCAATTCTACATGGACGTTAAGGCTACCTGGTCGTAGTAGTAGTAGAACGTCACTTTGTCCTTTTCGTACAAGTCGTTGAGATTCTGCGGCAGGTAGCGCACCCTCAGCTCGTACCTCCACTCGCAGTGCGGGTGCTTCTTCTCGTACTTCTCTTGAACCTGGCAAACAGATCAGGTTGACGAATCGAGCGTTCGTAATGTAAAATACCATAGACCATGGATCGACAAAGTTTTGGAACTCTTGTATTTAAAAAAATTCTGTTAGAACTTGTATGTTTCGTTTAAGAAAATATCTGTTCCTGTGGAATTTTTATTGAAATAAATGTTACCCTTAGGAACTTCTTTGGAAAGTGTTGAACTGTTATTTCCAAGAACTTTTACTTTATCAGTTCTCATGGAAATTTATAATGTAAGAGTATTTTTAAAAATGTTCCACGGTCCATGTTTGAAATAGAACTTACTGAAAAGTTCCAGAATTCTATCGAACCCTTCCATAGACACCTGCCAAATATAACAGTCCAAATTACCTGGTACATGGTGGTGTCCTGGTGCAACCAGTAGCTCTCCCCCGACCCAGGGTGATGTAACCTCATGGCGTATAGGTTGCGATAGTTCCTAGTGCCTGCCGCGAGTCGACTAGTCACCAGAGAGATGATACCTCTGACGTCGATCGCGTCGCCGAATTTGACGACGTTGAAACCACCTGAAAGTCGGTCCCGTTTAACAGAAACGAGAACAGACCCTCTGAATCGTTTCGCGCAACGTATCGCCGGCGACTCGGGCAGAAAGTTACCGTTAGGCAGATGGACCTTCAAAGTGGCCTTGTCCATGGGGGTGGGCGATCCATGGGGCGGCGTGTTCCTTCCGCCCCCGCTGCCCTGCACGCCGCCGACGCCTCCTCCGCCTCCATCTCCAACGCCAGTGCTCATCCCCTCATGGCTGCCATGGAAAAGAAAGAAAGAGAACGATGGAAGGAGCCAGCTCAGTCGACGACGCGGCAACGAGCACGTCAATTATGCATTATCTCATAAAACCTCGGCTCGCGCCGCTCCAACTAACATGGAAGCTTCGAGAGAGGATTAATTATTCACCGGGGCCCATAGAGGAAAGGATTTCTTCGGAAAGCTTCCCCCGCCGATGGAATTTCGTGGTGGACGGCCGCGCGGGGATAATGCGCGGGGCGTAAAGAAGCTTGCTGCAGTGGCAACGTTCCGCGCCAGGGCGGGGGCGGGAGCTGCTCTTAGCGAGCCTAAGTAATACGGTACAAGCAACGCGGAACTCTCGGGCTTTTTCATTAAACCCCCCGTCCTCCGCTTTCCGACCAACTGCGGTCGTCCGCTAGAACAACCGTGGCAATTTTTCCGCACCCAGCGCGAGCACCGAGCGACGCGTCATCGAGCGGGCAAGATTCCTCGTCGATCGGCCGTTCCCATGCGTTCTCCGCGGCTGATTAATCGGTTCTCGGTATTTTTACACGTTACTAAAGCGCGAGAGATAATTAAATCTCTCGATACCATTCGCGAATCGATGACCACTGAATCACGAGCACCCAAGGCGGGACCGACCGCGCCGTACATACTACTTTTCTTCGCGAAGGCTCGACGTCGATGACGTCACGCTCGATGACCTAATAAAACGTCTCTAATCCGTTTGTCTTCGATTTAGACTTGCCGTTGGGAGAACATTGATATCGCGACGATGAAGGCGAACGGTAGGCCTGTCGGAGTCGCGTGTCGAGTTCAGTGGGCACTGTTTTCATCAAATTCCTCCTCTCTGGAGGTAAAAGAAACGAGCGCGGAAACGTGTCAACCCTCTCCTTTAAATCCTACACGAGCAAAGACGATATCGCGCGGCTAGGCTCGCCCCGGCGGTACACGCGATAGAGATTTCGTGTAGCGTGAACGATGGAAGGTCCTTTTGAAAAGGCTGCACGTGTCTGCTCGCAACCGCGGCCCCATTCACGGCCGCCGTGTTCATAACCACCCCTTTTCCACGCACCCTTCTGACACATTTGCGCGCGTGTTGCATTTGGTTACCGGCTCATTCCGGCTCCGGCGTATCTGCCAGCGAGTCTCATTCACGCCAGCCCTGAAACGGATTCCACGCGATTCTTTCCGAAACGAGGGCGAGCTTCGGCCCCAGCTCTAGAACTCTGCTAAGCCACAGCGGCCGTTTCCGTTCTGCGAGCCAACGGTAATCGCGGCTCAGCGCGTCCTTCGTTCGAAATTGCCGAGAAGGTGATTCCATTTCGCCCGTCATTCAATCCCAGTTATGAATCTATTGAGAGGCCCGCTTGGAATTAACGCCGCGCCGGCTGGAAGGATCGCTTTGGACTTAATGGCGCTATTTAAAATCGTAAACGGCCTGGGCTGCACGCCCGGAAGCGCTTTATTCGTGGCATTCGCACGCGCAGTCGAAAATAGTTAGAAATGCACGACTCTTCCGGTGCACGCTCGTACACAATCTAGATTTCCCTACTACCAACCCCCCGGTGCACGGAAAACGCGCGATACGTCGGGGAAGTTGCGCCTGTTTGTTGACTCTCGCGTCGATTCAGTTAACTTGTGCAAACGAGGCGTGTTCCCGGAGGCGATCCGCTTGTAAAGTTTCCCTCCGCACACACGCCGGTGGAGAAGTTGCCGTCGCGACGGCGCTCCTGCTTCCGCGAAAAGGGCGACGCTCGAAAACGTCGTCGCGCCCGCTCCCGGCAAGTGTGTTTGCATCGCGGCTATTAATGCAAATGTGTATTACGAGCGTCGTCCGGCTAAGGAATGCCGTCGGTCAGGGACGAAGCGTTTACGCTGCGAGCCACGAGCTACTACTCCGCCGCCTGGAAACCAGGGCGATCTCGCTGGCTCTACCCGAGATTACTCCGTGCAACATTTAGTCGATACTCGTGGGAGCGCGTCTCGTGAATTCGAGAAGCCGAGGAGGCTGGTGGACGGCAATTTGGGGGATTAGGCTCGAGAGCGCTCTTGGTGGGCTGAATAGCTAAGTTGATTAAAACAGTGGTCCGTCTAACACGGCCGACCACTCTTCTCGCTGCCAGTGAAACTGTACACTGCCTCGCCGAGTGGAAAGTAGCTACAGTCGGATGTCAACGACGATTAGATCACGTGTTGTTTTTTTTATTCCAAGAAGCTTTTTACGCAACGGTTCGCCGGTCCACGGCGTGATTATCGGCGCGAACGTTCGCAGCTGATGGCTCGCACACTTCGGAGCGACGCTCATTGTCCCACCGGCTCCGCGAGGGTTGCGTAACGAGCGTAATTGTTGAATGCTGAATCGCAGCGTCCAGGAGGAATCCTTTCGCGGAAAATCGCGGCGATGGTCGGGTGATCGCGGTCGGGCTCGGTCAAGCTCGGTCACGCGACGAATATTCATTTGCCGGGGCTTTTCCGCGGCTCGCTGGATCGCTCGAATTAATTCAATTGCGCGCGACGTATTAACGGCTTTTTGGCGCTGTAATTACAAAACGCGACGGTCAGAACTTATTTGTTTACCGCGGGATATCGGGAGGTGGCTGTAATGCCATTAAAACGGCTGGCCGCGTATAAATTACGCTCGGTGCCGTACGGTTCGCCATGGGAAGGACGTCGACACGCTGAGAATGACGTAATCGGTGGCTAGCGACGCGGAGAAAAGTGCCATTACGTGTACCCCCGATGGGACTTTGAAAAACTAACACGCATCTTCCAAGAATAATCAATTAATCGATTTCAGAGTCCCTGGATTAATGCCTCCTTATTTTCCCAGCTGACATGCGATAACGCGAGAACGTCTGATAAAATGCCATTCGCTCCAAGTGTCTTCCACGACTGTTCCTCGAGCAGAGGAGCCACCAAACCGCTTTGGAAGACTCGTAGCAACACCAGGAACGCGTGTTCATTCCGCCATGGTTATCGATTACTCGACTGCGCGGACATCGCGAGCTCCCGTGCCGATTTCATCGCCACGCGCATCGGTTGCCGGCTCTTTATTTTCCTGCGGCGTTCCGAGTATTAATCGGGAGCAGGAACGAGGGATAGGGCTCGTACGAGCCTCCCGCGTGCGAAGGGTAGTTGATATTAAAAAGAGGGAGCAGAGAGAGGGAGAGGATACGTGCTCTCCGGCCCTGACCCGTCGGCGCGAAGCAGAACCACTACGCACCTGCAACTGTCGCCCACGCACACTTTACCTTTCACTATTACTTTCTCTATTGCGCTTTTGCATCGTCACAGGAATAACGAGGTCCTCGAGCGGCTTAACGAGCAGCGCGAAACACGTCGTCGCGGAAAAACGCGGGCACGGGCACAAATAAATGGCCCGTGGAGTCGGTCTGCCGGGCTTGTTTCGCGGAAGCCGGCGAGGATTTACGGGGACCTTCCACCTGGAGGAATCTTAATTGCGTAACCGAGCGAGCCACGGAACAAGTGGGACTCGGATGACGCAAAGCTCTACTCCCGCGGAGAACGGACGCCTCTTCCTTTACCTGGCGCGGGACACCTTGTGGAACTTCCACGTGCCCAGGGTGTCGGGGCTGTAGGAGTCGTTGCACCCCAGCTGCCCCAGGGAGCAGAGCAAGCCGCCGTTCTCCAGCCTCCATCGCTTCTCCCGGGGGTAGCCCTTGTCCCGTCTGTGGAATAGGATCCTCTTGGGATCCTTGCCGAAGGAATCGAGATTCTGGCCGCGGCAGCTTGGCCACGAGATCCCACTTGCCTTGCGTTCCACTAGTTCCAGCATTGTCTCTCAGGATCTCTCAGGATCTCTCAGAACGCATCAACGGGGAGAGAAAGAGAGAGAGAGAGAGAGAGGGTGTCAAGGGAGCAGAATGTTCGTTGCTCGACGGTATCACTCAGCGCGTCATCGATGCGAATAGTGTTCTCGAGGAAGGAATCGCGGCTAGGAGATCCTCTGGCCGATCGATGGATCGATTTACCGATACACGCCTCGTCATAGTCGCCGGCTCTACGTGTCGGATGTTTCTGCGTTTCCTCGTAACTCGACTCCCACTCGATCGGGCGGATCGAGCCCTCGAGCTAGCGAAACGGTCGCATGGATCTCGTCTTACGAAACTGAATCGCGCCTCGCTTCGGCGACACCGCGTCTTCGCAATGTATCCCCGATTCGAGGGACATCGAGGAGGAACCACCGCGGCGTGATTTTAATTTCGCCCCCGCTGCCTCGACGTCTCCTGATCCCCGTGGCGCGCGGGGCGCACCGGCGCCTCAATCCCAGAATCAACCGTCGAATATCCAACCGCGGAAATGAAAACTCGTCCCCGGCTCGTTTTTTTCCCCGCCACCGATCACTCGGGAACGCGCTAGATTCACCCCGGCCGACGTCGTTGTCTTGCCCCCGTCGACGAGACACGCGTGCGTGCCTCCTCGTCGTCGAGCTGTAACTGATCGACGCTTCGAACGGACAACCTGCCGTTATCACCTCTCACTCTCCTCTGCCGCTGGTAGCTTGCACGCGTGGGACGGCGGTGCAAAATCCCGTGGCTAGCGTAATTCCTACGTCGCAAATGAACGGGGTGATCGGGCGGTCCCTGTCGCTGGGACAGACTGCCTGGAGACGGCTGACCGAGAGACATTTCTTTCGCGAAACGCCTCTGTCGTTATTAGAACAGATCAAACACTCTATCACTCGCAGATCCGTGGACTCGAATGGTAGGTTCAGGGACGAATAAAAATGCCGAAGAATCTCGCCCCGAGCTCAGACAAAGCGGAAGATAGAGAAGAAACGTGACTCCCACGAGATTCCATTTCTTTCTCGCAAATGGCCTGAGTTAGGTGGAATATGAATTGGAAGGGCGTGCAGGACACCGGTACACGGATCAACGGTGTTCCGAGCAAGAAGGAAACGCGGAAGCCGACGTGCCAGGGAGTTCGCAGGGAGTATAAAGCATCGCCGACAATGCTGGCGGAAAATACAAGTCCGACGAGTCCCGGCGGCGCGAGATCGAGCGAGCGCGTGAAAGGTTGTCCACGGCTGCCTGTGTCTAATGGCATTTAGACGAAGGATAGAATGTTAACAATAGACGGAGCGTCGAGTATATCATCGCCGATGCATTCGAGCCTTCGATATAAATCGAACTTTACGACCACGGATATTTTCACGAGCCTCCGCTGGCACGTGTTTCGCAACTTATGAAAAGAGCCCTCGAAACTAAAGTTCACTTGCACGGAAACGTGGCCTGCGATCTACATGGATGTTGATCGCAATCTCTGTCCATTTCCCCTCCGTCGAATCAGAAAGCTACCGCTTTGCTGCGCGATTCTCGGATGAGCCGTGTAAATCCCGCAAATTGGAGATTTATCGAGCACCAAGGCGGTGGAAAGCGAGGCTCGCGTGGACAATTTCATCTGCGACTTACTTCCCGTTCCAAGGGACGCAATCTTGGCGACGACACGCGCTCCTGAAGCACGGCAACCCGCGCGGGACGTGCAATTAATTTAAGGTTCATCGGGGGCCATCCGGCTCGAGCTATAAAACCGAAGGTCGACTTTCTCTACCGCGAAGATAGTCGGCAGTTTCTACCAGGCCAGACGTATGAACGACGCTGGCCCTTCTAGCTTCTAAAATTACGACTCTCGGGGCTTAAAAGCTCGTTGAACCTCGACCGCGAGTAAGCCCACTCGATTTTCCAGCTCTCCCCCAACAACGCTGGCTCCCCAGCGGAGAAATTCCGTCCACTGTTCGATCGACAACGGCCGTTTGACAAAGCTGGAATAAAATGTATCCAGCGAGGCCCTCGCCGCCCCGGTATCGCTGTGGACTTGGAGTGCGCTCCAAGACAAAGGAGATCCGAGTCGGTGCCGTTTTAATTTTCTCCCTGAAAGAATCCCGACGTGCAACGGCCGGACAAAGGAATCGTTTTATGGAGGAGATCGGTGTTTAAGTAGTTTTCGCGGTGGAAACGCGACGGAGGGGTGTTGGAAACTAACTGAAACCACCGTGCCACTCGCGAATGCCACCGGTGGACGTCTTCGGAAAGTTCTTGGCCACGGTCTGGCCGGAATGCCGGCCGGAACTTTTCTCATTTGCCAGGCAGCGGGCGGCTTCTTCGCGCGGGAGCGAATTTCCCGGCGCAATTTCAACGATGCTTTTTCCGCGCGAGACCATTGGGAGAGAAAATCGAGCGAAATCAACGATCACCGTTGCTTCTTCTCGATCGGTGAAGAAACAGATGCGCCAGATAAAACTTTATCGTCGATAATTCGAATCTTCCTATACGTTATCTTGCTACGAAAGGCAGTGATAAAACCGCTCCAAGGTTCTTTTGTCGCAGGCCTGGACACGCGGATAATGCGATCCCCCCGCTGATGAATCGGAAAGTTGGGAGCTCTAACGAGGCGAGCTGCTGCCGCTGGAGCGGTATTGAAGCTCGGTTAATGGCGCCAATTAGCAACGGTTACCGAGAGGCCCGAGAGCCCGTGCTCGATGATGGCAATTTCGCCATGGTTACCCCGCTGGCATCGACGTAACAGCCACGAAAAAGAAGCTGTTTCCGCGCGAAACCGCCTTGCCCTTCTCCCCTACCGGCGCTCACGAGCCTCGCGGCGCTCCTCCATTCACGAATTGGAAGGGACTTTCAAAGGCTTTATGCACGCAAATTGCCATTGGCTGCTCTTCAAACGAGAGGCAACCCCTTTGTTTAAACGCCTGTTCCGCGGCTCTGAGGATCCTAACAGCTGGATACCCGGCGTTCCTTAGTAGAGAGACGAGCCGGGGCCACCAGCCCTCCGCAGCTCCGGGGCAAACTTTTCAAAAGCCCTCGACTCGCGCGCTGTTATGCTGATTCGATTCGATTCGACCCGATTCGATGCCCGGGGAAACGCGATTTCACCTGGCCGCGTGCCTCTCTGTTTGCACGATTCCGCTGCAAAGCACCGGGGGAACAGGTTGAACGATCGCGGAAAACTGCGGAACGTCTCGCTCCGCTGGTATACTGGTATACTTTTTCTATACTTACTCGGTGGTTTCGAGGTACTGGAAGACCCGGTAAACGGGACGTCGATACATGAAGAGATGGTCCTCGACACGCTCCACCATCATCCTAAAACCGCTTCATTCGAAACGGTGGGCCACTGATCACCACCCACTACTAGTCACTGTTCTCATCGGCGCACGATACGCGGCACTCGGCGGATGGCACGTTCGTGGAAGGGTTGGTGAACGAACGGAGCAAGAGGTGCCTCGCTATCGCATCGGTCCGAGGGAGAGAAATCGTGCTCCTCGAAGCAAACCGTTGCCTTCCTTCCGCTGTCGGTGCTCGTAGGATTTAGCAGTCCGCAGGATTCAATGGGATTCCGATGCTTCTTCCTCGTTCACCGGCGATGCTTCATCCCCCTTCGCTGCATCCGCTGCATCACCACTTCCGAATCGATACGTTGCCGGAAAATACGCAACGGACAGGTGGACACCGTGGACCCTGTCGTGCCTTCGCGTCGATTAACGAGCCACGAGCTTCGAGGACCGTCGAGCGCGCGGCTTTGTCACACAATTTCGACTATTCACCTCTCTATTGATCGATCGCTTCCCCCTATTGCTCGGCGAACCTGAAGAACAGCGGCGGGTTCAGAACAGCTATCCATACCTCGGATAATTATTTCCGAAGCTCTTTCCACCACCACCCACTGCAAAGGTGTGCCTAACGAGACTCTTCAAAACTTTTGCAAACTGGAGTTTGGCAGGTGTTATTGCCCGAGGTGTTCCTCGCGAGTTTCCCTTTGGAAAAGTGTTGCTAACTCAGTCAGTAGTCGAAGCAAGTATCGGCACTGGCGCAGCGGGGTTCGCAACACTTTCTCAAGGGTCAATCTCGAGTTACTGTTCCTTATCGCTGAGCGTGGCGGGAAGACGCGACCCCTTATCAGCGACCCTCTTCGTCTTCTGGCGCATCGGAAGCCAGTGACGGCTGGTTCGCGAGTCACTTCCACCGATAAGAATCTCGCGTGCGGTTGTCTATACGTATGGACAGACCTAACCTATCCCAAACGCTCGGGGCACCGCCTAAGCCTGGCTGCAGTCCCTGCAGGGCCGACCACCGCAACGTTACCGTGGTCATCAACCCCTATGCGCCGCGTAAATTCCGCTGGACGGAACGTAAACACGGAACACTTCCGGCGAGGTGTCGGATGCCCGGGGCTCTATCTCGCCGAGATACGGTATGTAGAGCGGGAATTAATGAAGTACACGAAGCGAAGGTGCCTTGGACAGGTGTCGCGGAAGGGTGCACGAGGAATAGGTCACTGATTTTCAATGAGATGTTGCGCACAGACAGCGCAAACAGAAGTAACGAGAGTGGAGGAAGAATGCTGCTCGAAGGCAAGTCCTGTCCACGTGCACCGGGTAAATTTAATTCACGAAAAAAGGACCCCGCGACTCCCGGCAAGGTATGCAACCTATTTCAAGATGGACACCACCCACGACTGTCTGCAGTCTCCGCTGGGCCGACCACCGCAGTGTTATATTCCCGTTGGTGTGGTAATTAGTCTGCCGAGGCACGCAAATGTTGCGCGATACGTTCCCTCCGCTGCCCCGTGAAAAGACACAGTTGGGCAATGCGCAATGAAGAGCACTGGAATCAATGAAACTCGAGGGGATCTTGCGACACCGAGCGATTATTAGATTAATCGTTTAGAGCTCGAGGGAACGGAGCAGCGTTGCATAATGAACGGCCGGGGGAGCGGCGTATTTCATCAGGGACGGCCACCAGTAATCGTGCATAAATATTCGTGAGCGTGCTCTTCGGCTTACAGAAACAGCCGGCTCGCAGGAGATCGGCCGGCCGATCTTCCTAGGAGGCTGTAAACTCGCGTATCCCCGTCGATCCTAGGAAGCCGGGGCACGGAGAATAAGAGCGTTCCTAAAATTATACGATTCTACAGGCCAGTGAACCCTCGTGAAACTTTAAGACTCCGTCTGCCGCGTGGAGACTTGAAAACGAGCAAATAAAACGAGCGACTCCCCCTGCTCGAGACGAAGCACGAGCACGCTGACAGTATGGTCGAGAAACCGCGAGGCAAACTTTCCCGAAACTACTATTTAAACGAACGCACCGGGCAGGAGGGGGTAGCTGAGTTTGCACGAAAAATCCAGTGAGAACGAGATAGATGAGAATGTGTAGCGGCGTCCCACAAAGGGATCTCTACGTTGGCTGGATTTCGCGGAACGTAGCCGTTCGTGTCGCTGACCGAATCAAGGTCGTGCAACCTTGACACGGCGCTTCGAAATCTTCCTCCTCTCCTCGTCACCCACCCACTAATTCGTACTTCACCTTCAGCTACTTGCTGCCGCGTACGCGGCCGATACTGCTCCCCCGAAACTCTCCGCACCTCGAGCACTGGATCCTAGGACTCCACCGAGAAACAACCCCTCTGTACCTCCTTGGACCGGTTGCTCTCGCCCTCGTAGCTAGTTCCCCTGCGCTTTAGCTCCGCGAGGCTCGGGAACCGGTTCACTGTTCGCGCACTGTGTGACTGCTAGCCGCGACACTGAGCGGGGCACAGGGGTGGCTGGACGAGGAGGGTGCACTCGGGGGACTAGGCGCAGGTCGAAGGACACGGGCTCGTTGGAAGCGGCGAGCCCGTGAAAAGTCCGTTCGGTTCGGCTGACCTTGGCTGGGGTGTCGGTGTTACGCGAGCGAGCGATTGCAGGGTGGGCGCAGGACACAGGGGGGTGGTTAGTACGGAAGCCGGAGGATCGAAAACTAGCGCCTAGCAACAGCGTGTCGCGGGAACGACGCGCGTTCGTCGTCTCCTCGGTTGCGTCAGGTATACGTTTTGCCGGTTCAAGGGGAGCAGGCGCTTTGCTGGGTGCGGCAGGCTGCGCCGCGACGCCTGGCGTCCTTCCCCCGCTGCCAGGGAGAGAAAGAGAGAGAGAGAGTGACTGCCTACCCTCTCTCTCTCTCTGCCGCGTCGAGGCCTCTCTCCCTTCGTCCCTGTCTGCCGGCCGCCCTCGGTTCGTCGGCCGCCTACCCTCGATCCTGACACGGCTCGCAACCCCCCGACACGCGCACACCGGCACACGTACACGGGGCCAGGGGCGAAGTTAACGTCCGATCGCGCCGGGCCCCCCTGCGAGAACACGGCCACCGTCCATTACTGTATCCGTATTATTTAGCCGCGACGCACGGGCTTTTTGCCGGCCACCCGGCGCATTTGCATCGAGCAGAAACGCGCTCCTGCACGGGGATCCAGGCCTGCGTGGCCACGCAGGGGTAGCTTCCAGGAGACAGGCAGGGGCAATCGCGTCGTTGCGGTCGCGAGTAATCAATGCCGGGGCTGCAATTAGAATTGGGAGATCGTGTGCGCGTTGGCTGGCTGCACCCCGCAGCTTCTCGTTCAAAGAAACGGGCGAGCAATCCCTCGAGCTTTGGGGCGTCCCGCAACGCCCGGCCGTTACGAAAGGAACGACTTTCGAACAGGGTGGAATCGCTTGATACTAGATCGAGAGAGTGTTCTGTTTGTGCAGGAGCATGGATGCAGGTTGAAACTGGGGCAATACTGTAGAGGCTCGTACGTTCAGGAGGGTGACCTTTCGGTTTGGATCGCATTTTGTATGCAGTGGGGTGGGCTAAGGTGCCGGGAGGTAAGGGTAAGAGAGATCGTCCTCGAAACTTTAAATAGGAGCGGTGGTCGGGGGCGAGTACAATTTCAGCCGAGGAGAAAGAGCTGCCGGATATAAAGCGACAGAGTTCGTTACGGGTCCAGGAAATGTCACTGTCTAGGGGCATTCGAGTGTCCTCCGGTCGTGAAACTTTATAACTTTGTCCATCGCTCGCGGATGCCTCCCAGAAGCAAGCGCACCTGGAAGGGGCACTCGCGATTCCGCGCGAGTTAACGGCGCGTAATTCGCCGGCAGACGGCCGACGAAATATCAGCCAAGAAAGTTGAAACGCTTGCCAGCGGTGGCCGCGAGTTCATTTGCAGCCCTGGACCATGAGAATCTCCTGCCATTTGCGAGATTAGTTTCGCAGTTGGCCGAACTGTCCGGAATCAATTCCGCCGAGCGTTTCAACATCGTTCCGTGGAAACGACTCGCAGCATTTTCGCTGGTCACGATGACTCTATCCCGCGTGAGAATGCACCCTCCCGTGGAAGAACGCTCGGAATCGACGCCTCCTGGAGAGGCCAGTTAACGCGGCGACCGCGGCGTGCCTCGGCACCGCGTGTAATCGAGCAAATTAATTTGTTAACTCGATTACCACAGCGCGCAGCGGCTGGTCGCAGGACGCTGTCGAATAATCGGAGCTCGAGGGCGTCGCTTCCTCCCGACTATCTGGCCAGCCTGCTCCTCAACGTTACTCCCGAAATTATCTCGACAGCCTTGTAAACATCGGACAGGACCCAGGCGGTCGTGTTTTAACGACGTCTGCGAACGGGCTGAGAAAACAATCCTAACCCTTCCCCGGACCAGCTAATTCGCCCGTCTATTTTCACGAACAACGCGATAACAAGAGGTCCACGCGATATCGAGTGGCTGCCAGCTCTAGCTTCGACCCTGATAACTACCCTCGAGAGCTGCTCGCCGGAATAGCCACAGCCCCGGTTCGAGCCTATGCACCGCGTACACAACCCTCCCTGCTGCTTCCGCTGCTATATACGAATGGAATATTCAACCGCGATCTATACACGCGTAGCCAGGGACCAGGGAGCTCTTCAAAGTCGCCCGGCTATACCTATGTTGTCCACGTGCACGCCGGCGAATTTGGCCAACTGGAACTTCGTGCATATTGATCTGCCGGAAGCGCGGCGTAGGTGAAGATGACGCGATTTGGGGCTTTGCTCGAGTATTTTCGGCTTGGCTATTAAAAAATATTGAAAATCGAGGCTCTCGATTACGAGGATCAGTCTCGTCGCGCATGTGGGGTCGATTTAACGATCCGATGCGGTACGAGATTATCGCGTGGACAGATGCAATGCCCAGGTTTAATTAATCCTTTTTGTAGACAATTTAATTATCCCTGGATTCGCCTGTCGCGCAAGAGTAATGCTCTTGCCAGGGGTAAGCGAGCGGCGAAGTCGACTTACGGGAATCTGCTTCGCAAACACGTCCCTCAGCTTTTCAAAGAAACAATGGGGGATCGTTAATATTAAATTCCCAAGCAAGCGGAGGCAGCAACCGCGATGCTCGGCGAAAAGTTCGCCGGAGCCACTTGTCGCTCTAAATGGAACCGACGCCCTGAAATCAGTTCCCGGGAATCGGTGGGGGGTGCTTTGATTCTTCGCTGTCGCCGTAATATTCCGTCCAAATAACGTTTGCAGGGGCTCGATATCGGCGTGTCCCGGCGAGACGAGACAATTAAGGGGGGAATGGTGAAGCCGCAGCTCCGTTCGTCCTCCTCTATGATCCTAATTCGATTTATCCCATCGATTGCTGCATTATCCACGGACTAGAGGCGCTCCAAGGAAGTATCCGGAGGAATGGCGAGAGAGAGGACGGAAATACGTTTAAGATGCAATAAGTTCTGTTGAATTGGGGGAGAAAGAGGGGGTGGAGGAAGCAGGATTAATTCTTCTGCCTCCTCCTCCTCTTCTTTTGTTTGCAGTCGCGTGCACGGCCAGTCGATTCCCTGGAAATTGAAGTTTCCTCTGCGGCGCCGGCGGCGAACAACAGACGACAGGAAGAATTCGTAGGTTTCGATACCGTCGCTGGTATCCCAGAATTCCCGGCACGTACGTAATCTTGACGCGCCTGCATCCTGTACGACAACTTCGATTCGGAATAATACCGCGGGGAAAAATGACGTCGGGGAGGCACGATCGATCCCCCAGCCTCGCCAAGAATTTCCATTCCACGATAAAGAGGAGAATTTTCTCGCGCCCGGAGAGAGGGACTTGGTCGAGTGGGACGCGGCAGGGTATGTACACCTCTTCCAGCGAGCTGATAGTTTAATTTCGGCGAAACGGCGGTGCCAGGGGTGTAAGGGTGCGCATCATCGGTGCCCCTCGAGCTTCAACCCTCGTTTCACCCTCAGATACCCCTGATGATACGTGCTCGGACAAAAAGGGATCCTCTCTCCCTCTGCGTGTATATACGTATACATCCCCGATGCAAATTAACGTGCGGCGAGAGGGCACACTTTTCTCCGTCTCTCGACCGACCCCTCGCCGGGCCTGCCGGCTCTCAGCCCGTGTCCATTCGTCTCCTTCTCTTTGGATCGGGTTCGTGAGAACGTTGAATTATCGATCCGTGGTCGGCTCGGAGGCTTCGTCGCTGACAGCTGCCGGGCGGTTTGACGAGAGGAAGGAATTCGCCCTTTAAAACAGCTGGAAGAATCGCGGAGGAGGAAGTTTCCAACGGCCGATCGACTCGGGGGTGGAGGACGCGACACGAACGAGAACCCTTGGGCGACGTTGATTGAGAAGATATCGTGCGACATTAACCCATTTATAAAGACTAATTTCAACCCCTTGCGTAATCACGACTCGTCTGGAGAGTCGGTATATAGGAGTCTTTAACGCATTCACCGAGTGCTACTAGGTTTCGAGCGTCTACCAAGCGTCCCATCCCACGAGGGGTGCATGACGAGCGCTCCTCGAGCGGAGCATGGTTCCCCGGCAGCGAATTTTTCCACCGAAGAGTTTCCCTGGGTAATTACACGAGTGGCTGCACAGGTCGGCCTTGAACTTCGAACCACCGAGCGCCGACACGGTAGAACGTAGGCATTAGTCGCGGCGCGGCGACGGAACGCGCTCGAGGAGGCGATATACACGCCATCCGGTCTGCGGTCGACAATGCGTCGCGATTCCCCGTTCCGCAGCCACGCGTTCTCTTATCGTTCTAATTATCGTCCGCGTTTTTCCTGCCCGGCCCGTTCGTTTTATTATTACACCGGGAACAGGGCACGGGGAGAAGACGAGATGGAGAGCCACGAGAGACATTGGTCCTTATATATATTATGTCCCAATATGTATGGTAAAAATTTAAATTTATTAAAAATTTCTTCTGACCCTCTCAGAAGCTTCCAAATAGTTTAAAAGAATTTCGATTAAAATTTTATTAAAATATAAATATAATATACTAAATAAAATTTATTATATATCAAAATATACAAATAAAAAACACGGAGATATTTTTTTGTCAAATAGAATATTTTAAGAGAGTAAGACAAAAACATATTTTAAAGTTGAAATATAAGGACCACCCTAATGTACACCGTGGTACCGTAAAAATTCCCCCGCACATCTGAGTGCCCGTTATCACTCGCTAATTGGCCGAGGAGCTCCACGGATTCTCGACATCAACCCACGGATCATTAATTTTTTCCGCGAAGCGATAGCAGTTGGTTCTTTACTAGACCGCCTGACCTGTAACGTTATATTATCGCGGCCGGCGATAACGCCACTCGCGAATTTACGAACCGCGTCAAGTGTTACGGGGGATTATGAAACGGCGACGTATAGATCCAGCGGGCCGAGATCGACCAGCATTGTGGATGGAGATAAAAAGAGAGGTCTTCCTAGTGGCTGTCGGGTGGACGCCTCGATAGCACAGATGATAAGCGCGCGCGGTGTATCGCGTAAGAGCAGAGGCGGCCCGTTGTTCCCGTTGCGCACGCCGCGAGGAATAATGCGAACCGGGGCGTAAATACAACGAGCCGATAGATCGCCGCGTAACCGTCCACGGACAAAAGTATCTCCAAGTTCATCGAACTAGCCGCGTTACGCGGCCTGACGATACCGGCCGTAACAATGGGCAGCGCGCGTTCGCCCCATTGAAAATGCGCGATGCGCGATGCCCGGCACCGGCACCGGCTGCACGCACGAGCACTTTCACGCGAGCACGCTTTCCACAGGTCACGTGCCACCGCGAGGGCCGCTTTCCTCGTTTCCTGGAGGGAGCACCGTGCCACCGGGGACCACCGAATTGGCTACGACGTCCGATGGGCTGATCTACTTTGGGGTCCGAGTTGGAGAGAAGACTCAGGGAGTGGTATTAGGATTCTAGAATTCTTTCTCTCTAGAAGGCTCCATTTGTAATAGGCCCGAAGGCAAGAGACTTTCAGATCGATGAAATGAAAGAGGATCAGCGGAGATAAGATCGTCAGACCGTTACCGGTATCTCCGATCGATGGCCAAGGTGTATCCAGCGGCCATAAACGACGCTGGATGCCATATCGCGGTACTTCCGGTCACCGTACACACCGCCATGCCGTGAGAGGAAGGTGCATAGCGGTGGTTTTGAAAAAGGTGTACGTGCTATCTCGCAGCTGCGCCCTCATAATTATGCGCCGGGCATATTCGGCGAGTGACGACGGCGACGGCGGTCTAACGCGCATCGAATTCTACTCCCTTTCCTTTTTCGATCTGCCCATCGCCAGGCCATTCGAGGCACCTCACCAACTCTTCCTTACTCCGCAGCGTTTCGCCGCGATGCCGAGACGAACACTGGCCTCGACTATCTCAGAGGACGGATGTATATAGGGTAAACCAACCAGTGAATGACCGAATTGTTGAATTTATGGACCGTGAGATTAATACTTGATATATATTTATGTATAACAACAAAATAACTGTTGAAATTGCATTTAAATTTATTTTCCTTGAAATTTCTATAAAAATAATTACTTATTCTTATCGTAATTTAAAAAAAAAACGATTATAAAATACAAAACGTGTAGAATCCCAGTAAATAACCGCATATTTTTAATAAGAATTCTAGTTATTAATGTTTGCTTAATACGCGTAAATAAAAATATGTGATATTAAAAGGGCATAAATTTATAATTGATATTTCTTTGCTTAATGGTCATGCACTGGTATGCGGTCAATTACTGGTTGGTTTACTCTCCACGCCTTTGACTTCGATCGCCACGAACAAGTCCCTCCCGTTTAATCGAAAGAAGCACTGGTGGAACAGAGGGGAACGGAGAAGGAGGAGAACGCTCGCAGAGGGAACAGAGACATCAATGACGTCGCGATCGTATCCGCGGATCGAGTATAAACGGTTTCACGTGCATCCCCAGTCACTTCCCCGGAGGCTGGCCCGCCTGGGTCGCGATTCACTGCGGGGTGTCTTCGTTTTGTTACGAATTTAGCCGACTGCACCCGTCCGTCTGGCCGCGAGCTTCGGCGGAACAAAGAGTCGACGGCGGCGTTTTTCCGCCGGCTCGTTAATCGCCGGCGATTTCGCGTCTCGCGAGGCGAGCTTCCTCGGAAACGTGGCCGTTATCCGACCGCTCGCGCTCCTTCCTTTTTGCTACGGATTTAGAAGCGCGCAAAAGCGAGCAGCAGAAACGTCGGGCGCAGGGGAGAGGCGTGGCCGGTCCTCGCGCGTTATCTGCAGGAAATAACGCGGCTCCCGATCATCGCTGCGCGAGAATGATTACCCGGAATGGGGCCCGCGCGACCGAGTCCCGTGGAACGCGCAAAACGTCGATACCACCGCGTGGAATGGCGAACAAACGCGCGGTGCATCCGCTCGGAACACGCCTGGCATCGGAACGACGCGTCGAGACTTTCTGGTCGGCCCGGCACGGTGGTCGTTTAGAAAATAGGCGCGCACATTCGCGTCGACCAGACGATCGATGCAAATCGGATGCACATACGCGAGGCACCGTCGTATCACCTACCACCGCGTCCAGTTGCGCCTCGTACTACGTTTTAATGATACGGAGGATACTAAAAGCGAGGACGATAAAAATCCTGGCGGTTCGCGTGGCCGTGTTCCTTTGCGAGCGTGTATCGATATCCGCGCCGCTTATAATTGGGCGCGCACGGACGCGAGCGAGCTCGTCGACGCGTGAACACACGCGCGGCCGCTGCACAGCGCGTGTATCTCGTCGACGTAGGATACGCAGAAGCCACGACCACAGAGACAAGAAGCTCGTGTATATAAATAGCTAGTTAGGGTCGATGGACAGGCTAAAGAGGCGAACGCGAATCGTGAGAGCGAGAATTCATTCACCTGCACCGGCGATCAGCGGGATCGACGATGCTGGACGATGGTAACCGCCTCCTCTCCCATTCGGTAGAATTCAGTGTCAAGTATTATTGAATTCTACTTCGACCCTGTTTCCTGGATGAAAATAAAATTTACGTGGCTCTGCTTTACCAAACAGAGGTTGGAGAATAATTTTACCTACTTTCTCGAGTCGAAGAGCAATGAATATCGAGGAGAGAAGCTGAAAGTATAGCCAGTCGGGTGCCTCGTCGCGATTAAAAGTCAAAAATACGTGAAGGGTGCTGGCGTTTCAGGCTCGTCCGCGTGTTTATCGCCGCGGAGAATATTTTCGCCCGGGAATCTTTCTACCTGGAACGTTCGGTGAATCACCGTTCGGACAGATGGATGGTTAGAAGTCTAATAGCCTCGGCATAGCGTCATAAAGAGGGTTTGCTAGACGCGTGGGAGGGATCGTGGTGCTATGAAAAGTGTCCTCTTTCATTAGAGGAATGCTATGCAAGCGGAGTAGAGAAGACTTCCGTGCGATTGCTCGAAAGAATGTACCCACGTGCGAGGAGCCCGGTATCGAAGCCACGCGACAGCTTCGGGAGGCGCGAGGAAGAAAAAGAACGAAGCGTTTCGGTGTCTCGGATCTCGAAGCACGGGTCGATCGAGTGATCTCGTCATCGGGCTATGCCTCGAATTCCCGTTAGACGCTCGAACGATCTCCGTCGTCCACCGCGAACTTCCGAAGTCCCTGGGATGTCGTGGGTGTGCAGAGGCGAGCGAGGAGACACCTCGATCGAGTGTCCTCCAACTGCAGGGCGTTCTCGATTGTCTCGGCCGCGTGTCAGGCGCGTCGGAAAAGCGGGACGCGTTCAACGAACACGCTTTTCACCGAGCACCGATGTAGGTACGTCGGGCTGGGTGCCATTGTGCTCGGTTGAAACGCGAGCAAACAGTTGGCCGCGCCGGCAAAAGTTCGCCCGCGACAGAGAGCGGCGATAAGGCGACGGGGAAGCGGCGTTTTATCGAAAATCAGACGACCAGTCATCGAGCGACGCGGAAAAAGGCGAGCTGCCTTCGCACCGGCAATGCCACGGAAATCGAGTGGGCCGTTATCGCGCGGAAAGGAAAGTGTCCCGAGGATGAAACAGCGGCGATTGCGTCGCCAGCGGACACGCGCGATCATACATATTCGGCCCGATGTTCCAACGACGCGACGCGTCACATCTCCGTGCTATTGCTTCACACCGAATTAACACCACTTTGTGCGGCTTCGGGCGGCGACCAAGTGGGTATAAAGGGCTGGTAAAAATACGACGATTATTTTCGGAGCGGCTGGTGGAAGAGGGTTGCTGCGATCGCGGGGAGAACTCCCTGTGCACGGTCTTCGAGCTCAAGCGGTATTAATTTTCAGCTACTTCCCGCCACGCTACTTTGAACGGAGAGGATCCGCTCCAATTGCCGTGTGCAATTTTTCCAATCACTATCGATCGGTGTACTAGATTCTAGACTCTAGACGATCGTCGTGATCTGTTCACTAAATCGACTGCAACTCTAGCCAGCAGACTTGCGACCACTCACAGTATCGTTTACCTCCTGACGATCCGTTCCCGACGCGGTTGAGTCGCGCACAGATACTGTCACCAACCACCACTGCTCCCTTATCGCACGCCCTGGCGGAAGGTTCCGCGTAATCGGCGCGGCACGCTCCGAGATCGCGACGGTCGATCAACGCCCGTCGATGGAGAACCGTCGAGATAACTCGGGGGTGGTGGGTGTCGATCGCGAGCCGAGGGTGTAAGCACCGTTTCTTACGCGTCCTCGATGCAAGCAGCCTTGCAGCAAGCCAGCGACTGTCTCTTCCCTGAGAGAGAAGCTACCGTGTCGCTCGCACACGCACTACTCGCTCACGCGCTACCCTCTCTCTCTCCGACACGCTGCGTCTCCCCCCATGACACACCGACAGCTTGCCATCGCCGTTTCCCTCGCACTCATGCGCACCAGTCATCCACTTCTCTCGCTCCCTCCGTTTACCCCCTCCTCCAAGGAAACCACGCTACTCCCTCTCTCATTAACGTCATTAGCGCACATTTCTCTACATTCCTGCGTTCATCTCTTCCCTTTCGACCCTTCGATTACCATCTCGCCCGAACAGAACGAGGGTCGTCCACGCCAACGATCCTCCGCTATCGCGGGGGTGACGCGACGACCTTCCGACAGGTGCGTCGGCGTCTCGAGAACAAGCTCGCGGCACGTGCTTGGTGTCCCGATAGCTGGAGTTCAATCGATGTTGAAGATAAGCTGTTTCAGGCATATCGGCCTTCAAAGGGGGTGCGGTTTGGTTATCTAAGGGAAGCTTGCAAGCGGGTTGCTAGGAAGAGTCCTCCGCTGGACGCAACCCACCCTTTTTTTGTTGCGAGAGACTTAATATTGATCGCGACTCCCGCGAGCATGGGAAACGCAAATATTTGACGGTGATCCCCTGGGTGAATTGAAATTCCCGGATGAAGTCCAGTGGAAAACGGAAGGATTATCCGCGATGGAGTGAATCGCCATCCCCCTGCAGCTGGAGGACTCCGGAGTGCGCGTTCCCTCTTTCCCGCGGTGGAAACTCGAAAAAGCGGGAACATCGAGGTAGATATAAACGGAAGAGGGTCCACGGTTGGACGGTTCGAGCGACGCGGGGCTCTATTGTCATGCGAAACCCGAAGGGGGCTTTTTTACGAGCGCAGGGCTAACGTCAAGCAGTCACGTCCGCGCCTCACCCCCGGCTCCGCGGACATTAAATTCACCTACGAACTCCGCAGCGTCCTTTTTCATTTGCACAGCGGCCGTTGGAATAAGATGGATGGCCGCGTCAGAATCGTTCGTACTTTTACGCTCCCTTAAATCTACGAGCCTCGATACACCCGCATAGCCACGGAAACATAATGAATTATCTTTGGCGCGAGTGAATCGATCCCCACCTAGGCACGCCCAATAATTCAGGCAGGAAAGAAAGGACGAAAACGGTCACGTGAGACCATCAACCCTCGTGCATACCGGGGTTAAAATCGTTGGACACGCGACGAGAGTCAAGCGTGTAACGGGGCGTTCGTGATCGGACCTGTTCCCTGTAATTAGGTTACGGTAGTCGAAAGGAGTGTCCAGGGAAAGAAGTTGGACGACAGAGTGAATGCCAGAAAGATTATGTGGGTACCTACTCTCTAAACCGAGATTAATTGTTATTCTTCTGTTACCCTCCCCGCGTTCTTTCGATTTGAAGGAAGCGTTAGCTGTTGACTCTCAGGGCTACCGAACCCGAAGTACCGCGAGGACCACCCCAGCCAGGAAATGTAACGAAAGAAGACAGTATTTGCAGAGCACCGGGATCGCAAACAGGACCAATTGCAGGCAAGCTCGGTGGCTCAAACATCAAACAAAGCTCGAACAGCGGTATCCAAGGAGTATGGACAAACAGCCAGCGTTTCCTTCGCGCTGACTCGTTACTGGGATCGATGGAGCCGCGCAATCTCCATTGGAAGAATCATAAATCCCTCGAGAGCGCGGCAGAAAATTATCGCCGATTCCCTTCTGCATACACAGAGCCGGGATTCGCCCGCGTCTCTTGAAAGGCCGGCAAAAAGGGAGAACGGTGGAGGCGCGAAGGGAATTGAGTCTGCTAGGAGCAGACCACACGCGTGCGCCTAACGTAACCGATGGCGAGGAGACAAAAGCCGAGGGGAAAGAAAAGCAGCGTGTCACCGTGTCTTCCTCTTCTCCTCTCCGCTTCTTTCGCCGCCGGTTTCTCCCCTGCCGGGGCTCGTCTACTCGCCTCGTCCCATGGAAACTCCATGTTTGCCACCGCGTGTCGACACAGCTGCGGGGCGACGCTTACAGACTCCAACGCGATCAGCAATGGAAATGACTAGCAACGAGCCCGCCTCGTTAACGCTCTATTTTACCCGACGCCGCTCGACGATTAATATTTATGCCTGCCTTTTTACGCGAGCACGATCGCAAAAACCTCCGGAAGCCGCGTCGAACGGCGCGTGATCACAGATACTAGGTGGCTTTAGAGCCCGAGACATTGCTGTTTAACGAGGCAAAGAGTTGTCTCGCAGTTTTGGCACACTTTGGTGGTTTTAGAAAAATACGCAAGAGCAGGGAGAGCATAGCCTAATTACTGTTTGGAATTTTCGCGGCGGTGAATCGCCAGCTAGATAACGCGAAGCCAGAGGTGCCAGGAATCGTTTAATCCGAGACGCGTGGAAGCTGGTCACGTCCGTATCATAAACCCGGTTCACGTCGGTGTCCTTAGCGCGGCGCGGTGCCTCTGGACGAGAGAAGAAGACGAATCAATTGAAATTCATTAAAGTTGAAGCTTATAAACCGTGATCCCCGTGGCTGGCAGTTAGCAAAGAGGCCCCGTTAGTTTATCGTGATTCCGATCGGCTATTAGCCGCTTGAGAATTCTTAATTCTCGAACAATGAGTGCCGCCGCGACGATCTTCTCTCTCTCTTCGAGGATCCCACAATAGTGGCCGCGGTTGAGTCACCGCGTATAAAACCACCACCCACGATAGAGCCGCGTGTAACGGTGACAAGAGAGAAGTAGGAAAAGTAGGCGGAGGAGGAAGAAACGAATACGAAGACGACGGTTTGCCCGCCGCGGCGCGAGCACTTTACGCCAATTTGCGGGCTCGGGCGTGCTGAAAAGGATGTTCCTGATAATATGGAAAACGTTGAACTCCGCGGTATAAGGTCAACCGAGTTCGCCGTTCCGCGGGGCTGGCACACAATGGCTAATAGTATCGCGACCCCCGCCAGAAGAAAAGCCGCCGCGAGACCCAGACATCCGTTTGCTCGCGGAAAGTTCGCTGATGAAACTACCGTAATTGCCTGGTAACTGGATTTCTGGACGAGCGAAACGAATCGCGGCTGCAACGCCCGCTTTCTGCCTTCTTCCGTAAAATTGTCTACGGTCGAGTGCGAGGGATTCCGTGCTTCTACAGTTCTAGGCTGGACGAGTCTGGCCGTCTCCGAGCTGCTCTTTTTATCTCGTCAGGGGAAAAGTGTTGCCCAGACTTTGCGAGGCTGCCAGCAGCTTACGCGGCAGCTTGTGCCGCTTCTACGGACCAATCGCCTGTTTCAGGCTGGTGCTGCTTCAGCGATGTCGGAGGAACGTGTCCTGCGGTGGGCAATATAGCCGAGGAATGTCTCGGGCGATTGTTTTGGGGTCTTTTGGTCGGTTGTTTGGAGCTGGAGGAGTCGCGGACGCTCGATCGTCAGGCTGAGATAGAGAAGGAGAGCGTGGAAAACGGGAAAAAGGAAGTACCCCTCGGTGGTTACGCCAAGGAGGACTGAGCGTGGCTTGAATAGTCGCAAGACTGGTCGCGTCTCCGTCCCCCGTTTTTCCGTCGTTTCACGAGTCGCGGGACTGAACTCCGAGGTGCGAGGGCAAGACATTTCGAGAGGCGTCGGAGGAAAACTTCGCGAGCTTCGAGAGGAATGGAAAGTTAAGGACTCTTTTGTCGGGTAACGACGAAAGAAGAAGTTTGTTGGCTGCGTCGAATGGGAGGAAATTGGAGGCTAACTGTGGCGTGGCGATTCGATGGAGCCGATTAGTGTATCGGGAGGTAGACCGTGGAAATTCACGTAGCGTTGATTAACGAGACCTGTAATTAATCGGTCTTATATCTCACGGGCCTCGGGCCGGAAAAGAGAAACGCGAATCCTTGTAGTTCTATCGGGAAGCAGCGTTAATTACCGTGGTAAAATTACTGATATCATCTCGGTAATCCGGTTAAGACATACCGCCGACTGCTGCCGCGGCAAATTATTCCTCCACCGGAAGCTCTCAGGGAGCGCTTCGCGTTTCACGTTTGTCGTCCCGTGTGCTTTCGACCGTTTCACCACCGCAACCTGTCTATCGGGGAAACTGTTAACGATCCTCGTCTCCACCATCGCTCTTCTTCGACGGTTCAGTCTCCTCCACTTACGGCTCGAGATTAACTTCCAAGATCGTGCGCCTTACGAGAATATACCGCGTATACTTCGAACAATTAACATTTCATGCGGGAACGATCTAGATCTCGTTCTCCTCCGAGAGCCACTCAGCTTAGAGGCCTTGAGAGGCCAGTGGATTTCGCTGCAACTGCAGTTAGGAGCACGTTAACGCAATTAGAGTCGTAAAAAAAAGCGTCGTCCCTGACTGGGAGGTCGTAATTAACAGCCGTGATTTATCATATCGGGACGCTACAAAAGATCCCGAAATTTAAGACGACCTAACCGCCTTATCGCGCTGAACAGTAGAGGCAAAGGACTAGCGGATAAGATAAAGGCGTATCGCCAAGGATAAACAGTGAGCCACGACAATGGTAGCCGTGCACCCTGGAGCTTCCGGTTTCATGGGGCAGGAAAATAAAGCGTCCCGGTGCACTCCTTTGCGACGTCGAGATAACGACGCGCGTTCGTAAACGCGTTCTTATCGGGCGGCCCGAAATCGGGGAGATGAAAAAAAGAGGGTGAAAAGGGCAGGAAGAGTGGAAGGCGGGAAGCCGACAACGATGACGAGCTGCCTCCTTCATCGCGATCCTTCATTCCAGTCGATCGATTTAGGCTGGAGGACAATCGCGTGACCGGAAGCGAATGAGAACCGCCCGCCGCGCCGCGATCCACGTAGGCGTAGTACCGTGTTTCCAGTTTGTACGAGACTCGTCCCGTAATTCTGTCGCCGATAAGGAAACCTCGGAGTATGAAACGTGCGCAAAAATCCCTGCATAAAAGCTCCTTCTGCGATTGCCAAAAGTAATCTGTAGTCAGTACTAGCGAGTTTCGGTGGCTGAATGTAACAGATCCTTCCGTGGATCTAGAAATTCTGCAGAGGTCTAATTCCCAAGAGCAGGGGATACTGCTTTCAGAGCGATTTGAAAGCGGTCTAGTAGAAAGAAGGCGACAGAACCGGGGGCACGAAGTTTCGATTACGTGCGCTACAAGTTTGCAGAGCATGCGCCATTAACTGGCCGAAAACGGCGGAGAGGGATCGATGGTGGATATCGCGCAAGAAAAATTCGCTGAACGCGCAACGTTCCGCGTGCCATTTTTCACGCGCCTCGAAAGGGGACGTCTCCCCCCGCGTCTGATGGAAATCGTGCTCGGGGAAACACGCCACCCATTTTCCCATTATTACTGGCCCGTGTTTCCTTTAAACGGGCCAACAAAGGAATCTCATCGCGACACAATGCCACGGTCTAAGGGAGATTTATCTCTCCGCTGGCCGCCTCGGTGCACGTACCATGAACTTGCACTGCGTTTGTGCGAGCGGAATGGGACACGCAAGGCCCTCCACCCCTTTTAATTCCATATTACCCTTCCCAAGAGAAAAAGGGGGAAAAAAAGTAAAGGGATTCGAGATCCGGCCCGAGGTCGACTCCCTCGACTTGCGGCTCAAGGCTGGAGCGTGTGACACGGCCATTAAAACACAATAGATCATTTCCAGCTGGGCCAGGTACGTAATTAAATACGTTATAAATGCGCACGGGAATCTCTAATCGACTTCCTCCGAGCTCCCGCCTCGCTTTTCGCCCCGATTGTCAAAGAGAACCGAACCATTTGAATTTTCGCGACGCGTTACCGCCACTTCAATCGTACGCTCGCGTAATCTCGCGTAATTGCAGTGTGTATTACGCGCGGAACGTTCCAGTTCGCTGGAACGGATCGAATTCTTCGTTCGACGGTGTTACATGATTGACTATCGAAGCACGACGGGAAACAGAGGGTATCCTCTCGTCGCAACGTAATACTCTTTATAGAGGGTGCCTCTAGGAATTCTACAATCAAGCTTTCCTTAAAAAAAATTCATTCAACGTAGCCCGGGGTGAATGGGTCACAAAGGACCGCATCAGTTGATTAAAAAAAACAATTACTGGCGACCTTACACTTGGGTGAATTTAATCAGCCGCGGCGGGTTATCGAGCGAGATTACGTAATTTCCTAAGAACAAGATCCTACGCGTTTCTTTCTCGTCCGTGAGATACCGAGGAAGGCTAACGTCGGTTGCATCGCTGTTTCCCTTCCCCGTCCTCAAGACTGTCATGGACAGACGCGCGGAGAAGGTGACGGCGAAAAAATAACACCGCGAGAGACCATCGCAAATTCGGGTGGATGTTTTCCACGGGCCCAGACAACAGTCGCCTCGCCGATCGATAAACTTAATTACGCCAGACGGGGACGTTCTTTCTCCGATCCCTAGAATCCTAAAACGAGCCTTCCTCGACCTCGTGAAAACAGTGCCACTGGTCACGTCATTCACGCGGGAGATACTGATAAGATAACGAAAGGTGGGTGAAGTAAACACGCTAGACCGAGATTCTGGGAGTCGGATTCTATCCGTGTATTACATGCATCATTCCCAAACACTCTTAATTCTTTCCCGGGGAAAGAATCATTGGAGCAACGCCGCGAGAAAAGATGGAGATAATCGGGGCACGATGCAAGAATTACTCTTGCCACTGTCTAGCAACGATAGCTCCGACTGCCAGTCGCACATACTCGATTCGAAGCTACGTTTTAATCTGTTTCGCGCATCGATACTGTTTCCTTGACATCTCCGCGAATTACGCAACACCTATTAATGTCTAGGACGACACCGTGGATTTCGAGAAGCAGAAAAGGAAGCGGCACGGGCAGCGTTCGGTGTGGTCGGTCGATGTTACAAATGCCATCGTCGAGGA
Organism: Andrena minutula; assembly: GCA_929113495.1. NCBI lineage: Eukaryota > Metazoa > Arthropoda > Insecta > Hymenoptera > Andrenidae > Andrena > Andrena minutula. The sequence continues at coordinate 884,036 of OV815996.1, read as the reverse complement.
AACGAAATTCGCGTTGTTGGCTGTTTCGTTTCGCCGACGTCTGATGCGCCAATACAGCCGAGGCACATCGAGTGAAAGTACCAGCGAAAAATGGGAAACGAAAACCGATTGGGAACGCGTGGACTTATTAATACATCGCGGATCAGAATGTTGGTTTCGGTGGAAGAGGATGGTGTCCTGCACAGGAGGTGACTCACACGAAGGCAGGAAGAAGGAAGCCCTTCCTCTCGCGTAACGATTATCTAAGGCGTCCGGTGTGCCATCCCGTCGCAGCATTTTATGTAACACGACTCGTGTAATCGCGATCCTCTTTCGCCGGCGTGACCGACACACAGGGAGGCTCAAAGATGGCCTCTCCTGTCGTTCGCTTATCAAACATTTACTGTATGCTGCTTTAAAACGTGCAGCTTCGATTTCGCTCGCACCACTGGCGAATATATCGATGGAGAATAGAGGAAAGTATAGCAGTGGGTACTCACGATAACGACGGGTGCCGCAATAGTCCAGCGATCCGCTTCGAGGCTCTCCCGTATCAGCGACAAATCCACCACCTGATCCCAAACTTCCTGAGATTGGGGCACACGTTGCACTGGCCGGGAACCGACTGTACACTTGTCCTATTTCCGCGGGGAACGAACGAAAGCGCCGCGTACGATTAAACGGCGACCGAGATGCCGTGTCCGGGGGAGGACCGAGTAAACAACACGCGAAACACCCGGGTCATCCGCGGATTCGATCGTTCGCGATCAGTTGTCGTAAACACTAGCCGCCATGCTCTCCCAGCACCTGTCAATATCAGCGCACGTCGCCGCCATCTTGCGGCAGTGACGCGGGCCGCGGTTCCCGGCGCCACCGAGCGGTTAATCGCGCAACTACTATGCCTTTTGTTCGCGTTATCCAGCGTAGTAAAGCTGAAATAACTGCTTTCCATTTAGCGACTGGAGTTCTGGAGGGATATTTATCTTCGGGGGATAACTGTTCGAAAACTGCTTCCTCTTTTACCTTAAAATATACGTATACAGTTTATTATTGACCATCGAAGCATGTGTTAGTGTCGATACAAAAAAACGATTGTCATGTTCGATAATAAATTAAGGATACGATGATAAGGAGGATAATTGTAATATGAACACACATCACATGTCAGGGGGGCAGATATAATGGCTAGATAGCTTTTCCTTACGATTAGAGTAGGGGTATGTTTCCGGGACTATGGTATTACCGTAGCAAACAGCGATAAACAAAATGATGCAAGGATGATGGGACACCTAATAGTAATAATAATACTACAATAAATAAGAATGATTTACCGGCGATAGTACTTGGGCGAAGAAGATATCGGAGGAGCTACTACGCAGGCGCACGGTCGGGTGTCTCGAAACACGCAGCACAGCCTAAAAGTATAATTTTATTTCCACATTCGCTGTTTATTTCTCTCGAATGGGTTAACTGCCTGTTTTAGAATGACCTGTATAGGGACTTGTGAATCCGTGGCTGGTCGAACGCGTAATCGCTCGAAATGTCGAGCACGTTCCGTTGAAAATTGGCGACGGCCCCGTGAAACTACAGTCTTGGTCCAATCGGTGATCGAGCAGGCGATCCGTGCGTGAATTCGTCGTCGAATCGGCCTTCGATTGCGCAAAATAATGAAATAAGAATCTCCGTTGCGGTCGATCAGCGGGCCTCATGCCCCGAGCTAAGCCAACGAGATGCTCGTTCCTCGACAAGTCGTTTAGTGATGAAATTCCGTACAGGTTTCGCGAGGTTCATCGAATTCCATTTCAAGACGAACTTAAGATTAATTCCTCGGCTCGCGGGCAAGATTATCTTACAGCAAGATCGCTCGACTCTTGAAGGAACATGCCCCGATTCGTTTTTTTCTGATTTTTTTGCTTTTAAAGAATGATCCGTCTTGAAATCGTCAACCTTCGAAGGAATACTTTGCGACAGAGATTTCGACGCAGTTGGGGATCGATGGATCTAGTACAGGTAATTCTTGGGCTCCTCGGTCGGCTGGCCGCAGACTCCGTGATACTTTTTCGTAACTAGGCTCCGACTGCGGCAATTCTCGATTTCCAGGAAACACTCGTTGCTGTAGGTCATGCCGTCTGTGCCGCATACAGGATCGTAGTAAGGGGGGCAGATCTTTTGGCAGCCGCGGAAGAGGAAGCCTTGAACGCACCTCTTCATCGGCACCACGTACACGTGTTTCCTAGACAGATTAAAAGGGGGAACGGGGATTCATTTGCTGTGTCGTCACTCCACTGGCCGGTGCCAGCTGAATCCAGTCCAGTCAGGATTCAAACCTCGAATAGCTGGCTCCTCTAATTCAGCTAGCCAGGCCGGTTGACAGATTATATCTATACTCCTCCCCGGGCTTAACGTTTGCAAATAGCTGCCACTTACGGGCGAAAGCGCGCAAACATCCCGAGGAGATGTAATTTCAAACACAATCGGCCGCTTACCCGCAATTGTCCCTCTTCATCTCGCACTCGTTGCGATAGAGCTTGTTGTCGGAACCGCAAACAAACTGCCGCTCCCCGCTGCAGATCTGGTTGCAGAGCGCGGTGGTGCGACAATGTTGTGCTGGAACTTGAACCACCCTCTGACCGCACGTCTCGCGCCGCAGATGGCAAAGGGACCTGAACACGAGCGAGTACACACATGACGCATCCGCGGAAACTGATTTCTCGGAGGTACAGGGCGCCGAGGGTCGAGAGAGTTCGAGGGCACCCTGGAGATCATCGTATACGTAGAACGATTGACGATCAAGCGGGCGAAGGACTCGAGCGAGGCGGACAGGACGGGGAAGATTCTCAGATGGTACGAGTCGGGTTAGAGGTTTGGGAATGCCTCGGGGCAGGCGGTCGCCGATTCGCTCGCCCTTAAATCGCAAGACTCTCGGCGCCGGACGTCCTGGAATCCAAATAACGCTGTTAATCACCGGTAAACGTTCCCGTCGCTTCCACAAACTGGTTCCTCGGGCACCTCGCTGCAGTCTTCGGGGCACTGTTCGGTCTCCTTCAAGGTCATGCACTCGCCGACGTGAGCCAATTGAATGCCCTTTCTGAAACGCGACCACGACGACAAGGGTTAATGCGTGATTGATATATCGCTAATGACCAGGGCGAACGGGATAAGACTGGCGGTAATTGCTTCCGTTACTAGCAATTACCAGCCTCCTTTATTTTTCCGAGGCTACTCGGGACGTCGAGATGGTCGAGTGAGTGGATCTAACGCGGGCAACGATCACTTACAGGCAGACCGCCACGTTCAGGTGACACTGGTTCGGATAAGTGTTGGCGTCGCTGCCGCACACTGGGTCCACGTCGCTGCCGCACCTCTGCTGCTGCTTCATGCACTTGGTCAGCCGGGGACGACACTTCTCGAACTCCACCACCGACACCTTTCTCCTCGCCTGCCTGCAAATATCCAAGCAACAACGATCATCGACCCACGATCATCCAGAACGACGAATGGAGAAACTCAATCGAGAACTGACCCGCAATTAATCATCTGCATCTCGCACTCGCTCCTGTACACGCTGCCGTCGGAGCCGCAGGTTGCCACTTCCGGCTCGCTGTTGCAGTCCAAAGGGCAGGCGTTCGGCTGGCTGCCGGATGTCCGCTCGTGCGATACGCAAAACGACATGGGCACCTCGTACACGTGCTTACTGAACGACGGAGCACGATGAGAGAAGGAAAAAGAGCCGGCGAGACGTCGCCGAGGATACGCGGCCACTTACCCGCAGTTCTTCGCTCGCATCTTGCAGGTGTTCGTGTAGAGGATGCCGTCGCTACCGCAGGCAGGCTTGGCCCCACGCCAGCAGGATTCACGGCAATGTCTCGTGGTCTGGCAGTGCTTTTTGTTCGTGCGCACGACGCCCTGCCTACGGTCCGAGGGAAAAGCAACGAATGGTATAAAATCGCTGGACCGATCCAGTTAGGTCTAATCGCGAAATGGAACTGGAGCAACAGCTGGACGAAGAAGCGGTAGGAAGAAGCGCCGGAACCCCATGGAAAGCAGGTGAACCAGAACACCAATTCCCATCTACTTACCCACAAGTTAGCAGCTTCATCTGGCACGTGGACTTGTAGACGTTGCCGTCGCTGCCGCAGATCGGCCCGTCGAGGGGCGCGAAGTCGCAGGACACCGGACAGTTCTCCCTGTGGGCGGAGATGTTGTTGCAGGGCCCCAGGTGGGACAGCTCGATGCCCACTCTGCAGACCTCGACCCTGAGCATGCACTTGTTGAGATAGGTGCGTCCGTCGGTGCCGCATACCGGATCCTGATCGCCTGGGCAACGATGCTCGCACTTGCTACCGGATGACCTCAGGCAGGCGGTTTTCTCCGTATTCACGGTCACGCCTGTGCAATTTGCGAACCACCGATAATTACCCCCCGATACGCTGGCCCCTCTGTGCAGCCCGGGCTCCGGACGAGTCACTCGAATGCGCGAAACGCACCGCGCTCGTTCTTAATAGATTATCATTAATGCCGCCCCGGGGAGTAGGATTTAAGATCCTTCCAGGCTACCAACGAGGGAACCAAGTGTCTCGAAGGCAGCCGCGATGCCCAGACCCCCGGATGGACGTTGTAAAGCGACCGTATAATCGGCCGTGAAGCTTGATGCGCGTACACGCTGTGCTGTACTGTGCTCGTAATTATTATGCTCAAAAGAGACTCACCTTTTCCACACATCTTCTTCCGCATTTCACACTGGGACGCGTAGATCACTCCGTCGCTACCGCACACCGGCTCTCCGCTCGGCGGACATATTCGGGGACACGCGCCGGTCGCGAAATCTGCACAGAAATCGTCATCGAAAGGATATTAATACCGTATGAGAAGGCGATTCATTGAAATGGGAATAGTTTAGCCTTTTCCTTCCAACCATCAACCCCGTGAATCGTAAAACGAAACAGCGTTTACTGTTACTTCAGTTTATTACGAGCCATCGAGACGAGCATGGCGTTGCCCAGTAAGCCAGCGGTCTCGGGTTAAGGTAATGACATAATCTTAATGATAGGGGAACGTCTACGAGGTGGGATGTGGAAGAGGCCAAGTAGAAACAGCGCGTAATGGACGGACGCGCTAGCTTGGTTGCGCTGAATTCTTCGAACGGTTTCCTATGGAAAACGATGCCCGCGGACAATTATCTTTACGCGACGAGTCATCGGAGGGTGAAAGATTAATATCAAAGAGCTATCGAAGCATTAAGCGGATAAATCCTTGCAGCGATATGCCGCGCGGAGAAGAGGATCTCCACGCGGAACTCGCACTTCGAGTCGTAAAGTATGAGATGTCTGAAAATGATGGAGGACGGGGGGAAGGGACGAGATCGCCCCGTCGCGATCTTTTTCAGGGAACCGTGTAACGTTAAAGCAGCAGATTCTGTCGAAACTTTAATTGCTTCCTGTTGACCCTCCTCGCGGATATCTGCGCGCGGCGCGGGCTGGTCTCGGTCCAGTGATCGCCGGGTCAACAGCACATGCACGCACACAGCCGGGATTTACTGTGGCCGTGTACGTGCGCCGGCTCGTCGCATAATGTGTAACAAATTATAAAATCGAAGGGTACAGTTAAAGATAGCAGAGGCGAGGCGCGGTCCACGATACCACGGGCACCGCATGGAAGCGCCCGGGGAATAATTTAACCGCGGCTCGATCACGCGACTAATCGCCGGCAGATGCACGCGGAACACAGCCCCGCGATATAATTCAGGCCCCGTTGCATCTCTAACCCGAGATAACGCCGGCTGCACGCGAAAAAGATGCTATCCACCGAGTGAACTCTCGGGCCGCGCCGCGCCGCGTCAAGCGAACAATACGATCTTAATGGACGATTAGTCCACTCCTCTCTCGCGACCCGATAATTTATCTACGATCGGAGTCACGCACTGTGAGGCGGAGGAGAGGAAAAAACCAATCCGCGATCATCTCCAACTCTCTGCTCTTGTTTCGCGTAACGATCGATACGGGCCTCCTCGGGATACAATTTGCTGGAATCTTCTTGCGATCGATGCCGTCCCTGCCCCCACTATGGGGCTCGATAATTCGCGGCTAGCTGAATCGGAGAATCTGCCCTCGAATTTACAAAGTGGACGAGATAGAACGATACGCATTGTAATACAGGGGACCGAGGCTCTTCCTGGCTGGCACGCACAAAGACGCCGCGAACCTCGCCTCCGTTACACCCCTTTTTCACCGCGTAATAATCGAGTTAGCCAGCTCCTTCCTGCTTCTTCGCGGGGATCCAGCGACGGCGGCACGCTAATAATCGAATACGAGGCGAGATAAGCGTTGGCCAGTCTCGCGAGCCTCCGTAATTACGCTGATTACGATTTATCGATCGCCTCGTCTCGGCCGCGTTACGTGCGTGCGTGTGGCGACGATATCTAAATTGAATTTCCTCCGAGCGTCTAGGCTGCCCGAGAGAAGAAGCTGCCTCGCGACGGTGGCAACGAGGATCGTCCAGACCGTTCCGAGGAGCGCCGCGCGAATTCTACCATCTGCGAATCCTATAGAGATAAGAGGCGAAGGAGGATGGAACGGAGGATCGCGGGGAAGAAAAGGTGGATCTAGAGGGGAACGATTACGACCCCCCCTGCATCGTTGGAACTCGCTGCAGCTATGTATTAGGTGGCTGAACACTCGAGCGAAGCGAGGGGAACGAGATGGAGAGGAGAGGAGCGGAGGAGTCGGATTCTTGGCCGAGCGGACGTCAGTTCGCCAAGTGGACGCGCGATTAGCGCGTTGACGGCCGACAGAAGGAGGTGTCCGTCACTCCCACGAGCGCGATTAAGTGAATCAATTATGCCAATAAGGGAGAACGTCTGGCCAGAGGGGAGGGCGCGGGGGGCGATTGGCGGACAATGCAGATCGAATTATATCCGCGCGCAGAACTCGTGCCTGCCCCGGCTCTCGCGCGTGCATGCAATGCGCGCGAGTGCACAATGGATGCACGCCACTTGAGGGAACGCAGGGAGAGCAGCGGAGAGAGGGTATGTGACAGGGAGAGAGGCGGAGAGAAATATGCGGGTCGGTGAACCACGGCAAGGATGCTGCTCCTTGGATTTTTGTCCACGAAACCGGGGCCCCGGCGACGGAGGTACACGGGGCGACTGCCACCGCGAGATCGATAACGGAGAGGTAAGGATCTGTTTAACGAACCGGAACGATTTGATACGAATAAGCCGCGGCTCATAAATAAAACGAACAATGTACCGGGGACCGGAGCGCTTGTTCCTGTTTCCCCGTGCCGCTATTCCCGGAGACACCGGCGGAAAAATGCCGGGTTAGATGGGCCGGATGGATGTTGCGGTTAGAGGCGCGCAACCGTCGGCGGGGCTCGCATGACGGGGCGCCCGATTCGAGGGGAAGATAATTAAGGGAGGATTCGTTGGCTAACGCCAACCGATACGCAACCTGCGAAGCAGATGAAAAATCCTTCCAGCTGGAAACGAGATACGTCTCGCGTGCCACCGCCAAGAATTCATCGCGCGAAAACCGGCAACGACGGTCCGCGAAATCGCCGCGGCCGCGGCTATCCAAGACACTCCGATTTAATTAACGATGCTACGATCGGGTACGTTACGTTCTCGGTAACAGATACGCGGACATTGCGAGCGCTGGAATACTCCTCAGAGTCCGTGCAAGTAGAATGAATGCCTCCGGTGGCCGAGGCGTAAATGATTAACAATGTACAGCTCAAGATGGATTATTTGAACCGCGGGTATCTCTAAAGTTATCGAGAAGGGATACTTTGGACGGTTCCTTTGCGAGCTGCACTTGACGCCGTGCTTGTTGCCCTCCGTGACAAATCTTTACGGCCCCGCGAAGAGAGCCACGCGATTCTAGGGAATCCACTCGGCGAAAGATCGCCTCCTGGGTGTATCGGTGCTCGTGACCGGTTCGAGGGAAGACAGAAAAGGTCGAGCAAAAGCGGGGACCAGTCGCAGCGTGAGTAATCCATTAATTCCGGCAAAGGATCTGGCCGCGCGCGATCGCGTGCGGGGGACAGCGATCGCGGGCAGAGCCAGCACCACGGACACGTAAATCATTCGCAATCGATAGCGTCAAAATCGCGGTAAGGTCGTTCGTGCTCGGGGGCTCTGGACGCGGTTCGTGCAGCCGCTCGGTGTTGCTGGCCAGTTTATCACCGCGAAACGATCTCGTCTTCCTCATAGCATTGTCCCGTAACCCGTCCGCGCCGACTTCCATTAGCGAGCCTTTATTTCTGTCGGAGCACTGATTCCGACGCGCTTTCCTCCCAGCAGAGATCGATCGAGGAAAGCGTCGAGGAACAGAGGGAGGCTTTAAAAACAGATCGATTTTAAAACAGAGGCACAGAGTCGCCATTTCAGTGTATCAGTGGATCTCTCTCCTTGCCTATTGTTCTGATAATGTTGTAAAGAAGAATCTCAGGCGCGTCCGTGTCTCAGATTTATCATAACCTGCACCGCGCCAGCTCCGCCAGGAGGAACGGGGTCTCAGTGTCCTCGGTCGCCAAGCAGAGCGCGCGAAACCCGAAGAACGACTTCGTTTCGTATTTCGCCAGTCGATAAAACCGACATACGTTTCGCATTAAAAGTCATGGGACAATCTGTAACTACACTCGCGGCAGATCGACGATACGCGCGCTATCGAAATAGAATGATCCGGTCTGCGGAACGACTAATTACAACTTGGATGGTCGTTGCTAATCAAAACTGGTTTCCTCGTCTGTCCGGATCGTGCCGGTCGAGAGGAGGAAGGGAGCGTTACGATTCGCTCGGGCTAGATTTCGGGCGAAACAATGCTTCTAAATGCTAATCACGGAGTAGGTACCGGTACATAGCCGATCTGGTATAACTGTATACGAAACGGGGTTGCGTTGCAGGCCTCGGCAAAAGAGTAATTAAATTCGGAGTCTCGTTACTGTAAGTGCCCTGATCGATGGGAATCTTGAAGAAAAAGATTCTTAGGGCATGAGAGCTAGCCGTGCTGCTAAAAGCACTTCTTTTCTCGTCACTGAACACCCTGATGCCCGGAAGAAACGTGTCACGCGGCGTTATTGAAGTAACGCGAACGTCGAGGATCGTGATGAAGAGGATACTGGAGGCGCGTGGCCCTGGCGATCGGCAAAAACGCTGGTATGTGTGTCGCCGATCGGGAAGGAGCACGACAAACGCGACGAGTCGCGTTCCATAAATTGTCGGCGTCGGTTTAAGTGGCGAGTGGTAAGTGGAGTACTGGGGCGAAAAACTACCTCCCAGATCGAGCTCGATCCAGCTCGATCGAGCTCCATCTCCCACGGGCGAGCACGCACGCGTGTGCACTCGCGACCACTCGCTGCGATCCGTTAGATCAGAGAAACCATCGATCGGGTCGTTCGTCCGCGATTTCTTTCGCCCTCCACTCGGAACCGAAGCCGGGAATTCTGAGACGTAGACGCTCTGTTCTCCTCGAGGGGGGCGGAAATTTACGACGGTGCGTGCCTCGATTGACCAGCGAAATTTCAATCGGCGAGCGTGTTGCGTGCGATTCTGTTCTTCCTCGGCGAGCGAAGGCGAGTCACGTAGGATGTTCTCGTCTTCGTTCCCTCCGCAGAAAATACCCCCGATGCGCTTGATATCGTGCACCCCTCGTCTAATCGTGGGGATTATTTGTTTGTTTGCTTGCGGGATTATGTATATGGACGTTTACAGGTACGCTGAAGCGTGCTAATAAAAAAAGAAAGGAGGAGCAGGGAACCGTGGTAACGCGTTCGCTATCACTGTCCCTTGTTGCACAAAATATTGAATGCACATATGTATATCCAATATTAAAAATAGGATATTTAAATATACATACAATATTTATTCTACATTAAGAAGCAAATATTTTTCCAAATATATTGGAAATATTCATTTTATATTATGAAAAAAAAATATTTTTCCAAATATGAAATAAATATTTATTTAATGATAGAAACAAAATATTTTTTCCGGATGTTCAGGAAATATTCATTTTATATTATGAATTTAATGGAGCCCCCCAAGTGTCCGTCTACAGTTTAAACTATTCGATTTGGTCAAAGTACCATTAACAAAATTGCCAGAGTCACCGAAGAACAAGCTACTCCCACACCACCGACGCCTAATCAGAGTAGCCTTGCACAGAGGCCCAGAAGACTCCTGAAAATTAGCCAACTTCATGGAAACACGAGTTCCACGAGTCTCCATCAAGATCATCGACGTGGTCGCTAAGAAGCACCACGTCACCCCGTGCATTTTCCACGAGGGAGCTGGCTGCATTCCGACATACACGTCGGACACGTGTTCCGAGTTAGATGGGAACTACGTTAACGCCTCGGTTACGGTACGATCGCCGCGTGCCTCGGCCGCGGATCCTCTAAAGTCTCTATCTAAAATGTTATTCGACGCTCTGGAGCGTGGATGAATAATATTCGGCTCTGTCCGTCGCCAGCACCGTGACTGGACCGCTAGTGCAAATCAGGTGTTTGCATAAAAGGCACGGAACCACACGCGGATTCGTATAACGCGCGGCCATATCCTGCCGAACAGCCGAACGAATGGAATTTCACGGCGTAACTGTGCGCGAGCCACGGACCGCCACGGTTGACGTTTTTCGCCTGGGATTTGTATAACGGGAGTAAGGACGGCGTGTAACGTTACCAAGCACGCGGATCAGGAATTTCGGGCCGACTCTCTTTAAGGATTCGTCGAACCTATCGCTACGAACTCTCCGCGGAATGGTAATTCCGTCGCGACGAGCAGGCATCCGCGTGCGATCCCAACAATTCGACCGATCGAACCGACGATCGTGGACGTACTTGGCTCGCCGTGCCGCGCGCTCGCCCGTCCCGCTGGATGAGTTACGACGTCGAACCGCGCACCATCCCGCGATAGACGTCCGCGTAGCGGTAGTAAAAGCCCCGTGGAATCCCATAACGATGGTGCGCGTCCCCGTGTCCATGCACCGCGGGCATAAACCTGCGGACATGTAATTCGAGAACTCCCTTCGCGCCGATCTCTGTCGGGCTCTTCATTGAGCGGCGAGGGAAAGGGAGAGGACGGCGACGAGGACGAGGCCGAGGACGTCGTGAGAAGCGTACGGTACCCGTACGCGCACGTACCGTTCAAGGAAATTGCGTATTAAAGGTAATTAGAGTAAAACGAGGTAAGAGGGACGGAATATTGAGCGATTAAGAAGAAACGCATCGCCGCGCACCGAGAGAAAGGGTAATTATCGTCGAAGGTCGACGTTCCTCCGGGCTAGGCGCGCGTCGATCGTTGAACTTTTTCCACCAGAATCGCCTTCTATTCTCGACTGAACGTATTAACTGGATCGATCTTAATAATCCTGTTACGGCCGTTGACAGCATGATCGACGCGATTATTCAAGTACGTGCTTTTAAACGAGAAATTTCACTTTTACGAGTCCAGAACGGGCCCTCGAGATATTACGGGCAAGAGGAAGAATTGTGGGAACCCCTCGCCGCGTAAACTGAACGAGAGACGATAATCGAGTATTAAATATCTTGGTGGATGATGGAAGGACGACTCGCGGGACGTGAGGAAATTTAAAATAGAAAAATCTCGTTTATGTACTCGTTACCTCAGCAATCGAAGATTAATACAATATCTCCTGCCAATTTGCCAGGATCTAGCAGTTTATTAAGAAGCTGATCGATAGGGTGCAAACAAGAGCAAGCGAATCGGTCTACCAACCACGAGTCTCGTTGCGTTACAAACGCTCCGGAGAACGGCCTCGACCCTTAATTAGCAGCCCCGTCATTGATAGCCCCGAGAGGTCCAATCATCCTTCGTTCAACGCGTTAATGACTGCCCGGCCGTGTTGGACGCGCGTCGAAAGCGACCTCGATCCTACTTACTCTCGGAATTACGAGCGTCGAACCGCGAGTCGCGCCGAAAGTATAACTCTGCCGCGCGTTTACGTCTGGCTAAGGTCCGCGGGACGTGTATGATTTAACGCGACCGGTTCGAGAGGGTCCCTCGAGCGGTACTCGCGCAGCTGGCCGAGGCTGGGGAAATTTATCGGCCGACTTGACGATCGGTAACGATCCCGATCATTCATCGATACGACCGGGCGAAGCGAAAGCTTCCCGGCCGCGGACCCCGGCTATTAATTTCAAGCGACGCCTCTGCGGTTCGCCGGGAGAGGAGGGAGCACGAGAGTGACCTCGACCTTACCTCCATACCTACTTAAAGTCTAGGCCAGGGTTTCACGGCCCTCGATCGCGGAAAACGCCGCGGACGATCGGCTTTAGGCAAACCACCGACGGCAACGTGATCGAGAGATGGTCGTTTTCTATTCCTCTATCTCTGACCGATCGCCACGGCTTTCACGTTCGCGTGATTTCTCGCCGGGCAGATGAGAGGACGCGTCACACCGGCGGTGCTTGTTTTCTTGCCTCTTTACTAATAATCCAGAGAAATCATCGGGTACGTGGAAGCCGGAAAAGTGGAGCGTGAAACCGACAGCTGAGATTAGATGGGCTCGGGTAATGTGCAAAATAAATACGTCCCGCTGACGCTAATCACTTCTCCTCAGTACAATTTTTTATCTTCGTTCTAGCTACTGGTGTTCGTCGACGGTAAAGGCACGAACTTGACACGTTGGCGCCGCGCCGTTTCCACGAGGACGTTAAGTGAATCGAAAAAGGCTTGTATCCCCCCGGCAATGGGGAGGAGCGAAATCTTAAATCCTGCGTTTTACGACCGTCTGATGAACACGCACGCGGGTGTAAAGAACCGCGAAGGTGGGTCGGAATGAGGAAGTTAAGCTTGGGATCTCCTCTATCTCGGCATTCATTATCGTTACGGCATCCTCCTGTTTCCCGGCTCGGTAAATCACCGTTTCCTAATCGTTCACGGGGAAAAACAGGGCAGAACGTGCTCGGAGGCGTTGATAAAAGTATTCGACAGCTGCGGAGACCTTGGCGCCTCAACGACTTCGTCGAAGTCGGCTGACATCGAAGATACGTGACGAGCATGTGGTTGCCGCGCGGGCGTAAATACTTTCCCGCGGGAATACGCGAAATCTTTTATGCGCATAGCATTACGAGCCTGCCGCCGCTTCGACGCGCGCCGCGATGTAACTTTCTGCTCCTCGAATTTCTTGGGAACTGAGCAACAGCTCCATACCTTCGGAACCGTGGAGACCAAAGACGAATTCGGGGCCCAACGAGGTCTAGCGAGAACGCCTGCCGGGTGGCTCTGGAGCAGTTAACGGGGCAGGCGACAGGGGGAAGGGCGATACCCGTTTGACATTCGCGGGAACACGTTCACTGGGTCTTCAGGTCAGCGAAGTAAGTCAAGCATCGGCGGATGAGCCGGGGAACGGTAACGGTGCCGTTCCCGAAAGGACAGCCGAGACTGGTTTATCGATCGAACGGAACACGGTTCCGCGGAACCAAGGATCTGGTCGCGGTCCAGAGCTCTTCAAGGTTGACTCGCGAGGCCCGTTCCTTGATCGATCACCGTGCCCGAGCGACCCCGGGTCTCCCGGCAGCCTAATCAGTCGCAGAAGACCGAGCAGCGAAATCGACAGAGGGATAGGCCGGTCGATTAAAACGGTGACTCCTGATTTTTCGGGGGAAACCTATCGACTCGGAAGCGAACGGTGATCCATCAGAGCAGCTCCACGCGGGTGATTAACGAGCCGATGGCACGAAACAGCGGACAGTCGTCCGCGGCTGAGCGATCCATACCGTTTCGCGTCATCGAATTTTTCCAACCGACGTCGGCGTCCGCCGGTGGCACGGGACATTTGTCAATACCAACGATCGCGTTTAACCGCGAAATGCACGCGACGGGGACCCGCGTCATTAATCGAGCTGGACAGAATCGCGGGGCTGTCGGTCAATGCGCGTTGTATAATAAAGTAGCCGGTGCCACCGGGCAGACGTGGATCGTTCGGCGATGCTTATCGGACATATCGATACTCGATGCCAGCTTTCGACTTGTAAATAATAGCTGACCAGCTGGAGGAGTCTGAGAAACGAGTCGAGCAGGTTGGCGTATTAATAGCATGCGTAAACGTGGGTACTAATAATATCCCGCGTAGATATCGGCTGACGTTACTATCACGGTTTGCTCGTTGCTCCGACGCGCTGCCCCTGGAACGGGGCGACGCGGATTCGCGCAGGAACGCGTCGGCGTTACCATTTTCGCGGCATACGCACCGGTGGAGGAAAGAAAGTAGGGCGCCAATGTTGCCACGGAATAAATTAATCAGCTGTCAAGTTACTGCCAAGTCCTCACCCACCCCTACTTTCGTCATTCCCCGGCTGGCAGCGATCAAACGCTTCTGGGGGACGCGATAAATAATTCCGGTCACGGGTGGTTAGCGAAGTTGGCGGGCGACTGAAAGGGCAGACTCGTTAATAACGGCCATGGGAGGAGGAAGAGGATCTTGAATTATGAAATGTGAACGGGGTACTGGCCGACCACAATCGCGCGGAATTTATAACTGAAATCCAACCCCGGGGAGTACCGTTTCGACCGCGGAACTGTGTACGTACGTATATCGCGGTAATGGTAATTCATGCTCCCGAGGTCCATCTTTCCCAGGGAAGCTCCCGGCCGAGCTCCTCTTCCCGGCTCGATTATTATCGAAGGGGTACACGGGCGAGATGTGGACCGCGGGTTTCTCTTATTCAATTATCGCTGGCTGATGGCCCGGCGATGGTGGACGGCGAAGGAGCAAAAGGAAGATTCTAATAAACATCAGGATGGACGAGATGACGATGGGAAATGAATGGCCCCTAGGCTGAGGGAGCGAGGAGGGGGCGTGACTCGGCTGGTATCAATCCGATCCAAACGCTTCTGCTGTACTAGATTCCCCGATCCGTTCCATTAAACGCGGCACGAGGCCTCATTGTAAGAGCGAGGAGGCGCGTACGTGCCCGACGTGAAAAATTGCTCATGAAAGAGATAGGCGGTATAATCTAATTCCCAGCGAAAGCCGCGGAGCCACGGCCGTGAAAGTGTTTTAATAAACGCGCCGCCGCCGCGCCGTATCGAGGAGCATCCTGAACGAAATCCAAAGCTGTCGATTCGCTCCGCCGTGTACGACACAGCCGGCGAAAAAGACCAGCGCTAATGCGAACGAGGAACGTTTAATGAATAATTTACGTCCCCTAGCGTTCCCTAGGAGCTCCGCTCGCAGAGCAAACACGAGCCGACAGAAACTGTTTCCACAGCAGTTGCCGCGCGTCTGCTTCTCCAGAACGCGACGCCGTGTATGCATAACCGAGCACGCGGACGCCTTTCCACTTATACAATTAGCATAAGATCGTACTCGCGCATCTTCCTCGACGGTCCACTCGCCGCCCGTTCCGTTCGACTTTCGCGAAACGGTTTACAGCCAGAAGCTCTTACGCCGGGAAATAATCCACGGCTCTCGTCGGCTTCCAACTGCTCGCCAGATGAAACGTTTAGGAATCGTTCGACGCCGTGGAAAAGAAAGGGGGACGAGGAAAAAAACACGGCTACGTGAAAAGCAAGCTCGCCACGTTTCGGTGTCACAGAACCAGGCCGTACAAATATTTTCTAAGCATTTTCGAATAACGGTAACCAACGGCTGCCCGATCCCCGAAGAAAGGTGTTACGGTCCCAAGCCTGGAGGAGATACCAGATACAAGAACACGTCTTTCTGTACGAGGCACGGAGGCGTGGTCGCTCCCAACGACTTTTGGGGCCCCGCCGCGCCGGATCCGTTTTTCCCCGCAGCGCGTCTCCGTTTCCATTTAATCGGCACGATTTCGATGCGCGCCAGGGTAATTGAGTTTCCTTCGGTTACCGGTGAACAGGATGTCTGAGCGATTGTCCGTTATACGTGTAATTACGGGAGGCTCGCGCGCTAATTGGCACGCGTGCAAGCGTTTTCCACTTTTCTGAAAACCACCGACGTAATAGTCGAGGCCACAGCGACCAGCCGTGCGACGAATTAATTAGCGAATCAACGTCCACGAGCGACCGTCCGCGTTAATGAAGGGGAACGATGGTCGAGTGTTCGACGAATGGATTTATCGTGGGCGCGACGCTCGTCTAGCCCCCTCGGCAGATCATCAGGTGGTTGTTAAACCGCCATTTAATAAACATAAGATCGACTAGCTGAGTGGAGGCCTCTGCCCCTTTTTCCAGCCCGCTAGGCGAGCCCGTCCGACCGCGAAAATACGTTTCATAGTCGACCAGACGACGGAGTCGGAGAATGCAAGCCAGTGAGCATATCCATTCTCCTCCCTTGTTTCTCCCCTATTTTCCTCGCCCACCCACATTGGCCGAAACGAAGTTCGTTTGCGAGAGCGCGCACCAGTGTCAATCGAATCTGCGACTGGTCGGTCTCCCCCCGGGGGGGGAGGCACGGCTAACACGGAACGGGGTCACGAGGATTCGAACACATTGAAAAGTCAGTGAACCGAGACCCGTAACGCTTTTAGAAGATCATCTTTTATTGAAGCGCCTCGCGACTCTCCCGGTCGCTTTGAGACCGTTTTCAATACGGAGGAATCGGATGAACGTGCCACGATTTTCAATAGGGGGGACCCGACGTTTATTGCGACTTCAAAGGACTCCTACTGCGATATCGACACGAAAAATAACGTTTTAGGCTCGCTTCCTCCTCGGCCCGCGCCGTGACATTCGATCAGAGGATGTTTGCTCCCGACGCGTTCAGCAGCGGGCGCAACTCTTTCCCCTGTAGTTGAATCGGAGAAGAAATGAAACGCGACTGAAATGGAATACCGAAGTTGATACGAAAATCGTATTCCTTCGAGGGAAGTGGAATATGAGAAACGCTTTTTCTTTCCTCGAGAAGGGATGCATAAATTTGCTTCGTTCTCGTGTCACTCAGACCATTACGCGTACTTGCACGCACGCAACGGCTTCGCTGCACGCCATTATTCAATGAAATGCCCTCTTTGCGTACAGACGCGTAAAACAAATATTACACGAGAGGGAAATTTTTACGTTTCGCAGCGTCGCAGGAAGAAGTTCCACGGGAGCGTTCAGACGTTCCGAGTAGTCGTTCGATCTGCGGTTTATAGGAACGCTTGATATCGCTAAGAGGCGACTGAAATTCATTGAAGAGCTCTTGGAATCGCGTGATACGCGGCGAGTATTCCGTATTACTGCAAGTGGCGAGATTAGGAGTCAGTTGGTTAGGGGATCGCACTATCTGAAACGTCAACGGGATTTTATAATTCCTATCGACGAGGACAGAGCAATAAAACCGTGCCACTATTTCCTTCAGCCCCGCGAATTTCCAGAGTCGCTGGGTACGAGCGGGTTTTAGACGATTAGCATACTTAATTAGGCGCGTCAGCACGGCGAACTCGTGGTTTTGCGAGTTATATGTGCCTGGTCGGCCACGCTCGCCCTTTGCGTACTCCGTCGCATCGCATACGTGTAATAAAACTGGCGTAATCATAACGGTGAAAAGGAAAGCCGAGCTCCGTCATCCGCGGAATTGACGGGATTGGGGATTGAAAGATTCGAGCAGTATCGTTGAACCGTTGCGAGTGCGCGAAGAGTCCTCGAGAGGAAACGTTCGCGTAAGTCAATTAAAAGTCGAGTGGAATAATTGGCTGCCGGCGTACGACGTCTCGTGGATCAATGGAAATATAAAGCGTCGAAAGCAGCACTCGGGCGACGCCACTGTGCCGCGCCGAGAGGACTATAGAGGGATACGTTATACACGGAGCCAGAAAGGAAGAGGAAGGAAACTCGCCCCCGTGAGTCGGCCTCCTGCACGAGCCGTTGCGAGCGTGTAGGAGATTAAAACGAAAAACCATTGGTCCCGTTTTTTTTTCCTTCCCCTCTTCGTCGTCCCAGCCGGCCGGTTGAAAGAGCATCGCACTTGGCCACGCAGAGATACCAGCTCCCTACCGAGAATTCAATGGGCGCCCTGACCAAAGCCATTTGCCGAGAAACAGAGAAAAAAGGGAGAGCAGGCTGGACGCAGATGCAGGAACTGCAGCATCCCTCCGGAAGGACTTGTTTTCGCCGACGAAAAAAACAGGTTCGCGTCTCTCCGTTTGCTCGCGAAGCCAATGCCCCTTTGAACTCTTGCTCCTCGTTAAATGACCCACTTTGGGAGAATCAATTCGCCATGGAATCGCGAGCTTCCTCGTGTTTATCCGCGCCACGGAAGGGTTGATTAAAGGTTCAGGGGATAGAATATCGCCTAGGTTTTGCAGCCGTGGATACTTGTTTACTGCTCAGTAGAGATACGTTGCCGTGGCAATACACGCGAATGTGATACGCTACGATTTTACTCTCGGTAGTAAGACTGAGTAGCACGGGGTAACGAATAGACTGTGCGTGGCGTGCCGAGTTGGTTTGTTTCTCAATTAGTCGGCCGTGAAACCGTGGAAATTACTCGCGGCAGACGGGAACGAATCACCGATGAATCCTTCTGGAACGGAAGCACCGTGACCACCGCGGCCGTCGAGCAACCCGAGCGACTGGCAACGAGAGGAATCTTCATGGAAGTGTCGCGGGTCCAGGCAGAAGCGTTCGCGGCAGGGTAGCGAAGGGCAGAAAAGGCGGGAGGCTCGGGACGAAAAGGAGGTTGCGACCTGTTGCGACTTTCACCGGGCGTAAGTTAATGGCGATACCGACCTTGGAGGCAACACAGCAGGAGGATCCCGACGACGAGGGAGACGTGACGGTGCATCCTTCGTTTGCTGTCGGCGACGATCCGTTGGTGCGACGATCACGATCCTTGGAACCAGGCGACGAGGCTTTCGCGAGGCAACTTTCTCAAGTGCAACGAATTATGTTAGTTCGTCGGGGCTGCTGGTCCGTGCGCCACCGGTTCAGGAGGATAAGGCGATGGCAGCGGAATAAAAAAGAGACGGTGGTGGCGCCGTGAGAGGAAGGAGAGGAGGAAGTGTGCCCTCTTCGACCTCTATCGTCCTTCGAGGTCCACGAACGACTGAGGCGCACGAAGCGACGTCGGTCTGGCTATAGCCTCCCCTTCCTACTTTCACGTGGCGTGCTCCCGTTTCCACTGTAGGCGCGGACTGGAGAGCCTCTCCATGGGCCATTTACCATTACCATCATCGTCCGCGACGGCCAGTCAAACGATGGACCCACGGGCAGAGGGACGGGGGAGCGGGCAATGGAGGGGTGGGCTGGATGGACGAGGAGGAACACGAGGGGAGGAAGCCTGAAACTGAAGATCGACGAACCGATCGGAGATCGGAGTACCATCGTTTCTAGGCCACCTCTTCCTCCTCCAGCATACAACCTCTCGGTCTTCCTCTTCTTCTTCGCATTCACGGAAACCACCTCTACCGCCTCTCTGGTCACGTCTCCCGATCCCCATCTCGATTCCCGATCGCCAAGGGAGGATTGCCAATCGTCTTACCGCTACCAACCGACCGAATCCTAAACACCGCGAGCCCTCCCTAACAATCTCCGCGGTATTCTCAGTTCTCGGCTCTCAGCTATACAAGCTCCGAAAACCGGTACGGAATTCGCGCGTGAATAGGAAGCGCGGTTTTCCTTTTCAGAAAACAAGCCGCGGAGGATGCGAGACCGTGGCCAAGGAAACGAGTGTAAATCAATCGTACGGGGAACCTGATTGAGAAAGTTAGTCGATTAAGAGTGGGCGCAGGATATTGCCGGCCGCCCCGACGGAGACGCCAGTCCCCACGGCGATCGGTGAGTCGTCGATTTGCATTTCAGCGGGTGCACTTTCTAATCGAACCACCGCGGGGAATTTTCTTGTTACAAGCGGCGACATTAGTCTCCTTTCCTACTTACATTCTAACCGCTAGTTTCACGTGCAGGCCGAGTCGCGATCGCCGCGGGTGGAACGGTCCGCGGCCTGCGTTCCCCGTGGCTATGCAGTGACTAATTAAGCGCAGATTTCCCGGCCGGCACGCGAGACGGGGTACACGGAGAACGCGACCAATTTGCGCGAGCTTGGACTTTCTCATGGGCGCTCGCGTTGCTCCTCCAACACGTGATTTCGAATCGAAAGCGCCTCGAGGGCGACGCCGTGAAACTACCGCGATCGTGGATTCGCTTTGTCGTTACATATAACTGGGCCCGACGCGATCGAACCCACCGCGAGACACCGTGACGAGCGTTCAGAGAATTCTCGATCTACGTGTGTACAGTTTCCTAGATTCGTGGAAATCGCGCTGGCTGCTCCAGTTTTGGCCGCTACGCCCGAACGAGGACTAAAAACCACAGTGTAGCTACCTACACACCGGTTGTTACGCACGAAAGTGTGGCATCGGCACCCGAGGGGAAGCGGGACCGAATGCGTGGCCGCTCGCTCAGGTTGCAGCAGTGCAGGTGCAACTAACGTGGATGCTGCTGCAACCTGCAACCGTCGCAGGCCAGAGGGCATCGTCCATCAACATCAGCTGTCTACTTATGTATCAGACTTCTGTCGCGTGGACTTTACCATTAACCCACTTGCGCCACTAACACGGCTACTTTGCTTAGGACAGCTCTAACTGTCCACGTCTGCTAAAGTGCTCTAGCACCAATTGCCCACGAGGAAAACAGTGATGATCTTATAGACAGGCCATAGTATAATCCCTCCTCGATGTGGAACGCGTCCTTGCGACAAGTGTCGCCTTCGATCGGGTGAATCAGGTATTCGCCATCCGCCCCGCCGCGCCGCGACGATCGAGCGGGCCAGGCGAGCGTCTACGTGTAGCGATTCGCATGTCTCTGCATGCGCTTCGCGGCGGCCTGAAAAACGGCCAAATGGCCGAGCAACGACCTCGTTGCCGTGTCGTCTGCGCGTCATTACGAAACTCTGATTCTGCACGGTCCGCTCTCGCCCGAGCAATGCCACTGCCGAGGTCCTTCGATCCGCGGTGAATACACCCAGAAGCAACCACGAACCGAGTGAACCGACCTGACGTCTCGAATCGACCTTGAAGCGCGTGACTACGTCGCGAGTGAATTATGGAAATTAAAGTGGCCGTGGGACGCTGGAAAGATGGATAATAAATTCGCCTTGCGTTGATCCGCGCGACGCATCGGAAGCACAGGCGACTCCGGCTCGCGAGAGTTACCCTCTGGGGGAATTGAATTTGAATGGGTCCATTATATGTTCTATAAACGCCGCTCGACCTCGCAGCTTTCTCGCGCGACTCGTCTCGTCCTTTGTCCGCGGTCCAATTTTGCAATGAATCGCGATCGACCCCCTTTCCGTCGCGCCGTAGTTTCGCGGAGCTACTCAAGACGGAGCAGCCGCGTGGCCATGCGAAGGAAACGCTTTCGTTCGCGCGGGGGATTAAGCTATTAGTCTGCCAGCCCGCGCATTGTTCCGTGCTCCCACAAAACGATCACGTGTTGCTGTTGTCGTTAGGGCTTAAACGCGTACATTTTCCAGAGTGTTTCCTTTCGACACGGTTCGATAAACCTCGAAAGATCAAAGAGCCCCATTACGGTCCAGCCTCGATCTACCAATCCGACAACAAGATAATTTCACGCCACTGAACGAGCGGGCGGAGGTAAGGTCTGGGGGCCCGCGAAGGTGATCCACTTTATTTGATCCGGCGCGTGATCGAGCACCTGCGGATCGCTTTGGCCACGGTATCGTAAATTATGGTAACATTATCCCGGCCGGCCTGAGACACCGTTACGCCGATTAATTAATATCCTCGCCGTGCTTCGGATTCATTACCCGCGTCAAATCACGACGGAACGCTCGACGATAATCGAAGCACCTCGCGCCGTTGACCGTTCCGCGTGGCATCCGGCCCGATCGCACCGACAGTGCCAAGATAAATCAGATTAGTTTAACGTATCGACGAGATTTACACGCGACCGCGATAACCGATCGGAGACGTCGGGTACATAATACATATACATACCTACGTACGAACGTTCTTCTTGTTGCTCGTACCGCGATTATTCCCGGCATCGGGCATTACTTAGATCGCGAGTTTACAGTCTTTAGAGCGGAGTCACGCGACCGGTACGGTACACGTGCTACGATATCATTACGCTATTCGCTATTCGCGGTTTACGAGTCTAGCACCGTTAAAACGTCCACGGACACAAAGATCCGGCCGATCGATGGAAGAATATCAACCATCGTTGCGCCGTTCTCTCTGCTTCATACACGGAAAGCGGTAAGCTTCGATGGACACCGAGGCTACCGCGCCTCGAGTCGCTCGTATTTCACGCGATTGCATCGGATGGACCGGCGGTAATCGATGTGGACCGAGTTCGATCACCTGGCCGGAGTTGGTTGATGTTTATTTCGATTAACGAACCTCCCTAAGCGGACGTCATAAAAGAGAATGGAACAGCGACCAGCAACGGGCAACGACAATAGTTAATATACCCGCGTCTACCTATTTTACTCTGTTCGAGGGAGGAAAAATGTTCACGCCACGGAGAGGCTGTATGCACGAGGTGAGCACGATGGAAAAAAAAGGAAAGGACTCGCGAGCCGAGAATCGGCAAGAATTTCCATGTATTAAATAAACATTTCCCCGTTGTCAAAGCGAGGCACCGCGGCTGTGCTACAGTGTCCCGTGTTCGTGACCATACAGGGCAACTCGTAAAGTACGCCACCAGACAGGGTGAATGCAACACGCTCGCAACGAGCCAGCATCGCACACGAGGTACAGGAGTAGACCTAACATCTTACGGACTAGCGCGGCCCAACTTTGACTGCCTTACCGATCTAGAAATTCGAGACCGATTCTAGTGTCCTCTGATCATGGACGACGGACAGTTGAAGAACTATTCCTGCGAGTAGTATTGGAAGCGAGGGGAAAGTATGCGTGTAGAAATGCATGTGACTTGTCTATGGAGGAACTGAAACCGTCGAGTCAACGATTCACTCAGGTGCCAAGGGTTTTAATTAATTTAGAGGGGCTGAAAATACCACATTTTGCTAGTTTCGAATTTGTTTAAAAACGCTGTTACCAACGAGACGTCTCACTCTAATATTTCATGAATAATGAATATCCAACTTTCCTCGTTCCCAGCGCTCTTATTCGCCGTGCTTGTTACCTACTCCCCGGTGGCAGTGAAGCTTAAAAAACTGCAGATCGATCCCCTACTCCGAAACGTAGATGGGAAACAATTTGCGCTGGGACATGTGTCTCATTTCGATTGTCGGTTCGTAGGCGCGAACTTTCCTGTTGCGTGCAGATACTTTACTCAGGAACCTGTTGATTTGATTTGCCCGCGGTAGCCGAGCGGACCACCACCGTACAGACATAATGCGATTGACACCTCCGACGTGAAACCGGCCTGTCGAGTCGCGAGCGACCAGCACAGAGTCGACGCGTGTGCGTGTATCTTTCTACTGCCAGAGGAATGTGTAGCGCATAGGATCTTGGGCAAAGAAATCACGTTCCATTTCTGTCACATTGATTCCCTTCAGTGAAGGGAATATATATACGCCTTTCGCAGGCAAAGGGTTAAAACTGAAAAGTAAATGTCAAGTCAAGTAACCCCATCATATTTGTCAACTAAGGGCCTTCACACCTTCTTCATGGAAGCAATTATTGGTTCACCCGCTGCGCGTGCACAGAGATAAGCACCTTGTAGATGGAAGAATTTCACGGCGAAGACGCGGGTGTCGTGCAGGTACGCGTGTAAATTTCTACGCTGAAGATACGCGTGTTCACGCTGCTGGCAGAGATAAAAAATCGGTATGTGCAAGTGCAATTAGCTACCTCGACGGTATCTAAAATAGATGTGTTTACGCCAGCCGTAATCGGATATGCTGATTAAGTGACTGAAACATCTACGATTCTGTATGTACTGTGACAGTGTTGCACGCTTATCAAAGCCTGAAGCGAGTAGAACACGCTAGAAATACGTTCATCGTAACCGTGAAATCGTGTTACATAATTGCATCCCCGCCGCGAGACTGTATCGTTTGTTATCTACCGGGATTTTGATGGATCGCTTAATAAGTAACCGCGACACTTTGCTCCACATATTTCCAGCAATAAGTTATTACAGTGATTCAAATCCCCGCCGGACAAGTGGATAATCCACTTGGGTCTTCGCTTTAACGCCGCTTTTAATTAATTTCAGACCGGGGGCAGAATTTAATACCCTATCAAATGCAAAGTATAGGGTCAATACTTTTTACTGTGAAAAACGATTATCGACGTGGTGGCCGAGGGAATGTACTTGTTGAACAAGTTTGCAGCGATTGATATGCGAATAAAGAATGGATTTACAAAACATCCATTACGATCCTGATTACTTAGTTACAGTCAACCCTCCTATAACGCGATTAATTCGTACCGCGTTATATGGAAACCGTGTTATAAGAAACTTAGAATTACATAGCACAAATCATATTAATTCGTACCGCGTTATATAGAGACTGTGTACCGTGTTATATGGAAATCGCGTTTTAAGAAATTCATAATTAGTAGAAACCAGATTAATTCGTACCGCGTTATATGGAAACCGCGTTATGAGAAAACCGCATTATAGGAGGGTTTACTCTACAAAAGGCAATAAATATATGGTTATATATTTCAAAACTAAAGGTGCGTCTACACGACGACACTTTTATGTCTAGATCAAGTATATACGACACTCAAAAAAAGTTCCGGAAGATTGGAAACTGCGAGTCCGCGACACTAAATTCGACCTGTCGTTGCGGGAGTTGCAGCTAGAGCTAGACTGATAACACAGCAACTAGCCCTAGCTAGACATAAAAGACACTTGATCTAGACACAAATGTGTCGTCGTGTAGACGCACCTTTAGTTTTGATGAAAAATAGCAATGCTGCATCATTTCGGCAATGGCAGGGGCATTCCCTGGCAAATGAAATTGAAAAATGGTGATGTACATGCATAAAATCAGGGGAATTAGCTATTAATTTCAACCGTAAAAGTGAATTAGAAAAATTCATGCTATAGGGAGACTGCTTAAGCCAATTAAGTTGTATTACTATAAAGAAACCGTGTTATAAGAGTACCGCGTTATATGGAAACCGCGTTATGAGAGTACCGCGTTATAGGAGGACTGTCGCAATCTTTGCTCCGCGTTATATGGAAACCGCGTTATGAAAGTACCGCGTTATAGGAGGGTTGACTGTACTCACATAAAAGAACTTTAATAAATTTTCCGTGGAGCTGAATGCAAAGGATCAGAAAATTACATTTGTTTCTCGAGAAAATGATTAGAACGAGAGAGCTTCAAATACTTTGGTAGAATGTAAAAATAAATGTAATTGAAATGTTTGTATCTTCACACTGTTTGTTTATAATATTCCTCATAATATGAAACAAATTATTATTTATTATAATTTTACTGTTATAAAATTGTTTTACTTGTTATAATGTTAAATAAAGTATCCTTACAGTTACGAAAGGATTACCCCTTTGGTATCTTTGCAAAAAATTCCTAAAAATTGATACGGGCTTCTCCCCTTTAATTAAGTAGGTGTAGCTGTATAGTATAGACATATACCTTTGTGTGTGGTTAAGTTAACTGGGGTCAGACTGCCTCTCATCCTTCGAACGAAAGCACAAATTCACATTCACCATTTTAAATATCTAAACAGCTTACGTACGGATTAGTTACATCCTAGCAGACAACTGACGCGCATCGTGATTTCCAACGAGAGATAAACTAGACATCTACGCGCATCCGCCAAAGAAACATTAAACTACAATCTGTTCTAACCGTGATACAAAGACACTTAAAAAAATCTATCAAAAACGAAGGAAAAGCGTGCACCAAAGAACTTAACAAACACCGAGTAGGACCCGCGTTGAGTACCGACTAACGTTAACTATTGGTTTGAAATTGTTTTCAGGCCGGCCATTAGTCGGTTGGCCGGCACAGAAATTCCCTAGGGCGGTCGTATAGTGCTCCCCACCTGTCACTCCATCTACAGTTATCTTCGTTCTGTCGCGACTACGCACGTTCTTACACTCTATAAAACAGTGCGCAGCCCCACACGCGTTATACGTGGATCGTGGTCGCGTGCCGACGATCAGCCTTATGAAAATGTGGTAAGCCGTTTAACGTAAACTACCGCCTAGTTACATTCGCCGGGCCACACTTGTTTACAAACACCGCGGCCGACATAACCTCAAAACCGAACCCAGACATAACCTGTTAACCGAACGGTCACCTATATGCATGAGCACGCGGCTAGGACACGCGACACTGCTTACGATCACCTGTTCGTTTTGAAGATGCACCTGTCAGGAAATGGCACGATGGTCGACCGTACTGTCGGGGGTATTCCTGGCCCTTTCTATGGTTCTGTCCCTCGGCAAACTTCTGATGCTAGCCACTGGAATTGGAAGCAACGGGGATCTCACCGAGGCAGATCAGTGGCTCGATGAAATCGGCCTCAAACAGTACCGGCCTCTCTTCAGGGAAAAAGGTCAGGATTCAATCGGCCGCTAAAGTTACGTCACGTGCTACGCGCCCAGTGACAATGCCTGCTAGCGCGTGTTTACGAATGTCGTAGGAGTTGATAAAATAGATATTGTAGTAGTATTTTCTAATCTTTTATTGTCCCATGTTAAAGAACACCGTGCCGAGACAATAGGTTCGTTGTCGCGATGTTTTAAGGTCAGAATTGATTGTCTGGCACGCGGTCAATTTCCCTACGAGAAGAAGCACCGGAAACTATTGATTGCCCGTAAAGTTATCGGTCTTCCGGAATACATTAGTCGTCCTCCCCGTGAACTTGGGGAACGCTCGCCGCGAGACTGCGTCGCCCGCGCAATTCTTATTCATTACTCTGGCAAGAACCGACGTGCTCCACGATTCATTAACATCTCAAAGACTCGAGCTTCCGCGCGGCGCACTACCTACGTACAGTTAATAGAATCTTGGTCCCCGCCTACGTTCTACGCTGGTGTGACACCTTGCATACCGATGTTTTTGTACGATCGCGCAAAGTACAGCGGAGTTAACGATAGAAACGATTAGCAAGTTAAATAGTCCTCGCTGATGAACCTCGATTGCCTGTGCTACAAGTTACAACACTAGTTTCAAGAGGTGTCCAATACACTCGCTTTAAAAATTCTTACCCTTCGATCATTTGACCCCTGTTCGCCTCTCGTTCCTCCGCATTATATCTGGAGGCTTGGAAGTTGATAAATCTGCGTCAGTGTTCAAAGTTTTATCGTTTTGGCCCTGGTCGGTGCCAAGAACGTGGGCGCTTGCGCGAATCCCGCCTGAGGCCAGGCTTTTGTACCTCGTTATTGGTGGGACGAACGGATGGATACCAAGTTCCCAGCTGCGGCAATGTCACTGCGCGCTGTTTGCACTCGCCCCATCGGGGTGGGGGCGCCAGCTCGTGTCCTGCTCTCTCACCCCTTCTCGCGTCCGCCCCCCTCGCTACGCCACTTTTTCGGGTCTGTCCATCACTGTACGTTACTACTGAAAGCAATGTACAACGCTGTCCAATAAACGGGTGAAACCCTAATGGCCCGATACCGTCCCAGCTGAATAATGAATGTCCCCCCTGGGGGCCAAATTCATCGGCCTAAATGAAACTGTGCCACTGTCCGTGCAACTTCGATCGAGGCAATGACTGGCTAACGACGTTTCCCTGTCGGTGGGATCTGTTGCGGATTTTCGATCGATTAATTTAGAGGGTGGTCGGAAAGCGGTATGTAGACGTTGGATGTTGGGATTTTATCCTGCGATCTTTCTCTAGAGAGTTCTTAGTTGGAAGAACTTGAGATAATTTCACACGCACTTAGAGTGCTAAGTTAGTATTTAACGCAGGTTAATGATTCGATAAAGTCGCATTCGTTTCCACCTCCCAGCAAGGAATATTCCTGCTGATCGGATAATTGCAATCCAAGTGGAGAAAATTCGGAGATCCCTTCCAGGGTTTCCGAGTGCCGCACTTGTGTCGACTCGGCGGAAAGCAAGATTGAGCCATTGAGAGCGAAGTAACAAATTCGTTGGGTCAGCAACTGACTGCGACTAGTCGCTTCGCTCAGCCTCCGATCCCAGTATCTATCATAGATCGTTGGCGATTAAAGCGTGTCTAAATAGATGTCGAGGGCGTTCAACGCGAACAAGAGCACTTACTCTCGATTCGACGACAAGTGCGCCGCAATTATTGGAAAACTTCGGGGCGTCCAGCTGCAGGTCCCGGGCGACTACCTTGAATCCGACTTGGAGCGCCCTCGAGAACCTTACCGAAAGCGTATTATTAAATTAATCATCCCATCGATGCCTGGATTCGGCGAGTAGTTACATCGCCAACGTCATCCACGTATCGCGGCTCGTTAGTGCCGCAGAGTTTGAAACGACCCAGAAACGTACATCAGCCAGTCCACCCTCTCGATGCACTTTACCCTGAGCATCGATTTTCGATTTTCTCCGAGTGCAGATCCCCTGCAACGAAATCCGCGGAGCACCTCGGGGTGTTTACGCCCACCCAGCCACCCCGCCGCTCGTAATCGCGAGCGTAGCCCCGCGGAAAGCTGTCGAGAGATCGCGTAAAAAACATTTCGGGAGGGGGTGGGGGTGGCGAAGACGGTTGGAAGAGGAAAGAAGGCGAGGGACGGGGAGAGATCGGCTCGGTCGGCGTGGTGTTCTTGGTGGCGTGGCCCCGGTGCTGGTGGGAGTACGAACGGAACGGGTGGCAGAGGGTGGCTCTGGCCGCGTAATCGTATCGCATGCAGTCGTCTAGCGTGAGTCCGCGCGAGCGGATCGTCGAGTCGCATCGCATCCCATCGCATTGCATCGCATCGCATCGCTTCGCTGTTGGTTGACGGGCATCGAGAGGCCCTCGCCCGCCGGGCAATCAACGATCTCCAACCCCTTCGCGATCTCTCAGCCGATCCCGAGCGCACCGCTCGTTTTGATCGTCGACGAACGACGTGAGCATTATGTGCGCTGCCAGAGGCCGCCTACGCGCCAGCCGCCAGACGAACCGCGTCCTTGTGAACGGTGAAACGGTGAACGAGCCTCGGATGTCCGCGCGTTCACCGAGCCTTTGACACACTGGCCCGTTTGGTCCTTAGTAGACGCGTCGAGTCGGTCGTAGAAGCCTCGCGTTTTTTCGCCCCGAGCCCCATTCCCGATTCTTTGCCTCACGATCTCACATCCTGCGTGTGCACCTACGCTCTTCGAAAGGTACACCCCCCGACCGCATCTAGCACTCCTTCAATAGGCCCCGTCGACCTCCGTAGCCAAACTTTCTCCCGTCGCTTCACTCCTAGACCAACGTAGAGAAACATAAGTGCGCATCTGTCCCCGTCACGCGAAAGGGGTACGGATCTTTAGTTCGCGCCACGGGGAACCGTATTAGCTGCACAACCACAAGCCACCACCGTGATTTTCCGTTGCGAAGTTCCAGTTTTGCCACGATCCTCCGGCGGAACGGCGGTCTCCTGGTGACGAGACAGAAAGTCCATTCAAACCTGTAAGTGCACTCTTTCTTCGCCTCCAACCACGGCCCTTATCACCTCGCGTCCGACGACCGACGGTGGAGAACCATCTTGGGCGTTCTTCTTGCATTCCGTCGGTTCAAACTTCCATCTGTTCTCGGGTATTTCCATTCTTCGCCATCATATTTAAAATCAGCGTATGCTTTGTACCATTGCTTTGAAATTTCTCAAAGATCGGCTCGCCGCCTTTTACTTGCGCTCGCTCTATGCATGGAGTGCTGCTACTCGCTTGGAGAACATTCACTCGCGTTCTTAATTAAGCATGCTTAATACCTCGGCTGTCTTTGGTCACAAAATTTCATTTAAAAGCGATTTCGCGCGCCTGTTCGATTCTTTAAAGCAACTCGTAACGTTAATCCAAAGTCCGCGGCGCAAGCAGCGTGCCATATTCCTATGCAGCTTTTATTGAGAACTCTGCAAACTTGCCCGCCTCGATGCAACAGCCACGCTCCGAGTCGCAACAATATTTGCACACGGCTTATCAACGTTCCCCCATAGCCGCGGCCGCTGAAAGTTCAGCGGTGCCGTTGAAATTCTCCAAGAGGGAAGTAAGGCCGTCTGAGAGGCCGTCTCGAGAAGTAGCTTTGCCGGTTCCATTTGAATTTCTAAACTGTGCCCGATGTCCGATTGTCGGCGGGCCAATGGGACTACAGCGAGCGAGAGAGGTCGCGGAACGTCTCGGACAATAAAGAGCCAAAGATATTGACGTCACGGCGGAGAGCAGCGCGAAAGTTCGGAGGTTGCGTCGCGTGTCGCCACGCTCTCTCGGTCTTTAAGAAAATCGCCTAGAGCACCGCGAAAGCGTCCTGCATTGCGGCACTTTGACGCGTGACCCCCCGACTCTAATGCGAGGAAAAAGTTCTCGGTAATGCGTTTTATCGGGCCGACGTCGACGCTGAAACTTGCCGCCGCGGCGCAGCGAGGACCGTTGCCGGAACGAAAATTCAATTCCCCAGCGCCTGTGAAGTTTCTTTCCCACCACCCACCATCCACCGCTCTACGTTACAGTCGTTAAGGGAGAGAAAGGGGAACGGTATTATTCTGAATATCGCGAGGGACCCGTTTCAGTTTCGATAGCTAGATCGCACGCTGGCGGAGGAATTATCTTCCAGCGACTTTTCCCATTGTCCATGATGTAATTGATGGCCGGCGTTGGCGTTGTGCGAGGGCAACGGAGCGGAACGCGGCTTCCAGGAGGAAATCGCGCGACCATGCAGGTCGTAAATCAACTCCAATGTGAAACAAAAGGACAACGTTTTGATGACATTCGAACGGGGAACAAGCTACTTTGCCAGTGGCTCGGCAAATTCGCCGGGTCGATGTGTAACGCGCCTCGACGTCGCAGGACACGCGTCCGGCGATCGGCCGCCAAATCGATTTCCTCCTGGCCGACGTTGCGTGTAAGTATATACGTGCACGAACATCGCGGCTAGGCAGGCGAAAAGTATCGATTCCCCTCGCGAGGCTGGCCTCAACCTTTCCGTTTCGACGCAGGAAAATTCGAGCACCGCGCTGGCAAACGTCGCCTCCTGAGCTTTCTAATCGCGTGCCACTTGGCGCGTTGGAAATTAATTGTCGTCACGTGCAAGGGACGACCGAGATGGTAACGATCGTGGCCTCGCGCCTCCCACGCAAGTCACGCCGTGGTTTTTCGCCAGCGTAATCGCGCGGGTAGAAATAGGCTTCGGGGTATCTATGTTGGAACGAAATGGCGCGGAAGGCAGGCTGGAATCGAGCACGACTTAAACGGCTGGAAACCATCCCGGGCGAGCTTGATTACACACCACAGAGAATTGCAAATTAAATCCGATCCGCAGACGGAGATTCGGCTGTGTATCCGTCGCCTAAATCCTCCGAGGGATCGATCCACCGCTCGTGGTATGTACAGGGTACTTCAAACTACGGGGCTCAAGCCGCTGGAAAATTTCAAGGAAAACGAATCGAAAGTGGAGGGTAAAGATTGTCGAGGCGAATAGTTTGAAATTGATGTTGGAAGAGGTACACGAGGTCGTATATTTCGGAGGATTCTGTACAGAACCGTCGCGGATTTACGAGCCACCGCGGCGAAAAAATTTCGGCCAGCAGAGGTATTTCGGGCTTTCGGGGATTATGTAAATTGAGGTGTGGGCTTGCCGTAAAGCATCGCCAGTTTAACGACGTTATCTTTCGAGTGCGCGATGCAGAGACACCAATTACGTTTTACTGCAGCACACGGGGCATTAATCATCGTATAATCGTCAGAGCGAATTTCGCGAGTTCCGGTTTATTTTTGCCACAGCCTCGTTGTGCTTGGAAATTTCAGGCGATAGCGGCGAAAGGGGCGTTAAACGATGAGTTGTGTGTCAGAAGCACGCGGGCGAAACGCGAGGCAGCATCAATCTTGCGGCGCTACCTGAAACCCACGGTTATCTTCGCTAGAAAGTCGGACGGAATCGGATTCGCGGATCGAGAAGAAAAGGGAAATAAACGCTCGTATGTGTGCCATCATCTTCGATCTAGCCGTTCTCTACTCTCAATTGCTCTAATCTCAAATTCGAAACAGTCGCGCGCTTTCTCGACTGTGCTTCTTCGGCACCTCTTCGTACTCAAATCCCCTTAACGTCCACCTTTGTAGAATCTGAGGTACATAATTGGCATAGGACGCGAAGCTTTGACGTGTTGAAACGCGAAAGGAAAGATCCGATCGACCCTCCCGCAAGAATGAACCTGTAGGAGAGCGCGCTAGCCTCGAGGGCTCTGGCAAGATTTTAATTAGTCCGAAAACAATCGCTCGTCCCTCGCGGAATGCATTCAACGGTTTCGCGTCTTTTCATCGCCGCGAGCTGCAGCTAATCTCGGAGGGTCCTCGAAAAAGAGTTGCTTTCAGGCATATTCGCGCCTCTCTCCCCTCGTCTCTCGCCGGCTCGCGAGAGAATCGCGATCACGAGCGGTGGTTTAATCACGCCCGCCGTTAAGGTAACGGCACATGTCGCGTGCACGCCGAGTTTCCATTAACGCGAAAGCACGCCAGGGTACACCATGGGCGAAACTGTGTCACCACCGTTCTGGCCCTGCTCCGCTACATATTCCCAAGGTACCGTGGCGCAATTGGCGGGGCAGGCCTGGCGAGGGTGGATGCGGTCTAATATGTATTTTGTCTGGTAATTGCAGGGCCTAGTTAGAGGTCACTGTCAGGCGGCTATACCAGCCTGTTCTACCCGGGGTGTAAGAGTGCCAGTGGCCAAGAAGTACGCTGAACGCGACCCTCGGATGTTGACTCGCGACACTCGAGTGCTTTACAGCCTTCGCCGAGCCTGCTGCACCTACATACGACGACTATATCTGCGAATTAAGCGGAGGGAAGGTTACAATCCCGCGAGCAGGGCAGACACAAAGTGTGCACGGAAAAGCGCGGAATCGATCTGTCCCACCTTCGTAATACCAGCAACCCTCTCATGCATAATCATGAGAATGTATGACATACGTATGCCCTGGTTTTCCCTGGCCACCGCCGCCGCCTCTTGCTCCGCCCCCGCCGCCCCTCTTAGCACCGAAAGGATCGTTAGCACGAAGTAATGCCAGTGAAGGATATCCGTTCGAAAAGGTCAAGAGTCCACGCGAGGTCGCCGCGCCACGCGGTTGATTCTTTCATTGTACGAGCGCCACCTTTTTCTCCTCTCCTCGGCGCAACGCTATCGGCCCGGCGACGAAAAAAAGGGGATGGGCGAGAAAGAGAAGGTGGAAGACGGAAGGTCTGAGGAAGCTCGAGAGCACGTATCCTCCTTTTACCTTTGAAATCCAGCAGCTCGAGGGCTTTGATGCGGTCGCTAATGGAACGCTTATCCCTCCAAGTCTCGCAATACCCTCCTCTCCTTTTTAATCCCACCCCTTCTTTCCCTCGAGACACGGTAACGTTTACACCGTGCCCCGAATCTCGCCGACTGTTCAGAACTCTCGGAGCCTCGATCGAACCGGACACGCCGATTCACGCGCCTTTGTTGCGCGCTGTTCGTTAACCGATGCAATCTCCAAGCTGCAGTGTTATCGGCTCTCGCATCGCCCCAGGGAGCGTTGCAGGTATATTGAGGATACCCCGCGGTATATACCGATTACGAGGAAGAAAGAGCAATCAACGAGATCTCGACGGATGTTGCTCGTTGACGAGGAAGAAGCGATTGGACCTGGCAGCTTTCACCAATTTTACGTCCCTCGGCTGACGTGCACAGCGATCCAGCTCGCAGCCGGTGCTATCGATTATATCCTCGAGCCGCGATCGCACCTTTCGTCCTTGCCGCGGCTTTTTTCCCTGTTATCGCAGCCAATTGCCGCGGTGCACGACGGGCGATAAATTCTGCACGGGAAACGAGAGGAGCGCGGAAAAGCACGGGTGCGATAACCCCGCTTCGACCTCCAGTGGACTCTTGACCCGCTTTTGGGGACGTTTAATTCACAGTTACGTATCGTGGCCGTTGATTGAATCGTCGCGGGTGTCCTATCGATCCGCGATCGTTTAATTGGCGTCGTTAATCGGTGGCCTAAAAGCGCAGGACAATGGGAGATTCCTCGAAACCGCCCATCAATCTCTTCACCCGAGCCACGCTGGATCTGGGTCAGCGCCGGCAAAAGTAATACGCTACCTGAATATCGCCCATCGGAACTTCTCTTCTTCACCCTCCCTTATCCCTCTGCTTGTCTCTCTGCTTCTCTACTCCAGCTCCACTCGATAAGCTTAATCCTTAAACTCCGCGACACGAAGGTCCTCGGAAAGTTTCGCCGTTACCTCGCACCGATTACGCGGTCTTAGGTAAGGCGTAACATTATTATTCTCCTTTCGGATATTCATAACGCCGGCGAACGTGGAGACCTTTTCTCCTCTTCTCGGCTATTCTTCCAGCCGTGACCTCTCTCTCTCTCTCTCTCTCTCTCTCACCGCCCACCTCGTTTCAGCTCGGCCAATAATCGAAATTAATTACATTTCGTTAGCAGCCACAATCCCCCCATTGTTCGTCTCGGAAGCGTGATTAATGCACGCCGCGGCAACGAGTTCTCCGCTGCAACCAGCCCTTTGTCTCTGCCGATGCGCGGCTAGAAGCATCGCGTTGCAAAGGCGCGTCTCTCTTCCTCCCCGTTCTCGCTTCGCCAAATGTTCATTATCTGCTCTGTAATACCGTCACGTATATATATCCATGGCTAACTCGCCGTTGAATCGCAATCATATCGCGAACGACGCGATGACGAAGCGCGGTACGCCTCATTGTTCTCCACGCGGTGCGTCTAATCCCGATTTCATTCGCGATCGACTCCGTTCGTCGTGGCCCCCGCGGTACCTGGCCAGAGGGAACGGCAAGGGGTAAATCTGTTGTGCTTCGTTTCGTGAAAAGATGACCCTCGTGACGAGCGAGCGATGCGACGGTGAACGATAGAATGCTTCGTGGTCGGTAAAAGATTGACGGGAAGGAACAAGCGCCGTGGAGAGGAATTATGCCGGACAAAAATCGAGGCTGTCGGGATGGACAACGCGACAAAGATATCTTTGCCGACGAGATATCGTCCATCGGCATGTCGCTGCGGCCCAGCGGCAGCGCATCTTCCGGTAAGTACACGCAGACGACAGACGTTTAGCTAGTCTAACTCAGTGTTTCGAGGCAAACCCTGCGAGAACAAACGAGAAATCTACTCACTTTGTCCTTTAATTCATAGTCAAGCCTTCCGGGCTGTACCGCAGTGTAAATAATCATAGGAATAGCAAATCCCGCGCATTGCCTTCATTTCTGAACAACGATCACCAGTGTAGTTGTCAACCCCCGCAATATCGGAGAAAGAAATTAAATATTAATCCATCTGTCAGAGTAACAGTTCTTTCAGTTTATTTCAAGCGAACTGAGGAGCATATGTAGTACAATCTAGTATGATTTAGTGAGAGCGTGAATTGATTCTCAGAGGGCGGACTTGGCCTGCTGCAGATATTGAAGAAGTCTCTTAATAACGTTCCCATTTGTGAACGCACGATCGTGTGTATTTGCTTGCGAGGCTATGCAACTGGTAAAACTCTTTCTAGCGACCACGCACTCCTGAGGCAGGGTCAGTGGATAGAATGCCGCAGTGCTCAGGCCTGTCCGGAGCTGGTTGAACAGATTCAGGATAAGGCATTCTTTCATCAGGATTTCTGAGTTGGCCACGTCCGCGTTGCCGATGGCGCAGAGCCAAAGCAGCTTATCCAGCCACGACTCCTTCTCCCTCAGCTCCGTCTCGTAGCTCACCCCATGGTCGTGCATCCACAGAGTCAACTGCAATTTCCAAATCAATACGCAAATGTGACTCCCCGCGGTGTCCCGTTGCTCCTCTGTTTATTTACTCGCAATAAGTGAATCGCAACCGTGATGCGATTGAGAAACGAACGATACCTTTCCCCTGCACTGGTAGCTCAGAGGGTTCGCGGAGAAGTAGACTTTGTCGATGCCCCCCGGGAACGTGGAAGGGTCCAAGCAAGTCAAACGATTCTCTCTAACGTCCAGTCGCTTGAGGAGCACCAGCTTGCTAAAGATTGCTGGCTGGACTCTTTCGATCTGATTGAAGGATAGGTCTAATTGCTCCAGGTAGCCCAGGTCCTTGAACCACTCTTCCTTCACTTCCCTGATATTGTTATTCGGCAGGCTGAGCTTCTTCAAGCCGAACAAGCTATCCAACGCATTCGGATGGATGCCTCCTATTTGGCACTTGTGTATGTTCAAGGATTGCAAGCTTCTAGAATACTTGGCGAACGCTCGCGGAGGAATCTCACGCAGGTTCGAGTTGAAGATCATTATCGCGGGCACCTCGGTGGAGGTTTCATTCAGGATAGCGTCCAGGCTGACGTTCGAGCATTGCAAGCGATCACCTGATCCTGAGTGACGATAAAACATAAGCTTCCCAATGATCTCGCGAGAATCGCAGTGGTAGGAATCAGAGATGGAAAAACGAATCGATAGAATTTTGCCTCACCTCTCTCGTGTTTGTCCACGGTGCATATCGCGATTGCGACACCGATGCACTGGAAAATGCACAGCGGAACGAGGAACAACGCGCGGCGCATTTTAATAAAAGCCTCGCTACCCGTCGGTCTCGCGAATGACAACGCAATGAAAGCGGACAGGGCGAGCAGAGCTCGTCGCGTTCGGATTTATCTAAATACGCTTCCCGTTTCCAGGACAGATACGCGGCCGCTATCTCTCGATTCCTATGAGCCGCTAATTATAAAAATGATAACTCGCTCTGCCCAATGACGAAACGTTCGTCGCTCTGCCAAATGATTTAGGAAATTATGCACTGCACCGTGGACGCGAAAAATGTTTCGAATCTTGCAGGCATCTCAACCCTTGCGAGCTGTTGCGAAGTGGAGGCGTTGCCGGAACTTCCGCCGCAGGACGAGGAACGCTTGCAACGCGCCGCACGCTTGCTGCAGCAGAGGCTCGTTTTACGCCAGTGGTTGACGGACCACGGCCTACACAGCTATTACCAAAAGTGAGAGAAATTGTTTGAACGACTCAAGTCGCGACCAAGCGCTTAGATAGCTCCGAGACGAGCAGATTCGCCTTGCGGATCGGTGAAAGAAGACTGGGCACGGCTCTGTTTCTGTTTTGCCAGGCTGATGCAGATGGAAGTGATGTCTCTGGAGGACGTGTACTGGGTGGAGGAGAATGCGGCACGGACGGCTCTTGGCAAGGATCTGCCGCGATGGATTCAGGCCAGACACACGTTGCCCACCTCCAAGGAGGATTTAGAGACCCTCAAGGCTGATCTGTGGAGCGCCGTTGTGAAGAACAGCCAGCACCAGGACGCGTGGACATGGGGTAACGTTTCCCTGACATTTTGCCATCGATCTCAGCAGGACCGATGCACAATTCACGTTGGCGAAGGGGCGTTTCATTTATATTTTTTATCAGGTGGAATGTTAGTGGTTTCTGTGTCGGTGGCGGGGTTGGTGACCCTCGCCGCTATGACACAGCCCGCCCTAGCACCGGAAGCGAAACACTCCCTGCTGCAATATGTGACCGGGAAGTATTTGCTACCGAGCAACTGCCGCGTGCACTTCGAGTGGGATGAGCCGCAGCTGGTGGGAGAGACAATGACATTTACCGTCAAGGTACTTTCTAGATTTCCACAGTAAACCCCAAGAAGTAGAACTACCGTCCCCCGGCTCACCGAGTAGCATCGATCGCCACGCGACGCTATCGAGCGTCCGCGACAGCCGTCAGCCGATGCTTCCCTATTTGAAAATTTCATTCTATCGACAGTTCTATCAACGCAACGGGCAACCGTATCCCATCTGTGACAAGGACAACCTGATAATCGAGGTGACGGAAGGCTCACGGCGAGTAGCTACCCTGATAGAGCTGGGTGGCACCGACCCCTTAGCCGCGAACACCGCTGTAGTGAAGTTCACTGTCCGACACGCTGGACAATATCGAATAGCCGTACTTATTGGCTCGTGTCATGTCCACGGTAGCCCGTTTCTTAAGAATTTCCTTCCCGGTACGTGCACGCGTGGCAGCTATTTAAATGGCACGTTCAACCCGCCCTGAAACTGCGGAGCGAACGCTCAACCAGCCCTGTGTTTGATTAGGTCCGCCGGATCCAAACAAGACCGTCTTCGTGCGACAAAGTTCCACGGTGGTTTGTACAGCTGGTATCGCGCACAGCATGACGATAGAGCCACGAGACGAGTACGACAACTTGTGTGTATTCGGGCCCGGGGATAAGCCCACGGAAGGCTACCAAGTTAATATCACCCAGGCAAGCGGAAGAGCTCCAAGTAGCGGGCAGATCGATGCGTGCCACGTTTCAAATGTACATATTGTCTGACATGCTGCTTCTCGTTGTAGATCGGTAGCGTAGTAGACAAATCGGCCGTCACGAATTGTAGCATACAGCTCGACTATGACTCGCCTAATCAAAGGATTCACTTAAAAGTCAGCTTCCCCAAAGGTGGCTGCTATCACGCGACAGTTAGCTTAGCTGGCCTGCAACTGCACAACGGTGATTTCGACATCATTGTACTGGAGAGTACGAGCAATTCTGCCTTTTAAACGTCGCGAATTGAATGTTGCTTCCGCGCCAAGCTTCCTGGTTACGATTTGCTATAACTGTTACTACAGGTGATGTCGCGAGAATGGTGCACAGCAATGTAGCTACGAAGGACCCGGATATCTGTTACGCGGCGAAATTGCTAGGCATGCAGGGCGAGAAGTTCTCGAAGCCGAAGAAGGTGGTCTGTTTCATTTCGCCTAAGCAGCTGACGATCAAAGAGTATCTGCTGAGAATCATACCGAAACGACTCGTCACGTTCAGGCTCTGCCCGTCGACCAAGGTAAGCTCGACGAGCCTGTCCAACTTGGAGGAGCTTGACAATTCGATCGTGCCAGTGGAGTGCATGCGAGTAATTCGAAACCGATGTCTTTCAGTTCCATTTCGATTGTACGAATGATCAGTACGATGGTTACAACTCTTTTTCTATCGATGATGGATGTCAGCCACCCGTTGAATTAATTTCCCTCTATCGAGACATTATCGCCGCTACATTTACGTTGTTTCTGTTGAAAAACATAGGTGGAAGCGAAACATTCGCAGATAAGCAGGATTTCTTTTATCACGAAGTTCGAAAGCACCATCAGAAGCATTATCACGAAAAGCTTTCGATGAAAGTTCAGCGGGAAAAGCTATTGGAATCGGTAAATTAAAAATAAAAAAAAAAGGGAAAAACACGCGCAATTTAAGTTATACTTGATCCAAGTTTGTATTTATATTAATCTTTTTCCATCGTTCTAAGTCTATGAAAGCAACCAAAGGGTTCTCCGTGAGCGACTGGTGTAGGAACTTCGAGATCACCTTCCAAGGAGAGCAAGGTAGGTTCCGTGCATAAAAGCTGACCATTTTCTCGCGATAGACTAACATTTCATAAATCATTTTAGGGGTGGATTGGGGCGGAGTTCGACGCGAATGGTTCGAACTAATTTGCGCCGCGCTGTTCGACCCGGGAAATGGATTGTTCGCGTGTTTCGGGGAGTCCCCGCAGGCTTTAGTTCATCCTAATAGCAAACGGCCTTCGAACCTAAAATTGAAGCATTACGAGTTTGCAGGTCGCATAGTCGGCAAATGCCTGTACGAATCTGCACTGGGTGGCTCTTACCGGCAGTTAGTGCGCGCTAGATTCACCAGATCCTTCCTCGCGCAGATCATAGGCCTCAGAGTACATTATAAGGTAAAACCCTACCGTAAATCCTGTCCAATAACTTCGCGACACCCGGTTTCTCAATTTCTATATACCCTTTACAGTATTTCGAGCAAGACGACCCAGATCTATACCTCAGCAAAATAAAATATATCCTTGAAAACGACGTGGAGGAGATGGAGTTGTATTTCGTTGAAGAAGAATACGATAAAGACGGTCAATTATTAAAGGTACATTGAAAACTCCATTGCCTATATCCAACCACCTGCACGCTCTTCATTTACAGGTGGCCGAGTTAATCCCTGGAGGTAGCAAGGTTCGTGTGACCAACGACACAAAATTACGATATTTGGATGCACTGGCGCAACACAGGCTCGCTAGCTCGATACGGAACGAAGTGGAGCACTTTCTACGCGGCCTAAACGAACTGATTCCAGACAACCTTCTGGGAATATTCGACGAGAACGAGCTGGAAGTACGAGACGCAACTTTTTCAATCCTCGAAAGCACGTTGCCATCCATCGAGCGTCTTCATAGTTCATAACTCCCTCGTTTATTGCAGCTACTGCTGTGTGGAACCGGCGAGTACAGCGTGGCGGATTTACGCGCGCATCACATAGCCAATGGAAGCTCCTCCGAGTTCCTCCGTGTTCTCGATTGGTTCTGGACCGCGGTTAGCAACTTTACGCAGGAGGAGATGGCCAGATTGCTACAATTCACCACAGGTTGCTCGCAATTGCCACCCGGTGGATTCCAACAGCTGAGTCCACAGTTCCAGATTACAGCAGCGCCAACTTTTGCTAACTTGCCTACAGCACACACTTGGTGCGCCCCATTATCCCCGCCTACTTCTTCGCGACGCAGCGCATAGTCTAATCGGTGTCCGTGTTTCAGCTTCAATCAACTCTGCTTACCCGATTACGAGTGTTACGATCACTTCGAACGAGCATTGCTGCTGGCGATCAGCGAGGGTACCGAGGGCTTCGGTATGATCTAAGAAGACGAAACGTCCAATCACCTCACGTCTTATCGAGCTAATCACGATTGTATTAAAATGCTATTTATTTAACACCGTTTCGTTCGTATGGATAACGTAGTTTTACTCGAGACGGTAACTCTCCCTTTTACGGGATCGGAGGATACGACACCTGTCCGCACATTTTGATACGTAAACGGCCTGGAATTTTTTAAATTACCCTTTTTACGTTCCGCCGAGAGACTATCAAAGAACCGAGCGAAGTCGAGTAACGTGAAACGATGGTATTGGTATTTTTACTTGGCTTGCGGCGACGTTTTTATAATACGCCGCGATACAAAGAGCAATTGGCACGGAACATCTGAATTGCTCAATTTATTGTATCAGGGTTGGTTAGTAGCTAGTTTAAAGGTATTGTAAATTTTATTACTCGTAAAGATAGGCACGTACCGCGTTCCACGAGCCACTAGACTCGATATGCATTTAACGCTGCAGCTGAACGACGAGCGATTAAATGAAACCGATCAAACTATCAGTTCGTAGTTGCTGAGAAAGATAACAGTAGCACCTGTCCCTGCAAACTCTAAGGAGGTCGCAGTAAAACGTACGGCGCTCGATTAATTTCCTCGCAAATCCTCGTTCGATCGTCTAACCGAGGGAAATAACATCTGGAGGGTGTACTTCGTTTATTCAGTTCTCGTTAGAAGAGTATCCAGAAAGATTAAACATACTCGTGCGGTGTAATCGGAACCAAAAAGGAAGGGCGATAAACTAGAGTTCTTCGTAGATGTCGTAAATATCGCCCGACAGATTCTTTGATTAGCGCGTATGCGTAGTACGAGACTTCATGTACTTCAACTTAAGCACTGCGTTCTTTCTTTCATTCTTCCTTCCTCCCCTTCCTTCTTTCTTTAATATTTAATTGAGGTAGCAAACCGACGAGTGCGATCGAACCACAGTCTCGAAATCGTAGAGCTGCGTTATTTGTTGTCGCAATTAATGTACGCAATAAATGATACTTTAGATCGACTAGCAGAAAGTTACATACGCTATTCAATGATGTACTCGAACAAGAAACGATTTTGTGATAACAAGAGCGAATCTTCCACTGATATTTGTGCGACGTGCGCGCGAAAAAAAGCTTCGGGGAAGAGAAGAAATCCGCCGCGAAGCGCGAGGGCATCAAACGGAACGGAAAATCATAATTTTATCTTGTACTTAAGTACAGAATAACGAGAAATGTGATCAGACACGTCGTATTTGTGTCACTCGTACGCGTGGGTTACTTAGACTTAACAATCAACTGTAACGTGTTTTGGAGAAAATAACATGCCACCAGCAGCAGCGCCCTCCCTGTTGTATATCGATATTTCTTCATTTTCGTCCAAAACAGAGCGACTGCTCGCGTAGGCGTTATGTAAAACGCACTCAGTCACAGCCATATACTTCTGGATTACGTAAATGTATTTATTGTTGCTTCGTAATGAAAGCGAATCGATCACCACGATGGATTATCTAACGCCTAGCAACGCTGGCGGCATCTTATTTTTATCGCTTTATCATGTTACACGAAAAAAAGTGTAAAATATAGATTAAAAAGACACACGATATCAACATTTATTTATCCATCCCAAGCAGAATTCTTAAACATTCTCAAGCTTTCCCGTTGCCCGAGCACTCGGGTATGGCCTGGTATATCGTAAAACCCTTCGTGCCAGGGAGTACAGAGTTACAAAAAAAATGAAAAATAAAAAAGAGACTCACGGTTCTGAAGATAAAAGGATGCCCCTAAAGCTGCAGCGTTGAAACTGTCGGCCAGGCTTTCGGCCTTGCCACATGGTGACCGTGTGCCAACGCTCCCGTCTGGACCCGTGCGCAGTGCACCGATCCACTCGAATCAACGAGGAACTCGAAGTTCCAATTGCCAAAACCGTTCACATCAACGAGAACATCAAAGCGTAATGCGTCCACGCGCACACGAATTCACCTGAATGACCATTAAAAAAAGATAATTATATCGATCACAATCGTGGAGAAACTTGTACCGTGAATTGCCAAGCTACCTTTAGGAAGTCAATGCTGGATTCGTAGTGGATAAGAGAGTACGGAGAATGGCCCTTGGCGCGCGAACAACGCTACCAGCGATTTGTAGCATTCTACTGCTCCAACCTCCTTCCTGGGACTGTCGTATCAGGCGTTCCCTCAGCTCATTCAATTCCGATCTATAAAATTCCAAGAGATCCCAGAGTACAAGGTAGCATTCTCAAACCCCCGCGAGATTAGACGAAAGGAAACGTACATTTGCGAATTGTATGCTGACTCTAAGCGACGCAAGTCTGTTTCGCGGTCGGCCAGTTGGGTCTCCAAGAAGACTGTGCGCAACTTCAAGGATTTGCCGGTTTCCTCGCTCGACCTCAGGAGCTTCTCCAGTTTCGACTTCTCGTCCTGCTTCGTCTTCAACTCTCTGAAGCGTAAGAATTCGCGTTGAACGAACACGCGAGTCGATGGCCATTCGGTGAAGTTTACTTGGAGTAACGTTGGATCTGTTGCTGCGAGGATTCGACCAGGGCGATTTGCATGGCCAGTCTGATCTGCAGATCCTCCGCGGCCGATTCTGCTTTCTCTGCCTTTGCCCCGCGTTCCGCGGCTAGCGTCTCGCTGGCAGTCACCTATTACAGTATCCAAGATTTTTCAATTCTTCCGTAGAGATTGCTAATAAAATTGCTAATAGCTACGTCCTACGACGAATTAGAATTAATAGGTCAAGCAGTATCGATCCATTTTCTTGGTATGGAAGGAGTGTTACACCGTATTGAGTCACCGATGGACATAAAAGTCGTGACTCAACTGTGCACTATATCCTTCGGTACGTTGACCTACCTAGCAAAGCACCTACGGCAAGCAACCTCAGTGTCTGACAAGTGTGCTTGGTTCGCGAAGACTTGTAAATTTCGAAGCAAGCAAAAGGGACAAAAAGGGGCCGATGAAAGTGTCTTTGCGACGAAGTACAATGTTATCTTAATGACTGTGATGAAAAAAAAGGGAAGTGGGTCAAGCTATGATTAGAAGTTTCATCACTTTAACGGGATAGCGTTGGGTTTACACATTCTAATGGATCGATCTTTGTTTCAGGGACAATGTTTTTTTGAGGACTGGGAAGGGTGAGAAGGTGATTCATTTTTTCACGGAAGCCGGCAGAAATTCGCTTGGCCGAGGCCGAGAGTTCACCCTCTTC
The DNA here is from genome assembly GCA_929113495.1 of Andrena minutula. Lineage (NCBI taxonomy): Eukaryota > Metazoa > Arthropoda > Insecta > Hymenoptera > Andrenidae > Andrena > Andrena minutula. Next base: position 840,229 of record OV815996.1, on the reverse strand, counting down.
GCGAACTCGTCTGCCGCGAGCACAACAATGAGTCATCCAGTGGAATCAATTCCTGCGACGCCCCGGGTTGTAAGCTCGCAAGCGCACTACAATTGAAGCTTGTGCAATGTAAAAAGGGGACAGAAGACAGAGCTACATTTAGTTCTACGCGGACAAAGAAGTTCAATCTTCGCTGTTGACTCTGGACGCGGAGTCTCGCTTCGGAACAATGGAAACTCAAACTCCCGAAATGGTATTACTTATGAAGCAAAAGAATCCCTAACCTTTTCCAGAAGCATTCCTCTTTCCTTCCGCAGCTCCAGCAACTTCTGCCGATCCCTCGACATTTGCTCGTCGAACGCCCGAAGCTGACTTTGCGCGGTGAGCAGCTCGTTCCGTACGTTTTCCGCCGCGACCAGCCTCTCCTCGCTTAGCTCGTCCAAACGCTTCATCTCCTCTAGCATTTTCTCTTTTTCCTGCAACGAACGGGTAACCCGGTTCGTGAACTTCGCGAATACTCGAAAGTATCTAGAACCGGCCTCCCGGTTTTATCTATTTTATCCTACGTAGCCGCGGCGCGATACAGATCCTTCTTTCGCTTCACAATTAGCCGTTGGACCAGTGCCAGCTTCCCTCTCGCCTCCGCTGTATACCGTAATTAATGACTCTCTACGACGCAGATAGGTGTACCGAGGGATCGCCCGAAAGTAATGGCTGCTTTACTTACGAAAATTAAACTACCGCGGTGCACCTAACAGGCGAGCATAAGAAGGAATTCGATTTTTCATTAGAAACACACTACAACCGCGATGGGATTGGCGATTGAAAAAGGAACGGTGCCAAAGTTATCGTGTAACTCTGCCTTTTCATGTTACTCCGAGGAATGCCAAAAATCCCATTCCCGCGGTAACCGCGTTATTATATCGCCCCGAAGCATGTGTCGCGAGCTCTTACGCTAGCGTCATCCCTCTAGTTAGATACACGTCATTGAACTCTCGTGTTCGCAGGCCAGAAGACGTTTTAGGCGCGTGCAGCCAACACTCGTCGCCTTGTCCCCTCGCGGCCACAAAGGATTATCTCTTTTCGCTTAAATTCGACGAGAAAAACTTTCCCGCCCATAATTGCCTCCTCGAGGCAAAGCAACATGGCGGCCAAATGAGTCTCACCGTTTGCAGCGCGTCCTTTTCCTTCGACGTCTCGTCGAATTGCATCTTGACGCGGTGCACCTCGCCGGTCATTTTGCAGACGCGGATGTTCTCGGTGTCGATAAGTCGACGCAGCACGAAGATCTGCAGATGTAGGTTGTCGATCGTGTCGCGAAGGTAAAGAACCTCGCCGCGCCTACGTCGCCAAGCGTTCAGCATCAGCATACGGCACATCGTGCTCGCTGCTTTTCTTGGATTTTGAAAGTATCGCGAGCTCCCCTCCTCCGGCTCCGGCGCCACGAATCCGTCCATCCACTTTTTAATACCGACACCGATCCCAACATCGTTACCCGCGTTCACTCTGTCCACCTCCTCGTTCATCTCCACGGTCGAACTGCTGTCCGACCTGAGCCACAAAAAGGATCACCTCGATCGAGCATGAAATCGATAATCGTTACGAGCTTCGCTAACGCGATAGAAATACCGAAATAGGGGGGAAAAAATGCAGCGGTGTGTTATCGACAGTGTGCATACTCGATCGATGCCGATTACCGCGATCGATCTCCTGCAATTTCGTGTCTCAACTTTCCAGCAGGAGGAAGATTGAAACGCGTTTCGATTCATTGGATCTACATTGATTCTCGATCAACGATATTCTGTGAATTAGTAATTTACCTGAAGTTACCGTTCTCTGCCTCCATTACCGACGCCGATAGATCAATCATCGATAAGCTCTTTCTGCAGTGCGGCGTGCCGATCACGCGAAACATCGACGCACATGTTGCATTGTCCGGGCAGCTTTTCGCGGTGTTAATCGAAGCTGTGCGATTTATCGTCCCGAGGCCAGCCAATTTGAAGGAGGTCCGCGGCGGACGATAGTACCGGTTTGGTCTTTGGCATCTTATTGGCAGCTGGGAGTACACATGGAATTTACGTCGCACGCATCGCGCCAGCGTATTCTCCACGGAGAAGTGGCTCGACTCCTCCCTCGAGCTCGTCGAGGCACTCAACGAAGATGATGGGCTTTTCGGGGTGATTGCAGTTTCTGGCATCGCTTGCAGCATTTCTGAGCAAACACTCTTTACGAAAGTAGTAGACGTTGTTTGCTCGTCGCCATGGAGACGGGACGAGCCGCGACAGCGTGACAAAAGAACATCCTTACTCTGGATCCACTCACACACCTTCGCATGATTGTGGTACATGCGTAGTTGGGGATGGGAATGTTGGCCCCTTGAGTGCCATTGACAGTAATTATTATATTTTCCTGCTTCTCTTCGCGTTCACGTTTTCAGCGATAAGTATAGTGTCTAAGAACAGGTTTACGATTCTAAGCAGCATCGATTCTATTCGCGATAACGTTAATTATCGGTAACTATTCGACCATCTATTTTGGTATAACCTGTACACACGTATGTGTATACTATTTGCCGTCAACAACCTTGTGATGCCTGTTCGATAAATTCAATTATTTCTAACGAGCCATGTGAACTGTCGCGCGGCTATATGCCTCGAACGTGCCACTTCGTGGAATTGCATAAATCAAATACACCTACGAACGTACACGCGAGAAACGATTAGAACTTATGTAACGTATAGATCTGATTCGCCAGTGTAACCTTAAACCGCTAACAGTGACGTTAGTCCCCGAATGGAACGTTTGAGAACTTCGACTTTTCCCGGGGCTGTAGTTTAATTAGTACGTACATAATTTGCGAAAGTGTTTCTCAAGGGAAGGAACGCTGTCGATTATCTACTACCAATCGGGATATTTATTTTTTTATACAATTTCAGACAAATCCACGATTACCTAACGTCCTACGATTACGCATGATAAAACAGAATTATGTGACGTGTCTGTTGAGTCATCGTGCGCGCCCAGGTACCACGGAACTACCTACGCCCCTGAATTTTAATCTACGCACGATAAATTCGGTGGACCTTAGACGCGAATTTATTTCAGTATCTAGAATACTTAGCGTCCGCGTTAGATGTACTTACATAAATTCAGCCGAATATTGGTCCACCGTGTGATTCCTAACTAGGAAGTACTGGGCCCTTTTCCTTCCCAGTTAAGAAGCACTGGGCCCTTTTTCGTCCTAGGTAGGAAGCACTGGGCCCACGTTGAATCACCGTGGACCAATCTTCGGCTGAATTTACTACATCCGCTGCCTATTTAATATTCGGACCGCGCGAGTTTATATATGTACTTTCGCAGCCCGTGGCATCTTGGCCGAAAAGCGCGATGCACGATGCGTCAGCGGAAGAAATGAAATGCACCGGGAATACATGTCCGCGAGGAAAGAGGATAAATGGGACTTATAGGATCGATTAAAAAAATCTGACGTCATTTATGCATGAATTTCTAAGAATTTCCCGAAAACTCATATATTATACATGTTGGATACGCGCTCGCTCGTTTCAGCCGGCCGTGGGAGCATGGAATCGTGGATTCGCGCGGAGAGTGCGCGTACTCGCGCGTATCTACAGAGAGTGGATGTTGCCTCTACTACCTCCAACTACCTCGTTGAAAGTTGGAAGCGACGGGAGCATGCCAGTGCCGATGCAAAGTCCGAATGAAATGCTGTGTCGCGTTAAGTCTCGTCTCTAGTCACGACGTCACGACCCACGACCGTGCACGCTTTTGTGTCGCGTGCGAATCGTGTGCGCAGCGCTGGTCGAGCGATTTGAATCGTGGACTCGATACATTCCGCGACAACGCAATTACTGGACAGCGTGCGCGTTGGTTTCAATTAAGGAAATCCCAAGAATTCTGCGGTTTCCCGATACGAGGAATAATCCACAGTGGCTGTTAGCCTTTAAAATTCGAAAGTGCCTTGCTATGTCGATCGAGCTGCAGGCAAGTCTTTCTCGTCACATTGTCCTACGATAGTTTAATTATAGCTGCACGGCTTGTACAGACCTAGGCTCTCCCAAAATAATGATTGGATCAGCGTGGCATCCCTCCTCGCCCTCTGCTCTCTCGTCGTTTCTCTTCCCTTGGGACACTTGTGTGTGCAGTGCCTCCGAAAGTATACCTGTGAACAGCTGTCGGTCCGCTGGCTAGGAGTTCTTTACCGCGGAACTTCTATCCATGCTCATCAACTCGCGTTCGATTTCTCTTAACCGGTGCTAGTCAAAAGTCACGGCTAACTCGTTCTTCTGCGTCGATCTGTTGCTTCTATTGCGACATAAACACATTTCCTCGAAGATGCTCGACGCAAGATTCAGAGCCCACGGCCCTATCCGCGCCGAATGAATCGACTCCTGAGTCAATCAGCATCGCGCGATCGTTTTCTCTTCCCATAGGTACTTATCTATCATTCATACGATCGCGAGTATCTTTGTTCGTCTCGTTGATACGCGCGCGAAAATTTTTTCTGCACGATGCTACGGGGATTCTGCGAAGCGCAGGTCGTGTGGTTAGTTTTCCTGCTTTGATAAAGGCTTCGAAACACGCATACATCGAAGAGTAAAAGGAAATGTGCTTGCGCGCTGTGTCGTGAATTGCCGCTGCACGAAATTCTTGAGAAATATCTGTTGAAACTGAATATCTGCACGAATTACGATGTAAATTAATTTCCAGATGGCTACTGTTCAGTGTACTAACCACTAAGAGGCATGGAACAATTCCATGGTATGAGTGATGGAAATATAAATATAAGTGATGTCAGTAAGTATTAATGGTATTTTAGTACCACAGCTTAAACCCTCCACTTTGTCTCCTAATTTTATATCGAATGCGTCGAACAGTTGAAGTCATCCAAACTACCGATCCTGGATTTGTGGAGTCGACTGGAAGGGAGGATCGATTGCCAGTGGAAATGGACACTGGACGACTAATGCCGCGCGTGGAAATAGTCGAACAGCCGGCAAGCAAAGCTTTACGCTTTCGCTACGAATGCGAAGGCAGATCGGCTGGCAGCATACCTGGTATAAACAGTACACCAGAAAGCAAAACGTTTCCTAGCATAAGAGTGAGTGCTAACAGACAAACATTTCACTTTATTGTTTCATTTTGTATGAAAGTTTCACTTTATTGTTTCATTTTGTATGAAAGCAAATAATCTTTGGTACAGATAGTAGGGTACAAAGGCCGTGCCATAGTTGTAGTGTCATGCGTAACAAAAGATACGCCGCATAGACCTCATCCTCACAACCTTGTTGGGAAAGAGGCGTGTAAACGTGGCGTCTGTACAGTAGAAGTTTCGTCGGAGAATATGACCGTTACATTTGCCAATCTTGGTATCCAGTGTGTTAAGAAAAAGGACATCGAAGAGGCACTTAGAGTAAGGGAAGAAATTCGTGTGGATCCTTTTCGAAGTAAGTTAAAGATACGGTATATTTAACCTTGAGCGAGCAAAGAAAGTGGGATAACTGTGTATTATTTTCTAACAGCTGGCTTCGAACATAAAAGACAGCCTACTAGCATCGATTTAAATGCAGTTAGATTATGTTTCCAAGTTTTCCTAGAAGGATCACAGGAAAGAAAGTTCAATGTACCCTTACCACCGGTGGTATCTGAACCTATATTTGATAAAAGTATGTTATTTTTTTTAGTTTACGATTTATATGCAATCTTGGAGCGAGCAATTATTTATCTGTGCTTCAAATATTTCAGAGGCAATGTCAGATCTTGTGATTTGCAAGCTCAGTCATTGCAGTGCATCGGTCGCTGGTGGTATGGAAATGATTTTACTATGCGAGAAAGTTGCGAAGGAGGATATACAAGTTAGATTTTTCGAAGAGAAAGATGGGCAAGTCGCTTGGGAAGGGTTTGGGGATTTTCAGCCTACTCATGTACATAAACAGGTACGTTATCGACTCGTTAATTTTGTTTTACATCGCAAGTACGTGTATAATGCAAGCTTTCGATGTATGTTAACAGACAGCGATCGCGTTCAGAACACCCACGTATCGCATACAGCAAGTGGATCAGCCGGTGCAAGTGTTCATTCAGCTGAAAAGACCATCCGACGGTGCGACAAGCGAACCATTACCATTTCAGATGCTACCACTTGGTGCAGGTAGGCCTGCTTTCTGGTCCTTACGGAAAGCATTTGCCAGGAAGAAAACAGATTACAGTAGTTTCGGTAAAATTTTGGCTACTGAGTCGGCGTTACTCGCGAATGTTACGCCGAGACCACCGCGTAATATCGACGACTATAATAATAACGATTTCGATGCAAAACAGTCGAACAACAAGATTTCTGCGTTACGCGCTCTAAACGATCTGTATAACGTAAGGAACACTTTAGACTCTTGCAACGGAAATATTGAAATAAATCAGAACGCCGCGCAGAATGTAGGTCACTTAAGAAATACTATAATAGATTACGAGAGATGCACAGAAAGCGACATAGCAAGCAAGATATACAAAGTAGACAGTAATTATATCGATAAAGAAACAATCGACTCTAATTCAGGAACTTTAACTCGTGCGAAATCTGACAGCGTTACCGATAACTCGCAGCTATTAAAAAATCCAGAGACCTCTAAAAATAAATCTGATTGGTTCGACTACTCGGAAGTGGGCAAGTGGGTTCAAAGGGGACAGATTTCTCTTAAAGAAAAGGACAACGAGTCCGAGTTTAAAGCAGAAACGGAGGATAAGTCGTTCAACGAATTACTGACGCAAGTGGCCGAACTTGATCAGATTTATGCCGACACGCACGCAAAGTTGATGCAGGCAGCCCTTGAGCAGAATACAACGGATCAGTCTATGGACATTGACGTGTGCGATAATCAGACTTACACTAGTCTACAAATGGCCATGAAAAATCCTGTAGAGTTCGTCGCTATACCGAGCGAGAGGAAATACGAAGACGTGGCTATACCAAAGTTAGATCTAAATCATTCGTGCCCTTCGCCTCCAGTAACCACGAAGAGGGATGGTCCACAAGAGGCGGAGGAGAGATTGCCTCCTCTGCCTCCGAAACGCATCCGCAAAATGCCTTCCATGCCTCTTCTGCCTCATCCTATTTCTTGTCACGCGACACCCGACCCGTTTGTTCAAGCACCGACCAAAAATTTGCCTTCTCTACCTGGTACATTAACCAAGAACTCGAAGCAGGGCCTGTTCTCGAAATTATTCGCGAAGAAAGTGAAGAAAGATAAAGACACTATTTCGAACGTGTCCAAAGACAGCAATCCTTCTTTGAACGCAACGGGGAACATTAGCTCGCATATGCAAGGTCCAAGACCTAGTGGAATAAGCACTACTAGTGTTAAATCCTTCAGATTAGACGGTGACGAGACACCACCTTACGGAATGGAATTAACAGAGGCGGAACATTACGCGTTGTATACTGCTATGGCTCCGCACGCAACCGCGTCTGAATTTGACGAGATGTCTTTCTATTACAGCCCCGTAGAGGGTGGAAAGATTTTCTCAGAAAGAAAGGAAGCATAATTTACTTTTACATTAATACGTTTGATGGCATACTTCCACTTGAGAGTGACATTTTTCTTTTCCTAACTGATATCGCGATGATATATCGATATATCGCGACAGACGGGTGGATAATAATGTGATTAATTGAAGCTGTTTTGTTTTTTGCAATCGTGATTTTCTGCAAGCTGAAGATTTTCGCAGCTTCGATACGCTCGCCTCTTTGCGATGCATTTGTATATTTTACAAGTTTTTTATAAGAAACTTTTAGAGCGTTTCTTTCTTAATAGGAGTTTAACGATATATTCTAGTCGAGGTACAAATTGTTATTCTTTTTCCATAGTCTTTCATACACATCTTAGCTGAAGCATAGACTCAGCTTGAAACTTGTTGTCTACTACCAAAGAGTTAGCGTCCCATTCTAGTCGAATTTTACGGTGTTGCTGTATGAAATTTTTAGCCCCACCTTATTGCTTTTTACTATTTATGATATGTTGTTAAGTTTTGTTTTCTTTATGGTGTTGCAAGTTTATACGCATCATATCGGTTCTAGTCGTAGAGTAGGCGTTTAATTTATAATAAGAGGGAAAGATCGTTTTATTTGTTTGTGGCTGATAAATATTTTACAGCGAAAGGTATGATTTTTGTGCAGATATAATATTTGAACGGTAAGCAAAGTCTGCGAGGCTTGTAATGTCTTTTGTCTTCGGAGAAATCTTAATCTAATTGTTGATACATCACATGGTTAATGTACAATCATTTATAGATGATCCTGATTCGTTAAGGCGAAAGAGACAAAAGTTTAATAACAGTCCAAACGCGCTAGTTTTGAGGCATGTACAGGCAGAAGCTGAGAAGCGTGAGTATTTTTCTAAAACTGTCTTCAATTCTACAGCTTTGCCGGGGGTGGGTTTAATTGGCGTCATTGATGTCATCGCATCATCAGAATCGATCAAAAGTACATTGTGCTATTACTCCTTCTGTCAGATCGCTGGCTGTTCTTTTCTCTGTACTATAACTAACTTTCAAAGTTGATCGTTCACTACCACACTTTACGCGAAAGAAGAATAGTAAGCTATCTCAGTGATGCCAGCAATGAATACCCTTTTGTGCATTTTAACGGGCACATATGCTCCACTTGTTGTAATGATTGTTGTAACGAGTATAGAGGATTTGTTGGAAGTTCCGGAGGTTTGAAGTACTTGTACATTTTGGAAAATGTTTACTGTATTTTATATCAAACGCAAGTTTATATTTGTCGGAATATTAATGTTCTCAGCGTTCTTGAATCACATCATATACTAACCACGGAAGTAATCCAATCCCTTTACGCGGTGGAAGTGGTCGAGACATAATGTTTCTCGCGCTGAATCGCATGGAACGGTGCCTAATAATCCGAACGAATAACAGAACGATCGTTCAAAATTTCCACTGTGCAAAGGGATATGTTTTTTCATGGATTAGAATTTTCATTGTATTAAGAAACACTATATAAATATATACTATATATATATATTTTCACACACTGACGAAGAATCTTGTTTTATACTTTTTTAAGAACGTATTTTGTATAAACATTTGGAATTTGTACTTTAACGATTGGAGAGCAGTGGCCTTGTACATTTTAAAAAAAGATTGTATTTTTGTAATTATCACCAGTGATTATGCAAATGGATGCTATTTTTATATCCATCGGAGCGTAAAATTTAACATACCATGTATAGCTTGGAATTTAATAGGGTACAAGTACCCTGCTCTCGTACGAGAATGTTGTACTTGAAAGAAACTCAGCAATACAATATAGTACGAACGGAGACAATGTGCAATATTTGTATGGTAATACAGATTTTTATAAGCTGCTTCTTTAAAAGAGAAAAAAAAGGGTTATCTCTATACATTGTATGACTTACGTATGCATAATATATCTGTCTACATATATGTACAATTACTTAATGATGAAGATATCGTGTTTTTTATTCCGCTCCCAATCAATTTCAGATTGAGTTATGTTACGTATATCTAGTAAGACTCGCAGGTACGACATGATACTATTAGTTTAGTGTGTTTTGACATTTGCTGCTCATGTTGACTGTATTTTCTATTACAATACGAAACGCGAGATAGAGAGTGACGTTTGGAGTGAAAATATATAAAATTGCATGCATCATCTCCATGAATAATCCCCCTTTAACGCTTTGCTTTCTACAAGCTTTCACCCGATCGTTTCCATGCTAACTCATTTTCGTTTGCTTTCCTACTCAGGTCTCACCCCCTTTCCCAAGTGTTGTGCATAAAAACTAACATAACATCGTAAACTATTATTTTACACGGACTATTGGGGACATAATGTCCAAGATAGATGTAGACGGTTTGTTGCTAAAATAGGGTGGCCGGCTTGCATAACATTGTGTACCAGTTCGCTGGTAAACGTATTCATGCGTTTGATCGTATTGTAGATGCTGCAATGTTAAATCAGCCGATTCAATACAATTTTAACATTATCAAGCCAGAGCCGATGGAGAGGATATCTTCGTACGGGCCCCCCGGTCCAAGTGGAGGGTCCTTCCCACTGTATTCTATAGGAGCAACATCGCCGCAGGCACAATCTAGTATGCATACTCTAAGGTAAAGCAGGCCTTGCTGTTCTTTGCTCTCTGTGAACAGGAAATAATGCGTAGAATAATAACTTATACAATTTTAAACGTTACGCAGACCTCAAGTATCTCCAGGTCGGACGCCATCGCCCATGGAATACAGTCCGTACAATCAGTCCCTTATTCAACCGCAACTATCACCTCAATATCAACCAGCCGGTGGGCATATAGTGCGACTCCCATCAGCATCAACGCACGTTCAACAATTCCCCTACGTGCACAATACGTTACAAACGCAGCCGCAAGAACCAGCTTTGATGTTGAATAGAGTGACGTCGAATTATCAAGGATTGCCGACGTTAGGCAATGCCGGTAATATAAACGGATTCTGTGTAGATTTGGCTAGACATGCACGGCTTCCGAATGTTGATCTATGTATTCTCTTTGATATATGCAGTAGGTGGAGTAGATGGGACAAATGTTACGAGTGTTTTAGACATGGACAGTCAACAGTGCAGTTTCGACTGTCTGAATGAATTTGATTCGGCGGAACTCGCCGCAATCGGTACTGCTCTATCCGAGAATTTGTCAAGCGGCCTGTCCATCTCGGACTCCAGCAAGGTTTGTATCGGTATTAAACAGTTTATTCATGATTTTAGTGGTACAGAGTGGAGGGTGTAATAAACTATTGTTACATTCAGCCCGAAATGAGCAAAGGGATGAACGTGGAGACGAGCAACGTCGAAGAAAGTAATAACATGACGGATAGTTTTACGAGAATTACAAACAGCACCATTCAAGAGCTCTGCACGTTGAACAGCATGTATAAAACGACGCGGGAGATCGACGACTAAAAAGTCGGCCGTAGATTTTTCGCTGATATTTAATGACATTATAGGAACTACGTTGTATAAATTTTATCCAAACGGAAACTCCAGTGATGTACTGTAAGAGTAATTAATATTTAATTGGTTGTGATAAAATTGCATCACGTTCTACGTAGTCTTGTACGCTACATCCTCGGTGGATCATTTATTTTAAACGCTGTTAATACTTTTGTACGATTTTTAAGGCTCCCATCTTATTTTAAACATCACGAATTAAAATATTTATCGATCTAAGTAATATATAAAATGCTGCGACTGTGATCAAAGTGTGTTTGAAATCTACGCGTTCATACGGGCATGCGAAATGTCTCGGCGAGAAGAACGACTGTACGAAATAAAAGCTCATAATGAATAAAAATGCACAGTGTATTGTTAAAGACAATCTGCATGCGATGCTCGTACAAAGTTTACAGTTTGCTTAGGTAGAATGAATACCCCCGAAACAATCATTTCTCTTACGCATCTTGTACGCTTATACAAACATTTGACTTTTATTTTTTACACATTTTGCTACAAACTTGTTTGTAAATATAGATTTTTATATTATGAGTAATTTCTAAGCACGAATGCTCTGCTCCCCGATTATGTATATTTTTCCAGCTATAAAGAAATTCCAATACACAATTCCGTCCAGGCACGTTGATTCATCCTTAAACAATCGAGCCCTGTCCTAAATTTACGACAGGATTATGTATTACTCTGCGATAACGTGGAAAGGAAATGTTTGTATCTTTCCATTATAGATTCTTATTATGTACACAATACTCGTGACTGTAGTATCCCGGTGCCAGGTTACCAAATATTACCGTAAACTCACTTATTATACATATATAGAGTGTTTTATAAACAATATCTGTTACAAATAAGATTATACGAAGGTACATACATTTACTACATATATAAAGTTACATCTAAGAGTATATTATAATTTTACATACAATTATACGTGTAAATAAACATAAATATTGAAGTTCAATAGTGTTTAACCCAGCGTATCACATATCGTTACGTACATGTTTTTATTGTTGAAAACTGTTTTTTTTTTTCTCAATATTTACACAGCATTGCAACACACAATTTCTTAATCCTTATTATGTATGTACAAGTAGAAAACATTGCTATTCTAAAATATATTGATCAAAGGAATACGCTGCTCCTTAGTGTTTTAAAGTAATATATCGTGTAAATAGGGAAGAGACTCGCTCCTTCACAAACACGTGAAGAATAAAAGACCATTTGTGTTGTTTTCCAAAATGTATTTACTTAAAAATACAATGAAAGTTCAATTCTGATGGAATGGGCAGAAATATAGTCTGTGGTGTCGGTTATTGTTAAACGTCGAAAAGTGATGATGCGATGGTATCCTGTACAAAAGTAGTTTGAACAAGACTTATGAACACACAAACCAAATTCTTAGCCTAGGATCCTCGTTTTATGTTTAATCACGACAAGTATTATTCATTACCAGATTCGTTAAGATTCGTAAAGTCCTCTTTTTTATTCTTTTCTTTTTTCCAATGCTTACCTAACAAACGTAGGGATGTAACGGTTTCTGGGCGATCAGCCTGATTGATTGTTAAGACCCGTTAGCACCAGTAGACTTTTCTGAATCACGTCCAGTACTCGAGCAGAGGAAGATATTCCGTGGTCACTCTGGCCCGCAAAAGTACAGGACGCGAGTCATCTTTCGTTCCTTTTTTCGACATGTTGCAAACGGGGCTTGGTATTGTATTCAATAAAATTAAATGGACCTATGCTTACAGTGTATATTATTGTATACTATGAACGCTAAAGTACTCGTTTTTTTTTTGCTCAAGCACCTGTACTTGAAGATAGTTCGTTGTCAATATGATCGTCAAGGTACTATCTTGAAGTGAACACGTGGTAAATACAGCAGCAGATTGTGTATAAAATCGTAGAGTAACAGAGTTTTCGGAGATGGTATGACCTGTATATACGGTACAATGATCATCTGCTGATTATCCTTCGGACTCATAAATCTACACGCTGTATCCAGATTTTCTTTGCCTCCTATTCGTCGCAACGCATCTCGAATGAAGTGGGAGTACAATCATCGTATAAAAAGTTACAGGGTCCACCCCATCTCCTTAGATATATTTTTTTCAATGTAGCAGGATTCAGTCCACGAATAGCAGCTCCGTTTCGTTTATTTTCCTTTCGTTAATACTGCTATTTCTGTAAATTTTCTTGTTTCTCGGATGTTGAACCCATTACTACTTACGAGAACGAATCGTTTTCTCTGATCTAACTGCGTTTTATTTAACTATCTTCATTCGAAAATATTTGTACATTAAAACGTGGGGCATCGTCTCGCATTCAAATTATCGTTACCTTTATTTATTATGCAGCTATGGTACAATGGTATCGTAACCGCAATGTCTCTTCACCCTTTTTCTTGTCTACCAGTCTCCCGAAATAAGTGGTGGCATGGACTTGTTCCATTCACAACGACCCACAGACTCTGACACAAAGAGTATATATATTATTTATATATATATGTATATATATATTATCTTTCAATCATTGGCAACCAGTGGAATCACGTATTTTAAAAAAAAAATCTATATGCAACATCGTCGATAATTCTGTGGATATGATCATTGATAAAACACTGATCACCGTGTGGTACAGGGAACCGCCGTGATAAAGAATACCAACACTCGATCTGTGAGAGTCAACAAATCATTGCTACGAGGCAGTCCATGACAATGAAATCAAAATAAAAACCACAGTACGTAAAATACAAATGAATTGCGCTCGTATATGAGCAGTCGAATAGGGAGAGTTACTTTTAACTTCATTTACCGTCAGTTACCCCTTGGCATTGTTTTCAACGACTTTTGAAATATGCTGCGCGGTTCGTCCGAACAGTTTCTACACGTAAATACATAATATAAGCTTATACAGAGGACAAATATAGAATAGTAATCTTCGAAGATATAAAAGAAAAAATGATTCTGCGGTATCTGCTTTTTCTGAAATAATAAAGATTCTCTATCTCTCTCCCTCTCTCTTTCTTATTTCTCTTTCTCTCCCTATTCTGTGCCTCAAGCCTAAAGTGTAACAACCTCTCCACATTACATTACGTTACATAATATTATCGTTAATAATAAAATGTTTCTTATTCCATAACTTTATACATGCTATGTATAATTATTATGCAATGTTAAAGTCACACATTACTCATCCACACTACCTAGCGCGAGCGTTGCATTAACCTTAATTCCTGTTCTTTTTTCCTTTCTTTTCAGATCGAACAGGAGCACGAAGCAGAGTTCACCGTTGATAAAATCCCTGGCTTTATTATTAGTATACATCGAACGCCGAGGGGGGTGCCGGTTCCGACCGCATGTATATATTCATTTATTTCGCATTCGGTCTCTTGTTCCTTTACGTACAAATCATCGATTCTCACTTATTTATTCGTTTGTCCTTTCTCTTTCAGCCGCTCGCGCTCCTGCAATGTCATTGCAAATATATACGTATAGATCAAGAAAAGGAAAAACAATCACGCGCACAAGGTGAGAGACATTCGTCGAACTACAAACGTAAATTTGATTTCAAATGTAAAAAAATCATCACCCACAAATGTTCATTTTACACTATTTAAATACAATAGAGCTTTTTATATCTTAAATAAGTTTCCGTTATAAAACTGTCCCGCGAAGAAAGCCAGATGACGGCAAATACCAGTTTTTTAGTAGGTGGTTTGGATGAAAACGACAGATTCGCCCCGGGGAACGTTAGCGCGCGTACGAAGGTGTGCTCGACGGGCGATGTTAAAACCGAATCGAATCGGCGGCGAAATCGAGGTTCTCGCACAAGTAAAACTCCTCGCGACGAATATATGGTTTTAATTCAAACTACCTAACAGCATTTGGTGATGGCTAGACGACCAGAATTGCGAAGAGCCAAGACAGTAGAATTGCGGCCGCCTCTAATGCGTGTCAGCCCACCACAACTCCGGTGAGGTGGTAATTTTTATTTCGTAGATTGGGAGGTTCCAGCAATACGGTTCGGGCACGATGGATATCAACATTTGCTACCAACCACTCAATATGAGAGTAAGTGTTTGCTGAGAAGACTGCCGAAGATCGACGACGACGACGACGGCGACGACGCCATGTGCCTACCTCCCTTCTTACTTACATAACTCCTTCCCTTTTTTCATTATGCGTCTTCCTCTTCGTCTTCTACTTCTCCTTCTACTTCACCCTCTGCGTCATCCTCCTCTTCGTCTGTGAACCAACAAGAATGATAAGCTTCCAGTGAAATGTATTTATCTAAACGCGGACTATCGATTCACGTCCCGTACAAGTCCATAAACTCCGCCGATAACACGGTTACACCAGATACCAAAGAATTTCCCTTTGCTCACCTTCGCCCTCTTCCAGATCATCGTCACCTTCTGGCATATCGTCATCCTCATCGTCCTCTTCGCCTTCGCCGTCCACTTCCTCCTCTTCCTCGACCTCCTCTTCGATTTCCTCCTCCTCTACTTCTCCGTCGCCGTTCTCCTCTTTCTTCTGTTTCTTTGTATCGTCATTCTTCTCCTGAAACGTAAAACAATACAATTTCGTTTAGCTTGCGATAAGGATGCGCGCGATCGTGATTTCGGTAACGCAGCCGAAACTATAAATTAACCGCTTCCGTTTTAGTACGCGCGTTTCCCTCTACATGGAAATTAATCATCTCAGGAGAGAGAAAAAAAAGGAAGGTGGGAGAACTTCACGGATAGGGGAACTCTGACAACCGACCGAAAGATAAGAGGGAGGGGGCAAATGGACGAGGAGGATTCCCTTCCCGCCAAGAAACGTAAGGACACGGAAAGGAAGGTAGGGGGGACCTTCCGTTAAAATATGGTGGCAGTACAGGAAAACACAAAGAACGATGGGGGAATTATATTCGCTAGAGAACACACCGCGAGGTAGAGAACAGTACTAACATTAAAGGCAGCGAGCAGGAAAAAAAGAGGAAGAAAAGGCCGCTGCGTAAACGCAATTAGAATTAAAACAAGCACATACGTAAAAGCTTGATAAATCAATACGCGTGGTCTGAAGCAAGTTCATGGGAAACTCTAAAATAGCTTTCGACGTCAGCTACAGTTTTCTATATAAATTATCTCTCGCCCTTTATTGAATAATTCATACGTATTACTTGGTTCCATTCATAAATCCTCCAACGAATCCATATTCATGTATTTTTAGATCGAAAGTTTATCGAAGCTCAATCTTATCGAGCCGTCCTGGTTTGAAGCCATCGGGCGTAAGATGACCAGAAAAGGCATGTCATTGAATCGTGATAAATGAAAAAGCGAACAGACAGTTTTGAAGAATCGTCCGCGGCTTCGGACGATTCTCGAAATGCCGGTACACCTTAAGCTCGTGTTCATACAGCGTTACTCGTGATCATCGGGGTGGGTGTCGTAATGGTATACACGCGTCGTGTGTATATCAGCGGTACGAGGAAAGAGGGCATAGAAAACTCGCAGAGAACTGCATCGTCCAATCAAAGGGAGGAATTGACTGAGACCGAGCGGTGGGGGAAAGCGTAGGGATTGGCAGACGACTACGACACATGTTTGTAGAAGGGATGTGTTCGTGCTGCGTATAGTGAACGACGAAAGGGGAGAAGAGGGGAGAAGGGAAGCACGAAACAGCGTGCCCGGCTATGTGCACGGCGGCTAAAGCTTCTATGAACTTCTAATAAAATAAAACGGGACTATAATCTACATTTTAAATTGCACGGTGAAGACAAATAAAAAGCGCACGCATTAAAGTAAACGAATTCCGACACGGTCTAATCATCCGGACGGTCGAAAAGCTGTGGCATCATCGAGGATCGCGTTGCCTCCAAGGTAACTGTCTCGTATTATCAAGCGTCTTTATCAAACGAAACGTAATATCTCGTTTCAAAAACTTCCATACCAGGCGTAAAGGATCAATATCGTTTTCTATTTCTTTGGTTAATCGGTGTGGGGAAGTTATTGTTTAATGTAGGTAGATTATCGTGAACAAGGTGTTGATTACTATTCGCGATATATCGCAAAGGAACATGTAAAAGCAGCTTTGTAGTTTGTAAAGGCATTGTGTGTCTGGCGACAGAGCGTTGTGATACCGATGTCTCTGAAACTTGACGCGCTTTCTTCGAACTACATAGAATCTGTTGGCACTACCGTCGCCGGCCGCTACGCGTTCATGGCGTTGCTGGGTAGTATACAACATACAACGAACGGTAAATGACAGCGTGACGTACAGACGCCAGTTGTCATGAAATGACTATGCTGCTGCCTGTTATCCTACAGACACGATTACCTATCGACTTGTTACTAATCACGAGGTCTTTGCAGATAACCCAACGTTCATAACCTATCGGGTATAGATTCATTTTCATTCGATTCCCTCGACCGTTCGGCTGAGCCGTGAATAATCGTTATATAATTCTTCTGTAACGCATATGAATTTTACCATATTTCAGTTAACAGGAGCGTCCCCGTCTGCCGATAAATGGCAGGGTCGTATATTTTTTGGGGGAGAAACGTACTTCCAAGTCAATAATAAAAAAATCGAAACTTAATTAGTACCTCTAACAAACGTGTAATTAAGGAAGATCTTTCGTAGTAAGTTCAGCATTGAATTAGGTTAAGTACAGTAAATACAGAAGATAACTCGCTTACAAACTATTGCAACAATCATTCAGAAGTGGTGTACGACTTATTTCGAGTGATTTTCCATTTCAGTTTATTACATGGAATAACTCCACCTAACAATTCGAACAGATATGCTTACAGATCCCACTGAAAATACACTATTTGTATCTCCCGCCATTTCTCAGCTCCTTCCACGTTCTCCCTCTAACGCAACGCACTTGCGTCACAGGGCTCTACGACGACTGCTGGATAATATTCGTCGTATTTACTACCTAACTACGTAATCAGAGCACATCGACGATATATCAGTCGGCAAAATGAAAACGTATTTACGTGCCTGCGAATATACCGGTGCCTAATAATTTGGGGAGCACGCCACACGGGGAAGAGCACGTAGACAAGCGTTACCGTATTTTTCTCGTTTCTCGACCGGCGAAATGCATTGATACGGTACTAATAAGAATAGTAATGACGATGACGATGGCGGATTCTGTTATAAGCGACGACACGGTCGTGGTTTCCACGTGACATGCTATTCCCGCTTCCGCGAAGAAGACGCCACACCACAGACAATTTCTACAGAATGAGAGAGCGTGAAAGGATACCGTCATTTTCAATGAGTGCTTCACACCTTGCGGCTTCCCCGGAGAGGACCGTTCGCGCGGCGTATTATCGACTAAAAATAAGGTCGTTCCTATCAGGGCACACAGAACGACGGGAGGCTCGATTTAAGATGAAAAATCGTGACGATGTTTTCTCGAAGGTTCGTAACACCACGCGGCATACTACGAAAGAATAGGGAGGCAGGAGAGACATGGGTATATAATACATGGCGTTGCCGCTGGCTGCGCGCGTGGGGTTCTCGAGGGGGAGAGAGACAGAGTCGAACACCGGTAGATTCGAGGACAGGGGACCAAGGGGCCAAGGGGGAGAGGCAGAGCGAGAGAGCGAGAGAGCAAGAGAGAGAGCAAGAGAGAGAGAGAGAGAGAGAGAGAGAGAGAGAGAGAGAGAGAGAGAGAGAGAGAAAGGGAAGGAAAGCGAGGAAGGAAGCCTTCGGTGCGGTGTTTATGCACGCAGATCGGTAAACAATTTCAGAGCAACACGTCGCGACCCGAAAGAGATATGTGTTAGTCTATCGATCGTCCGTCAGACACGATTAACCCTCTTACAACGAATTATCGATCAATTACGACACAGAAAGAGGGACAGAGAGGGAGAGAGCGAGATGGTGGGAGAGAGAGATAAGCAGAGAGGAGAGGAAGAAGAGAGGGAGACGATGGAAGGAGCAAGCGAGATAGAACAACGAACGCGGGCTTGGTTTCGGGCGCCATAATGGAAACCCACGACGGTGGTGGTGGCGGCAGCGACGGCGATCGTAAAAATGCGCGGGATGCTCGCTTTTCCTATCTATAACTCTGATATTTTAGATTAAAAATGGCGCCCATCTTGCAGACTAGACCCGACAACAAGTAAATCGTGCTTGAAACGGGATTTATTTCAGACTCGGCGTGGGTTAATAACACTTGGGAAATGCATAATAACGAGAGCGTACGAAACGAGCACATGGCGCTAGTAGCCAAGATATCCCGCCCGAATCTTACCTTCACTTTATTAGCAAGGTGCGAGTGAAACGACGCTGATTCTGATATTAGGTGGTAACGTGAAATCCAGATCGGTAATTATAGACGGCATTGTAACGACAGGGGTGATCAACCGAATGAACCATCGTGGCTCGTGGCAGCCACGCGAAATACGATGGCGTCCCCCTCTCGGCACCGAATCGGAAAAACAGCGCGCGTTGCGTGCACCGTGCACACGCTTCGCAGCGGTTTCGAGGAGATGAATAGGGAAAACTGGCGCGCTTCTCGGCCACCATGAATACGTGGAATCTAATGAAAATGCCGGCCGGCATTCTATCTTCTTCCGTGCCGTCAGTCGGTCGAAACGGCCACTCGACTGCCCGCCCACCCGTCCGTCCTCGATAGTACTCCCGATACCGCGTACAAAATTTCGAAAGCGTTAATTTTCTCAGCATGCGAGGCCCGTAGGCCATACGAGCGGGAAACTCTTATCGGGCTAATTACGCGAGGATGCTAGAAATTTCGATCGGCTTTCGATTCCGAATGTGATGATCCCGTGAAATCGTAGACGATGCCGTGACCGAGCAGCGTGGCGCGGAAGCGTGGTGTAAGCCGGCGTGTAGTACGTGCTTTCGTGTGTACGTGTGTGTATATGCTTACGTACAATCGCGTGAACTGATAGCGGGGGTACGATATTTCGAGAAATCGTATGGAAAGGGGGGAAAAAAAAACAAGACAACTCACCTCGGCTGGCCTCTTGATTCCTTTGATCTCGCACTTCGCGTCCCCGGAAGCCTTGTCGTTCTCCGTCACCTTCTCCACGACGACGGCCTCGTTGTTTGCCTTGGTACTCATGATGGATTGGTGCGCGTTTACCAAGATGCCTGCGTGTCCGCTTCAAAACGATGGAAAAAGATAGAACGGTGCGTGTGTACACGTAACGAAACTCCGTGTCCTCGCGCGGCGTCGGTTTCCGGCGAAATGCCCGAGAGAGCAGCGTCGTCAGGCGAAAACCCAAGGGTCAGAGAGGGGGGAGAGAGAAAGAGAGAAGAGAGAGAGGGGAAAGGAGGGTGAGCAGAGTCGAACCAGTCAGGAGTGGAGAGTGCCGTATACTGACGACTGTGGCGCGAATAGCGCAAAGCGGACTACTACCCGGTCTCGGCTCGCTCCTAGCACATCCAACCTGGCTTTGTTCAAAAATGAAGATGGCGCGGGTTTGAAACTCGATAAATGCCTGATTGGTCGAAACCTTAATCCCCTTTCCACACCTGCCACTGCATCTAATTGGCAACATTATAACGCCACGTAATCTTTTATTAATTACCGCAAAACTTTCCCACCTAATGCATCCACCTGACATATAAATAAAATTAAATCCTGCGGAGGACGAGGGGTTCGAGAGTTCGTAGCCTCGGTTCGTCGTCTGCTTCGAGGCTAAGTCACTCGATTCGAATAAGCTTCTACACCACCAAACATTTATATTCTTTTTCAACGCCCCCTTCGACGAAAATCCATCAACATACCTTGTAAAATTAAAATCTCCTACAGGAAAATATACCTAACTATCTTTCTGCATAGCTAAAATAAATTACATGCATCGCCTACTTAATGGCGGCATACTCCACACTACGTGGCGGGAATTATCCTATACATAAAAGAGTCAGAGTTTTTGAACGACGCCCACCTGTCACCCAAAATTCTGTTTTCAACCTACTGTTTTTCAGATTCTAAAGATTTTCGCTTCTGTACATTAGACTTTGGCCTTGTAAAATATATGCGAATCTTTGTAAACAGATTAGAACTAGAGAGGGCCCATGATCGATACGAGGTAACCTAAATAATTATCTAGAATCATTAATGTTTGCCTATATATTTACAAACTAAATAATGCAAGAAATACTGTTAGATTTTCGTAGCGTGCGTTTGTCCTTTTGCTAACCTGTGCATCGTTCTTCTCACCTTAATGTCGCTCTGAATATACAGAACGCTCTAACATTATTACAGTCCGCAATTATTTACAAATTTTGTGTGAAAAAGGACGGCAAAAGAATCATTATAACATAATTGCTGTTATTGATTAGACGCCTTATATATGTATTAAACCAATTTTGATGCCAGCTGTTAATGGCGAATATGCAATCGAAATTTTGTTTTTACAGGAATTAAAATCAGTTGTATTCACTTTTCCAATGATTCCAGGTAAAACGAATTTTATAGAATAATATTACGTTAAACGATATATTAATGCTTATACGTTTCAATGGAAAAAAAAACATTAAATTTCTAAGTTTTATACGACGTATGACAACATGCGCACGCGCGTTATGCTTATACATGGCAGCTTCCGGTTAAATTACGTTTCCTTTTCTTTCGAAACATCCAAGATGGTAGGTTAAACTCCGTTTAAAGCGATCCGTAATTCATCTGCAAGTACATTCGTAATCCTTGAATAATGTTACCGTCAAAGTGCAACCGTGCTATGTACATTTTATTTGCTAAAAGCCGTATCAAGTATTTCATATTTTCGTCAAATACGAGAGAACGTCCTGCAAGTGAGAGCATAACCTCGAAAAGTGACAAACTGTGCAGCAATTTTTATTTTCGAAACGAAGAAAATGAGAGTTATTGAACAGCGATAGGCTAAATAAATGCGTCAAGAAATAAGAATAATTCCAACTGTTTCATTCTTCGTTCTACGTTTCCGCGGAAACAAACTTTCCAGCGAAATGTGAACAGTACAATTCTGTGTATTTCAGGTTAATGTACCGAAACAGAGGCGTACCTTCTGCAAGAAGTGCAAGGTACACAAGCCCCATAAAGTTACACAGTACAAAAAGAGCAAGGAACGACATGCGTCGCAAGGTAGAAGGCGTTACGACCGTAAACAGCAAGGTTTCGGCGGCCAAACCAAACCTATATTCCGAAAGAAGGTATGTTTCGCTAATCCTCCCATTCAAATTACGATTCTATTAACAAACTTGCGTGTCGCTTTTAGGCAAAAACCACAAAGAAAATTGTCTTGAGGATGGAATGCACGGAATGCAAATACAGGAAACAGATCCCTCTTAAGAGATGCAAGCATTTCGAACTGGGAGGTGACAAGAAGAGAAAGGTAAGCATGGCTGTGTTTCGCATTCGTCGAAGAATTCTTGCAGGACTTTGGCATCGACTGACGTAATTTTCTTTTCAGGGACAAATGATCCAGTTCTAGGGTAAAGTTATCGGCGTTAACTTTCTGTATGTATTTAATAAGAAATGAAATAAACCTTTTCGAATTTGTATAGTTTGTTTATTTTACGAATTGCGTATTATAATGTAAAACTGTTTCTCATGTTTAAGTATTTAATCACCATGGTTCCCATCATTATCTGTAATCTTCGGCTTAGAAACTATTTGCTGGGGAGCACTGTTAAGATAAAAAATAAGAACCGTGTAAATATTAAAGGAGTGTAACAAGAGGAGAGGCTTAAAGGGTGGTCGAAAGGAAGATCAGAATTTGTTTGACTGTAAAATGCTTTTACACTTGTCTTGAAATACTGAGCTTTACCCATGCCTAGTTTTAAGTAACATATTTCATTACGCTGCGAAATATGCAATCGAGTTCGTTTTCAGTGGCATTATGACTTACTATAGTACGGACGGATCCAATCCCTCTTCTTCCATCTGCAACCTGAGTGCTTCCCTCTGCACACCAACGTGTACCATTTTGAAATATTTCTCGTAACGCGGATCTCTATTGACCGGTTGTTCTTCAGTCTTTGTACTTTTAGGCTCATCCTGCGAAACATCAGGTTCATCTACTTTAGTTTCTACATTTGTTTCCTCCTGCTTATGCTCGCTCTCGATTTTTACGCTGCTTTCTGTGGGACCTTTTGTGTCCTTGTGACTCTCTTCCAAGGTAGGAACAGAAGACAGCTGTAAGGAACATCCAAGCCATAAGAAATTGTAAGCAATGTAATCCTAATGATCCGACAAAGCTTCTACATACCCAAGATTCTAGAATTTCTAAAGAGGCTTCTATTCTTTGCAATTTGTTTTCAAATTCGAATAATTTCTCTTCGCATGATAACGCAAATTTATTAAGGTATGTTACCGTGTGCACAATGAAGTGATTAATGAACGAAATAGTTCGTTTTTGATTAATCGCTGGAACCTAGGAAGAAAACAAGTGTCATTACGCACAGTGAAACGCGAACCGTTACAATACGAAATATCGACAGGCGAAAAGCGAAGTTGAATATCTGCACCTTCGTGTAGTCGATAGTTGGCTCAATTATCGGAACTTTGTAATCGTTCATCGTATCTTTCAAATGTTATTTCTTGAATTTGTTATCGAACTGTCAAACGTCATAAACTCCCGACGCATTGCTCCCACGGATCATGTAGGACTCATTGATAGAATGGTGTGTACGGTGTGTACTAAGAACCGAAATTTCTCAGCTATCGCGTGGGTACACGTATTCCCTTGCAAAACACTCTGCGGATAAAGAACGAGCGGCGGGGTGTTCAAAACTCTGTTGCTGTGAAAATCATTTGAAAATTCACGTGTTGCAAGTACCGAGTGAAAATTAATTCAAACGCATTATGGCTGGAAACGCAATTTATTTACGACCTTAATCCGTCGGTATATTTTACCTTGCGCCAAAAATTCCCACAAATGTTTCGCGCAGGATATTAGCGGAGGAAATCCTTAACCGTGCACAACGATCTCGCAGTTTAATTTCGATTAATAATTATACGACAGTTTGGGTAACGCTTACTCTGCTAGTAAATTGCAAACGAACTTACGCATTACAGGCAAACGATTTAGAAGCGAGAGAGTCTTTCGTATCATACGCGTTTAGGCTGCTCGATCAATCAGAATTTAACCAGCAAAATTATTTGCTATAAGTCGATAAAGCAGAATATGCGCTGACAGCGTGAACGAGAAGTTTTTAGTGGTCGTACAGGTTGGACTTGTAGGCTGGATGTAGGTCTAGTAAACGCGACCGATCTGTTGTCAGTGGGAATTAACTGTATGGAGATTACAAGGAAAAGAATTATTTCTTGAAGAATGGAGTCAGCACCTGACCTGGAAACCGTGTACCAGGCTGTATATTCATTGTATAATAATTCGAATCCTTCGGGACCAGGGAAAACATCGCAATGGTTGGACGAATTACAAAAATCGGTGAGCTATTTGTTAGCGGTCTTTTGCCAATTACCATCAGGCGTTTTCTTTTCTCTTATACTTCCCGTGCACCGTATCGCCTTGTAAAGAGGATTATACAATCATTGTTAAATGCCTCGCAATTCAAACACCCAAAGCGATGATCGAGGAATGTAAATAGATAAGCTAGCCCCTAACCTTACATCCCATCCCTCCTGCGTTCGTTTCATGTACGATACTGCACGCAATGTTCCTGTGCGGATTTAAATTAAAGAAGCACAGCAACACAGCAGCGTTAATATTTATGTATTACTCTAGGTATTTGCATGGAAAATAGCTGATGAAATGCTGCAGCAAAAGCGAGACATTCAGTCTTGTTATTTTGCTGCACAAACGATGCGCACTAAGATACAACTGTGCTTTCAAGAGTTACCTGCCGAAGCTCATATTTCGTTGAGAGATTCTTTAATGAATCACATATCACAGACTAACGAGCACACCAATGCCGCTATTGTTACACAGGTTCATTTCGTTTTTAAAGAAATCGTTATCACGAGACTCGCAACTGCTTAACCATTGTAATGAAATTTGTTATTGTAGTTGTGCCTAGCATTGGCAGATCTCGCGTTACAAATGTCTTCTTGGCAGAAGCCAGTCGTGGATTTGATTAACAGATTCGGGGGATCGACTAACAGTTTGTGGCCATTACTAGAAGTGATGACAGTATTACCGGAGGAAGTAAATTCACGATCTCTTAGGTATAATAAGATCTCGGTATATTAATAAAAACAGTCTCAATTGCGTTAAATTGATTTCTAATTCAAACTACGTTATACAGACTAGGAGCCAATCGCAGACAGCATATATTACTCGAACTTAACGCAAGCGCAGACACGGTGACGGAATTTTTGGTGAGTATTTATTAAGTTTGTTATTTCTTCGTCCTGCGGTATGTTTGAATTTTTTTCAATTTCCAGAAAATGTGTCTGAAAAATGTGGGAGACAATGTGCAAATTCGTATTACAATTCTTAGATGTTTTACAAGTTGGATAGCAGTGCACGCTATACCCCTTGTACCAACAAGTGATGTTATTGTATATACTCTTCAAGTAAGTTCTTCAAATGTAAGTTGATTGTCGTAATTCCCACGAGCTTCGAGTACAATGGGATATGCGCATTTCAGATACTTGGAAATCACATGACTGGATCTCAATTGCACGAAGCAGCTGCGGATTGCATATGCGTAATTCTACAAGTTTTGGAAGACGACAGTAATAACAATCGTGATAATAATAGTGAATCGAATATACAGTTGCAGCAACTGCAGTTGTGTCTGTTCACCAGTGTAATGGCCTTAGAGCAACCATACCATTTATCAGTTGCACACGAAGACATGGACAAGTAAATTTCTTGGTTCTTTTTATCAACATAGGAGGAGTTTATTATAATCTCGAATGTGTAATTAAACGTTATGTAACAAAATATTGTTTAGGTCAATAAATTATTGCCGGATTTTTACGGAATTAGCCGAGACGTTTTTGGAGACGATGGTAAACGGCTCTGTGGGAGGGAAGCAACACTACGCTATCAAGATTCTCGATCTCGTCTTGGTGTGCGTCGGGCATCATGATTACGAGGTAAATATTTCTTTCTACATCTGATACATTAATACCAGTTGCTAAACAGATATTATTCATATCAGGTGGCGCAAATAACTTTTAATCTGTGGTATCGCTTATCGGAGATTCTTTACCAAAAAAACAGCGATGACCTCAACGCGGTTTTTCGACCTCACATCGAGAGGCTAATTGGAGCGTTATGCAGGCACTGCCAAATGGAACCAGATCATGTCAGTAACGGGCATATTTCAAGTTGTTGATATTCCTATGCAGTAATATATAATCGTAGAAATTTCCTTTGAATAGTTGGGTCTAGTGGAAGAGGGTTCCGGCGGAGAGGAATTTGCAGATTTCCGAAATCGTGTCTCCGAATTAATCAAGGATGTAGTATTCGTAGTTGGAAGCAGTCACTGCTTCCGACAAATGTTTTCGTCTTTAACCGGTGGTCCAGGACCGCAGGGACAACCTAATCATGTGCCCACGTGGGATTCGACTGAAGCTGCGCTGTTTGTGATGCAAGCGGTTGCGAAAAATATTTTACCGTGAGTTTCCACGAGGCGTGTACGGATTTCTTTGAAGTATGAAAATGATAAGTAAATATCTTCTTGCAGAAAAGAGAATGACGTAGTGCCGAAGGTAGTAGAGGCTATTTTGAATTTACCGGAAAACACGCATATAGCTGTCCGTCATACAAGTATTCTTTTACTAGGAGAACTTTGCGAATGGATAGATAGTCATCCGCAGTCTTTAGGTAAATAATCGAGACATGTACGTTCGGCTTCACTACGCCCGTTGTACCGTTTGTCAATGCAAGCTTCTCGTTCCAGAACCCGTTTTAAATTTTCTCTTGACCTGCTTGAGTCAAAAGGGATTGGGAAGTGCGGCCTGCGGCGCGCTGCTGAGTATATGTACAGCTTGCCCGTTACATATGGCTTCGCACTTCCCGGGACTATTGCAAATTGCACGTTCTCTCGATGGTTTCGCCATCAGTAACGATGCAGCTATTGGTTTACTCAAGGGTAAGATAATGCGTGGCATGGACTTTCGTTAAACATTTTACAAGGACCGTAAGTGATAGCTTTTCTGATTATTCAACAGGAGTTGCTATAATCATGTCTAGTTTACCACGCGACAAAATTGCTCAGGCGATGAAGGAATTATGTTGGTTCCAAGCTAGGCCACTATGTGAGATTATGGAACGCGGAATTCCAATTGAAGTAGGAACAAAGACTGATCCTGTGATATGGCTAGATAGATTAGCTGCTATATTTAGGCACACTGATCCGCAAATTGAAGATCCTAATGAACCTCATCCTTGTCAAAGCGCTGTCACTGAAGTAAGTTTCTATGATTAATCACACGCGCTAGATCTAATATCTTCTCTAATACGTATGACTGTCGAGCACAGATGTGGCCAGTATTGTCAAATGTATGTACAACATATCAGCACGATGCAAAGCTAATGGAACGATGCTGTCGTTGTTTGAGATTTGCTGTTCGTTGCGTAAGAAAACATTCCGCCCATCTCCTTGAGCCACTAGTGAAACAGGTATCTATTGCTCGGACATTGAAGCCTAGGCAATATTACTCACTGCCCTCTAAAATTCCAGATCGTGCAATTGTACGCAGAACACCAACATAGTTGCTTTTTGTACCTTGGCTCGATATTAGTCGACGAATATGCCATTGACTCGGAATGCGTCTCTGGTTTATTAGCGATGCTCGAAGCATTTATTGGGCCTACCTTCACTATCCTTCAACAACAGGATGGGCTGAAGAATCATCCCGATACAGTGGACGATCTTTTCAGATTATGTGCCAGGTATTTCGCTTTATGATATTTGCGATCGTATATGAACAATACCTTTATTGCTTGGGCTTACAAGCGTCCTTATTTTTCAACGATAGGTTCCTCCAAAGGGCCCCAATACCATTCTTACACTCGGCTATAATAGGAAGCATAATTGACTGTGCCTTAATGGCCTGTAGTTTAGACCATAGGGACGCAAATGTTTCGGTAATGAAGTTCTTTTACGATCTTTTACATTGCGGTCGTAACCACGAGGTAAGCTAAAGGAGAAGCTTATGTGTCATAGCTTGTTTGCTACTGAAATATTAATATTTTCCTGTGCTCTTCAAGAATGGATCAGATTACACGATACGACGAGAATTGGTACAACGTATATTAAGAGAAAAAGGACAAACATTAGTCATGAGACTACTTCACGCATCCGTGTTCTCACTGTCGTCTTATATGTTATCTGACGTAGCGGATGTCTTTGTTGAGCTATCTCTAAGCAATCGAGAAGTAAGGCAGTCGATAAGTTTCAGTCGGTCTAAGCTGAAAGGTATACAGTACTTGTTTTACAATAATAAGTTTCTCTTTACTTAGTTACTGTCCAAATGGTTGGAAGAAGCCATCAAAACGATGCCAGCGCAAAACGCGGGTGGTTCACCAACAGCACAGCCAGAACAGTTATTCGAATTTCATAATACGGTCACAAGGTATGTAAAATTACAATTCTTCAATGCAATTTCTTTCAGACATGAGAATCTCATGTTGAATTCTTAATTTATAGAGCGGAGATAGCGAAACCCGTGAACCATGCTCTGCGAAATTTTGCACGTCTGTATCGTTGATGCATCTCGATATAAAATTAAGGACAAGAATGTCAAAATTACAAACAGCTAAGATCTCTCAAGATCCCTCATTTAATGAACACGATTTGAAGATGTCAATGAAACAAGGTTATTGTAAAATGGTGAGTCTATGCTGTATAAATGTATTGACGAACGTTTTAAACATTTTGTACTTGTTTACTATCTACACATTCCTCTGCAAAGTATGCGAAGTACGATAAAGACAAGATCATAATTGCTCGTGTAAAATGTGATTCATAATTTTACATAAAAGTGTTGTATTTAGTAATTCTTTTCTTTTTCTATCGTGAATATTTTTTCCATATAAATATACAACATCTTTGTAAACCCTTTCAGTTATTTGTATTAATTTTATATACAGCCTTGTTGCATTTGTTCCATATAGTCTTCGAACACACGATAGGGACGCAAAGTGATATCCGGCTTACCTATTGCATTAGGTATGTATCTAGTCAACTGCACGGAGATCGAACGTTTCGCATACTTTGTAGATAACGCGCAGGTAGTAAACATTGGGAAATCAGAATCATTATATATTTTTGTGCTTTCCATCTTATCTACACAGACAACCATTATTATGGAATGCGTATTAAAATTACTTTAAAAACTATCCGATGTGTGCTATTCAATTTGTCGTTCACTGAAATGTATTAAATTGTGTAATGTCATTTTAAAGTTACGCTCTCCGTACTCGAATTATTCAGTTAGAAGGCACTCGCAGTCGCGAGCCCCTGGCCTTACACAAGTAATAATATGGAGAGCGATGAAGGAAATTTTGCGAAACGATTTTTTAACGAGCATCTAGTTGAGAAACTGTACGGTCCCGTAAATAAGAACGAATGCAACAGATAATGCAAATCGGTTGCGTGTACGTGTTGTAAAGGAAACAAAAGATGCGTATGAGTTTCATTTTTGGTAAAACGCGAAGCTCGTTTACATACGATTGTCTATCTATTTTCAAGTGTCTCGCAGGATATGGTTTTACAAACGTTTAAATCGTGTTTGAGGTTCATAAGATGTGATATACTACAATGATATTGTGAGACAACATAAATGTGTCGTATTCCTATTATATGAAAAGAAATCTGACCTAAACGTTGTTAACATTTAAGTCCATTCGTGCCCTGGTGTACATTTATAACCATATATTTCAATTCAGAGCGAGATCATAGTAGGTATATATGTTGTAGATGATATAAAAGTATGATTGCGAAACCGATAAAGGTACAACATAACATAAATTCATTCGTCGAATGAAGAGAAATAAACGAAACATACGCTCATTTTGCATGATAGTTAAATTTAATTGTACAAATGGTTTACATTTACGAGACGTGTAATTTTCTTGCGAAGCGTTAATGTACAGATTAAGGTATTAATGAGAATAAGCATTATTATTATTGGTAAGAGAATCATTTGTAATGTAAGGTTGAAAATGATTAAACTGTACGAATATTTTGATGACTAGCATTAATTTTAGCATCTACGCTAATGTTTCGCTTTATAACAACAAATTTCCGACATATTTCAAATAAAATGATATTTTTTACTCAAAGGGACGAATCATAATTTAATCATAATTGAAAGTGACGAAATAAAGTGATTAACGATCACACAAACAAAATAACTGTTTGTGGGAACGAAAGTACAGGGAGTAATGCGTGTTCTCGAGAAATAATGCGCAGCGACTTGTAGCCGGCATCGGAAGAGCGAAACATTATACCAAGCAAACTGATTCACTATCGACGCCGGTCAAGCAACCGCCGATGCAGTCAACGACAAATAATTCTGGTAAACGAGTCACGCGCGTCATTCGTCGGGAGCCATTAAAGTTGTTGAATAAATATATTTTCGTTAAATAGGTCATTCCTCGCGTAGAATTGCTATGCAGGGAAAGTAGAAGCTCCAAGACTCTTATACGTGCTCGACCTTTGCGTTCCGAAATATTTACGGCCCTTTGTACAGGCCCAAATATAATCCGTAGTCCGTTCTGCCAGGTAAGAAATCGCAAAGAAAAGGTCTAATGGTCGCTTTACGACTACACCGATTGTTCCGTGCGATAAAGGGCGCCTTCTTGCAGGAAACGATGTCCCTACGAAAAAAAGATCTACCCGGCCAGCTGTGCGATAAATTGTTAAGTGACTCGACTGCACCGAGCATCCCAGCTATAATGTGAATCCGGAAACGTTCGGGTCGTTGCGAAGACAGGTGCCAGCTTTTTAAGTTTTAATAACTTTCTTCCTTCAACAGCACGCCAGGATATTATCCGGAATAAATTCCAATATTTTAATTCGAACATGACCCAATTACGGAGAATTCGGTGTGTTTTTAATGTGGGAAGGCGCATCGAGGGGGAAGCGACGACGCTACAATATGGCCCTGTTAAGTACCAGTAACAGGTATACGATGGTTTTAGCGATACGCTCATGATTCAGGGTTCGGATGCCACGTCTTCTCGGGACATTGCTAGCAATCTCAGGGGCCTGAGTCACTGAGCAGTTGCATTATGAGTCACGCACAGTCGAACCTTATTGGCCAAGGAAATGGTTTCTAACAAAGGAATATTGTAGTAGCGCATAGTTGATGTATTTTTATTGCTCCGCAGACGATCTCCCTTTGGACGTGACTAAATAATTGATGAATATTAATACACAGAAATTCCATTCGATTGTGACGATTACAGGTTATGACCGCGACAACGCCTCCTATGTAACCCTAATTGTACGAATCTAATCATTTACGTCTTCCTACTAAGTAGCGATGTTTTTTCATCGATTCTGCAAAGTACTCGAGTTCATGAAGATTGTTTTTCAACGGAGACGTTGACTAGGCTCTGGCGGTATCGTGCGCAGTATGCAGGGTATATTGAGAAACGTTAATCACGGTTTGCTTTGTTGTATCGCAGAAATGTCATTTGCAGCGTGTTGTTTCATTACAAGCGTCGTGGTATGTAACAAGCATTGGCACCCACGTGTACCACCTATCAATAGAAGGGCTTCGCCTTGCCCGACCATTGACGAACGCATACCTCTATGCGCACCAAAGTGTATTGTTAACCAATATCGCGTTCTGTGGTACCGCGGTGCCATTCACGACTTTCCACGAGACGATACGAATGCATTGCGTGCACTTTACCGATGCTCGCGGGAGCGAGCACGAAGGACGATAAAGCTACGGGTGCGAGCTATTATCCTACACGTTCGACACCTTCCTAACTGTGCATGGTCGTTACAAGCGGCTTCCAGGAATTCCATCTGTCTTTGGAATTTCCGTTTGTTTCCTTTCCCCTGTTGTGATAAATGGAAGAATTTCGTGGAATAGATTTCACGCAGACCCAACCGACCGAACAAAGACGCGGACCGTTACGCCTTCTTCGGCGGCTTATCCTCCCGTTGCCTGTAACAACAACGCCCTTACCTGCTTGTAGAAAATGTCCACGGTCCCCTTTGTTTTGCGTTTCGGTTAGGTCGGAACCCTTTCGTATAATAAACTAATTCGCAGACTACCCTGTGGTATGAAAGTGCGGACAGAGTATAATATGGTGCACGTTTTGCAGAGTGCAGACGAGACATTCCACATTCTGGGAAATGAAGTCATCTAATTTTAACATCGTGGACTTTGTGTGCTGCCGGCGCATCTCAGAATCATCTTGTCCTTCGCTGTACGACCTTTGCTGTAACCTTTGACACCTACAGCGCGCCCTTAATTCTAATATTACCATTCGAAGCGTTTCGTACATGTCATCGTTCTGTTCCGGCGATCTTCAGGCGAATCGTGCTGCATTTGGTTTTCGAGCGATCGCGCAATCTGTTGGATTGTTAGGCAGTTTCGCGTACTCGTGCTGCCCCCACCCTTATTAATTAGCAATCTGATCAAGAGGGCATTGCATTTTCTCGGCGGAAGAGCGAGGAAACCCGTTGGCAAGTACGAAACCATTCACCTTCCCCTACCAATCCGCGGTCTAGCTTCGGCCCGACAATCCGACGTTACCCAGATTCTTTAATCGCCGCGTTCCTTGTACTAACATTTGCTCGTGCAGGATGCAGCACGCAACTATCGCTGAATTCACCCTCTCTCATTGACAGCGACGGGCAGCGGCGCGTTGCCCAGCAACCAGACAGTCAGACTGCTGTCTGCCGATCTGCCAGGGGCGCGGAAGGCCGCGACGAGACGAGACCAGACGAGACCAGACCAGACAAGGCCAGAAGAGCAGTGAGCGCGAGCGAGCGAGAGAGAGAGATGAATCGAAGAGAGATGCTACGACAGAGAGAGAGAGCGAGAGAGTGAATGAAGAGCGCGCGAGGGGCTGAGGG
The DNA here is from genome assembly GCA_929113495.1 of Andrena minutula. NCBI lineage: Eukaryota > Metazoa > Arthropoda > Insecta > Hymenoptera > Andrenidae > Andrena > Andrena minutula. Next base: position 807,244 of record OV815996.1, on the reverse strand, counting down.
GAGCTGGTGTGAGGCAGGTGTAGAGGGAGGAAGGTCGTCGGTTGGAGGGGTAACGCGACCATTTGACCGTAGGACGGAAAGAACGAAAGCTGCAGTGAGAGGGAAAAGGGTAGCTGATCGCGTGTGATGGTGGTGGAGCGCAGAAGAGTTGCGAACGCGGTGGTGCGTAGAGTAGCGATAGTGGTGTTAGTGTTGGTCGCCGTGTAGTGGGGGATCAGTGGCACGATGGTGCATCAGAGGGACAGGGGTATGGTGGTGGGGCGTCAGGGGGCGGCCGGGCTAGACGAGTCGAGGTCAGTTATCCGCCACGCCCGACGCCGACGCCGTCGTTCCGGCGCACCGCATTGCATTTTCGGCGCCACTGCTGCCGCTGCGTATCACTGCATTGCCAATGTTCTCTTTTTTTCTCTCCATTCCCTCTTCCTTCCTCTCTCGCCTTTCCCTCTTTCGTCCTACCTTCTTCCTCTTTTCTTATATCTCCTTTCTTTCTCCCGATCTTTTTTCCTCGTACACCACTGCAGGTTCATACTTGCCTACTTGTCCGTCGCTGACGTCTAAATACCACCGGGCCCGCTGATCGCGCGCGCTCGCGCGTCCCTCGCGTACTTAGTCGTTGTTTTGCGGCGGAGTCAGCCGGACCGCGATAGGGGCGGATTCGCGGCGACCAAATTTCTCCATTTTTAGGGAAATCTCGTCTTCCGCGAAGCAACGTCTATTTATAGAAACTCTGGACCAGAATCGTCACGATTCTTCTTCGCTGCAGCGCGGGGTCCGCGTAGAAACGCCTCTACCGATGCGGCTGGTCAATATTCGAAGGCGGTTCACTGGTTTGCTTACAGTTTCAGCTGTAATGTTAACTCCCCGACAGATACGTCGATCGTTTCGTCCAACCATGTTGCCTCGTATCGTTCCAAGGACTGCAGCTCGAAAGAAGCGTTAATGAGAATGTTACTTTCTGCCTTAAAGAAACAAAACGCATTCGACTGCCCGTAATGATTGCATTTTCACAGAGAAATAGAAACTCCTCGAATAGGTAGCTGAAATGTATGATTTCCGATCGAGAGTCTACGAGAAAACTGCGTAATGGTTTCCGAAACCAAAGTAACTGTTCTCAAATCGGCAAAGCTTTTGCAGGAATTATTAGAGAGCTTCTAAAGTCATAAATTAGCGGAAGGCTCGACGCTCGGTCTTTGTCCTCTTCAATCCTATCGCCTCCGAGTAAACTGCTTTCCCGTAGTCCACGGGAGTATTTGTGTCTTCTAATTAAAGAACATTAAGAGGGAATCGTAGGTGGAAATATGGATGGTGATTCGTGGAAGGTTCTATTCAGTACGACGATGTCCGTAGGCGAGGAATAATAAAAATTATCCGGCCAAACGTCGCGGTGGGGAACTTTGGGTTCTCGAAAGGTTAGTTCGGACCTAAGTCTCGGCGTGCATACTTTCTACGTTTCCCTTCCTGTCTTTCGTCGAAAGTGTCTTGCTAATATCTGTCGCGAAAACATCGGCGTATTCTCTCGACGATAATAATTCATTAAATCGTCAACGAAGCCTACAGGTCCAAATGCTCGTGGAATGCTCGAAGTTTAACGGACACTATGGCTCGCACCGCATCGCTGGAAATCTTTGGTACGTTCAGACATCGCTCGGTACGCGCGAAGAAATGCCTCCGACAAAGAAACAATGAGTGACTTGCAAAGAATTTTTCATTTTTGCGCAGCGTAATTACAGACGCTCAAGGCCTTCAGACGCGTTTAAATTAACATGCTGTTCTCTCACCGCCTCGTCTTTCTCCCGAGAACCATGCAAATATTCCTTCAAATTGAAATCAGATCTCTAATCGATCGAGTTCATTAGTCCATTAATATGTGCTAGGAACAGATCGTTCTTCATATAGTTATGAACAGGAATCCAGATGAAAGAGCAAGGAATTTGAGGAGAAACGTTGCGGAACGTAAGGATAAAGCGTTTCGTCGCCTGTAGAAGTACATTTCACGCATATGTTTTTAGTACGGTCAGCTCGTGGCGTTAATGCCGCGTTCACAGGGAAGGTGCGCGCGTCGCGAGCACTGTAGGCAAAAGTAGCGTACACGCGAAAAGAGCGTGTCTGTGTGCCTACACAGGAGGAACGCGTGCAGCGACGTTTCACGGTGCGACGCGGAGGAGCGGTTCAAAGGCGAGGCGGCGCGATCATCGCGCTCAAACGCACGACAAATTAACTCCCGAGCAGAGAGAGACTCGGCGTTGTGCACTTGACTTTGAATTATCCGCTCGAGCGACGAAAACGTGTCGATTGAAATATTTTTTTCTGCCCCCTCCGTTGAAACGAGCTTGCCGTTTTATTCGAGTGAAAGTTTTTCGCATTATCGTCGCGCCCGAGCAGCTGCGCGACGATGGCAAAAGCACCCGCCGAATTTTTTCCGGCCCATTGACGCGAAATAATCGATCACCGAGATAAAGTCTCGATTACGGTTCTTTTTTTCGCCGGGCTTCCCAATGACCCCGCTGTACTGCCGCGTTATTTCACGTCGGCCGCGTTTTGATCCGCGATTTCTGCTCCGTAGTATCGAGATCGATGCCCGAAAAATCTGTGCCTGATTTTAGGCCGTTATTCGCCAGGAATGGGCGCGCGAATCGATGAACACGGCCCTGCAGACAGTGAAGCATCCCTTTCCCCTCCACCACCGTCGGGCTAACCACCAAACCCTCACCACATCTCCCATCTGCCTTGGTACGTTATTGGCACCGGCTGATGGCCGATGCGAATTTGCTGTGGCTGGAACGACGGAGAGGGACAGGGGAGGACGGGGAGAGAGAGACAGAGAGGGAGAGAAGCGAGACATAGGGAGAATAAAGGATAATGAAGAAAGAGAAAGAGACGGAAGGAGAGAATCGGTTCACGCGTCTCGTTCGTCTACGGATTTGCGAAATGGACAAGGGCACGGAAAAGGATGGACCGGTAAGAATACACCATTTATAAACCATTTACACGCGGAGAAGAATGCTTTCCCGGAAAGAATATTCGAAGGCTTCGCGTTAAACGATTTCCAAAACGAGTTTTTGTTACGTAATATTGTAATATACCGTTTCGATGGTACATACGCCTCGATGCATGGAAAAAAATGGTTAAGAAATATGACCAGAGCAATTCCGTATACGATGTTTGCCAAGGGCTCGAATCCCGACATCGAGAGAGGTAATTAATTTGTTTATATCGGCAGAATTAATCGACATTTCGAATGTCGATCGCACCGATTTAATTTTCCAAAGATAATATGCATATGCAGATGAAAGATATACATTAGTTGCTGTACCGCGGTCCGCAGTCTGGCTCAATCAGTAATAGCCAGCCTCCAGGGCAAATAATTGCCTAATGTAGAAATTTCAGCTTTGATTGCCATTAACCAATCACCGAGATTGGCCCCGATGTTCCTTTTGAGCGTATTTACCGGAAAATCGACCCAGAACCGCGACGATCAAAGAGCAACGGGGTCATTCGCGTTTCTGTTTCCTAACCGAGGGCAAGCAGGCACAGTTTACGTTTGATCAGCCACCGATATACAGCCTCCCGTTCCACTCGCCATTGTCTCAGCTTCTGATAGCGTGCCGATCAATCGATCCAAGGGGACATTCCGGTCTAGCCCATTCGTCATTTAAAACGGAGTGTGTCTAGCGATGTCCCAGAAGTTGTTGACTCAATTTGTACGGCAGACGGCGTGAATCATCGGCCAGCACAGCGACGAATCGCTTGCGCGACCAATAGCCACACGATACATTTTACAAGCTTCCACGATATATACTCCAGTCTGGGTCGTCGAGATTGCTAATGGATCCACGGGCACTACTTTCTCGCGTTAAGATTTAAGGAGCTCTTTTCATTCTGGGTCTACAACTCGTCCACATGAATAAGGTATAGCTGTCTATAGCCGAGACCTTACGTCCGATCGCAATGTTTCTCGATACGCTCGACGTACGAGGACCTTCGCTATTCGCTGGCGGACGACCTTACGAGACGAGTAGCCGTGATATTGCACGTAGCCAGGCTCGGTGACAATATCGCTCACTCCATTGGACTGTCGGGTATCTCTTTCGCGCGACAGCTTTACTCGCCGCATTGTATCCTATAGACGCGTATATATGTATGCGCATGCCGCGAGAGCCATCGTGCGCGTGTACTCACGTGTTTGCGTAAGTCCTTAATCTCCGTTTGTGAGGTCCAATCGTTTCTCGGAACAGATAACCTGCCCTGTAGCGCGACAGACGGCAAATGTTATTCAGCTCTGATATTATACGAATTCGTGTATTCATGCGAGTAATTACGGGAGTCCGGTGGAGTAATTACCAAACGAGTCCGGATAGAGGGCCACGTGCAAGCGGGAGTGCAAGTGCAAGGAGCGCGGTACCGAAAGCTCGGCCAGGGACGGGAGTTGGCTAGCGGTGCGCGGGGTGTCGAAACCTGGATAACGGCAGCGCGGACGTTGCATGTAATGCTCGGTGCATTGTGCCAGATCAGTACGATAATAATCGTTCGGAGGCAGACTGGCAGGCAAGCAGCCCAGAGGCGAGCAGAGCGCAAGCAGCAGCAGCACCGGCGACGAGCTATTCGTTCGGTTCGTTCGTCGGGTGAAGGACCCAGTCTCTCCCTTACTCTCCTTCTCTCGCCGCTTCTCTCCCACGTGCCCCTTCCACGGGAAAATTATCGTTCTCTTTCTCTTCTCCACGCTTCTCCGCCGGCCTTCCCTTTCTTTCCTCCTTCTCCCAGTCGCGTCTGCACGTCCCTTTCTCGCTTTCTCTGGACGCTTCTCCCATCTGTTCCCCGCCGCACAGGCCCATCCCCTTGTCACCTATCTGCCTCCAGTCATCCTCCCTCCCCCTCGCAGCCCTCCTATCCGCCATCACCAGCCATCTCTGCAATTCTACTGCCGCAGTTCATACACATCAAACGATACCACCTGGTTTCTCGAATTCCGACGTCCACCGGATCCAAATGAAATTACCACGGCCAACCCTCTTCTGGTAGCTTTTTCATTTTCTTCGCTCTCGCGAACCGGAATTCGCGGAGGCTCGGGAGCGCCGCGACTCTCGCGCGACTCGCCATCCGAAATTCGTCCTTGTTAGTGGAAAGCTTCCAATCACCCTCGCCGCGAGGAGTCTCCTGCCAGGAGAACGCACACTACCGATCGAACTTGTGGCCGCGAATGCTCGGTCGCTAAATGAATTCATTTGAACGGATAAGTAGCAGTTTAACGTCTTTTCGCTCGTTAGCCTCGCGCGGAACGTCTCGACCTGCCGCATAACGAGACAAAGAGTCCCTTTGTGCGACCAGTTCCAAATGTAAACTAAAAATCTTGTCGACTTTACTGGCTGGTTTATTAACCGATACTCAATGAAAACGTTTTGATCCTCCACGGCTCTTTAAACCGCGCTCTCGCCCCCACCTCCTCTCTCTTCTTTGTGCTAAAGGAGTTTTATATTATTCGCTCATCGTTTTAATTTCCATTCACGATCGATCTCGGGCCACTTTAAAAGCTCTCCCGTAATTGGACGCGCGCGATCTTCTCCAGACGCATCGGATTGGTGAACACGAAATGTCGTTTATTTTTTTTTCCAATCGAACTTCAAAGCCGCGTTAACGATATTGGGAATATTTGAACGTTAGAAAAACAAACGTATCGAATGCATCAGTCTAAATGAGTGGGAACAGGTCCATAGGCACAGGTACCTGTGCAATATTGCTCAGCGAACGTTGCAATTTCTGAGGCAACAAGGAACTGGCGCCGGGCGCTTCCAATTGCACAAGATCGCGTAATAACGGGCTAAGGATTGCGTGCATATCCATATACGTGTACTGCGGAGTCCTCGGAGCATACAAGTATTAGTAGACGCGAAACTAATTCCCGGAGTGTGCGCGTTGCACCGCAACAATTCCCTTGATCGATAGATTTGGAAATAAATACAGAAATTTGCAGTGGGCTGTGCTTTTCGCGGTTCGAAAAACAATTTCTCGTCACGGGTGAACGCTCCAAAGATCCTTTTAAGCACCAAGTTAGCTCGAGATATTCGCAAAGTGTACGATAGACGGACAGAGTATATAAAAGCTACATATTACGTAGGTATCTGAAGATTTCTGTTCCTCCTCATACGCGCTACTAATCAATTAAGCTTGTAATTTCAATTGTCCTTAAAGACCCTGCGTAGGAGTGTATAGAAAGAGAAATTTCGGGCGATGATGGTCGGTGGCTGGTCTGAGACGGTCTCGTGGCGGCCAGAGAGAGAGCCGAGCCGAGCCGAGCCGGCCGCGGCGTGGTTGCGCGCACGGATAAAGGATCGACCGTGGCGATTCCGGACAGGAATTCCCGATGAGATGGGCGGAAAGTACAAAGGTTCGACGCGCTTCGGCGGCTCTCGGTACGGGAGAGCTTCCGGTCGAATTCGGCTAGCTCCGATCGGGCTCGTGCGCGCTCGTCTAGGATCGGGCCGCCCGGTGGGGTCTACATCGTGCAGGACGGGTAGTAGTGGCGCGCCGCGAGAGACCGGCAGTTTTGCGCCCCGTGCAACGGCCAATCGGCCAGTTCGTCGCCGGCTGTTCGTGAAAGAGGTATTTTCGCACATCGTTCTGCGTTCGCTCTCGAATCGCTCGGGGACCCTTCGCTCGCTACCGTCCGCCGACTCTGCCTCTTCGCTATTTTCTCTCTGCCTCTGCTCCGCTGATCGTCGCCAGTCTACTTCGCATCCTCTCTTCTACAAACTCTCGCATTCCACATCTTCGAGACCGGTTCGTTTTCCATCTCTTAATCTCTTTTAATCGTATTCTCGCTGGAACGGGCAAATTTGCACGTTTCTCGTCGCTAACGTGTCCCCCCACGACCGGCGAGCACGATCGTCACCGAAACTCCCAGGCCACGGGGGATTCGTAAGTGTGCGCACATCGTAACCATTCGCGCTGCCACGTATGTTGGCATGCGAGCGAATTGCCGAGTGTTTGGTGACGTGTTAAATACGCGGCCATTTCCACCGGCCACGAACGAGATAGATAGAGAGCGTATTGCGTGCGTCTGCCAGAGAGAGAGGGAGAGAGATAGAGAGAGAGAGAGAGAGAGAGTAAGGGAGCGAGCCCGTGTATGCATGAGAGAAAGAGAGAAAGAGAGGTTATAAAACGATGAGCCACCTCCCCGTACTAGTCTGCAACTTTGAATTTCGCAAGTTCATCGTCTAGACACGGCTGTGATGTCGCGACGAACGATTTTACTCGCCGGCAGAACTCTTCGATTCTTATCGGCCGAACGCGTCCCCTCGATCCGTCGGATCAGATTCGCATAAAGGTTCTCCGTGAAAGTTTTTTTCGAGTTAGCCAGATGGTGGTACGGACACGTAGTTGGAGAGAGTTAAAGGAAAGGGCGAAAAGACGAAAAGGCGGTAGAGAGGGAGAGAGAGAAAGGGGGAAGAAATAAAAGATAAAGTAACGGAGAGCAACCGACATCATCGTAGAACGCGAGGGGTTAAAGTCGCGTCGAAAATAATTTCGAGACGCGACTGTCACGCGTACACCGGCTTGTGCTGGTTACGCCGCATACCGGTTCAGCCTGCGAGACGAACGTAACCATTTCAATTCGAGCTCGAGGCGAGGAGTCAAGTGATGGCAACAGTTATTTTTCTTTGCTTTTGGTGATGTCAGCCGAGGGGATTGCCTTGCCGATCGATCGATCAATGCGGCGAAATAAAGAAACGAGGAAACGTCACGACGTAACCAGTGCTGCGCCGCCGGCTAACCTCAATCTCGCAACCTCATCGGGAGAGACACGAACCACGTGCACATCGACACAGGTAAATCTATCGTATTCTCTCACTCTTATTCTTTCCATTCCCACGAGCTTACAATTTCCATCGATCCCCGCGAATCTTTTCTGCCATACATTCACCTTTGCAAATACCGTTAACCTCAAATTGCTAGCTATTCGAGCCCGTTAATGTCATTAATCATCCAAGAAAACGTTAGACGCCAGAAAGAACATATTTCCTCGTATCGTGTCAAAGGCGATAATTTTATTTTTCCAACCTCCCGCCAATGTACCGTGAATCGCCGTTTATTTTTAGATTTAATGACGTATGGATGTCGATCCATGTTCGAGACTGTAAGCTCCTCTAAATTTTCTCTCACCCCTCTTAAGTCCCGTAAAAAATAATCATGCTTCGCTGATATTGTTTGAGGTATCGCTAAATTCAGTGGGAGTCACGTACACACTTTTTGGTTTCTATCGATTTTAAGTTGCTAATGTAGTTTCTTTGTAAGTGTAATGATATTTTTCGTGCTGACGAAAAGAGCGGAATTCTATGAGAAAGATCGTTCGATCTTAGAATAAACGCAGATTTTTACTGCGCGATCATATTCGAGACCGCTTAACGGTCGTGTTCTATTGGTGTTAGTCCGAAAACTTTATCAACTCTGTTCTTCATTCCGACGCGTAGCATCGGTATCGCATGCTGATTTTACGTAACATTTTAAATTTAGCGAAAAAAACCGACACGCTTCACACGAACATACGAACCACAGACAGTGGCCCCGCATTTAAACTTCGTTCGATCCAAGCTTTTGTGTTCCATTGTGCATGCTACCCAAGTGGCCGTTATAACTTCCATCTGAACCCCTGTTCTCGAGGAAAATATTGCACTTTAGGTTTCTAAGAGGTCATCGAAGGTCATGCGATGGGAAAATGTTTTTTCGCCCCGAACGTTAATAAACGCTTCTATCCAGGGATACGTTATTTCCAGTTGCGGAAAATCCATTCTATTTTTTCACATTGACGCGCATGCGCTTCTCCACACTTGTGTTTATTGTCGAATACTTTTCGCTATCTGTGGGTAACTTTTACAAAGAAGCTAGTACTCGGTTTGTTCCTCGATTGCTGGTTGTCTGTGAGCTTCTATTTCTCGAATCCTCTTGCAAAAAATAATAACTATCAACAATAACAAAGGATAACGGATATTTTCATGGCTTAGCTGTTATTGCAGGTGTTGATACTCGCTCGTTAGCAAAGAGCCAAACGTAGAGTTCGCTTAAAATTCTGCGACATTCTTTCGCTCAATTTTTTCCGATGTTTTCTTGCGTACTATATCTCGTCCCGAAAACGAGAAAACAATGCCAGTGGGGGAAAAAAGTTAGAGGCGAGCTGTTACACTTGAGTGTGAAAGTAGATTGTGTTTGTGACGCGTATCTCATGCATATCACAACTGATGGCAGAAATCGCAACGTTTGTAATCGCAACGGCCGATTTTCAAACAGTTACGTATATTTTCACGCATTTGGCGTTGAATTCTGGTATAGGAAGGTGAGAAACTGTATAAGGTTAAGTGAACGAATGCGTCAGACCTTCGTCGAATGTCACGTCCTCAGTCAGTAGCGTCATTCCACGCCTCGACTCCTCTTCTCGATTGCTCAGCAGGAAATCGCACATTTGCGACAAAAAACCTTGTGTTATCCTATAATTCTCTATGTAAATAAAATTATGTACGCAGGGAAGTCAGTAGCGTAGAAGCAAGCATTTATAGATCGAAATAATTGGACGATTTCACGTCCATATCAGGAACGTGCTTTGACTGGGTGTTCCTCCCAATGCTGCGCCCCCATTATCGAAGTCAGACCTTAAATAACTCTTCGACTCTATCGTTTATCTCTTTCACGTTCAGTGACTCGACTGCTCGCGCAACAAGGATCGCCCGTCAGTAAAGAAAGCACCGAAAGGATACAAGTGTTAAGTTTTTTTTTCGTAGTGGCAAGTTTCAGTCTCGCCTAAGAAAATCGTTTTAATCGATCTAATTCACATACATATTGATCTCGTCATATATAAGTATCTTTCGTCTTACAACTCATTTTCAACATCTACTGATACAAGTGGAACGTAACGCGATGCTTCCGAGACAGGGCTCCCATGCTGTCGCGCCAGAACCGCCAGAATTTCTAATTTAAAGTCATTTAAATGGAAATAAAGTTTAAATTAATCCTAGACGCCTGAAAGGGAGCGGGCCCCCTTCCTTCCCCGCTAGAATTGAAAAGCTAGAGCAGGGCAGCCGGCAAATAGAGTCAGTCAGTCATGTGGGCCGAGGGAATTCGCCGGTTCTAACTGACGCGCGTTCAGTTCGGTACCGGGACGGCCTCGTGGTACGCGTACACCGATAGCCTGTGTGTTACGTCTGTGCCTAGAGATTTGTGCGTGAGCAGTCTGTGTTTCTCTCTCTCTCTCTCTCTCTCTCTCTCTCTCTTTCTATCACGAGCACTCAAAAAGGTTCCTCCTGTACATGTGCGCTGATGTCAACGCCTGGTGGGTCGCCGTGCCCGACGCTGGTTTTATTTAATCACGCTGCTCTGCCCGGCTGCCGGCAGGCCTGTTGCTAGGCACCCTTCTCCCCCGTGCCTCCTGCCTCCTGCCTGCTTGCTGCCTCCTGCCGCCTTCCCTCCAGCGCGGGGCCCTCCGCGACGTGCCCCGCCCCTGTCTGCGCCCCCCCACCCGAGCGTATCCTGAACATCGCTATCTCCGTCACTCCGTGCCTCGTGTACCTATGCCTCTCGCCTTCTTTCTCCCTTGCTCGCCGTGCACACACATCGCGCGCGCACTGTTTCTCGCTTTGCCCTCTTCTCTCCACGTTTCATCCATTACCGGACACCACCAGCGTGGTCATCGGGAAATCTTCCATTTCGTGGTGAACCCCACCTTCTCCCCCTGACTCTTTTCCTCTCGACCCCCAACGTTTGCCCTCCACTATTCGGTCTGCAGCTGCTTTCGACGCTCGCGGTCCGGGGATTCGTGGTTTCAGGCAGATTACCGATCCCAGGATTTCCCGATTGGCCATACCGCATCGCCCGTGAATTCTCGTCGCCCGAGGAAAGTATTTAACCGGACGTTGGTTCGCGGAACGCCAAGATCCACTTGGCCGTTCAATCTCGTTGGAATCCGGGCGAGAAACGCCGATGGATCGAATTACTTCGCAGCAGTACGATATATTTCGCGATAGCGCGGGCTAGAATAGAGTCTGAAGGCTGAATCAGCCTGACGGATCGCTGACATGGGCGTAGCGGTCGGCGTGTAGCTTTCGGTATTCAGCGTGATCAGGGTGACCTTAGCATTCGGTTTCTATATGGCCACGAGTCTGGGCTTAGCGATTGAAGTCCAGGAAACGGATCAGTGAGGCTTTTGCGAAGTAATTGCCGGGGCGATGCTATCAGTTGAGTGAACTCTTCGATTCATAAAGGGAACCTAGTCGTTCGAACGGAGTTCAGATAATCGCAGGACCTTCCGCGATACATCGTTCAATCTTGATCACGTCCCAGCAGTCTCCGATGCCCCCTCGTCTCTTCTCTCTTCCGCGCGGTCGCGTCTTATTCAAATCAGTGTATCACGAGAGCCAATTGACCGCCTACAGGCATATATCGAGCTCCAATCCAGACGCGTAACTTTCCTAAGAATGCGGGACAACTATATACAGCACGACCAGAATAAAACGCGTCCCTCTTTCCTCGGATTACATTCTCGGTGTACAGCGTCGGGGTGGCATACTTGCGCGTGTACTTGAAACGCTTGCTATCGACAGAAGCTAACCGTAACCGATGCGTTCAGGATGTACGGTAGATGGAACGAGTCTCGAGCGAGCGTGTCCGCTTTGAAAAAGGCTGTCGGTGTTGGGAATCGTACATGCTCATCGTTCAATCGGTTCACGGCTACTCTAAAGGGGCGTTAGCAGAAAGCTCTCCGAATATTATTTCGGTGGAAGCTGAAAAAAAAACGAGATGCACACTGTTCGGCACACAGTTGTCTCGATTATATTTTTTTTCTGCTGTCTCAAGAGTGGCGCGCGCAGACCCGTCTGGACAAAGCGAACGGAAATGGTATGCGAATATCTCGATGACGTCAACCATCGCCGTACGAAAAGGAAGAGTGTACGTGTACGTGGAACAGGGGAGGAGAAGGAGGATGAGGGGGGGGGGGCGAGTGATAGAGCGAGGGCGGGGATAGAGGGGCTAGAATAGAGGAAGGAAGAAAGAAAGAAAGAAGAAGAGGAGAGGATTCCTAGATCTCCTTTTTCTTGACAGCCGGTTTCGCGTAGACGTCCTTGAAATTCGTGAGATCGGAGAACAATCGGCCACGGGCGTCCATCCGTGCAGGATGGTCCAGTGGCGCCGACCGGTCTCTATCGCTCCCCACCAATCCTCCACGGTTCGTTAAGGACCCCACCATCCCCGACGGCTTTTAGTTTAAGGCCTCTCCTCTGCCGTTCGGCCTGCTGTGCTCCCGGTCTGGCTATCGTTGAACCGTTCCTTCTGACCGTCAAGGACAGTTTCGTTCAGTGCCGTGTAAAGAGGGTCAGGCACGTAGACGAAAACTTTCAAGGACAGGCGCGACCCCTCGTTTCGCTGTCGCTTCGTAAATTTCAAGCTGGATTGCCTACGCCACAAATGCCTGTGCTTCGATGGTGGATTCGAAATCGCACCCGCGTTCTCGAGTGGACTTGAGTGAAAATCGTTTTTACCCGACTGCCTCGAAACCAGTGCCGAACTGTGTTATAATCGCTCTTATCTGTGCGCGCCTAGGGTCATCGACGTAATCTCTGCTTCGGTAAGTACCCATTTATCCGCGCAGTACCGTCTAATTCGCCAGTGACGCCAGTGTAGCCCGAAAACGAGTCCGCGGACGTGACTCTGCGGGTCTTGAGTTTCACCGTGTTCCACGATGCGGACAGCCAATTTTTTCGTCGCTCGTAATTCCGAAAGAATGCGGGCGCGGACTTACCCGGCTTGGCGAAGGAGGGAGAGAGGCAGGATACGGGGAGATGGAGGGAGAAGAAGCGAGTAACGATACCACTCGTAACTCTGTCTTTCATTAAACAACTTCTTGCTCCTTGATTGAACGTTCAGCTTCGAATTTTAAGCGGTTTCTTAACGAGCGTGCTACCACCATAAGTCTCCAGTGGCTTCGAACGCATGAACTGAATTTCCTTCGCACGATCCTGTCGACTCGACCGTTCGTCCCTGCCATATTTGAGGAGATTCCGTAGGTTGAAAGCGGCAAGTAAGAGAGAAAGAGAACGAGAAAGAGGGGTGGGGCAGTGTAAAACGTCGAGGAGGGCGAGGACGGTATAGACGGGATAAGTAACGGCTATTTTTAACTTTGCGCCAGACTTTTTCTTCTTTTTCTGCACGTTCTGGAAACATGGTCTGCGCTTGTTCGTTGAAATAGCATCGTGTATCGGCTGCGCGGTGATTTCGACCGAATCCAAGTCACTTCGACTTCCACGGACGTTCCCCCTCCTCGAGCTTACTAAGAAATTCGCACGCAAGACGATAATTCTTTTCGCCATTCGCGAACGCTCACGTTTGTTTCCTCGTAACTGATAAGCGTCGCTCGAATCTCGAGTGGATAACGCGAAAAGAATCGTATGAGAGTGTTGGGTGCGATAGTTTTGTCTTCCATTTGGACGCAAATAAAAACATTATGTATACCGGAGATGGACAGATCTGCTGTTATTCGAGAGTAAGAAGCTTGGGTCGCTCGATGTGGTTGACTTCTCGATAATCCTATTGCGCGACGTGACCGTTTACAAGACTTCAGGAAATTCAACCTGTGGTAAACGCCTATAAGTAGTACAAACGCGTTTAGCACCGACAGCCGTTAACTCTACTAATCGGGATCGGTCGTTTCTCGCGTATTCGATGCATGTGTATGTACATACTTGATTTCAAACGTGACGCTAGCACGCCCACTCGAACGACGCGCGCCCGATAGAACACGCGGAAGTGTCATTTTTCCCTGTAACTCATCTAATCTCTGCAGCGCTGCGAAACAGGCATAGCTTGGAACACAGAAGTCGATACCGTTAATTTAGTCCCCTGTATCGACGGAAGTCGTCGGACACCGAGCGAGGGAAGGGCTGGGTAAACGCGTTCTCATTGTCCCGCGTCTCGGATTACAGTGCCACTACTGTGTATCCGTTGAAATCGAATCTGCCTTGTTTTACACGAGCTACCTGACGTCCCGCTGGGCGTCGATCAATCTGCAAGCGTGTGTAACAGAGACACGTAAGAATCAACGATTCGCGAAAACGGTCGCGCGCGCATTGCCATTAGATGAGTCACGGGCTCCTGACGCTTCTCTCCGTCGAATGCATCGACTTTCTCGGGGCAAACGAGTGTGCATTGTGCTGCGTGCCGAGGCGGTTTTTTTTTCCAAGTAATCTTGACTCATCCACGGCGGACCTACAGCCGGAAGTTTCTTAACGGTCGTTACGCGACACAGACACCCGTCCCACACACATCGGGACGGGCACTCGGCTACGTGGTCTCACCACTTCCGTTAACGATCGCTGTCGAACTCGAAAGGTCTTTTACTTTACCACACGAATCCTCGTCGCCCCGACATTCCTTTGCTTCTAATTTCAATTGTCTATGTTTGTAGACAGTGAGTTACAAATATAGCCGGTAAATAATCTACGCGGGAAAAAGTGATATCGGAGATAAAGGAAGATTGTGTATCGGTATCAATATCTCGAGGGAACCACGGGTTAATTGTCGCGACAGGTTTGCTGTCGATCGTGTACTTTGACTTGGCGTGTCTCCAATTTCACATTTTCGAATCGAGTGCCAGAGATTACGATCGATCGTGCGTTACTCCAGAAGGCACCTTGACTCGAGTATACAAAAACGTTGAAACGAGCGGTTCGTAGAAAGCCAATGGTCGTCGACGCAGTCGGGGTTGTCGCGAATCGGGGATAGCAGAAATGCCATTGAATCGGTTAACAATGGATGGATGCATTCCTCGTCGAATAACGAAGCATTCAAGCGACAACCGACCGTGGTATTTTCGCGATGGTCTAAAGGGCACGACTGGTAGTGCACGTCATTCGAGAAATCGAAAATATATTGCTCCGCTGAATGCTTACTCGAATAGTTTCGCGAGTCGTCATAATTTATTGCGCAATATTTCTTTGCCGTTTGGAAATCGTTCGGGATTCGCGTGACTGAAACGCTCTGCCCACTCTACTGTGCTAATTAGCCGCGGATGACGTTCGTGACTGCGTCACTATTCAAAGACCAGATGGCTACCTGCGAAACGACCGATCGTAAAAGTAATAGGTGCCGCAATCTTTATCGACCACCAAAAGTACAACTCTCCGCGTGTACTTATCGGGAAGAATCGCAGGGGACGTTGTTATTTCGTAGCAATGCTGGTAGTTAATTTTAAACTAGAGTTTGCCGATGGAATGCGTCACGAGTTCTCGAAGGAACTTCTTGGTGTACGCAAAGCACGGACCAATGGCGTTTGCATTCTCCTACGCGTGTCTCCTTTGCTGCTCGTCGAGTCGATACACACTGCGAGTAGACTGTGGAAAGGCTTTTCTACGAACATTGCAGGACACAGTAAGGTCCAGTGAGGTGCAGAGATATTTGCTAGTGACCTAGGTTGCGATATTCCACAATACGAAGTTCTTTTTAGGGAATCGCAGGTCTGTCTCGTCGTATACATAGGGGAAAGGAACTTTTTAAGGAAAATACCCAAAAAGATCGACATTCGTGTATAGCATTGTGTATGGCAAACGGCGGTTTTGCCTGTTGGTTGCCACCGCCACCGCCTGTTCGCAACCTTGCCCTCTTCCATCACCCTCCCCTTCGACTTTCATCCCCACCAGAAACGTCTCGCGATCCATTCGAGCCTTTCCCCTTATCTCGTCCCAACTCTGTCGCGCGCTTCTCTTCTTTCTTCCCTCCCACCCTCTGTCTGGCTCCTTCGCTTTGATTCATCGAGGTCTTGCCCCCTCGCCCCTCGATCGTCGACGTTTCCCGGCCTATTATCGTCGCTCGTCGACGAAGAACAGCAAAAGAGGGAGGGCAACGGGGCGAGAGGGGAACAGACTTTCCTTTGCCACCTCCACCGACGACGGAGCGGCCGGAGTTTCAATGTCACGATGCGTCGCCGGCCGCTGCGAAACAACCAAAGAACTTCTTCCAACCGTCGCCCATCGCTCGTTTAATCTCGTTCACGCGTATTTGGCTTTCATTTGTTTCGTTAAATTGTTTCTTCCCAACTCTGGATCATTCCCCTTCTCTCTGCTCTGCTAGTTCCTTCTTTTCTTCCGTGGAGAAATTGGAGACTCGTCGAATTTGCGCTCTTCCTTATACAGAGGTGATAAATTCTAACAAATCACTCGACACTTCAGACGTTCCCGTCTTATCAACGATTCGGTTTTCACGAGCTCGACAATCACACCGCGATCGATCAACTGGACGTTCTCATCGTGACAGGTAATAACTCGCGATACTAGGGGCATTTCGGCTATACCTTCGAATTCCCACGTTCGTGGGCTGTATTGCGCGGAGATAGTATAATTCGATATTCAAGTATTCCATCTAAAAAAGTTGCTACTTCGCGAATACAGGTATTTTAAGAACTCCGGTTTCTTTTAATATTCGCTTCGAGAATGTTAAGTGACAGCTCCTTCGACTATCTCTCATCGAGGATATTCAAATGGAGTTTAAAAGTGTATTTCGACGGTGCGGCTCGGTTCCACGGAAATATCAGTCGATACCTCGGAGCACCTTTCAGGTCACGTCACACGGAGAGAATTTCTAGAGGTTCAGCTACCTGGCACGATGCACACCATCTGCTCCTCAGCTTCCCTAGCCCTTTCCTGGATATATCTGTGCGCCAGCTTGTAATTCCTCTCAAACTTTCATGCTCGTGGAATTTATTATCAGTTTCAAAATCGATGGAACTTTCCACGGCTACATACCGCACGGGAACAAATACTCGCTGCTACTCACTATCGTTGCCAGCGTTTACACGCGATTTTGTTGCATGGACCGGTGTGCGCAACTATGTCAGCGGCGCGCCGTTCGTAAATCACACGTGTATTCACATTTCCCGGGCTGGTTTCTCCCTATCGTTTCCTGTGTCTATAAATAAGCTACGTTTGCCTGGTTCGAGCAACCGTTACCTTTCCTGCCTTCCTTCCTTCGCGATAACCGTCATTGGCGACACTATCTGAATAGGGGTCTAACGGTTTTCTTATTTCTTAAGTTTACGTGCATGTTTGTTTGGGGCAGGAGCGAAAGGAAGGTTCGTTTCTTTTTGCATCGCAGCTGCTACTCATATAAAAAATTTTCTTGCACGCAAACCCTATACTTTAGCCCAAAGCGCAGGACTTGTCTTCGCCATCACCCATGGCCTGGCGGGGTCCGATCGGATCATTTGTCCGACGAGGATCACTCGGCCGAACGTGACGGGTATGTGTCGTTCGCAACACGTGTTACTTAGGTACTTACGGCTGTGCCAGTTTCGAGTCAGTCAGGTACCTGAAGTAGCGCGCGCTGCGGCGAAACCGGATCATCGCTGCTTTTCCCCTGGCGGGGATTCAGGCTCCATCGAATGGCACGAGAGAAGAGTTTAAAGGAAAAGAAAGAAAGACGGATGAAGAGAAACGGGTGGCGGGAAGAACTTGTGGAGGCTGCATGTTAATTGTACTTCATCAGGTGCTCTGGTGAACTCGATACCCGGCACCTGTTGGAGCGCAATTCATATGACTGTGCCCTGCTGCCTTGTTGCGTCATGCCTGACGTATCCACGCCTCGCCATGTCCATATGTATCTTATTCCGAACCCGACGGCCGCAAGATATAAGGTCTATTAATCGTAGAAAAAAGAAGAAGGTGCACGCTATGGAATATTGAGTTGGACGAGAATGTTGCTGGAGCGAAAGCGGCATAACGATGTGCAATTACAGGAGCGTTTTGTAATGATCGATACTGTCGCCTGTCGAACCTGTACGGTGCACAGATTCACAAGGGAGCGCAATTTATCAGGGAGCTGTTACAAAGCAATTAAGATAGCGGCAGGGGCTGCTTGGAATGCGAACGCGTAATCGAATCGTTGCGTTGTTTCCGAGAACATGATCGGTCCAATCATCGTCACCGTCACAGTTAATCACTGGTCGATCAATGGTGCGATTTAATTTTCAACGCGAACCCCGTTTAATCGGCAAATAAAATTAACCGGCGCCCTGTTGTTAGGTGAACGGATGGTTCGATACACGTTGCATCGTATCTCTGTTCTCTTTCTCTCTCTCTCTCTCTCTTCCCGTCTGGCTGGCCCACGAAGGAAGGAGAAGAGGAGCCTCGTGTAGCCTCGTAATGTCGCGAGCTAATGGGATAATGACGTTACGTGGGGTCGCGTGGCGGCACGGACCGAAAGAAAAGAGAGGAACAGAGGAGAGAGAGATAGGAGAAAAGAGAGGCCCAGTAACGCAATTATTCGCCTCTTTGCTCAGTTCCAATAGAAGCCCCGGAGCGTCGAAAAGTGCCTATTTGCGGCGGCTTACATTCTTTTATTTCGGTCAATGAGCCTCCAGCCACGAAACCTGCAACGCGCGCGCGAAAAGAATTCCGCCCGATCAATCGCCTCACCCTCGTATTCCATCTCTCCCGTTTTTACACGTGAGTCTCATTGACCTACAGACCTTAGTCCGACTATAAACCTTTTTCTAACCGATTTTAATTGTTTTCCATGTCTCTACGACCGAGTTCAGAGGATGTAGAGCAGGGGCGTCCCCGAAATGGGACCAAAGTACTGGGAAAAATCTTCAGTTTTGCAATCTGAGACATAAGCGATTAACCATGGACGTCCGACTTTCGGCGCGCACTGTTTAAATATTAAGAGACCAGATAAAGTTCCCGATGATGGTCGCGAGCTTCCGAAATAGAGTAAGATAGTTGAAGAATGTGGGTGAGTGTGGTGAGATAAGCTTTGAATTTCGCCTTACATTTTTATTTTTCTATCATTGTTGTTAGTAAGAATTCGCAAATTCTTACCCTCTCTATCTTTAAAGCGAAGCTTCAGATTGCAAACTGGTAAGTGATTATTTTATTTTATATATTTTGGGTTGTCCCAAAATGTTTGAACACCCTCTAGGTATCATATATTCTCTGGTTTTTAAGTTTCTTGGAAATAACGAGAGCGTGAATTATCTGCCACAAAGAACTTGTAATTCGATGTTTCCGTTCTGTTGCGGCTGTTGTTCTTTGAACGTATACACATAAGCAATACATGAATACGTACCCGCGTTGATTATCCTGTGGCGACTCTGAATGATTCACACGCGACGTCTCCTCAATTTTCAGTTTTATCACTGAAAATGTTATGAACGATGCATACGTAATGGCGTGCGATGTGTAAATGTAATTGGCGTCGGCGAGTGACGCGTCTGGGTGCATGAAAGAAACTAAATAGGCATTACGAGTGAATGGAGCGTGCAACATATTATCAACGAGCTTTAAATAGAAACGCTAGACAGGTTATTAGGTTCTACATTCTACACAGAGTGTCGTGTCCATAGAAGAAGTTTTATTTCTTACTTTTACCGTATCAGCTAAGGACATTGTACAAACTAGTGTCGCGTATACCTAATTGTACTACGATGTCTTATTTTACGTGCTAATAGCCTACTATTTGTACTCGCAATAAAACGGCGACCGACGGTGTTCGCTGAACCGGTTAAATATCGCTCGTTTCTCTCTGCTCACGGTTTAGCCTTTAAAGGCAAGGGGGAATCGTCGACCCTGGGGAAATTCCTCTGAATCGTTGAAACGTTAAATTTTGCACGAGCCCGCGTTTAATTAATCCGGATAGCGGGGAATCGATTTGCTTAAAATAGAGAGCCCCGGTTCGAAGGTGCGAGATTAACTCGCTCCGCGAATGTCCAGAGCGATCTGTTAGCGATATCTCCGACGCGTTACTAACGATCTACGAACTCGTTGAACTTCACAATGGCTCTCTCTCTCTCTCGACCCTATCTGTATACAGAATGCCCCACCTATTCCACAAAATTGATTTTCTGCAACACGAAGGCTCGTGCAAAGAACTTTTACTCTACGTTTCCTGTTTGGTTTATCGCGGAATGTTCCGCATAGAAATATTTGCCGCTCCGTTCTTTATCGCGCTGATAAGTGAGAACTCAGCGTGTATCTCTGACGTAGCGCGATCCATGTTGTCACGGTAGAATAAATGTTTTTAACCGACGACGAGAGTAACGCGCGCAGCGGAAACGAGGCGTCGAATGAAAGGCGTGCGAATCGACGCTCCGCTGTCGATTTCGCGGAATCGCCTATCGCGCTCGCTCGCGGGAAATCACCGCTTCGCAGACACGAGAGATACCTAAGTAGTTGGGTAATGTTCCAACATCGTCGGTCCCGCTTGTTTTTTCCGCGGACTTGCGATAAATTCCGCGGAAAAGTGTTTCGCACGATATTATTGGATGTGGGCTGAGTATCGAATACTTTCAACAGAATGTGTCGATAAAAAAATTGTATTTTTATAAATATTGCATTATTGTACATCGTGGAACGTTACACTATCGTATGACGCTTAATTTACACACCAGTGGTCGCAGGCCCGACGCAGAAAATTATCGATGACTGTACGAATCGAGATCGCTCGATTATTTGGTAATTAAGGTAGCGGTGATTTAACATAAGAGAGTGATCGATTGTTTGTAACTGGAAGTACTTACGTACGTCCCAGAAGTCGCGAGTTTACAATTGTAAGGCGAAAATGATTGGAACCCTGTGATATTTTTGCCGCCTTGTTGAATAAAACAGTTATCACTCAATTCCTGGTTGACTTTTCATCCCGTCCGTGAGCGACATAGCGGTCGACGTTTTTTAAAAATATTTTCGACGGGCGTCGGGATCGTTTCAATTGATTCTGCGCTCATCCTTGACTCGATAGCTTTCGAGTTATTTTGCACGTCGCCTAAACGGCACCACGCGAGGACACCGGGCCTCCTTTCTGTCGTCACGGCTGCGAACTCCTCTGTTTCCTCGTAGCAAACCGTTTAACCTTGCTAAAACGCGATCAATAAATTACATATCACTCGGTTCGACGACCTCCTGGTCCTCGGAATTCGCTCTAAAATCGCGGTGCGACTGCTGCACGTTTCTCCAGGCGCGAGAACGGGTCGAAGGTCACTTGAACAGGGGGGCGTTTCTTCGTTTTTGCAACGAGAACGCTCGATATAGGAGAAGAAGCATTGTGTACAGCTGGTGGAGATTGACAGAACCATCGATTGCCAGCGTTCTCGCGCCTGTTCCTGACCATGGGCGCTCGATTCGACAGACACGCTCGCCCATCCGCGCAGCAGTTTTTCCTTTCCCGTTTCGAAGGTTCGCCGACCCCCGTCGCCAGCGATCGAACAGCGGTTGCAGGATATATCTACGCTCCGGTGGATGTCCGAAGGGCGGCACGATGGATTTTCACGGGTTTTAGCGATCGTTATCGGCATGAAATCCGCGTGGCGTGGCTTATGGGCTTCCTCGCCTCGCCTCGCTTTGCCGCGCCTTGCTTCGGCTCGTCTCGCGAAGACGAAAGACGAAAGACGAGCGCGGTCGGGGCTAGGGAGAGACCATCGCTGAGGAATAGCGGGGCAGAGGAAAAAGGGGAGGACGGAGTCGGGGGCAAGAGGGAAAAAGCGAAGACGAAGACGCCGGCGACGAAGAAAGAGATCGACCACCGCCCTCGGTCGGCGGCGAACAGAGAAAGAGAGAGGAAGAGAGCGAGGAGGGGTCGGCCGACGTCGGCGTCATTCTGAGCTGCTGCTTGCAAACCTTAGTTCGAGGTGGAGGGCGTCTTGGGAGGCTGGAAGGGGTTCCATTTCAGACACTCCGGATCGATCTCTTTGTAGACGGGCCCTCGTCTCTTCACCCTCTCCTTGTAGTCGTCGATCACGTCCTGAAATTATTTCAATGCTTCTCCACCGGTTCGCTTCCCTCTTTTCTTTTTTCTCTCCACCGTTCTGACGGCTCGACCCCCTTAAGAGAATCTTTCGTTTCGCGCTGCGCCCCGACCAATGCCGAACCGCTCGCGTTGAAGGTAATTTATGCGCGCACGAGAGCTCGGTAGGGTAGCCAGGGTCCCGTCGTAATTTCGTTACCGAGGCCGTCCGTCCGCGATATCTGGAGCGAGCCGCCATAAATCACGGGACACGACGACACCACCACGGCACCCGGCAATCGCGAGGAAAAACCAGCGCAATCTTGCGCAAGTCACCCCTCGTGTCCTCCAGGCGAAATTAGAATGACAAAGGGCTTACCTGTTTCTTCAGGATGATATGCTTGCCCTTCCAGTACTTCATCATACCGAGGGCCTGCAGGGTGCTGACTATGTCGTACGAGTCGATGGCCATCTCCTTGCTGATGTCTGAAACAGCCGATTCGCGATAAGGATCGTTCGGGACGCCCCGCGCGCTGCTCCCGTAACGAAGGCAACGCGGACGCGCGTAAATTGGTGGAAAACGGTGGTGGTGGTGGCGTGCGGCTCGCTGCCGCCACTCTGTTACCCCGTTCTATTACCTTTAACCGAGAGTTCCTTGCCCCCGAAGTTGCAGAGGTACTGCAGCAAAACGTCCTTCCAGTAGCTGCGGTACGAGATCAAGCCCAGGTCCGACAGCGGCTTCTCCGGCGAGCCGATCTTCTTCTCCACCCTCGTCAGCAAGTAACCTGCGGAAAAGTAAGCGCACCTTCTTTCCAATAGCGCTCTGCCGACGATACGTCCCTCGCCGGCTACGTCAACTCCCAGCGCGCAGACTATTAAATGGACTATGAAATTCCGATTGCGCGAGGCAGCAATGGCCGTCGAAGCCGCATAGGTACAGAGACTACACCGCGCGCCGCGCCTCGTACGTGCACAGTGCACACGCACGGTACACGTTTCCATCCTGAATCGACGCCACCGCTACCTATAAGCGATTTCAGCTTCTGGTGTCAGTGACCGACGAAGGATGAAACGCCGCGTTGCAGTGCCGTGTCGAAAGTTGGCAATTTCGGCCGCCAGGTTCGATGGATCGCGGGGGAGGAAAGTAGTCTAGTTGCGGGTTGTAAGTAAGCGATTATCGTGGAACTTTGTCGAGATATCGTTTCGGGAGGACAATCTGAGAACTCCGCGAGGATACGGCACTGCCGATGTCCGCCTGATCCTGGTTGAACGTCCGTTCCGCCTCGATCGCCGCGAGTATCCTGCGTGGAAGAAAAATGGGCAGGCGGAGGACTCGCGAATCGACCTTAAATCGGTGGTACTGATCGCGTGCTATTGTAGTTACCGATGAGAGATCCGCGCAGGAGGAAGGGAGCCGCGTGGCAACGCTTAGGGTTTCTCGCTTCCACGTGCTAACTAATTAACTAATCAGATAAATTGCATCGACTCTGTCGCCGCTGCGTGCATAAAGTCTAAAGCGATATCTCCGTTTATGGGTCATCCGTTATATTCGCAAGAAGCGGGCGCGCGCGGTCTGTATTGATTCTGCATCGTCACGCGGTCGTTGTGAAAAAGACACGCGAGAGCATCGATCCGAGAACGTTGCAGTCCCCGTCGGCCATTTAAACACCGCGCCGTTTACAATGGGAAGTTGAATGAAGGGCCGCGGTCCCCGAAAATCGGTAAGTGTTGGTGGGCACTCGTAACGAGGCACGTCCACTATCGTTCTCCAGTTACTTGTACGCGCTCGACGTCGGTTTCCAGAGCGTCCGGAGACCGTAAAGTTGAACGACCAGGCTGGCGGTGCGGTCGGACGAAATCCTCGCGGAAGCATCGCACCGACGCGCAACGCTCCCGAAATAACCGCGGAATTCTCATTACCCGAATAATCGAGATCGAGACGATAGCAGCGATTCGTGTCCACCGGAGGGAACGGGAGGGAGGAAAGAAATAAAAGAGAGGCTACCGCCAGGTGTCGGGTTAGGGGAAGGGTAAAAAGTACGGGGTAGAGAGAGAGGAGGATTTTTGTAGAGTAACCGAGGTAGCCCGCGAGAGGAGGACCGGTCCTGGGCTTACTCCAGGACGTCCCGGAGGCTGAAGGGTTCAACGACCATCCTTCTCTCCTCCTCCGGACCGTGCCAGACTTGCACGGGCAGAGAGGACACACAGTCTACCCTCCATCTCCACCCTCTCTCGATTCTTTTCCACCACCTCTCTCGCGCGCCTCTCTTTTTCCACGAGCTGGGCCTCCGAGCGTCTCTGTCTCGCTGCCACCGATAGCTTCGGGAAAGCCGGAGCGCATTCATTACGCGTCCCGTTCACAGTTTGCAGAGTTTTCGGATCGGGCGCGGGTGACGGGTTTTCCGAGGAAGAGGAGAAAGCCGGCTGGTGACTGGAAGGACGCGAGAGAACAACGACGCGACGGCGAGGGTTGAAGAGGAAACGGCCAGGGGAGGGCCGGGTCGGGCCGGGCGGATGGATCGCGGCGTGACAGCAGCCCGGTCGGGGAACGCTCGTGGACTCTCTCTCGTCCCTCTCCCGCGCGCGGGAGGTGGCTGCCCTACGAGGAGGAAAAGGGCGTCGGTGGTCCCTGCCAATCCTACGCCCTACGAGGCACCCGTCGCGCGTCGGGCGAGGTCACGAGAGGTCATGCGATCGCGAGCCCTACGCCAAGCGTTTCGAATCGAACCAGGTGGAGGAGACCGCCATAGAGCAGAGCTCCGCTAGCCTTGCACCGGGTCTACCGAGGGCCGAGCATACCTATCGCATCTTTAACGAGAGACAGGTATATATTTCTCTGTAAAATAAAATCTACCATCTCCGGAATCATTAATTCTTAAGTCTTAGCGATCCTCAATGAACCTTCACCTGCCCTTCACACCTCTAAAGCAGAGGTTTGTCTTTCACTCTAGCTGGAAGGAAAATGTTAAAAGCAATTGGAGCGCTTACAGTCCGAAGAATATCGTTGTATATCACTTGCGGACGGTGGGAGTATTTGGTAGCGCTCCTTCCACCCCGATACCAATCGCGCTCTCTTCGCCGCAAAGACAACCCGCGATCTTTGACCACGTGGCAACGACCACGGCGTCCTAAGTTCGCTGCAGAGAACAGCCCGCCGGGCAAGGGTCTGCGAAGGTTTTCTGCGACCGGAGGAGCCATGGAAGTTGCAGGGAATTCCTACGCGGAGCAAGGTGCATCAGACACACCCCGTGCACGAGACGAATCCGTGTCCGTGTACGCGTACGCGCGCGCCTGTATAAGCTGGCAGCAGGTAGAGCGCGCGGCCAACTCCACAGGGTTGTTCGTGGGGGTGGATCGATGCGGCGAGACGCCGGGCGTCGCACTTTCCGCTAACCATTCCACTCCAACCTACACTCCACGCTATCCGTCACCACTACCACCGCGATCCTTCCCACCACCAGCAGCCGATCCCAACTTGGCGTCGGTCTCTCGCTCCGCGCCACGCCGCGGCAGCCCCTGCGGAAAACCCGGCAGGGCTAAACCACCCTCGCCCACCCAACCACCCCCGCCAGCCCTCGATGCTACGATTCTCCGCGACTCCCGTGTCCGCATAGTACGTCGACCCACAACCCCGGTCGCCTAGCCCCGTGCACCCCTTCGCCCTGCTGGCGGCGCTACCCCTACGCGCGCCACTCACACTCCTGCCCCGACTCGTCGGCATCAATGAAAATGACGTCACGGCAAAAAGCCCACGTTTAATTATCAACGCTACGCTTCGCGGTGTACACGCGCCGCCGCCGCCGCGACGCTGGAAGGGGGAAGATGGGAGGCTGGCTTTTTCGAGAGAGCGCGTCCGCATCGCGGAGGCGAGGATGAACCTTCCCTTCCTCCCCCCTCCCGCTGTTCCCCGCGCGCTTTCTTTCCCTAGCTGGGCGATTCCAGACGTCGTAAATACGGGACAATGAGGGGAGAGCGCCGACGCTTTTCTGCCTGTCCGGTTAGATTTCGTAATAGAGTAACGAAGCACAACCGAATAGCGCTTTTGGTGATTTTAACGGCGCAGGATTCGTTGGCAGAGGAAGCCAACGGAATTCTCGTTTACCGACGGCTGGAATTTCCGCTGGCACGTGCCGGACCGGGCCCTTTGAATCGCAGCGACCGCAACCGTGCACGAAACCGCGCCACGAAAACCGCGGAGGCGGCTCCTATAAACTACGGTTCCTAATTCGGTTGTCCCTTGGATTTTGTCGGGAGGATGTCGTCATCCTGTCTCCTTGGCCGCGTCAAGGTTGAACGGATGGCGGGCGTATGGTGGAGGAGGAGAACGAGGAGGAGGAAAGGCGAGAAAGAAACGATGCGTGGCTCTGTACTCACTGAAATCGATGAGCAGTCGGCCGTATCCCTGTCGCTGATAAGGCGGCAACGTCAGAATGCAAGAGACGTTGTAATTGAGGAAGGAGTTCTTTTCCTGGAACAAAACGAGGACGACCGTGATTCATTGATTCGGTCTAACCACGCGCGTATCCACGACAACCTCGTGCCTTAAGCGGTTATGCCTAGTCAGGAGGCCGAAAAGAGGGGAATGTTTGTGAATTGCAAAACTTTTTGCACTTAAAGGAGCAGCATTTAAAGAACTTTGGTTATTTTTTCGTGGAAAAATATTTACGTTTATAATAAAGTAACAACCGACATCCGAGAAGCCTTTTTAAAAAT
Source organism: Andrena minutula (assembly GCA_929113495.1). Lineage (NCBI taxonomy): Eukaryota > Metazoa > Arthropoda > Insecta > Hymenoptera > Andrenidae > Andrena > Andrena minutula. The sequence goes on along the minus strand of OV815996.1, from coordinate 780,790 downwards.
TTGGTTCTGCGGTGAAAAGTTAAATTAAAGCTAGTTAAAATCAAAAAACAAAAAAGATTTCGTTAGTATATCAATGTGTCTTCCGATTAACGGAGGGAATTTTCGAAATATTAATTTAAAACAAAATGCTGGCTATTTAAAGTTCATATCATGATTTCTCCCGTGATTTTTGCATGAAAAAATCAGGATCACAGAGACGGAGACTTCTCCGTGTTTCGTGTTTACGCGGAAAAGCCGAATAATATTTTCGTGTGTCGCGTGTTAGCACACTCGACACGCTCCTATCAGTCTGACGCGAGTGCAGCAGACGGAACATTACAAGTATTGTGACGTTAATGCGACGTGAAAATGCGTCGCGACCTTCGTCACTGAAAAACACAATGGGTTAGCGATATTTTGGACCGCGACGCGTCGAGCCACGTTCCAGGAAGCCGTAATACCTATGTTTTATTAAACGTCCCCCGCTCGCTTGCTCGTGGCCCCTCGGCGGCTCCTCCTGCTCGGGGGCCACGAACCACGAACGCGGGCTCGAAGGGTGGACGCTCCGGAGGAAGCGACGCTCGAAGGCCACAGGAAACCGAGCACATATCGACGAGAGTCCTGTATTTAAATATAGATCATCGTCACCACCAAACGGACCAGTCAATTTTCCCTGGACGTATTTCTACCGCGACGCCCCGGTGGGCGTATACACCTACGGCCAGCGTTTTCTGTGTATATCGCGCGGCAGATTAGATAAATTTCGCGTGAAATTACATCTGCACGAAATTCGCCGGGCTACGTGACGAATTTCGAGCGGGCAAACGAGAAACTGCTACTCCGTTCGGAGTCATATTCATCGAACGCAGGTTTAAATAAAGTATCCGACGACAGCTCACTGAAATTCCAAATCAGTGAGCACCGAACACGAGTACATTACACGCGTGAGCGCGTCAAGAAGCCTTCGTTAATGATTCTACGCCCCTCGGGCCCATGCCCATTCCGACGGCCGGCAATGGCCCCCGGTAGAATCCGAACACCCGGTATTTCCGGCCGTGCTGTTGCTAACTGGCGAGTGGGGCAGCAACGGTTCGAAGGACACAACTCGAGGAGACTCGCACATATACACTTGTTGGGCAGCTCGTTGAGTGTGTCGACCGCGAGGCGGAGAAGGACGACCGACAGGGGGGACAGAGATGGTGGAAGAATGCGAAAGAGAGGAGCGAAAGCGCGGAAAGGAGAAGAAAGGGATCGGGCCCTACGAGCGGGCCTCGTGGCCACGCTCGTCGAATAGACCAACCGCCGAAAGTCGAAGAGAAATGTATCGCCGTAGCTGAGAAGCGCGCCGCGCCGATCAGCTTGAGCGAACAACGGAGTGGGACCCACGCATCGGTGGGAAGAGGAGAGAGAGAGAGAGAGAGAGAGAGAGAGCGGCGAGGAGAAGGAGGAGAGGATAGGAGAATCTGGGCCCCGCGACGTCCTTGGGCCAGTAGTTTCTGCTCCACTCAGGGACGTCTCGACGTCTCGACGTCCCCACCGCGCTTTTGCGATCCCTCCGCGCACGAAAGGCCCTGGCGCCTCGGTTTTCCTAGCGGTTTCCCTTTTTTTTCAATGCGACGCGACGGGAGTTCCGGGGGCGGCGCGGGGACAGCAGCGATTCCGCGAGATCGATCAACGGTGCGGGACAAGTGGAGCCGTGTCGCGGGGAAACCAACCGTGTCGCGTTTCCGTTTAAGGAGAGGAAAAGCGCGAACGCCTCGCCGCGATTAATATTCCTCGCGCTTTAACATTCCTTGCGACCAGGAATTCCCGAGATGCGAGGGCTCTTTCGATGGGCAGAGCTCCGGGGAATCGACGTCTGGGCTCCTTTCGCCTCGAAGAGAAGACGACGGGGCGCATAGAGTTTGATGACTCTCGTTTAGCTATTAGCGATCCTTTCCATTTCACCGTCGCATTTAATACCTATCTATAGCCTCCTCCTCCTCCTCCTCCAAAGTACTTGCACATAGTTGTACGACTCTGAAATCTGCGCGCTAGAGTTCATATTCTTGTAGACCAAGTTCATAACTGCGGACAACTTATTGCGAGTTGAGAGCGCTGAGCTCGCGCCATCAATTATTCTCCACGCGATTCTCGAATCGATGGCGGAGGCGTGGAGCGCGCCAGGAGCGAGTCGCCGGTGATAAGCTTTCCGCGAAACTTTGCCTGGGAGAACGATCGTCGCGCGGTTTATCGATCGTGCTCGCTGAAAGGAGCGTCGCCAGCGAGTGGCGTGGATCGTAAAAGGCTTCCAATCGGTCAGTATCCTTTTCCGCGTATCGCCGTGGCACAAAGCGCGAGCAAGGGCCCCAGACACGATAGAGGCATCGGAACGCGAGCTAGCAACCAGCCGGGCCAGCAATCCGTCGCGTATATCTGCCTCGTTCCTCGCGCGCTCATAAACACGTCGCACCAGCGGGCGGCGTCGCGTTGGTGTGTGCGCGACTCGGAGCGCGTAGGTGAACGAACGTCTGCGCGGATAAGGCGAATAAAATAATTGCCGCTGTCCCTCTTTCCATTGTCGAATCTCACGCGGTTCTTTCTCCCTCCCCCCACAGATCCTCCGGAAGGGGTGTCGAGCGGTGCTCGACGGTTGCTAAATAATGGCCCCCGAGCCTCTTCGGAGTACATTAAACCGTACGGAGCGAAACACTCCGGTATTGTTCGGCCGTGTATTCTTTGGCGGCCAGTGGGAACCCAAGAGGATAGCTAGCCTACTCGACCCAAGATCCACTGGCTCGGTGAATTCCTCGGCCGCGCGCGAGACACGGTGTGAGCGTCGCTTAAAGGTTACACAGCTCCTCGCGACGGTCACTTCTATATTTAGATGCACCGAGTTTCCTCCTCCACTTTCTTTATACCGAACAAAGCGTTCCTCTTAACATACGGGGTGTACGAGAAGTTTAATACGACCTCGTGGTGATACCGTCCATGTGTCGCGTGTAACGCGAGCCTTCTAGCGGTCTACTAGCTGTTAAAAGAAAGTTTGCGCGAAAATCGCTCGACGAAGAAGAACGTCGAAGCTTCCTAGCTCTGCTCGTCCAGACGGGGATGCCTCGAGGGACACGGCGAGTTTATCAATGGCAAATACTTAGAGAAGGGTCGAACCGACCACGGATTATCCCCAGCGCGCCTTCCAGGTCCAAAGAGAAATCGTCACCACTCCCCGATAGAGTCCTCCGCACAGGCCCCTCTCGACCCCTGCACGCAAATTTCCGAGGACTTATTAATTGTTGTCGTCCCTTCGCTCCATTCTTTCCCAAGCGAACACCGCTTTCCTTTCGGCTGGAGGTCGAGTACTCGGCCGCTCGACCCCTTGTAGATTTCCTGCGTGCCGTCCGACCGACGGCCAATCAATCCAACGGGCTTTCGTTGGCCGAGAGGGGACCGAGGGGAGGCCAGGTCTCGGTGACCTGGCCCGAAGTCGAAACTTTTGCGGACTCGAATCGCGTTCGTCGAACTAACTTGCAGTCCGATGGCGATGCCTGCTGGAAAGCGATCTCGAAGACGAAACGTAATTATCAGAGGGAGCTGTCGCGAACCGCCACGTGCTGACCGAACGGAGCGGAGCTACTCCTACTCGATGATTTCCACGCGATCATTTCAATTGTCCTGCTGCTGGAACAATAGTCTTTTGTGGAGACGACGGCTGGAATCGATGCGGCGACGTCCACGCCTATTAATCCCGGCGAAGAACCGGGCGCGGAGACGTACGCGTATTTTAAGCCCATTCACGTGCAACGGGACGCGCACACGTGTATATAGGGTGATCGCGTACGTCACGGGTCCCCCCTCCCCGGGAGATGTATTTCTGTTGAGGGAATTCGGACCAGTGGTCTCGGGGACCTTGGATCAACCGTGGATTCGTAGCTCGCGTAATTCCCTCCGCGGGCTGAACGGTGAACGGACGAACGGTGAAATGGAGGTTGAGAATGGACGCGCTCGGGCTGGTTTCATCGCGGAGGACAGAGGTCAAGGCCTGAAACGAAAACGACGAGCAACGTCCGAGGAATCGACGCACTCGCGCGTTAACGCGGCTCGCGGGGCGAGTAGCGCGCGCAGACACGTCGCACGGCTCCGAGCAGGAACCTTAGCCACGTGCATTTTTCCCGGCTGCTGGCAACGGGGGGCAACATGGGGGTACATGGGGGCGGCGAAGGTGGCACGGGAAACTGGAAACTAGAAACTGGAAACCGCCGGTACACTTGCGGCTCTCTGTCACGAGACACGACGTGGATAATGACGTCGTGGTCGAGTACGCGCGAGAAGAAGAAGAGGAGGAGGAGGAATAGTGGAGGAGAAGCTTCGAAGCTCGAGTAAAACTCACGGCGGCGATGGAAAGTCCGGATCGGAAGATCGAGGGAGGAGGCTGCAGAGTGTAGAGGCAGAAGCTAGAGCCAGAGCTAGATGATACCCTACCCCAACTTCTAGGGAGGACGATGTGTATTCGGCGGGATTTGGTCGTGTGAACAGGACTGTCTGGCATCGATCGACCCCAGTCGGGGTGAGGTTTTGCAGGGAGAACGGAGGAGAGATCGAGGGGAAGTTCGACCGAGGCGGATGGAGGGTTGGGCGAGCCTACCCCAACCTCTTCCCCAAGAGGCCGCCGCGTATCGTATCGACGACCTCTACTACTACTCGTCCTCGTACTCCCGTGTTACCCTACGCCCTACGTCATCCCTTTCCTTTTCTGCCTGCCTGCCTGCCTGCCGAGTCCCTTTCGCGCCACCCCTCGCGACCCTTTCTCCTTTCCACCTCACACCCCACGTCTGCGGGATATTTTTAAGGAAAATTGACCGACCCTCTGACTGCCTTTCTCGCCGCGGCTTTCCTCTTTGTCCGCTTCGCACCGCGCCGTGCCGCGCCTGTCCTTTCCTCCACCCTCCTCCCCCGATGCGATTTTTCCTTTTCCCCTCCGATTCGGCCACCCCAGGTCGTTCAACTCCGAAATTTCCGTCCATTTTCTTCGCAATCTTCTCTCACTCTGCCGCCCCCTCGCAGTCTACGTCTCCTCCTCCGCCCCCCTCCGCCCCCCCGTTCACCGCTCAGCTTCGTTGACGGTTCGTTTTCTTTGAGAAATTTTGATAATAAATATATTTATCTCCGAAATCGAGTTTCTCTCCACTCAGAGAGATCCTCCAGCGTTTATACATCGCCTCCATCCAACCTTCCACCCTCGCTCTCCCCGTCGCTCCTCTTCAGGTACCCTCTGTCTGATCCTTTCCTTCTTTACATACCGTTCGGATATAAACGCCTCGGGATCCAACTATTTACGCGTTATGTACACCGAGCCCTTCACCGGGTCCTCGTCGCTCTTTCAAAAGGGTACCGACCCGCTTCCCTCGCTAAATTTGCCCCTTTTAGTTTCCAATTACCGCGTTAACGGCTGCTACAATAAAAATCGTTTCAGGGCCCCGGCTCCGCGCCGCTTCTCGAGGGCATGCTTCTGAAGATCCTGGTCCTAGTCGTCTTCCCGTCGATCCGAGATACATACCGCCGCTTCGGGCCCTCTCAGCCGACGAAAGGGTCCACCGTCGGCCAAAACGAAAGCCGAGACGCGACGATTTCCAGGACGAGCATCGTCGGTTCGGAATTCCACGGTGATCCTCCCCGACGCGGAACGCTTCGTTGGCTTTTTTTGCATCGCGCACAACCCCTCTCCAACCTCCTCTCGCTTTCTTTCGTCTTCGTGCGCGTCTCGCCGGATCCTCTTCTCCTTCAGAGACGCATAAACGTTGTCAAGGCCCTGTCTATTTATTACGTTACACACAGATCGGACCATTCCCCGGAGATGACGGGCCTCTCCCTTAATCCTTTTCCCCCGCTGTCCCTCTCATTTTTTCTCCCTCGTCCTGGGCTCCGCTCTTCGTTCCTAGAAGCCGCGCGCTCCTTCCATTTCTGCATGCATTATTCAGGACCATATACATACAGCGGAACGGTTCGTGACGGGCTAACTGGCGCACCGCCGGAAGTTAGCGAAACGAGGCCTGAGTGGCTGGCGGATCGTCGCGTCTCCACGGATACACTGTCTGCTGCTTTTCGCCGGGGCTATTCCCGATTCCACCGATCTTCCCATCTTCCTCCTCCTGCAGGCAAATCGCACGTCGCCCCGTCTACTTCTGCTCGATTGCCGGCAGAAGCTGCAACGCGTCGCGGTAGACATCATCTTCGACATCCAAGATTCGACCAGACACTCTCGACACGCGCGGTATATCCCGCTCGAAGCGTTCGCGGGAATCCTAGGGCCAACGTGATCGGAATACCGTGGATTTCGCGCGGCAGATTTATTCCCCGTGGCTTTTAAGAGGCTCATCCGTTCCTTTAAAAGATACTCTTTCATCCGTATCATGGGGCTACGCGCGAAAGGATAAGCGGCGTATTGTGGTGTAGGTGTCGGTGTTCGACATGCGTGTCGTGTTCCTCGGCTGTCGTTCTTTTTTCCTCCCTCCCCTGCCGCCCCTGTCTGTTTGCTTCGCGCTGGATCCTGTCTGGAATACCTACGTAAGAGGATACGTTGTCGTCTCGTTCGCTTCGGAACACGGAGCCGCGTATTCACGGTGTATTTCCTCTCCTTGCCCCCGATCCCGCCGAACGGGGCTGTATTGGAAGCAGATACATCTTCATCGACGCGTTAATTGCCGGGGTTTTGTTTCCTAAAGGTATCGAGTTGCTCACACTACTCGAGAGAGTCTCGTTAGCGTTCGTCCGGGGTCTAGACTCCGGGGAACGTTTCCTGGTGTCCGGCAGACTGGTAGACTTTACGCGCCTGTGTCTGCCACTGGTTCTTATCTCACTTATGTACCATTGACTCTGGGAGAGCTTCGCTATGATAAATAATCCTCCGATCCCATTGGAATTCTTGATGATGCAACGCGTTCCAATTAAAAGACTTTCGCGCGGTTAGGATTCGTGAGCGTTTAGGAGCGAGCATAGGGATCCTCTCGATTACACGGGCCGGGCATAATCCCGTGCGCGGACGATGATCGGCCAGCCAGAAACGAAGGCTATCGAAATTCTGGTTTCGCTAGAGCAGCCTGGCCTGATCCTCGGCGCGGCAGAAGGCGCAAGGATTTCAGGACCAGGACAGGGCCTCGTTTGTGCGTATCTCGGACCCGATGGCCCCGAAAACCGGTTCCGCCTGGATTTCACGTGACAAGCGTTTCTCCTTTTTCGGGGATCCAAAGGAATACGACTTCTCGAATATAGCTATAATATATACACGACATATAAGCCGTATCGCATTATCATTACGGCCATTATCGGCCGTGTCGTAAACAGCAATTACAAGCGTCCGCGGGGGAACGCGTTTAATCCCCCGCAGAAACCCGTCTCTTTCGCGACGCTCGCACGTTAGAATTAAACCGCGGTCTTTTCAGGCTCCTCACGCGGCGCAATATTTGTCAAAGCGGCATCTCCGTCTCCTCCGCCGTCTCGCGTTCTTTTACCGAGGAGCGATCCTTTGTCGAGCACGCAACACTTGCTCCCGCTCGGGGTGGGAATGTCTATCGTGTTTGGATTAATCCTTTGAAGGGGCCGGGACGCGTGAGGGAAAAGCTGGCGCGAGAATGTTTTCGAAATTCGCCGCGGAAGGTTGCTGTCGTGTCTCGGTGAGCACGGCGGAAGCTGTAAATGTTCGAGCCTCGGACCGACCCCCTCGATTTCTGCTCGGCTGGCTCGGGATTGATAAAAATTCTACGTCACGGGCGTTAACGCGGCCGAAGGGAGGCTCGAGCTGTTTCCAACGAAATTTATAAGTTCACCGTGGCCGTTGTTCGCGATCAGTTTGCCGTTTCGCTCGGCTCTACTTGCAGGGAGCGGCGCGCGATCGTTCAAGGTCACCGCTGGTATCGTTCAAGGTCAACGTCGTCGTCTAGACCCCGGCCTGTTAACGCCCTCCGTCGCGCGGGGTCAACGGCCGGATTACGCCAAGGTCGACGCCCGCCTCGCCCGGGTCAACGGCCTCCAACGCTCAAGGCCAACGTCCGGATTATTCGAGGTCAAGCCGAGGAGACCGCAAGACGCGGAGGAGGAGTGATCCGTGCGCGCTACTGGACAACTCGGATCGATAGATCTCGCGGCGCGGCGGCGTTGCGCTTTTTCATCGCGCGGCACGGCTGGGATGAGTAATTGGACTACCCTTAAAGTGGATTTACCGCTGCGAGAGGAATCGAGCGACGGACGGTTGCGCGAGGACGCACGGTCGAGAGGGATGAAGTATTAAGGAGCAATCGTTTCCAAGTGCCGTGCCCGTTGCCGGAGAGAAGGTCGAATAGATGGAATCCAATAAAGGGGCAGGGTGAATCGTTTCCCAAAGATACGGGGCTGCGTTCGCGGCGCGAGGGGCCACCGGCTAGACCGGCTAGGTAACAAAAGGGGCGAAATCGAGCTGCCAGGGGGGCGGGAGGGGGGAGCGTAGGTGACGGGACGGCAAACTTTTTGGAAGAAGCTCAAAGTGTACGCGACGCGGTTGTTGCCAGACGTGGAGAAGAAACGGAGGCGAAGGTAAGGAGAGATCGGGAAGGAAGAAACGAAGGGACGATGAAACGGCGGCGCGGAGAAAAAGGCCGAGGGAGGGCGCGGGAAGGCGCGAGAGAGGTGGAGGAGGAAATAATAACGACCCCGACGTCGCAGTGCTGCAGAAAGGTTGACGACCCGATGCCAGGCGACGCCCTCTCTCCCCTTGCCGCCCAGCCACCCCTTCTCCATCCTCCTCTGCAACCACCATCCCCCTTTTTGCAGCTACCACCACCGCCGTCGGCATCCCCCACTCGGCTGAAAACCACCCACCTGGTACTGCACGTCGCGTCGTAAGCGCATAGCGTACGTACGCCAGAGCCACCCCCTCGCACCCCCGTTATCCCTCCCTCTACGTCGCCGCCACCACCGTCACCATCACCCCACGACCGTCTGGCCAGGGTCGGGGTCATTGAACGTCTATAAAGATTTTGACTCCGCGTTACTGCTGCTGGTGCTGCTGCTGTGCCGCCACTGCGGATACAGGAAGCGTCGACCTCCACGGGGTACGCCCTTTTGTAAGGTGTGTAACGCAATCTGCTGGCCGGGTAAGAACACGCCAGGCCCACCCTCCCCCTTTCTTGTAATTCGAGCGAAAGGATCGATGCCAGAATTATCGTCCTATATCGGATTTTCTCGCCACTGGGCGGGGATCAACGGACACTTATTTCGGAGCGGAGGTCCTTCGCAGTCCACTGTTTTCGGGATAGACCACGGGTACGTTTCTCGAAATCGTTAGAACTGTGAGATTTCGACGGGGAGAGGAACTTTGAACGAGAACCGCGGAACCTGGCAACGATAAACCGACAACGAGATTCCTCGTCTAGTGAAATTTTAAGTAGTATACCCACTCATAAGGCAGACGGGGTCATGCCCCAGCTATGAATGGCACGACTATCGTAATGCTACTTAGCTTCATCCAACTCATCTCGTTTTCTACGGCGTCAATGAAATTCGATCGGAAACACTTGCAGCTAGAGTGGAAGGGATGAATTACCATCGAACCACTTGGATTCAGTTTCGGGTGGTTGAGATAATTTTCCTTGGTGGAGAGACCTCCCTAAGAAGCGAAGACAAAAGAAACAGGGGTAAACGTTCGCTTGGAGCCCGATGGGAATTTTCGTCACCCACCCTCCGGAGGGCGGGAGGGTGCGGATCGACGCGTCTTGCCAGGGTCAGAGGTCGTTGAACGGCGGTAAAGATTTCGACTCCGGCGATGCTGTTCCGCAGTAAATAGGCGCGCGTACCGCTCTGCCAGCGACCTCCTGGGCAACCAGGAGTGCTGGGGCGAAGAGGGGTCAGAGATACGAGACACCCTCCTCGCGATACACACCCTCGCCCCGTGTAATCCCTGCACGGCGCGCGGATCCCATTGCCGCCTCGGTAAACCACAAAATAGAACCAACAAATAACCAGACCCTCTCGAACACACATTAGGTCATCCCATAAGCGAGGAGCTTTTTCTACCCATTTTCGTGTAAATACTGGGGACTATGGAAGATTGGTAACCGCGAGTAAAAAGCAAAGCTGTGCGCTGTGTTTTACGTCAGCTACGATGTATTCAATAATTTACAAGTTGCAGTGCTTTTTTTCTGGTTTCAGTTTGTATTTTGCGTCGGAGGTAGGCTACCGCGGGGAATAGTAGTAGGTGCACTGAATTCTTTTTCTAAATGTTGCCCGTGCGATGGTCCAAAGGTCTCTCTGTTGTCCGACATCGATCAGCACGCGAAGAGATGGAGCGATATTAATATTATCAGAGAGAGAGAGGCACACAGGAGACGCCTACAGCGTAAACGTGGGCCCCCTTTACGCAAGTGCGAACCGACACAAAAGTACAGCCAGCAGCCAGACACCATCGTTCAGGCACAGTGGCGCACGTACACGCACGTGCTCCGCATTAATATCTCTCTGGGCAGCTTGTCGTAACCGTGCCAATAAGAAACGCCTCGCGAACCTTTCTTTTCTGCCTTGTTTGCTTTTATTTTTCAGTTGCGTCTGCAACGGGCGACCAGTGCCTCGACTGTTCACCCTGAAGAAGTTACTCCCTTCGATCTCACTGCAGTGTTTGCAGTACTTACACGAGGAAACACGGAGTCGACCGGTAATGATTTACGGCAAGTATCTCTCTCTAACCAAGCATTTCGCAGTAAGAAGACAGTTGTACAGTTCAATCCATTTTATTATTATTATTATTATAGTTTATAAACCAAAGCAACCGCCAAACAGTGTTGATGACAAAATTTACGCTCGAGTAACTTCTTCGACTTCTTCGACTTGATCGACACTTCCTTAGTTTCAGCATGCAGAATACAGAGGTAGACTCACCTTGCTGAAGTAGCCAACCGTGTGACACCCCTCGGAATCACCGATCGTCATCACGTAGAAGAGGAACGGTTCCACGTCGTAGTACAGCGTCTTGTGGTCCAAGAAGAACTTTGCTAGCAAACAGAGGTTCTGACAGTACTGTTTGTACCGCTTTCCATCGACTTCCCACACGCCGATCTTGTCCTTCCTGCGCAACACCGAGACAGGCGCACGATATATTTCCGTTGCGATTACATTTGCAAGCGGTATACCGCGAAAGCGAGTTCGTTAACCAACCTGTACACTTCGTGGCCAGGTGGATGCCTCCACAAACACTTCTCCCGATGCCTTCTCAGAACCTGCCGACTCTTCGCGTATCGTAAGCAGTACTCGCACAGATATAGCTTCGGGGCTCGACTGAATTCTTCGGGGTACGGGCTTTGGTACCACACCTCCATTTCCCATTTCCCCATTTCAATGACACGCGTGCCTCCGCCGTTCCTGCCCTCTCCGTCGAAGTCCAGCTCCTTCAGCTCCTTTTCCTTCAACAGAAATCATTATATACTCCCTGAACTGTGAACGCATTAAATACAGAGGGGTACGCGTTGCAACCTACGATCTTTTCACTGGCGATAGCCTGCGCTTCCATGAACAATTTCAAATCGTAATCGGGCGTCAGATTCGCCAGTCGCGGTTGTCGGTCTTTCTCGTTCCCTTGAAGCTCGCTGCCGCTATCGCTTTCATTCCCATCGGCGGCGTTCCCTTTCCATTTGCTCCTCAACTCTCTGACTTTCAGCTGATAGTTCCGCTGCTCCGTCGTCTGGTGCATCCCCTTGGGAGACTTTTTCGCCAGGCATGCCACGGCCTTCTTTCGGTCCTCCTCGCGTTTCTTCCTTTCCTTGTAAAACTCCCTGCAAGCAACAACATACATTGCCGCAATCTGCGATAGAGGATAGGCGAGCGTGTCTACGGCGCCTTAAAGCTGCAACTTACACGCAAGCTTGCGGCGTGGTGTTATGATACAAGGGGCAAGCCTCCAGGGTAAAGTGCGAGTCTAGCTTTCCCGAAAGGTGTCCTCGAGAGTCGCAAGTCGGCGCTAAAGGGCACTCTCTCTCCTTGGCCACGCGTGCACGGGCGTAATTCCCTTGAGCAGAGCGAGCTCCAGTGGCGTTGGCGGTGCCACTGTTCTGCGGTACCCTGGTGGTACCGGAAGCATGCCTGGCCGCGGTACTAGGCCCGGCGCGTTTAACTGGGGATTTGCTGGTGCTCCTCTTGCTCTCGGCTACTCTCGATAAATCACAGCGGATCAGCGGAATTTGCAGGATACGCTTACACGCTACCGTTTCCGTACCTGAGAACCATACTGCCGCCGTAAGCAAAAAGACTGTATCTGCATCTTAGGACACCTTGGACACATGCTTTTTTTGTAAACGAAATGCTTTTTCTCCCATCGACCACTGGATTCCTACGGGCCACATATATATGTCCAATCCATCCATCCAGAACCGCAAATACTGCTTTTTTGTGTTAAGGAGGCAGCATAGAGTCCTAAATCCATCGCCTGAAGAACATTTACTCTACCCGCTCCGTTTCAACGTACACATGCTACGCCGACTATATCGTGTATCGCTCTTTAGCTATCGAGCTTATCTAGAGACATTTACTACGAGCGAACAACGGGTACTACGATCGAACGGTTTGGGTGTAATCGTAATGACAGGTCGATAGGGTTTACTAAGCTTGTTAGGTAAACAAAAATCAACAGGTTAGTGGTTAGTCTCGTCTAAGTTTCAAAGTAACGTTGTACAACTCAAACGAAGTGGAGGGACAGACGAATAATGAAAATAAAAAAGCAATTCACACAAAACAAAACACGTGTCAACTAATATAGATCGAACATAACGTAAACGTTTTACCAATGAGAGCTGGATGGTTTGCCAAACTGTGCAGCGACGACTTTTGTAACATATCATCTACTTCGAATAAACACACAAAGGAACGGGGAAGGAGAAGCTGATTAGTGATGAAATGTTGTACGCTACGATAGTCTGATTGCCACAGTACGGTCCTACCTGCGTCAGATTCCGAGTCACTGGCCGCTTTCGTTTGGAGCTGAATTAATTTGCTTCCCTTTCGTGTCTGCAGTTTCCGCTTGCCCTTGCTCGTTGCTTTCGAACCGCCCGTTTCTTCATGGTCATCCATTTCCTTCTCGCTTGCTGAGGCATCGGCTTCGTCTTCGCTCTTTATAGTACCTGAATATCAGAATAGAAATTTAGAAAACCGTGCCCGAAAGCTCCACGGAGTTATACTTGGTTATCGACTCTCTGCTCATTTACTTTGCCGTTTTGTACATTTTTGCGGTTTCACGGGTGCAACCGTGGCGGATGGTCGCTTTGGGGGAGGATTTACGATAGCACTTATCGTTGCACTCGGTTGAGTATCTTTCTTCTTTGCTTGAGGCTGCGGACTCGCAACGCTTTCCGACGATTCGGAATCGGTGCTACTGTCGGAAGAGCCGGAGGAACCTGACCCTGCAGAGCAGCTCTTCGAACTCGCGGAGCTATCCGACTTCTGTGGCTGGGCTGATTTTGTTAACAAACCTAAGACAGCGGGATCGTTGCTTTAAGTAATCGTTACGACGTTAGATTCATGCTAAAACAATTGTAATTTACTCACTAGATCTGCTCGGGGTAACAGTTTTCTGTTTCACGTCGGTCGGTTTCGTTTTGGGTTGCTGACTCTTTGTGTATTTGGCAGAATTGTTTGCTGGCTTTGCTGTACTAGTCTTTACTGGAATCCCTCCGTCGCTTTCGCTGCTATTCTCTGGACTGAATATACTTTTCTTTTTTAATTTCTTTTGCACTGGTTCGGACGTTACTTTCATAGATTTGTCAGGACCTTTCCCATTAGCACTTATAGAGACTACTGAATAAATAATACATTTTAGTAATCAAGAAAGTTGTCCCTGTAAAATTAGTTTAAAAGAAATATTTTTACCAGGTGGTTTGTTCGGCTTGTTAGCAACTGGCTTGGAACCCGTGGCATTCTTTTGCTGCCCGGAAGCGGTCGTTGCTTTAGCGAGTGGCCTTTGTTGTTTAACTACGGGTGCTACTGTGGCGGTAGCTTTCGGCTTAGCCGGAGGCTTTCTCTTCGCCGGTTTCGGTTTACTCGGCGATCCCTCAGATTCCGAGGAATATACCACAGATCTACTCTTAGGTGGTACTCTTTCTTTGCTTTTATTCTCCGCGGAGAGATTGGAAGCTGTATCGGCTTTAGATTTGACATGGCGACTGACAGGAAACGGTATTTTCTTTTTTGTTCTTTCGGTATCGGATACCTTCTGACTATTGGCAGAGCTGCTGGAGTTCTCCGAATCAGAAGAGCTGGATTCGCTGCCAGAACTGGAGGAGCTGCTCGACGACGAACCAGAGCTAGTCGTCGAAGTGGATTCTGAGCTAGTGGTCTGCCAAATAATGATCGTATTACATAAATTGCTTGCGGAGCATAACACAATAATGAAGTTTCAGATTGAAGTATATCTGAAGTTGAAATTATCGCGTAAGTGAGGCTAAATGTACATACCTTCCGTTTTGGAGTCATTTCTGTAATGCTATCTCTTAAATAATGAACAACTGTGCCTGACCATCATTTCTCCAATTAATCCTCTCTTCCTCCGAAGCATGTACGTCAAAGGATTTCTTAAAAACCTCCAACTTAAAACAATAAACCCTCCACTTTATACTTCATTCTAACTTTCAACTGCATAACACAACAAACTTATCCACGTTACGAAACAGGAGGGTGACACTCATAGAGGCTTGGAATGTAACCACCGTTTAGTTCCCCTCCATCTCTGTAGACAGCGCTGTATGCAATTCAATTGAAAGATTATCCACTAGATGGTGCTGACCACGGGCTGCATTTGGCGCACATGGTTAAATTTGGCGGCCCTTATTGACCGTTACAGTTCAATTGAATTCAAGCGGCAAGCCTGATCAAACCAAGCAAAGCCAAGTCTTGGATAAAGAACATTGAGAGACATATTTCATATTTTCGCATAAGTTTCATTGAAAAGAACTGTCTATCTAGTGTATTTAGTATTCAAGTAGCAATTATATTACATATTAATTAACTTGGGGCTTTTGTCTGTTATATAGGTAAGCAATTCATTGGATGCGTGGGTTCCTGTCAACTGGTGCAACGTAAACACTGGACGAATGCAACATTTACAATATGTGATTTTCAAGTGGAAGTTCAGCTTAAGTAATTAAACAATGGAATTATTATAAGCACATCTGTACCAATTATAACTGTACATTATTCAGAGTGTTTTAATAAACGACATGTAAAGAAAAACCGCATCATTTAATTTAGAACTCTACCCTATAACTTCCATTTCCTAATTAAATCCCAAATTTCTGCCTCTGCGTTGATTAGTTCCATCGTCGATTCACTTTCCGAAGACGATCCTTAGTGCCACCTCTTTCGATATCATGTTCTCCTGTTACGAAGCTCATTTTAGAGCGTTCAGAAAATTTTGACCAGATTTTGGAGCGATGTATCAGGAGAACATGAAGCGAAAGGAGGTATCCTAAATTTCAGCGTCGAAAGACTTTCGAAAACTCTGCGCCTCTACGTTGAATGGTTCTCCCCCTTCGATTCTTTGTCCGAAGAAGATATTTGGTGCCACCTCTTTCGACGTCATGTTCTCCTGTTACAAAGCTCATTTTAGAGCGTTCAGAAAATTTTGACCAGATTTTGGAGCGATGTATCAGGAGAACATGAAGCGAAAGGAGGTATCCTAAATTTCAGCGTCGAAAGACTTTCGAAAACTCTGCGCCTCTACGTTGAATGGTTCTCCCCCTTCGATTCTTTGTCCGAAGAAGATATTTGGTGCCACCTCTTTCGACGTCATGTTCTCCTGTTACAAAGCTCATTTTAGAGCGTTCAGAAAATTTTGACCAGATTTTGGAGCGATGTATCAGGAGAACATGAAGCGAAAGGAGGTATCCTAAATTTCAGCGTCGAAGGACTTTCGAAAACTCTGCGCCTCTACGTTGAATGGTTCTCCGCCTTCGATTCTTTCTCCGAAGAAGATATTTGGTGCCACCTCTTTCGACGTCATGTTCTCCTGTTACAAAGCTCATTTTAGAGCGTTCAGAAAATTTTGACCAGATTTTGGAGCGATGTATCAGGAGAACATGAAGCGAAAGGAGGTATCCTAAATTTCAGCGTCGAAGGACTTTCGAAAACTCTGCGCCTCTACGTTGAATGGTTCTCCGCCTTCGATTCTTTCTCCGAAGAAGATATTTGGTGCCACCTCTTTCGACGTCATGTTCTCCTGTTACAAAGCTCATTTTAGAGCGTTCAGAAAATTTTGACCAGATTTTGGAGCGATGTATCAGGAGAACATGAAGCGAAAGGAGGTATCGTAAATTTCAGCGTCGAAGGACTTTCGAAAACTCTGCGCCTCTACGTTGAATGGTTCTCCGCCTTTGATTCTTTCTCCGAAGAAGATATTTGGTGCCACCTCTTTCGACGTCATGTTCTCCTGTTACAAAGCTCATTTTAGAGCGTTCAGAAAATTTTGACCAGATTTTGGAGCGATGTATCAGGAGAACATGAAGCGAAAGGAGGTATCGTAAATTTCAGCGTCGAAGGACTTTCGAAAACTCTGCGCCTCTACGTTGAATGGTTCTCCGCCTTTGATTCTTTCTCCGAAGAAGATATTTGGTGCCACCTCTTTCGACGTCATGTTCTCCTGTTACAAAGCTCATTTTAGAGCATTCAGAAAATTTTGACCAGATTTTGGAGCGATGTATCAGGAGAACATGAAGCGAAAGGAGGTATCCTAAATTTCAGCGTCGAAGGACTTTCGAAAACTCTGCGCCTCTACGTTGAATGGTTCTCCGCCTTTGATTCTTTCTCCGAAGAAGATATTTGGTGCCACCTCTTTCGACGTCATGTTCTCCTGTTACAAAGCTCATTTTAGAGCATTCAGAAAATTTTGACCAGATTTTGGAGCGATGTATCAGGAGAACATGACGTCGAAAGAGGTGGCACTAAGTATCGTCTTCGGAGAGTGAATCGAAGATGGGACTAATCAACGCAGAGGCAGAAATTTGGGATTTAATTAGGAAATGGAAGTTATAGGGTAGAGTTCTAAATTAAATGATGCGGTTTTTCTTTACATGTCGTTTATTAAAACACTCTGAATAATGTACAGTTATAATTGGTACAGATGTGCTTATAATAATTCCATTGTTTAATTACTTAAGCTGAACTTCCACTTGAAAATCACATATTGTAAATGCTGCACTCGTCCAGTGTGTTTACGTTGCACCAGTTGACACGAAGCCACGCATCCAATGAATTGCTTACCTATATAACAGACAAAAGCCCCAGGTTAATTAATATGTAATATAATTGCTACTTGAATACTAAATACACTAGATAGACTGTTGTTCTCAATGAAACTTACGCGAAAATATGAAAATACTCTACAAAGAACTTGCTTTGTGTATTTAATTGTTATAATAATTAAATTCTTGTATATATTATATCTAAATATAATGTAATATATATATCTTATTATTTCCTATAATAAACATGATTGTTAATGACATAGCTGTTATTATTTCTCAAAACCTTATACATAATCTACACACTATTGTCCTCTAAACACCTCCAACACTCTTTCCAGAACACAGTTCCCACAACCTACTCTCTACAATATACTATCCACAACACACTGCCTGCAACTGCCTACTTCACACACACCATGATCCATAAGGTTGCAACTGAAAATTTATGTTCCCTTGCATCAACAAAGTTGCAAACCGAAAAACGGCTTCACACGAGAACGCGCAAAGTTGCAAATAGTCATATTCCATACCTTGTATAGATGGTAACTTTTGAGAAGGTATTGTTGTACGAACCAAGTACATATTTGATGATTTATCCTGGAGCCACTGCGCTCTCGAGTAATAAGATTTAAGGCAGCTTTCAAAGAAACGTAAAGAAATACTTTCTTTTGTAAAAACCTCTCCGACACATTATGAGCACTCGTAGAATCATTTTCCACTTAGTATTGTCAGGTGAAATTGGAAACAATCTGATTCCGAAGTAGATCAACAATTGGAAAATAAAGTAAAAAAAGTAACTCTTTCGTTAGTGCTAGGGAATGGCAACTAGAATCTAGTGTCTTTTTACGCGGTTACTAACGTATACGACTTTCCTGCATTTATAGGCAAACTTGGATTTGAACCAATGGTCTCGAACACTATGTCCTTTTGTAAAGAGAGCTTTAATTTGATCTTCCGTAAAAACTGAACTTAAAGCCTTTTTGTCCTGATTATTATTAATATTTTATCTTTCAGTATCTGTACGATATTTCCCAGAGCATTCAAATTTATTTTCACGTCAATCAATGCCAATTGTTGCCTTCGGACAATCTCTTCGAATCTTTCATGTTGATATTTCTTATTTTTATCAGATTTATCTACACGCGCCTGATGTACTGGGCGCAGAAATATTATTTATAATCTAAAAAATGATTTCATACATTGAAACATAAGGGATCAGGGAAATGGGATAAGAGAGGAAATGGAGAACGTAGAGCAACTGAAAAAAAAAAATAAAAATGCACCAAAAAGTAAAAAATAATTTTTTCCCTTATTCAGTATGAATTGTGAAGTGTAGACTTGGAAGTGTGCAGTAGGTTGTGAAATTGTTGTTGAAAATGGTTACATATAAATAAATAATAAAGCAAATAAATAAATTCTTTTGCATACATGCATCAGGGGGTAGAAACAAATAGACTCGGAGGATTCGTATTTTCAACAATTTACTCCTAGGCTCTCGTTTTGGCCAGATCAAGACCTTCAAGTAGTTTTCGGTCTCTTTTTGTTATACAATACATAAAAATAATGGTATTTACAAATGTAGGATAACGTTAGGCACTCAATGAACAAAACGATGAAATTGTAAATGATTCTCTCCTATTATACACACTGGAGTTGTTACGATGTATAATTGAACGATGTATTCAAAGAGCAGAGTGAGATACAAATACACGATACCCAGAACTTAGAATACCGTCGATTTAGTCGAATATAATAAAAAGCAGAATTTTCTTTAACAAAACGAATTTTATTCGCCTTCAACATTGTTTTGCGATTCTCGATTACGGTTCTCGAACGTGTGGAATGTTGGTGGTCGGGTAACAAGCATATCTCTTCGCATGGAATGTGCTCGCGCGATGTCTCACGTTTTCGATTAAATTAAGTCACTTTTACCTATACTGTAAGTACCTCACTGTTGCTGGTGTTGTTATTATATTAATTTTCCTTGTATTCACTGGCCTTTGCGTTCATTGTCGTGAACAGTGGACATCGGAAGGAAGGATCGGTCACTACTCTGATTTCTTTGAATCAGACGTGAGTTTTCCGTATTCTACGAATGTCCGTAGACTAGAGTTATTTCTATCTCGAAACATCCTTTAAACACCCTTTAAATTAAAAATAATCCATATAATTCTACAGTTTCGATTTCTTCCTTTTCTTTTGTATCCCGATTTATCGTAATAGCAGTCTGTGGTACGTTTTAAATGTGCTTTGAAATCTTTGTCTCAACGCAGAGCTCACATACACCATCGTTTACGATGAGAAATGAAGAAAAAAGAAAAAAAGAAAGGTCACAGTCTATATGTTTATCGGAGCAACATTTTCGATTATCACCAAACCGATTCGATGAATCTCGATCTTTCGTTCTCTCCCTCTCTTTCTTTCTCTCTTTCATATATCGGTTAATATAATGATCGGCTCATGTACAAATTCTGACATATCATTGTTTCAAGTTATTTGACATAAAGTCCACATTACGCTGAATAAAATAAGTTACAAGATTTGTCTATTTCTCATTAAAATAGTATGATACAAATTACAATTATTTATAGTTCAGGGTTTAAGAGCCGTTAGTTGAAACTATAAAATCTTTATTACCTACTTCTCTGTAGGTAGCTAATAAGTGCATACATATATTTCAGTATAATTTCGTTTTGTACACTGATTCTTACAGGCATTGTTCTCATACTGCTGATATGGCTTTCCTCGTTACAATAATAACATTCTAAACAGTTCTCGTCGACGAAATGTAAAGGTAGCTCTAGTGACTTCTCGAATGTCACCTCGATCGCTGTTGTATGACGTGTATATATTTAGTCGCAAAACAATAGGAAAAAGGCTGCTGTACATTTGGTCAATAAAACATGTCCGGCGATCGTTCGCGTCGCACGCCTAAGTATCGTAGGTTTTTATACTCGGTACTGTATGCTAACGACCCTTAACCCTTTGATAATATCACAGATGAATGAGTTTCCGTGTTGTGCGTAACGCGTCGCTACCTAAGGTTCCTAACAAGTGCGTTGATCCTTTCGATTTTCTCGCACAGCACTCGCCTCTCAGAATCTAGAGCTGTCCTAGCGGATAAGAGTTCGTACATCCTCCGTTCCAGCTGCATAGTCTCGGAACGTAAGTTGTTCGAGTGTACCACCAGCTTTGATGTTTCGCTGGTCAGAACTTTCTTCTCCAATGCTTTATCTGCAACCACAAAGCGATAGGAGGAACATCAGAATATGAAAATGGACCGACGCGACGGCTCACCGACACGCGCGCGTCGGACGTACCTTTGGAATACTCTCTATACGCGAGCATCATTTCCTCGATTCCGGTCCACTTGGGCCTTTCCTTCTTTCCGCCGATGTTCTCGTCGCCGTTGTCATCCACGATTTTAACGTCTACGATTTTACAGTGTTGCTTCATGCCGTTCTCGCCAGGCATAGGTAAAGTTGGATAACACATGGAGACGATGTTGGGAACTAAAGGTGGCAGAGGCGGCGGCCGTTCCGGAACGTGCTTCACTTTCACTCTGTCCAATAGCCTCATCTTTTGCGGTGGTCTCGGTAACGGTGGAGGATTCTTCGAGTAAACCTTGGCGATTCGTTCGCAGTACGCAGTCACGGAGTTGGTGCTCTTCCGTTTCCTACGATCTTGTAGAACGTACTGCCACGTTACCTCTGCCTCTGTAATTCCAACACGGACAACGTTCGTTTAATTTCATGAGAAATCGAGGACCGGCGTGCACGGGAGAAGGAAATTAGACGATACTTGCCGTCTCTTCTGCTCGGAGGCATTACATCGAGGCCTATTGTCTTGAGGAAGCCAACCTTCGGCTGAAAATCTGGCGCATGCAGCAACACGTCTGGATGCTCGCGTGGAATTGGTAACACAGAGTCGATTACCGGTTCTGGTTCCATGGGCATATCCGGTGGATCAGGATTTAACTTGTACCTCTTCTCCACTTTGCAAAGCTCCATTTCTGTAACGCGCGGAACATGCGATTATCGGAAATGGTACGGAACAGTGGATAAGTCAGGGGGGACGTAGCAACGTAGATGCATGCAAATGCTATCCTTACCGTTTCTCATGCTTAAAGTAGTCAAGCCGAACATAGCGAGGAAAGCCAACTTCTTCTCGGAATACTGTAACTTGGCCGGCGGACCTTTGGTGATCCAGAGATCCACGTCCTTCAGATCGTCGTCGCCCTCGGAATCGGAACTACACGCGATGCTCGCATTCCTCTCTCGCTTCCGTTTTCTCCTTCTCTCGGCTAGATCTAACGAGGACGTCAACTCTTTCGGATTCTCAGGTACAAGGAAAGACTTGTCGTTGGTAATATCCGGTTTGACTAGAGCCTTGCTCAGGTCAGGCACGTTTAACACCGCTGGTTCGCACTTCACGGAAATCTCAGTCAAATTATTGCACTTGTCGGTGAAACAAAATGCGGTCTTCAGCTCGTTGGAGAAATTCAACAGCTTCTCTTGATATTTTGGTATCTGCAGGAGAACGTTCGAGACGTTCTGACAGGTACGCAAAACCTCCTCGGACTTGATGCTTTGCATCAGCTGAGTCGTGTCTATGGGCTTCTGCGCGATATCGTTTATACTGAACTTAAAACTCGGTTGAAACGATAATGTGGACAAAACGTTATTCTGCTCGTTCTGCGTCTTAGAGTCTACCTCGGGTTTAGTCTCCTTCTCGGTGAGGTTATAATTTACAGGCTGAAAGGCGGGCGGCGCTTTTGCTTGCTCGTAGCCCAGATGGCCTGTCGCCGATTTCTCTTGAATCGAGTTCTTCCCTAAATGATTCTGATTCGCCGCCGTCGCCGTCTGCTTCGTATGATTAGGAAGCTCCAGTTTCTCGTTGCACGAATTAAGTTTACCAACGTCTTTGGTCACGGCCGCATCCGTGCTACTCTTGTGCTGCGAATTCGCATGATTCGCAACCTTGCTCCCGTTACCTGCCACGAGATTGCCACCGTTGTAGCTGGCGTTTCCCGCTGCTTTCTCCCCAGAGACGCAATTCACCGCCACTGACTGCGGGGGATTTTCGCTCCTCTGGGACGCTATCGCTGCCGTCTGATTCGATTCGCTGGCGTGATGCGAGCTCTGTTGTTTGCTGCAATTCGAGTTGGTCGCATTCGCGCCGTTTCCGCCGCCGCTGGTAGTAGTTAACGTCGGGACGTTGATCTTCGTTTGGGAATGATGCTGATGAGGGGTCGAGGAAGAGAAGTGTGGTGGTTTATACAAGCCAGGTACATGTGAAACAGGTATGTGCGGGTGGTGAAATTGCTGCGGCGGCGGGTATGGGATCGGCTGCGACAACGATTGATGAAGACTCATTGTCTTGCTGCTATCCACTGTAGAGTTATCGGGCATCATTTGACCGGCGATAGTTTGAGACGTCGACGTCGTAGCGGGCGACTTGATCGGCGATTCTGGATGGCCAAGCTGATTCGTTATACTGTGATTATGGCTGTTGACGATCGGCCTCTGTTGAGATTTCGACGAGGACCGAAAGGAATCTTCGAACGGTCGAACGAAAGCCGGCTGCGTGGTCGCCGGCGCACTCGCCGCTGTGCTCGTGCTCATCGTCGTGGTCGTGTTCGTGGTCGTGATCGTGGTCGAAGCGACCGCCGCCGTGCTCGGCGCAACCGTCATTACATCTTTGTTTCTCGACGTATGAACGCCATGAGCCAACGGCGGCGATTTGTGGATCAAATTCATGTGGTTAAGTACCCCGCTGCTCATCGTTGAAGGAACGGCGTTAGGTGCGGTCAAAGTGTGTGTCGCGTGCGTGGTTATCGTACCGCTGTTGGGCGAACAGCAGCTGGTGGTTGGTGTAGTAGCCGCGTTGCAGTTACGTTGCTGGTGCTGCTGCTGCTGCGACGGTGGTAATTGCGATGACTGTTGCATTTGTTGTTGCTGTTGCTGTTGCGGTGGTGGTTGCTGATGGTATATGGAGGTTGTAACTGTTGTCGCGCTGCTCATTATCGTAGCTGTATGCTGACTAGAATGAATAGTAGTGGAGGGAACGGGGGGTAGATGGAGAGAAGGTATGGAAATGATAGGCGCCAGAGGCATGGTTAAGGGTGGAGGTGGTGGAGGCGGTCCTATTACCGCCGGCGTTAAGGATGACATAGAGGCTATAGAGGGTATAGGCGGCGGGCCGATAGGCGCGGAGCTTATAGCTGGCGGAGGTCCAAGGTTCAGAGGGGGCAAAGTAGATGCCAAAGGAGGCGGCATGGCCGCAGAGCTCACGGGACAGATAGAAGCCGAGCCCAAGGACGGCGGTGGCCCAATGGGAGCCGCTGGGTTTGGAAACGCTGGCAAACGAGAGTGGTAGATGTTCGCTGTTGCCGCTGAATCGGACGTTGCTGCTGGCTGTGGCGGTGGTGCAGGTGCCGGCGCAGAGGGCGGAGCAGAGGATTGCTCTTCCTTTCTGGACTGGTGGTGATTGTTGCTGCCGGATCCACCGCTATTGTTACCGTTGTTGCTGCTTGTTGCGTTGCTGCTGTTGGCAGTGCCGCTACCGCTTCCGCTTCCACTCGGCCGATCTCTGTTCTCGCGCTCTCGCTCTCGCTCACGTTCCCGCTCCCGCTCCCTGTCTCGCTCCCGTTCTCGCTCCCGCTCCCGCTCCCGGTCGCTATGCATCTGAGCCGCTATGGTCGGCTTCCTAGCTGGAACAAATCCCGAACACAGTGCTTGGTAATCTTTCACTGATCTACTGCTATCGGCTTATTTAGTAGAGAAAACGAACTCGGCACTTTCATCTAGCTACAAGTTACGTCGCGTCTCGTTTTAAGCATTCGGCTGTTAGTCTCTGTTAGGTTCATGCGCGAGGAGAAGCGTTAAATCCATCATTTACAATCGATCGAGAGCGTGTCGCATACGCTGCTGATATTTTAACGAGAAACGGTATTCGCAGTATCGGCATTCAGGTATCGGGCAGCTACGATCGCGATGAAGATGTCCGGTACGATCGGGCTCCTTGTAAAACACTTCAAACAGAATGCGCAAAAACATTGCAATCTATCGAGGCAAACGATCGTTCGTCTACTTCAACTTACCTGAGGACGCACGAATGATCACGCACGCATAAGACTGTCGTTATCGGAAATAACTTAATGTATGCACTTCCAAGTATTGGGGATGATTGCCGTTAGAATTCCAATGAAACCGGACACCGTATAAGTCGAATAAAAGAAATTTCGCTAACTATAGGGACGCTCGCAGCTAAAATTCTCAATATATCGCACGGTACAGAATGTCGGTGATGCTTTTTCGAGGGCAGTATAATTTACCGAATCTTCCCCAAAACTGTTTCAGAAAATGAATCGAGGGTCAAGAATTCCAAGTCAATCAGAATTTTGATCACGTTTTTTTTTGCAATGTTTATTTTCAATTATAGTCCAAATATACATGTTTACATAATAAATTATATAAAAACGGTATAATTTTGATAAAAGAACATGTTTGACAAAGTTATATACATCGGTGGATTCAGTCAATAATGGGTGAATTACGATCACTATAATTAAGAGAAATTATTCTGACATTTAGCGTTTAATTGGAAATTTCTAAAACAGTTGCGGGAACTAACGCAAGAGTGCACTGGGGCTAGGAGAGGGACATTAAAGTTTATAGTCGTACCGATTTACATACTACCCATTTGCGTGGTGGTGTTATCACGGTTCTATAAAAAACATTTTCTTTTAAGTAAAAACAACAACAACAACAACAGCAGCAACAAGAAGACGAAGAAGAATAAGAAGAAGAAGAAGAAGGGAATGGGATGATACCGATAAAAGCAACAGGGGCCGAGAAAATAGAACGGAGTATATATACCAACGACTGACTACCACCGAATACCACTTTTTAAACTGTAATTCACGCGTTAACATACGGTAGGCGCATGTACGAAACGGTCGCCTTACCACGGGAAAAAAAGTAGCTGATTTACAACGAAGGACGTCCGAGAAGTTGACGGGGAAAAAGAAGTTTTTGTTGTACAACGACGTAACACCGTCCTTCGAATGGGAATATCGATTGTAACAAGGACGAAAATAACTTTCTGCATACAAATGTGCACTCTCATGTTGAAGTTTCGCCGTTAAAGAGATTACTAGCTACAAAACGATTAACTATGTAACGGACATTGTCATTGTACATGAATAAGAGGTTTCATTCCAACACTACAAAAATTATTTGGAACACATATGCCTCGAATACGATATAAATGGATAGACAGACGAAGAGACGGACAGACAGGCAGACGGCCGACCGAAGGCCGACTTACTCTTCCGACATGATCAGAGGATAGCCGTTAGCTGCCGATAAGTCTGACTTCGGTCTAACAGGTCTGAACGAAATCATCATTGGCTAAATCGGCGAAATCGGGCCTCGAACGAGTACGATTGCATCTTATTCCGTTTCGATGGATCCTAGCCAACCTAGGATATAAACAATATTTCTTTCGCCCTTTCTTTCACCCTCTCGACTACAAAAGCGTCCGCGAACGAGTCCGCGAAGGGTGAAGACCGTGTGTTACGCGTGGCCAACGGGTACCGCCTGGATTGTTCGAACAGAAAGCCGGAGGACAAACGTAAAATTGAACTCGATCGTCGAGCTGTGCGCGGTGGTTACCTAGAAAATATCGATCCTACCTCCATAAGAAACGATTAACTATGACTATAACTTTGATTATATCTAGATTAAAATTAGAAGCGTAGTATGTTCTTTTGTTGTCGATCTCATTCACAGTCAGGTATTATTCTACAACGACTTCTCCTCGCTTGGATCGCCGCGCGTCGGTTCATCCCTACGGATCACCTATCGGTCGCAGTACAGATTATTCGAAGGTATCGTTACCAACGACCACTGTCGCCGCGGCTTCGATCGCTTGGCACCGATTGTAACACTAGAACCGAGAATAAGACGAAAGATTCCCCTGGGAAAAAAAAGTACTCTGCACCGAACGATTGAACGAAAGGTAGGAGCAAGTGAATACCGCGAGTGATGCCGCGATGCGCGCGTTACCGTCCGAGGAAGAAGAAAGGGGGGAAAAAGGGTGAAAAGGAGAGAGGATGCTGGGTGCCTCGTGTCTCGCGTGGGACGAAGACCAGCCGAGCGCCTGGACGTGGAGGACGCGCATCGTCCGATGCGCTCGCAGAGGAGAAAAGAAAGGGTTATTCTGACGCGCGGGAGGCGACGGCGGGACAAAAGTCTCGCTTGATCGCTCGTAATCGATGCTTTCTTTTTAACGAAAGGCAGTGGGGGGTGGAGCGACTCGCTCACCTGCAGTATCGGCGGATGCAGGTGCAGGCGCGGGTACCGGGGCGGCAGGAGCAGAATTTCGTGCGGCTCTTCTCCTCTCCTCCTCGTCCCGCAGTGCAGCCTGTTCCCGTGCTTGCCTTATCCGATGCTCCTCCTCCAGTTTCAGTCTGAAACGAGAATCGTGTCGCCGTTTACAAATGAGGATCGTTCACGGATCGGTCGATCGGTCGATCGGTCGACGCGCTTTCACTTACCGCTCGTGCATCACGGGAGACATGAGTCCGAGGGACGCGGGCGGTAGCATGTCCGGGCTATATCTTAACCCGTACAGGGGGTACGAGGGTAGCCCGGGAAATAACGGCGGTCTCAGCATTCCACACCGTTCCAAATACAACTGTTCCTCTAATCTGCGCATCCAGAATAAAAGTGTCCCGTTAACTGTCGCCAATAACAGAGCATATTCCGACCGAAAGCGTAGCTACATGTACAACACGGCAACGGACGTTATCGCGGGCAACCTTTACTACGTCGGATCGCGATACAAAGCGATGGAGCGCGACAATTGAGAATTTCACCAACCTATAAGCGTGTTGAAGGTGTGGCGGTGGGTAGAGACCGGGGTGATAGGGATTGTAGGCCGCAGGATCCAAGGCAAAGGCCGGCGGAGCATGGGCCGGATGGTGCTCGGGCCGGTACGGCTGAAAGCCAGAACGTGCCAGCAGCTCGGAAGCTGCCGCCGTTACGCTGTGCTTGCTGGTATCCGCGGCTCTGGCAGTCGTGTACAGGGAGGGAATCTCTTCGGGTCTTCTTTCGTGTGTAGACCGTTCCTAAAATACAACAAATATCCCGTGTCCGTTAGTCCTTGCCCTTCCCGTTCCTCCCTTCTTCCCTTCGGTCCCTCAAATTTAAGATAAATTCGGACCATATCGGTTATTCGCAACACGAGATATTCGCAATTATGTGGAATCGCCTTTTTGACAGGCAGGTAAAAAGTTCTCCTATCGATATCTCGACAACGTATCTATAGAAAAAAAATTTAGAGCTCATTTTCGGAATCAGCGGGCTATTTTCCATAAGAAAAAAATAGTGGCATCTGTTGCGCAAACATTTTTTTTTTATTTTGTAAACTAGTGTAATTAATGAAATGAAGACTGTCTCGGCTAGTCGGGCGACGGGTAATATTTTCTCGAAAACTGATTGCGCCTCGGTTGCAGTTTGAAATTGGCAGGAAATACGTATGTAGATATATCTGGTCGCTCGGGATAGAAAACCTATGGAGGGGAGAAGTTTTCTTTCGTTTTCGAAACAGGTGAATCCGAAATTTGTTTCGGTGGATCGGTGATCGGGATTACTCACCTTGGCAGGGGAAGGACCTCTGACCAGAGGAGGCGGCGCTCGATTCTTGGGACTCGCGCGAGGTTCTTCTTCCTGAGGTGCCGGCCCTGCCTGTTTAGCCAGGTTCCTTAGGGCGGCGGCAAAACTCCTGCTATTCTGTTGGCCACCTGGGCCAGGCCCAGGGGTATGGCCCTGAGGTAGCACACCGGAACTGGGCCTGTGAGACTTGCTGATCGTGGTGGGCTGCGCTTTGGTGCTGGCAGGCTGCAGGCCTGAAAAAGAGGTCGAGAGTTCAATGAGCTGTGCCCTCGAAAATATGTCGTTAAATACCCCCCGACTACTATTTTCCCCAAAAAACTGTAGCAATATTCGCGCTCTTACAAGATCGCGATATCGAAACTCATCGAATAGTTGTTTTTAAAAACACATCCACTTATTGTCCGCTCTTTATTATTCATGGAATACCAAGAGTACAAGGCTTTTTGCTCGTGAGATCGGAGGTCGCATTACTATAAAAAACATTACATGTTGTTGCATGGTAATTTTGACGCGCGGCATCGTTATGCAATTATTCCAATAGTCCGGGAAAGAGCAGAGTTCGCCTTGCACACTTAAGTATGAAACAACATTACATACGGTGACTCTGTATATAATCGTTAGCAGCAGCGTCGACGAGCAGAAAAAGAATGTCGTTCGAATGCAAATGCACGCCTGATCATTTCTTATTGCGATAATTACTTGCCATCTGCGGTTTGCAAATTGGAAGGAAATTATTCACAAGACCGTGTCGTAGTACTGCCCGAAGCGAATAGTTTCAATATTAATCGAGTTGACCATGCGTATACTTGTTAAACATTTAATCGCTTCTCTTATTCAAACTCAGACTTTTTCGAGAGTTCAGGTTCCTCGTATTACTTTCGAGGAACAAAGTATGAATGAACCTCTGACAGCGTTATTTAATACGTAGATCGATGATGTCGGATATGTTGGCTCGTTTAAACGACCCAGATAAATCGCGCAATCTCCTTATTTAAAACAAAGCCGATACTTGGATAAATGTATCGCTGACCTCTTTGATCCTGATTTTGCTGAAAGAGTGCACAATTCGCGACTGCGATAACCGCGAGGGGGACGGGATGGCATTACTCGGGCGATAATGGTGTATCGTTCGAACGCTGACAGACATTAATTATTTTCTACGACTCCGTGCGAATATTAATTGCAGCATTTTAATCCGCTGTGCGAACGCGGCAACCGAACAATACGGTAATAGGTAACTCGAGCGATGGTCAGGGTAAATGGATATTTTTCATACCCCCTCTTCGTCGTGATCGTGCGTCGGGGTGAGATGCCGCGTGGACGACGCGTTTCCCAGCCGATAAAGGGAAGAAGGGAAACCCGTCTTTAATCTTGATGGCTGTTTGCGGCGTAGCGCGCGATAGGAATCTGGGATTCCGCGGAGAATCCGATGAAAGGAGTGAACGACGGTTCGGAGGAACTTTCGAGTCGGAATCGATCTTTATCGTAAAGATACCGAAACGCGAATCCCGTTCTTCGTCGCCTGGCCCTTTTTCTCGCTCGCGCTCGTCTCTCTTTCGGTCCTCCTCTTTTTATAAATCAAGAAGGAGCTAGTAGGAGGACACGTCGTCACCCGGGTGGTCCTTTGTCTGGGACGGTATGACGGTACTCTGCGGAGAGAGCGACGAGGCCGAAAGGTCCTCTCCCC
Organism: Andrena minutula; assembly: GCA_929113495.1. Lineage (NCBI taxonomy): Eukaryota > Metazoa > Arthropoda > Insecta > Hymenoptera > Andrenidae > Andrena > Andrena minutula. The sequence goes on along the minus strand of OV815996.1, from coordinate 751,220 downwards.
TCTCTCTCTTTCCCGCGAAAGAGCCCTCCGGTTAAAACGAGAAAATAACTGGCAGAGGGACGGAGAGAGCGAGAGAGAACACCCGATGGCTCTTCTCTCCGCGGTGTTTCCGAGGATAGTTTTCACCCTCCATTCAATTCCTCGTCAGCAGAGCGCACACACCTTCGCTTCCTCTCGGCGGACACGCGACTAACCCCCTAGCTCACCCTCCCTTTCGCTTCTGCCCGTTTCACCCTCTCAAAAGGCTCGGCTTCGGAACGCGATTTCTTTTCATCCGTATCCCCGTGCTCCTTTCTACGTCGTCGTCTTAATAACCTTTCTTTTCGCCCCTCGGTCCTCCAGCCCCTCCGCGACCCTCCGCCTTCATCGACTCGCGAGCAAGAACAAATAACCCGGGCAGAAGCGGAATCGGGGTATTACGACGGGATGATCGAAGCTGCGTTTAAAATCATTGCTGTCCAAGAGGCAACCGTATCGCGTCTCTAACAACTCGCGACCATTCCTCCACGGTAGGTATTACCGTTTAATCGTCTCCCCCCGTTCCGCCCCGTCGCGGGCCGATTAACGCGCGGAAATGGGTATTCGATGAGAGGCGATGCAAACACAAATGAGAGAAGAACCGTTTGACCTCTTACCGAACAGCCAGGAAAAACATGCGTGGACGTTGCTCTTGAACGCAGACCAGGCGAGGGATCTCGGAGGGTTAGGAGGGGACGGGGGCTTGGGGGGTGGAAGAGAGCAAAGGGAAAGCGACATTCGCCAACGCGAACGGCATAGCGAGGGTGGGTTGACTCGACGTCGGAAGCACAAGGATTCCAGCGAGTGGAAAGGGTGGAAAGGGTGGTGTTAAGCGGCTTACAGTCTGTTACCATGGTAACGCCACACCACTAAGACAGGAAGAGCCTGAATCCAGCCTGCCACAGTCTCTGTGACCCTCCGTGTATATCCTATCCACGATCCTCCTGCATCCTGCGGAAGAACGAGGGAGAAAACAGGGCGCGCGATACGAGCGAGAAGCAACGACGGATAAAGAGGGAGGGATTACGCCACTAACTCTGTTTTTACACCAAAGTGTTTTCACCGAGATCTTCCTACGTGCACGGGGTGGCCTGTAATTCGCGCCACGTCCAACAAGACGCTGATTTCTTGCCGCGAATGGCTTGGGAACGTAGAACAAACATTTCCACTTACAGTCCAGCTACAGATTCACGCGCAATTTATTCAACGCTTTTGATTTATTCCTCCCGGAGAAATCAGCTCTTCTCAGTGGGTACCGTGAATCACGAGACACCCCGTGTGTCCATACACTCAGCTGCCTGCCAGGCTCGCTCTAACGAATTTACGTCGCCCGCAGGAAAATCGAGAGGCTGAAAATTCCAGCCCTCGCTATTTCATGCTCCCAGGCACTCGTGGTACGGACGGGTAATCGTTTAATTAACCGTTTCAAATTAACGGCTGATGAACCGTTTTTCGTATTCCCTCGCCACTCTAACGATTCCTCAGCAACCGTACAAGCAAGACTTTCCTCTCTCCAGCTTTGTCAGCGACTTTAGCGCGAATCGTGGACGCGATTTATCGCGTCATTCCGGGTAATTGGAAAGGAAAATTATCGGGTAAACGTTAGACCGTGAAAACCGTTCGGGGTTGAACGCGTAAAAATAATTCTCGAAGACACTGCGATGCAAGGCTGCGAGCCTCGAGTACGGAACACTGAAATACAGGCGCCAGACAGTCGGCTGATAAAAAGAGAAAAAGAGAGCGGAGCGGAACCGCGGCGGAAAAAGACCCTTTTCCTTTGGATCGTTCATACTTTCTTCGGATAGAAGACGGGGGTGAATACGCAATACCTTGCTTCTGCCGCCTCGGTCGGAAGACGATAAACAACAGGTGGGAACATTGTCGTTTTATCGCACGGAAAAAAAGGCGATACGCGAAGCCGAGGCGTATAAAGTGACGGAGGGAGACATCCGTTTTACAAGCCGGAGAACGAAATTCCGACTGGCAGACGTGCACACAGGGGCCGGACGAACGCCTTCTTTTTCCCTCGTTCATCCTGTTCCCGCGTGCCGAGACCTATCGATTTTCACGTCGCGATAAACGAGTGCCGTTTCGGCGCGTGCCTGAATCTCGACAGGCGGGCCAAGCAGGTAGGTAGTTCGCAGGATTCTCGCGCCACGCCAATCGTCGCTCAAATAATTCTTCCGCTCCGATACATTCAGCTCGCTCGCTCCTTGTCCCGTTAACTTTGCTCGAATTACAATTTCCTTGCCGGGGAAATGTACAAACAGTGGCTAACGGCGAAGGAGCAGCCGAACAAGAGCTCCATCGATACCGGGATAAAGTTTTTCTCGACGGCAGCTACCCACTGTTCCTCGCTTCATAGGCAAAGAAGTCGGACGCTGCAAGATTTGGGGAAATCGAGTTAAGATCGTCCGTGGACTCGAAGCCCTTCCGGGCAACGGAAACGCGCGTAACGAACGTTGGAGGGGCGAGGGAATGGCCGATAATCGGATGAATTTCGGAGTGGAGCGTTTAAACGATTCGATAAGTCGGCGACCGTCGTTACGACGCCCGATGGCGAGTCTCGTTCTCGTTTTATCGAGTTTCCGAAGGCTCGGCGACGTACACCGAGGGAAAAAAAAGCAGGAGGGTTGAGAGAGGAAGGAGAGAGGAAGGAGAGAGGAGCGGGACAACCAACCACCGGGCTTCGTGTCAGATCGTGGTTGACCTTTTCCCCGCTTAAGCCCCTGACTCCTCGTACCCTCCGGAGCTGGCTGGGTCACGGGAAGCCAAGTTTCGCGTGAAAAATCGATGCCGGAAGGACTGCCGCGGCAAATTACAAAAGGGAAACGACCTGTCGGTTAGGGCGAGCAACCCCGCAAACGGGAAAGGACGGGGGAGGAGTGAGACGTATTAACGAGCCGACCACCTCCGGCTGGTGCGCTCGTGCGTTCGCGCGCGCTCCTACGTTCCACGCGGAAATGAAAGAATCGATAACACCACGGGCGGGAAAAAGAGACGGAAGGAGCGTGTAATTTTCAGGCTGATACGTGATTCGTGGAGTTTTGATAGGCGGCCAGTGGTTTCGCGTTACTTTGCCCTCTGCCCTTTGCGAGCCTAGGACTGGGCCCCCTTTTGTCCGCGGCCGGTGCTTTGTGTTCGCGGTCTGGAACAATCGCCGGTGAAGCTATCCGCCCGTTCCACCCCTCCGTCACTTCAAACCACTCATCGCCACCCCGTCCTCCATATTTTTCTGTTGCGAGGTGGGCGCGCGTAAATTGCAGCTTTTACAAAGGGTTGCCGCCGCACGCAGAGTTAGATCAACATCTGTCGCACCGGCACATCGTTTCCCCCGGTTGCGTGAAATCGAGGTGGGAAGGACGCGTTCGGCGCCATCAAACTACCCCCCTGTTACCGCGAGCGGAAATAAAAGTTGGGCAAACGTGCCGTTTTATCTGCCCGCTGGAACCCTACGGGGAACTTGTACACACAATTGATTCGCAGCCGATCGGTCACGTATTTATCTCGACTTTTGCCCCCGGTACTTTCACCGCGGCGATATATCGATAGCGTTGCGGAAGATGCCTCGGATAAATGGTTACCGTATCGCCCCTACCAATCTCTTCGATCGGAGCGCGCGCCGAGCTGCCGATGCGATCTTGTTACAAAAAATACTTGTATTCCGGGCACACCGTTGACAAAAAAAGTCGTTCCAGAGATTTGCGAGAGGACTCGAAACGCGTTGGTAAAATGTTCGTTCGAATAACCGGGGGCGTCGTGGAGAGCTGGAGGAGTTCCGTGGAACTCGGGCCACCCTTCCTTACGAGTCCCTTGACATTTTGCCAAGCACCCCCATTGAATCACCATATAAACGACTCGGGGGTCCGCGAGCTCAACCCCTGATCCGCCCCAACCTCAAATATACGTTTCGTTTTAGTACGGCCGTAGCCGTGCCCACTCTACCCGTGATCATGGTCGTCGAATTTCCCCCCGTAGCCAAAGCGAGCGTACAAAGGCCTGTCGGATCCGTCAAAGGAGTGCTCCGATCGCGTAAAACCTCCAAGAAACGAGGCGTTGCGTACGACCGAAGGGAGGGAAAAAGCTAAGGGAAACAGAAACGCAAAGTTTGGCGTATCTCGTATTTCTGCCACAATTTAACGTCCCTTGTTTCTCCTCGAACCCCCCGTCGCGCGAACGTTCTGCTCGCGAGCCGAGGAAAATAAAGGGGCCGCGCGGAAGGTGGGCGGGAAAACGAGGAATATCAAATCGGGCGGGAGAAGGAAAATCGAAACGGCGACGCCAATGCGACTCGATCTCCTCACCCTCGATGGTAGCGCAGCGTTCCCAAGGGTGCCTCTGGGATTTCGCGTCGACGCCGTCGTTCGTTCGTTCGTAAGGTGCTTTGGAATTTCCATATTAATTCGTTAGATCGCGGAACGTGACGAGAATCCACGATTTAATAACGTTTTGTCCGTGGTCCGCCGGTGCAGCGCTCGCGAGTCTGACGACCTCGGTGGTATCCCCGACCAATCTGAAGCCAATGGGAACAGGAAAGGGACCCGTGCGCTTGCTAGAGACCGGGGAAAAGGTTGGCGAGTTTTCAGCATGAAATACAAAGTATTAAATATACCAAAATACACGCGGTGAGAAAGGGATGTCGGAGGAAAAGTGTTTAAGGGTGGAAGCTATCCAGGGATGACGGAGAGTTAGAATATAGGGTGTCGAGACATCGCGTCGAATGGTGTCAAACGCTGTCCGCGTTCCGCGTCGTGTCACTGGACTTGCAACCCTCTCCAGCCAACTCTCCAGCAGCCAGCATCGACGCTACCACACCCTGCCGGTCGTTGCCGAATAAATTCCCCGGGGTAAATAGTAAAATGAAATCTGCACCGCCACTCGGCCGCCGTGAAAACACGGCCCCTCATTAATTCCGACCGCGCGCCGCTATAAAGCCCCGGAACAGCAGAACACATCGAGTGTAGCCCAGTCCCAAACCCTTTTCCTTCTCATCCTTCCTTCCCGCTCCCGTCAACACCTTCCTTCTCTTTCCCTCCGCCGGGGCTCGGTCTTCTCGCATCCTGCTCCCATCCTGCTCGCACCCTTCCGTTCCTCCGCGGCCGCTGCCGTGAGCGGAGAACCGTGCTGCTATACACAACCACCCTCGGTCACGTATAAAAGCCGCGTATTCAATTACCCGGCATCGACCGGTCGAATAACGAATGTGCACCCCGTGGAAAATATTCCCCCGGTGTGCTTTTGCACGTACACCGTGGCTAAGCTCAGCTTGTGCCGTCGCGTCGGCGTCGGCCGTTTCAATCGCGCCGACCTTTCGCGAATATACGCGGAAAACTTTGCCGTTAAATGGCCGACCACCCCGTCCGTCGCGATCGACCGCCTAGGGAACACGAGAATCGAAAAATAAATACAGAACGAGTTGGGACGGCTGGTTCTTTCAATCTACCCGGGATAATCGCTCTCCATCGGCGGCCTGCTCCGTTCTCCTTTCTCCTCTCTCTCTCTCTCTCTCTCTCTCTCCCTCTGTCGCAAAACGAGAGCTGCTCGATGGCGCGTAGGAAATAAGCTTCGAATTAGGAGTCGATTTGCACGGGCCGCGTTAATTGTCGCTGCCCCTCCCGCCTCTCCCACCACCCTTTCTCTTTCGTTTCTTCGTCCCATCTGTCACCCCCCGCGGCGCACGGCCTTCTGCCGCCGCACACAAGGGTTCGCGTGTTTCCACCCTCGTGACTCGACAAAGTAATTCGTTGATGCGCGTATGTACGTGCGCGCCGGCCTCGTGCGTCGAATTAGGGATGAGAAAATCGCTAAAACGTCCTCCGGACCCCGTTCCTTCCACCGCTCTCTGCAGCCCCAAGTTCTGCCGCGATCGCGACGGTACCTGTTGGAGGTAGCCGTCGACGACGCGTCCGATGAGAATCGGCAAGTCTAGCTTCGGCGGTTTTATTCCCGCGGAGTGAGTATTGCGTATCGCGCTGTCAGGCGAGCGAGTTCTATCTCGCGCCCCTCTAATACGATTAAAGGAGATTTAATGATTAGCCGGTTCGACGCGCCAAACCGTTTCCCCGTTTGCGTGTACGCGGGATCACGTATCGCGTGCGCTTTGCGCGTTTGGAGTATCGTGTAATTAGCGAGCTGGGAAGGTAGCGGAAAGACCTTTGCTCGGAGAAGCGGTGGCGCACAGAGGCTCGTTTTCATCCTTGAACACGGTAATCAAGGCGTCTTCGAGTAATCGCTGATCGCCTAACGACCACGTGATTGCTAACCATTTCGAAGCCATACAGGCTGCCCCAACAATGTATGCGTGGCTATTTTCTTCCATTTGCCCGCTCCTCCTGTTTGCACGACCGCCGTCCATTTCGTTGCACGCGGATAGAATACCTATACCTACGCCGCGGCGCGGCAACGTCCGCGGTAAATTGTAATCTATTCGACTTAAGTGGAAATTAGCTGCAGCCCATCGACGATAATAAACACGGGAGTCAATTGGTGGCTCCCCGTGTCACGGCAGAGACCCATCTGCCCGGTTTGATTTCGCCAGCAGATTAAAAAAGCATTGCCGCCGATGGGGGTTGGCCGAGCCGCGGACAGATCGTTGCCCGCCCCTTCCGTGCACTGCAACGTTTTGATTTCAATCGCAATCAGCCCGCAAACGTGAATCGCCTTTCTTCCTCTTTCCGTTCCTTTTTCCGCTTCCCGCTTTTCGCTGCAGGTCCATCCTTCCTCCAGCTCTCTGCACCGCTCTCTTTTGCTCGGCGATAGAGCGCATCCGAACAAAAAGCCGCAGCCGAGGAAAAAGGAGAATCGGAAGTATAAAAGAGCCGGTGAGAGGGAGCCGGAAGGAGGTGGAAGAGAAGCGGAAAAGGGGAGTTTAATTTCTCGCGTTCCCGCTCTGCCCGCTTCTGCGTGAATTTTCATTCCATTTCGCGCGACCACCTACTCGTTATTTCATTTGGTTGCGCGCCCGCGCGCCCAGTCCCGGCCACCTTTATCCCGGCCCGTATTTATTATAGCCGCGGAGGGACGCGAAAAGAGCCCAGTCTTCTTTAAAGCGCGCCTCCACTCCGTCTCCGACGCCGGACTTTTGCCGCGTCGCGTCGCCGCCACGGGATTTCTGCCGCCGTAATTATCGCGTCGCTCGATTGTAGCCACCCTCCGCGACGGAGGCACCAGCAGCGAGTTCGTTCAAACTATTTATTATGGAACGACAAATGCGAGAAAAATTCCGCAAAGTTCGTTTGGACGAGACGCGGCAAGGGGACACGCGGCGAGCCGCTCGAATGCAGAATGCACGAGCGAGTTGATTGCGAGCCTGGCCGTTCTATCGAATGGTTTATAGCGCGGTCGCTCCCCCGCGTTGGCAGGGGGTAGGATTCGTAGGCGTTCCTCTGGCACGTCGGTGGTTCGATGTGGTCGAGGTGAGGGTGAGGGCGCGTGCGTGTTCGTTCACGTGGCAACTCGTAAACGGAAGGCAATATGTGTATCAGCTAACCGCACGCGATACAAGTTCGAGTCCGCAGCGGGATAGGTAGATACGAAGCGGCATACACTAACCCTCAAAAGTCCCCAATCACCTGGCTGTCTTATAGAAAATTAACAAGGATGGCTCTTACAGACAACGCCTCGATCAGTAATGTGCCACCGGCAAAGTAAACGCGCTGAGAAATTAATAGACTGTAGTTTCTCAAAGGATTGTAGAAACTTACGCGAGTTAAAAATAAAAAAAGAACAGAGTGGACGGTTTACTGACTAAGCCTCGCGCAAGTGTAGGCTCAATTGATTATGAGAAAATGTTCTACTTCTATTCGTCGTTCGGTGAAAAAGTTAGGAAACTTACGTCAGCAGGAAATTCGCAAGTTTTGAGCGACAGTGTATGCGACGAAGCCCTCGTATACGTGTGGAATGGCACGCGCGCGTATGGATGCTCGCGGGTTCGCCTACGCCGCGAACACTACGTGTCCGATGTGTCAGAGATACACGTGTATTTGCGTATTTGATCGTCCCGATCGTTTTACACGGCCACGTTTAATCCCACGGCACGCCAGTATCCGGTCAATCCGCTGTAAACGCTGGAAATGCTGCACACACGGTCGCGCCTCCCCCAGTGTACACGACAGATCCATCCGTTGCGGGGCAGAGAGAGGCTCGATCCCTGGCAAACACGGCGCATCGCTATCGATAAACGGGATTCCGAGCGCGGAACCCTCGAGAAATCCGATTCCTTCGACGCCTCAGTTTTCAACGCGACGCGCGCGCCAGCAATTTCGCCCAGCCGATATAAATATAGGCACTACGCCGGATCCCGTAATCACCGCGGCGAAACGTTTAATGGATTTTAATCGCTGCCTCGCTTAATTGATCGCGCTGGGAAAATAACGGTGTAACCGAAATGGCTGAATATTAACGTAACGAATACGACGGGTGGGCAGCGAAACAGGAGTATTAATAATAGAATTCCCGTGGCCGATGAAACGCGATTTCAACCAGTGATCGTGTTACACGCGTAACGTTACCGGGTGAACGAGTCAGGTCTCATTAACGATGGTTCAACGACTACGAACCCAGCCACGGCGTTGATTCGCCCTGAAACGCGCGGATATAGAGGAGCATGGGTGGCGAAGTTGGCGTAAAACCTGCGAAACAGGGGCCGATAGAATAAAATCGATAACATTTTTCCTCGACTACACACCTCCTTCTGATTCGTTATCTACGAGTAGCCTTGCCAAGCGATCGTACACCTGCCGGTTAACGGGTCTCGCGAGCAGAAGCGAAAGGATAATCTCGTCGAATCCCCCTTTTTTTAATGCCTCGAGGAGCCGGTTACGGAAATGTTCGTTGATAAAGTTAACAGCGCTCCCAGAGATAAAGCAGAAGCGGCGGTAAGGCGAGGACGCGGAAACGACCTTCCGCTTTTCCTTACATTCTTTTCTACGGAGTGACAAGGTAACGGTGCGCTGTCCACGGTTTGCAATTTTTCTGTCGGGCGGAAATTATGGGTATGGACCGAATCTCTGGAGACGACTTTATTCGCGTTTTCGAATTCGATTATTGGGAATGCCAAGTAACGTTCTCTTTCCGCAATTGCGGTCCCGTTGGTCGTTAAAGCCAACGAGAATCCTTGGCTCGAGGGTCGAGTTGCCAGCCGTTTCTCCTTTATTTCGAAGCAGCTTCTTGACTCTCTCTTCGAATGCCTCTCGACATGCTCTCGACTCTCGACAAATGCAGCGAGTAAACAGTCCGCCGCGTCGTATTCATTAGGAAAGTTGAGGCCAGGTGACCGAGCGAGCAAGCGAGCTGTCGGTCACAGGCCGTCGGGGGTAAGTTGGGCGTCGAAGGGTGGAAGGGTAGGGTCGGGCGGTGGCGGCAGGCTCTTTCATTTCCGTACGCGGGGAAACCGGAACCGCATCGGGTCGACCCTTTTCCGATAGGGCCATTCTGGTCCGCCGTTGGAGCCGTCGCCGTGGCTCTACCGCTATCTCCCACCAGGCGCGTTCGAGCTTCGAACTCCGAGCTTTAAGCGACCTCCCTCCCACGCCTGTGCCCCTTCACCATCTCCTCATCCTCCTCATCCACCTCCTCTTTCAGCGACTCGTCCTACCTCCTCCCCGCTCCCTCCATCCAGCTTCGCCCTCTCAACCCGCCATTCGGCACACCCCCCGTCTCTTTATTCGCCAAAGAGGGCTGCTGGAACGGGGGTAGCAGTTGCGAAACTAGTTGCCTGGCTTTAACCTCGGCTATCCTCTCTCCTCGCTTGCTCCTTTTCTCTTCCTCTCTAGCCCTTCGAGCAGAGGAAGGGAGGGAGAGAGAAAGAGTGATCCCGCTTCGTGCCAACCGGCAGGGTGGTTGGAGAGGATTGAGAGGGCAATATGTTCCTGAGAAGCCTCCAATTTCCTTGGTACAAGCCCGCTGCGACCCCCTTTTCGGTAACGGGGACTCTGCGCTCTGCTCTCGCCGGCAATCCACTCCTCCCTCGCCATCGGTTCCCGGTTCCCTGTTCCCTCTTCTGCCGACGTATTTCTGCACGCACTTGAGGGACTTCCAGGCCAACCGGGTGGGACGAGACAGAAGGGAGGACTGCAAGGCGACGAGGAGGATTGCTCGACGGTAATGGCGAGATTCGGCTGAATAACGCCAGCGCAAAGTACGCTCGAACGCGGCCGTTAAGCAAGCATTAGGTAGATATATCCTCCGCAGGCGCCTCCTTATATCTATCTCGTTATCCGGTTTCCTTGTTTTCCTTGACTGACTCTTTCGACTCGACGTTTCGATCTCCCGGCAGTGGGTCCCCACTCGGACACATCGTTTCCTCCAACGAATAATTTCCACTCGCCAGGAAACAACGAACTCGGCCAAACGAAAACGCAAGTTGCCCAGCACCTCGGGGAATTTCGAGATAATCATTTTTCGCCATGAACACGGTGGAAGCGACCTAGAACTCGTTCAATTTCCGAGGCTGCAACGAATTTAAGGGGTGATTAGCGGCGCCTAACGGCGCGGAAAACCGGGCTACCGTGGGCTCTCTCTCCTCCTGGGTATCCGGGGTAATCAAATATTTAGGAGACCGTGATGTCACCACCGTTAATTAATATTAACGAGCCGGAGAGTGCTGCCAGGGTCGAAAGGATGAATCGACCTACTCCGTGTCCCTCGACGGGAGTTTCTCGATAACGACCGGTGAATATAGAAGACGAGATAGATCAGTATCGCCGCTACTAGATCGACCCCATAAGCCGCGCCACGAGTGTTGCCAGTCAGTAATTTAACGGCGTCGACCATTTTAGAGGCACTCTAAACTCGTTCTGTTATTTGTTACATAGACAATCAGCACATGTGTTGATAATTTAGTGCAATAAGTAGCAGACTATGGAAGCTCAATTCATTATACACTTCTGGAAACTATGGGATTTTTCCCGTTTATAATAATAATAATAATAATCCCATCTAGGTCCCTACACCTGTTTTTCGATCAAGAGACGAACGAGCCGGTGAACGAGACGTCGCTCGGAATCAATAGACGAAGCACACGGAGCCATCGATCGTGGATGCACGTCCCCCGTCAGTCGTTTCTGGCGACATCGTATACGTCTATAGTCTATACGGTATAAGGGCAGAGGGAAGGAGAGGACACGATCCAAGAAGTCCCACACCGGCAATGTCGTGTCAGCGCTCGAGCTTATCTCGATCGAGTCGAAGAGTGGGCGAACGCTCGTTCCGAGCGGAAGAAAGAAATACGAGGCCAAGCGATGCTCCTCTCCGTGCGGCCGATAACAAAGTCGGCGCGGAATAAAGGATCGTTCGGGGGTGACTCGAGCGCACCGAGCAATCGATATCCTCGGCCGCCTTCCATCCGCACACAGAGACCGATTCGTATCCACTTTCGGGGAGCCTTTCTCTTTCAATCTACACGCACGCAACTCTTGGATTTACGTAACCTCCTGGCTATCTATCCTTTACGGGTCATCGCTCGCGAATCGAAATTTCCGGCAGAAAATTAGTCGACAGCTGCGATAGATGCGATGCTCGTTTCAGGGGCGAGCTTTCAGTGGTCGGTCGAGCGGTTTTTCCGCCGCGTGAATGTACAAAATTTCCCGGCGAGCATCGCCGCGGTCGGGGCGAACTTTCCAAGCTGGCTCGCTATCCGCAGTCAACTTTTTCCTTCCCCTTATTATTTATTCGGGAGGGCAGACAAGTTTCGCGCCGCGCGGGACTTGATAGCCGGGCTAAGGGATCGTCGAGGAAACCTTACTTCTATCTACCCTCTAGCATCCGCCGTTCCTCCGCGAGAACTTGCTTGGAGGGTCTACGTAACGCACGATAAACTTCAAGAGGGTGAAGATTAACGGGCGCGGGAACTTTTCACGCCAAGTACACACTACACAGGCTCGCCCGGTGGGATTTGCCAGGGTAAAAGTGGCAAAGTTCCTCGGTTCCTCAGCGCCACCCTGACCCCTTTCGCGATTCCAATCTCTGCAACGGTCAGACGGGACCAGCGGAAATCTATCTATTTCCAAAGGATCCTTAATCCTGGCGCGAGCACGTTGCCGGGCTCCTGGTACACTCTTCTCCTCTCAAAAGGTTTGTAACGATAAAAGAAAAACTCGGGAGTCTTCCTTCCATCGGAGAATCGCGGTACGCTCTAGTAACTACCCTCTCTTACTTTGAGTGTAAACTGTGACCGTGCGAACAGCCAGACCGAGACAGTAGCAGCGAAAGAACTGGTCCGCGTCATTCTGCTGGATTAATTCCCTCCTCCGCCAAGACAAAATGTAAGAAATTTTTAACCTCCGCTCCGTTCGACTGATCTCATTTCTCGAGAACCATTGTGTCTCCCTACAGACTACTCCGTCTCTCAGAGATATTTTTTAATAAAGGATTCGGTCTCGGTGCACGACTTATCCATCGGCTCGACCAAGGAAGCAGCTAGGCAGAGGTATCTATGGCACCAGCGACCGTTTCGATCCGAGCTTCGCTCTCCTCTTTTCCCCGCAACCTCTCGCACTCTCTCTCTATCGGTGCCAAGAAAGACTAGCAGTCGTTCTTCCGCCGGGAACGACGTGGATCGAGATTTAAAAGCCGCATTTTCCGTAAAAAGAACGCCTCGGCTGGTTAAACCGAGGGAAAGGACGTTCGCGATCCTTTTCAAGCGCGAAGATAGAGACGCTCCGCTGCTTCGCTGACAGAAAGAAAGAGGAGGAGGGGAGGCGCGAGAGAAGGAGGGAATGCTTTAATCACTCGTCGCTCGGAAAACACATTTATCTGGAAATCCTTGGCACCGAAAAGAAATCCCGGCATTTATTCGCGGATTGCGTTTCAAGCTGCGCGCACCGTTCGAATTCTTTCGAAAGGTTCGCCTCCAGTCATCCCATGGCCAACGGAGAAACCGTGGGTACTTTTCGGTCGAACGAAATCGCTCTCGGCTGTGCGGGGCGAGACGTTTCCCTCGATTCCCTCAAGTTTCTTTCCACCCTACCACCGGCTGGCGTGTCTTGTCTACGTGCTTGCGAGCAGATTACTCGCGTTCCATGGGATATCTCGCGCCGTGAAAATTCCAGCTGTTTGACGGCAAAGTGCTCGAACCGAAACTCGAGAACGCTCTCTTCTCCTCTTTCGCTTCTCATTTCGAGCGGGGCGAGAAAAGGGTGGAAAAGGGAGAAAGGGAAGCCGAGACGAGACAGCAAAGCTCTCCCGGTGAAAACGATGACAATCGGAGGTGAATTCGACGAACCGGAAGGGAAGAGGAGCCGGAATAATCGTGGCCGATGCGCTGCAAGCAATCGGCAGCCTCGTTACCAGCTGCCGGCTCGTTAATTAACCGCGATTACGGGGGCGGCGGTGCATGCGAGAGAGCATGCCTGGCTCTCGCTCCTCCGCCACCCTCGCCTCGGTTGCCTCCTCTCTCGTTACACTCGCCACTTGTCCCCACGACAACCTTCCGTCCGAATAATCGTCTGCCCGTGAAATCGTTACGACTCCGCTACTCCGCAACTCCGCCACTCGTCGCTAAATCCTAAATCCTCTTTCTGCTTTCTTCATCTCCGTTGCCTAGCGCTTACGATACAAACGTTCACTGTCTTGCCACCACCGTTTAACGTTAGAATCGATATCAAAGACATGCTCGCGTCCTTCGACGATCGCGCGTATCGCGATTAATTTATGCAGGCCACGCGCGACAGCAGGGGCAAACGAAGAAGTGGCTGATTTTTATGCGACGAATCGCGAGTAATGCGACGTCAGTTCTTATACAACGTGCGATTAACTTACGGTGCCGTTCCTCCGCCACCACTGCGGCTCTTTTTGCCAGCTTACCTGCAACAGAGAAGAGAACAGAAGGCTTTAGAAAAACACTGGCATGGCGTGCTGCGTCTGACTGGGAACGAAAATAGTGTTTAATCGGCGCGACGTAAAAGATCGATGCGGCGGCGCGCGGCTCGGCGCGCGAGTGTCTCGTAGGTCGAGCGAATCGCAAGTGGTTAAGCTGAGGGAACAATTGAACGATCTCGATAACTGGCACCACGAAATTGTCCCTGGCCGGATGCGGCGATATTAATTTGACACGGTAAACGCGGCAGTGGAACGTGCCGGTTGGCTGCATCCAGCCAAATATAGCTCGCACGGATATCCATGTCAGTCGTTACGCTCGCGTTCCTCGCCGTTTTCGCTGGCGAATCGCTGCGCGATCCCCATCGTCGCGTATGCTCTTTCTTTCTCCACCAGTTTTATCGCCCAGAGTCGTATACTCGCGTACTCGGCCGATAAATATAAAACCGCGAAAGGCAATTTTACGAGGGAACTAGTCGAACGGCTTTCGTTTCGTCGACGACGCGTTGGTGCACGCGCGAGGAGCACGTAAATACGCTGCAACATAATTCGTATCACGCGGATTGTACGCGTGGGGGTTAACTAGTGTCACCGAGCCACTTAACCCGCGATCAATGAAACCTCGGAATTCTCAGATGAAAAATTCCCCGTAGGTGCAGCGGGAATCAAAGGCGAGCGAGTTCACGCTCCAGCGCGAAACAACGTTGCAGAAACCAACCGATCCTTTGTCCCTGTTAATTGCCATTCCAGCGACGGTTAATTAGCCCGCCTCCTCCTTTCTGAATGCCACAATGTTTGTTGGATAAGTACGACTCGCCGGGAGTGAAGCGAACGCTGCGCGATGAAAAGTTTCCAAAGAAAATGGGGGCGAAGGGGGGAAAAAGTGTGGTCGGTGCCGCGTCCATGAGAATGCGCGAGCATCGTTCGAGCATGACCGTGTGCGAGCAACGTGTCAGACCTTCTAACCCCGTGGAAAGACGAATCTCATGTAGGTCACGTAGGTGCACCGGTCTGACCTGTACGAAAGTTTCCTTCCCCGTCCCTCCGAACCCTGCATACACCAACCCCCTCGAAATCCGTCGAGACGCTGCATACGCGAGAGGCGAATACAAAAGCTGGCGACGCGCTTGAATGAATTCCGCGGAAAGCACACCGGGAGTCTCCTAAAGACCGACTACCTGTCTCGGCGAGCTGTCACGTGCAATACGTATCCGCGAGTCTGGCGTCATTCTAGCGACTGTCCGAGACTGAAGATGCAAAATACAGTGGAGATTCTTCGCGTGGTTTCCCATGGGAATCGCAATGTCGGACACGGTGAGCAACGCGAGGAAATCACGCGGCACGCGACGAGCCCTCGAGTGCTGCTCCATCCTCAGACCCCTTATCGATGGTCGCTGGTAGTCGACGTGGCATCGACCTTTGAGGTGTATCGGTAACCGAGTTTGCGCAGACCGTGGCCGTATCAGCGCGCCCGCGACGCGATGCGACGCGACCTGGCACGGTCGCTGGCGTCGCTTTGTCGTCGGTAATTGATTTATATACTATGCCTTTGATGTCAGTCCGCCGCTTCGACGTCGACGTCGACACCGACACCGACGCCGACGTTTGCGATGGAACGAGACGGGACGGGGGTTGCGCCACTCCTCTTTGCCGCGCGGCCCCTCGATCCTCTTATCGGTGGCATCGCCGATTGCGAGCCGCTGCGCGTACCTTCGTGGGACAACGTCACTGAGATTTCGTTGGATCGGTCGATCGATTCTCGTCGATAAGCCGCTTGAGAACCGGGCGTGTCCCGACACGCTACTACAAGCTACTACACGCCGCACGCGAGAGCTTACGACTAAGCTTCTCGTCGAGCTTCAAAGGACGCCTCGGATCGCGAATACCACTAATCGTTCCGCAAGCCGACGGCGTCGCGGCGGGGAAATAAATAAACGGGCCTCGAGGAACTTGCGCGCGACCGATCCAGCGGGAACAGAGGCGGCAATTAATTATTCCCCACGCGTTTATCATTGAAAAACGTCCGGTGAATGGCGAGGTGGCTGAAAGCGAGGCGACGGCGACGCGCGATACCGAGAAATTCAATGAAACAGGGACAAGGGACGCGGAACGCGCGAGTTCCCGGGAAAGCGTTTCTAAACCGAGCCACTCGTAACACCGCGGGACTTCCATGGGTTTACGATCAATTACGGGTAGAAAGGAGGAGCGCGGGAACAGTCCGGCTGTTTGTTTTGCGGCGTAAAACAGCTGTACCCGTCGAATAAGAGGATCATTGAATTCGATTCAACGCGCTTTTACGCCTACAGGCTGGTGCGCTTGAATCGCGGTCGCGAGAGCAGGGAAACCCAGCCGTTCGAAGCCAAACCGTTCGCTAGGAAGCACGTACTACGCTTTGGCCACTCTCTAGATCAACGATATGGTGCGAGGATTCGATGAAAAAATTTTCCCGGAAGCAGGAAGGACGATAATTAAAGAAATGCTGCTGCACGCTCTGCTCGCGTAATCGGTAAAGGTTTCGAGGTAAAGAGCGCCGCGCAACGGAAGCCGTAAATGCCGAGAGCAGAAGAACGAGAGAAAGCGAGCGGGAACCGGAGCGTTCCAGCTCCAGCTCCTCCTCCGAGGATATCGCCGGCAGGAGTCGCGAGTGCGCCTTAAACTTCGTGGCCCGAATCAATTTAGCGGATCCACGCTGCAAGTTGCGGAGGCTTCGGCGCACGCATGCCAACGAGGAGATCGCTCGTTCGCTCGTTCTCCTCGCGTGCACACCAGCGCGAACACAACACGCTCGAGCGCCTACGTGGAAGCGAATACGTGCGTGGCGCGGGCTCGCGCTTCTGCGCAACAACGAAGAGGAGAAGCGGCGAGCGGAGATAAAGAAAGAGAGGCAAGAGCGAGCCTGCCGGATGATTATGGAGGGCGATGAGGCCAGGGAGCAAGTTTAACGGGCTGGTAAGCCGATGACTCGGAGTCATGACAACGCGTACAGTGGGGTCAACGAGTGCCAATTGGGGCCAACAGTGTCAAACGACGCCAATAGGCTGTTGGGAAACAAACGTAGCTGCCCTGTGTGCCCGCTCGTCGTTCTCCCGTTTGCCGTTTCTCGGTATCTTTCGTCACGGCTCGTCGAGAAAACGGCGTGATCGCGGCACGAAAATAGGAACGTAAACTGCCGCGAGAGACCGAGGCGGGAGCAGGCTAGGGGTCCGTTAATTAGCCCGTAAATATTATAATCTGCCGCAGCTGTCGGTAACCAGCTCCATCTAGAAGCGTTAATAATTTCATTGCCCGGCAAGGCAGTGGTATCTCGAGGCACGATCAACCGCGGCCCGCTATCTTCTTCCTTTTCCTCTCGCTAGGCGCACCAAGGCGCTCCAAATACGAGCCGTACCCCTCGACAGTCGTTTCTCGGCTATCTTATCTATCGCCGATGGAAACGCGGCGCGAAACGCGGAAGGATGCTGGTCGGGGGAGGGCGAAAACTCGTGGAAATTCGACGCAGAAAGTGCTCTCGCGAGAAAGGAGGCGACTGGAAGGTGGGTAATCGATGAAAAGGGCCAAGAAGATCGAGTGAGATCGTCTAGTAGTCTCTCGGGATCGCGAGAGACCCAGAAACCTTTGAGGGTACAATGCAACTTCCGCCTCTGTCCAGGCGACTAACCGCCGGGTACAACATCCCCCGTGACATTCGACTCGACGAAATCGATATATCGATTACCGGAAGGGGTGCGAGACGCCCAGCACTCGTTTCACAGCGACAATACCGGCAAAGAACCGTCAACTTTCTCGCCCCGAGATACGCGCCAGTTCTATTTTCACTCGAGAAGAATTCCTGGCCCAGCTGAAACCTACCAATGTTTACCGAGAAGAAGTTGGAGCGCGGGGGCGATCGCTGTTAACGAGGCTAAGCGAAACTCTGTAAAGAGAAACCAGCTTCCCGGAAAGCGGGGCGAACGCAGGGGCGGAGGAAAAAGGCGATTGGCCGTTTTCCGTTACGAGGAGGGCTCGTGGTATTAATCGAGTCGCTTCTAAAAGTAATTATCCCCGGTTATCTGGCACGGACAGTTCGATTAGGCAGCTCAGCCCGGACCCACCCTTCCAGCTTCCAACCCTGTCGGAAACCCTTTCCTTATTGGTTTAATTTGTTATTCCCTCCGTCCGCGCGGTGACGTGTATGCTCGATCCGGCGAAACCGAAGAGGAGCACGCACACTGCCAGGGAAATCTTCCTCGAGTCAATTGCTTTTTGTATCCGGCTAGCTCGTAGAAGAGGCTCGTGCCTAGAATCGCTAATGCACCGCCCCTCGGCGCGCCTAGAGACTGCTCAGTATTCCGACAGCTCCTCGGGATTTAAGCAAGCGATTTCGTGCCATACGTTTTCCTTAATCGTTTTCATTAAAATCCAGAGGGACGTTTAGCTACGGCGAGCGGCGCGACGCGCTACACAGATCGAGTGGACGCGCGCCGCAGAGAAGAAGACGTTCTTGGTTTCCCTCTCGCAAAATCGACCACGCTCCCGATTTAATTTGCGCGCACGCTTCGGCGTTGAAATTCTAAGCGGGAACTACGGGCGAACAAAAGCCAAAGCAGCGGCAGGCAGCTGCTCGATATCGCTGCGGCGATTAACGCTGGCTGACGAAGAAGCCAATTACCTCGCGTAACGTGCCGGAAGGCGGACAGCCAGCGCGTTTCCCGAAAGCTGAGCATCGTAAATCCTCGCTTCAACGGAACCGAGATACACGGAGAACTAAACTCATCGACGTGCCGGTCAACACTCAACAGCTGTGAAATGAACGGCAGAAAAAAAAAAGGTGGGAATAGGTGGGCCACAGGTTGTTGGGCGGCCGTAAAGCATGAAATTTCGAGGAAACGTGCGTTTTCGAGGGAACGCGCGACCGATCAGCCCCCAACGGGACGACGACATTTTAGCGGTGTGACACGTTCGACGAGCGAACGTCGTTATCGTCGCGCGATCGACATCCAACGGCACCGATCGAAAACATTTTCTCGTTAACGACTTGGCGAGAGGGGGGTTGGGGGGTGGGGGCATTCCCGTGGAAACGTTTACATCGCGAGGGCTTACGCACACCGGGCCGCGCGGACAGATCGGACAGAGCAGACAGAGCAGAGGGTTATTAATTTCATCGGTTGGCTGGGTAATCGATCGACCAGGCCGCTATAGTGGCCCGCTCATTAAAATAATCATGGGCACGCGCGCTCCTGCCGTGTTGGAAACCGAACAGGGGATGGAGGCTTAACATGCACGGGACCGTGCATTATTATTAATTAATCCGTTTAGGATTTATAGGACATATCGTTGCCGCTGTCCTACACAGAGCTTCCCAGCACCGGTACAACCACACGCGCTGGACAACCTCCATTCGCGAACCACGGAAACGCGCAACGAAATGTACCTAAAGAGCCCTGTGCAATTACTCCAACTTGATACGACGTCCATCCTGTGTAAAAAAAAAATGTGGACCACGTTCCCATGAATACGCTCGTTAGCTGATTGACGACAAATTCGCGCAGGTTCCGTGCGTTCTAAGGCTGGCGGGCAACGCAACGTAATGGTTCGGCGGGGAGCGTTAAACGAATAAGCGTAATCGCGAGAGCTTGCGCGCCTGGACGGCAGAAATACTCGCCGGTAAAAAAAGAGGCTCAAGGTAAGGAGACTGGCATGCCTTGACGAGATCACGTTTGTCGGTAAGAGCCGATCGAAGCGGACACGAGGCTTCTAAACGAGACGAGAGAGGATTGGAGTGGCTGTGCACGAATCGCCGTGTCGGGAAGCCGGAAACTGGTTTCTGGTGGAATTCGTTCTTGTATAGACCATTCGAAGAAGAACGGGCGAGCGCAAAGGCGCGAGCGCGCTTGCGTGCTAAGCGAACGAGCAAAGTGCTCGACTAGGAGAAGTTTCAGTGGGATTCGAAGCAGCCGGAGACGAGAGCCCGCCTCTCTTCCTCGCATTGCTCGAATAACCTACTGCCTCGATAGCCTCTCTCCTCGTTTTTCGCCTGCGCTTGGCGAATTAACGCCGAGTGCCTCTATTTTACGAACCAATAAACCCGGGGTACAAACGTACGTATTCGCAATTAAGAGGCGTGCGAGGCAAAACGAGGAGAGAGCGCGATCGGCCAGCCGCGTCGAGCGTCGTCTCCTCTCGATGAGATCACGTATCCCGATAAGAATAGCGCGAGTCGCCTGGAAGCCAGCAATCATCCAAAAGATTGCTTTCGCGTCGTGCGAGTGTCCGTGCTAGACCGTACTGCTGAGATCCTCTGTCGGGTAGATATAACGCGTTCGATACGAATACTTAGGCGAAAAATCTGCAAGAGTCTGATAACCTGCCAAACTACCGTAGCCCGTGAAACCATTAACCAAGGCTGGCGGTTGAAGGTCTGCCAGAATCCTCTATTAGAAGAAGGCAAGCCAAGCCCTGGGTTTGCAGGCCCCCAATGAAAAGATTGGACCCTTCATAACCAGTTGGATGCACACGAAGCAGAGTGCCGAAGGGAAGCACAAGGCTGGAAGAAGACCGATGAGTTTGAGCGCCGTGAAACCGGAAACGGAATCCTGTGGATTGTTCTCGCATACGTTGCATATTCAGGGATAAAGGCAAACTGGAACGGGTTACGGGAGTGCAAGATGCATGTGCTGTCATACCTTGGAAATTGAGCACGATCCCAGAGTGCAGACGGTGGGACACGAAGAAACCGGAAGTTGGGGAGGAAAGGAAGAAAGGAAGGAAGGAAGGAAGGAAGGAAAGGGAGAGGACCCCATCCAACCTTTTCTGAATTACGTGGTCGAATGGCGCAGTAGCTAGAAAGTCTTGCTGGGGCCGTTTCCCTAGACGGGTAGCCAGTGGCGGCTTTTATACGGGCTAATAAAGCCGATATCCACGCGAGCATCCTGCATTTCCGGGAATTACGAGGTTTCGCCAACACCCTGCCGCGGCCGGTAGTCGAGACGGGTTGGTGGAGAATTTTTGCCACCACCCCCGTCGACTCTTTCGCTCCGCTCGTTCCCCGAGCTTCTCTCCGAGGGTGATCCGATCATAACTACGCGTTACTACGCTCGTTTATGTTCTCATCTCGAATCGCTGAAGCTGAATGCCTCCCGGGAGAATAGAAGAAGATCGAGAGGCCGTGGGGGATGAGGCCAAGACAGAGAGGCGAGCAGCAGATCAGGGGAGTGGGTGGGAAGGGAAATTTTAACGACTCTCGTTGCTCTCCAAGTTGCGGCGATCCGCTCTCGGCTTAAGCAAATTGCCGAGGGAATTGCGCGCTTCAGCCACTTTCCTTCTACTCGCTTATTCCGATAATTTCCTTGCCGATGACGGCGAAAAAAATGTTCAACTTCGTCGACACCACCGTGGTCCTCTTAATCGGAATTTATGCGATAGGCATCGAATAAAATTCCCGCGCTTTATCCGCTCCGCGAAACCGTTACGCGTCCGAATAGTCGGCCCCGCCGAGAAATTTAACGCGCTGCTACGTTCAAATATTAGACCGGTGGACGCAGAACGCTGTTATTTGTCCTTTCCATTCGACTTCAAAGCCGCGTGGTGGCTTTTTTTTAACACTTTAATACAGTCGAATGATCGATAGATGCTCGAGGATCCGTGCGCATTCGCGTCGCAGACGTGACGAAACTTTCATAGTCCCCGGACGGTTAGCGTTTGCGACCGATGAAAAATGGCATCGACTTTATCGCCAAGCGGGTCGATTTCCCAGCCGGAGCTGCGCGCTCCATTTTGCATAAATGTTTATACATTCGCGACTTCCTCTTAACGCTGCCGAGAACGTTCGAGGCGTACACGTGGCTCGTATCGGTCCAAATAGAAAAGAGCGAGCGAGGGAAGAAAACGAAACGAGTCCAAGAGGAGAGGCAGAAGCAAAGGCGAGCCGGTTTGGTATCTTTCAAGTAAATACCAGGAGTTCAACGTTCGCGATCGCACCGAAGATTTAGAAGATTTTATCGGAGCCTTTTATTTCGATTCCTCTGGATTCGAACGGTGTCGTTGAATTCAAAGTGTCCTTGATTCCTTGGCATTAAAAAACGCCAGTTCTCTACAGCTTTTCAGATCGCGGTGGACTCGAGAAATCTCGAGGCACAGCTGGACGGCTACCATATAAGAAGAACACGGCCCACGGCCCACGCTTCACGCTGCACGTAGCAGATAGCACGCGGGTATCGCGTGTCGCGGGGCGTATCAAGTTATTGTAACGAAATAAGTTCTACGGACAGATCGAGCGATCCATTAATAAATACGCGGAACGATAGCAGGTCTGGCTCTCGGCAGGCATGCAAGGCACTGCGGCAATATAAATTTCAATTAACGCGCGTACCTCGCTGGAAAATTGATATCTCAAAGGCACGAAAACGCATTCTAGCGGGATTAAGCACGCGTTCGCGTCGGCCATCACGATCACGATCACGACCAAGCCCAGCGGGAACCGTTTGATATGCTAGGCGAGCGACGCGCGTCGCCGCAATTCCACCGGTCTCTCGTTGGTTCCGCTTTGGAATTTTTCGGGTCACGTTGATACAACCGCTGGCAAGCGGCCATCGGGTCGCCTCATCTGTCCCGTCCTCTCGATCCCACCAGCTTCACCACCCCGGCGCCGACGGCCGAGCCGCGGAAATATAGCTAACGTTACGACAGCGGACCAGTCGAAGAATAAAAGACGAGGGTTGTCGTCGGGAACGTGTACATGAACGGAGTTCTCCTCCTCGCCTTCGCGCGTCCCCGTTCTCCAGGGCACGCGAAACGACTGCAACGACACTTGGAGAGTGAGAAAACTGCCCGTAAAGAAACGAGGTCACGACCGGAGAGATGCGAGAGAGGACGGGACGGCTGCAGCTCACCGGTTCCTCGTCCATTTCGACAACATAATTTTGCGGGCCGGTGTAAAAATGCCGCGGCACCGCCGTGAAAACAATCCCCGTGGACGGAATAGGGTCAAGAAGCAATTTGTCCGGCACAAGGAGTCGACGCCGATTTTACACGACCATCGGAGAGTTTACCGCGTAATCGTCGTAAAATTTCTTGCTCGACGATCCGCTGAAAGCTACCCTCCCGCTCGCTCTTCACTTGCCCGCGATACGTGGCCTACTCGCGATCGTTTAACGGCGATGATAATCGTAAAAGCGAGGCGGCAAAAAGTGCGAGCCGGGGCCAGCAACGAGGGGGCAAACGGTTATTACGTGTATCGCGCGCGCAAACCAGCCGTGGAAGTACACGAGAACCAGTTGCTGGGTATCGGTCGCTGGTCGCTGGACGGGATGTAGCGAGCAACTTGCCAGAAGGTACGCCTGCAGCTGCAACTGTCGCGAAACGCGGTTAGCCAGGCCATCAATTTTCATTACGATCGAAAGGCGCAGAGCTTCGACTCTCTGCCGTCCCACTCGGCGCAGGTTAAAACCTACCGACCACTTAACCCGCAGACTTTCTTACGCCTCCTTTTTTTTTCGCAGCGCAGAAATAACATCATAAATTGCCACACCACTTTATGATTCGCCCGTCCAATAAACTTATCCCCGATCGGCTTTTTTTCGGCCCGCGCGAGTCACACCATCCTCGGGTGCGCGAAATGAATGCCCCGTTAGCCGAGCCTCAAAGTTAGCCAACTGGCACAATACCCGCGGCGTTAATTACCGACACTTTCGAGTCTTTTTACTTGGCCGGCTCCTTCTTCTCGCTTTATCCGCGTCGGCAACAGTTAAATTGGCCGGCGCTGGAACAATGCCAAAACGGAACACGCGAACGACGTGGCATCGGTGATTAATAATTTTCAAAGCAAGAGGGAGAAGGCAACAAAGGCGAGCGGGCGAATGCCACGTGGAAACTTACTTAAACACGGTTAGGAACGCGCGGGATGGTATTGGCTTAGCTGACTCGCCCCTTCCTCCCCTCCTCCTCCTCCCTTCGCCAACCGAGCTACCCCCTCAGAGGGAAATCCTATTCGGGTTGGGGTCCGCGGCCGTCAACCACCGTTCTCTTCCCACAGGGCGAAACAATGGGCAAACATGGAAATCTCCGTGTTCCGGTCCGCATTCTATAAGTAGCTTAGCCACGCATAAATACGCTGGTTTACGGCCCGCGAAAGGGAGAGCACGATGTCGACGCGGATCAAGCCCGAAAGTGTCGTGCAACTATTACGGGAAAGTGATCTGCGGTGAAAATCGAGGCACGATACGCGCAACGATTCGAAACCAAACACGAGACCGTTATCGAACGGTTACAGGATGGAGCGGAGGCGGATAATCGCGTACGCGCCAAACCTCGGATAACGCTGACGGAAACGAGGAGAGCGGGATAGAGGCAATTACGCTCCGCCAACCCATCGTCGGGCGTAGGTATACCCAAGCCCGTAAAGCGCGTTATAATGCGATTAAGTGTTTTCGCGTGGGGGAAAAAACAGAGCGTTCTCCCGCTGGATAATCAAATATCGCGGGAGCAAGAAGCAAATAAAAATTAGTGCCCACGCGTCTACCACGGGCCGACCGATCGATGGATTGATGGGGGTTAAAAGCCGAACCTGTTGGCTTGATAGCCGCGCGCGCGCTGACACGACGACGGTGCGCGAAGGATCGTGCTAATTTCATTGCAATCATTTCACTGGCCATTTTTCCGATCCATTTCTCGGTGGCTGGCAAGCGGGTGGGTGTCGTCCCATTCGGCGCATCGGACGCGCGGCTGCGCAGCCGCGATTGAATCGTAAATTCGCCTAGTAATTGAAACGCAAACGCCGTTCGCCAGTTACGTTAATCCAATGAAATACAGCGCTCGTTGCAGGACTCGGCGCGCCACCTCCATAACCACAGTCACCAGCAGCGGCTCTCCACCGGAGCACCCACTCTTCCACCCTCGCCCGCGCTCGCACCCGCGCCCACCCCTTATGGTTATCAACTCGCAGCGAGAAGTCAACATGCGAACCCGTCCCATAACGGCTCGCGTGACTTTAATGATTACGAATTAGCCATAAATTGTGCGATCATGTAAAGCGCTCATAATTTACAACGCCGCTCGAGCCTTCCTCTATTCGCCAGACCGATGAAATAAAAGAATGAAGAATAGCGAAACGATCCGACGCGGACACCCGTCCCACCCGTCCCTCTCCGCATTTTCATTTGGTAAAAAACTATCGGCGATGGAGCGGAGCACTTACTTGTATGGGAGCGATGGCGCGTGGCAAAAAGAACGACCCACTTTGCATCTGGCTGGCCGAATGAACCAAGTTAGCCCCTTCAATAAAGTTAATGTACGCTGTCGAAGTTTGAAAGCTTGCCGTTAAAGAATCGCTTGAACGGGGGTGGAAAGTGGGAAAGCGGATTCACGAATCGTCGAAAGAATATCGACATTCAATTGCGGAGCATATCGAGCTGTGACGCAGTCCCATAGCTGCGAAGAAAGATGGCACGCAGGGGTAAAAAAAAATATAGCAAGACCACTTGTATCTTTCCTTAAACACAGGGGGAGAGACGGAAGGCCAAAGGGCCGGAGAAGCCCGAAAACGTTGATAAATTAATTTGAAAATACTCTGGACGGTAGCAACTCGTCTGGCAAGGACCGTCTCCGCCTGATTTATATTCGACTGTTGGCCTTTGACTGCAGGAGGGTGTCTCTGAAAGAAAAAAGATGGGAAAAGGTCGAGAGGGGATTTCGAAAGGGACGAAAGAAAGTGGTGTGCAGCCCTTCGTCCCTTCATCCCTTCTACCAGCACCTACGCGTTGGAGTATTGATCGAAATCGAAGGGGAGAGTTTCCAATGTGGGGTGGGTCATACCTAATTCATAGTCCTTGGGTTCTTCCAACCCTCCTCGGTGATTATTTCACGGCGGATAGGGTTCCAGCGCAGTGCTTATAGAACACGACGCGGCAGCATATAGCGGCGAAAAAATCCACCTTACCATGCAGCACCGAAACGATTGATCTTCGCGTTTCAGAGGCCAACGCAGCGTGGAAAGCTTTGTCGGGGGACGATCCGTGCGGCTTACCGCACCCGTCAGGGCGAATTTCACCGCAGCAGTACCGCGCGCGAATATGTATATGTATGTACACCGTCTGCGGCGTGTCGTCCAAGGGTTGTAATTCTGGAAAAGCACCACTATCCTGGGAGGAAGAGTAACTAACGATTGTGGGATTACTGGTTCTCGCCACGCGCCACCATAGACGCATCAATAGAAGACACGCGAGATACACGAGACTCTGGAAGAAAGGGAAGACGGGAGACGACGCAAAGGCGGTGCTTAATGTACTGGCAATTTATAGCAATTTAACCTCCCTCCCCATGGGTTCCGTAACCTTGGCAATTTATGGGTCTGTGCCTTTATCGATTAGCCGGCGAAACGCGCAACCGGTATTGCCGCGCTTTAAATTACAGAATCCCGGAGCCGCGTAACGAGCATGTTTTTCATTCGGCGAAACAATTAAATCGGAACGGCTGTTAACGTCCCCGGTTTTTCCATTCAAATGGATGAAATGTTTGAAAAAGAAAATCCGCCGCGCTAGCTGCGAAGTTTCGCTACGTGGTGCGATAACTGCGACGCTTCCACGTCAGCTTGGCTTGGCGCGTAAAAACCGCGTTGGGGACGTTAATAATCGGAAGTAAGAAGTTTCGCAGCAGGCGAGAAGGTGGACGCGCCATAAGGCGCGCGTTTCAACGATAAAACACAACCCTTGCGTCGGTTCTTTCGCTCGGTCGGGCCCTCACGCTCGTCCTTAGCCTCACCCTCGACCTCGCCGCCATCCACCCACTCACCGTTACTCGGGGAAGGCGTACGTGAGTTATATAACAGGAAACACTCGTGTCGGGACGGCGGCATGCATTTTACATGCGCGGCTCGGTCGCTCGCTCGCCTGCTTCCGCTCAAAGCCCACCGCCAGGCCTATCACCTACGCGCCTCCCGAAACCTTTCAAAGCCATTCAGTACAAAGACGCAGAAGGAGAAAAAAAAGAAGAAGAAGGCAACGGGTTGAATGAAACGTGGCTGGACGGGACAAGCAGGTTTTAGGATCTACGAATGAACGCGAGGTGAACGGGGATCGGCGCTGGAAGAAAGTGAGCAACAGGGAGAAAGAGATCGAGGACGGATGCGAAACGGTGCTTGTAAATACGGTGAACGCCGGGATATAAAGGGTGGAGAAGGGTAAGGGGCCGAAGAGGGGACGGGCGAGAGGAAGGAAAGCGGCGGGGATGCATCGCGCGAGGGCCCAAGAGGAGAGACTGGTATACTCGAGGAAAAGAGAGGCTGCAAAGGGGTTGGGTAGACACACAAAGGGTTATTTTAACAGCCCTTTGTCGAGCGTGGCAGAACAGGAAGAAGAAAAAGTAACGCCGCTGCCTAGCAATTATTTAGTGGACTGCGGAGCGAACGAGAGACACCGAGGGCTGGGGTAAAAGGGACGCCAAGGGTAGTGGGAGGGAGACTCGGGGCGATTTTCTATGAGACCTGGTAGCGAGCAAAGGTATGAAAATAAACTGTTCCGAGTGAATCTCCGAGGTGCAACGGGGAAGGTCTCCTTCCCCGGGACGGTGATGGTGATGGAGATGGAGACGAGGCGAAAGGAGGGAACAGCCATGGGAATTCGGGGCGAGAAGCCAAGGAGGAAGAGAAATCGTGCGGAGAATCGAAAGGCGAGAGGAGGAGGTAATGGACTTTATCAGACCGATAGGTGGACGACCTTCTGTTTTTTCCTCTCCTCCTGTTTCTCCTACCAACAGCTGAGGCCACTCTCTCGGCCGTCCGACCGCGGACCCTCCTTAATTGTCTTCCACTCGTTTTTACGCCCGTTCCACTTCGTTACGGTCCGAGTACCGAGCAGGCCTTGCGAGACATCTACAGTGCCGCACGGGTGGGCTGCGCAAAAACAGGCCAGAATACCAGGGGAAAAAACAAACGGACGGTGCGCGGCGGCGTATCTTAGAAACGTGAGCAGATTTCTCGCGCTCGCTGCCGCTGGGCTCGGGTTTCGTTCGCCCATTCATGGGGACGCGGCAATAGCGAGAAGTCGTGGGATCAGCTGCGCGCGTCAAAGTAAACAAGCCCCGGGCATCGAGACAAACAGCTTGAAAAAATGAGGGGTAGGGGTAAGGACGGATGAACGGACGGGCTTGGGGCACGCTGAAGGCCGTCTGCAGTGGCTCTGCTGCGATTCGCTTCCCATTCACCCCATTGCAAGATCCTCGCAACTGCAAATGGGCAGCGCCTGCACCATTCTGACTGATTCGATGCCACTATTGCACTTGACTGCGATATTTACAAGATCGTTCAGTCTCTAGCGGCAAGCATACGCGAACAGGAGTCTTCGATGAACGTCACTCTCGAATCAGTGGCCGGGCTATAGCACGATATTCGGTCTAGTTATGGCAACGGCTCGTGTACACACATGTGCAGGGGCGCATCACGGAGAGGTTACGGGAATTAGCCAAGTTATACGCTGTTAGGCGACCACCCGGATCGGAGATCCCGTAATGGAACTGGATTTAACCCCGAGGCCTGTCAGTGGGGCTTCCTCGCAGCCCCGGACTCCCGCAGCTGGAACACTGCACAGCCCCACGAACCTGACGAACGCGAGCATCCAATGATAGAGCTCTAGCTTAGCTACCATTTCTCAGAAAAATGAATGCCCGCGTCCACCACGTTGCGTAACTACGCGCTTTCCCGCACACTCGTTCGCGTTTTAGACTCGCACACGATCGATTATACGCTAAGCAAGTCGCGGTACGGGCACGAGCACCACTCCGAGGCACGATATTTTTCACATCGGCGAGTTATCGATATTTAAGGTCATAACGCGTACAGAAATCAATTAGAATAATTATCTTTGTGCTATTATTGCAAGAACCGCCTCGGTGACTGTGTAGTACTGGCCGCGATAAGAATTATCTATAATGACACGCAATTCATAATAATTATTGGCAACGAATGGCAGCGGCTACTGTATCTACGTAATACGCGAACTTTACTGTCCTTTGCGCGCAAAAACACACAGGATGCATTTTCATAATTTTCACCGCGTTTCAAAAGTATTCTTTCGTCGCTAAAACCATTCGTCGAGCACGATCGTCAACTCTTTCTCCTGTTCAATTTCACCGAGGAAATCTAACCGCGATTTTCGAATCTTCTCTGCAGACAGAAAGCGGAATCTCTTTTGTTTGCGTTCGCCAGCTCTCAGCGTCAGGGAAACGGAGCGAAAGGAGAGGAGAAAGATGAACTTCCGTTCCTCCATATCGGAAGAACGATTTACGGTGGTGAGAAGCGGTTGAAAGAGCCACTCCGCAACATTTAGTCGTTTTTTCGTACGTGGATTCGATATTCGGAAAACGATGTTTCATATTCCACGGACGAGTCAAGTATTATACAAGGAGCCTGTCACAAGTTGTTCGCGGAGAGTTTGCCTTTCTCGCGTAACAGGTAAGCAAGGCATTAGGTATTCAAGTATCTTATTTGAGACCGTCACTGCTTCGCCACTGCGCAAAGCTCGTTGCGATTTTTCGATCCCAGCGAGGGAAAAATGGTTCACAGCTCGGAGACCACACTTCGAATCGTTGACGACAGATAATTAATTTCTCGATGGAAAAAGCGGCGACAAAGGGAGAGACGAAGGTGGAGTTGGCACGGAGGGAATATCGTGGAAGCGGCAGGGGCTTCGTGTGCGGTCGCAGACACGATACCCGATATCCGTCGTTCGAGCGGCGTGCAGGAATTAAAACGGACTCGTCGTCCTCGGCGTTACGGATGTCCAGTTAGTTTTATCGCCACCGGCGCGATGAAAACGAATAACGAGCGAAAGAGGAAAAAGAGTGGAAGAAGGTGAGGTCGCGCCAATGTTTAAGAGAAACGCGAAAGGCGCCGAGCGAGAGAGAGAGAGAGAGAGAGAGAGAGAGCAGGATGGAATAGTGAGCTTTTGATAACTACGCGCGTACCCATACGCAAATTCGGCAAACGCGCTGCTCTAATATTTGCTACAAAAATCGAAGCTTGGTGCTCGATGAAAAAAGACGATGTTCAATTAACTACGCGACGTTGGTTGACGAGTAGGTAGCGAAGAGTAAACTGCTTCTCTGAATTCGTGTTTTTTGTTAACGATTATTTTAGTAACCAGAGTCGATATCTAAGCGGGCTGGGTTGCATTTACAAAGGAAAAAAGGAGAACAGAAAGAAAAAGAGGGCAAGCTACGTCGCGCCACGTTAAACAGACTGCGTACATGCGCATATATCGATGGTTGGTTTCCCTGGCGTCTCTGGAACATTGCGGTGGCGATAACTTAAATTATACGCGCGGCGCGGCTCGGCTCGGCGACCAACCGGAGGTGAAGTACGGCGAGGTAGTTAAGAAAATTGCCAGTACTCGGCGGCGAAGTGCACGGCTGGCGCGTTGCAGTCACTCTTTCTCTCCTTTTTTCCATCCACGAGCCAGCGAGCGAGCGGCACGTCAATCGCGGATGCTAGAAACTTTGGTGAAAGCCAATTTCTTGGTTCACGCGAGGCAGGTGACGAAACCGCGGTCGACGTAAATCGACTCGCTACGACCGAAACATTTTTAGCTCAGCTTTCGTCTCGCGTGTCGCGAGATCGTTCGCGTTCCGACCTCTTTCCCCCCTCGTCCACGATAAATCCGACAGTTACGAGTTATCAATTTGCTTGGCGGATGCAACACCTATTCGGAACACTTTGCGTGCATCGGTCCGACGCACCTTTTGCGCTTCATTTCAAGTTAAAGAATGCGACAAGAATTAGGAAATAATTAACCGAAGCTTAATCTTTATCACGCGAATGACAAACGTCAGTCATCCGATGCAGGAAGTGACGAACGATTAAGCGGAGGTAAAAGCATCGATGAAGGTAAAGGATCGGTGAAATCTACCTGGGTAGTAGTAGGGGTGTCCCGCGTGCGAGGGGTGCACGAGTGGATGCGGCGCCCGGAAGTCCATTCTGAATGCCGTGCGAGAGAGCTGGCTCCTTCTCGAGGCGAATATGCACGCGATCCTTGCGATCCTTGCGATGCTGCGAAGCTACCAGCAAACTTTGGCACGAGGCCGCTTTTTCTTCGTGACCTCGTCCAATCGATCGAGAAGCATTTTTCTACGTTCACGCAGCTCCTCGATCCATTCGTCGATCACGCATTCCACGCACTTCTCTCCACCACCCTTCTTCACGCGTTCACGTTTCAAGATAAATCACTGGCGGATTAATCGAGCAGCTCGAAATCCCTGGCTGCTTCCCGTCTCACCGCACGAAAATTAGCACCGATACGGAGGCGACAAGAGGCCGGCAAGAAATGTCATTGTTCCACGGCTGAATCGGCACAGCTGCACTTTCCAAATGGTTCGGAACGCGCGCGGTATCATCATTCATCGCGCATACTCCTGCCTCTGTCCGACGTCGACGCGTGATTTACAGCTTCGAGTGGATCGCGCTACCGTGCGCGCCACCGTTCCGGCACACTCGCCTTCGTCGTCGACGCGCAAAAAGGTTTTCTCGACACGACGCGGCGAGAAAGGGGAATCCAGTCGGTGGGCAGTCAGCGGGGAAGGCAAAAGCAGCCGAAAAGCAGCTCGCGAGGTCGCGCGACACGCAGCACAAAGGGAGTTGCTTGTTGTTCACACCACACTCGTCCCGCTACTGGCAAGCGAGAAACTACGCGATCCCGATCTATCGTCGAACGGCGCGGCGTGGCGTGCACGACCGTGCGGAAAGTGCGCGAGAGAGATGCGAGCGATGGCAGAGTTCCGCTCCGCGCACTAATCACCACTTAATTGGCCGAGACCGACGCGGCAGGTCGTGCCATTACGGCTAATTGACTGAATGCTTCGGCGCTACCGCCAGACGGCCAGGATATATTTTCACGCGCGCGCCTCGCAGCCGACGCGACGGAGGCCGAGCGGACCGACCGACCGCGCGACACAGACAACAAAACAGGGAGGAAAGAGGAAGGGAGATGCTCTATGGCCAGCCAAAAGGGAGGAGAGAGCCAGAGGGGGTGGAGAGCGTAGGAGCCGACGCTTTTAAAGCGCGTCGGTATCGCCGTGCTTTGTCTGTGAGGACGCGCGTTGCGCGTGCGCTCGCTCCTCGCGTTTTCCACCGACCAAGCGACTGCGGCGGACCCGACGACCGCCTACGCACCGTGCCAGAGAAAATCCATCGTTAACGAGCCGTTCGTTCTCTCTCTGTCCCGTGTGGTGTGCCGTACGAGAGCGCAACCGCCACCCCAAAACGACGCGATACCAACGGTGGCTGGTACTCGACTGAAGAACCGAGTCTCGCGCGCGCGTTCGCCGTGCTTCGTTCGTCTTCGTGTCCCTCTCCCCAACAACCCCTCCACGTTTCAACGTTCCCCTGTGTGTGTGCGTGGCTATGTATGTATATCGCACGGTTACCGTACTCCTCTGAGCAACTTCGCCCGACCCGCGTCGGAAAGAGAGGGCTAGGAGCGCGCGACGTGAAAGAGGACCGCCAACCGCCCGCTCGCTTTTTGGCCAATGGAACCCACCGCGTGTTATTACACGCGTCTTTGCGAATCGCTTTACGAGCCGGCAATCCTCTCCCTCCTTTTGCAAACGTTCCTCGTTCCCGATCCTCTCGCGTACCTGCTACGACTGCCATAGTATGTCGGCGCCACTTCTCCAAATCGTAAGCGGAAGTAATTGCTCGCGACGAGCCATACGAGTCCCAGAGAGTGTTGACGCGTGATCGGCGGTACCCGATTCACCGGCCCCAACCGGTCATCCAATCAAATAATTCCTGACTATCGCAACGAATATATTTTCGAGGCTTCGAATCGGTTCAGGGATTACAGCCACTCGAAGCCGAGGGTCGAAGAAAAACGTTGTCCCCTCTTTCCAGAATCTAATAATACCGGCAGCACCCCGTTAAACTCCCAGTCGCTCTGTGTCTACCTCGGTGAACGAGTGAACGAGGAACCATTCCAAAGGACCTTGGTACGCGCGAGTGGGGAATTTAATGAAATCTCGGAGAGAGAAAAAAATGGTGGTGGATTCGGGAATGTTGGCTACGTTCCGTTTCCTTTCTTCCCGCCCTCTTGCGTAACCGTGCTCGCCTCGGGGTAATAGGCGAGAAGAGGGCACGTATACGGACCACGATCCTTGTATTCCTCTCTCTCTCTCTCCCGCTCTCGCTCTTTCAAAGCCATCTGGCGCTGAAACGGCACGCGCTGTGAAACCAGCAAGCCGCTCAGTTTCCCTCCCTTCCATCGCCTAGTCACCGATCCACCCTCTGGCTGTCCCGGCACCCAACGCCAACCCCCGCTGAAATCCAGCCACTTCGTCCAGTCTGATCGTACCGCCGCCCATCGCCCCTTCGCCCCGCTACTTTAACGCGCACCTCGCGCGTCACACGAGCCGCGGAACTTTGCGAGCGTGGAACGTAAGAGCAGAGTTTGATAAACGGAAGCGACGGCGGAAAGGACTGGCAGATAGCGCAATTAAAAAGTTGCCGACTTTGTAAATAATTGCCGTGCCCCGACACTCGAGAACTCTGACCTCCGTGGCGGGAACTTTTACTACTCGCACTATCGGCAACTCGACCCTCGATAACGCATATCGAGGTCGCGTATTGCGGACGCGAAAACGCGCAGCGTACCGTTCAAATATTTCGGGGCGCGGGTTTCGCGTTCAAAGGAACGATACATCTATCGGGTTCTGTTTCAAACGCACTCGGGCGAGTAACGCGTCTGATAAACCCGTCGATCGAATTAGAGGTGTAATCGTGAAATATATTTCGAACGCTAGGCGTATCGGTTGACCCTAGATCGAACCGGACCGAATACTCCGCGAGCCTAAGAGCAATTTGGTGGCGAGTGGTTCTTTACTCACAGCTTAACAAGAAGCTACGGAAGCTTATTACGCGGCGGGGAAACCCTAGGGGCGACCACTTAGAAGCCAAGGCTCAATGTAATTCGATGGACTCTATCGTACATACGCTGACAGTTCTTTGAGGACGCACTGGTGTTTACGTAAGACGGTAACGGATGCATTAGCAACGGTTATCGCGCCCATTAAGTTTGCTAAAATGCGCTGCGCCGATACAAGATAATTACATCGAGGGGTAAAATTTAAAACAGTTTAACACTCGCGCTTGCCGGCGAATAATTAACTTTGCGTTAGAATTATACGGGCCAAGGGTATTGCGGTGCATCCCTGCGTGCGTTCCCACGTCGGACGACATATCGCATTCGATGCGTAATTAATCTCCCCCCTCGGCGGGGAACGGACGAACCGAGTACCGGCGGAACGGAAGCACGAGGAGACTCGTGGATATCGAAATACCGGCCCAATAAACTGATACGGCTATTAAAGGTTATCGTCGACCCAATAACCACCGGCGTATTCTTTTGAGCGCGGCTCTATTCGCGGATTAAAACGCGTACAGGGGCGCGGAGAAACGGCAATTGTTTGGCGGACGAGGATCGATATGTTGGTCTCGCGCGATCGAGCAGCGTGACAGCAACAAGTATCGCCGGGACAAGATAACGAGAGCGTTTTCCACGTAGTCCGAGGTGGGACAGACTCGCGGGCTCGGCATGACGCGACGTCGACGGCGGCGTTCGCGGCGAAAAAGAAGATCGGACGCGATTGGGGTCGCAGAGTGGAGGAGAGCTGAAAGAAGGTCTGAGACTTGCGAGGAGGAAAACCGACGGAAAGAGAGCGTGCGAGCGAACCCACAGCGAACAGTTAGGTTCCCGAGTCAGAGAACCCAACAGGCGGCTGTCTGTCGAGCAAAATCAATGCGTGGCGGCGACAGGGAACTTTCCCCTCTCGCCCTTCCTCTTCCATCATGGTTCACTATCCTCTTCCACCTTCAACCATGCCGTGACCAACCCTCTTCCCTCGTCCCTTCTGCTCTTTCGGTCTTCCTCCTCTCTTTCTGCCTTTCGTTCGCTCCCTCCTGCTCAACCTCCGACGTACAAACGCGCCCGTCCGTGCTCACCCTCGCTTCAACCTACCACCGCGTACGCGTATTCACGTTCACGTCCGCGTTCACCAACACCCTCCAAAGGCACAGCCGACCCCCGGGGGGCTAATAAGCTGTATTATTTTTATCACGGCCGAGCGAGGGTGATTCCACATCGGACGTTAAGAACGATTCACCTCCCCCCGTCCACAGAATCGATCTGACGCGTCTCCTCTTTGCCTCCTCTTCCCTGCAAACTGATTGACGGCCAGTAAATAGATCTTGTTAGTCTTTCGAGGAATTGTGCGTCATCGGGACAGTTTGCGTGATCCATTGACCACTGATTTCGTGGATATCCGAAAGCTCGGGGAAGCCGTTCGTCACGAACGATTCAAAGTGTATCTTCAAGATCACGAAGCAACGCGCGCGGCAGAAGGCGTAGCTATTTGCACGAGGTTCAAAAGAGACGGTAGAAAGTTCCGGGCGCGAAAAAAGTGTCAGCAAAGACAGCACATTTTACGCTAGCTGCATCGGTAAGCAGAAGAGAGAGCGTAACTGGAATGTTACTTGAAATGAAACGGGCCGTGGAGTTGGCCGCGAGTGCTCGCAAAAGCTACTCGGCACGCCAGTCGGTGGTTAATTATTAACACGAGCCAACAGAGGGGCCGCCACCGCCGCCGCCGCCGCGCGTACCTCGCACTAAGAGGGTGCACGTAGATGTAGAGCAACGCGCGCGGGGGTGTGTGTTGCGCTGTGGCATTAACCCGCGAACCATCAAAATGTAAATATCACCGTGGGTATCTGATTAAAGCGTCCCTGTTCCCGTCTAGCTCGAATTAAAAGCGTCGCTCCGACAACGAATTATCGATAGACAAGGAAACGGGTCCCGCCTCCCACCCTTCCTCCGCCCTCCGGCTAATTTTCCACGCGATTCCCATGAAAATAGAAAAAACGCGCTGAAGAATCCTGAGCGCGAGAAGTTGGAAAGACACGAATGTTCGCCGGAGCGCACGAGTTTGATTAGCTACGAGTTCGCTACTCGGCGGGAAGTTTAAGTCGAGACCTGGCACGGATTTGGCGGTAGAAAGTGTACGCCGAAATCGAGCCTTTTGGCTGCGCGCCTGCCGAGAATACGTGAGCAACTCCGACGTGGTACTTCGAGCGACAAGGAGCGAGAAAAGCAGTCGATAACGTTGATATCGATCCCCAAAGGAAGAGGAAAACGAGCTCTTCACCTCGCTCCCTCTGATTGCTCTCCCGGTGGGAGAGAGAGGGAGAGAGAGGGAGAGTAAAGGAGGGTCGTGCTGGGTAGAAGTTACCTACGTCTATATACAATATATACATATACGTATACACGTCTCTCTCTCGCTGTGTGCAGAGGTATAAGGAGACGATGATGTCCTGCCTGCAGGTTTACCAGTACAGGAGAGTTGTGTTGACGAGAAACGACAGGACTGACTCCCTAATTCGAATTTAGGTGTTGGGCGGGTTGGCAAGTGGGCGCAATGCGGTGTCATGCTGCGGGCGTTTGCTCTTTCTCCTCTAGCCCCTCCTATTTCTCCGTTGCACCCTCCATCCTGGTTTCGCTCTCCTCCACTTGCCCCCTTTTACTATCAACGAGCACTACCACCCCGTCTACCGAACCCTCCGTTAAGTCCTTCCAACACCTCAAACCGCCTACTTCGTCTAAGCTAGATCGACCGACCTTAATCGACCTCCTGATCTCGACGATCGTGTTCCCTGGGAAACGTCGTTTTCTCTCAAACGAGCGCACGCTTCTTGCCCCGGAATCTGTGTCCCGACCACCTCTAACTCTTCGCTACTCGATCGATCCTTTCACCCTTTTCGCAGAAGATTTCGAAAACCAGAGTGCTTTTCATCCAAGTGGATGCGAAACAAAGCGAAGGAACGCGCAAGAGGTTACCTTTCTACGGCACTCTTGTGTCGCATCTGGAGAACCACAGGAATTATTTATTTATAGACGGACGTCGTTCCGGCTGTACCGTATTCCTACGCGCACTTTACATACTTGACTCGAAAGGAAAAATTGCTCGGCCAGTCTTGTCGAGTGTAAGTTTACGACTTCTAAATAGCAGGCCTGCGCAGAGGTGTTATACGATCGTCGACGTAAACTCGAAGAAACTTACCTTTCTGTAAGAGAGCACCTCGTACATGGCTGGTAAGCCAAAGCGATAAAAAGAAGAAAGAAGAAAAGGTGTTATGGACTAACAGCGGTAAGGCTGGAAAGTAGCCTGTCTGTGCAGACTTTTGTTTCTATGGAAACAAAATATACGCGCCATGGAGAGTTGAAATATTACAAAAAATTTACTGAAAACAGGCTCGATGTTGTGCGATATACGTACCAAGATTTGAATGACTTTAAAGAATCGCTGACTATGGAAGCTAAGCGACACCTTTGGTTGTAAAAAAAAACCTTAGGTTAAAATAATTTTGTAGTAACGCGATTGATACCCCGGGTACGAGCTTGGACCGATGTATCATCGAGCAAACCTTGCAGCGCAGAAGATATTTTCTCGCTCGTAATTCGAAGGAATCGAGAGAGAGAGAGAGAGAGAGAGAGAGAGAGAGAGAGAGAGAGAGAGAGAGAGAGAGAGAGAGAGAGAGAGAGGGAGAGATCCGGAGAACAGAAAAAAAAAGAAAGAGGGATAGCAGAGGAAGGAACGAATTCACTCGAACGCAAACCATCAGGCCCTCCTCTTGGAAGGTTCTCAACCGTCAGTATCCTTTTGTCTGTTGGATTTTTAAGAGCTCCACTCACGTCTCATCCACTCACCCCCTGTCTCGATCCCCGCTCCGCCGTACCGACCACCCTCGCGTCTCCAGATATGTCGTCGTGTCTTTATTCAGCTACGTATACACGTATACGTTGCATGTATCTCCCACCCGTTAGATTCACTCTATACGAGACGAAGATGCGAAATGCGCCCGTTGTTTCAGCGTCAGCTGCGAAAAGAATTTTACCTTCCCCTCCCCCCACACCTTCTTTCCGTTTCTGATTCTACAGAAAACGCGAGCTGACGTAACTTTATACGATCCTTTGTCGAATTAATGCTGGTTAACGATATCGCGTAACCAGAATTTGAAATCTAATGGTTTCTGAGAAATATTATACCGACACGCAGAGACTGTAAGGCGTTCGACTCGAGTGACTCCGAGGAGGTGAATGCATACGTTTGAGATAACGTTAAAATACAGACAGATAACCTTAGCGTGTCTGGTAAATGTTTTACCACCGAACAGTTTTCGTTATCTGTAGCACTTATGCGCTTAATCTTTGTATATATGTACATAGGTCTGCAAATAAATGAAGAGAGCGGCAGCAAATAAAGAACACCGCTTACTTCTCGATGTATCGTTCCTGTTATATACCTTCGTGCAATATTTTTAGCGACTAGTCCCGGAAAAGTAGAATGTAAGAAGCGGGGAAAAATTTGTCACTCACCTTGTTCTTTTTCCGGAACCTTCGCCGAAACCTTCTTGTCCGGTGCCTTGGGAGAACAGTTCTTCCGCGCTGGTCTAACGGTTAACGTCGACGGAACCTACGCCACAAAGATTCAACGTACGTTAATGAAACGTTCGTCCAGCGGTACGCAAGTATTTACGAATGTTGAATTGCTGTAAAATAACTCACCACTTTCTCGGATCGTTCGCCGGATGGCAACCGAGCGATGGCCGCGTCGGGGCTGTCTTCGGGCGGTGGTGGTTGCACTATCCAATTGTATTCACGTTTTTCAATTGGCAAGCCCCACCGTTCGTATTCGAGACTTTGGGTACGCAACGTTTCGTAACAGTCCAAACAGACCACCGCAAAGTCCCCGTTCTCCAGTAACAAACTTTTCTCCGGTTGTCTGTGGTACCTCAAGAAGGGGAAATCTTTCACAAGTAGCGCTCTGACCCGTTTTCTGTACGTCGTGATACCGCAAACGTAACAGCAGTAGTCGTGAGTATTGTACTGTCTTTCAGCGGCGTTCACTTGCTGACCGCTAGGGAGAGATTCGTATCGGCGCCACTGAGCCAACAGCGAGTGATAACAGAACGTGCACACAAGTGCGGAACCATCCTCCCGAAGTTGCTCAGCGTTTGGCGGGGACTGGTGACGTAATAATTCGGGGAAAAAGGGCGCGTTACGACCCTGAGGGCGACCGTACAACACTCTTGCAAGCGT
Source organism: Andrena minutula (assembly GCA_929113495.1). Lineage (NCBI taxonomy): Eukaryota > Metazoa > Arthropoda > Insecta > Hymenoptera > Andrenidae > Andrena > Andrena minutula. The sequence continues at coordinate 712,284 of OV815996.1, read as the reverse complement.
TAAGTCACTATGCAAGCCACATAGGAAACAATAGATGGAACTGCTCGATGTGCCTGGATTGCTACCAAACGTTCGATCTGAACTAGAACTCGGTGGGGTGGCGATTGACCGGTTCACATCGCCGTTTGGATGTGGACTAGGAATATCATACCTGAAAACCAAAGAGAAAGAGAGAGAGGGGGAGATTCGAAACGATAGGTTGAAAGTGAATCTATGCACTATTTTTAGGAGCGAGAACTAACCTGCGGCGTTCTAAAGGAACTCGTTCGGCATCCATACTTTCCCACTGTTGGGCAAGATGATTCACACAATGACTGCAAGCTAGCACTCTGCCGTGACTATCCATACAGGCATTCTCCGAAGTGCGTGCCATTCCCCTTAAACAGGGAAAATGCATGGCATGCGAATTCATTCCCTCCGGGCTCGTGGACAACCTTTTAACAGAACACGATAGCGATTAATAAAGTCCTCGATGAGATTCGCGGACAGTTACGGTTATCTAATGATCGTACCATTCCATATGATTGCGAGGGTACAGTCTCTCACAAATATAGCACCTATAGTTTTGGCCGAGAGCAACGGTCCCGTTTTCAGCGGGACCGTTGTTCGGTGAGTTTCGTTGCCCGGACGTGGGTCCTTTTACCGCGCCGCTGCGTTGCTTGTTCGTGGCAACGGTGGACTTGTTCAAATCGTACGGTTTGAAACGAATATCGCTGCCGGCGGAGTTAGCCGGGGACTTGGCCACCGCCGGTCGCGGCGAAGGACCTTGCTGTCGAAAATCCACACTCTGCCCCGAGGGCTGGGCCTCGTGATTCTCTCCGCCGAATACTTGCTGTTTTTGCGGTATGGCTTTGTAGCATATCGAGCAGACTTGCACCATCCCCTGAGGACTAATGGGACTAGCTCCGGCTGGAGGCCTCAGGGAATAAATAAAAGGATAGTACGCCTCCTTCTCGGGATTAGGACAGCAGTAAAGAAGTCTAATACTGGACGAAGGGTACTCGAGTGCGCAAGTGTAACAAATGAATGTGGTCGTATCCATTGCAGGTGCTTGTCGTTTGCGGAGCGTGTAGTTTCGATCACCGTGCGGTACCCCCTGCCGAGTATATGCCTTCCATTGTAACAGAAGGTGATTCTGACACGCTGAACACGCCTAGAACGAGAAGGGCCAAAGTTTTTCACAGGCTATCGTGTGGTCCTTATACGAATATAGACTTAAGCAATAGACATGTACCTGTACACGACCGGCACTGTCCATAGGTCGACTTCTACTTGGCCTTGGATGAAGCATTAGAGAAGGAAAAAACGCCGGGGGACTGGCGGATGGATGTGGCGGAGTTGGCAGTGGTTTTGCTGCAATATGACTAAGTGACCCTCTTTTGAATTCATCCCCACATACGTAACAGACTTCCGTAACTGAATTTTTGTCTGGCATCGAGAGGTCTAAGATGTCAGTGCCGACACTCGACGAGGATCCACCACTGTAAATGGCTGTAAGCGTACGACCAAATAAACACGTGGCACTCAATTCACAGCAGCGAAAAATTTGTCCGACGCGCTTCGAACGAACTATCCCGCCGCATTGCCCGATAGTCTACTTCGACACAGTAATTTTCACGACTTTATCCCTCCGCTTTAAATGTGCAACAGCGACAATTTCATAGCTCATCATTTCCACGGTTTCAACAGATTGATTTCGAGTGACCTACTTATCAGCGAGACCAGCAGACTAATGAGTATCAGATCAGCGGTATTAAATCTCGAGAGGTCGAACAAGTTAAACGCGCACTGATGACGGGCATCATAATTTAAATTAAACGTATTTTTGTCGCTTAATCTATGGGACTGTTAACCTTTATTTACAAACATTTACTTCAGTAGAACGGAAGAAGTGTATCTGCCAGAAATAATGCAATTCATTCGTTTACTGTCAAAACACTATTAAACACGATAACTGCCTTACTGCCTTCACATTGAGACTCTTTACTCCGAGCTCTAATATCTGTCGGACATTGTTCGAACGCGAATCATAAGATATACATTTGCGCAGTTAAGAATTCAAGACATATCGATGACGAAAATCGAATGCATTTCAAATATTAACTTACGTTGTGGCTGTGGCGGTAAAGTTGGTTGCGGCGCGGGCGAACTCCGGGGTGCGTGTCTCAGGTCCAATGCAGCTTCATTGGATATTCTTGAATCCTCTACTGGCTGTCGAGGGCTCTGTAACCTTTGATGGGGCGATTGCAGTCTTTGATGGGGAGATTCCATAGTAAGCCTTGCTTGCTCTAAGTGTCTGTGCGTCTCTGCCGTGTTAGAATGTGGTCTTGGCAGTTCGGCAATAGAATTCGATGGTGGCCTCGTTTGTTCCACTCTGGGCGACGGCGAATTCGGAGGAAGTCGCGGGGAGATCCCGACTGGTCGATTCTCCGGTCTCAGCTGCGGCGCTTGATCATTAGTTAAGCCAAGAACCTGAGCCGCGTATTCTCCCTGAAGGGCCATCTCGGCTCCGGTAAACGGTCCGCCGTCGCATCTTTTTAGCCAATAAATTCGTTGACTATGAGGTCTGGCGTCCTGCTCGTAACTTTCCCATTGTTGTAGAAGCAAGGCGTAGCAAAGACTGCAGGCCTTAACGGCTCCGCCTCTGACACCTTCGCCACGATAGCCGGCAGGTGGCTCGTGGGATTCGAGAAATGGGAAATAAGGTTCGTTCGGGGCATCGCCTGGGCTCGGTTTTACTCTGAGCCAGTACTGCTCTCCATGGCCCACTGTGCCGCAAACGAAACAAACCCTGGCGCCTCCGCTCTCCTCGGAGGGTGGATTTGGTTGTGGATTTGTAAGCGATTGCCCATCCAGTCCCGGCTCATTTTTCACATATAGTTTACTTTCCATCATGTCAGGAAACCATCGGGTCTCTTCAACGCCCTTTTATATATCTTTGTTTGGCACGCATATACGATCACAAGTCAGAGCGATCGACAATACTTTTCAATTTCACGCATGTCTGAAAATATAAAAACATTTCGGTTAGTTCGAGTCTTGCTTCGTCTTGTTTAATACCGCAAACGTCAAGCGAAGGTGTAAAGTATAACGATGCGGAGCGTCGAAGGTTGACATTATCGAAAGTGTTCTTTGGGGATGAAGAGTGTCGAGGGAAAGGGGGTTCGACGAACATTACGTCACAACGCATACGAAAATTTGTGGCGTGCGAGCGAGTTTTATTGGAGCGCAGCTATGGTCTCACTTTCTATTCAGAATACATGGTTGCTCAATGTGTCAAACCAGATTTGTGTTTTAATTGCATAACATCTAATAAAAACATGAAACAAGGAATTTTTATACGCCGAGGCCAATGCGTCGGCTCCGACTATGTCGGAGATGAACACAACAGAAGTAAGTTGGGTACAGTTTGATGCCCTAAATTACATGTAAACACTGATAACTACACATAAAGTATACCAAGAGAAACTTTTTTATGGAGTATGCTGCACATGTAATCCGACACTCGATTTAAGGGGATGATTAAAGCATCAGCATTATCTTGTGGAAAATACTTATTCCCGAAGAATAAACACAATGCGTGGTTAATCGTCGTAAACTCTTATCGTTAGTAAAGCATTGCAACGTGCGATGCTTTTAGAATATCGTAACATGTGGTATTTTTGGAGCATTGCTACATCGACGTTTACCGACACCGACCATAAAACACTTTCTCGGACATCGGTATTAAGAGAAAAAGCTCTGAAAGGCCTCTCTGTTTGGCTGGTGATGATAATAATTGCATATAGAATACGATTGAAGCACAGCTAAGGAAGAAACACGAGCAAACCACGGAGGTAAGCATTTCGGAATAAATCGATCGAAATACGAGGTTCCATCGGAAATGAAAACACTGTTAACAGCAAGAACCAGGAAACGGTATTACTTTCACGGAATGCCTTAAAGTTTTTTCCGCGAAAGAAGAAGAAAACGTGACTTGCTCGAGAATATTTAACGCAATGGTGGCACATTGGTCAGGAGCGATTTGTATATGAATGTTTCTACGATTCGAATCGGGCATAGTGGGATGGTTCGGGACCGGAGGGATTCGTGATAAAGTCGAGGGAATTTCGACGAGAAAATGATGGGAAGGTTTGCAGGGACGAGGTGTTAGAGATCGCGGACAAAAGAGCCGTACACTGGGTCTCGCTACCGAAATACGCAGCCACGGCACTTTCGTACGCACACTTTGCATTTTACGCGAAACACTCACGTTTTCACAGTTCGGGGGGAGTGACCACCGCATCGCTACTTCGTGCTGGTGATTTCGGTTGGCGATACGTCTTGCTTAGGCGAAGCAGAGCTTCCTTATCTCGGATTCTAGTCTCTGCCATACGTGCTCGAGCACCACACCAAGTTGCGGGGTGTCACCTTCGAAATAATGTTGTGCCTCGTCACACTCATATTTACATGTACCGTGCACCGTCTCACGCGTCCCGGATCCGTATCACACCGTCGCATACGTCGAAAGTATAATAAAAGAGGTTGCGCGACTATGAAAAATACATTTTCTGATGGCACAGCACCGCGACTTTGGCTCAATTCACCGCCATGTTGCAAAATTGCAATCCGCTTCCCATGATGCCACGCAGCTTCGTCATATGACAGTGCCGCTCCGTTCACCAATCGGATCGCCAGACGCATGCGCGCTCGCGCTACTTGCAACTGAACTGCCGCTAACAATATTTCGGCGCGAGCTTTGAAATTTTTTTCCTCAAACGCGTCACATCAATTTCATAGTCGTTATGTAATGTTTATTATTTACTGGATCCCGTATAAATCGTTTCCTCTAATTGCTTTGACGGTCGCGAAAGTTGCGTAAACAGCGAATTCAGATTAAACGCGAGCCGTAGGTTTGAATAATTCAAAAACATCGACCACTGATCTAGCAACCAATCAGAGCGTCGTTTGCTCTTTCAATTCAGTTGCATTCTTTCCTAGTGTTTCGCTCGGTCGCGGAGTGTAGTCGGTCTTGGATCAAATTCTAGATTTTCGGTGTAATAACAGTATTTTATGCTGACTTTTAGGATCTACTCACCGTTCAGAGGGGCCTGGTCTTCTATCACTTCACGGCCATGTAAGTAATTACGCCATAACGCTATAAAATGATAAATGAAAAGTTCAGCAGTGATCGATTTCAATCTGCGTGCGCGTGAAAGTACATCGATTGATTCGCAGAGCTCGTTACAAAGCTGTTAAAAAGAATCGTTTATAAATGTCGGAACAAAGCATTTTATGCACAAAGAATGACATGAACTTTTTATTCTGTCACGTGCAATAATCGTACAAGTCATAGAATTCGAATGGTTCCCAATGTTCGAGCATGGATTCACGCCATTTTGACGTTCGTTAAATCCACTTGGAACAGTAAGGGGGGAGTGAAATGCAAAACGAAAGTGGATGTTTCATAGTATTTAATCAACAGGTCGGGACATTGTACCTTTATAATGCTAAAAATGATTTTTCATAGATTGTGTCGTTCTCATATGTATAATACCACTGCTGAAGTGGATCCTGATATAATACTAAAAAATAATTGGAAATACTTGAAAAATACTCTTTGCAAATGATAATTCTTAGAAATCCATTCTCTCCGATATCTTTCATCTCTACCATACAGATCTCTCTAACATCTACGATAATTTCGGATTTCTTCGTTTACATGTTTTTATACAGAGAATTAATCACAAGAATCGTTACTTTTATTATGACGGCGTTATTGTTAGCGGATAAACGCATAGTGGTGGTAGAAATTCTTTCTTGTTGCCTCAAGACGACGTACCACTATATAATTTACAAAACAGTTTCTCATAGCTCCTCTCACTTTCACATATTAAAAGCCCATTGACGAGTGCCAGTTGCGTATTTAGAAAATCTTCGAGAAAATATCCATGTGTTTGATACCGCGGAATTATACGTTCACCAAACTTTGTCGTACGGAAACTTCTTATTGCGTTTACGTCTAAAGAATCACTCGAATCGATACCTGACTCGCAGAAGCAGCGTAATCACAATTTTCTTACCCAGTAGGATATAAAAATACTAAAGGGAACTAAGGGACGTAGTAGAATAAGGATGTGAAGCGCTAAACGCGCGAGGAAAAGGGGATTACGCTACGCTGACTTAAAACGAGAATGTGGCCGGTATAACCGGCATTAAACGTAGCGGCATGTAAAAACGCTATTATCCATTTCTCTTATAAATAATTATAAACTAGGTCTGCTTTGCATTGATGAATGACTACAACGATTTCCTTTGTTTCTCATTCTCCCGTTCCATCCTTGCTTTCGACACGCATGCAAGATTCATAAGATCCTACTCGTAGATAGTCGATTTAATTCGACGCCAGAGCTGTCGACGATGGTAACGATAAGAGTGTTGTCGATCGTGGACAAGAAAGAAGGGCGAAGAGAAAATAAATAATAATACGAAAATATTCACCCGCTTGTTGGGTTAAAACGCTTGACGCCTCGCATACTCTCCTTCTTTTGATTCGGAAACAGCCTTAACAGCCTTCTTTCGTGTTCCTTTCGAAACGGAATATCGGTGAATTAACTTTCGCACGCGGGACGCGGCACCAATTAACGCGTATTTCTTTTTATTATGACTTATTTTTAAAGAGATGGCAAACACGCCGAGTTCGTTAAATCAGATTTGACATTTACTGAACTCGTGACTTTTACTCTCGCTCGACCCTATCGCGGGTTATCTCTCTTATTTCTTATGTACATATAAACAGATATTACTGTAACAAGGTTTCCTTCTCGCACAGCACGTTTCAAGGGAGAAAACAATCCGTACGCAACGCGTTAATCAACTCTCGCGAGCATTTCTCCATTATCAGATAATCGTCTATCCACGTGAACGGAATCGTGCGTGAACATCTCGTCGCGTGATAAACGAATCTGTCGCCCGTATCGAGGAACGGTATAATTAGACGACTTGGTTCAACGTTCTCGAGCTTTTTCAATGAAACGTTCTTTACAAGAAGCTCCGTTATAGCAGTCGTTTTGTAAACGAGACTGCGTACGCATAATGGATAACGTGTATTATGTTAAAAATATGAAGGGTCACTGGTTTCGATAAAACCTCTTCACCCGAGTGCCCCGGGAGCGTAGTATCTAAATGAGAGTTGATACACGTTGGGGGAAAAGAGCATACAATCTATCCATGAGGAACAAACGTATCGAAAATTATTGTAAACAACAATTAAATAAAAAAAAGAAAGAACTTATTGGTCCGATTGTCGATAAAAAATAAAAATCTATACAGGCGACGCATCGAATTTTGCACATAAATTATACTATAGTTCCTTGAAAATAACGGCAGCACTGCTTGTCGGAGATCAATGCTGCTAATAGCACTTTTCGGTCGATCAATTAAAAAGTAGCGACAGTATCGTTACTATTCAATTAAGAAGATAGCGAGAACATCGTTATTACTCGCAACATCGTTAGAAATTGGTAGATAAAGGATTTAAACGATACAATCTTCGTCAATGTCGCGATCGATACTCGCGTTTCCTTTCTTCATCACAGTACCAACGAACAGTCCGAACGTTCCGCGGCGTTCCGGCAGTTGGAAATTCAGATGGACAGCCGGCTCACGAAGAGAGACAGAAATTTGTAGAACTGATTCTCGCGTGAATACAAATGTTAGAGTTTTGCGGAAACTAATGAGTTGCGGAGCAACGCTTCCCCCGGCTAATCGGATTACCGGTTAATGGCATTAACGGTCTCCTACTGCGTTCCGCTCGTAACTTGTTCGTAATAAAATAACGATAACTCGAATCGTAGGATCCGTTCCACGGGCCGTTTCAATACGTTCTCTCGATATGAGAAGTAAAAATCCCGAAGATCCTTTGGAACACGGTCAGTCTTCCGACGCGGCGTTCTCAAATACCGTTGTTACCGTTCACCGTGGTCCCGGTGCCCAAAGTTCTCTTCTGGATCTCCTCCGCGGAGGTCTGGCCGCCGAACACCGGCTCGATAGTTTCCAAGATCGATTTGGAAGGGTGCTTGTCGAGGTGCGTCAGCTCGATCGGAAGATAGATCGTTCGACAATGGTCGATGTCCGCCCGACAAAGTGGACAACGTTCGCAGCGCCTGGCGCAATCCAAACAAGCCACCGCGTGTCCGCAGGGAAACAGGGCGGTGTCCAAGCTGCGATCCATGCAAATCCGACAGAGCATCGCGTCCAATAATCTTGCCAGACATTCCCGAGATTCCTGCAAGTCAAACAACAGCCCAAACAATTACAGCTGTTTTCCGCGCCTCGCGTCGGTTCACCGTCCAACTCGCTCCAGTTAACGCGTATAATATCTCCGAGTACCTTGCACTTGGGATCCTCGCAGTCCCCGCAGTCGTGCTTTTCCAAAATTTCCTTCTCCTCCGGCAAGCTGACGGTCGTTGCCTCGCAGTACAACGCTCGCCGCGCGTTGTCGTACACCTCACGGCACGTTCGGCGAATATCGAACACGTACTTTTTCCCCAACGACGAGTCCTCGTTGAAGATCGAGATTATCGTGCCCTGGCAAATCCAACGAGATCAGTCTCGCACGCCACGCGTAACAGTTGCGCCGAGAGCGGGGTTAATAGGAAAGGCAGGGATTTCAACTTACCTTCAAATCTCGTATAAATTGAGCAGTCACCGCGCTCCTCACCGTCTCGCAACTGTAAAATGCGTGCTTCTCCGTGATCGCCCGGTACAGTCCGCTGGCAGATTGACTCGAATCCAATTTAAAGTTCAAGGAAGTCTCCTCGCCGTCGAGGGAAAGGTAAACCAAATGAAACATTCGACGTTGAGACGTTGCACTCTGTATGGCCGTATACGGTATGCTGGAAAATAAAGAGCAATATGTAGGTAGGTACCGCGTGCGTTGCAAGTTGCAGGGCTGCCGGGGGATTAAACTTTCAACGGAGCGTAGATTGCAGAAATTCTTTGCCAGCGGCGGCGGTAGATTTTATTGAAAATCTCAGTGTCGAGACCTCCGACGTCCAGAGACTGCTTTCAATGAAATATCATTCGCCCTATCTCTCCCGCTGTTCCGCAAAGTGGCGGAACCAGGTTGCTCGTACCGACGGGTAAATTGTACCCTCGACTACGAGTCGATAGTCGCTATACGCTCGGATATATAGCGTAATTTGTTACCCGAGATAATTGTGCACGCGAGCACGTTCAGCTTAACGCGGACCGATTGTTTCACGTACTTTTGCGTCTCCTCGTCTTCGCTGCGATAAACCGTGATCCCGTGAGGTCCAACTCCGATCATGGATACACCGTTGTAACCGAACTTGCTGTGAAACATTTCCTGACCGAATGTATCCAGATTCGATATGTCCTTGAGCAGCCAATATTCGGCGGTGGAGGTTTTCATGCCCTAGATAAAAGACGAGCACCGATTATTATGCAAAGCGACAGGGATCGCGGCAAAGGGAACGATTGAAATTGGCCTTAAAGAAAGGAGGGCGACAGCTGTCGATGCGACGTGCAATTAATAATGCCGAACCTTGATTTCTTTGTGCTGCTGAACTATCCGGTGCAGAAAATCCTGAGGTTTTGGCTCGCACTGTTCCGCCGGCTGTATTTGACAGCACTGGGAATAAAGTGCATGCGGTGGCGATATTGCATCGTAATCACCTCCATCGGCTTGCGCTATCAGAGCGACCAACCGCGCCACGGAACACCAATCCGAGACCTTTAATCTACCCTCGACCAGCTCCAAACGAGAGTGCAAGTAGAACTGATGCCTGCAATCAAACGAAACAGAAAGAATCATTAGCGGCTGCATCGACACGGTCGGGGCGATTAATCGCGATTAAGTTGGAAACGAAAGCCGACTCATCCGCGGTAAAATACGGCGCCAGCCACCAGACCGCAAGATTGATCGCCTTTTCTTGAAACAGCAAAACATTGCAGTATTTTCCAAGAGGGAAAGAGATAGGGGGAGGGGGAGAGACTGCAGCGGGCGGTGATAAATGTTATTAAACGCGGTAGACTATAAAGCAACGTTCGACGATACGGCGAAGCCACGTGATACACGTTTGTTTATTTCCACGATTACTTTTTAGCCGGACCCAACTTCCAGCACAATGGCTGCCGTTCAATTCGCTCGACTTTTATTCGTCCCCGTAAAAATGTTGAATAATTGAAGTATCCGCGGTAATCCCGGTCGGATAATACTCCTTTGGAAAATGATTTAGCCGAGGCTCCCAGCGCAGCGGGGGAAAAAAAATTTATCGTCGGTACTTTTATCCAGAGGGGTAATAACGTCGCGTGTCGGCCAGGCTGGTTCGGTTCTCGGTCCGAGCTATAACCCACCGGCCAACCACGAAATACGGCTACTTTACGAATCCGTTTCCACGGTTGCTTTCCGCCTGACAGTTACATTAATGGAAAATGCAACAGGAGATCCTGACGGACAATCCTTAACGTGGCTGGCTAGCTCGCAGCCACCAGAGAATTTCATTTGTATAGACATAGACTGTAGACAGTAAATCGGGGCGGAAGCGTTTGAGAAACTACATCGGTGCGGTTTTGTGGACGTCCTTCGTTGGCCGAATTTACTCGTTGATCGAGATCGACAGAGTTTCCACGAGCTTCGTCAAATACAAGTCGCGTATCGTTAGAAGGCAAACTCGTGCGTAAACTCGGACGTCCGAACTAGCGCAATTCCGATCGACTAACAATGAGAAATTAATTGAACTCCAACGGAAATGGAAGCTCGTTTATGGATTTATCAGTGGAAGGAGGGACATTGAAATTCTGATTGACTGTCACCGATACATTAATAAATTAATACAAGGCATCGATATTAACGAGCTGCGTTTCCGTGGCATCGTGGCTCCTTCGCCGTAAAGTTTCCGCCGTTCGGCAAGAAGATAAAAACCTTACAATTTACCGTGGCTATTTGCTTGGGTGTTGGGACGGGCTTCGACCAGCGGGCGAGGGTGAGACACGATCCTGCCCGAAACATCGTTCTCGCCAGATACAACTTATCGCCGGTCACAAAGTTCGATATGTGCGACCTATAGTAGGAAGCGGGAGGGAGAGAGGGGAAGGGGGAACTGAACGGACCATGTGACATTTGTCATCGCGAAGAAGATATTGGTTCCGGGCGAAGTTGCACAACAGTGGAGCGAGTGCTCGAAACTCTGTCGGTGGGCGACTTATTGTTAACAACTGCGCGAAGGGAAATCCGCTGACGGAAGCTAGAGAATTCCGTGGCATCTTCTTCCGCGAGATCGTAGACGCGATCTCGCGAAGAACACACACGCCTCGCATCAGTCATGGAGCTCCCGAATATTCTCTCCTATTTGTCTTCGATAGATGATTCGCAGAGTTAGATATTTGCCCAAATAACTCGCCCTGCTCTTCGTATTTTCCTTTGCCTTCGCTCTGCGCGTTCGCAACTTGGTTGTTAAACTTCCAGCTAATAAAGTAACCGCGAGGCTCGGCGAGAGGCTGAACGTTTCCGGGTAGCTGCTCCCGCGTAGAGAGCAACCTCGTTCATCAGAGGACGCGAGTTTGCGTTTCGATTTAGTGAAACGTATGCGAGTTCGATATCGTCTCTAATCGTGCGTGATCGTTTGCTGAGGTCGAACTTTCTGGCTCAGCATCGACCGCAGAATTCGCTTTGTTCGGAGGCGAGGACAGCGAGCGAGTTGCGAGCAACGACTGCGTTCTCGCGTAAGTAATTCAGGGGTGGTTTCGTTCGGCCACGGGTAACTTGAAAGCGCGCCTTTCTAGCCCGAGTGCTCTATGCCCGTGCTATGAATTGGATAGCTAGCTGCAGTTAAATCGCTTTCTTGGCTAAATTGGCCAAGTAACTGAATTCCTACAGGCGGAAGTTCAAATAGGTAGAATTTTAGTAAATTTAGTTGATATTAATTCCGATTTTTTTTTATTTTGTTAAGATTTTTAGTTGGAGGAGCTGAATTTGAGTAAATTTAGTTGAAACTGACTTTAATTTTTTCGCAACGAGGACCGTGTCAACAGTACGGCACGTTCTACTAGATATTTGGATTTGGAAAGACATAAATATTCAGAAGGTCGTTAACTGATAATTTCAGCGTTTATCGCGGTGAATGGATTTTCTATGGCCCGCTGGGTCATTCGGGCGCGACACGGTCGGGGCTCCGGGCGTCATCCGCTTTGATCGATAGATGGCTTTCAACCAGGCGTTAAAGTACTTAGATTCGACGCGATGGAACTTGCTTTTCAACCGATCGATCTCTTGTCTTAACTTTGCCCGCGATTCGATTCTAGTTTCGGCTACGAGCACTTTGCGTTCACGATGAACCTCGCCACTAACAGGGTCCACGGTATACCTATGTATGTATACTCTCCGGGCTCTTCATTATGCAGGAACTTGAGTACATATTCGTAATCTTCCAGCTACTTTCGGTTCCTGCTTAACCGAGAAACTCACTCGGAGATTTCACAACAACAATGCTCTCGTTACACGCGCTGCCTCCCACGTAAAATCTACAGCTGTTGAAACACACCCGACTTCTTTTCTGTTAAATTTCATAGAGGTTTCTGGATACACGGGCACGTGCGACCGATCGGTATTTCGGGAATTATGCGACATGGCACGGACACCAATGTTAGTGTTTGAATTTAATCTGAGTGGGGACACCGAATCGTGGAACTCGATTTACTCGACGGAATTCAATTCAGAAACTCCAATTGTATCTCCGTTCCGAACCGATACCGCCGTTACGGCCTCATTTCGCTCCCCCGCAGACCTCGAGGAACTTCTGAAACTTTGCCACCTCGCGATTGTCTTTGACCACTCTTGTTGCACAAACGCCCCAACGTCACAATTCGGCGCCGCGGATCGTGGAAACACCTTTTAAATAGCTACGCCACGGGTGGGCTGTTTTAATTGATTCGTTCATCTCGCTGCAGAGAACGATCGCCCACTTTCTGTAACGTTCAACAGGTTTCGCTTAGAACTTATGGACGTTTCCCTTTCTTTTCTTTTCGTTCCGCTATTATCGCAACCGTTGCGCCAGCCACGGTGAAACTTTTATGTCGTGGCCGAAACAAATTTCCACTTAGTTACTTACACGCTCCTCGACAAGACACCAAGCGAGGTGGTAACGTTTCGCTACGCAATGATAAAAACTCGGCTCGACGTGAGTACCCTTCGCCAAATCAAATACGCTTTTCCGTGAAAATTCTGCGGTGAAATTACCGTGAAATTTTGATCCGCGATGTGAACGGTTACGGGCAGATGGGTATAACTTTTGCGGTGCGAGATTCAATGTGAGTTTCTCGTTATACCGCTGGATTACAAAACGAAATTCATTGAGAAAGTTGAGGTAAACGAAATCTCGAGAACGCATACCCCACTACCCACATTTTCGTGCGGTATGACCACTCCTACTTTCGTTTTTTCTGCCTCCCTGCTTCGTCTATCTTCGCGTACCTACTTACAAGTGGTGCGTCGAATTCCAACCGACCAAAATTCCCAAACACCCAGCAGAGCGTTTTAATTTCAACAAATTTTCGTTTCGTTCCAATCAAAGTTCTTCTTTCTCGTTCAATACTCGTTAATTAAAAGCTTCCCTCGCAACCGATGCAATAACTTCTCGATTTTCATTGGAACGCGACAAAGCCACTCTTCCCTAGTGTTTCATTGCGCGACTGATTAAATTCGTGGCCTGATTATCTTCGTTGAACTCGCGACTTCGTCGTCTACTAAACCCTCCGAGGAAACGGGATGCTGCTTAGAAAGAGAACGGTAAATATCGATAAGATGGGGATTTGCGTAAAGTATGGTAAAGAGGAAGAATATTTAAGAGGTCGTTCGTTAAAGCCGAAAGCGCAAAAAGTCTATACAGCCAGGCGCAAGTAAACCGGAGGAGCGTTTAACCCCCCGGACACTGGCTGCAGAGAACAGCAAACAGCTTCCAGGTATTTAAAAATGTTTACAGAGTTCCGGGGGAAACTCGCCTGTGCGGGGAGCAGTTTAATATGAAAACTTCCCCAGAAGGGGTTACCAGAAAGTACATATAAAACTTTAATGGTTTCACGATCGTTCCCGGCTGCAAATTTCCCTCGCATCAGATTAGGCTTTCGCGAGTTTTACTCCGATGGGTTTTAAAGATCGTAAATTATCGAGCAAGATAATTTGCAGAGCATTCAGATACGGTTCGAGTATCCGGATAAATTTGAACAGCACGAAACGTAGCTTGCTTCAGCGGAAGTTTGCCGTGAGTTATGCACACTTGAAAAACCTGATATCAAATGGACAAATCCGGATAAACTGCGTTCCCATGAGTTGCGGAGCTCTGCATTTTTAATGATGCTCGCGCACGTGAGAGAGCGCTCCTAAGTGTCGGAGAGTGGATACGTATAGCCCAGCTGCGGAATTTATAGGCGGGATATAGAATCGGTTAGCAATGGGTTTGGCGAATGCGTTTTCGGTGTTTCGCTAAATTTCCTAAACAAACGGGAGGACAAATTTATGAACGCGCGGGAGGATATCCGCGCGTTTCAGCTGGTGGCTGGTGTTGTTCGAAACGTAAGTTATTACCGAAGTTCGCGCTGGTTACGCTTTTACGCGCTTCCAAACCTCCGTTCCCCTCTTGTCCCCGGAGCTTAGCGTGCCAAAACACGGGAGGAAGCTTCCGTTCGGGTTGAACCGATCCAATGTGTTACGGGCACGGCGGTAACAATGAATTACTTATGTCGGAACCACGACCGAGCCGTAATTCGCAAATGAGTTGGCGGAATTCATGCTCCGAGACTAAGAAGAGGCCAGGAGTCGCGAGAAACATCTCGCGCCTCGTCTTGTTTCGCTGAATTATACAACACCGGCTGCCCGTTTTCCTCCCGGCTTCGAGATTCCCCGTTCACCATGTGTGAGCAGTGTCATGGTCCAACAGCGCCTTGATCGCAATAAATTATGCACTTGGATCCGCGTTGGAAGGCGCGCGAGGCTGAGCCTTCTCCAAGTTGGCCGACCGAGTTTCGAGTGGGCATCCATTCGAACGCGAGCCCGAAGATCGCGAGTTTATGCAGCCTGCACTCGAGCCGAGAGGAACATCCTCGAGTCCTTTAGGTTTCCAAGTTACGTCCTCTTAAGGTTAAGCGCGAGGCGCTCGTGGAAATTCTGGCGAGAAGTTTCAAAGCTTCGCCAGCTCTCGAAACTTCTCCTCGGCGCTATTCCAATCGCTTTGGATCCTAAACGGATTCATCGCTCCTGAAAAAACCTGTCAATTGTTGCGCCCAGCAATTTTCCGAGCCGGGCTGGCTTTAATTTTCAATTACTTCGGCTGTGCTGCAGCGGAAGGAGCGTGATCGCGTTTGTCGGGCCACCTTGTACGTTGGGAAAACGAGGCTGGTGCTTGCACGACCCGTAGCCTCTGGGCCGTTAAGCTGCTCTCGGCAAAAGGATCACTCGCAAACGAGTAACTCGAAATTATGTCGGGCATCGCTAATGAATCTACCGTCTAGCGCGAGATATCTTCTTCCATCTCGGCTCGTCCTCGTCCGCTTTTCCGCCACTCAATCTCCGTCGTAAAATATGGAAACGCCATCAAGTAGCTAAGATGCAAAAGAGGACGGCGAACGACGTTAAACCGATCCGAGATTTACGAGGCTGACGCGAACCTACGTATTGTCTCGCATCGGTGATATTGAATATTCGCGAAACGCGACGGTAACACTGCGAACTCGGTGTATTCGGCGGCGATGCCATTGTAATAACCACTGATTTATATTCCTCGAAGCAAACGCCCGCCAAATCTCAACCCCTGGCCATTTCCGTGACTACGCTCTTTGTTCTATGCTTCCGGAATTCAGTAATTCTCCAACGCGCTACCGCATCGGCTTCATGTTCCAGATTCCTTCTTCCCTCTTTCTTTCACTTCGACAGCATTCTTTCGTCACGCCAGAGTCTAGGGTGTTGAGTTATTTGTAATCGGCACACCGAGCAGGGAACAGAGTTGACTTGGAAAATTCGAAAATGGTAATCGGCATCGAGGATATTTCACGGTGGGCGATTTAATTCCGGCCGACAATTTTCGGAATTTTTCATGCATTGTATCGGCGCCCGTTCGGTGCAGTGGCTAGTGTAAATCTAGGAACACATGTTGCTGAACGCGAGTGTTGGTAGCGCAACGAGAATGTACGAACGAATTGGTTCGTCGCGTCAGCTGGTACAATTACCGCGGCCTGGTCGCCGACGAATTAATTCGCGTGTCGAACGCATTACTCTCCACGCGTTTACCTTCGCCAAGGCCAATTCGAACGACCGCGATTAAAACAGCATTACCTTTCGATCCGTTAAATTCTCCTCTACCTAAAAAGAACACTCGCTCGGCGCACGAAAAACACTCGCTATTATATAATTACCGTGCAGCCAACGGAACCGCCCGAGTTTACTGGCGACGACGCGCGACACGGTGGTCGAGTTTTCCACGCGACCACAGTCGAGGGGTAATTAATCGTCGCTTTTCACCGCTCCGCTCCGTTAACATTTCCCGACTTCATTTACGGACCACCCTGTATAGTCAGCGATGATATTACGGAGGCGTAATCAGCACGGCCGTACTTCGACCCCGGCGTGCAATTTTGTACGTGCTCGCTCGGCAATCCGAGGGAGAGGCTCTTTCAGCGTTCGTGATCGATCGATCGATCCAACTGATTCTCAGCCGCCCGAGTCTTCGCGATAGAGAGGATTCTTTCCACGGAAGCAATTTTCAATTCAACTAAATCCAGTCTACCGCCACTTTCCATCCTCAAGCCACATGGAAATATTTTCCGTCCACCGCCAATCCCACCCAACTTTCGAACACCTCCAGAAGATCCCGTTTCGCAAGACCGAGTAGTTCATGCGGGCGTGGCGTTTAATCGAGGGAGGTTCGTCGGCGCGCAATTGCGCCAACTCCGTTTCCAACTATCCGACTACGGAACTGAAGTGGAAGGGACGTTTTAAGAGGAAGAAACAGGGCTGTTCTTACCTGGTGGCTTCCTGTAGCAACAGGTGAGGCGGTACCCAAAACTTGACCCTCAACGCGAACCTCAGAGGCGCCACTCCACCGCCAGTTTGCCTCTCTATGGGGTTCCTCAGGTTCAGCCAGAGCTCTTCACTTTTCGCGTTCTGATACTTTAGTCCGAAGTAGTCGCACTCCTTGCTAATGCCCAGACAGTCACAGGCCTGCAACAAACAGAGTTTTCATTAATACGGTTCGATAATCTTTAGCTTCTGTGTGCGTCTTTATGGGCGACTCGTTTGTCGATCACTTATCCGCGAACGTGTGCAGTTTTGCTATCGGTCTATTCACGCACATGTCATCTTGTGCCATTTTTTCCCCAGAGGCCGAAGTCCGTCACGCAACTGATGCGTGTGAATCTGCCTTAATACGTTCGGAAACCGCGGACCGATTCGCGGGATAACGGCAACGCGGTCGAGCAAAGCGGGTAATAAATTGCTGGCAATAATTTATAAAGTTAGCTCGCCACACCTACTGGCCGCGGCTCTCAACCAACCGCGCACACAGATATGTATCTCTGAATGGGGGGCAGCGTATCTTTTAAGTAATACACTCTACGTACTGTCCTGCAAAAAAGTCAGCATCTAGAGCACCTTACAGCGCGCACGATATTCATGGGATCTACATATCTAGATATATGTAGAGGGCTCCTCTGGCCCAATCCAATTGTTCTGTTTTCTACGCCGCTTTCTTCCTCCTCGCGACAGACGAAAACTCGGTCACGTGCGTCGCGATAAGGAAAATTCACGGTGAGAAGAGAGGGACGGTGGAGGGATACTCCCGTTGGCTCGAAGGTAATAAATTCTCCGGCGTGATGTCAGTCTGGCCAGTTTTTGCCGACCAAGGAAACCTAAAACGAATAGCCCACCGAAAAGAATTATGTATCCATCTTGCGAGCGTTTGTTCGCGTGCACGTCGCGTCTAGAGGCGAGAACGTAAAAGCTCAAACATACGGGTGAATTTTCTCTTCCCCCATTCGCCCCGGTTCGGGGGTGGGAATCGCGAACAACGAACGTTTACTCGACTACTCAGCTCTGATTAGCTCGAGAATCCGTAATGTTTCCGAGCCTGTAGCTACTTCTTTCCATAGGAATCGCAAACTGCGCGCGAAACTTTTACTCGGAATACTTTTATCGTTACCCCAACTATTTGCGCCCCCTCTCCCCGAGAGCAGTCCGAAGAATTTGCGAGGAAAAGGTTACTGGCCTTGAGCAAATCCTCGGGCCGCGAGCAACTTCCTATTTAAGTCTGAAACTTTAACGTATTCTCCATCGCGATACTTGAACCGTACAAAACCATCGCGTCTCTGTTCAGCACGGTGTCGCGCTCCGCCTTTCACACTTTCAATTTCTTTCTCTCCGCTCCCATAACCAACAAGACCTAAACACGAACAAGCTGCGCGCATAGTAGCACTGTCAACGCGGTGCCACGTAGGAATATTTCGGTGAATAGCCACGCGAGAAGATAAGAGACGATTCTTTGACGACACGCTATAATCTGCCCCGGTTCTAATTGATATTAATGTATCATACTTGTAAACGCATTCCAGGCATCTCTGAGAGACGCAGGCGGCGTTTTCTATGTGGATGCAGTTTGACGCGGTAATGCAGCGCTCCCCTTGCTCCGATACACACCGCGCGCGGTGGTGCTTCTTTTCATGAATATTCACAGTCGCCGCGGCGCGGAGGACCGTTTTGAAAAATCGCCGACACAATATCTTCGGAGAGCGAGCTCTTTCCCTGAAGCGGAGACTGCGAAAAGTCGAGGTGAAAAAGCAGAAAGTGCGAGCGAAAGACAGGGATTTGACGGTGCGCCGTCGAGACAGCGACGAGAAAACGCTGCCTCAGTTTACAGACACCAGACACCCACTGTATGCATACATACTTAACGACGGCGCACCGACTGCCTCTGTCACGACACAGTCTCTTCATCGCTGGGACAAAAAACAAGTTACTTACGTAATTACGAGAAAACAATTGTTTCCCGCCTGGCGAGCAAATACTTTATGTCCCAACGAAAGAGACCGTTGGTAACCGCGTAAAACGTGCTTGGCAATTCCGTGGGAAAACAATCCGAGTTTGGAGCAGCTCTACCACGGCTGCTGGATGCCAAATTCCGCCTCGCGACGTACGTAGAGAAAATTACTGTAACCTGAACACATAGAGCACATGGAACGTCTTCCACCCGCAGTCTCGTTCAAACACATTTTATTACAGCCGCACACGCATCAAGCTAGCGTGCATCGGCGCTCGCACGTGCACGGTTTTACGTTTTATCCCTTTTATGGTAACGTGGCGCGGGGAAAACAGCGCCGCGCCGACTCGAAATGAAGCAATTTGCATTCGCTGCGGCTAAATTAATATCGCGGGCGGGTCGAATTAAATAAACTCGTTAATCCGACGCGGCGCCAACCAACAAACGAGCCTCGTATTGTTTTGCCGGCAAATTTCTCGACTTCTCGGCGACGGATTACGCGCGCTCCCCCCGCCGCCGAAAAACGACCACCGAGTCCGGAGCACCGACCTTTTTATCCCCGCGAATGCGAAACGCCGTGTGTGTGCGCTCGCTTATCGATTCACCGGTCGTTACAATTAAAATTGCAGTGGAAAAATGCAAATGTCCAGGTGCGCGCGGACAATGGCGCGTTACTACCGTCCTCTGCTTAACGCGGGTACAATTTCCTTCCAAATATTATTCGAGATTAGTTTCGCTCGAGGAGCTCTCTCGCCGCTGACAATGTAACGAGATTTCGCCTCGTAGTTTACGGAACTGGATTTCCAGCTCCTTTGGTCCGTGACACCTCGATACCGCCGCAACTTCCAACGAGAGGGATTCTCCGTTTCGCGCGTCCCATACGTGACCGAAGTACCTGATCAAGCGCAGCGGATGCACGCCATTTTCTTATTTGCCTTCGGCTCTCGTGATATTTCAATCGGAACCAGGCGCACGGTGCACAAGAGGATTCCAGGACGTGGGAGATCGGCGACCGCGCGCGCGGGTCACTGTCGTCACTTGCAATTAGTCGTGGAAACCAGAGACTTGCAAAAGGAACGAGGGGAATAAGAAATGAAAGCGAGTTATTAGAGGCGGCGCGAGGTTGCGACTGTTCACGCAACTTCTACCCGACATATTTCTACGGAACTACGAGTTCCAAGCTGCTCTTCCTCCGACTGCAAATCCAAGAATTCACTTCTCAGCAGGTGTAGCCGTAGGTGGTCGCCAGCTACGGAAACGGCCAAAGTATTTCTCGAGGCCGAGCGAGACGCGACCTTATTTCGTACTTCCCTGGCTATACTCCAAACGCTAATAGATGGATACTTTCTGACTTTGAACATTTTCGAACCACGGGATCGCGATCGCCGAACAAACTGGCGCCTTTCTTCGGCATCACGGTTCCGGGCGCAAATATTTAAAGGCTGGATCGTTATTGCGAGCACACGACGCGAGGCGTCGAAGAAACGCGATAGGAATTGCAAATATGGCGGGCCAGCGCGGTGCACTGGCCTCTTGGAAGGCCAACTTTGTTTACTACGCTATCTTGTAGGAGGAATCTCGATCCTGGCTCTCAGGGGCGGCGATACCGACAAAGAAGCCTCGCTCTGCCAACCATCTGCCGATTACGAATGAATTCCCTTCGAGGAAACCACAAGCACTGCACCTCCTTATCTTCCGACGAGCAAATCTTCACACCGATACGGCTTCTCTACTCGTACCGAAAGAACCGCTTTCCCTCGACAATACAGAGAGGATGAACACACAGGTTCGATCAGCAGCTATACGCAACATTCGTCCCTGATCAGCTGTTTTTCTCTCATTTGCACCGGTGTATTTCCACTGGCAACGTGTATAGGTATATACGTGGCGTGTTGGCACGCCCTCGGTCAGTCGCTTTTCCTTCGCATTCTTTGTTGCAGTCCACGTTTCCATTTGCACTCCGTTCGTTATCCGTTGCTCATTAACCCTGATCGTATCGAGGGTGGAAAGGCGGTAAACAAGGATTTGAAAACGTTCACCCCATCGATAGAGTTTCCGACGATACAACGGGCTTTTAAACAATTATTGTCTCGCATCCGGTATCAGGTATACGTCAACGGAGCAGCGTTTGACAAACTTTTATCCCGCTGTGTCGAGCAGGATTTCATATGTCGTTCTTTTGTCCCATGCAAAGGTTTGCTACGTCCAAAGAGCTACGAGCGCGGGTAACGCACTGTGTGGTCGCTGTGTAATAGTCAAACGAATTTCCTTCTAGAGACGTATTGCTATTCCAGCAATTCCAGCGGTGTAATGGGGTACGAAGCACACAAAGCTGGCCGACGGGCTTGAATTTCCACGAATAAATCGTTCTATCTTTGCTGGAAGGGCCTCTTTGTCGCGTATCGACAAGCTGACGTACGAATCGAATTGTACCTATGCTCGGTCCACGGGAAAATTTATACCGCGTGGACTTGGCTTGGTAGGTTGGAACGTTGGGTCGCGAGCTCGTGTACACTGTACACCGAGGGAATTCACTTGCATTCGAGTGAATGCCTCCCGGCTTCCACCGGGTACAATACCTTCCAATGGGTTTCGCTTTTACAACTTCCAGCTTGTCGAATTAACGGAAACTTCGCTGATCGATGAATCGGTAATCTTTCACTTTCGCGACACCGATCGTTAACGCACGTGCGCCAAGTTACTCCGAATTAGTCTGAACGCGCGAATCGAGGGAATCAAAGAGACAAGCCGTCAGGCGTTGCAACTGCTCGCCCCACATTCTACGGCACGCTGCAGCCAGAAAATGGTTTTGCAACGGTAAATAGAGAAAAAAGGGAGCGCAAGCCGCGCACCGCTGGCCAAGAATTCCTTCACTCGTCAACTGGAAATCTTGCGACGAGAATCGCAACTTCTCGTTGTTCTCCGGCCATCCCCCTTCTCGTCTCCTCTCCTCTCGTCTGTTCGCGAGTTTTTCTCGAGCACTGTCAAGCTCCCGATGGACGACGGCTTAATGACTGTCGCATAATCGAGCTTCTTGAAGAACGGTAACACGGTTCGCCGGAGCCCTGACCACTTCGGCACGTACCGCAACTTTTTCGTAGCGCGGCCTCGTGTCCGACGCCTTACCTTCCTCTTCTCCTTTCATTCTGCTCTAACCCCTTGCTCGTCCCTGCTCCTTCTTGCCAGCCGACTTCTCTTTGTCGACGGCTGCTCGAGAGGGTCGTTAGAGAGGCCAGGACAAGAAGGTAAAAACCCCCTGTAGCTGTCTCTAGCTTTTCCTCTTCTAGCCGAGGACAAAACCACTTAGACCATGATTTTCTACGCGACCCACCTCCTCTTCTCCTCTACACAGAGTAGGTTCTTTCCAGGCCGCGTTCCCGAAATGCCTCGGATTACAAAACAATCGGCTGATCGCGTTATCCAGGTAGACGACGCGCGGCCGGCGACGGGGGACGTCTGACGGTATTCGGTAGCCTGAAAAATGTCGGGAATCTCTAAACGGATTCCCCTCCTGCAAGTATCTCTACAGCCGTTTGTACGCCACTTGGCACTCGGATCACGAAGCACGAGAGAGATTTGTCGCGCGTTTTAAAACTAAAACGTTTCCATCCCCGACGGAATATTCTCCTACCGGACCGAGGGAAAATTCCATTTCCGTCCGCCGGTGATAAATAAAACGTGAGATCCGAAGGAACTGGCGCTAAAAGGCAGATGGATATGTAATGCCGAGAGACTGGCGTCGGCCGGCAACTCGCAGCAGGATTTCCCGAGGACTCGTTGGACTCGTTCGGGTCCCTATACGATAAGAGAGACAGATCGTTGAGCGCAGACAAGTTTCAGGATGGCGCGAGAGGCGAGCGAGGCGGCTTAAGAACTTCCCAGCCAGCAAACATCGAAATACTCTTCCCTTTGTCCGAGGAACAATCGGGCCGAGCCTCTGCTCGCGACTCCGCTCGCCGACGATCGCGTCTGCCAAGTGGCTACGAGCAATCCACGGAATAATTATGGAAATGAATCATAGACGAGTTAACGAACAAAGTTTCCGCAACTCCCGATGACACGTATAGAGGCACGGATTGGTATGCACCTCGGCGAACGATGGCGTTCGATGGAAAATTTTTCGCCCCACAGAACCGCCACCTCATTTCCCACGGACGAGGCATTATCCCGTGTTCGACTGGCTTGTTCCCCAAACGTGGCTCGCATCAATTTTTCGCCGCTACTTTCTTCTCACGGTGGAAAAGTTTCCAGTCGACGCGCGAACGTCTCTCCGGATGGCTGCTAGAGCACACGTACCTATATAACAAGCTCCCGAGGATTGCAACGGTGCTGTTTCCCCTTGCCCTCTCGATTCCTCGTCCGTTCGATCCAGCAGCATTTTTGTCGCAACAGATACGTGTCGCGATAATGCCGAAGGCACGTACACACGCACAGGCGGGCGCGGACGGAGGAGCGAGGCGAGAAGTAAGTCGACGGAGGTGGAAAAGCTAGAGAGAATAGGCAAGGTGCGAGGGTCGTGGCGTACTGGTTTATGCGAAGAAACAGCTACTCGACCGGAAATATGATAGCAGTATCCGCTCTACGGTTCGTTCCTCCGACCCTCCCCGTTTCCCATCACTTCTTTCTGTCGCTTTTCCCTGGTCGAGTTCAATAGGTATCGACTTTGCATTTAGTACATCGATACAGCTCTTTTCTTGGCTACGGACACTAGCTGCCGCAACATGCTCGCTATACCGCGAGTATTCCACCGGCAGGGAGGGAGTTTTATCCTTCGAGACTCGCGATCGATGTTACCGCGCTATCTGCGACTAGGAAGATTAATAGGGGACGCGAACGGTAGGTCGATAATTGGCATGTGTAAAATTCACGTTCGCAGTGGCAGCGGCGTTCGGAGCACCGCGCACAGGTAGCAATGCCAATGGTCTGGTCAGTGATAGTTATCGCTTGTCTTTCCACTACCGATGTTGCCATTGTCCCTAACGATTACGCCCATTGCATAACACCCATCGCTTATGCAATACACGCTGTTATTTAAGCTGCCGGTTGCATAATCAATTACGCGTTGCATGCTATCATTCTTTTCCGTATCATCCTGTCCAAATGATACGGAAATTTCAATGAAAATGGGACACAGCGGATAAAACACAAACCGTTCTTCTACACGCGAGAAATGGAACGAACAGTGCGCGCCCGGCAAGCTGGAAATACGAATACTAGTTACAACGTACGTACCCACCTCGTTTTATGAATTTCGGATTTATTTTCCGGTTTGTTTATCACGAAGTAAATATTA
The DNA here is from genome assembly GCA_929113495.1 of Andrena minutula. Lineage (NCBI taxonomy): Eukaryota > Metazoa > Arthropoda > Insecta > Hymenoptera > Andrenidae > Andrena > Andrena minutula. Next base: position 687,969 of record OV815996.1, on the reverse strand, counting down.
ACCCGAGGTAGATAACTGTTCATTCAGCGGATGGTTCTGAGCAAACATTTTGTTTATCAGCGTCCAGTATCTCCATTGCCCATATTCATTTTTACTTTTCTGCCACGTCCGCCGATCCCCCGTGGCCGAGAGGTGGAGGGAACGCGTTAAATTCATTTATCAGATATGATCGGATTCGACGTCAAGCACTTGTCAATTATCCCAGCCGCGTGCAAACGTTCGCGGTAAATAATGAAACAAGCATTTACACGATACGAGCCGGGTAATTAGGACGACAAGCGTTTACGCGGTACGAACCAGTTAATTAGACCCTAGCCCGCGTCTGCCAATGTGTGTGAGCGGCTAATTAGCCCCGAAAACGCTATTTGCATCGTCGCTAGCTGCTTAGGCCAACAAAAACTTGACGCGAGACCCGAAGAGAATTTAGGAAAAAGGTCGCAAGCTTCGGCAACAATTATCTCACTCCTCGTTTCCTCCAAGAGCTCGTCTATCAATTTATCGATGAAATACCATTGGCGCAGGGCGGCTTTTATTTGCTCCCCGAGCTTCGTAAACGCTTGTAGCAGAAAGTTCGAAGGCTCGATAAAAGGAAAACATAGCGGGACGAGGAAAGTTTTTAGTTCCCTTCGTGCAGGCGCAGTCCCTTTCCGGTTCCATCCCCAAACTCACTTCTAATATATCGACGACAACCAGAAGAGATTTCTGCGCCAGAAAATTGGCCTTCGAGATAGTTCTCGATGACGCTCGACGCTCGACATTTCATTTATCGAGAAGTCGTGTACCTGAATTTCTGCGATCCCGAAATGGACGAAGCGAGTCGGAAAGGAGGAAAGTTTCTTCTCTCGATAAGAACGTCCATTTCTCGGATTTCTACAGAGAAAAATCGAGTGTCGCCCGCTCCCCTTCTTCCTAGGCATACCTACTTATTTCTCCACTCCAGTGTAGGTATCTTTGAATTTAATTTGCAAGTTGGAGCATCAAATGCTACGAAAGCATCAAAGAGACGAAGAACTCTCGCCCGCGGTCGCAACTTTTAGACCGCTGCCAATGAAAGAACGTCACACTTTGTCCTTCCGTCGCTTCCAGGCAAACTTTCCATTCGCGGCACATTATCATACGTAATATATGCGATTCAAGTCGCCCGTAAAAAGCGCGACCGAAAAAAAGTTTGAACTTTCTCGTAGAACTTTCTATGAAACACATTGGCGCCCGAACCAAGAAACGAGGAAGATGGGGAAAAAACGGGATGCTGCGGTAACGCCCGTGTCTCGTTAAACTGTCTAATTAAAACAGTATCAGATCCTCGCCGTGTGCATGAAACGCAATTAACATCGAGCCAGCGATGCGGCTTAATCAGATATTTTCCTCCCAGCGGAGCGTAGGTATACACGGAACAGCATTAAAAGCTTTATTTAGCATAACTGCAGTGGAGATATTTCATTCGGCTGGAAGGACAACGAGAATATCGACGTTACCCGAAGTCGCAGGCAGCTAGCGCATGACAATCACGCTTTCGCAACGTAATTTTACTGGAGGAGGCAGCCCTCCCTCCTTCACTGTTTCCTTCTTTCCGTCTTTCGACGCTCGTATTTCACGCATCGACCTCGGCGGCTTTCTGGCCCGTCGAGCTAACAGCGCGCAATATTTCATCCTTGGAGAAGTTTCTTAAGTGCAGCGCCGTTCCGAATGCAGCCAGTAGCTCGCGAACCGAAAGAAAGAGTCGGTGAAAAGAGTGTAGCGTGGAAAAGCCTCGTTCTCCCCGATAGACCGATTTTTGGTCCCGCCCCGAAGTGCTCGCCAGCTTTAAATTCTCGCACACCACGATACACCGAGTGCATTCGACCTATGCACGTTCCCTGATCGTCGAGGAAAACGCGTGTCGGATTTCCATAGATTCCGCCGTCTCGCGGGAGCAAGATAAACGAGTGTTTCTTTCGCGCTGAAAATGTCCAAGATCCCGCCTGAACCCGTGAAATAATTCCTATATCCTCGCGCGACGGTATATGTAGATCGACCCTACGATTTCCATACCGCGACTCGTTTTAATCGAACCCTTTCAGACTTGGCGAGGATGCGCTTTTATCAGAGGTTCCTTGAAAGCCGAGCGTCTCCAGCGTCGCTGGCTGCAAAAGAATACAGAGGGGTATCTTGTTCCGCCTCCCTAGCCCACAAAAGACGCTGGGAACGAGGGAAAATCTCTTAGCGGGCCGGCATGCTAACCAGCCAGCTCCCCTTTCTGACTTCCAATGTCGACGATTAAGATCCAAGGGAAGGCTCGTCCAGGAATTATCCCCTTGAAGATAAGAGGGTTTAGAAACAGGTCTTCCTTCGATGGCAAAAGGAAATATGTACTATAGTTACATATATAACAAAAGTGATAATGTAGCAGACAGTTTCCGAGTTCATCTACGCTACATTCGCGAGAGGTAAAACCAGTTATCTAGCAATATTTCCTCGTTCGCCATGCTTTATTTCCCATAAAAATGCCGCATAGACCAACCGTGTTGCGTATTGGCTTCGTATATTTTACACCTGCCATTCCATATTAAACGGTTGCAATTGCGAATAATGTGGGCAGATTCCAGAGGGAAGGAAGTCGCGTAGAACAGCCAACATTTCAATGTACCGAGAGCGGTGAGTATATAGCTATTGTCAGGCGGAGGATTGGAAAGGTAGCGTCGAGAAAGCCCGTGTCTCGAATTAAGGAGCCGACCGAGGCGGCAACGTAGACGGGAGGCAATAAGATGTAAATCGAAGCGATAGGGAAAAAAGACAAGGGAGTTTACGAGAAGAAGAGGTTCGAGACAGTTGGATGCATTTATTCGACTCGGATGGAACGGACGGAATTCGTGCTCCTCGCATCGATGTACGTATTTTGTCTTCCCCAGCGGTCCATCCGTACACGTCCAAGCGCACCTTCATCCCGAGAGCCCAGAGAACCCCACCTACGCTCCCTATACGCTCCACTCCGCTTTATCCCAGCACCCCTTTATCCCTGACGTGACACGTTTCTCTTGGTTACTCGCTAATTCCGAGATACAACTGGAGCGGCAGATTACACACAGTTCGGAGGTGGCGGGTCCAAACCGAAATTTCCATGGAATTCCAGCGAGTGTGTCGACATCGCGCCTCGCTTCTACTCGCGGTTGTCACGTGATGAAATCATTGGAACGGCAATCGAAAGGGAATCGTCGACGCGCGATAATCGAGCGAGCAATTTCGACGGCGCGTCACCCCTCGGCTGAAGACCGAGACCGAGGAAGATTACAGGTAACCGGTCCCCGACTCGCAGAAAAGCGATAATCGATTTTATGAGGCCTTAAGTTATTTCGAGCCGAGCAGACAGTAAGAGGATTCCCTCGTATTTGCATAATCTGTTGAAGGGGATCCGTATTGAAGATGGAAGGTCAAAGAGCCTTAAGCGCCTTTGTCGTGTTTCAATAAGAAGGAGCCCGCGAGGCTGGCTTAATATCGAATCTATAGCAAAATAACTTAGCTGCGTTCAAGATCTAAACTAGCTCGCGGTACGAGACGCTACTTCGCGGGGACTCGGATATGTCGTGTGACAGTGCTGCGAGCCAGCGAGCGAGCAACTCGGACGATAAATTAAAGTTTTTTCATTGTCACTGCGGCACCTCTCGTATCTGACGTACGAGCAATTGCAGAATAGTAGTTGGTCGTTCGCGGGGGCAAGCGGAGCACTATTCCGGGATTAATGCGCACTTCGGGCGAGCTTTCGGTATGCATTAATTATCCCGTCTAATCACCCTGGCAATTACGCAACACAGCCCACGAACCGTTCGTTTGTCTCGCCCGCGCCCCCAAATCCTGCGTAGCGCATTCCAGTAACCGAGCCGTCTGCAGGCGAAACACGTTCCCGCGATTAATAGCGTCGCGTCGTCGTTAAAAAACAAGGAAATTTCGTTACTGCCATACGCTTTAGCCAGCCGTCGATGCCGCGCGATTCAGCGCACGCAAGAACAATCTCTTCCACCGCCTTTACTCCAGACGTCAGCTCGGCCGAGTAAATAACGAGACCAGAATATCATTTGAATTTCTATCGTATTCAAATAAACCAGCCAACTCCGCTGGATATTATTTTTACAGTACTTCATTAGCACTTGGTTGCTGCTGCAAAAAGCCTGATAAGAAAGAGAAACGACTTGGACACGGTGTAACGCGCGGATGCCAGTCAGGATCAATTTCCATACACGCGTTAGATGAAACAAGTATCTAGGAAAACGTAAAAATCAGTGTGATAGGTCTCCTTTGGCAGAATCGAAACGCTATCATTTGGTAGATACTTAAGAGGGCCTAATGAGTCTCCTGAAGTCATCACACTCGAACAGAATCTACTCCAATAGGCGTAAACGGACAATAATAGTGGAAATAGAGGGCTTGATTCGATGTCGTGGCAGAGTTCAAAGGGTAGCTGGCCTGTCGAATGTTTCCTGCACGTACTAGAATTAACCAGTCGGGGTTCAAGATGAAAACGACTGGGCGAGCGATTAAATGAGGTATATGATGCCTCGTACAGCAGTTTCCACGTGCACGAGTCGTGGATGCATACGATGATGTAAATGTATCGCTTTGAGAGCACGCTGCACATATAATCTCTCACACCCATGCGCGCGCAAGCCGTCACCTCTGACGATGCGAGCGCAGAATGTAAAGCATGCGAGTGCCAGTGAATTATTCGAATCGCACCAAATAGTACGCACACGATACGCATTTGCCCGCGTGGGTGCTAATTGGGACAGCTTTGACGCACCAGCCGCTTCTTTCTCCAACGAAACTCGATAAATTAATTGCAGTTTCGCGGCAGAGTAGCCGCGACAGAATTTCTGTCAAATCCCTCCATTAAATTTCACAGAGGGAATCGGGTGGAAGAGTCTATCGACTTTCGTCGCTTTCTCGATGGTTCAGAGGTGGGCCGTGAATCGCGATAGGAGTAACTCTGGCTCGAGAGGCATAACGACAATTTCATAGGAGAGATGGTGGGACCCAGTCTCACCGTTCTTCGAGAGCCTTTCAAACATATAATATACAAGTTTCCTCAACGCTTCGGCTCGTTGCCATCCTTCGAAACGAACCCCCGTCTAGTCTCCCTGTTTCAATTTTCTGCCGCCGCGCCGATATAACTACGTTTCCAATTGCAGTGCTATTCGATTGATTTGCAAGGCGCGGGAAAGGTACTATCTCGACGCGCAAAACAATCCTCGACTCGTTCGAGTATAAATGGGAGCGTGTCTCCGATGCCTCTGGCTTGTTACGCGTCTCGTTCTCCGTCCAGGCGAGACAAAAGGAAAAACGGAATACGAAAACGCCCACTATTGTTCCCCCTTATCTCGGCGGCTATTCTTTCGTTGCTTCCGATGCAGAATTAGTCGAAAGAAAAAGCACCGGGGAACGAGAGATGGAGCGACACGCTACCTGTTTCCCTCTTCTCTCGTAGTCTTGCGTCTCCTCGCGAGAAGTCTATTTGAAAACGTCGTGGGAATCAACGCTGGAAAATACGAGGAGACTTCCGCACATTTCGTACTTCGCATCAGAATTTCCTTCTCTCCAGTTGGAAGCAAAGTCGGTCAAGATTCGAGGCAGGCTTTGAGCCCATGGTAAACTGCGTTGCTTCGACTGGATTGATCGATGGATCCGCGATCCATCGCCCCTCTCCTTATATTTTCGCAGTCCTGATTGATTCGTCGACCCTTTGGATGTTCAATTTACGGTTCAGAAGGCAGAAACTGTGAAAACTTCTCGCACCAATGGCGACAAAGGGCCACTGTTTATCAAGAGTTTTCAGGGTTTTCCAGGCCGGTCGCTCTGTCACCACACCCCTTTGACGGCTGGATAGGTTTGGGAGCGAAACCGACCGCGTAATTGTCGATACGCGGCGCTTTCGACCAATTGAAAAAAACACAACCGAACAACCGCGCTTTTTCCCTTTGTGTCAACGTGCGCCCATTGACCGTCGATGCCGATCACAACGCGTATTTATACGAAAGTTCACGTCTGAAAGAGAAGAGAAGAAGCGAGCCTCGACTGGGACGCTCCGAGTTTCGTCGGAAAATGTGTTTTGCTTGAGCGATCATCGATGCGAAGTGGACTTTGAAAACAGGTGTGGCTTCGCTAGGGTTCTCCCTCCGATTCTGTGTATTTTTATCGGGTTTATGCGGACAAGGGTTGAAAGGGAAGAAAGAGTGCAAGAAAGAACGCGTCCTTCGATGCCCCGAGATCAAACACGACAAACGAAGGAATCCCTGAAGTAGATTTTACACTTGGAAGATTATCTACAAAAGCTTCCACACTTTCCTGACTCAGCCTCCTCCTCCTCCTTCTTCCGACGAATCATTAACGAGAAAGGAGAATGCGCACGCGAGAAAACTCGGAAAATTCCGAATTCAAACTTCCTAGCGAAGAAACTAACAAGCTTGCCAGGGTTGACCAATCCACGCGGAACGAACGAGCCAAGAAACGCAGGGTGTCCGACACGTTGCCAGAGGGAAGAGGCAGCAGCGACGGACGGAAATACGAGGGGCTATCGAAATGTCACTAAAATGGGGGAAAAAAGTTGGATCGCCCGAGGTGGAAACTAGTAGGGAATTTACATTAACGAAATAGACAGGGCTATCGATTCCCGATCGTCGCGCGAGCAGAGGGAAAGGGGAAAGAAAACGAAAAAGAAAAGGAAGCGAAGCCGGCATGGGCGTGGAGAGGGAAAAGAGGACAGGATAAATCGAGGCAGCGCAAGCACAACGGCAATCCAGTTAATTGAAATCGTGGTACATCCTACGGAATTCATTCCTTTTCCCTGAAATATGGCGGAAGCTGTTGAAACATCGACGCGGATTGGTCTACTGCGATGTCCCTGTTAATTGAAATTATTAATTACCGAGATTGATACGCTCGTTTCATTGTCGTTTTCCTTCGTGCCGTCTCGTTATCCCTCGGACGTCGTTGAAGAAGCGACTACCGAAGAGGAATACTCGCGCTGTTTTATCAGAGATCAGTCTATCGGCGGTGATGCGCACCAGCGAATTAAATCTGTCAGAGCCTAGCAGCAAGCTGCTCCATTGTTTTCGGCAGACGCGTGGTCGCGCAAGCGGAAGGAACGGTTATCGCGGACAACCCGGGAACCATCTATCGAAACTCAGAGGGGTTGGGCGGCGAGTAATTGAAACAGCACGAACGGCGCGCACGAATGGAATTTTAATATCGCCGCTGAGAAAACACCGTAAATTCTGCGGCCACTGTGCCACCCTCAGATTTCACGCTGCCCTAACAGCCGTGCAAGGGGTCGCCATGCGCCCGGAATCCCTCCCCGGAGAAATCAATCGTTTAGGGTAATTGAATTCTGCGAGAAAACGCCAACACGTCTGATCCCCGTCGACCATCCTATTCTCCACTTCGATTACAATACGCTCGGGGAAACTATTCAACTATTCAACGTTCAATCGCGCCTGCTTCTTTCGCAATTCGCACAGTTCGCGAAGGCAATCTGTTAGATATCAAACTAAATGCAAGATTTCTACCATCTCCTGCTCCTCCTCCTCCTCCTCGTCTCCTACACACGCGTCTGCTTCTTCGCCGTGGCTCGAGATAATGCACTCCACATTAACCCACCGCGGGCACTAAAATATTGAAGCTTCGATTAAAAACCTACTCGGAGGATACACGATAAAAAAGGCCGATGAACGTTATTACAAAGGCTAAACGGTACGAAACAGCGAGTTAATGCATCTACTCGCTTTTAACGTACACGGTTTTTATACGCTCGCGATCGAGGCTGATCTCGTTGAAAAAAGGGCTCACTTTGCCCGTCGCGTTCCTAAAACTACGGAAACTGCATTCTCGCCGATGCACCTCTCCAAGTTTAGTACCAGGATAAACAAAGTTATTCTCGAACCTTTTTACGGAACGCTTCAAAGTACGGGACACAGCTTAAAGCCACCGAGTTCAAATGAAATTTATGGGGCATTTCGCAGAAGTCGATGCTCGGGGATATCTTTGCGCGAACGAGCAACAGCGATTCTCCCGCGGCGGTTCGTCGAATTAATTAAGAAAAATCCTCCTCCGGTTTATGCAAAGAGCGTTCATGTAAAATTACAATTTCACACTCGACTCGCTTTATGAAATTTCAAATCAGGCGTGCCACGAACTACCGGAGCACCCTACCTTTTCTTTATTAAAACTTCAAGGGGCTACCGTTTTGCCTTCGTCTACTTTGCCGTTTAATTAGATTTCAAATGCGATCGGTCGCTACAGCTTTTATCGAGGAATAATATTGTGCTCCCCTTCGGCGCTGCACCGCTTCAGCAGAATAATTGCGATGTTCGCCTGCTTGGTATCGTCACGCTTCGACGAATGTCTGTGCTTCTAGACACGGAATAGCCGACAGATCCCATGGCGGATCGTTCGCGCAGCGTGCTCTTCAGCACGTGAGCTTGCGGAATCGAACCTCATTAAGGACCGACGATACAGACTCCGTGGTCTCTTGCTACAGATACCGATAGGCCTGGCCGAGATCCGGACGAGTTGGGTATTTCGTCTTCTCGAGTATCGCACGGGAATCGTGTGTCAATAGCCCTATTCGAAACAGTGCGAACGGAAGAGAAAAGGGGCGAGCACAGAGACGCGAGGGTCCTAAGGTTTCTCGACGGAAAAGTTAATTTCAGTTAAGATTATGCTCTAGCTGGCATGCTGCGGTTGGCTTGCTTATGCGCGAGCTAGTAACCAGCAAAATAGCGGCATAAGCAGCTTTTCGTATAATAAGCCATGAATTACGACCTCGTGTATTCGAGCTGGCTCCATGGAGGAGAGAGAGACACACATGCACGCAACTAACGCTAATTATCGGTCGCCTAATTGATATATTCCATGCGATAAACTAGGCGGCCGAGCCACTTTGAAAGCGAATTTCGACAACGTATTCGCGCAGCCAGCCGAGAGAACATCGATTACGTGCAATCGGGCTTCTCCTCTATCGCGCCTTCAGATTATATTCAGCTAGCTGGTGATTTTTCCATTTGCCTGTTAATCGCCGAGTCATTGACATTAATCAAGCGGTGGCCCGTGACACGGCTGTGGACAGCTATCGCGGACATTGAAACTGTCTACGAAGGAATGTCGCGGATGTCAAGTTCAAGTTGATCGTGCACGGTCAAGGTTTCCCGCCGAGACTTTTCGCGTTACATATGCACATATGTATGCATGCCGTTGGCAAGTTAAGGGGAAATCTAAGGTTAAATGGTAGCTGCTGGATATCGTTAGCCGACGTAGCAGTCAGATAAGAGACCCGCACGTGTTTCCTCGCAATTTTTATCCCCGTGAAATCCGCAGGAAGCTTAGGAACCTAAGTAATCGCGTTAGTTATACGGGGCTTAAGCCGAGTAGCGCCTCGGGCAACAATTTTTTTTTCCTCCCTTGTTTCCCCGAGCGGACGAAATGATTTTTCCTTGGCAAGGTAATCCGTAAAAAGAAATTGCCCGAGGAACCTTTCGGCCTTTCGAGAAACGCTACCTTCGCTCCGCTCGATACCGTGCTCGCCGAAAAACTATTTACCCGCGAACGTATTGCTAAGCTCATTATCACCGATACCAATAGAGACATGGTGTTTCGCGCAATGGCAAAAATTTATTAACAGCTGAAAATTTGTCAGCAGCGCGCAGCCGAGTTTCAGCCAAGTAGCGATTACGTACAATGGTTTATGTGGGATTACAGGCAAAGAGGATTTGTTGAAAATTTACGCGTACGATGACAGCCGCACAAAGCGTCCAATACAAAATATATGGTGAGTAAATTCAAATACCTGTGCAGCTGCTATTATATCCAGCTATGCGTCGTTGTTTATGCCCGTGGAATGTCGCGGAATTGACGTTGAAAGGCAATTTTCAATTATTCCGCCAACAATGCGAGCTGCGAGCATTCTTTCTCATGGAATACGGGCTATTTAATTCGATCAACGCCTAGGAAAAGGAAGCTTGAACGCGTCGCGATCCTTTATACTTTATAGCTTTATACCGAGGTCCGTGTCTGATCGAGAGCTCCAATTTTCGATTCTCCGTTGAACGAGCTATTGGAGAAAGTTCTAAGTCCCCTATCTGGTCCCGCGTCGTCCGAACCCCGCGATTTATCCGAAATTTGCTGATCGCCCTGGTTGGACGGATGGAGCTCGAAGCAGATGAGTTTATTTCGCAAAAAAGGCTTGGGAAGCTCGCTGTTTACTCGACTCGAATCACAGGCCAACAATGTCGATCGATTTCCACGGGGCGTTGGTTTTATTGACCGATGCTCGTCACGGCTTTTCAACGCGATTATAGAGAATAGCCCCTCGAGCTCCCCTCGTTTCTCAAACACCGAATCCGATTCGACCTTTTGCCCGATCGATGTCAGTGTCGATGCTCCCAACTACCCTGCCACTTTTTCCTTCTTCCCGCTCCGCCGCCAATCCGAGATTTTAAACTACAGTTCCCGTTCTCGGCGAGGATCAGAGGATTCTTCTGCGGCGCAATTCTCCGACGCGCAATCTTTCCGCGCGTTTGTCCTCGCAAGAGCGAACGGGACTAACAGCGAAGAGAGCTTGGGGAAGGATAGCTACGCAGCGGCGGCGACGGAGAGAAGAGAATCCTCTTGACCCAAATATATTCCGCGAGATGAAAATCAGATCTCGCAGCTCCGCGCGATCGCTAGGATATGCCGAGGTTAGACATCCAGGAAACCCGTCTACCGAGAGACGAATAATTTTATATTCATGACGCTGGCAAATGTACTTTCCCAAGATTTACCCCCGGCGCGTCGCGTCCAAATCCCAGCGTCGATGCTCTTCTTCCCGTTAACACCACATTTGCCTTTCAATTTCAATCACACGATCGTACGAGTTACTAATTTAGGGCTGTGATTATGTTCAGCGCCCAATTCCCTTACTTTCTACTGGGTCAGAGTACCAGCCGATAATTAACGTCTAGAATTTCAGCGCTGGCAATCCGAGCCTCGGCGATACCGCGAACAACTGACAATTTCTGCCCAAGTAACTTGTGTTTCTAGCCACGGGCCCCTTCCTCCCGCGCTCCTCGTAAAACACAATAATAAAGTAATCTCGAGACGAAGATTGTCCTGTCGCCTTGGCGCGAGGGAAACGAGTCGAGGAAAGGACGTTTCAGGTGGAAAGAAGGCTCGTGGGAGAGTGGCACGGTTGTCCGTCGCTGAGGAACAGGCTTCCGGTAAACCTAGACAGAGGTCTCGGAAGAAAAATGAATTATTCGGGCGCCGTTTGTGAAAACGGGCATCCACTTGATGGATCCGTGGGAAAAAAAGGAGCGAGAGGGAAGTGGCGATGGAGGAACGTCGACGACGGAAGACTCGAATAGGGTGGGTCGAAGCAGTCGTAGTCGATGCCGCGAAGAATAAAAGGGAAGATACGGAAAGAGGCAAACGGCAAGCGGTGCAAGAGAAAAGGAACGATCTGATCGATATCCGATGAAATTGGCTGTCGCCGTCGTGGCGTAGCGAAGGGCACGTGCCATTTTTCTGAAACGATCGGCCCGGAGAACGAAACGGCCGCGTCGGAGAAAAGGAAAACAAAGAGAGAAGAGGGAAAAGAGAAGGGTTGAAAAAAGAGAGCCAGCCGGAAGGGAGAAGCAAGGCGCAAATGGAAAATTGTGATCGAACGGATCGGCGCTAGCTACGCTACGCGCCATTCCAACCTACCGGAGTGCTTGGCCCCTCGCTTCCACGCTCGCTCGTTCCCTTTAATGAAAGCAACCGGACGAAAATTTCGATTGCGTTCCACTTCAATAATCGCAATTATTGCTTCTGCCGTTAATTAACTGCCGCCGTTTTAATTGTATTTCTAATTAACCCACGGCGCGCGACCCCAAAACACTTGCGATCGTCGCAATGCCTTGCGTCCACGTTTCGTGGAAACCATTTTGCTCCGACCAGATCGGTTCCACGTTCGTGTAACGTCCCTTTGAACGCTTTAGTTCCTCCGGAATTGCTAACCGCTTCGTCCCCCGCCTCGATAGCGGGGATGCCAAAGGGTGGGCCGAATCGTGACCACAGTTATCGGTACGACATTAACGCGGTAACGATAGATAGAACCTGAGTGGAGAATTGAATGGATGCGATAAACGATCCTACATACCTACATCGAATGCGAATAGCAATCGTTATGACGCGACACGCCCGATGCGTGCATACGTTTATCTGCTCGCGGCAATAATCGCGATCGAACAGCCCTCCGCTCAGCTACGCCCCAAGGATTTACAGCCTGAAATTCAAAATCCGGGCGTGTAACTCGGGCCCCCACTAACAAACTAAATTGGGTCGGGGAATTTATTAACGCGAGAAACAGACGACGACGCGTCTTTGAGACGCTGAACACTTTCCCCGCGAAATAAGTACCCACGGGTTGGGAATTATAGGGAGCCGAGAAATTTCTGGGGAGAAAACCCTTAAGATTCCCTCGGTTCCGCACCAATGCGACGCAGACGCCCGCGCACTTTTGCAAAACGGAGAGGAAAGCCAAAGCGGTAAAAAGGGGAGCAATTTCAACCTACTTCCATTTGCTTTGTCGAAGCGCGGCGTGCATACACTCGTCGCTACGCTTCTCGTACTTTACCACGGAGCCAGGCATTTTCCAGGCGCGACACCCACACCGTTCTCGCCCCACTTTCCTGCGTCTCGTCGATTCAATTAGCGATAAGTTAGTGGAGAGATCTCGCGACAAAGATCCTGCTAAATTATGCAACCAACGAACCAGGCGCCCGCGTCGTAAGAACCGGCCAAGGAAACGTGGCGAACTTGGCGTAATTTATCGGCGCGGAGAGAGAACTGTCAGCTGGAGAGGGAGCCGTTGAAATCAGCGAGCGCCGGGGCATCGGCGCATCGCTGCTGGGAAATTGTAAAAAGCAAACAAACTCGCACCCATGCACAACGAGTAAACCGCGAAAAAGTTAGCAGCCTTTTTCCACGGGAGCTTAGCTTTTACTCCGACGGATCGTTGCAAACATTTTTAGCGTGTTTCCTGATATTTTATTCCCTCGAAGAAGGCCGACGCACCGACGAGTGCGTGGAATATTCAAGCAACTTCCATTCCCTTTGTCGCGCACTTTTCCCAGCGCGGCTCGCTTTTCGCGAGTGGGCCATTTTCCACCTATCGTCCCCGCGATTGCTCTCTGGTACACGCAGGGAGCCAGAAACTCTCCTTTATCTCGTGCTTGCGCGAATACGCGCGACTCCCAGAGACCGCTGATTTCGTGGCTGTTTCCCCGAGACCGAGGGGATAACTTTTCGCGTGAAACTCCAGCGACATAACGACGGCATACCTCTCTATTTTTCGCGAATAGGCAGACGGGAAAAGAGGCAGCGGGGGAAAAAGTCTAGAGCCTCGTCGCAAAATAAAAGGAAGCCGAGTGTTACTGCGCTTCGTATGCACCGTTGTATGTAACACAAGACGCCCAAATTGCCAGCCCTCGGCAAAAAACAATTATAACTTGGAATGTAAACGCGAGCCCCGGATAATTAAGCCGGCAAACAGAAATTCGCGCAATATGTGCCAGCTTTTTGTCTGCAACGAAAAAGGACGACGAAGAAGGTACGGGATATGAGAGAATGCAAGAGGCGCTCTCTTAAATAACGTACACGGAAAACGAATCGGTCGTTTAGTATCCACGGGCGGAACAAATCTATGCTCGAGCGATAAAGCAGCCGTAGAACGGACAGCTCGTTTGTTTCCCCGGAGAGAGGAATTCAATAGATGCCTCGCGGGGTTGCTCGTTTAATTCGACCAACGGTAATCACATTTTCGTGGGCGGCTGCTGACGAACCTGTGCACGGTTTCAGAAACAGCGAACGCGGTCACGTATCTTTCGCTGCAACCGACTAATTTAACGACACCGACGCCTTTCCCCCATTCGATCGCATTGCACTCCTGTGTCGTAAGTTGTCATCTGTCGAAAAGCTGGTCACTGCCTCCGAACAAACTTCGACAGCCCTTCGCCCCGTTGCTCCGCAATTATATTCCAGATAACAACCACTTCGGAATGTGTCCAATCTAGTTCGGAAAGTTTGTTTGCCGGACGTCACGAGGAACTCGCGTAACATCTCGCAACGTTCGGGAGAGGATTTCGTAGGATGTTTGGAAGAATTGGAGGGTTCTTCGAAAGCACCTATAGAGCCTGGAAACAGTTAAGTGGCCCGGAGTTAAAGAGTGGTCGCTCCGAGCGTTCGACTTCGACCTGCCGAATTTAAGCGGTTCTCGACGTTAAGTGCAAACAGTTACGCGTCCCCAACGAGTGGTTTCTTCGATGGACCATCGTCAACTAAATCCTCAAGCTTCAGCTCGGCAAAGTTTCTTTCCCTCTGGGCTGTTGGTTTTGCTCTGCTTCTTTTTAACGCGGCCGCTGCCGGTGAATTAACGTCGACCGCGGCCCGGCCCAGCGCGGCGCGAGCAGGTGCCCTTCTTTTGCTTTTAACCCCTGCCGGCTCTTGGATATCCGGGAAAACACGTCGGGCTTCAGCGCCGGAAACGGAAACAAGAAAAAGCCACGCCGGGAATCCACCTCTTGATCCGGAAAATCCTTTGTCCCGTCCCCGATCTCCGTTATCCCCTTTCTCCTCGTTTCTTCTGTCCCGCCTCCTCCCATTTCACCCCCATCCCTTTTTGCGCCCCAGGCGAAATCTCCAAGAATTTTCATCCGCCATTCAATGCCTTTCGCCGTTTCGTCTTAACACCGCGCCAATTCGTTTAACAAACCTGGCTGGAATGGAGACGAGTCACGGCGCGGCGTTCCGCTGCATTCCGGCTGCCTAAGGGTGCGCTGATTTTCCTAAAGGACGTGACTAAAACTGTCTTTGGAGCTGTGATCTGGCGAGTCGAGGGTCACGATCGCGTCGACGAGTTGAGCAACGACTGCAGAGGGCTACATTTTCATTCGCCGTAAAATTCACGGACAAAATTCTTGCTCGAGGAAGAAGGGATGGAATCAAAAGGGGCGTTCGACGCGTGTTGAGTGGATACATTTTTACGAGCTGGTAAAAGAAGAGTGACAAAGCGGCGGCCTAGTGGGGGGGTGCCGCGCAACTAATATCGCCTAGTGGCACGGCGACTGCTCGCCAAAGAAACGGTACGCACCCGCCTGGCAGCCACTTCTCGATTCGCTCCTTGCCAGAAGGAAACGCTTTTTAAATTCCCCGCCCGTCCACGAGATTTACACGATAGAACTTGAAATCGAATTTTCGCGTCCAGGCTGGCAACTCGTTCGCGCGCAACTCCGAGCATTAAGCTATCGCGTTACGCAAAACATCTGCGTGTCCCGTGGAAATTGCCACTCTCCACGGCACTATCGGGAACACATCGATTTCGCGAGCCGTTGCGACTCGAAAACGAAAAAAAGGGGGGCATTCTATTACGCGTGACAGATCAATTTGCGCCGCTACGAAATGCATCACAATTTTACGCTCGTCTTTTTCACGCAACGCAGGCGAACCTGACACGACCAATAAAACAATCCCGTTCCGGCCGAAAACAAGTGAAATCCAGTGAAACGAAAGAAAATAGGAGGACTGCAACGCGACTCCACCGAATGTGTTTATTAGTTCAACGACCGAGAAATTGTTTACGTTCCCGGCAGGCATCCTCGACGGTAGATAACGGTCCGCGGTGGAAAAAGGGAAAACACAAGTTGCAACGGCAACACAAAGTGCCAATTCGATAGGCAAAAAATCATGGGCTACCGTGGGCCTAAAGTTTACCATATAAGGTATAACAGGTTTGTGCGATCAGCAACCTGCTTCTTCCCTTTCGACGCACAGCTGCCGTTATTCAACCCTCTGTTTCATTCTTCTCGCAAGATCAGTGGCAGTGTCGCTAGACGTAGGGATTCGAATTGGATTAGAAATTTACATGGATTTGGTTAGGTGCCAGGTCGAATCGGCGAGCATTGGAATATCGACACTCGACGAGAGCCACTTCCCCTTTGGAAACCGCGTTTCACGTATTTCATCGCAAATCCGTGAAAATTGGATCGCCGTCGTTAGGGAGAGGGTGGCGAAAGGTTATTATCTTGTTACGTGCATTTGCGTGATCATCGGGCAGAGCTATCGTGCCGCATGCAGAGATACCCGGCGATGAACCGGTGTTATTCAGTGTTATTATAATTCCCCGTATAATGAGCGCTGTAGGACATCGTCACGTAGCAATTACCACCGCACATTCGCTTTCAAAATTTATAGAAACCAACTGCTCGCGCCATTGGAACGTGACTTCCGTTTTTTCTTCTGCAATATAATTAGTATCCAGCTGGACGGACGGCAAGCAGCGGTAATCCTATGATTTATCTCTTGTTCGTGCGCGTTCGCGGACTTCAGAACGAGTTTTGTAATCCTTCTTTAACGAACTAAGTCGCGCTTAATTCGTAATGCCGCGCGTTTTTCACCTCTTACACGCTGTCTGCCGCTGCTCGCGCAGTAAACTCCGACGAGCAGATCTCTTTGGTACGGCGTAGGTAACCGCGAGGTCTAGATCTTTGTCAGAGAATGGATTAATCAATCGATCGGGAACTGTTAGTGGGAGAAGACGCGTTAGTTGGTATTCACGGAAGAGAGACTTGGAGAATCAAAGAAATCGCCGAATAATGGAGGCAAAGAGGAAACGAAAGAAGGGAAGGATAAGATAGAAAGAAGGCTGACAAAATGGGTCACGTGCGACTAAGTTCAACGTAATTCCCTGTTGGAATGAGTTTCAATTAAAGCCTTTGTCCGCTACAGATCGGATCACCCGTCACTCGTTTCAGCGCAATTAGAGTAACGATGCCCAGCCATGCTTTTACAAACTTCTCGTACAAATGTCGCAAAAATTTCCGGCCGCCAGTGCGAGGCAGATTGAACTTACAAGCGATGAATCTTCCATTTATCTGCAAAGCTTCTTCTCGCAGGTTGTCCCCTTTCGTCGCCGACCTTCCTCTTTTCTTTTCCAAGTTTCTTGTTCTTGCAGCGGTGGAATCCGATCGCGAGGCTATCGAGCCTAGGGAAACGGCAACGCGGACGGAGAGAGACAGGGAGGACAAGAAATCTCGCGGGAGCAACGTTAAGAGAAGGTCGAAAGGAACGGGGGAAAGCTAGAAGTACATTCATCTTGCCTGTCGATTCGATGCTAAATGAATTCGCGAGTCAATCGATTAATCTTGCCGCAATGAATACCCAGCTTTCGCCGGAGGATCGCTTCGCCCGGGAATTTCGAGCGTCTCGCGCTCAAGTGTTTTTCCCGCTCGATACTGGCAGTCGTATTAAGTAATCTAATCGAGATAATGGAGCATCTGCGTAGCCCCCTGCGGATCGACGGAGGTCCGTTTCGAAGCAGACGCGCGCCACCGTTTCCGTTCCCATTAAATTCTTATCCGTTTAAAAATTGCTCGGGTCGCGCGCCACCATTTCTCTTCGTTTCGAATCGCGGCCGAACAAGTGCCACGGTTTCGCAGCCAACGAGAAAAAGAGGCAGGCGATGGCGATGGCTTGCCGTAAACTCCGAGACGCAAACAAAATTAGTCCCGCGAGCTCTTAAGAGCGGCGCGCTAATTAAACTCAATTTACGTAATCACAGTTGCCAAGAAGTTCCATCGTCGTTTGCAAACTTCCCTCTGTACGTAATTTCTAGTCTACCTAAGGCGGATCAGTCGATATCACCATTATCCGCCACCTGCAAAAATCACGCCGTCCGTTACGTCGTACGCAGGTATCCTAGAGGAGTGCCGTCGAATTAATCGATTTCCATGCACGCGACCGCCGCGGCTCGATAACAATCGGAGGATTTTTCTTCGAGACGAAAGTGTTAGGAGCGAGTTGTTAGTTACAGGTGGTCGATCAAGTAGCTCGGGAGAACACGAGCTAGCAGATAAAATAGCAGGTTACAAGTACTGCAAACGCACTCAACAGATCCCGGCCAAACCGGCTCTCTAATTTATTGCCACTGCCATTAACCAATAGTTATAATTCATAACGAGCGCGCAAGGTATCGCTTCGGCATTATCGTAATTACACATTCCGCAGCGTAATGCGATCATCGATCGTGCGGATGTTACCGTAAAATGATGAATTTGTTATAGGCACCCGGTACCCCTCTCTCGGCTTGAAAGCCGAACCGAGAGCATCTCCGAGAAGGAGGTCGGAAAAGCCTGTGTGCGAAACGGGGTACGTATCGATCACTCTATGCATATGCCCACACCCCAGACCCATTCGGTTTCATTCCCAGACGACGCGACCGGTCCAATAGGATACGCATAAGCACATTAGTCCCGTTTAACACGTTCCACTAGCTTTAGCCACGCTATTGGTCCAGCTTGCGGTACAAACGTCGAATAATTGGGTTGCAGAGTATGTTTGCGCCGGCATAGAGGATCGCAGCTGACTGCGAAGGGCCGTAAAGGGAGATAAATGACAAACGAGCCTCGCTGCCCGACGCGTCCATGCATCCATCCATCAAATCTCCCTATTACTTTCTACGACGTCCCACCGATACTGACACTAATTACGCACTAGCTACCCTGCTAACCGATCGTCCGAAATCACCGGCCGATATCCCGCGAGCTTTGCATTATTATAATAATGCGTTATTAATACGCAACGCCGATCAATGCCGCGCCGTGTTGGTCTGCCCGAAAATCCACTATAGCTGGGGAGCGAGGCGGAAGGAAGGCGAGGAGAATCAGCGTGTCTCGTTTGACGAGCAATAAGGGTGGCAAGGCGTGTTCGTTAGCCAATCTAGGCGATGTGTAACCGAGGTAGTTACGCTGCGATGTCGGTATAAAGGAGGAACCCGAGGACGTGCCACGACAAAGCCGTACAAGCTTGTCGACCGGCCTGTTACGGATGGAACACACAGTATCTTCCTGCTCGTGGAATATGTCGGAGATCTAGCCTCCCCTCCCTGTCCACCGCGATATCCACCGCGTATCCGACGGCACAGCCTGTTGGACGCTTCCCAAATTAACTAACCTCCAGTCAGAGATCGCAGAGCCGACCCACCGTGCAAATAATTACAGCTTCCGTGACCTACCCCTCGATTTCCATTCCGCCGCGAAATTGTTTCGCCCAGCGCCGACGCGCAATGTTTCTCCTGCGAGTAGAGGCATCGTTTCGATGGATGCGGGCTGAAGATTCGATAGGATGGCAGCGGCGTGCAATAAATAGAACGCCTCGGCTCCAACGCCCGCATGTCACATTCCCTGGCTGAAATGCTGAGGATCCGCGAAGTCTGATCCGCGCGGTTCCTTCGAGCATATTAATACCCGCGCAAATACCCAGGCTGCTGTGCAAACCCAGGCAGACTTTACTCGTGATTACGTTTCAATGTAAATAATCCAGCTGTCGACTCGTCGCCGTGCAACCACGCACGTTAATTAAGCGCCCGGTACATCGTTACTCGCAAAGAACTGACAACGAGAGGCGCAGCTCCGAGCAAACGGGTTGCGTAGGTGCCGCTTCATACTTTCTCCGGCCCTCCTCTTTCGCACGCTGACGTTTCGTCAGAGTGAACTTTGCTCCGAGGCGAAGTCGGTAGCCGTTCGTGGAATCGCTGGCAAGCAACGGTGTGCTTAGGCTCTGGCACGAAAAGCGCGCGTAACTTCGCGAACTTTGTACTGCAGCACGTTTCGCTCTCGCGTTCATGGCGCGCCCGTTCGATCTCCAGGCTACCGAGTTTCATGGGGAAGACAATTCCAATTGAAAGGAAGCGTCGACGCGGGGAAACTGAGTCCGATGAAAGCTGTGTCCGCGGGACGCGTTAAAGGCGCGAAATGAGAGCCGCGGCGACGGTAATTTTCCAATTAACTTCGAGTTGTTGGGAAATCCTGGCCGTGTTGATATTCCGCTGACCTAAAGTAACAAATCTGTACAGAAAAACAAAAATAAAATACGAGTTCGATACTTTTCGAGGAAAAGCGAAAAGAGAAACTAAAAGAAGCGCACGGACGAGGCTGGAAGTTGGTCGAGGTGATCTAAAACAACAGTCGGGCGAACGGGTCCCCTCTTTCTCCGATTCCGATCAAGACCACCTACCCTGTTTGCTCTCGGTGTTCGGCGCGGCGTTCCTCGCACCCCCTCGGATTCTTTAATCGGTTCCACTGATTCGTATCCCAGAGTTGTTCAGCCGTGCAGATGGTCCGTGCTCTACTCCCTCTATATCTCGCCCGCCTTCTCTTCCCCCCCGATGCCCCTTTCTTCCTATCCTCTCAAGCCTTTGCTTCGGCTTTACCCGAGACTGATCAACTTTTCTCTGCGACTGACAAGCGAACCGATAGCAACAGCTATCCTGCTTACGTGTTTTCTCTACGCTCGTCCAGCTAGCTTCCACTTGCGAAACACAAGCGAGCCTCGCGATAAACACGGGCAAAACTGAGGCAGCATGAAACTTTGACGATAGCGGCAGCCAGTTTTGCTAAGTCAGTGCAACAATTTCCTGCGATAAGAAAAACGAAGTCGCCTGGCTCTGTGCGCTTTAAGTAATTACGCAACGTTGAGTAACGACAGAATGTTGGGCACGCTCCGAAAGTAGAACAAGTTCGCCACCCTCGGCTTTCCTCTGGCCGCCGAGAAATTTTCCAAGGATCAGTTGCGACATAATTGTCGGCGCGCCAAGCTTGCCGAAAATTTCCCCGAAATCTCTACGGGCGATCGAGCTATTGCGTTTCCCTTTGTGCGCACCGTGCACGCACCGCCGAGATGCTCGGCTGGTTTCTCCCGGGCGTTGCACAGTCCAAGCACGAGTTATAAACACGTTACACGCTGGGCAAACTTGTGCCACTCTTAAACTTACTCCTTGAAATGTCGCAACTTGAATACCGAGTAGGTTCGCCAACCGTTTCCTCGCCGGCGACCTCTTATCAATACACCTTCGCACGCAACTATGAAAAGTGACTCGAGTGTATCGCGACACGTAGGTGTCGTTCGTTCCATTCGGATTGCCTCGGCAGACTCGAACTGATAGCACCATAATGGAATAGAGTTAGACCGCGCCACCTCGTGTACACGGCCGTAG
The DNA here is from genome assembly GCA_929113495.1 of Andrena minutula. Lineage (NCBI taxonomy): Eukaryota > Metazoa > Arthropoda > Insecta > Hymenoptera > Andrenidae > Andrena > Andrena minutula. The sequence continues at coordinate 666,938 of OV815996.1, read as the reverse complement.
AGTGTACGGTGGAATGGTAAGTCGCATAGATGAATGGCAAGTGAATGGCAGGTGACATACACGCTCCGTACAACCCCACACGAGCCTCGGGCGTGTTTATTTTCCCACGTTTTTTCCAACGGCCTTGCCCTGTCGCTGGAAACCTGTTTACCTTCACACCTGGATCAGTTGACCCACTTCCCTATTTCTCTTCCACCGGGCCTGCATGCATGGTCAGCGAAATAGAAGTAGGTCAGCTCGCGCAGGTGCTCAGGTAAACAAGTCCGGAGCGACGAGACAATCGGTGCGAAAAAAACGTGGGAAAATAGGCGCCCGAGGCTCGGTAGGGTCGTAAGGAGTGCGTCTCGCTCCTCGCGCCTCACACCTCTCGTCCGCTCCCCCAGTTCCATTCATGCTATCGAAGGATGCACGAAAGCCTAAAGCGGAACATCGAACATCGCGTCCATCTATTCTGCTGAGCGTGCTCGTTCCAACGCTCGGTGTATGATTACGATTGAGTCACGTCTGTTTCAGTTGCGCGGTCTATCATTGCTGAATTCCGCTTGGTGCGCGACTTTTGTCCTCTGCCTTTTTGGCTCCGCCGATCGACATGTGCGTGGCTAACCTCCCACCGCAGCGGATAAACTTTTTGCAGTTAGTATTGGAGCAGTTGCTGGGCTTGAAATAAAAATAGTAAAGCGGTGTAAAGGGAGAAATTCAATTAATTGTTAACGTAAGAATCATCTTGACGTCTGGCTGGCATCAATGACATCGTTTAATTCGCAGCTGGCGAATTAAGCATTGCAGAGCTGAGAAGGATGGTAGGAGCAGTTAAGTACACAGGCGAAGTTGTTTCTAACGTCAGACATAATAGGACGCTCGCGTTGCGCACGAACACGAGATGAGCACGTGGGCTCGTGTTTCGTGGCACGCTCTGGCCGCGTGCCTAACGTGTGCGCACACATCTACCGATACTTTATAGTTACATCTCGCGGAAGCGTTGACCCTGAATCGATGCAGCACGTGGAAATGAAAACCGCACCTCGGCTGACTCACCATCTACTATTAGATCAACCAAGCGAAAACAGCTTTTTCCAACAGAGATTATCATTCGTTTCGAATAATCAAGCCCCGAATGTTTTCTGCGGGGCTAGGTGTTTCCATCGAACCTATACCTCGAGTATTTTTGCCGCGATATATACAGTGCCACCGATGAGTTTCACGGTGCAAAGTCTAAAGTTCAATCGAAGGCGCGCACCTACACATGTAGGTATGCTCGCAGTGCCGTTCGCGCGAAACACATCGCTTACATAAATATATAATCCTCGAAACCGCGTGGATGCAAGGACCGACTCGATAACGACGGGGCGAGCCTTCAGCAAATAACGTTTCTGCGGCAGATGACAGAAACGCAAATCGCGGAACGTGACATTCGAGACCCGTGCAGCCGACACGCTGCTAACATTTCACGCGTCAACCCAATTATTTCACGTATTTCCTTGTTTATCTCCCGGAGAATATATATTTCGCGTTACACGCGGGACACTCGCGGGCTTTATTTATCAGCGGGATCGCCGAGGTAGGAAATTTCCGCACGCGCGAGGTTCCATTTCCACCGGATCAAACGATATATACCAGATGCGACTGCGAGGGAAAAACTCGACAGCCGAAAGAGCCAGCCGTTTCAATGAGTTTTCCTTTCGGGCAGCCACGTCGCGTCCCCACAATTTCATGTCTTCGCGAAAACCCCTTCTCGATCTTGTTCCGCTTCCTGCTTAACGATCGAATAGCCCAGTCGTACCGTGCCTTCCAAAACCGTATTGAAACTGCAGCCGCACACAATAGTCGCGTCTCGTTGCACAAAGACGGTCTAACAGTGACGGCGCGGAGGTAGCAGCAGGTAGCCGCGCAATTAGCTTGACGAAATAAGTACGCTACGAATGAAATTGCCCGGCACCCGTGTCTTGCCTCGGTAAATTTTTCACGAGGCAAAACCAGCCAAGGGGGAGCCGAAGGAAGTGTACCGCCAAATGAAAAGATCATTTGAAAAGGGTCCAACCGGCGGTTGACCTAAGTAATTGCCTGCTCCTCTGACGGTCTTTATACTCCTTTCATTCGACAGTCGGCAGCAGCCAGTAGCAGCCGGCCGCTATCGACTTGAAGAAAAGTCAACGAGAATTTTTCTACCGCCTTTTTACTAGCGGAAAAATCGTAATACCGCCGACAGACGGATCTTTCAGTTTCTCCCTGCTCTCGTCTGTGTTCCAACGTTGCGGCGCGGTGGTCTCTCGAATCGCCCTGCCCTGCCTTCCCCACTGTTTTCCCGAGCACGTCGACGGTAAACAGGAAAGGATAAAGTAATGCTGCACCTACCCGGAATTACACATGTCCGAGATTTGTGGCGTTAAAGCGTGTTAGCTTTCTCTTTCGAGACTATCCCGTTCGGTGCAGTAATAACGGGGTTACCGATGCTTAACGAAAGAACGTACGTGTCGGCGTAGCTCGCCGAGGGATGGAGGCAGAGCTGCGTGATGCCTGACTCACCCGCTGCAACGTTTCTTCGGCTCTGTACAGAATACCCGCTGCATCGAGGCTACGTGCCCGAGTTCACGTTCAAACGCCCATTTCTGTGGCTCTTACCTGAAACAAACAAAACGTTGCGAACGTTAGAAAAGTTACAGGCGAGAACGTAATTTCAACTTCGCCAGAGTCTCCACGGACTTCTGCTCCCTTTCGTAAAAGTGTCCATGGCGCTTTGTAACTGTTGCTCGTATGCATCGAATTGATAAACGAAGACTAGACGCAAGTGGTCTTGTCTGACGCGCACATTTCCGGCCGATCCGTGATGCAATTTCCTGACCTGGTTCAACGGCACCGCTCGCAAGTTTCGGTGCCGTTAACCGATGGTAAAATGCAATAGCAAGTTGTTCTCGGCACAGAAACGCTCCCCGTGCACGCGATTCTTGGCCAGCAACGAAACGCTGTTTGCATTTACCGGCGAAACGATTGGGAATAATTTGCAACGATCGCATCAGCCGACTGAAACACTCGGCTGCGTCTCGTTAGCGGAAAGTCGCTATCAAAGTTAACGGGGGCCCGGTAATTAAAGCGACTGGTTAAATATCGAACGCCGGCTCTCTTCATTTCTGGCTTTAATATCGTTCCAGTTTGTTACCGACTCGCTTGCCGAACGCTAGTCGCAGGGGCCGCTGCAGAAACGCGTAGCTGGGTATTCCCGTCGCAGCGGCGGAATCCGCGATATTTACTGTTGCAGAGGCTGCTGCTGGAAATAAATTCCATAAAAAAAGAGTTCTGTTTTCGCGTGGCTGGGAAATACGAGCATTGTAACCACGGGGACCGCGAGTTAGCGTTCGATTTGTTATCGGTCAATGAACACTGAGCCGTGTTTCGCCTCGACCGCGAAAATGTCGTTTCCGACGATTTCGACGAGCACCAACGTAATATCGCGGTCCCGTGTACGCTCTCTATAACCGAATCTCGCGTCAACCGTGATGCAATTCGTGGCGGGGCGTTGTAACTCCATCGCTGCAAAAATCTGGCGTTTGCGTCGCCACGTGACATCGCGAGCGTTTATTTTTGGGTAGCCATACCCCACTGTGGCTGTCTTGAAGGTGATGGCAGGCAATTGAGAAGATGCTGGGGGAATCAGTTCCGCAGAAATCATCGGGGAGCTGAAAATCTGTTAGCGACGTCGCTCGGTTATAACTATTTGGCTAATCTACGTCTATCGGCGTGTCTGCAATCGACAACTATTGTTGCGCTATATTAGCATGATTGCGCGAGAGTGGCTGCAGGTTCGAGCAAGCCATAATGGACCTCGACGTCGACGACGGCGTCGGCGTCGGCGGCTCTGCATTGATTTCCCATACACCGAACAGTCGAAATTGCCCGTTACGTTTTCCAGAAATGCTCTCGACAGTCGCGTCCGTTGGATACGCGATATTCTGACAGGTTATATTTATTGCGCGGCCCATAACCAACTGTCCAGATATTATTTGCGATCGGTCCGCGTCCAGTTCGGACGCTTTTCTTTCAAGAACAAATTTTCCAGCAATATTCCCCGTACCTAAAGGGGAAGACCTCGGTGATTTGTCACTCGCGTGCTTATACACCTTCCATCATTTCGCCCATTGTGAATCGAAGAGGAATGGCGGACCTCGAGGACCGCTCAGGGGAGAAATAAATTTCAGTGACCGGGCGAGGCTACGCGGCCGAGAATCAACGAGCTTTTTCAAAGCAGACCCCCTTCGCGTCTCCGACTAGCGCAGGTCGAAAACTACCGGCGAACCGGATCTTTTAATTCAGGTATGATTTAGGAGAGTACGTGTCACGCGACACGGTTTAATGTCACGGCGCACGAGCACCCCTGAACCTTCCCACGGGAAATTTCGAAAACGATACGTGTCCTCGCGGGTCGGATCAAGATTAATCAACGTCGTTCCTATAGGACATTTTATGAGAAATTCCCGTGCGCCTCCGCGCAAAAATGACCGACCCATATATTTGTTCGCGCGGAAACGTCTAGATAATCGCGTTCAAAGCGGCTCACGGAAATTTACGACGGGGGAAACGAGCGGGCCGCGGCACCATACGTTAGATAAATCGAGACTTCTAATTACGCGAGAGGCGAGACGATACGATATGGATCGTTAAAGGAGATACCCCTTTAAATGTTTGGCGAGCACGAAATCCAGTGGGAATGAAAGCTGCGGTTCAATGGAGAGAAAAGAAGGGGAGCGATCTGGAAAACACGTGGAAAATCATTGGAACGAGTTGGAGCGGGAATATAAGAGAAGGTTATTTTCGAAAGGCGATCTTCGAGCAGTGATTTAAAAAGCAAGCCGTACCCGCTTCGAGATACGAATAAACAACCACATAAATATTCACGATCGACCGAACGGGTAGGTTGGTTTTCTACAACCGGTGAACACCACGCTCGGTGTGTTTACGCGGCGCTATCGCGAGCAACGAGGGCCCCGTTAATTTCATTTATCGACGATAAGTTAAAACCAGTAACGATAAAACGCCTACGGGTTGCGCGTTCAGGCTTCGCTGCTCCGAGCTGGCGCGACGCCAAAACACCTCTCGCTCTTCTTACGATACCTCGGCGACGAGTGAAACCGGAGACGACCTTCTGTTTGCGCGAGAAACATAGAGTATCAATAATTTCTGCTCTTGGCCCAGCTAAAGAGGCTCAGTTTATCGCGTTTCCAGACGTGGTTTCGTCATCCATTTCAGTCCTCACTGCCTCGGAAGCTTTTAATCGTCGCGCTTCTCCTCGTCGACCGAATTGACTTGGAGTAAATTGAAAAAATTCGATTGGAGGCGGGGCAGGAAACAAGAAGCGGTGCGAGATGTGACGATTAGTGGATGCGACGGGAATGAGAGCTCGGGATATAAATCCTTCGCTCGAAATACAGTTGCAAAGTCCAATTTGTGTCGCGGGTATGTTTTCCAGGTCTCGGAATTCGGTCACCGCCCTGCTAAGAGGTGGCGGTGAAATTGCTTCGTGACGTAACGTTTCGATTGCCAGGTCGCCGAGAGATTTGATTAAAAAAAAAGCAAGGGAAAGGAAACGCGACATCGTTTCGGGAAAAAATCGCTGCAATCTTTCCGTGACACTCGCGTATTTCCCTCTGCATTCGCCGTAGCAAGGCAACACTGCGTTATCTGTGGGTATTCTAGCTTTTATTCCCTTATCGCGAAAGAAACGAGCTTTCAGGGAACTCTCTTTACCATCTTGTGGTCCTACCGAGAGCAGTCAGGTGGATCGGATTATCTTGCATAACATCGCGAATGTCCGTTTCACCAAGAAAAAAGAAGGCTGACAGCGCGACGCGGCGTGGAATTTCCTCGCCGCGAAACCGCATAAACAGGAAACAAGTCCGACTTGCGCATCGCTTCAGCTATGTTCAACTATTATATTCCTTTCTCGGCAAAACTCTGTCAGAAAATGTATGCCAACAGCGAGAAAATAACGAAAGGAATCTCTTTTCCCACTTGCGATTCGCCTTGCAGCCTTGCGGCGCGACGGGTGCTCGTAAAAGTTACCAACCACCCATCCATTAATTATCTCCAAAGCAACGGAAACTTTTCTAATTCCAGGAAAAACTGGATCGTTGTATCACCAGCTTCTCAACCAAGTAACAGCGCGTCACTTTCTGCTTCAAAGTGATTCACCTCTCCCTCCCGCGGCTACCAGAATTTCTTAAAAAACGACCGAGAGAAACTTCTCTTTGAAAAATGTAATCCAAACAGGGTCCAATCACGCTACCGGTAATTAAAGTGCAAACAGCGAAGACTTTGCAAAGTCTACTTACAGCTTCACGACCGAATAGATGAGCGTGATTAAGGAGCTATACCTACAAGGGACGTTCGGCAACCCGGAAATTCAGAAAATTATGAAAGTTGGCGTGCAAGTAGAGTAGTTCATCCGCAACGCAACCCTATTTTTTGTTGGTGCCATAATGCAATTTTTGGAGGTGAAATTCACCCCTTGAAGAAAATGCAGAATTTTCTATTCCGTGAAATATCTCGAGAACAGTGAGAGATATCGAAAAGAAGTTTAAACAGAAGGTGCATCGTCTTCTTTTATCTACAAAACCGCATAAAAATAATTTTCGAAAAATCCATATTTAAATTAGTATTTATATAAAGTTGAAACAGCTTTCAATTATATTATTTGAACAAGCAAGTACGCACCTAAAATTGCATCCAAGGTAAAACTCATTAAAACTAATCAATAGCGTGCCACGAATTATTATGATAACAGCACATTCGTTACTTGAAGTGTTATCTTAATTGGCCACTTTGGCACCCACACAATAAATAAATAATGCGTGAAAATTTACAATGACTTTGCAAAATATAGGTATATGATAATGATAACATATACAATGATAAAATATGCAATGATAACATGTACAATGTTATCATTGTATACATTGTAAAGTCATTTTTGCACTCATTGTAAATTTTCAAGCATTATTTATTTATCGCGTGATTCCCAAAATGACCTATTAAAATGGCACTTCAAGTAAGGCATCTACGAATGTGCTGTTATTATAAACCAATTTAAATATGGATTTAAGAAACCATTTTATCTAGGGGTTATACGTAGTCAGGCAGCCGAGAAGAGGCGAATGTTTGTGAATTTTTTTTGAAAATGCGGACGCATATATTTTTACAGAACTTTTTGCACTTAAAAGAGCAACATTTAAAGAACATTTGGTAATTTTTTGTAGAAAAATATTTAATGTTTATAATAAAAATACAATGACTCAATTGCTCTTTTAAGTGCAAAAAGTTCTGTAAAAATATGTGCTTCCGCTTTTAAAAAAAAATTCACAAACATTCGCTTCTCTTCGTCTCAACAAACGTCTCTCGTCTCCGCCGTGCAAAGTATGGCTAATCGTTTCTCCCTTTACGTGACTCGATTCAGCTTGAATCCGAATTTAACACCGGCAGAGTAATCCCACGTTTGATTAAAACGAAGATGCCCCCAGTCACCTTTCACCGAGTTCCGCGTCGGTGGAAATAATCAACGGGAAACTGCATCGCGACTAAATCGTGGATATCGTTACTGGTGGAAACGTGAACGTGAACGCGATGATACTCCTCCATCCGTGTGGCACGCGCAAACCGTTTCGCCTCCTCGGGGAGCACGCATTACGCTTAGCTATTACACGCGCGTCGTCCCGAAATTTGCCTACACCAGCGCACCAGCTTCCGGGATGCGTTTCGGCCTCCATTCTGGTCACCATACTATCGTGCCCCGTGCGGTTTGCCCTCGTTTCCCCAGTTTTCCCCATAGTTGATGCACGCCATTCCAGAATGTTGTCAAACATACGGACGCGTAACACGATAACGTGTGTTCCGTGGTTGCGTACACCAATCCTTTATGTCCCAGTTAGCTACAGAGCACTTAACTGCCGCTTCCCTCGACACTCCTGGCATTACGTTCGATCGAAAGCTATCCGCGAGTGACTGAGAGTGTCTCCCGCTGCTGCTACGAGGGCTTTCATCTCGACGACACAGTTTATTCTTCGTCAACAACTTCTGCCGCGCCTAATATTAAGGGAGCAAGAGGCTGGGCACAAGGAGGAACGGAAATTCTCTGTAGCAACTCTTTTGTACACTGGGCTAACGATCGTTACCTTCGCGTGACACGGAAACCCGTTTTTCAGGTTCCTCCTTCTCCCTAGACTCTAGATGCTACGCCTAGAAATTCTCCTAAATCGTGAAGAGAATTTTGGAAGGAGTCCATCGAAGGCTCCCGCTGGCTTCCTTTCTCGTTCGGCGACTGTAATAATTCTGCGGGTACTTTCCGTTTGCAGGAGAAATCCTTCGTCACACGCGCGCCACGCTTGCTAAGCTTTCGCAAGCTCGTCGTCGCGAGCGCGAGATAAATCTGGTAATACGCCACAAAAATGCAGTCATCTCTGATAAGGAACTCTCGGTTCTTGGACAATCGACGCACGGTGGCGATTGCGATCGGTGCAGAAACGTGCCGCTGGTGGATGCATTTACTCGCGGAAGCACGGCTCATCTGTATGCGCGAGATCGCTAATCGTCCCAGGAAAACTATTGACCCGATTAAATCGCAAACACTTTATCAGGCGAACGGACAAACCTATTTCGCTAAAGCGACAGGCCAGAAATGCAGTTCGTGAGCGCGCAAATTGAATGCTTTCGGTGCAATCGAGTACCTGCTGCCACCACAGCGTTACATATACCCACCTGCAGACTTATCGAGCTCGCAAAGCACACGAAAGTAACGTTTAAAATCGAACGCACACATCGCATAGGCGAGACTAAAGTCTATATGCGTTAAAGAGAATAAAGGTGTCGTGCTATTTACGCTCGGAGGATATTTCTACAGTGTATGTATGTACATTATAGCGAATTCGTGGACGCTGTGCGTTAACCTCTGCCACTTTTGATTTATGTGCATCGACAAGTAGCAGAGTGTGTTGTGTCATTGTTGCCCTGCTTCCTGATATTTCCCCGGTGGCATCGCTGCACTTTGATTCACACGAACCTGGGCAAACATCTCGTGTACTTTCTTTCTAACGTAATACATATTTTTCCACGTAAACGTCCGTCAAGTTCCCATTCATAAAGAAAAACGGACGTGTGATACATGGCGGGCCGATCCGCGATCAACGTAGGTAGTATCGCTGCTATTTATTCGAGCCATTTCGCAGCTGCCGTCTACGACACGCGCCACCCGGAAATCGAGTTTTATTTTCATTGTTCGTACCTGTTTACCATAAATTCGATACGTGCGCGGGACCATAATGGGGGATTGGAAAAATGGCCAGCCGTTGCGCTGTAACGCTTGTAAATCCTCGCAATACCGCGCCTCTTCACCCGCCGCCAATCCCTCCTGCTCATCTGCAGCGATTCCAACCTCGCAATACCTTCGCGGAGCTCTTTGTTTTTCCATCGATCGGACAATTTCCTCGTTGCCATTAACGTCTGATTTCCTTTTATCCAACGTCGCTCTCGCGACCTTGGCGCACTCGGCGTAAGCCCGGGGGCTGCTTCCGCGCCGGGAAGGGCACCTCTCTCCTTCGAAACTCGCTCGCTGTTCTCTGACAGAAGCAATTTCTTATGATGCCTCGTGGCCTCGACGCATAACGTCGCAGTACATCGCTCCTGACGCTCTCCTCCGATGGGGGGTCGATCCATTTAAGCAGGAAGTTCTGCCATTTCAGCCAATTTAAATGAATCACGATCGTAAAGGGCCGCTCGATCGAGTATGACTCTTGTCAGTGACAAGTGTGTGTCCGTCCGGCACGTTCGCTGCGAATGTCCGCAAACTGTTTCGATACTCGTTGCTGAATCATAGATGTCTGTGATGTCGCTGGAAGAGAAGAGCTCCGTCCTCGATATTTCAACGTACCTATACCTACGCACTGTTTTTCAAACCCGAGCCACTTTATTTCCTTCGATGCAGTTTCCGCGACATTCAGGCCGTTTAAACTTTGAACCGGAAATGAAACGAGAGGAGCCCCGCTTTAATGAACTGACCGCGGCCAGTGACGGAATGACGCGCGCGTGGAATTTTAAAAATGGTGATGGCTCAGCGAATATCGACAGGGAACGATTTATGTACTTGTATGTCGGTCGGTCGCGTCACCAGGCACCGGCGTGTTGCTCGACATTTCAATGCCAGCGCAGCTTTATCGCGAAATTAAGACTTTAACGGCGTAATTTCGAAAGCAATTCCGCGAGACTCATAATCTTATCCGCCCTCTCGCGTCCCTCGGAATCTCGTTAGAATTTATCCACTCCCAAGCCGCAAGAAAGCAACTGCGATTAACGCTTTCGCGATTACAAACGGTATTAACGCGAGTTTCCTTCATGGAAGCGTAAAGTGACTTGGTTCAACCATTCGCCTAATGAATCCAGATGAACCGGCCCCGGCCCGGTGGAAAAATAGAGTTTGCTTTCCATTCCGTTTCCATTATGCAATCTCCGTGATGGAAACGGTCGCGATGCCGACGTCTGCCTGCCATCGAAACGGGCGTTTGCAGGATGCGTGGGGCTTTAGTCGAATAAATCCTTAATAGCTTTCTTGCTCCTCTTGCGTTCAACTTTTTGCGACAACTCGTGCAACGTGTCCAGTTAATTGAAGCGATACCAACTATGCTCGATATCGATAAAATTCGCTTGGAGTCGACCTGCCCTGGCCTCGAAACCTCCGACAAAGGATTCCTTCGACAAATGGTGCACTCTCGATCAACAATTTAAAACACAGTCGACGGCGTCCATGTATCGGGCGCGTTCAGACAGTCCGGCACCGTAATGGCTGCACTTTATGTCACCGTTTCTATTGTAGCTCGCGTCAAGACTAGGAACTAATCTCGGCTACCGATTCGCCGGCGCCTGGAATGCCGCCAGTGCGGAAAGTATAATGCAAGTTAAGCCCCTTTGTAAAACGCTACAATCCCGCACTGTCGAACGGCAATACGCTATTCTTCGGCTCGCAATAATCGTCGGCCACAAATTTCCCGGCAGATTCTTGGTCACTTTGTCCATTTGTCCAGCGGGCGAGCACCGTATTGGCAGCAAACACTCCCCTTCGATCCGTCATAAACGAGATCGAAGCAAGAGCACCCAGTTTAAACTCGGAATAGCCTCTGCAATGAAATTTCCAGGCTCCATTGTCACCAAGGAGGGTGTGATTAAATTTGCTCGCCCTCCGTCGCTGTAACCCACTCAAAGTACGTAATTACGTTCTCATCGGTGAAACCGACGGATAACTCCACAGTGCCCATATGGTTAACCGAAGCTAGATTTAGCCTCGCATTATGCCCGTGCAGACGTTAGTCGATCGCGCGCGCGTAATAACAGCGTCACGACACAACGCGACGCGACGATCGAAAGCTCGCTAAATCGCGTAGCGCTACGCGCTGCCACGTCCGGGGCAATGTTTGCGTTCTTCGTCGCATTGTCCGTTTCTAACCGAAAGCCAAACTATCGTCATTCGATCAATTCCACCGCCCAATGCGGACTAATGAAGCTTTCACGCGCCAACACGTGTTTGCCTTGCTCCGGAGCACGTATCAGCCAGCGAGGAAAACGCTCTCGTTTCGCTGGCTGCGAGAAAACACGCGAGGCATGTGCTGTCGAGCACGAGGAGAGCACCGATATCTATACGTACAGGTACATATCGTTCTGGGACGTTTCTCCGCCATTTCGATGTCGATTTCATCCAAGGAAATGGCATTTCGTGTGGCCCGTATTCTCTTTCCACTCTGGATATCCCAGTTTCGCGACACGTTCCACGGCGCGCGCGTGCTCTCCGCGAAACGTCCTCCTCGTCGCGTCGCGTCGACCTCGAAATTACGCCACGCGATTAAAACGCGATCCGTTGTTTCGCAAGAGGTAAACGTTTGAAAGCCGAGCGGGCGACATCTTAAATTAAAGCGGACGCTTTACCGCTGTCCTATCGAAATTTATCGCCGGCAAGTGTTTACCGCAAGCCTCGCAACTCCCACAGCCGGTGGCTTTCGCAACGAATTCCAGCGCGCAATCAGTGTCAGTGGAACGAGAAAACATTTATCGACAGACGCTTCCGCGAGACCTCGATCCGTGTCGTTTTTGGCTTGCAAAAGCTCCCGGGCGGGCAATTGCCCGCTGCATTCTGGACAACGCGCAACGTTAATGAGGCAGCCGCGCAATTAACAGCCAAGTCCCCGCCGCAATTAGCAACTAAGCATTTTCCTATGCAGCAGCCGACTGTTGCGGAGGAATTAAGTCTACCGGCCGTTTAAACAATTCCCTTTAATCGCCAGACGACAGCGGCAAACCTATTCCGAACGCTTCCATTTATTCCATGGCGAGTAACGAACGTGTTTAACGAGCTAATTCACCGATCAACCGGCTCTCGCCTCGGAAAAATGTTTCACTCGAATCCACGCCAACCGTCGGCCGAGATGCGCTGAAAGTCTCGAGTAGGTAGGTATATACCGCAGCAGTGGCACGAACGATAAACTTTTTAATTTGTGGCCGGGCAACAGCTCAATTAAAACGCCAAGGCGCGATGCAAATTCGCCAATGCTATTCACCGCGTTATCGCCGGTCAGTGATATCGCGGTAAGACTATCATCGAAACAGAGCAGGAGTGAGGCCCCTCGAATGAAACTTCCGACCGCGTACAATAACGTTTCTCCGACGATCGGGCTTGGATTACACGCGACGCGACGGGAAGTTACATTTCCATGGATTAGTCTATTGCCATTGAGGGCTTTATTCCTGCTCATACGCGATCTGTATCTCAATAACCAGATTATAGGGAGAACCAACACCGTCGGCTTGCGAGGCGCAACGCCTGCTAGATCTCTCGGTGCACATTTACGACTTGGAATTGTTGGAGCAGCGCGTTTCCTCCCGCCAGATAAACAGTTATCGTCGTAGCGGGGAAAGCTTCGTCATTGTCGAAACGGAATGAAGAAGAATCGCAGAGCCGATGCTGGCACACCTGGCTCGCGTTACGGAGTATCTTCAGCTTCCTGTATTTCCGAATCTGCGGGGAGAGACAGGGGCAGAGAGGGAGCACCGGCAAAGATAAAAGGGTGAAAAAGAAGCACGGTAGGAACCTATTACCGTATAACTCGATTTCCCCTTGAACGAAGAGAAACCGTCCCGCGTCTCCCTTCCTTCCTGGAAAGCAGAGCCATCTCTTCCTCTGGAAAATCGTCAAGAAAATGTACTTGACGTAAAAACCAACTGTCCGCGGTTCCTGGCGAGTAAATAGTCTTCGGACACTCAAGTCCAGCCCTGGTCCGGAGCACTTGCGCCGAATGAAAGCGTACAGTTCGTCGTGTTTGCTCGCAATTCTACCCGTTGGCTTCGATTTCTCGGAATCGTCGGTGTTCGCGATTATATGCAATTTTGCCGGCAATGTTAATCTTTCGAGATCAAGTCCGCGTGAATCATGCATTTGCAATAAAAAAACGCTGAGCTGCCCACGTAACAGCGCTGAGCGCTTACACTATGTAGCGTGCATTCTCCGTTTCGTATGGCGCAGGCTCGTAGAGCGTTACATCTCCGTGTCTGTTGGGGGGCCAGCGCATAATGGGCGTTCCGTGGATGATACAGCGTATGTTTCAGCGGCAGGCATCGGTGGAAGAGATAATAACGCCGCAGCGGCAATGCGGGCGATGGCGATGTTGCGAGGATCCCAGCGATGTGTAAGTTCGCTAACGCTTCTTGCAAATCTCATGGGGGTGTGTAACGTGGGCATACACGCGACCCTGCTCCTATTCAGGGATGCCTGCAGCTTTCGAGGGGGGCATGTGTGTCTCCCAATGGCGCGTGTTCGCGACATCGAGGTCGGATTAATATGTTCCAACTCGTAAACAGAAAATTCGGGATCAGGAAAGTTTCGGCTTGTTCCACAGAGACAGCTTTGGCCGCGAGCTTCGCCAAGCTCGGCCGCATAAGCGAGTTTAAAAGTTGTGTCATTTCCTCCGCCGTTTTTTGAACTTTGTTCCGCCGCGCCCGCCGCCTGGGCTGGGCTTGGCTCGATGCGATTCAACGAACGGACGATAATTCACTGCATATCGAGCTGGCGAACTTTCCGCGCAAGTCCGTTGACCGCGACCAAGGCGCGATAAATCCTTCCGGTACCTAATTAGTCAAATTTGCCCGTGGTTGTTCAGGACAAGCATCCTCCGCCGACGACTTTCTTCCCTGCTTTCGGGTAGGTTACAGCTGCCTGGCCAACGACGCGACATTTCGAAGGTGTGGACGCCCGTCTAGGAAGATAACCGCGGCGATAAAGGGAGGCAATGGTATGCGCCACTTCCGCTGCAATTGTATCGCAGAGTCTTCTACGCTAAGGGGGACGCGTACGGTTTCTAGCTTCTCCGATCCACGTGGAAAAGATAATATCGTTGTAGCTCCACGGCATAAACGTCAACGTAAGCGTTCCATGGGGTATTCGTGTGTGTGCGTCTAAATGAACAGTGCCTATTTATCTTTGAACGTGTTCGTCGGAAGATGCACGTACACGTGTACGCGTAGCGAACGCTGCACAAGCAGCCACATATGCATGCGAGCAGGAGAAAGAGAAGAGTGGGCTGCATTAAGCCCGTTCCCCGTGGGCTAAACTGGTCCTGAATACGCTTTATGATTCTCCACGAGCTTCCTATAGAGATAGAGTACAGACAGAGTTTCCTCGCAGGGACCACGCTCCGTATCTATCCCTTCTCGTCCTTCGCGTCCCTACGACCCAGAGATCGGGCATATCGCGCATGTATGTACCTATGTACACGGCTATTCTCCACGGACGATGTTAAGAAAGTACCCGAAAGAACTTTCGACCTTCGACGACTCCCACGACCAACCGTATCGGACGCCAGCGACAGCCCTTTACGAATTCTCGATTCTCAATTCTAAATTCTCAAACGCTTTCGACGCGTACCCGAGGAATTACAATTGTACGTGTCACAACGGTACGTTTCCCTGCGCTAAGCTCGACTAGAAATCTACCCCAGGTCACAGCCGTGCAGGGCTTCTGGAAGACGAAGCCCTTCGCACGCGATGCTACGAGATGCCGTAGCATCGCAATGGTATCGAGCGTTCCTCTTCGTCCGGGTAAAATTCCAACTCCAAACTACTCAGCTATCAGTTACGATGTTATTATTCCCTTCTTACGTAACTCGTCGCAAATTCAAGCGTCTCCTATCTGGGTGTACTCTTGTAATCGACGGTGCAAGGAGTACGAACGAAATAGAGATCCTGAAAATAAGCTTCGTCTCCTTCGAATTTCTTCCCCCGGCTTTTGCGTCGCGTCGTCGACGTGCAGAAACGCGAGATGGAACGGAAAAAGATCGCGACGGGTGGCTCGAGCGACCTCAGCGTCGTCGATGGATTCTGGAAAGGGTTCGCGATCCACGCGAGCCCGAGCTGTCGCGACGGCAATCGAAAACGTTATTGTAACAGACCGTTCACGGGATCCCTCGTGCGACGTCCGATACGTCGTGTCAAAGATAAGCAAGAGTTATAGACGGACGTAGACATCGAATGTAGCAGCAGTGTGGCACACTATCAATACGATAAGCTTCTCTTGATATCGGACAATCGTTGTGGATTAGAAAGCTAGCGGAGCTACCTCGAAATAGCAGCTGCCTGCCACCAAACTACCGTCCTTCCTCTCCACATAGGTACCTATGTACACCTACATAGGTATACCCGCAATATACCCAAGCACACCGGTCAAATTCTCAACGACTTGCAACCGTCCGGTATTATTCTTTCATTTTCTCCGACACATCTCTCAGCTGACGCTCGAGAACTGCCACCAAATTATTTATTTTTACTTCGAGTACAATTCCCGTCGCGCGCGGCGGAATACATTACTTTAATGGAGACTGTTTGCGTAAACAAAATTGTAGTTTGCACGGGCTCGTATGTACAGAGTTTGAAAGTAGTATTACACAGGCATGTAACACGTCTGATGAAAATTCCGTCACATCGGCAGGCGAAAGACGACAAAAGAAAAGGGACCGGCGCGGCGCGGCGGCAAGACAATGAACCGCAGACGCACGCGAGCTTCCACGGGTGGAAAAATGTGAGGAAGCTGCGCAAAGTTGTCGACGAGGCAGGCATTTCGCGATGCGGTTCAGCGTACGCCGTAGAGTAATGCGCAGAGATTGCGGGCGCAGAATATAGTTGACATGATGGGAAGAACGGAGAAAGAGCGCTAGAGGAAACGGGGCTCGATTCGAAAGGATGCTACAGGGAGATAATACGAGAATAGGAGCCGCTGAGGGTTGCACAGCTGCCTGTTTTCGTCCAGCACCGTTTCAAATTGCTGCCATATTCCGGGGCAAATGACAGATGCATAATCCACGGTAGTCTTCTGGGAACGTGCGCGCATAGTCTCGCGGTGTAATGAAGCGTTTTAAATGCAGCCTTTAAATCAGCAGAAAAATGCGCGCCAGATCTACTGCAAAGGGTCGTCCTCCGGTATTCGTTCTATGGAACACAGCGGACCCTCTCGCAGGGATTTCACGATACCGCCGCATAATTCTGGCCTTTCAATTACATGCGACGCAACTCTGCTGAGAAACAAGAAGCCCGCAATCGGCTCCTTCTCATCCTCCCTTGGCTTAATTCCTAATTTCGACCCCATTCCCAGCTTCGTCTAATTTCGCGGTTGCCTTCACGGCTCGCAAAAAATTGCGAGTGTTTCGCGGCTGCTGCAATCTCCTCCATAAAACAACACCGACTCTGTTCGAGAGAAAAAAATTGAATTAAATGTTGAAACCGCTGGGATTAATTCACGCCCGTGAACAATCTCCAGCCTGCATGTACGCGTAAACTATTGTCTCGTGCTAGATGCGAGATTCGACCGCTAATAGAAATCCTTGGGATATTCGTTAACGAAGGGAATTGAGAGGCATTTGACCCGCGTTTCGTCGCATCGGTCGGGAAATCCGATCGCTGCACGACATTCTACCCAAATGCACCACGAATCTCCTCAATTGACGTATACCATAGGTACCTAGCCTCCTTCAACACGTGTATGAACGCGTCCTCGAATACTCCTAATACTTCGTACCAAGAATCCTACACGGGGTATGTTCGATTTGCGAGCAAGGGCCAGTCGATAGCGGGATGCTTGCCGCGATACGAATGATTGCTTCTCAAGCAGGGATGCTTGTAAATTGATACGACGAAATGAATTTCCATGCTAATTCCACGTCATTGGAATCGCGGCTCTTGGGATCGTGGTAGCTCCGATGCGAGCAGGAATCTCCGTTTGACTGAAATGAAATCGCAGAAACCGTGTCTGCGATCGGAACAACGAACGACTGCGAGTTCATGCACCGTGCGGAACGTAGCGATAATAACAGGCCATTTGCTTCCTTAATCACACCCAATAGCGTACGCCGGAGATCTTTATTACACGTTGCCGCGCCTAACGACGTAATCATACATCGTATAATATCGTGTCGTGAATTGACGTTGTGGACAAGGGGACGGACGAAGGAGAAAGAGATCGGAAACCGACAGACGGAGTCTTCGGACCTTCTCCAACGCATGATCGTTCCTCGGGATCTTTCGAGGCAACGATCCACCCGCGACGATTAATCCTTAGTAGCCGAGACAAGCGACGCGTGACGAAGTCGGAGACGAGAGTGACAAGAGGGGCAAGAGCGATGAAGGCAATCTGAAAATGAACTTTGCCAAGCCGCGGAGGAAGCGGAAGGAAAGTAGTCGGACCGAAGTAAAAGGGCAGAGAGGGAAACGCGGGTCCAGCAATTTCCCGATGCAATAACAGGCCCTTGTTCGCGCAAAACGGGCACGATAAAGCCCCGGGATATTGCCTTATTCAACGGCCGTTGAACGCGACGGAGTGGCTGCAAAGAGGCTTTGTTGCGCTCTCTTCCTTTTCCTTGGTTGCACGAGAAAGAAAAGCTCGTAGGTCTACTTAACCCTTGCAGACAAAAAGATTTGCAGACGCGCGGGGACCTATGGGCGATGGAATGTGCGAGAAGAAAAGCATAAGGAGGGACGGCGGAGGTGACTCTGAATCCAACGGAGAAAAAAAAACAGAGATTCATTTCTAAAGATTTCAATGCCCCGATCGCGCTCTCTCGCTTTCTCTAGCTCCCTCCCACTCACGCTTCGCGTGCGCACCTCAAGAATGTTCGAAACAGGCCAACATACTCCAAGGGAGGAGCAGCCTTCTAAATGAATTCCATTACACGAGAACCGTGAATATTCCCACCGCTGCCCGGAGATTTATCTCGAGTACTTTTCGCTACCATTCCCCCTACGCCTTTTAGCCTCCGCTTCCCCCTCGCTAGACAGCTACAACGATCTTTCTGACGCCTCTGGCTCTAATGTCCGCGCCGGTAAGCAAAGAAGATTGGCTATCAGAATAAATTCATTACAGACGTGGACGGAGAAGGCTCCCTAGATGCCACTGGTAAACGCGTGCACAGTTGCAATGGTTTTCGAGCTTCCGCGGCGAGTTTTTCGGTATTTTTAATAGAATGAAGCACGCGAAGCGACGGGAAATGCGCCAGCATGGTCGGGTCGTAGCGTACGCGCGTGGCGTCGCGCCGGAACAGAAAACAACGGTAGCCGAAAACCCAACAAAGGGCCATTTCGGATGATGGGTCGCCGCTACCGAGCATTCGGGAGTGTATTTTCGTTCCTCTGGCCCCGGAGGGCAAGCGAATAGAGAAAGAGTAACGACGAGCCTCTGGATTATAGAAGGGACAAATCCCATAGGTCCGTACCGCTATAAAACAATCGATGAGATACTTCTGGGCACGGATACGACCGCCACTAAAACTTTTAAAACCCACAAAGGAAACATTTAGGGGTGGCAGCGAGTGATGAACGAGCTTGCTACCCCGTTGGTAGCTCCCACCGCTGTCTTCGTGGTTCCTTCCACTATTTCTCTTTCTCTCGGCGTCCATTACTTTCCTAACTCACCCGCGAGGCGCGTAACTTCGACAACATTGCTTATTAAAACCCTTTATGCTCTCCTATCGCGCGCCTTCGATATTGTTCTTTTCAATCTCCGTTCTTTTCAATCTCCCTGTCGTCTGGCTTCGTCCCCTAACCTGCTAAAGGGAATTAATACGTACTTCAGTTTCTTCGCGCACGGAAAGCGTCGGGAACGCGAGTCGCAATTCATAACTCCGTACACACAGTGAATTGTGCGACACGGTGAAAAGGAAAAATGGTAGGGAAAGCCGGCGGTACTTGGTAGAGGATGGTGCAAACTTCTTAATTAATCCTATTAATTAGACACAGAGTTGCTGTTACACCTAACGACGCACCACACCCGACGAGAACTCGTTGAGATTATATGAACTTGCGACCTGCACGGATTACCATGCAACAACTAAAACAACTAAGCCGAAACTGCGATGTTCCATTCTTCTACTTGTTTGATAGCAGTAGCCGTGTAATATGAACGGGTAAATGATAGTGCATACGCGGATGAACAAGTTCTGCCTTTCGTAATAGACTGTGATGCATAACGAACCCGTTTCGCGGCGCTGCGGCAAGCGTAAGAAAAGCGGGCCGCGATCGAATGGACTGATTTTTAGCGTGAAAATCGTTCTACCGCGAACGGACGCGTCGGAAAAACTCGAGAGCGGGATTTCTAGAGATCAGCCACGGGAAAGAGAAAGGGAGGTGGAAAGGGAAAGGGAAAGGAACGACGCGAACCAGTGCAAAGGAAGAAAATGCTTGGAAGCGCATTCAGAGACGGAGAGGATTCCCGCGGAACGCAATTAAGTGGCGTAATGAGATTCCTGCGACGACTATGCTAGATCGGCGTCTTTTCAACGTATGTCCGCGGCTCCGCGGGAAATTCGGAAATGGTTCAAGTTAAATGAACATTCCCGCGAGCGCGAAAGAAGATAGGATATCGCCCCTCCACCTAATTAAACTCCAAAGTTGTGCCTGCAACCAATCCCCTTCCCCCTTTTGTGGAAACAGAGTGGGAAAGAAGAGACAACGATACACTACGTGCACAAAAACTTTTAACTAAAAAGGCCATTATATAGTGGTTCATAAACTTTGCTCTTTGAATCTTCTCTTGCCCTTTAACGTACCTCAACAAAGACAAGGCATACTCGGGACAACGAAAGCAGAGGCAAAACCGTTTCAATTAATTACGCTTCGCAGCGCGCGACGATTTCATTTCTTTCCAGTTACGTCAATTGGTCCAGCCAGGCAATAAAGGCATGTATTTATATCGTCTTTAGATACGACGCCGCGCCAGAAATTTATATGCATTTTTCTCGTCCACGTATTGCATATTTATGAAAAGAGAATCCAGTATTCCGTAATTAAAATTTCACGGATTTAATTTCGTCGCGACCGACGTCTTCTGAACAGTGTGCGGCGGTTCAATCTCACCAGCACATACACGTGTACAGACATACAAGAAAGTACCGTGCTTAAGGGAAATACGAATGAAAACATTTGCATTTCAAACGAGCACACTGGACAGCAAGTATTTTTATACGGGATATTGCAGCTGGCGAAGAAACTTTGAACGGAAAGCACAAATATGAGTCAAATACGGCTGTCGCGTGTTCGGTCGACCACTCCACTTTATACAATCCTCCTCTTTTACCGATTACCAATCATTTCCACTCGATTCTAGTTTTAAAAAGTGTCGCAAACTGTCGTATAATAGTCGCCAAAATTTTTCGCTCTACTCGTTTCACTCTTCCTATAGCGGCAAAGTAATTTGAAGGAGTTTTGCGCAGCTTACTAACCGGTTGACCGATTTCGCTGGCAACCTAATGGAAATTAGACAAGACACAGCAGAACCAGGGACTTAAGTTGGACATGGAAGCGCATTATGAATCTGACAGGAACTGTTTCAACTTTCGGGGGTGGTTGGTATACATATATTCTACTGCAGTACACTTATTACAGCGGCCAAAGGCAATTTCCAGCTTGCTCGTCTCACTATTAAACAGAAACGTGATTTTCTTAGCGAAGAAAGGCGAGCAACCTGGTAGGAGCGTCCTGTTGAAATTAAAATTCGATAAGGCGACGATAATATAATTGAATATTCTATCTATGGTTGACGCAACGACGAGGAAACAGAGGACGTTTGAACCGAAGTGGAATAAATTAAAAAAAAAAATAAAAACCGACTTTAAAGGTGCGCTGAAACGGAGGAAATATTATTTTTTAAATCGGTGCCAATAAAAAAAACAAAATTAAAACATACATTACAACTGGAATTCTAGATAATTCTAGCGTATCTAGATAATAAAAAAATTGACATGGTACCACCTGGTATTCATACCCTTTCAAATAAAAAAAGAATCATCGAAATCGGTGCACCTATACGGAAGTTATGCGTGAAGTCGGACGTTCTCCTCCTTTTTTGAAGTCGGTTAAAAAGTGTAACGTGCTTAAAGTTAACGTGCATCGCCTAGCGAGACAGAGGCGCGGCACAGAAGACGCGCAGCGACGCGTCGGTAAACGCAAATTAGATCTTGAAAACGCCAGCTACGCGTTGATCAGATCGAGTTCGAGGTACAAAGACGACGTAAATTGAATTCTGGAATCGAACTCCTGCTAGTCTCGACCTAATTTCCACGGAGCTGTCTCGCTAGAAAATCAAAATGGTAGAAGATTTTTCGCGGCTTGACGGGCGTGTATTTCCTTTGGAACATGCTCGGGTGAATTACTTTCCACGGGATGAAATGAAAGTTTCAGTAAAAGTAGCAGCCCAGTCAGCATTCGCATTCTGCTGGAGGAAAGGGCCAGCCTCCCGGATCGAACTTTTAATCTCGCGACAGAGGGATTCTCGTGCTTGTAATTAGGTACAAATGGCTTGAATGGGGAGTCCGATGAGGATCAGACCTTCTCAAAGGACGTTTTCATCGTGGAAATAAATCATCTGGACGGCCACACGCGGCCCAAACTAAAAACACGTTGGACAATTTTGTCGTGGTGGGCGCCCAGTGCCCACCAAGCATCTAATAATACGGTGCTCAGTGAAATTGCGACCCAGTTAGGCTCTGACCCACTTGGTTGAACCGTAATCATCGTCGAGTGCTCTGCACGGATTGATATTAGAGGTAAACATGCCACCGGAAGACAAGCTGCATCTAGGGTCTCGTTGGCATGGGACCATCAGCTTGCTTGATTACCTTCGTACGTGCACACCTCGCTGCCGAGGCATTTTCATGCAATTATTACGTATCGTTAAGTTCGAAGCGATCCCCGCGTTAGGATAAATCTCTTTAGAACATTGTGCGACTCGCGACAATGCCATTCCGTCAACAAGATTTCGATCGAATGCTTTATGGGTGAGCGACTCGGTGACACAGTGCGGTACCGACTAAGCAATTTACCTTCTAAAACACAACGACGCTTCCTAGAGTAATTGTTTATGTAAGAGGCCGTGGTTATTTTCAATACGACCAGCAAACGGGTCTTTGTACGCCAGGTAGACAACAAACAGGGGGTGGAATAAGGCTGCCTCGCGTAGCGCATCTCGTGCATACACGATACACGCGCAACCGATGCATCTCGCTTCTATAAATAGAGCTAAACCCCGAAGGAGAACGGAGAACGGAGACGTCGGTCTGGGGGAACGACCACCGAGGTTGTTGTCAGGTCACCCCAGGTCGGGATAAATTAAATATACGATCGCCTCGATATCGTTGCTACCTCGTCGCCCATTCTTCTCTCCTCGATCAATTTCGACACGGAACGCCAGACACCAAGCATGCCAAGGTTTGTGAGTAGAAAATGGTTAACGAACTGCGAAATAATCCTCGGCTACAAACGCCAGAAAGGTTACGGGGCCAAAGATGCGATAAGCAGGTACGCGCGTTGGTATCTGCCTCAACGTTCATATATATATTGCGTATACTTTGTTCGGGTCTGTGGCAGGGTCGACTCGCAACTCGCAATACGAAAAAATAACGTTCCATTCGATGTCGTAAACAACATCATAAATTTGAAGGGGGACAGAGTGACCTTGCTTGTTTGTCGCGAGCAGAGGATCTCAAATTTCGAATTGTATCAGCAAGGTAGCCGAATGTTTTCGGGGCATCTGTTGCGCACGTGAGTTACGATCTAGCCGTAAGGCACCGTTCACACTATCTTCGTTACGCGAAATATACTTTACGTTCTGCGACCTATTCACCTCCCGAGGCGTATTAATCAAGCGCGAACCTTTTCGCATGAGCATTATGAGACACCCGAAATACCGTAAGACTTTTCGTCTTTCGATA
The DNA here is from genome assembly GCA_929113495.1 of Andrena minutula. Classification (NCBI taxonomy): domain Eukaryota; kingdom Metazoa; phylum Arthropoda; class Insecta; order Hymenoptera; family Andrenidae; genus Andrena; species Andrena minutula. The sequence continues at coordinate 643,677 of OV815996.1, read as the reverse complement.
CGTTTCGGTATCTGTACACTGTAAACTATAGACTAAAATAGACGGTACCAACAGAGACGGCAACACAGACGCGATAAGCGATTGCTTTGTTATTGTTTACACTGGACGCGATACCGCGAGTGGTGGGACAAAGGTGTGCTCCAGCTTATTCGTTTCAGTCGCGTCCAACGAAATAGAATACAACGCGAAGGTTACAGAGATTTTGATCCAGCAAAACCAACTGTCGCGGGTAGATTTTGATAAAACCGTTACATTCGTGTTTCAACGTGAAAGTGGCGCGTGTGTGCGTTCGATTTTGTACCCGTCAAACGTTTCAATAGCGAGGGAGAGGACATCTCAAAAAGTTGGCGTTACAAAAAAAAAGCGACACGAAAGTAATACGTTCGAAAAACGAATAAAATACGTTGACAAAGCGGACCTTCTTTTTGCTCGATCATAACGATAACAGAGGCAAAACAATAGAATGACTCACCTTTTCGAGACACTCCTGACCAATGGCTTTGGGGTCGACCTGTACCTCGAGGATGAAGGAGTTTGCTTGGCTAACCAGACACCACATTTTCTTGCAGGCTGTATCCAAGGAGGTTCGGTAAACACACACCCTCTTGCCCGGCAAGACTCGAGACACGGGTTCGAGGAGGTAAGAGAAACCAAAAACCAAAATGCACCGTTCACACAGAACTCTCGACACGCGTATCTACAACGATTTTGTCTCCTGAATCGCGACTGGTCGGTGACCGGTCTCACCCGGTACGTTCTTAATCATAACAGATTTAAAACGCGTACGCGTGCACAGCTGTCACTGCGTCCTCACACACGACCTCGTAGATCGGCAACGTGCTCACGCTCCTACTACCCGAACGCGTCTCGTCGGCTTCCATTTCTCGGTGCAGAATGGCACACGTACTGACCGCTCCGCGCTGCCACGATTAGTTCGCGAAATCGAATCACCTTTCGGTCCCTATACAGTGGCGCTAGTGTTGTGAACGTACGTCGCACACACTCGCACAGCCCCCCACCCCCAAGCCCCACACTCGTCGTCCGTGAGCGCGATTCCTCGAGTAAGGTTAGGTTAGGTTTACACAGCTGATTCCTCCCTCCCCGCCATCTCCCGAAGCTTTTCTTTTCTGTTTGAACGTACAACCAATCACGAGCTACGTGAACGGAAACGACCAATTACGTCGCGCTCGAAAATTTCACCGCAATTAGATATGCGCTACAAAATGAGAGCTACCTTGAAATTTAGATTTTAAGAGAATGTCTCGGGTTTCACCGAATCAACGCATGCACGAATACCTTCTTTATTGTGCATCCTTCTTAATTTACAATCGTCCTACCTGGCGCTTCATTTTTTGGCAAATATCGGAGCAAATATGCTTTGTACCTATATACAGTCTTGAATGCTACCCCGCGAATACTAGACAATTGTGAAATGTTTTCGTAATGACTATATTTACGTAATAACGACGCGAATTACGCAACTGCAAAAACGAAATTTGACGCGCTTTCATTCCCCTTTTATGCTCCAATACACTATATCGAATATGATGTTTCCACATAGTAGAGGTGTGTATGATTAAGGCTACAATAGATTTTTGCGGTTTTTATTGTTGAACATTAATACTGTTATGGGGTCGGAGCTTCCATACCCATAAGAGGAGTCCAAGAGAACGGAGGAACCAGACATACCTGATAAGATCGCGAATTCGTGAGTTCCAGTACTCTCTTTTAATACTCTCATATTTCTCTTTTCGCGGCCCCTATACACTACAGATTAACCAGCTCATAGAGACAGGGTATACACATGAGGTATATCTATCGTTTCATGTAACTTAACAAAGCTTAAACATTTCAAACAAAACAAATATTGTATTTGTTTGTACATCGTCGCGAGAACCACGTTTGGCCGGGAGCTTGCCAGTGATTCTTGGGAGGCTGTACAAGTTATTTAATCACATTTCGTGTCCTCGATGTAACAGAATTATGGAATGACATCTACAACATACATTTAATGTTGTACAATTTTTTGGTCATTCGGCCCCGAAGATGGGGCAAAATCCCAAAATTACGCCCGCGACGGAGAATCCCGGGCGTAACAACTTCTTTAATACATTTATACTACTATCGTGTTGCAACTACGATATAATTCTTAAACTTTCCAACATGGTGGCAGAAGCTCAGCGTAATTACGATTACATTTATTGTCGTGTAGCAACTGCGGAACAAAATTCTAATAATTCGAATACCACCATCTACGATTAAAAGGTATACGCTTTTTTCTTCGATAAAAGTACAACGTGACGGCAATGGATACACTTTCAGCGATATGGTAAAGGAAAATACTTAATGTACATTTATAGCATAAGATATAATATTTATAATTAGCCGATGAATTTCGTGCGATTTAAATATCGAAGCGGTAATTCTTGTGCAACTCCGGTTTAAGGTCGCACACCAAGTCCAAGATATTAAGCATAACCTGCGCAACGTAAATCACAGATATCAAAACTATTCTCGGCTGAAAAGTATTGGTATTATCTATATAATAAGTTAGGTTTACTTACACTCTCTTTATGAACAGACACAGCCTGATTCATTTCTTCTATTTTCACTTTCGTGTCAGCCTCTATACGCGCAGCAACGTCTTCTTTCGATCCCATGTACTAAACGACAAAGCGGAGAAAGTATTACACACGATGCCACGCAATCTTTACTTGAAAAGATGCAGAATCTTAGAACTAATTACCTTGGCTTCAAACTCGCGAAACTGTCTCTCTCGTTCTTGCCTATACTTTTCAATCTCATCCTGAGCTTCTTCCTTCGCCTGCTTCAATCGGCGTGCTTTGCCTGGGAGGAAAATTACCTTACAGCTTCAACTTTCTTACAACAGTTTCAACAATCTTACAAAAGTCTGTTAAAGGAACGATACGATAATCTTAATAATGGCTAGGCGAGGCTTAGCAAAGAAAATTGTTTAACACTGTAATTGCGCATCGTGTTGCCCTTCTACTTGAACGTATAATGCAAATAAGACACGAATGGCTAAGCGGAAGACGTAATCTTAATAGATACGAATCGAAACTTCAATTTTTAGTGTATTTGAAAGGTTACACCCATTTAAACTGAAGTCTCAGGGTCAGAGGAGAGTCGAGCGTAATGCGTTCCGCGCGACACATATCGACATTAAAATATGAATTATAATGCTCGGATAGAAACTCACGTTTTCTAGCATCTGAAACTTTCTCCGCAGCTCTTTTCTCAGCTGTCAGAAGCTGTTGAATACCTTGCGTCTGGCTGGCCATCTTTGCAACGAACGAACAGAACTGTGTTCTGAAGGCAAGAATCACAAATCGATCATATGACTTTGGAGTTTCCGTTGTTTGCCCCGCCTTAAACGGTGGCGCTCTACCTTGCGCTCTCACGTGGTTAGTCGCCTCGCACATTTAACGAATCGAAATATAATTAATAGAATACGAAGGAGCACTCAGAATCTATAAAAAAAATTATTATAAAGAATAAATACACAGATCATACAATAACATATTAAATTTACTATCGAAGTTTTGTTAAATATTACGGGCTCTTTCTTACGAACTACATTTCAAATCGTTTCTCGCGCCATTCGATATTTCGATTCTCGAATCAGTTTTCGAAGTTTCGGAGAACAAGCATCCAGATAGCACGCGAAGTCTATAAACCGTCTTTAAAACATTTTGAAAGCCTGAAAGAAGTTTTACAAACGGCTGTTAGACGACGTGTGCTATCTGGGCGGAGAACGCATCCTTCAATTATCGATTTTTTATCAATTCAGTGTTATTTCGAGTCAGTGTTAACGCGAGTGTGTCAAGTTATTAGCGGAGCAGCTTCTGATGGGTTTCGCTGTAAATGTGAGTTTTCTTCTTCTTTTTCGTTTATACGTTCGCCGATTTTCGGACTAATTGTTTCTCAGAGTTTCTATATTCCGTGCGCGGGAAAATGGGTAAAAGCAAACGTTTAGAAGGTTCTATTAAATATATTTAATTTGGATATAGATTTAATGTACAACGGGTATAAATGATGATAAATTATCTCATTTACAAAAGGGGAATCTTAAAGTATACGATTTCCTTGTACGTTCTGCCTGTTATTCAATACAATCTTCTCTTGCCGTTTCTTTTCCTCCTTAAATGCTTCTGTGTTTGCTTTTCGTTCTATTCTTCTTTCCTGGAATTTACATTGAGGTGGTCAACCATTGCCTCCCATCGCGAATATTGAAAATTAACAAACGAATCGTACTTTTCTATACTCCTTAAGTGCCTGCTTTCTCTCCTTTCGTTCCTCGGGTGTTTCTCCTTTTGGTCTTATACTTAATATGCTTAAAGTTGACTTCATAGTTTCTGCAATTGACTGAGGTCTCTTCGATTCAGAGCTCTCATTCTGCTGATCAAACTGGGCTAAACTTTTAGCAGTTAGTTTCCCAGAGGATCCATCTAAAACGTTTTTTGGAATACCAGTTCTTGGATCAACTTTTATTTTTGCCTGATGCTGCAAACAAATTCGTAAATTATCATTCCACGCTAAATCGTAGAAACATTGCTGTTAAATTGCATACCTTGGGTTCAGGAATTAGCTTCGGATGATTGTAAATATTGCTGTAGGTACTAATAACACTTTGGCAGTCCCACTTATCCCTTTGCCTCGCGTCAACAACAAGCTCTTCTAAACTATGTTCATCCTCAGAACTATCGTGCTCTGTTTCTAAGATCTTCATCCTATGTTTCATGAGTTTTGCAACATTCTCTGCCTATAAAAATAACGTAACGACAAATTCGTTTCTCTCCCCTAACACGTTCGTTGTACTTACATCTTCATTCTGTTGTTTCTCAAACTCTGCCGCAAACTGAAGGACTAAATCTGAATTGGGTGCAACATACCCTTCAATTTCATCGCAATCTAAAGCACCTATTTCATTTTCATCGTACGCCGCATACATCTGGGACAATAACAATATACATTGAGTCTTTAGTCCATAAAAGAATATTCTTTAATATGAAATACCGACCTTTTCAAATTTATTATCGAGGAAGGTCAGCTGTTCGTTTCTCCTCATAACGCTACTGCTCATTGAATATTCTGTAAAGCGTGACTTTGTTTCTTCCTCCTTGAAACTATACTGGGGGCCATTTAAACTGCATACTTCATCTCGCTCCTCGTCAGATAATTTCATGTGTCCCTCGGATGAAACATCAGACGATCGATCTAATTCATAGAATTCATAAGTGATATAAATTAATTGTTACTCGCAATATAATATGTTCTTACATACCATCTTCTTCGTCGTCTTCGTAATCTTCATCTTCTTCGTCTTCTGCCAACTCGTCTCCATCACCAGCATTGGCTAGGTCCATGAAATTGTCTTCCAATTGATTCTCTGGATCTTCATAATCAAAATCATCGTCCAACGCAGCCACTAAATCTGGGTCCAGATGTAATTGCAGCCCCGACACAGGTGCCGCTTTATTAAGAAGTCCAACTTTCTCTTCGACGTGCGAAGCAAACACAGAAGATGGTAAATTGATCTTTGGAGCATCCTTTTTGTCATCTTTTTTGGAAGTGCTTGTAGACTCGACCCGTTCCCATTCGGTTGTCAAACAATTGACATCTTTAAGATGCTGCAGATAGTCATAATCGTCATCGAAATATATGCCATATTTTCGTTGCTCCTCTTTGCGTTTGTCATCCTCCGGTTTCTTTTTCTCGTGCTTAGCAGCTTGCGCATCCCCAGTTGGCACAAGAACGTGCTGAGGTGCCCTTTCATCAGCGATCAATGGATCTTTTTGTGAACGATGCACTAACTGAAATGTTACTGAATTCTTCTTGTCGATGAATTTCTTTGCTTTCCCTTTCGGCTGAAAATTGTTCAATATTTTATACGTAAGCTACAAGTAACCTAGCGTACGATAGTCCGATATCCGACAGTCGTGCTTAAAACTCACCATTTTCACGATATCTCTTATTTAATGAGCGAAGCTGAAAAACAAATTGACACGAAAACAGTTGACTTTAAACTGTTCGCGAATCGAATTTTACGTTCATGTCTACGATAAAGTATTCTTCGTGCAAAACACGACATGTGCTTCGCCAGTGATCCTCAACTTCATCGGAAAGTAGAATTTGTAAAATTATACGGCATTATAATATATCGATGCCGTTTTTCTGCAAAATATTATAATTTCAGTAGATATACTTTGTTTTTGTTAATTATCCGAGATATCTGTTAAGATTCATTAACGTTTCAAAGAGAGAACGACTTCGTTTTCATTGTTGTGTCTGTCCTTGTTCTTCCTTCGCGCTTCAGACGGTCAATGTTAATAGCGTTGACTATTGATGTTCGATAAACACGTAGGAATCTTTTAAGGGAGCATAAAGAATGGGGCTATTTGACCGTTTAGCGAATCTTTTAGGTCTTAGGAAAAAAGAAGTAAACGTTTTAGTAGTGGGCCTTAACAATAGTGGTAAGTCGACGGTCATAAATAATTTCAAACGCGAGGATGACCGTTGCATAGACATAGTGCCCACTGTCGGGTATAATGTTCAAAAATTCTCATGTAAGTTAAATAATGACGAGTGAACGACGTTGCTCGATGTTTAATTGACGTGCTTGCAACAATATATATATTACTTGCACTTGCATTGGTACGCTGATCAGTTTGAGCACCAGTTCTTATCATATGATCAAATAAAATGGATACACAGAATGGGAAACAAGTTTATTTTTACAATTGAAAGATATATACATATACACAAGATACGCAAAACAACACGTTGTATTATGTCATAAATTTTATCAAATATATATATATATTTCGCATATTCCTTATGTTTTCTTTACTTTTTTACGGGATACATTTTTCTTCTTGGTAATTGGCTTTGATCGAATCGAAGAGTTCGCTTTCCTTTTCATTCCGCTTTTTAGCATTTTTGCTGGTTCGTTATTTCCAGATTGGTCTTTACTTAAGGGTTCAGTTTGTTTAGGGACATCGGTGTTAGTTTTAGTATTGTACGAATTGTTTTCGTTCGCTGGGATATCACTAATATTATCCATACTCGTCACTGAAACAAGGCGGGAAGTACTTGGACGAATTTCATGTATCGGAGTACTAGTAAATGGTTTGCGTAGCTCCGCAATTGTCGTTTTCTTCTCAATAGCCGTTGCTCTGGAAGTAATAATACTATTATCTGTGCGCAATTCTGAATTATTATCTACTGAAAATCTCAATTTTGTTTGTTTCAATTTCTGTTGTTTTATTTCTTGTATCTTTTGCGTAGACTTTGTAGGATCGGCATCCCTACGTCTCGTAGAACGCCGATTAAGATTTTTAACTGGTTCTTTATTTTCTTGTGAAACAGATTGGTTATCACTTTCAGAACTTTCTGGAAATTCATAAACACTTCTCTGCTTTGTTCCATTAAGGTCTATTTCTGACTTTTTCTGTCTTTTATGAAGCCTCAATCGTTTCTTTCGTACGAACGAGAAGTTCTGTAAATATCCCTCTTCCTCTGAACTGCTTAAGCGCTAAAAATAAAAATAATTCTTTAATAAAACATAGAGTGATTTTTTTCTTTAAACGAACGAAGGCTCTCCACATACATTAGTTTGCAATGGACTGTCCTCGTCATCTTCTCTCGACCATGTAAATGGTTTTTTACATAACATTTTATGAAACGCTGTTTCTAAATCAAACATTTTAAAGCACTTTAAAGAATTTTTTAGCTGTTTTTTTGTACTTTTATTTAATTTATCCCCTGTTTTTGAATCCACTTCAATTTTCTGTGGTCTGGCTTCATCGATATTATACATAAGATATAGAATTATATTTATATATACATCATTGTTCTCATCGTGTACTCCTGTTAATTCTAGATTAATACAGGTGTATCCTAAATTTGTTTGTAAAGTGCAATTTTGTATTCGACAAATAGAGTCCTAGAAAATTAAAATCTATTTAATATCCTGTTATATTTGTGTTAAACAGAGACATACTAATAAGAAATATGCACCTTTAATGCATTAAATTGTTGGCATCGTATCGTGTAACAATCAATATAATGTTTACAAATTCTTATAAAACTAGGTACATTTTTTAGCTTGCTGATAGAATATTCGGATTTTAGATCATCTAGATCAACTGACATAGGCATTATCCACTTTCCCAAAGTTCCTTTATTCTTTTTATTTAAGATTTGCACGGCAAAAGTATTTTTTTTGTCATATCTATTTAGCGATGAAAACTTAAATATGTATTGTTCCTGTGAAAACTCTACACAATATAATCCAGAATATCTGTATAAATCAGACTGCAATTTTATATTAATGTTTGGAACTTGATAGATATCTTTATTGATCTGGGAATTTGAGATGTTCAAATCATAGGCAGGCTTAGTATTCCCAAATTTCACCATATCCAAACTCCACTCCATTTGCAAGATTATGGACTTCAGTTCCTCTATTTGTTTCTTCAATCTGCTTTTCATCTCGTCTGCAGATTGTATAATCGAATGATACGTCGACGTTGTTTCCACCAGAAATAGTATAGGGTTAGATCTTTAGAATCAACATTTATCTCACCTCTATCTTTCTTGGAATCCTTTTCATTGCTATTAACATCGCTAACGGGCATCTCTATCTCCATGTTTAAACTTAACGATCGCTTCTTAGAAAATAGTTTAATACTATATTTAAATAACGTCCCGCCAAGATACAGCTACCCTCCAAACGTTCAGTGGTTCTCATTCGATTCTCTAGAACGTGGATAAGAAAGAAAGATGACGCTTTTTATCAATGAAACACATTCATGGTTCATACGTCACACATTAAATGTATGTGTATATATGTTCCGCGTGTGCCTTGATTTGTTGTCTAATTTATCTCGTCGTTCTACTCTACATTTCATAGTAAATTCATGCACGAGAAAAGATGTTGATACGCACGACTGCGTATAAGTATAAAGATGCAATGTTCGTTTTCAGTTAAAAATATCAATTTTACGGCATTTGATATGTCAGGTCACGATCGTCATAGATCGTTATGGGAGCATTATTATAAGGACTGTCATGGTATTATCTTTATAATCGACAGTAGCGATAAGCTACGATTGGTTGTTGTCAAGGAGGAATTAGATATGCTTCTTCAGCATCCAGATGTAGCAGGTACAAAATATTTGCGCCTTCCTCCTTAATAGTGGGAGCAAAGAGGTTTTCAGAAATTAAACTCCTTGTACCGAACGTTGTAGGTCGTAAATTACCTATACTTTTCTTGGCAAACAAAATGGATCTACCTGATTCCTTGACTACTGTTAAACTCGTTGCTGGACTTGGTCTTGATCGTATACAAAACAAGCCTTGGCATATAAGAGCAACAAATGCAATCAGTGGAGAGGGATTGCAGCCAGGAATAGAGTGGCTCACGGATCAAATTCGTGATATATATATTAATAAAAGATAAAGATAATCCTAGTGCATCGTGGAAATTCTTCATCACGGAAATTGATCGAAAGCAATCAGTCGAGTTCTGTCTTATGTTTTCGATATTTAAATAGATCGCATCAATGCAACATTTTCTGTTTTATGCATCGTAAATGTCGATGTCTGTCATGAATCTTTCTATCTCACTCGAACATCGGATAGTAACATTATGAATGAAATTTAAACAATTTATGAATGGAAAACACGTAATCGCGTAATCTACGCAGGCATCGAATCGTAATCATAAATAAATCCGTCTCGTAATCATCTTTATATAACAATTGCTTATATCGTTCGATCGCAATAATTGTCCACTTAAATTATTCTTCAGATTGTACTGCATTTGTATGAGAAAATATTAATAAACTTGTGTATACCTCCCAGATGGCGTTTGTACATTCTGTTATCATTGTATACGTCACACCGTCAGAGATTTTCCGTACATGAAACTGTATAGTATCGACCCGTAGCTGGTCGTAGCAGTTGACAGGTGGAAGTGAATTTCTGTAGATAGTCACGCAAAACCTTTTAAAAAATTAAGCAGAAAAATGAAAGGGACTTTCTCGTTAGTGACTTGTATTTTACTGGCAGCTGTATTCACGTTTACAGAGAGTAACAGCGTGAAAAAGTACGCGCTACTTATGCCAAATGTTAGACCACACAGGGTAAATACAAGCAATAATTTACGGAGATAAATCACGGATTTTTAAAGTCCGCGTAATATTAAAACGAGAAATCTGTTATACTCTACATATTATATTTAAGTATATAGATATAGCACCTATTCTTTACAGGAAGAACTGTATTTATGTACTCCTGTTAAAGTAGATCCCTCCCAAAACTACTATGTGATAGGTTTTGAACCGAATGCAACCATGGACATTGCTCACCATATACTTTTGTATGGTTGTGGCAAACCGGGTAGTTCAAAACCAGTATGGGATTGCGGAGAAATGGGGCACCATATGGGCAAGAGTGACGATGCTATGGTTCCTTGCGCAGAGGAATCGCAGGTATATGAAACATTATAATGCAAAATGATACGCAGTATTAAGCGCTTAAGAATACTAACTAATCTGCTGCATCGCTCTTCCATGCAGATACTGTATGCTTGGGCCAGAGACGCGCCGATGTTAACTTTACCAGAAGGAGTAGGCTTTAAAGTCGGCGGGGACTCTTCGATTAAGTATTTAGTTCTGCAGGTTCATTACGCCCATATCGATAAGTTTAAGGATGGCAGAACGGATGACTCTGGCGTGTTTCTTCATTACACTTTGCGCCCGCTAAATAAATTGGCCGGTGTGTTTCTTCTGGGAACTTCGGGTGCTATACCTCCTAAACGTACAACATATATGGAAACAGCCTGTATGATAAAAGAGAACAAAACCATTCATCCTATCGCGTATAGAACGCACACGCACTCGCTTGGAAAAGTAGTGTCTGGGTATTTGGTGAAGCCAGATTACACATGGATAGAACTGGGCAAAAGGGATCCTCTAACTCCTCAAATGTTTTATCCTGTACACAACAAGGTGACAGCTGGGCAAGGAGATCAAATAGCGGCTCGGTGTACTATGCAGAGTACACGCAATAGCTGGACATACATAGGTGCAACTAAGGAAGACGAAATGTGCAATTTTTATTTAATGTATTACGTCGAGAATGACGAACCATTGGCCATGAAATACTGTTTCACTTACGGTCCTCCCAATTATTATTGGAAAGATGCTGGACTTTTTAACATTCCTGATATAGAGGCATCTAGTTTATAGTGCAATGTTAGTCTTGATTGTCTGGGATAGAAATTGATGTACATGCAAGACTGTTGACAATGGAACAGAGTCTAATACAAATATTTTATCTAGTTGGTGCTGTATAGCGAAACTTGTTTCTCGATCATCTTGGAGTCTATTAGATCAATAGTCTATCAGACTATTGATAGCTGCTAACTCGATTATTGTTTCTAGTTATACTTTGTTCTTCCTGACAATGTGTATATACTTAGTTAAATTATTTTTATTTCAAATACTGAATTATTTAGTAACCGAGTATTGGACTGCTCACAATTCTGTGCGATGTCTACACGAGATCTGACAGAATTAAAGCGAAGATATAGGCCTATCAAACGCAAGGTTTCATATTTTCAGTACTTATCCTATTTATTCGAAGTTAATTCGTGCTAATGATTATTTACCGCGCACAATTAACCATCGCAATTTGATACCTTTAGCGAAACTTACGTCCATTAAACGTAATTCTTAAAATAATTTACTTCATATACCTCTTGGTACTTGTTTCCTGATTCATTATTCTAGAAAATATAAAGAATAATTTATAAATTACTCGTTTAGCTTGATAAAACTTTCCGTACGATCTGTTATGTAAATCTGATATACTTTCGGAACAGTGTCCACTTGTTCAAAGAATGTATTTATTGGGAGTATTATCTATGCCACATCAGTTCGTTACTCTTTCTCATTTAAAACGATTAATTCAGTATGAAATTGGCACTGCTTCCGATCTTTTTAAACGATTTTTTAAAGAATACAAATCGAAAGCATCACTTGCGCGCAAACAATGTACTTTTTTAAACTGAGCGACACTTCGAAACTGTACATAGTAGAATCTTCTTAGTACTACTCGACTGAAAGCGAAGCATATCCACAGTATTCCCCGATGACACTCTACATCTAAATGTAATTAATAAAAATTATTTTGGAAAATATACAAAGGATGCGGCAGGTTCGTTTCTATACACTTAAATATATTATATCGATATATCAATAAATTATGCATATATTGAAAAGCGTGATTTATCTAATCCTCGCTATTCCCTTCTTTATGTATCTCTCGTTCAGTGTATCGTAATGCCGGTATCTATGGGTTATCATTAATCGACAGATTTTTCATTTAGTACTCGATCTTACATACCCTAATAAAGAAGCGACATTGTATAGGTTTCAGTGGTTACGTTACTCGTCTATATTAGAAAACAGAGTATTGTGGATTATCTGACCTTCGATCACCGTTACAGGATCGTATTTGATGAATATATGATTACATTCATCAGGGCCGGTGAAAGGAGGTTCTGTAAAGTGTGTTCTTATTGTTAGATAGGTTGTGCTTAGTCGGGATTAATTGTTCCGAGAGGAATTTATAAGTGGCTCAATTAATTACAATCGAATCATTACGGTCGTTCGTTTGGTTACAGTTGAGTGTAATGAGCGATACAAAATTGTATCTATGTCGTTAATACGATAGAAAGCAATTGTTCTCTGTAACTTGATACATATACGTAAAAGTATTTTTGCAGGGTTTATTGTCCCGTAAATTGGGTCCTCGTTAAAAGTATGTCGAGGAGCGCGAACGAACGTTTTTTGAAAACAAATGAACAGAGAAAGTGCAGCAAGCATGCCGAAGAATCTAATGGAGGTGTGTGCGGTCGAACACTTTAAAATCTATCGCTGCGTTCTTCAAAAAAGCAGTACATATTTTTTTAACCGACTTCAAAACGGAGGCGGTTATAGATTCAACCTGTATGTATTCTTTTTTTATATGTTTGTCCCCGAATAACTCCTCAGCATGTTGTGTCAATATATATAAAATTTAAAAGTTAAAAATAAAAAAATTTAAAGAAAAATAAAAACCAACTTCAAAAAAATAAAAATGCACAAAAAAAATTCCTTATTTAATCGACGACTCTCACATTTTTTAAGTATAAGGGAAAAAATGATTTTTTACTTTTTATTGCATTTTTATTTTTTTGAAGTCGGTTTTAATTTTTTTAGAATTTTTTTTACTGCTGTATTTTGATTGATGCGCGATGAAGGTGCGATTAATTGTAAGAGGAAACTTCCCTTGGCGCTTCAATATCTTCCACCACATGTTCACGCGAATCTTTGCAAATGATCGTTGAAAAGCACTTTAGATTCCCTATAAGTAAACTATGCCAATTCTCAAGTTACCAGCTGCAAAATTGGAACCGGTTTCTCTCATTACGTCGTTCATGCGACTCATCTATTATCTCTCCATGGAAAACAAATTATTCCTTTTGAAGCGGTACACGCATAGAGAGATACTTCTTCCTCTCCTTCTCTGTACACCGTTAAGCAGAAGAAATAATTGATTTGTTGGTTCGTTCATTTAATCGGAAGAACGGTATCGAAATAATAATAGCTTTGTGAAAGTAAAATTGACACGTGGCTTTGTACTTCCGGTCCTAGCCACCTTCGTTCTTCCCTTTCAAACGAAAATCCAAGGTCGTGATCGACATTCTTGTATTCAAAAGTACGAGATCGTTGGAACGATCGTACCGTGGGACATTCCCTATATTCGTCGTATCGACGATGTCAAGAAGAAGCAACTGGCGCTGTTTAGACGAAATGGGGATCCTACAATTAGTATGCGCTTGGCAGCGTACGGTGTCGTTAGTATATATTTAAGAGAAAGTTAGACAAATATTGAGTACGTTGATCGCGGCGAATTTTTCTGAACGAAATGTTTAACTTTCGTTCCACATTTCGTAACGCGTAACGCTGAAACGAAAACGAACTTCATTCTGACGGGAATAAATAGCCGGAACTCTCTCCGCCAATGGAATGGGTTCTCCAGATTTCATTAATATTTTACGGTTTGCCGCGTGACAGTGATCGCGTTGACGGAGTCCATACGTTGGTCGTTGGTAATGCGTCAATGAAAACGGCACGTCACGCGCGCATAAAAGTATTTATCGTCGGTAAAAGCATGTCTCGTCGTTAGGAAAGCGACTGGAGCACATGCAGCCGGATCGACTGAACGCTCTGCAGTGAACTTCGAAAGTAAGGCCTCGATCACGTTTTGTTCGACGTCGCGTCGCGTCGGCTTGGCGCACACACCAAGTAGACGCGGCCCGAGCTTCGTTTCCATTTTCTCTCTCTTATCGAGCTCCGCTTTTTCCACGTGCCAATTCGTAAATCCCACTCGCTCGAGCCTCTTTCCGTTCCACCTTACGCAATTCCAGCTTCTACCGCGTATCCTCCGCATCCGTCGAGAAAAATGCCTACCAGCTAGAAAGCTTCCCGCAAGTCGAAGTCAGACTCACGGCAACTCGGTTCTAGATTAAATTTCGTTGAAACGAATCGAGGGCACTGTGCGCCTTTCAATCGCATATTTAATAACGAAATCATTGCACCGCGGTCAGTTCCTCCTTCGACGGTGATCTATGCAGTTTATGCACATCGCAGCGAGGCGCGTTTTAGTCGGCGAACTAGAGTGTTTAGTAAGTTCAGATACGAAAACATATATTGTCCATTAGCGGCGAACGAGGCTACATTGCGCGTATTTGTCCATGTGGCACATCTTCGAAGAATTCTTGTGAGAATAGACGACGCGCATTAACCGCGTGGCTCTCGAAAACGTTTACACGTTTCCTCTTTCCTTCGGAGTCGACAAATCTCGAGTACCATAACTTCCACCCCCTTGCGATGGTTGCCTATTTTTTCGAGAGGGGCAGAAAGATGAAGGGAAAGAAAGAACCAACAAGTAACTATTCGTTCGTGGCTAGGGCCGGGCAGCTTTTAAAATTTTATTCGTTCGCGTTTCATGGGGTCGTTTTTTCCAAGATGGAAAGGAAAAAAATAAAGGAAATCTATCTATCTATTTTGCAGGGAAATTTATCCGACGCGTGGCGAGTGAAGACTCCCCGAAGGGGGGGATAGCCGGACTGCGCCAAGGGATGTAGCCGAAGCTGCCAGCGATAACTCCGCGGAGAGTGCGAGATCAGAGCCAGAGGGGGTGATGGAGAGGAGAAAGAGAGAGAAAGAGAAAGAGACGCGTGGGACAAGAGAGAAGTCGCGATTGGTTAAGCCGGTTGGAAAAGCCCGCCTGGCTGCTCGACCGGCCGGCACTTCGCTCAGTTCTCCACTGTGCTCCGAGTGAATCGGAGCTTTCGCCAACCAGATACACGGAGAAGACCCTCGTTCCTTTACGCAAGTCTTCGATAACCTCACGCATCCATCACCCCCGTCGTCAAACGGCAGAACACCAGCCGCACTTCCACCTACCACGGGGAAAGTTTCTTCTAATTTTCTTTGGAAACGTCCTTGCCCCTGACGGTGCTTGGAGGACAAGACCAAAGAGAAGGGACGATAGAAGAGGAAACTATGCTTGTGAACGAAAAGACATCGCTGCTCACGGTTTAGGACACGTCGGGAAACCCTAGCATTATCGCCTGGGAAGAAAAGGGACCGCTGCTTCGAGGAAAAACATTCGCCACGATCACGGTGAGTCCTATGCTGTTTACTACTCACTTTTTATTATATATTCGGTCGTATCGGACGAAACGGCGCGGGGCGGCGCGGTGTACTAAGCGATATTAGCGTTGGTAACGCTTTCGGTGAAAGCTGCCGATACAAAAGCAACACACTTCGCCGAAAGTATATAACGACTACACGAGTGCTTTTGCGAATGAGAAGTAGCAGTAACCCGAAGTAGCGATGCAGCGAGTAGCAGGTCAACGAGAGTTGAAAGCCAAAGGCGTGCTTGAAAAAACTTTGTTTCCCTTTCAAACGCTCTGCGAACGGACAATAGGCTTTAGCACGGGCGGAACGAAAACGCGGCGTGTTATGTTCTGCGAAATCGTTCTCTCGCGAGAGTACAATAACGGATACGGGGCATACGCGTGTATTTTACGCGAGTGAAAATGAGTTCACTCGGTACTAATGCTTCTCATTAACGAGAGGTCTTCGGGACACGCGGAACTCGTGGCAGACGATCATTCGGGAAGCAACGATAATTCTGTTCTCCACTTTGAACTTTCACTCGCATTTAAAGGGGTAGTTTCTACTCGCTCCACAAACTTATCGTCAGATTTCACCGAGTGCTAGTCGTAAAGCTGACTAGTTTCTTATCGAGCAGGTAGGTTGACTCTGGTTCTTAAAAGTTCTCGAAACCCGGTGCTGGAAATTTTCGAAGGGAGCCACGTTAGGAATGCAAAACGGAACAGGCTGTCGCGGAATTCTAGTCTGCGGGCATTCAAATCGAAAGGCTTGCTCAGCGTTCCACGATTTGCGGTTCGGTTCGCTCGTGCATCCTTAATCGTTTCGGTCTGCGGGCCTATTGATTTCTCGCGTTAACACGATCTCGAATTCAGAACGCGGAACTGCCTCTCGATTGGCATTAATCACTCCAGCGCGTGTACACGCTGCTGGTTTAGATTTGCAGAGAGCATTTACTCGCTGAACGCGACAAAAGGGTGCGTGCGAATTTCTAGGTTTCAGCGATTTGGTATCTCCCTGCCGCCCCCGGTCCGAATGGTTATCGCGCGAGTTTGCTCGCAGTTCTCTTCGCCGCGGGGAGACGTTGTCGAGGTGGAAACGCGTCGCGGCTTTACACAATACGCAAAAGTTTCGTTTACGTCGAATATCGCTCGCGACACGAACCATCGCGTCAACTTGGCACGCTTTTACTGAAATCAGCTCTGTGGATCAGCCTAAACGGCGTTCACGGCTAACACATATAGAAACCATTGGAATTGGGTCGCCACCTTTTTCCCTCTGTTCCGCAATACTCTCCTTGTATCCAATCCACCCCAACTCTTCTCGCGCACGGTACATATTGCATCTGTTTCATCGGCGTTCAGGAAGAGTGCCAAAGTCTCGTATACCTTAAACCTTTGGTTGCCTGCAGGAAAGCGCCGCGCTGCGCCGCGCGCCGTTCCTCTTGCAGTCGAACTTCTTGCTGCATCGTATCGACCAGCAATGTAGATTGATCTCGTAACTTTTAAGATGCCCCGCGGTAATACCTTGCCCTCTGCTTGCCAGCCAAGTTGCAGTGCAAAGTCTCGTGCGTGCATGGATATTAATGGATATGCACGCTGCTTTCAGTTTTGTACACGTTGCGATGAAAAATAAAAATTTCATTCCGCGACATGTTGCGGGTTGTAAGACTCGCATTTCCTTGTTACGCGCTACTATTAAAGTGGAAAAGTTTGCAAGGCGTAGGAACAAGCTATGGTTTATACCGGTGTTTTTTCTACTCTGAACAAACGCCAAGATACGTTTCGGTTGTTTCGCTTTCGTGCAATCGCAGTCGAGATAACTTCGTATTCTTTCGGCACGGTGCGGTGGCGCATAATACGTGCAGGCTCATGCACAGACTGTTCCCGGTTTAATGTACGGTGTCCCATAAGGTTCATATATCTCCCTTTACAACCAGGAAACGCGCATGGTCCCTTTGCACCGAACAGCATTCATAAATCCAAAGGGAAGTTGAGTCGAGAGGAAGGGCACTCCCGTCCCGTTGTTGGGCTCGCGTTTTTCTTTCATTTTATACGAAGCGATTGAAACGCGTGTTCGAACAATATACAAAATACTTTCTTGGCACGTTCGGCGATCGGTATTTATCGCGCCGAGGGGCGTGGACGGTCGTGTGCCAGTAGCTTGTGGAAGAACTCGGGAATTTTCAGCGACTAGGTCCATCAAAGCGGAAGGGGAATATTAAAAATGCTACGTACGTATTCACGTGCAATTAACTTACTTTCACGCGGCGGGAAATGAATTCTCAATGAATTCTCGAGTTAAAGAAGGCGGAGTGGGGTCGCGAGCGCGGGACAAACCGACGTTTTCATTTGAGTGTCCGATTTCTGTGGGAATGCTCGTCTTCCGCCACCTTGGACAAGACAGTTAGCGAGTACATAGCCACGATTCAATTATCGAGGGCACAAGATATACGCAACTCGCTCGAGGGACTTGCACGTTTCACGAGAATCGGTAAATATCCAGTCGAGAGGTCATCGGTTGCATCGATTTTCGTGGCCGCTCCGAACGGCTCGAGTGCAGCAGCCGCATCGACAAAAATATGGAGGAGCGTGGCCGTTGCATTATTTATGCCAGAATTCGATATCCATGCTTAGAAACGTTCAGGAATAACAGACCATTCGATAATTGGCTGTGCACCTCCTTCAGACTTGCTGCAAGTCAATCAGCCAACCCATTTGGAGAAGGCTTGTCTCTGACCTAAAAGGCGCTCGCCGGGCTTTCGGAGCAAAGTGCATTCGCGCGGCGGAACGGCGATCATTGTATAATGTATACGATCCGCGTTAAAAGTTAAGAGTTAAGTGTCGTGAAACGTTTCGAGCTTACCCACGTTGTGAGTTTAACGAAAATAATACGGAACCGGACCACGCCACGTGAACTATTAATCATTTCGGTCGGGGCATCAGTCACATTTATTCTAATAAATATTCATGAAGCGGACGGCGCTGTCGCGTCTCCAAGTCTCTGTTGGAAAGTAAATTTTGAAACGCAATAGTCGCGAGCGAAATAGAGTGCGAGTTCAAAGAGAAAATTGGCAAGAGCGTGAAGCCAACGAAAGAGGTGGAAAGAGCAGCCAGCTATGCATGTAACTATGTACGATTGTACGTACGTGTGAAGGGGTTCTTAACGCGCGCACCTCTGTCTCGTTGCTGTAATTTATTTGATGGGATTGATGCCGCTCACGGGAGCCCATAACTTTCGTCATTTCTCGAATCAGGTGGAAGACCACCTAGAAAAGATCCGGAGAAATTCTCATCGATGTAAGAAGCGAACACATGTAAATCGTGTGACCCCTATTCGGGACCCGATTCCAGCCCAAGTACAGCAAATCCTTGCGAACTGGATGAAACCAGCATGCTCTCTTACTCCGAGCCCACTTGTGGGTACTTGGTTACCTTGGCCGCGGAACAAACCGTGGAAATGGATTCGATGTTGAAGGGGAAAGTTGGGTAAAAAGAAGGGGATGATATTTTGTCTGTTGGCGCGGTTACAAGCGTAATCGCTGTTACGTTAAGTTTAAGTAATGACAAGCCGAGAATCGATTTCTCGGATCGAACTGTCGAGCTTATCTCGATGGCTTGACGGGCCAACTCCGTGGCCTGCGGACCGACTACTTTTTCTCGCTTTTGCGGGCTTTTATTGCTCACGCTATGCCGCCGCCGCCGCGCGTTGGCCCCACCGGCGAACATTCGTGGGACTGCGTATCGGTACGGTTTCGCATGCGCGTATCCCAGGCCCAGGTAAGGCCCAGACACGATGAAAATTTCATCGCACGCGAGAAGAGGAGCGGTAGCGAACGGCCTGCATACGTAATACACCTTCTTACTTAGATAATATAGGCCGGTTTCATTTCGTTTCGTTTGCTTTTGGGGCCACGGCTCCCCTTTCGGCCCTCCTGCCGATATCTCGTTAAACGTTTCTCCTTCCGATGGAAATAACAGCTGTTTCTGCTGGGATCTAGTCACCAGGGAGTCCACCATTCAACGTTTCCTCCACGCATCCTTCCCCTTCCCATTCACTCTCCAGCTATGTAGGTACTTGTACTTACTCGTACATAGTACCCTCGCGCTAGGCTTTCCTAATTGCGATCGAGATCAGGTGCGTCAGGCTGTCCCCCGTTTTCCCACGAAATTCTGCGTATCTACGGAACGCCTACGTAGCGAAAAATATTTCAATCGATTAACGCGTCCCGTAAAGATGCTTGCATGGAAACGAGAGGACCGGACCTTACGTACAACTTCTTTACTCGGCTATTAACCTCGATAATTTGTGATCTTCGGCATCGGAAGACACCGAAAGACCACTTTCGTTCGATACGCGAGGGCTCCGTTTCCCGGAAACCCGTGGCACAAGTCGACGGTTAACGTCGATCATTAATTCCCATCAACGTAGTCTCGATCGTGGCCGAGCGTCGACGTCGCGCCGATACGCTCGTACACCCATACACCAGCAGATTTTGCATGCGTTTACACGCGCGTTCACACGCGCACGGTAACCTTGTGTGGTCCGCAGGAGAGAGAGATAAAGTGAAACCATGGGGCCACGCTGTCTCGCGATCCAACCTCGATCTCAGGGCGGTTCGCGCCGGAGCGCCGCCGCCGCCGCACGATTCTTCCCGCTCCGCTTTTCCCTCTCCCCGACTTCGCATAAAAGTCCCCTTAATTCGCCTATATTATACCTTAATAGTCAGATTTTGTGAATTCGCTCCTCCACACTCGCCCATTTCTCTTCAATTCTATCTTCTCCTCGAAACGCAGCTGGCAACAAACTCTTACATAATTTTCTAACGATCTTCGCTTAAATTCATCAGGCCCACTAATCGTTATTTACCGATCGCTAATTATCTTAAGCCGTGATGTTCAAAGTACCTAATTGGTCCAAGATACTTTACTAGCCACGAAGAAGCACGTGGTTAGTTAACGAGCAACATGTTCGCTGTTCCGTTCGGAGCATAAAGATTGGTCAACTGCGTTCGGTCTATCGACGTTAAGACCGATTCGCTGGCAGCGATCTACGAGCGACCACGAGCACGGGCAATAACTTTCTAACGATGTAAACGGTAATTATATGTGTATCTGTATTGTGCGTGGCCAATCGAGAAGAATCGAACACACGCCGGTCGCTTTTTCCTGCAACCTCGTTTCTTCCGGTCGATCGGTATCGCGAATAATATGATGCACTGCGTAGAGAAGATTCTGTGATGCACTCGTAATTTCCTCATTTGTCGAATCGAGCGAATTCTATTGGCGAGGAATAAAAAAATGTTTCCGTAACCTTTGAGGCACGACGCGACGCATCGATTGCTGAGAAATATTCCGCATAGTTGATTGCCGTGGCACGGGGAACCTTATGCCGGCGTCTCCGTCTCTACTTTCTCCGCTCTTCCTGTTTTCCTCCTATATCCTCCAGGCATTTTATCTGTGCGTTCATAAATTATAGCTAAGCAGAGATACAACCCAACGAGCAAGGTAAGAAATATTTAAGGGAGTGGAAGCAAGGGGTCGCGGAAATTCACATAAATTTGCCAGCGTCACGCCCAGGAAAGCCATGAAAAAGCTTTCATACGTTGCTGCTCGTGGACGAGGAAATATTTGCTCGCGAACCTTTTACGCGATTGGCACAAGCTTCGATCCTCCTCTCCGCTCGATGGCGGCTGTGTCGATTCCACCCGCGATGGCAAGTTTTTAAGAATAACGGCTCCCCTCGTGCCCGCGTGTTCGGAAAATTTCTGGATGGGCGTTTCCCCCGGTGTTCCTGTGCGAATGCTCAAGGCCGAACGTCGTCGGATCTAGAGGCGATGTAGTCGCAGAAGGCGGCATTCTTTGCCCGCTCGTCCATGCCGGGCACGCTCTTTCTTTGGGAATCTTACTCCAGAGAGAGAGGAGATCGCCGCGGTGCGGCGTGGCGCGGCGCCCGAAGCATCGTCTACCGTTACCACGTGTCTCTCGATATGCCACGATCCCACGTGCAAATACGATGGAAACCGTTTCCAGCAGCAGGCTTTTCGAAGCCCGTGCGAACCAACCATCCCTCCGTTTGACCTCCTTTCGGTTATCCGAACCTCCGAAATCTTTCTATTCGTCATTGGCGAGCGACCGATGCGACGCGACGCGCGGCCGCTATCTCGGCATCTTTCGACTCGGCCGCTGGAGCAACGGTGACCGGAGAATTTAGAAATTTGTCAACGGGGCCCGATGCCGCGCAGAAACTGTGCGAGATGCTCGTGGATATTCCAAGATTTAAACGATTCCTAATCCGCATTTACGACGTCCTTATCGACAAATAGAAATCAGCAGGCACACGACCACACGTAGACGGCGAGGATTGGTGGATGCGTGACCCTCGCGCGTTGGCAAAGTGATTTGCACGTGTCTCGGGTGAAAGTATTACCGTCGGTTCCGCAGTTTTCGATTCGAATTTACGGACGACATTCGCGCGGTTCAGAATTTTGAATGTCCCCCGGCCCACCTGGACAATCTCCTTTCATTGAATACATTAATAACTTGGTGGCAAACGCGAGCCGGAGGTTCAAGTTTCTAATTTCTCGGAAATATACATATAAAATTGCAATTAACAGTTTCGTATTTAAATTCCAGGCGTTAGTCTTGATCGTTGTCATTTGCAAAATGTCGCGCGTCGATAATCTATCGATAGTTATCTCGTCCGTTGACAAGCCCCTTATGACTCACGCGCTCGTATACGCAGATACTGTACATAATTTCCATGCTAACCGGCACCGCTATGACAGCACTAATTAGTCCTACCACTTATCAGCAGACAGGATCGACTTTGACTAGGTAAACGACCGTTTTACGCTCGCTCGTATATCAACCTAGCGGACGTACAATTTTCATGCTTAGCGAGAGTGAGATCGCTTGCACACGACCAATCCTGTTTAGCCTTGAATCCACCAGACTAGATGTTCTCGACGTGGTCGCTGACAGAAACCGATTCAATTCGTCTCGTCGAATCCGCGAAACTACTTTCACCGATTTCCAGGCGGAGATTTTTTAGCAAGGTACCAGCGACAGTATGCTTTTGTTGCATAAAAGTGCTTCCCTGCTTCCCACCCCGAGCCAACGTTGCAACCTCATAGCAATTTTCGCCATCGAACCTCCCACTTTCTCGTCTCGCCCCATTCAAATCTGTTTGCTCGTTATCGGCTCTATCTCGAATGATCGCCGATGAAAGGTATCGGTCGAGCGGAACGGTTTCTCGACGCTCTCGAAAAAGGACGCGCCGCCGCCGTCGTGGACGTCCCGATCGTGGGAACGTAATTCGTGCCTCGGTTCGGATAGGTCGCGACCTGTCTGCAAGTATTCGAGGTCCTCGCGTGTCCACGGAAACAATACACGGATGAATTGCGTGGACAACGTTCCATCGATCGCCAGATGGTTGGCTATTCAAAAGCGAACGTAGGTACCTATTCGTCTAACTATTAATAGAAGATCGAATTATTGTTTCAGATGAATCGGAGAAGATCGACGGACCTGTGTCGGTGGCTGCTCCTGGCAGGATTCCTATGCTGTTCATCCTGCCAAAGCGTCTCGTCCACCTTCGAGAACAAGACTGGTGAGTCGACGACGATTTGGTTTCACTGGTAGCAGTAGCAGATAGTAGCGGTAGATTATTTTCAGATAAAGTTAGACACCGTAGATTTATCAAACGTAGTCGCCGAGGTATCCATGTTTGCGCGTAGACAGACAACGATAGCTTTGATCGGTGGCCTGCCTTGCGGATACTTTGATCGCCGCGGGTAAATTGTTGAAACCGTCAGGATTGAGGAAGCTGGTAGCCAGCTTCGTGGCTTCCGGTGCCGGAGGGGGAGCCGCGCCCTCCAAACGTGCAATCGCGAGCTCGCGATTTTATTTGCGCGAGGAATTTCCGCGGCGGAAACGTATTTCCCGTGTTCCCGTATTCTCGAGGGTGTAGGTGCGAGGTGAAGTATTCGGAAGAGCTATCGATCGAAAGGATGATTTGACCCGCGAGCCGATTCTTCCGTTCCCTTTCGGAACAGTTGAACGCCCCGACGGTTCTGCTAGTGAAATTTCTCGATCGCCGCGTAATATTTCATAAAAATGTATCGCTATCGCCGAGAAATTTTGTGTGCGCGTGTATGCTTGTGGCCTGAGCGTGTGTGCCGGGTCAGTGGGTCACTCAGCTCAGTGCTAAAAGAACACTCACGCGTGTCGATACACATACGATGTAGGAAAACGCCTGTATTCACGCTCGCGCTAGCGTGTTTCAAGTTTCAACTCATTCCGCGTATGCCTACCTTGGTTACCAATTAGCTTGTCCTGCTGGGTCTTCACTGAAAATTTCAGCGCCTTCAGCGACGCAACGTTGATCGCGTGTACTCCCAACGATTAGTAGCTGGATGTTCGTTAGCACGGAATTAGTTGACGATAAAGTACAGACTCGTCCCTGCGGTACGTATGTAAGCGTACTCTTTCAGTCATTAACGCTTAAAAGCTCAAACTAAAATCAGATCCGTCACTCATAAACGCGCATTCGTTGCCTTTAGCCTGCCTTCAAAGAATCGCGTATGAACCAGACATTAAAGCGCGAGAAAATAATGCGCGATGCTTTTAAAACGAGAATGCACTCGCGCCACTGAAGCTTACTTTCAATACGATGCGTGCTCGCGTCGCTCCTGCACGATTTCTGCGACGTATTTTCTAGCTTCTTTTCTCTGGAATGTTGAAAATTTTCGACGGAATAAGTTGTTGCAATGAAAGACGGGAAGACTAAGAGGATAGGAAGCGACTGCAGTTTTTTCGCACGCGTATATTACACACATTTTATGGCCCGGCCTGGAACGATTTCGGCTAGATAGTCGGCGATGCTTTTCCCTGGCTATCGTGGACGGAGTGGAAGGAAAAGTAAGGAAAAGTAATCGAGAAAATGGAAGAAATATTCGGCACGGTAATTAAGATGGCATCAGCGTACCCTTTAACGGCAGTGGTTCATGACTCGTAACAATAAATCCGGGACGCGGAAGAAATTCGTTCCCCTCGTCTCGGCGACGACACGAGCTGCAAGCTCTTAACCTTAATGAATCTTTGCTCAGTCGTCGACGAATGGAGCAGTTCTCTCGAAAACAGCCAGCTCTGCGTACCCTTCGTTTGCTTTAGCGTGCGCGCGATACCTGCGAGCAATCCTCCCGTCGCGTGCTTCGTCTGCGATTATCGTTGAGACGCGAGCGTCTGCAGTTTTTCGCGACTTTCGAGGTGTAGAGTTGTTCGTCCGCTCTGTATTCACGCGGTGCCGTAGATCGCTTAAATCGATAGCTCAACGATAACTCATAGAATGGCATAATCTGTCAAAAACCCTTGAAGCAATTACTCGGACACAGTGTTGGTGCTGCGTGGAGGATCTCTTGGTAAAATATGCATCGTGCAAGCTGCAAAACTTGGCAGATGATACATCTAGCCATGAATTATGCACAAATGGGACGAGAAATGTAGCGAGAGGGAGAGACAGGGAGAGTAGAGGGATAGTGTGCCAGCCGAGTAACCGTGTTCAATGTTCGTGTGCGTTTCCCTGGGTATGGATGTGCCGAGCATCCGTGCAACTGTGTTGCGTCGCATGACACGTGTATTTATGCGACATGACTCGAGTACTGGCGCCTGCAGGCCGTTTTGCCCCCGTGGGACGTTCAGAGACACCAGCGTACCTCGGTCCACTCGGCTTACCGATGAAACATTTATTCCGTCCGCCGGTGCTCGTAACGAGAAACGGGAAGAGGGGAAAATAGAAGCTAGGAGCGATTCTAGCCACGCGACTTTTCCTCTCCGAACCAGAATTTTCCCTCCTTTCGCAATACGCGGCCCGCCGACCGCTGACCGCGAAATATCCTTCTCGACCACTCGACACTTGTTGTAGTACACTCGCGAGACTTAGAATTCGAATTAGAAAATCGACCACGCATTCCCATTCGATATCCCACGAGGAAGCTTGCCGATAATGGCTCCCGAGAGCTCGCGTTTTCTCTTGCATTATCGAGTCAGTCGACGTTTCTATTTCCACTATCTGTACCGTGTCCATGGTGGACGAGAGCATCGTTAATGCTCGCGGACCGAGTACGGCTGCATAGGAAATGCGCCAAGCCGCGTTACCTTTAAACCGAGACAGAGCGGAGAAATCTTCTTGTCATAATCGATGCAGAGCTTTTTCCCGAGCGACCAGCGAACACACTTGAGGTTCTCTTCGTCGTGCTTTAGGCTTTAGACGCTGATAACTTTAACTGTCGAGTACGATATGTAGGTACCTACATACATACCTACTGTGTCGCGCGAATAGTCGACGAACCGAATGATTCCCAGCCGAGTTTGACGAGGTTTAAACGAATGTCGGGAGGCGTAGAATAGTTTGAAGTTGGATAAGAGGAAATATCGCGAGTGGCCAGTGAAAATTTATAGCTAGCGTGCGAAACGGCTATGCAAATCATTCATCCATTTTCACATTCTACCAAGAGCCATGAACCGGCGTGGTGTTCGATAAATTTATGATCATTGAGGAATCGCGACGTTAGTAATACGGCTATGATAAATCAGTCGAAGCACGAGTCCGGTAGTAGAAGGAAACGCACAATAAAACGGGAAGCAATTAATCAGCACGAGGCGCGTCATTATTCAAGATACTGCCAATTTATTTACGCTGGACCTTGGGTGGTATGACCGTTGGTATCGAATTTATCCCATATTCTATCGAAGCGCTCGTCCTATTGTCTGTTGAGTCACGAATGTGAGCGGAATATTTCTGTTCGCAGGTCAAGATGAGAGCAAACCACGCGTCTTTTCACCTCGAATGGACTACGACGAGTGGACGCCTCTCGGCCGCGGAGATCCATTAAAGAACAATCCGACCTTCGATTACGTGCCTCCCGTTCTCGATAGAGTACAATACTGGCTGGATTCTCACACAACCGAGCCGTCTGCGAAACGGGACATTCTTGTTCTGGGCGTCACCGCGAAGAAGACCAGCCCGAAAATACCCGATCAGTTCCTAAAGTTCGTCGACGGGCCAAAGTTCGCGAGACCGAACCACGAGCTGTCTTTCCGAAACGACTTCACCGGTAGCACCGGCGCGGAACCACCGAAAGTCCTGCGAACCACGAGTTTCAGAAACGGGCCGATCGATTACAGGAATCAGAACCGGATACAGTCGGTGCCGGCTAGCTATTATCCTAGCCCATACTTTAATCAAAAGGCGAAGCCGTACACGATGATGCTACCGCCGCCGCTGGTCCAGAAAGATAAACTGGTAAGCTTCGTGGAGCCGACGCAACAGTTCAGCACGCAAACGGAGGAAGGGCCGGTGATCCAGGAGTCGCAGTTCTACGCGATACCCCCGAAGGGTTACAATCAACCACTGCCGTCGCAGACTCCTACCAAGCAACAGCAACAGTCGGCCAACTCGTCGAAGCCGTCGAGCAAAGGCGTCGTGGTCTCTCAGATCGAAACGATAAAGAGCGTCTACACTCCGTCCTTACCGCAACCCACGAAGTCGCGATACGAAACCATCACCACGCCATCCGTCTCCTTCGAGAAATCCAATTTGATTTACCAGTCCACTCAAACGCTTTCCGGTGGCTGGCCAGGCGGCAACGGTCCCGTCTCCACACCTACCACGTCCGACGCCAACCAATCCACTTGGCAGCCACCCGACTATTCCCGCGACCACTACGACATCGATCACCACGTCGCGGCGTCGTCGCATCACGAGGTGGTTGTCGAGCAGAATGCGAACATAATCGTCGACGGGGAGAGCAACGAGAACGAAGAAGTGGTCGTGGGCCAGAAGGAGGCCGCCGCCGCCGCCGCCACGTCGGACAAACTGACACCGACCGCTTCAAACGTTGCTCGTCCGTCGACCAACTCCTCGTCGGACACCAGCAACGGAGACGACGAAGAGGAGACGGTGGCCGGGCAGTCTGGCGAGAAGATGCACATCGTCGTCGCTAATTCTCCCGCTAGCCTGGACACTGAAACGGACAACGCGAAAATGGCACCAGTGGCGGTGGTGATGCCGACCAATTATTCGGAGAAGAAGCTAAATCTCACCTCCCAAGAGACGAAGCTGTTGGAGTCCAACGTAGCGGAACAGTCGACGACGCCCGAAATCGACGCAACGAAAGAAAAGACCTCCACATCTCGCCCCGAGCTTGTGAGAAACGCGGTGACCGGATTCCCGATCTTTCTGGAGGAATCCCAGTCTCCCCAATTTCCCGCTATTGTACCGAATAAAATGATTCCGTCCCACCATCAACACGCGCCTCCTCTTTCCCGACACCCCGCCAATTCCGTTCACGCGTTTGGATCCCCGCAAGCTCCCCTTCAGTCCATGATGCATCCCCAATCTAGACCGAACCACGCGATGATGCACTTCCTCGGCAGTATGCGGCCAAGTATCGGCTTTCGAGCGCCAGGCTCGATGTCGATGTTTCCACCGATGACGCACATGCACGCGCCACCGCCTGTGAAACCCATGCCGAATCAGATGGGATCGTCGATGGCCATGGATCAATCCCATCGACAACCCCCGCAGGTGCCAGACTTGCCCGTGGCATTCGCTAACTCGCCGTCCCCCTCGCCGTTGGCGGAGGATCACTCGTTCGATCATCATCGATCCCGTATTCCGGATATGACGACTTTGATCACCACCACGCCTACCCCCTTCTTGCCAACCGTCTCCTCGACAGAGAATTTATCGTCGTTCGTTGCCATGGACAACCAGGACCCGGGGAGAATCAATCATTCTCCTCTGGGGACAGTGCTGGCCAAGGAGAAAGAAGAGAACTCGAGGGACGACGTGGTATCGACCACCGTTTCCCCGCAGGTGACCACCTTGCCCAGCCTGACCACGGATCCCATTTTCTCGCACTACAAGCAGCCGGCGAAACCTATGCGAGGTCCGATGTACCTTATCATTCAAGGCCACTCCAAGGTGAAGACTTACAAGCCCACGGTGACCAAACACGGCTACCCCGTGGCGAAGAACGAGATCGCGGAAAGCGTGACCGAGAGGCAGCTGTCCAAGTTCGAGCAGTTCGTTAATGAGAATACGAAGAGCGGCGCTGCCGCTAATGCAGCGGCTGGGAAAAAGAAAGCGGAGGAGAAAGCGCGGGCCGAGAAGCTCGCGCAAGCTCGCCAGGATAATCTGATGAGCCTCGTCGAGAGCGGCTTAGGCAGCTTCACCGTGTCGCCTTCCTCTTCCGTTTCCGTCGCCGTCGCCGCTTCCGCCACGGAGGAGGAGCATCAGCCGAACTCGGTGACGATGATCGAGATCAACGGCAACTAGGGCCGTTCACCTTGGAGAGACATATGTTACGGGCGCTCCGCGTCCGGCCGAAAGGGAATCAGCCGTAGACGAACCAGGCTGGGCATCGATTCTGGTACTTGACCCGGAAATTCGGTTCAGCAAAAGCGATTCGGCGAACGCGCGAATCTGAACATTCGCGCGGCTATCTGGCGAATCGAAGCGGCTGAAAACCGACGCGCAAAGTGTCTTTCGCTGTTCCGCAGCTTCGGTTTCGAGATGACGATCGTATTTATCGGTGAATCGCAGCCGACTAGACACGTTTCGCTGGTTATTTCGTAAGACTCTGTTGTTGTTATTATTATTATTATTTTTATTATTATTATTATTATTATAACTATTACGTTTTCCTCGTTATTTATTATTTTATCATATAATTTCGCAGTCACCTTCGTAGAGGCTCAACGCGGTCGGTTCGCGATCAAGCATTCCTGCCGCGGTCTCATTCTTCATGAGAGAAGCGCGCCAATTTCTAATGTGCCAGTATACATATACATATACATATATTTATATATACTATACGTACAGGGACATACACGCATACATATACTATAGGTGACTCGTCGTGACGGGTTAGCGGTTAGCGGATTGCTCAACGAATTTAGACGGATCGTGCAGCAAAGAAAAAAATGGCTGCACGGCTGATCGTCGTCGCCAAGATCGATCTTTCACCCGATAGTCCCGATAGTCCACCTTCAGCGCCGAGCAGTTGGTCCACATTCGATGCACATTAATTACTGAAATATCCGAGTAGGTAACGACGACGATCTTGCCGAGGCAAGGCCATTTGGATATTTATCGAAGCTGAACGTCAGGGACGAGCTTCTACTTAGGATCATATTTATTGTAGTAGCTAATAATTATCGCGATCAAAGTATTTATTGCATCGTTATGGTAATTCACGACACGAGGAAACTCTACGGCATACATACCTACATATACAGATATACATACATATGTGCTCTCTCTCTCTCTCTCTCTCTCTCGGTTTTACGTAGACACGATCGACGCAACGAGATACCCTTTGCTCGTGGTCTCGGTATTCATCCGTTTCGTCATCGATCGGGAATCGGTATAATATTTCACGGATTTCCAAGTGTACGGTAGCCAGATTAGCGTAGATCGTTCTATTCGAAAAACATGTTATTTATTGTTAGACGAACGAAATGCTCCATGTGACTTACATTATACTATTATTAACACTAGTCTTACGTTCACCAGTTACCACACATATCGCGTATACTATATCTACTAACATCAACTTTGCACCCTTCCCTTTTCCCGTAGAAATTGGTAGCTGTCAATCGTGTCCGCGATACTGCCGAACAAAAGGAAAAAAATGAACTGCTCAAGCGTATCTTCGCCATCGTCGATATACATACACGAGACAGACACAGACTGCGAGCATTCACTTCGCACGTACTATAGATGTGTACTGTGTTACATACGATAATTGTACCTGACGGTCACACGTTCTGTTGTTTTCTTCCGTTTATCAATAAACTAGCGCAATACCGATATTAATGTGCTGCACGATTTATTGCTCGAGGCTCTTTAGGTTCGTAGACCGTTAACGCTACGAATTATCCTCGCCCCGTAAAACGTTTGCTGCTCCAGTTGTCCCCGCGGATCATTTTAACGTTGATTAAAAATCCCGCGGCATCGCGTGAGCGATGTTTGTCAAGCAGCAGCGTAACGCTCGCATCGAGGAAACGACAATCGATTACACGCCCATCGTATTATTTATCGGTGGGGGGCAGCTCCTCGGGGCCATCCGCAGGGTCAAAGCTGCCGAAACGGTACTTGGTCTCGATTTATCGCCACTAATGATCCTTAATTCTCGCCCTCGACTTCTCCCTCGGTGTCAGCTTCGCGTTTCTCCGAAGCTTCTCCGGCCAAGAGTACCCGCTCCATCCTCTATAATCATCATGGCAAATGAAAAGTTACAACTCTGTACGTATTGTGTCGCGCGGCTTCGTCAAAGACGCGCAGAGTCTCCGTCCTCCTTTGAATCCCCCTGTTGCTGCATAGAGGAGAGTGGAGTCAAGGGATTTCGCCTAATCTGCAGGCGTTTATTGAAAAGGGGGGGGGTGGAGAGAGGAAGGATAGGGGACAAGAGAAGGGAATAAGGAGAAACGTACCTATGTACATGTGCGTGGCAGAGTAAGGAACGCGAACGCGAGAAACGTCTGGCGAGGTTGAAGGGTGGCGGAGTGAAGCCAGAGGAAGCTGAAATGGGCAGAAGGAGGAGGTCGGGGTGCACCGAAAGCACGAATTTAAGGTTAATTTATGGCGTAATTTAGTTTCAATGTCGGCAGCATAAATCTCCCGCGGAGGACAGGGGTCCGGGCCCCGCGACGTGCGTGCCGAGAAAAAAGTCGACGAAATAAAGTTACCGGCACGTAGAAGCTGGCCTGCAACGGACTGCACCGGTATCTCTCTTCTCCAGACATCTCCCTTCTTTTTCTTCGTTTCCCTCTTAACGATTTGGTTTCGCTTAGCTCCGTTCCCATCGCGCCTCCGCTCCAATCAATTTAATTTAATAATTAACCATTTAGTACTCGCTCGGGCTGTTGGCCGACATCGATCCAAACGCCTCGCTTCGCGTCCCGATAACCGATTCGTTATCGATTCTAGATTAACGAGCGCCGCGGCGCGAATATCCGGCCGCGGCGTTGAAAGAACGGGAGGAATACCGAAACACTACCGAACGTAGATTTCAGCCGAGATTAACCGATCGAGCCTCGAGAAAGGGTGTTTCCCGACAGCTTGAAAAATTACCCGATCAGCAAGAAAAATGTTCTCGCAACAAAGTTACTGGAAGAAAGTGGGGACCGGTTCGCACCTACAGGTATCCTTAAGCTCCCTTTCTTCCTTTCCCTTCGAAGATGAATTGCGTCGGATAAGGACGATCGTCTCACGACAAACCCCCACGCTTCGCCGCCGTAAATGCTAATCGAGTGGTTGGAGATTTTTTCATCGGGGTGCGAAAGAGGCGAGACCGTCCTCCTCTCACCTTCTATTGTAACTTTCGACAGCGTTCGTTCCGCGCGTCTATTCGAAAGGAAACAGCATCGTAATGGTGGAGGCATCGGACAACGAGTGGTGTGCAAAGTGGGTCGTATGACTCGAGTTGAAGCGACATTGTAAAGCTGGAAGGATCGATCGCCGGCGTTGCGTCGCGTCCGTTCGGAAGACTATCATCTCGAACGAGGATACGGTCACGTTTCTGTACAGTGTACCTGTTCGGGACTCGAAGGGAACATGCGGAACGTGAGAAAAATTTCCGGCTTTAACGCGTTGACACGTAGATAGAGAAGCACGATGGAAAGGTCATACCTGTCAACCTTAATGAAAGTTAAATCCACGGGGATGGGTTGGCGCACGCCATTATCTTACCGTTAGGAGTCCTTGCGTGGGTATCGATGCCGAGGGACCCAACAACACCATGGAAAAATCCATCGCGTTCGTCGCTTAACGCTGGATGATTCACGATACAGCCGTGCGGCGAAATAAATAGGCATTAACCTCGTGATTCGTCGTTACCGGAGAAACGCTAAATTTCCCATACGCGTGTCCGTTTTCGAGCCTCGGCGCGTAGGAAATTTTCAAGCCGCACACGTCAAGCGATTCGTGAGAAACGATCGAGCCGAAGCTAAATCGAGAGAGCGTTATATTTATTTCTAGGGGAATGATGGAAAAAGTTGTCTGGCCATTTGCGGCCGATCGAATGCGCCGCGCCGCCTGCATTCTCTTGTAGTTCAATCTATTCTGCGCACCCTTCGCTCCGTTTTTGCGCGTATTTTCGCCGATAATGGCGTCTAGAAATAACGCATTATGCGACATCATCGATGTAACCGATTTATCGGCCGAGACATTCGCAGCGTCGGCAATTTGTACGCGAGGATGTACGCCGATCGGAAGCGTGGCGACCGGTGGTGGAAGAGCGTTCTCGGTTAGGCACGGGGTTAGTTCAATTTCGTCGGATTACGCAGGCATCGGATGTAAATCGACGGATTTCCCGTAACGGCAGATCCATCCTCGACAACTGGAAAACGACAACTTCTTTTTCTTCATCCTACGTCCTCGTCTTCGTCCTCGCCGCGGCGCGATCCGACGCGAGTTTAATCTGGAACGTGGTGATCGTCTACGGGAAACGCAGGCCTCATTGCACCACTGTGGAAACTAGAAACTAGTTGCAAAAACTAACCCAATATCGTTGTCCTCGTACCCCCCTTGGCCTCGCTTCTGTTCTGGTACCTGGAACCCACGCATCTGGCATCTGGCTCGGACTTGTTCTTACGCAAAGGAGATCGCGAAAACCGTGCAGGAAATCGAGGAAACAAGGAGAACCGAGACACGACTAGAGCCAGGCGTCTCGAAATCTTTCCAGCCGGTGCACGGTGGTGTCGAAGAAAGGAGAGAGAGAGAGTGCCATTATAGGTGGAACCATCTTCGACCGTTTTGGCTCCAAGTGCGTTTCGACATACGGGAGATGAGATTGCTGCACCGAGGGACTCTCTACTTACAATTAATCGTATTGATTATCACGGACCCGGGACCATCTGTTGTTGTAACTATAGGCTTTTCTCGCGAAACGGTTGTGGGCTTTCACGGTCGCTTCTTGGACTCAATTATAGGCGCGGATGTGGCTACCGTGTTTCACGGTTACTCTCTAGACTCTAGACTCTAAGATTTCACCCAGACAGATCGAACATTTGTATGCTATTCGCGGCGACGAGCGTATCCAGGCAGTTTGTCATTCGGCGTGATAGATGACAGAGAGTTTTGATGGAATCGTTCCGCTCGACCGGTCGGTACGGGTTCAAAGCTTCAAAGGAATCGTCCACGTCGTCCACGCAAGACGCAAAGCGCAACGCGCAGCGTGGTTTTCGATTCGATCTGGAGCTTCCGGATGGCCATGGAAGCCCGGGATTATCTCGGCTGGCGAGTTGTTTAGACTGGTAGGTGAGCCAGTGGAAAGAAACGAAAGCAGGAAGGCCCCAGCGCGAGTCGTCCGAATGGTACGTGAGTTCCAGAAACACACTGACGACTCGTCGATTCCTCGTACCGATAGATGCGTCGCGACGTGTTGCAGTAGCCTTTGCTGCCAAGTCCCTTGTCCGGCATGCGAAACACTTCCTGTCGCGCGAATACCGTCCGATTCTTTTCTCTTCCCTCCGACCCTACTCCACCATCTATCTACTAGCCTTACCGATTATTTAAACGGCAGCTTCCCGATTCGTGATCTCGGCAACAGTCAAATCGGTATCGCTCCTACCCCTACCACTCTGTTTGCCTGGATAGCCCGAAGCACCGGACCATGAGAATCAACCACGGAGCACGGGCCGTCTCATGAATGGGCATTGGGCAAAGGTCACGACACGACCGGTCGTTTGAAAAATGAATCTCCCGTCAAGATGTTCAAAGGCGGGCGAGTACGCTGGCGAAACGAGGGCAAGAGAAGCTACCGCCTTATTCTTCCTATTGATCAAGGTTATTACTTTCTTACGGAGAACAAGTTACAGTTATAAGAATCGACGGAACTACCAGCGTTTCTTCACATCCGCTGTCAATCTGCCCATGTTTGGGCTATCGCGTCGAATGGAAAAGTAAGATACCTACTCGGATCGCGTAGAGCCCAAGTGTCACCGCGATACCTGCGTATGGGTCGCGGCACGAGAATACGTGATGGAACGCGACGCGACGCGACGCGACGGCCCCTTTCCAATCCTTTTCATATTTCCCCGATACCCGCGTCGCTTTTCTTCGCCTCTCTTCGTGGAGAAGCAAGTCGAAACTCACTAAACCCCCTTGCATTGAAATCTATACTTGATAGATTTCCCATTAAAGTCCCCAACGGATGAACTTTGCTCGATTCCTTCCCTCGTCCGTTACCATTTCTAAATAGCTTCGATGCAACTTACTCCCGTCCAGCGTATTCATCAGCGGTGAAAGTGGAATGCAAAGTACATCCTGTTCCTCGGAACCGAAATCCTTGCCGCGTGTCTCTAAGTACATAGCTCGCCAACGAATTGTAGCCTATACGCGCGGGACGAATGCCAATGTAACTTCAACTGGCTCATCCGTTTCACTGTTATCCGCACCGGATATCAGAAGAAAGTTAGTCACCGATTTGGACGACGATGAAAGTGTCGCCTCGGTTCCGGGTACGGCGACCCATCGGCCAGCATTGCATACAATTGATCGGGATGCGAGGATAATTAGATGAAACCGCGTTCCGTTTCTTCGCCACATAGTAACTATCTCGCAGATAATTTGCGGATTCTGCGGGATTGCAGCGATCGGTGCAGCAGGCGACGTTGAAGCAAGAGGCAACGTTATGAAACTCGTCCGGCCAGAGTCGAAAGATCCAGCGAGGTACCTATTAACTTTACGAGGGTACGTACACGGCATCGATAGGACCAGTCCCCTAAAATAATTGCTCCAGGCCGCTGACATCGAGCGGCATACTAATTTTCATGCACGTACAAGCGCGTGGATGGTGGATGGTGGATGGTCGACGGCGCGGCGGGTGTACAGTGCATCGCGTCGGCTCCTGCAAATGAACCGTATGATGCAAATGACCAGCGCACCACGAGTGCATTCTTCATGGAGTCTGGCATACGAGGAACCCTCGCGTGCCAAGAATATTTCCTGCCGACAAACTTTCATCTGCCGTTCCCCGTTCAATCTCCTACCCCTGGAACAGGGCTAAACCACGCTCGTGATCTCGATTGAAGTCTGACGATTCTCATAAACAAAGCAGGGGGCGAGAACCGAAAGGCGGCTCGAGGCCTCTCATTATGTACTCGATCGGAGGTTCAGGCTCAACAACCGGCCCAACTCATATCGGACGCATCTATCTGGAGCGACCACATGTACACGTAGACAGCCTTTTCGGTAGGGCCAGCGGCTCTGCCACGCAAAAAACACCGGTTCTCGTTAGATCGACCACGTTAAGCTGCGCTGATCGCGATCTTGTAGATGCTTAGATGGCTCGCTATATAACAGAGTAGACGTAGGTAAAAAAATTCAAAAAATAACATCTACTTGTGAAAAATTTTGAAAGGAACAAAACAAATCTATTATTCATGTTCATATATCCCCATTTCTACCGAAAACTTTGCAACGAAAAAATTCATTTTTATTGCTTGAATGTGAACTGAAATACCTTGAAAGTTTGGAAAAGATTCGCTCAATAGTTTCTTAGAAAAAAATTCTCAAGAATCACCTTATTCCTATCATCCTAAATAGGACTCCTCCCTTACAGCTATCGAGTGCAATTTCCAGCACTACGTACCGATGTACTGCAAACTTTGCAAAGTCCTTCGTGCTTCCATCTCACGGTAGCGATAGGAAAATCCAGCTGGCATCATTTTTTTGGCTTTGATTAATTCAACGAGCAATATCGAAATGAATTTTGCATTTATCTCAAGCCACACCGGTTTCTCGCGAATCAACGCTTATCATTTTGCTGGAAAGTATCAGATGCACGGCATTTAATCACCGTTACTTGCCGATATGCGATATATCGAAGAGGGTGGGACTCGAGACCGCATGAGACACCATTCGTAAAGATACTATTTATTAGCACAATCATTACATGCGTGACGATGGTCGTAAACTTATTATGTATATATCAAAGTGATTAATCAATGCGGATACATATTACGAAACGTAACTATACAAATATATTTATATCACAGTCGTAGACAAAAAAGTTAATGTTAATCGATACCAAAGTTACTTTGTGTATGTTCGCTTAAGTCTCTAAAATTCGTCAGGAAGCCCCTCGGTGATCTCGAGCGAACGAATATAATCGACGCAATTATTCCGTACCCATCGAACGAAACATCATCGCAGGCTCGAATGCGCAAGTGCACCGTTTAACCCTTGGACCACTGCAACTGAAAACTGTTACAGACTTTGAGACATCTCGCTAACCTGAAATCGAGTTAAACGAGCAGTTGACATGGGAGAATCGTTTATCGAGATGCGACTAACGTCAACGATCAAAGTCGAGTAACGAGGAATGATTACTAAAGCTAAGTAGTATCGTTGCGGTATCTACGTTAAAATCGCTCGTCTACATGTAGGATTGTGTAACTAGTCTCGTTACGTCGTTATTCGGGCAAAGTACACCTTGATCAAGGGGTAGACGACCCCTTCGGGAATGCTGCGTTAGCCGTTCAGCTGAAATGGAATCTGCCACGCGGTAAACGACAGCAACGACGCGCTACTCTGAACGATCGCGTGATCGGAAATGTTCTCGACGGATAAAACACGAAGATTGGAAAGGCTTTCTGCGAGCTTCTACTTTGGAAGTGTCATGCATGTAACTTTGCGATATGATTGTGTTAAGGCGAGCGCGAAACGCACCGAAAATCGTATCTTTTTCCCTGGCAACTTGAATTACCCTGATCCAACAATTATCCTTGCAATCTTCTATGCGTTTCCCGCTCTTTAGCGCGCAAGCATTCGAATTAAGTTGACTCGAACTTGAACAATCAACTACGATAATGACTGAGAACGGTTACACGACAAGTCTAAAACACCTGTTTGAGCTGACGATCCAGCCCGTTTCGGACATTCGAAACACAAGTTTGCGCTACGGTGAATACGGCACAATGCTAGGTTTACAACGCGGAAGGTTTGGTCAGATATTCGACACGCTGCTTATCGATTCTTGGAAAGGATCGATATCTCTTGCTTAGCTTACTCGAACGATACGGAGATCGCTCTTCTCGGAAGAATCTTATTCTCGGAAGCACGCACGCGACAATCGCTATTTGTCGAAGAAGCAGGCTTGCTCTTTTAGTCTCTCGCATCTTGGATGAGAAGACGCGATAATAGTCAGTCTCTTAATAAACGACTGGTAAACGGAAATAGATAGCTACTCGCGCTCTTCAGTCTACTCGAGGCTTCGGAACGTAAAACTAGACGACTGACGCTCGTTTACGGTTGCGAGGCAATCTCCTAACCAGGGTTCTTACGGGAGTTCTTCTTCTCTTTCGGTTCTTTCGGTTCGCTCAGTCTGTCAGATTTGTACGCTTGAAAGCAGCAGCACCAGAGCTGCGACAAATTGCCCGTTATCGTTTCTCTTAGCGTCGTCGAGGGCGGGCCGCTCGGCAATCGTTTGATTTAGCTCGTCGCCGAGCACCGCGCTCGTAATATCCATATCGAATCGCGCGCTTAACTTCACGTCTAATCTTATCGAATGAATTTACCTAGAACGATTACATCGTAAGGGGAATGGAAAGCAGAGACGAGCGCGTTCGAGGTAGCCTACGATTCTGTACGCCCGTCCGGCTTCTCCTTATCTCAGAAATTCGCTTCCAAGGAGTTTGCCAGCTCGTTGAGAGCCGGCACCAAGGTCTGAAGCGAAAAGTATCGCGATCGATCGGCAGCGTCCACGCTCGTCACGTGCTGAAACTGACAGGGCTGGCTGATGTTACTCTTCGCTGGTAGCACGATCTTCTTCTGCACTGGCTTCTTCTTCTTCTTCCCCGGCACCGAGAGGCTGATGTTCTCCGGACAGGAAACGAGCCGCTCGATGTGCTGCCAGAGATCGTTGGCGGCTTTCGGATTGTCGAAACTGAGGCCCGCGAGGCGCGTGTGATCCGAGGACAGGCACATCGTGTGGAAAGCGGGACCAGACACCTGCGAAATATAGTTTTTCGTTTCATTCAAACGTATGACCTGCGCGTGAACGCGTGCATGCACTGCGGCTATTAGCCGTGTCGGCTCGATCTTCTTTACCTTGTACGAGGACAAATTATCGATGGTCTCCCTCCAGAGAGTGAAGCAAGTGCCACGCTCGGCCAGCAGGATCTGGATGCGCCTCTTCGATCTCGACCGCGTTTCCCCAAGATCCAGGACCACCACGGGTATCCCGGTGAACCGCAGGTCCCAACTTTCGGTCTGCGACGCATTGCCCAGGTACAGATTCGCCAACGACTCGCAGACGAATACCTGCCGATTCGATGAAAGGTGTGAGCAACGCGAACGTGCGTACTTGCAAGAGTTGGGAGCAGTGGAGCTACCGTTTACCTGAGATTTTAATCCTCGAAAGAACGTCTCGAGTTGTTCGCGCTCCATCTGGCTGACAGGTTCCAGGCGAGATTCGTCGCTGTTTTCGGAACTGTCGCTGCCCTCGTAGCTCGAGGTAGCCGAGGTGTCCGCCTCACCTGTCGACGACAATCGCCTCCTTGCCGCTCCGCTGTATTCGCTGTAGTAGGAGGAACTGTGCAGCGAGAGATTCGATTGCAACGCGGGACAGGACGACGCGTACACCGGTGCATTCATCTTTTCCTGAAAACAAGCAAATCCTGTTACGTCACGCGCATAAAGGAGGAACGTATACTTAATCGCCAGCGAATGCGCCTCGGGCCTCGGGAACGGTGCACTAATCGTGCACAGCGCATCGCGGAAATACCGTAGGATCGTTAGAAGATTTCAAGGCTCGGGCGTTAGTCAAAATCTCGGGGAGAGAAAGGCTGGTCCTCCCGCGAG
Source organism: Andrena minutula (assembly GCA_929113495.1). NCBI lineage: Eukaryota > Metazoa > Arthropoda > Insecta > Hymenoptera > Andrenidae > Andrena > Andrena minutula. Next base: position 604,045 of record OV815996.1, on the reverse strand, counting down.
CTCCCGCGAAAGCTCATCGATTTCCCGCAGCTGAACCCCGTGCTGTGCAGCCACCGTGGTATCGTTCTATAAATAACCGTGACCTCTTTATCGGACACTACCCTGTTAACCCAAAAAAATCTTCACTTCCTCCCGAGAACGTCGGTTTACCGTTCAACCTATCGCCAACTATCGTAGAGGCTCGCGACTTTGTCCGACAGCAGAGTCTTTTAGTCTCTCCTATCGTGCCCGCTTCCCGGGACGCTACCCGACACCGATATTAGGGGGAAATGGGTCGTTTGCTTAGAAACTTGGAATACGGTGACGTAAGGGACGCCGGCGGCACTACGGCACCACGGCCGAAGCTAATCACCCATTGGCGTTTCAGCCGACCCACTTAATCCAGGCGAGAAAAGTCCCGCTCTCGTTCGACCTTAATTCGATCACTGCGACGCCTTTAACGAGTTAGTCGGCTGACTAATCGCGGCCCGTTCGCTTTGGCCGTCACCGTCGTTTACTCGCCATCGAGGGATTCCGCCGCGTTCCAGCAGTCTACGGTTTCGTAACGTGTCAATGATCTCGTCACTCGTCACGCGATCACGGATCGGTGCAGGAGGATCGAATTTTTATGGAAACACCCGCATACGTTGCTCCGTGATCGCGAGCATCGCGGTGCCGATACATAGGTGCGTGGTGTCAGTGTAACGATAGTAACGATACACGGGTCGAAACGCGAGCTGGTCGAGACCGAGGTGTTCGTGCGCGTGAAACGCACACCGGAAGCGCATTGTCTGCGTCCTACGTTATAATGCGCCGAGCGAGGATGCGCCATTGTTTCAGCCCGATAAGAACTCGGCGCTTCACCCCCGTAGATCAGCTGCCGATAATTAGCTACGCTCGCGGACCGTTTCGTTTCGCGTTCTCACGGCGGAATTGTTCCGCCGCTCGCCGCCCCGGCACCGTGGGTACGAAATTCTGCTTTTTCTTCGCACCGGGAGAACCAACACCGTACAAGTCGGTCGTCGAAACGTAACGCTGATAATTGCGAGATAATAGAAGCGTTTCTGCCTAGCCTAGGAGGTTGCCGAAGAACGCGGAGAAACGCGAGTGCCGAGGTAAAAGGCGGCCGTCCCCGTTGGGTCCTGAATAGGATCGCGCAGGATCCGACCATCGATTCCAACGCAGCGCGGGCAAATCATTTCGCGTTCTTATAGCTACAAGCCGTAAGGTATAATGCACGCGGAGAAACGTGATCGCGCGTGCTGCGCAACATGCAATAAATGATGCGGCAACAAACGATCCAGGCATTACGGGTAACTCGACACTCGCCGCGTTGCCCACCGAACCGATCGCTGCTTTCCTTTTTAACATTTACGAATACTGCCACTCGCCTGAAATATTCAATGGACCGGGGATGCATACGAGGACGATAAGCGTTATCACTCGCGCGAAACATACATTAGAACTCAGGTTAGAACGGTTCGAGAACGCGGACCTGTTGATTAATTGCAGCCTAGATAACTGTTGCGCTTTTCTCCACTCCAGAGGGGGGCAAGTTACTCGGAATGTTTCCTCATCTTCCAGCTTTTCTTTCAGTCGCGAAAGTTAGGTCGAACGCGCACTTTGAAATGATAATCAATGATAATGACATCGGCGTATTCACGGATACTACGAGTATGTACGAATGCAAACTCCTGCAAAGCCGTCGCGCCGTTCCCGTCGCCACTTTCCACTTGTGACACTTGCATCGGATCTCACTCGCGGATAGCTTTTCCTCTCCTTTCCTCTCCCGCGTTGTTTCCCATAATAGGCGCGCGCGAATCACGAAGCCAGGTAACGTACATCGTACACACAATCACCACGAAACAACTGTGCGCGATGAAACAATCTATCGACATCTGTCCTCTCTTCCTCTTTCTCCGCCTTGAGTCATTATCTTTCCCACCTCGATGTCCCGCCGCGCCGCGGCCGTGAGTTGCGATTGTCCAACTATCGCGTTCAAATGTGCTGAAACCTCGTCGCTGTTCTATCTACATTCCACAGGCATCTCCCGCATAGCAGCGGAGAGCAGTCGGTTTTATTTATCTGGATTCGGCTGGGGCACCTCCCACGTGATTGGGAAACTAACAAACGGTGGCGAGCATATCTAATCTGACCGTGGAAACTGATGGTTCGAAAGCATTCTCGCCCTGTGCTCGAATTGGTCGACGAGTCGACGTCAATTAGTCACGGTCCATTCGGAAGCAACGAGATCGGCCGACGACTGCGGCTCTAGCTGCAGACACCCACAATTGTTATTGACAGAGAGGCAGCGGTGACGAACCGCGGCAGAAACGACGCGACGCGACGCGACGACCCGTTCAGCAGCAGCGTAATTATTATGAAGACGTGAATGACCGTAATGAGGAATGGCGTCATCTCCATCAACGATGCTCCGACAGAGAAATCGAGGAGACGGTGTCACCGAGATCCAGCGATGGCCAGTTGGCCCTGCATAGAGGACTGGATGAAAATTTGTTCGTCGAGTGCGAAACGCGACAACACCTCCAGAAGAAAACTGGAAAATCTCGCGGTAGATCCATTTCATCGATACCCCCTCGCGAGTCTCGTTAACGAGCTTCGCGAGATTGCGTCGGCTCTCATGGATCTGCTCGAAAATTTGTTCCCTTTCACGACCGGTGGACAATACGCGTCACTCCTTGCTGACTTTCATTGAAAGCGGACCCTCCGGGGCTCCGGGCAGGAGCCGCAAGATGCTGGCAATTCCTTCGTGATTTTCGTTCACGCGAACGATTCGTTAGTTACCTCCCCGTCGCCGTCCAACTTTCCCACAAAAATGCACCAGTTCTACGACCCTCCCGTTGTCGCGCGCTCGCGTCTGTCTCTCCATCGAATATGCATCCGTATTATCTCGCGGCGCGCGGCGCCCATTGTGCACGGTCATAATTCAAAGGAGGCGAGAGGAATTACGTTGAAACGGGAACGGGACATCGCTGTGACAGCCATCGAAATGAGCCGCGCCGCGTTCCACCCTGCCAACCCCTCGAAACTTGTCAGCTGAACGCGGGTAAACGCGCTGGCAAACAAAAGCTAATATCATTTACAGTCGTGCCTCGACTCGCAACACCGTAGCAACAGTCTGTTCTAGTTTTCGAAAATGCCACTCTGCGTCGGGCTAAATTCTGCAGCGAGGCTTAACGAGGCATTGGCGTTGTTGCCATTCGGGAAGAAAGCGCCGGACGAGACGAGATGCGACATGACGCGTTCCGGGTGTACCGCCGTCGTTCCAATAACGCTTAAGATTATGCGGAGGAGCTCTTGCTAGCGTATAAGGGTAGCCTGTGTACATATTCTGGCGCATATTGCACAGGAACGTACTATATATCGCCATATATATATACCAGCAGCACATATCACCGGCTTAGGTAGCTAGACCAGCCGACTGCAACGGTCGAGATTAATCCTGGTCGCATCCCAGTCAGGATAACGTTCAGCTGGGATTAAATTCTTTCGCGGGAAGAATCCACGACGCGTTTCGAGCACTAGCGAGTGTCTATTCGACAAGCTTTAAATAGCTTGCGAAGTGACTTTTAAGTTTCAATATCTGAGAGAATAGCGTCGCTCTAACAATGCCGCTTGTCCACCCGGGATTGAAACGAGGGTTGCGAAGAGGACGATAAGGGATGGCAACTTTACTCCGCGCTACGGTCTTGGTCTCGAGGGCCAACCTAGACTGGCGTAAAGACGAGGGAACTCGTTAGGGAGCCCTTGTCGGGAAGAAACGCCCCACGGCTGGGAAATAAAGTGCTGGAACGACCGTCAGTTCTCGATGAAAAATTTGTCGGGTGAAAAGTTGCCGCAGCGATCGACGCTCGTATGCTGCATGCATGCCCGGAGGAAAAATCGTCGATGACATCGCAAGTCCGCATCGCTGGAGAATAACGACACTGTACAAAGGACGAGGGAGCGTGGATGTTTTTGCAGGAAGCGGAGTTGCATCGACGATTAACGATGTCCGGGAGCTTCCGCGATAAAGAGCGCACTGTGACAAACGACGGGACCAGCAAAAAAACGCTGGAGAATCAGAGGATGTCACGCGAACGGTCGTGGACGGCTCGCGAGAAACGCAGACTGCATGCGACGAAGATAAGAGCGGCTATCTCGTGGAACGGGCGCGATATCAATTTAGAGCTGATGATTTGTTTCCGCCTACGTAGCCTCTTAGTCATCCAGTCCCCTCGCTGGATATCAACTGGACGACGAACCGTCTTCCAAACCTACCGCAAAATGTGTACCCTTATCTTCTCCCTGTGTCCACGTTTCTTCAGTTTCCCTAAATATGTACTACATTCCCGCGGCCCTTCCCCGTGCTGCAGCATTCTTTTCCAAGGAATCAACGTGCATACATTTGCGATTCCTGGTAAGACGCAGTAGGTCGTTAAATTTCAGTCACGTGTTTGCATGTTACTCAGCCGGTTAGTCATCGTTATTGATGCACGCCGATTGCGATCCATTAACGTTTCCCACCACGAGCCACGAGCTTCTCGTGCTCGAGCAAATTCCAATATGCTTCTTACGTGGAAAATTTGCGAAAACGCTCCGCGTTACCTAACGTACACCGTCGCCGATTGCGTAAGCTGGTTCCCGCGACTGTTAACAATCGACGACTCATCTCGCCTTTTGCGTTTCGCGGGACGAAAATTCGTTCCGACACGAAACAGAAGCTCGCGCCGTCCTGATTGCGTAATAACGAATTAATTCTCTTGTCATAATTCTCGAAAGATTTCCGCGCATTATTCGCAGACGAGGTCGTGCGACTCGGCGGAGCTCGCGTTTTGCCACGCGCGTGCATTTTGCCCGCGGAGCAACATCTATGCAAACAAACGTGCGGTTGTTCTAAGAAATTATAACGTCACGTGTTATAAAGCGAGCGTTCAGCGCAACGATGCCGTAACGAGACGCGTTTTCGTTCGATCGACAGAATAAAAAATACCAGCGCGTTTTGCGTGGCCTCCAATAACAAAACGAACGTGGCGAAACAGTGCCACCGACACAGTGCGGCGCGCATGTGGGCGTCCGGGACAGAACTCATAAATTCTCAACTACTTAATCAGTTTTCGACTCAAGTACCAAGTTTCGGTAATTCTCCTGCAGTTGACTGCGATTGGCCCATTGCGGTTGCGCGTAGCAATCGCGCGGTACCAAACGAACTTGAAATTTTGGAACATGAAAGACGGGAAGAGAAGCTGGAGGCTATCCTCGAATAGGAGGATAAGGAGGTAGGATCGAGAGGTCGAGCCTTGAGGCTGCCGTCGCGGCGCGTCATCGTCCGCTATACCCACGAGGTTATCGTTCAGAGTTGGCCTCGCGAACAACCAGCTTGTATTTCGACGAAACTAAACCTGAGATAGAAAGCATCTTACGATACCTGAAGCTTTTATTGACCCGCGTTTAAGATGCCCGTGCCGAGCACATCCGTGCAAATAGATAAGTACATACTGGAATCACCGAGAAATCACGAAACTTGCCGTCGAGCGTGCCTCGACGACGCGACCCGACGCGACGTTCAGAAGACTCGAGCCTACTCCAACGCGAACACCCGCAAACGAATCTTTCCGAGCGAACGTATAAGTCTGGTCACGTTCGACGAACGTGCGTTATCGTCCTCGAAAAATAATAACAGGCTCTCCAGGGCCAGCCCGTAGCATTTGCCTCGCACGCGTGGACTGTATACCTATACCGCGGGTGTGGGACAATGATACAGTGCAACGAGCATTATTATACTGCCGTTTCACGGCTCCGTCTGACATTGAATCCTAGTCGCGCTTAACCAAGCCCGTGAACTCTGCTAGCAAAGTGATTGGCTAAATACACACACGCGCTTCGTTTACAAGCCGGTTTAAATCGCGAATCGTTAAGACAACGTTTTTACAGTGACGAAGAAACACGCCAGGTGGAAGAAATTACGACGCGGTGTGCCGCACTGCACATTGCGCGTAGCTGTAGAGCGCGATCGTTTTTCCAGTTTCGCGAAGAGCAAGCTCATGCCCCTCGTCATGGTCGAGCCGTTATGCAAGCTTTAGGTTTCACTTTGAAATACACAGCTGCATGGGCTGTTGGTGGAGGTAGAGGGATCTCGGAGGACCGTAGGGCAACTTGGGCTCGGGATTGCCGAGTCTCGCGTATATACTTTGGAATCGTACACACATACGTGTACGTCCAACGCAAACACCACGAGGCTCGCTTGCCCTCGGCTGGCTATGTCCAACCGGATATGGAACAGACTCCCAAGGGTTAAGAGGCATTAATGGAGTAACAGGACCACTAATGATTCATTAGCTACTGGCAGGACCACGGCGGTTAACCGTCTCTCGTAGTTGTCATGAACACCAACCACGCAACTTCAAAAGTGTTTAACCCCCCGAGCTCAATGAACTTTCGCTTTAATTACACCCACTGACGCGGTGGTCGTCGAAAATTCAGAAAAATTCAGTCGACCCCTTATCTTGGTACTTGAATTCCAAGCTCGTACAAGGATGATAGTTAGACGAGACGTTAGATGATGCATACACGCGCTAACGATGCAGGTATAGTGTATACCGTTGACGAAACGCAGCTTTTAACGGCAGAGGCCGAACCGGCCGACCCACAAATCGCAACTTGGACCTTGTTTCGAGCTACCTTGTCGGCCAGTCTTCCTGTTTCAAAGGAGGTTTCAGGGTCTTGACACCTGACACTCGACCGACGAGGATCGAGGACCTTGTACACACGTACATACGCATCGCTGTGCCTTTCCAGCCGATTACATCTCCGTACAATGGAGTTTCTTGCTTTTTGTATAGTACAAAATAGCCAGCGGGACTGTTGGATTAAGCTTAAAGGAACCGTCCGTGGCGTGCCACTTTAAGCTTCCCTGCATTCGTCAATGAGATCAATGGGGAATGTGAGCGAGAGACGCGAGGAGCGAGATACGCAATCCCGGCGACCCTAACCGATCACGAGCTTCGGACACTCGGTTTCCCACGTTTTTTTTTCGTCATCCTTGTCTCGGCGCTTCGAACATGTTTACTTTAACGCCTCAGTCGGCTGACCGACTTCGCTATTTCGCTGACCACGCATGTAGCGCGAGTGGAAGTGAAATAGGGAAGTGGGTCAGACGCATCCAGGCGTTAAAGTACATAACAGGTTTCGATCGCCGGGGCATTGGGCAAGGACGATCGAAGAAAACGTGGGAATATCTCGCTTGGGGTCGTATCCGAGTCCAGTTTTCAATAATCCTATCGAAGAGTGCACGAAACGCTGAAATAGGACACCGATTCCCAGTCCTTCAGCTTCAATCAGTGTGGAGGCACTTAACTGTCGAATTCACGACTTGGCTGTATGCATCTGTACCACCAGGAGTATATACTTAATCCAGATGCTCGGAGCTTTCGTTGTCACTCGAATCTAGCGCAAGGAGCTTCCAAGTTTCGTTGAAACTAGAGCTTCGTAGGGCTTTCGACTCGTCTACCGAGAACAATGTAGGCATACACTGTGCACCCTGTCCCTGCGCCGGTATTATTCAACGAAAGAAGACGCAAAACTTTGGTGAAATTTCGAAGGAAAAGTGTTTCCGCTCTTCTTTTTCACTTTTAGTTCGGGCAGCCGTTTTCTTCGTCGATTGTAACCTCCTTCCTTATACCGGTTTAATTAAACCGATTGGAGGGAGGGACGGGAAAGAAAGGGCAAATATTGCGCAGAGTAGACACTCCACACGCGGTATCTAGATAGGCCATGAATTAAGGGTACAGGAAAGTGGATTGTCAGGCCGCTGTATCTCGAGGCTCGAATTTCACCTGTCCGGATAAGAATGTGGAGCATCGACCGCGAGTGGGAGTGTAGACGACCAGTTTTTACGCACCGGATCGTATAATGTCGATATCTACTACGAAAGAACGCGAGAAAGGGTCGTACGCAACAGACACAACAAAGGGATCGTTCCTTTCGGCCGTCCTCGCCCGTCAATCTCTAGATTCTAGACTCTAGATCTTTGTATAGGTGTTCTGCTGAAATCGATATTCATTAATTTCTATGGGCCTGGCGAGGGGAAGGCGACGTACAACCGGTTTAATTTCGCGCCGATTAATTTCCGAGTGTGCGTGCAGTCCACCGAGAGTGGCTGGCTTTACGCGGACAATTATTCCTCGGCGAGCGTCTCAGTCGTGTTGTGTAAGAAGGAAAAAGGAAGGGAAAGAAGAAGAAACGCTACGAAGGGTCGCCGAAGAGGGACGCGGCGGCAAGGAGAGAAGGAGACCTCTGGGAAAGATGCATTCACACGGATCTCGTTTCTGGCGACCTCCTTCGCGTTCCTTCCGACTGGAAAATATATGTGCATCTTTTACGTAGAAAAAATACACGCGCGCGTCAGCTATGCAACAAATTCATGGCTAGCCGAAGCATCGCGAAGAAGAAAGAAATAGAGAGCAAACGGGAATCTGCTCGTAATCGCGCTAGAGCCAGAAACCAAATCGTCCGAGAACGATTTCGTTTCGTCGAATTCTATCAGACGCACTCTAGCGCGAGAAATCGCTTCCTTTTCCGTGCAAATGAAATGAAAGTCACGAGGAATTCCATGGAAACGGCTGGCCGCGTATGTATCGCCCGCTCGATAATTGAAAACGGTCGCGTATCGCGTCTCGCGGAAGCAACACGCGGGGGAAAAACGCCGCGTCCGATTTCCCTGGGAAATTGGAACGTTCGACCGCGTTACGCACTTCCGAATTTCATTCTGTTGCGGTTTCGCGGTGGAAGCTGGTTTTTCCCTGTATCGCGACGAAGGGCGAGGACCGTTCGTACGGTTGGCCAGCAGAGAAGAGCTCGCAAGAAGACGAAGTACATACGTATCGAGAGAAAGGTGAAGAACGAAAGAGCGAAGAGACCGGACGATAGGTCGATGAACTGGACAACGCGGGCCTCATGGGCCTCATGGCCCTCCGTTCCTTTTCTTCTGCTTGTCTTTCTTCCCGACAAAATTTTGCATGTCGCAACAAAAAAGTATGGAAGCTGCGCGGTGCGAAGATGGCCCGATCCTTCGACTCTCTACGCAGATAATTTGGACACCCAATATTCATTGAGTAAGTTCCCTCGGAATAGAGAGTGAACGTTTTCGATGTTAGCTCGCGTGCATGGAGCCGCGGATCGCGTTACACGGAGGCAGTGGTAACGCGGTGCGGCGGTCGCGCAAAACGGAGCGCACCGATTTCTCCGCTCGGAACTTTCAATGTCGTGGGTGAACTGGCTTCGCGAGCTTCGGCCGATCATAGCTGAAACGGATATCCGGAGATTCGTACGGTAGGTGGCCCCGCGAAATCCTAGATTCCCGATTTCTCCGACCGCGAGCAGCCACGCTCGTTCTTCCTCCTCACGCGCTTCACGTCTCGAGCACGGATCCGCTCGGTACACCTTGCGCCTGCATTCTTTATCCTGGCACCTTCACTCTTCCTCCTTTTTCCCCGGTGGCTCATCTCCTTGCTGGAGTATCAATTTATGCACACTCGCTGGAGTATCGACAAATTGCTTTCAACTTTTCTTTCCGCGATGCTTTATAAGGCAGTCGCGAAAGGTCATCGAGGAAGGAAAAGTCAGCGCGGGTCGTGATTCACGCAAATCCAATCTCCGCGGTGCGGTGATAAATTTTCTGGAATCGGACCGATCCGATCGATGCGCTCAGAATCAAGGGTAATCGCAGCCGGGAATCTAATTCCGAGATACTCCAATTCCCTGACATAATTTCGAGTTTCAGACGGCAATCCTTTAATTGAATTGCTAACCTACGATTCGAACGCGTTATTGTTCGTTTCTGGGTCACGGTGTCGTCTGATAAAAACGTTTCTACTCGGTCAGACCGACGCGAAAGAAAGATCGGGCCGTTGTATAGGGACGCGAACGAACAGCGGATAGCCGAGAGTTTTCCAACGACCCCTGGCGCAGTGCTCGCGAAAGGGAAGCCTGGAGTCTTTAGCGTTTAGCCTCTGCCTTGCTCTCAAGATCTTCAAAGATACAACGGTCGTCGTATCTTATCGCGAAAGCAATTCTACGAGCAAGGGCATGCCACTGTGCGGGCGACATTAACATCCAGTAATGGTAAACGAAGCAACTTGGGTGTAACGACCACGGTGACTTGGTCGATGTTAACTTAAGGCCGTAGATTGATGGGCATGTATTGTTTGCTCGTCGCATTAAGGGATGACGTCAGAGTTTCTTAGTACCCCGATGAAACGGTCGCCGCGCCCTTGTTTGCGGTACAACGTCGGACACGAGGATCGCGGAGATACCTCGCGCGGAAATTAAAACGTCTGTCCTCGGCTTCCCTCGAGAATCCTCGGCCCTGCCTGCCTCGACGGCGCAAGTAACAAAGATTCGGCTGAAATTCTACACGGAACGAGGAACGATTCGCGAAATTGCGGCCCCGCGTACACGCTGCGTGTGCCTGACACACTAATCCAATTTCCATGCGTGCCATTTGACTCGGTTTGATCGGCTACGCGATTTCGCGCATCCACGTTCTTCCTTTCCTTAATTGGCCCGGTTCGGTTGCCGCGTCGCGCATCTATTTAGTGGCTGTTCCGCTATCCCGACCCGAAAATGCAACGAGGATTCCCGTGAATTAAGTAGGCGAAAATGAATAAAATGACAATCACGGTGCAACGCAGAGGCATCGACACGCTACGATTAATATCTATGTACGATTTAGTGTACTCGCGGAAATCGCTATCTAGTTAGATAGGGGTACACACGGTTCACAACCTGAGATTACGGATCGCGATACGCTCCTTTTCCCCTTTGTCTCTCACGTCTCCCGCGTTTCCCGCGTTTCCCGCGTGTCTCGAGAACCGGAAAACGAGGACGTGGTTTCTCCGGAGCCAAGTGGGGACACTCGCAATCGCGTGCTGACAGTTTGATAATTCCATGACTGTTCTGCTTCCACCTAATTTAACCGCCGTTCCATCCGGAACGATACTTTTCGATAGCGAATGATTCACGAGCGGCGGAGGAAGAAGCTGCGCATAGCTGCGTTATTAGTGTTGACATGGTTGATCGGCATCGTGGTCCGATTATCCGCTAGTACCGTTAGCCGAGGCGAGAATTCGTGATTGAATGTTAGATGCTGCGCATTCTAAGCACTTGCCAGCATTTTCATCAGCTCCACGCCAGGCTTGGATCTTGTTCGCGGAGCACGAGAGCGTCGGTTGTTGGCTCGCACGGTCGCGTGCACTTGGCCAGTTTTGCTACGATGCTCGCGAAGGAAAGGATGCGACGCCGAACCGCCCTAGGCGTGCATTTGCTTTCGTTCACGGGCGGATGCTAAGCGTTCATTTCCGAGGTAATCGGTGTGGCGAGGTAATGGGGGACCACGAAATCCTTTCGCTACGTTGTAAAAAAAAGAAACCCACGAGGGAAAAGGGATGCGTTGCATGCCTATGCGTCTATCCCCGGCCTATGGGGTGCGAGTGGGCGAGACTGATGCACCATGTGCGCTCAACTTTAGGATTGTTGCGCACGAGGACGATTCACGGTTAACGAACGCTTTGTTATCCTCGTTAACGGAAACTAAGTGGACACGGATTCGCGTCTCTAACGAGCTCAACGGGCCGGAAATCTTCGATTCCGACGAGTTCGTGACCGTGCAACGGAGGGTCGGCTAAAGGCTGGAACTAATTCGGAGGAAAGCGGGGTTGCGCACAGGTGCCTGCAACTATCCCGGCCGATCGAAGGAGCGGAAGGACCCGAGCGTCGAGGACTTCGCAACTTTTGTCGAGGAGACAAGCCTGCCATGGAAGCTGCCGAATACCGAATACCATTCCTCGGAGAAAAACTCCCCTTGCCATTCATCCATCCAGCAACCAACACTTACGGCGCCATTCACATTGACAAACAACCCGTACAACTTTTCACGCTGTTGCTTACGTCACGAGTCGGCGCGTATCCGCGTCCCACGCAATCCCGCGAGACACAGGACACAGCTTTTCTACCAATGCGGGCGGATCTACACTTAACAGTTTACAAGATATCGCGTATAGGTGTACGCAAATTGCTAAATACGCTCGAGTATTCTATTCTCCTGGAAAAGTTGCTTTCGATCGTTAGCAAAGATCCAGCAAGGTGCAGACAGGTGGTCCTCCCCGTATCCCTACTAGACGCCTAATTTCCAATCAAATAATCTGCAGAAGATACTCACGTTCGTTCCGGATGTGTACGAAGGAGCTTAGTCTCGAGATCCGATCTCGCGATTTGGGACGAATGCAGAAGTTTCAAACACGGTGATCGAGCATGACTATTGCTCGGTACCGATCGACGCGACGACTCGCGATCCACGGAGGTGCCTTCGTTTCGTCGTTTTCTCGCGGATAACGTTCCGCTTCGGGTTCGATCCAATCGGAGACCTCTTGGGGAAATCGGGACTCGTTGGCGGACAGGATGAAAGAAGAAGAAGAAGAAGAATAAGGAGAACGAGAAGCGTTGTTAGCGTTTTCGGCGCCAAACTAACCAACAGACGAATCGAAGAGACGCGACGCGGCGCGCACGGAGGGAGACGGTAGACTGAGGACCGAGGTTCCTCGGAGCTCGGCGGCCGTGCCGTGGGGACGCTCGGCGCAACTCCAGCGAATGGAGCTGCTCGCGTCCACGGCCGAGCAACGCCAGGGAACCGAACGACCAGGCCAGCTGCCCAGGAGGCAGGAGCCCAGGAGGCGAGGAGGCGAGGAGACGGAGGAGCCGCGCGCGCGAACCGCCAAGCGCAAGCACGCCCGGATTCGTGGCCAATTGCGCACCATGCACCATGCACCATGCACCGTCCACCTTCTCGCACAATTAACGTGTTCCTGCGCTTCTCGTTCCTCGTCCTTCTATCCTCCTACGTGTTCTCACCTCCACGCACGGCTGTTTCTGCCTGCCTTTTGTACAACTTGAAATTCGTCGACGGTTTCCCGCAAAGTAGCGGGATCTTTTTTTCTAGACTGTCTTTCTCTCAGTAACCTACATACATTTAAATTGACCACCCTCAGTCACGTGCTTAAAGTCAGTTTGACATTACAAAATATCGCCCGCAATTATTCTTCTAACCTTGTCCGGAATTTATCGCTCGTTTGACGAACAGAAATCCGTAACAAGTGTGAAGATAATCTTCGCTCTGCTGTAAGTCGCTGTTCAAAAGATAATTGTACACGCGTAGAGAAACTAAACTAAATACACATATACGGTCGGAATATCGTGTGAATTGTTGATGAAACAATGGCAACGTTAACAAGAAAGTGAAAAGAAATCTGCAGGTGGCGATGTATCGTGGCGGCTAGTAATTTTGTTAAAAACCAGGAATAACGATGCCTGCGTTGCACGCGCGCTCGCGCCACAAGCATTTCCATCGAAAAGCTTGAACAGGCGGATAATGGCCGGAACGCGTGTGTATCGGGTTCATTATCCTTACGTTTAACTAGCTCGCTGTTATAGCTACTCGTCAAACAGTTAATTAAATATCCTGCGCGAACTTTCGTTTACCATCGATATTATTCCTATCGCAAAGTGCAACGTCCGAATTTCATTGTCGATAGATGATATACCGTTGGTCGGAAGATAATGAGACTTAATTAAATTTCATTTGGTTTCTTCGTTTTCTTCGTTTCTAAATATATTCATTACGAATAGAAATTAGGTGTATCTACTCCGAGAGACAATTATTGTACGTTTAACGGACTTGTCTGTCCCCATCTCGTTATTACGTATGAAGAATTGAGGGCAAAAACGGACTATGCAACATAAAAAAAAATCATTTTTCCTGTTTTATATGAAAAATTTTATATTGAACTCAATTTCGCAAAAAATGTGGGTTAGTCCGTTTTTGCTCTAAATGCCTCGTATATGCCTTCCTTCCCTTGACGGGTAAGCAAAACAATTTAAGTACGACCCGGTGGTTTTCACGTAATCAAAAGTATCAATCGTGACGTCACAACTTTTGACAATTACAATGCCTCAATTAACAGTTCGACGCGTTTAATGAGTTCTGTCGCATGGACTAGCAAGCAAATGAGAATTTGCTTGGTGTTGTCTAGTCCGTTATACACCACTGTGTATAGGCACACGAGCGCAGTCCACGTATGTACCATGATACGTACGAACTCGCGAAATGATAGCTGATAATGAACCAACTACGAGGTCATAGGAAACCGAATGCACGCATGCCTCCGGATACTCGCAAACTTTGCTTCTGTTTTCAATAATAGCGAACTCATTGTTTCGTATCCAATAATTTAATCACGTAAAATTGAAACTTACACTTCTTAATACAATATTTGTTACGTCGCGTTAAGCATTTTTGGTTACTGTAAAGTGCAAGACGCAATACCGACGATACTTTGGAAATGCTATAATTAAATACTTTAGATGGCGAGAAATCGAAGAAAGACCGCACTCGCCCATTCGTAGTACGTTAGCGGCTTTCGAATAACTTTAGCTTATAATAAATATAATTAATTCGCCATCCTATTTCGCGAATAATACAACTATTACTAAAGACATAACCATCGACGTATACACAATGTTAGATGTTGCTGAATTGCAATTGTCACTGTCGCAAACTTTACAACCTTTTTTGTCCTTGCAATAGTCAGCCAGCTTTCCAACGTGACATCCTCTCTCCGTTGTCGTTTTGTTGCCTTCTGCAAAAGCAAATATAATTAATACCCTCCATTGAGTCCAAAGAGATAAGAATCCAACAAGGGTCTTATACAACAACAATATAACTTACCAGTAGTAGTCACCGCGAAGCAAAATGGTTTCTCTGTTTCGTCGAAGGGCTGCACTCGCGAGAAGCGGTTGATCAAGCTTCTACGGATTCTTTCCTTTCCTGTTTCACCTGCGATCGTGCAATAGCGTGTAAATTAACGTGTACATCGAACATCACGAGGGGTATGTAATTATTCGCTCAAACTTTAATTCACTCCTAGATAGATATTTATAAAACAATTTCCGATTAATTAGAAGTGCCAATAATCAACAATAATAAGTCAGATACATACGAATTACACGCGATACGTTTTGAGAAGTACGCGAGCAGGCCCATTTCACCCACGGTTCGCACGGATGTATCACTAAGTGATACTGTACGTACGTAACAAGTGAATCGAATTCTCGTATCTTTTCCCGGAATCAAGTGTACCGAATAGAGGCTTTCTTATTTATATTATTTACCTTCGGCGGGTGGTTTTGGTGTATTTGGTGCCTCGGTGATGGTTGGTTTACTTGTTGCATCGGTGGTTTTTGGTGTACTTGGTGCCTCCGGGATGGTTGGTTTACTTGTTGCATCGGTGGGTTTTGGTGTATTTGGTGCCTCGGTGATGGTTGGTTTACTTGTTGCATCGGTGGGTTTTGGTGTATTTGGTGCCTCGGTGATGGTTGGTTTACTTGTTGCATCGGTGGGTTTTGGTGTATTTGGTGCCTCGGTGATGGTTGGTTTACTTGTTGCATCGGTGGGTTTTGGTGTATTTGGTGCCTCGGTGATGGTTGGTTTACTTGTTGCATCGGTGGGTTTTGGTGTATTTGGTGCCTCGGTGATGGTTGGTTTACTTGTTGCATCGGTGGGTTTTGGTGTATTTGGTGCCTCGGTGATGGTTGGTTTACTTGTTGCATCGGTGGGTTTTGGTGTATTTGGTGCCTCGGTGATGGTTGGTTTACTTGTTGCATCGGTGGTTTTTGGTGTACTTGGTGCCTCCGGGATGGTTGGTTTACTTGTTGCATCGGTGGGTTTTGGTGTATTTGGTGCCTCGGTGATGGTTGGTTTACTTGTTGCATCGGTGGGTTTTGGTGTACTTGGTGCCTCCGGGATGGTTGGTTTACTTGTTGCATCGGTGGGTTTTGGTGTATTTGGTGCCTCCGTGATGATTGGTTTACTTGTTGCCTCGGTGGTGATTGTGTTACCTGGTGTCACGGTATTCTCGGTAGAATCTGTGGTGGTTGGCGGCTCGGTGGGTGGCAGCTCGGTGGGTGGCGGTGTAGTAGGAATTGTTTGAGCTGAGCACTCCTTTGACATTTCATCTTTTAATAGTTGGCAGTCATTCCCATCCGAGGGCTTGCATTGATAACATTTTAACGCTTTCCCTAATATAAAAGTAAAAACATATACATTTGTACACTCTGTTCATATAAAGACATACATATAATTTGAAGAATAATGTATGGTATGAAATAATATGCCCGATATTGGTCCGAATGCTTCCTAGTATAGATAATGCTGGAAACATGAGCGTTGCTACGTAAACCTAAGCACGAGTGAATGAAATGAGATGCTGGACAGTAACAGGGCGAGATGCCCTTTATTTGTATTATTTAATATTTGAGCAGGCTGATACTTTACCGGATGGTAGAGCGATAAATCCGATGATGGCCAAAATGACCAAAGGTTTGTACGTCTTCAACATGTTCTCCGATAATGCGTTTCGATTGACGTTGATACTGCGACCGTTCAGATCCAAGTGCTACGAAGCTTGCAGAAATAGGAATACTCTTTCCGAGCTTATCACGATAAACTGTACGCTTATCTCAATAGAGACCTCCAATCAATACCATTACCTTGGCGAGACACGATCAACCTATACGCAAAAAGCCAGATATCGTAGATCCGTTTTTCATCTTTATCTGTCTCTGTTTGACTGTTGTGTTCACCTTACGAGCTATCGTCTCCGGATTGCGAAAAACGATGTCCGGTCACCGACAGATCATATTGCTCGTCACTTACAGACCATTTCGTAATTGAAATAAATACATACACAGATATATCTAGCATATCTTCAACTTGAATATCAAACACTAATCTAGGCAATACGACTGGAAGTTTGCTTAAGTAGTTATAGCTATATAGTCAGACGGCCTTTCGCCCTAATTTTTTTCCGCGAGATTTTTGCATGAAAAAATCGGGATTCCAACTTTAAATAGTCACCATTTTATTTTAAATTAATATTTCAGAAATTCCTTTCGTTAATCAGAGATTCATTCCATTAATATACTAATGAAATCTTTTTTGTTGTTGGATTTTAGATAATCTGGTTCCGAATGGCATTGCTCACCGCAAAATCAAATTTTTCAAAAGACTTCTTGGATATTGGTTGCTACTTTATTATAAAAATAAATATTTTTCCACGAAAAAATCATCAAATGTTCTCTAAATGTTGCTCTTTTATGTGCAAAAAGTTCTGTAAAATATGTACCCGCTTGTCCAAAAAAAATCACAAACATTCGGCCGACTGACTATATAGGTACAACCCCTTAAACACTGAAGGAGTCCGAAACGGAATCGAAATGTTCCTCGAGGAACAACGTAACATTAACGTTCCCCAGAGATTATTTACCTCCGAGGACACCGCTGAAGGGGGTCAGTTTCATGGACAAGCAATCGTGTCCGCGCTTGTCGAATCAACGAACATGTTACTACGAATTATACCGTAAGTTGCAAGCAGTACCCGTTACCGTAACGTATCGTAATTTTTTGTGCGTCCAACCGCGAAAACTAGTCGACCATTATTTCGATGTCAGCTCCCTTGCTGATTCTATCTTCTGTTCTACTACAATGCAAACGCACGGTTAATTATCTAATTCGCGGAGCTGTCACCGTTTCTGATTACCAGTCTGAACGTTCTGAGAACGATTGCTCGATTAATTATCGATTGATGACCGTGAAACGATTATGTAAATCGTGGGACCATGGCCGAGACCCATACGGTAGCAGGTAAAGATACTAGAGATCGTGAGAATGGATTGAATTCTTGAAACAGCAAGATCTGGAACAGATCTTTTTGCAATATCATTATCGAAGGTCAAGGATCGTACATATAGCGAGACATGAAACATTAAATTGGAAATCGAGTTTCTTCTTAACCATGTATCCGTTGTGCTTGCCAGTAATCTCTCCTTCCGCTGCTTCTTCCAAGAAGTCGAGTAGATATCTCGTATATACGTGCTGCAAGACATGTTGAAAGAACGTTGGTACCTATAGGTATGTCCCTACATTATAGTGGGAACGATCAAGATAACTCGCTGACACTTGATTTTGCAAATAACATTGTACCTATATCGTACATAAGTAGGTCCAGTAACGACGCCGTTATCGTTTAAATATGTTCGTCGAACAGATAAACGGTTAAATAAAATCCGGACGATAAGGTATCGTCGCGCAGGTAATCCCCGCAAGCATTTGATTTTATTTCGCCGGGTGATTTAATCGAACTCATTAGGTATTACGCAAAAAGTGACATGTACCTACCGTTAAGGTGAGCAACGCGGATGTTCCCATCATTGTCAATCTCCTACGATATTTCAATAAGCAATACAGAACGCGATCAAACAGATCTGGTAAATACTCATATGCGCACATTTAGATGTAATTATTATAGGCACAAAGGATGAAAGTAAACTTCTGCGGTTCTAACAGAGGTAAAATGTGTGTTCGTTTTTTCATATAATATTATACGAATCCACAAGCGTGTCGCGTTGCTCGCGAACAGCGAACGTTTCATCCAAACTGACTCTTTCGCGAAGGGTTGCAATTCCTATAAACACGTGACTACCACCCTCGAGGACTTTGCATTCCGCGCGTATATTTCTTTAGTCGGCGCAAAGAACATTCTCCGCTCTGTATATATCTACCTACATGCCCAGAACAATGAACGACCTGCGGAAGACAACTTACACGCAATTTTTAGATATCTAGAGATAATGACATCTATCTTATCATAACGATCGCGTGAAAAATTCCATGAACAACCACTAAGTCTTTTGCACGATTCCCGGATACGAAGAAACTGATGCACCTCGAGCAATAGATAATGCGATTATTTCTCGAACGTTCACTTTAATCAAAATTATAGTATCTGATAAACTGAGAGAAAAAACGGAAAGCTGAACGGAAAACTAAGGCCACGTCATAGCAAAAGATAACGGGCTGTTTCCGCGGACATTGCATTTCCCTCAGAACGGTCACGGCTAACTTTGTGCACTTCATTCCGATACTCCATTGAACACATCGCATTAATTAACGGACCGTGGTAAATCGTAAACAACTTGGTCGCCATAAAAAGTATATCTACCATCATATTTTACATTTTACATCACATCCTGCGAATAAAACACTAAACATTGCCGAAAAAATTGGAAATCGTGATTCTCCAGAAACTTTGACCACCGTAAATCCTTTTAAGCAACACGACACGAGTCTGCTAGTTCAATCGAATACATAATCGATTATTATCTTGTAATAAAGTACCTATGTAATTCGCTATATTATATCCAAGGACGCGAAATGAAATGAAGCAATCGTACAGTGAAGCAATCGTCGAGTGAAAAAAATGAAGTTATCGCGGACTTTGATACGTGTCACTTGAAAGTTGTACTTTTAGAGCGAATACAGTTGAATTAAATTTACTTGCACCGAATATAGATTCGTACATATTTCTCTTTTCAGTTAATACTTTTCACGGACACGTTGCGTAAAAAAATTTGCATAAAACTCGTAGACTGTTTTGCAGTCTAAATCCATATACAGTGGTAGAGATATTTGTTGCAGCATCCCCAAATCCACGTCCTATGGAACAATCTTGATCACTACATGACTGCTAAACTTATTTTCACCCAGGTATCGGCCACTGTGTGCCTATTGCCTACTTAGCAATCGCGCAAAAGTACCAAATAGGTATTCCAGTGATACAATAATCATTTCTGATAGGTACTTTACGATCATTTGAAATAGTTATATAAAATTTATCGAACGGTTGAATCATTGTGGCTTGTAACTTGGTTTGCAAATAATCCGGTATTAATTAAATAATACCATTTATCATAGACAAAGATATGACATCGCGATTCGATTGCAATCAGCAAAAGATCGATCAATCATGATTATTGGTGATTTGTCGAACGGATTCGTCACTGACGAGAAACGAACAACTCGTTTTCGCTGTCTGACCCATAAAACGAGATTCACGGAAAGGACATTCGAATGAGGTGAAAGCACGGGCGCAGCGGAGAAAGCACCGGCTCATTGTTGCTCCGGGGTTTATTTCGATGTTCCTTCCGGCCCACGTGGCACGCGTTAATGGGCCAGTCACAGGTGACATTGGCATTGACCTTTCGCAGGTGCAAAATTGCCTCGAGGTGCGTGTATACGCACGCACGCGTAACGGAACTCGTCGCTACATAATTTCAAAGGCAAATCGGTGCTTGATAATTGCGCCGTGGCCCAACGATTTCATTTGCAGTAAGGCGGCGTTCGGGACGGAAAAGAATAGATACTTATGCTATTGTAGGTAGGAAAGATAGTAGGTAGGTACACGCCGACGCCGCTGACGGTCATATTCAGGGCCACCGTGGTCTTATCTGCCATTAAAATTACAGAACAAGATTCTTCCATGAGTGTTCTATCTCCGGTCCAGCCTCCCGAGTTTCACTAAAGAAGAAAGACAACGAGACGCGTTTGGAAATGCCGTTGCGTATGCGCGAGTGAAGTAACGCAAGCTCTGATTCGCGGCGAGAAAGCCGCGAGTGGCCGTAGTCACTCGGTAAGAAGGCCAAAGCTGACGGGTTTACATTCACGATCGCGCAGTGCGAGAGGTGGTCTCTGCTGGTCAAGTTCAGGGCTAACAGGATCCGATCCAGTCGTATCTTTTTCCGTCCAGCGTTCAGCGTCGAGCTTCGAGAAGAGCGCCGCAAAAGGCGCATCTTCCGCTCGCGAAACAAACGCGGCAAAACCTGGCCCTTACCTACTCCTCCGTCGAGCAACTCCCTTTCTACCCCCGTTTCCTTCTCAAAGCCTCTCTTCTCTCTCTCTCAGCCTCTCCTTTCCCTTTCCCTATCACACGTTTCTTTCTATTTTCTTCGGACCGGACCACCACCCGATCGTTTTATCCTTATTTCCAGCCTTCGCTCCCCTCGCCCTCCGGCAACCATTTCACCTGCACGCCATTTCGTCCCTTTTCGCCTCTGCCACTTTCGAGTTGCTACACCGCCACGGCGTGCACCCTCTTCGTCGGGCAACAGGCATTTCCTGCGCGACCAACCTTGCCGCGTTCTTCGCCAAACTTCCTTTGGGCGACACTTTCAATCGGCACAGTATCGAGTATACCCTTAAAGTATCAACGATTCCTACGACTTTTCCAGCTATTATAGTTGGAGCACCATTTCTTCAGATGTACCATTTTTATAACATCGCTGCTTCGTTGCCCACCTGTGTCCCTCGATCGTTTCCGAAACATTATACATTCGCGTCTAATTAAGGATGCTTCTGGCATCGAGGAGGAGTCCGTTTTCGGTTCGAGGTCGAGGTGCTGGCTGGTCGTTGGTGCGGAACCTGAGGAAGGTTTGAAGCTCGAAAGGGCTTCGCGTACCTGTCTGCGTTCCCTTCGCTCCTCTCACCTACGCTCCAGCATGTGTTGGTGCAGCTCAGACTCGCATCTCGCATCGTCGGGCTCCTCGCGCCGCGGCGCGGCGTGGCGTCTGCATCCTGGAATGCGGTTGTTCCACTCTATACCGATACTCCGCTCTATACGCCTACGTTCTACCTACTGAAACCGCGTGTGGAACTACGGTTATGATGTAAGAAGCAACACCGAGCTGCTACTGTTCTGCAGAAACTTTTGGAAAGTTACCACACCGGATAACACGCATTCGGCCTGCTACAATTTCAGAACTAACCAATCCCTCGCAGGATCGGACTGTGGACGGAAACGAAATTCCACAGCTATCATCCGCGAAACGTTCAGTGAGCAGTGTGACTCACCAACGTTTTAGGTCTTAGGGATAGCCGAGGAGCAATTAAGATATCCTGCGTGCAACGATCGAGAATATCGATCAGTGTACGAACGTGTACCGTTACGGCCATCCATTTGCCACCGCTTTTGATTGCTCATCGACGAACAGAGGCCATGTAAATTGGAACCGTGTCACCGGAAGTGGGGCTTGGAGCCACGGCGAGCCAGCAAAAGAAACAACCAACTGGATCCTAAACAGCCAAATGACAAAGTTCCATCGAATTTCTGTTTTCTGCAGATCTAGAAAGCGATTTCGATAAAATTAGCTTTCACGAGATCGCGAGATAGGATCGATTAGCGTAACTGCGGCGCTCGAAAACACTCCGCGAGAGTAGTATAGATAGGGAGAATTATTATTTACAATTAGTAGGTATTTGGCGCGCTATCTAAACATTTCTTGATAAGGCGGCCTTTACTTGTTACATTGTCCACGCCTACGCGTGGGCTACCAGTGGAACGAACAAACAGGTAGGTATCTATTTAGAAAGGTTTCTGTCCGATTTCTTAATTGATCGGTGTAAAGATTGCACGTTTACGCGCACAGCTTGCAATCCAGCCGAGGACCCGCTATACACGCTGTATTATCTCGCCTGATCCGTGCGTTTACAGTTTAAAGTTTAAAGCTTAGAGTTTAAATCTAGGCCGATGTCACGGAAGAAGGCTGCTTCGGACCGGTCGTTTGTGGAATTCCTCCTCTATATCGTGGAGATCTGGCGGATCCGCGAACCCACTGTCCTCGTAGCGGGTGCATCGCGATCCCGGTGATCTCGGTGGATGAACTGGATGCACACTGCAACAGTGGTCGGCGTTTAATTCTCGCGAGAGTAGCCGACATGATTTGTAACGAGTGTCATGGGCGACAACTTCCGACCGAAAGCTTTGCGGCAGCGATGTTACGTTTTTTTATCGCTATCGTACCTCGTCTAAACGTTGATCGATCGCATTTTGAGTAATAATTGTACAATACGCGTAATTGTTCGATTGCATCGAATGCGAATTGTTTAAATCTTAGCTACTTGAAAGATCGCAACGTTACCTTGTGCATCTGGACGGGCTGATCTCCAACGGCTCGTCGTATCTGCGCGATATCATCGTGAAGTCCCGATGAGCCGCTACCATTTTCTGCAGTCGCGAAATAATCTCGTAATCGGGTGTGCAGATTGGTTCCGACAATAGTTTCACCACGGAGACACGGAAGCTTTGCAGCTGAAACAGGAGATGAACGATTTGCCAGTTGCGAGCGCGCGTCGCGTCGCTGCCTGCCGCCCAACTTGCGCCGATATACGCCCAGTTTTCTCCGCTCTTAGCGTCCCTTTGTCCTCTTTATCGCGACAGATGCAAGTCCAATACCTTCTTAAGAAAGGGAGGATTGTGTCTATGGATGTTTCGCGATCAGCCGGCGAGGGGAACGTGATCGGGCAAATGAGTTCGGCGCGGGCGGGCCGCAATTACGCGGATGGCTGTCATCGAGAGTCATATCGGGATTGCTTCAATGAATTAACGAGCCCGTTGGCCTCTAGCTCTCGACCAGTATCGCCGCGAAACGCGAACACGTTATCGAAATGCGCCGGTTTAGTGGTAGAGGAAAGACGCGAGGCATCTACACGTGGATCGCGATCGATCTTGATCGACGATCGCTGGCGTCAGCGAGGCCGAGCGTGAATGCCCAAACGACAAATCCACATTGCGCGAATGACAGTCGAATGGAGCATCGAATTTAATATTTAAAGAAATCGTAGAAATTTGCGTTTCTTCTCGGCGGGATTGAAATAATCGTCGACGGTTACACGGTACTCCCCTGTACCGTCGATAATGCATACCTGGGATTCTCTTTTGGTGATCTCGGAATAGTTCTGCTTGACCTGCGCCAGTTCGTCTCGAAGAAGCTGCAACGAATGATCGTTTATGGACCTCTCTTGCTCGGCCGTCTCTGCGGTGCTCCTCATTTGCTCCTTCAGCATGGTGAGCTTTCTGTTGCACCGGGTTCTCAGCATCTCGCTCTCGACCAGTCGCTTCTGGAGCTCCTCTATTTTTCGGCTACGCTCCAAAGCGGCTATCTGCGGCCGGGAAACACACTGTGTAGTGGTTGACAGGGGAGCAGCTGAACCATGGACGATTTAACGAACGTTGTCGACGCTTTATACGTGCCTTGTAATCCGCGGCCTCGGTTAGTTGCGCGCTTAATTCACGATTTCGCGACTTCTCTTCCAAGAGTTGAGCCTGCAAGCGATCGAGTTGCTTGGATAACTTCTTCGCCCTTGAAACAGAAAGCTTCCATTGACGACGTAAAGCCGCGAAATGGGGCAAGCGGGGTGCCTACCGAACGTTGGCTTCGTCTCTTTCTGTCTGCAGCAGCGACTTCATCCTGACGCTGTCCTCCTGTAGCGACAGCTTTCGACGGAGCAGATCCAGATGCAGGTCCCTCCGTTGCAGTTGCTCCCGAAGCGTTCTCACGCGACGTTGCAGTTGATACACAACCGAGGTCTAAAGAAGAGAGAAGAAAGAAACGGCTGCGCCGATTTCTCCAGCTACTACACGACCTGTCTAAATATGTAATCTCTGCTAAAGCTCAAGGTGATTGCGTAGACTCGTGGAAGCGCGCGTGCACGGTGCACACGCCAAGCGTCACCCACTTCACCCGCTGCGCTGCGGCGCTGGTGAAATAACAAAAAGTTGCAACTTGCAAAGCTCTAAAGACCATTTGTTCCGTTGCCAAAAGGCTTACTTCTTTCATAGAAGAAAGCTCATGGAAGGATCGTTCGCGCTGAATCCTCGGTAAGGTGGTGTAGCTGCAGTGCGAGTGCTGCGCGATCGAGGATCGCGCAATTTCAGAGAAGAAGAAACACAGAAGAAAGGAGACGTTAGCAACCGTGATACAGAGGACCAACAAGCGGACTTTCGATCGCAGCTTTTACCTTATCCACTAGCTTGTCGGTTTCTAATCTAGCCAGCTGCTCGGCCCGCACCAGAAGCGACTCCGTTTGAAGATCCAGACCCATCTCCTCGGAGATCTCGTCCATTTGCAACGATTTCCCAAGTCGATCCACGAACGTCGCGAACTGCAACACAAGTTCGATTTATAGAGTTTCCAAGGGTTTACAGAGTTTGCGGTATTAAACCATCTACCGTCTGCTTATCTCTGCGCAGGGTCTCCTTTGATAGCTCGCAGCTAGTCAGCTCGGACTCCAGCTTGTGGACCTTGCTTTCCAGATGCGATCGCTCCTCTTCTAGATTACGCATCTTCGTCACAGTAGTCTCGATCAGTTCGCTCTGTCTACTCACCGACTCCGTAGCCGTGTTCAGCTTCTCCCGTAGGTTCTGTACGTTCTGGGGAGGAGAAAGATTCTCAATGCGTTAGCCGTCCCTTTGCTCTCGCAGGGTGCTCACTACTCGTGCAGCGTAACGAATAATTCGAAAAAATACAAGAGCCTGATCTTTGTTCTCAGCCAATATCTCCCTGATACGATCCTTTATGGCGTTCTCGTGAGTCTCGACGAATCTGTTCGGGCCACTGACGAGTATCGCCAACGACTCAAGAAGGTGTCGCAGTTGGCTCTGCACGCGCTGCGCCTTCTCCTCGCGATGCTTCAGGTCCTCTGCGAAACGAAAGACGCTAGAGTAGTCGTCCTTTGAGGGTTCGGGCTGCCAACTCCTACAATCGTTCACCTCGTAGCTGACAGATCAACGACTCTTGACTGGATATGTTTCCTGTCGCGCTGCTGATACTTCTATTCGCGTTCACCAGCTTGTCTCTCAGGTCGTTCAGCTCCCTTTCGGCCACTCTGTACTGCATCTCGAGGCAGTCTTTCTCCTGGTAATCCGTGATTAGCCGATTATTCGCGATGATTCGACGCGTATTCCGTCGCATCCGCAACGAGCTACCTGTCTCAAACGGTCCAAGTCGATGAGTTGCGAGGACGCTTGTCGTTGGAGTTGCTCTTTGTCCGCGACCGCGCGATCCAGAGCATCTCGGCAGCTTCTAAAGTCCACCTCGAAGCTGGCCAATTGCCCCTCGATGCTGGTGCTTTTGGCGCGAAGACGATTCGCCTCTTGCACCAACTCCTCCGCCTTGTGGATCACGATCTCGGCGCTGGGGTGCGCGGCCTCGCAGTACTCGATGTTCAACGCGTGCGCCAATTTCCGTGCAAAGTCCTTTGAGTATCATATGGGAACGTTACGAGCATCGCCGACGCGACTGATCTCATTCGGAGAGGATCGCTGCAAAGGGAGGATTGAAAGATAAAAAGGTGAAAACCTGCAGACTCAGACGGGCACGTTCCTTCTGCTGAATCTCTTCGGACATATTCTGCTCCAGCTGACGAATCTTCTTATCGTACTCCCGAATTTTCTCGTCGTGATACTTGAGATCACGCTGCAGGCCCTGTATCGTGATCTCGTTTCTGCCTTGAGTCGCGTACAGATTCCTCTCGCGTTCCTCCACTTCCTAGCACATAAATCGTAAACGACAATTGCTTGATACGAAGCGTGAGACGGCAAGCGACAAATGAAGCAACCTGTATACGTTTCTTCAGGCTCGAAACGATGGCATTTTGCCTGGCGGCCTGCTCGCGAAGCTGGTCGGCCTCCACCTGCAGCTCCACGATCCGCTGCTCTCGAGATCTCACCAGACTCTTCATCTCTTGGAGCTAGACGATAAAGCCACGGGTTAATCGAGCGACCGATCGGTTGATCGAACAGAGCGGAGGCGATTTACCTCGGACATGAGCCTGTCACGCTTGTACTCGAGAGCTGCGAGCTCGCTTCTCAGCGTGGTCGTCAGGTCGTGGGTCATAGCGTCTTCCTCACAGATCTGCGCCGGGAAATCCACGTTCGAATTTAAACGAAAAAGTGATCTACGCGAAACAGATTCGACCAGCCAACACAGTCGCGAGGAAAAAATTTTGGTAACATTCCCGTGTTTGCTGAATCTCCTGATTTCGATGTACCGAATATGAGAAACGCCGACATCGCTGCTGTCTCCTAGCCGATTTTATTTCCGCGCCACCGGTTCGATCGATACGGGGTATGTACCCGCTGCACCGCCTGCACGCTGCCGTTCCTAATTATTTCCCACGAACGAAAGGCTTCGATAATTAAAACGCCGTTAAGTTAAATTTCAAGCCTCTACCAAGGGGGAGGGGGCGAGAACGAAGGAGCGTCTGGACAAGAAGGGCGTTAACAACGTGGTGTTGGATCAAGTTACATGGAAGGCAACCGATACCATTAATATCTAATTGTGCGTTTGCATTTATAGTTACGAGTATGAGTGTTCCTAGAGTGGTGACGGTATTTGCCGATGAAACTTCATCCGTTGTTCCGTGCGCGTATTTAACATCCCCTTCGCTATACTAAAGCAGCCGTAGTCTGTAAGCGAGGATGACTGTCGCGGAACGACGAAAACACCTGGGAACGCTCGAATTCGCCGAGTTTTCACCGTCGTTCGAAGATGTAACTGAAAGGGTCTGAGCAGTTTCCAGGTTAATCGGACACGCAGAGACGTGCAAGACTAGTTTCGCCTGTTCGCGACAGTGGGTTACGTGACTCGAATCGTACTGGGAACGCGAACCGGAGACTTCGCAACCTGACTCGATTCTATTCGAATGGGTCCAAGCACGAAACACGCTACGAAATTCAGCGGTGCCCTTCTGCACAAGGACAGACGCGGTTGCATCTGCAACGATCGCTCTGGTATCCAACCTCCAAACACGTTACACTTGGATACCGTGGGAGCTGAAAGGGCTCGTATTAGGGCAATCGAAGAATAGAAATGAAATCAGACAAAAGATCGTAGAAATTTAAATTATTAATATGTTCCGCGCGCGATCCCCCGTAAACGCAATCAGCACTCCAGGGTATCGTCGCGATAAATCCACATCTGGGTCGTCGGCTCGATAAAATTGCACGCATCGGACCTATCTTCTTTAAATACTGATAATTCTCGCCAATACGGAGTTGCAATAGTAGTGCGCGCTACTTAGTTTCCTATCGATCGAACAACGATCTAGCTGTACGCGTAAGTACTCGGTGCGCACAGATCTGGATGCTGCTATGCCTGTAAAAGTCTCCACCGCCATCATGCATTGACAAGTTGGACCGATGACAATCGAGAAAAGGAAGAATTAATTACTGGGGTCGCAGAGAAGGTCGAGGGCGGCGGTCGGGAGTGGTGGATGATGATGGGGGATGGTGGTGGATGGTGGTGGATGGTCGAGGGAGCGACCGATAAAGGTGTGCGGCGACAGGTAGAATCGATTCAATGCAACGCTATGGCAACCGGACCCTCGCCTCGTTCCGCGCGCGAGTCAATACGTTCGCGATTCGCCTGAATACGATGCATGGAGGGACCTGTAGCACAGTACGAAAAAGGAAAGCCGATGAAATTACGAGATTCATTTCAGCTGGAGAGTCAACGATCAGGCGAGCGGCCAAAAGAAGCGGGCAACGAAACTGTAACCGTTCGAAAAGTTGCCTCTTCTTGTACAAGAAACTACTCCATCTCTCTCATAAACTATCGTATCGGCAAGCGAATACATTAAACGTAATTATATTAAAAAAAAATAGTAAAAAAACAGCGGGAAGCTCGGTGCTGTAGCGAAAGCAGTGCACGTGACTGGTGGTCACAGAAACTGCCTAGTGCGCACACGCATGTATATATATGTGTGTGTGTATATTGCGAAATGTTGTGAATATGCTAAGTGATAAGCGGTGTGTCTGATTCCTGTGAGAAATTCCGCCCTCGGTGGACGGCCGAGACCTTTCGAGGGGACGATATGCGGAGGGTTTCGAAAATTTGAAGATCCTCCTCGGTGGTTTCCTTCGCTTCCTTCGCGTCCTTTGCTTCTTCCTCGCTCGACATCTTGATTCGACCGCACAAGCGGACCCACGCTGACCACTACACTTCTAGGGACTTGCCTTGCCGCGCGAGAACTATTCAAAAAGGATTTACGTATACATATTTGTATACATCTTTCATTCGCACTTACAAACTGATAGAACTGCAGCAGACGCAACAATTCGGGAGCGTAAAACCGTCTCCAACGAAGCCAGAGTGTCGACACACCACGGGTCTCTGATACGCCAACAGCCCCTCCTGCACAGGAACTAGGGACTCCCTGATAATCGAAATCCATCGATCCAAGAAAACCGCTAACCGTCCCGCCAATTTTTCCGAAACGCTACAAAATTAATTGCTCGGTATGTATTTTCAACTCATTCGCAAATGCTTTCGTAATTAATGAAAAATCTGAATATCACACTGTACAAAAATTGCTAATATATAACTACTTGAGTAATTGCAAAGAAAATAATGACGAGCAGCACCTAAGAAGGTAGCTAAAGATTTATATCTGTGGATGCAACTCTAAAAGTTTATGAGTTATTTGTAAAATATTAATAATTCATCAATGTTCCGCGGTAGTCAGATTTGCTGATGAAGAATATAGACTTTATGGGAGTTCGTGTCGCACGAACAGAAACACTGGCTTCTGACTTCATTAAACATCAGTGGTTTTAATTTTTCACTGAAAGACATTGAAAGCGAAAATTTAATTGTAGGGTTGTTGCATTTCCGCGTGTAGATAAAAATCATTTTTCTTCGTGTTTAGTTTCATTTCTAACCGGTAGTAGGATTGCGATTGATTTCTACTCTGAAGCGATACAGTTGCATGCGACAAGAGAATGGTAAGGGGTCTCCAGCATCACAGACCAGGTATAGGATAGATTTATTTTGTGTCACACCACAGACGGGGTATATGATAGACCTATCAACCAATGCATTTTTCTGTCACCGGTTTGGGGGGTCCTAGGACCCCCTTACCATTTTAGAGTCGCATGCAACGTTACCGGTGAAGTCTCGAAACAGACTCTAACGCTACGCGTGGTAGGAATTAGAATTCAACGCGTATAAAACTAGGTCATTCGAAACCCGCGATTTACAAATGATTCTGTTACTTGGAGTAACAATTTAAAGATCGTTTTATAAACTTATTCCGTGCAATAACAGAGAAAGAAGTATCACCACAAAACAAGAACACATACGCCTTTTAACTTTTATGTCCTATTCGAGTTTATTTAACGCAAAACAAATTTATTTAACATAAAAATTAACATAAACAACAAAATTATTTGCGGAAGACATGCTTTCGTGATGTAACTTGGTATATTTCAATAAGATGCTGAAGCAGAGAGGATATTAGAAATTGTCAAAAACCCATCAATTCCAGATTTACAAATGATTTCAGACATGTCATAATAAATTAAGAATTAATGTCCGTAAAACTATCTTGTTCCGTCAAAACCAGTTCCGAATCATTTGACGTTACAATTTAGCTTCAGCTTATTAAGTTTATTGAGTTTGAGTTATTAATTACAAAATATTTAGTTCATTGAAATAAATGCATTTGCACGCCCTGCTGCAACTGCCAGTTAGAACCGCATTGAAAATTTTTCAATCCGGTTTAGGTCGGTTTTCTTCCTGTAAAATACGGATTGAACCGGACGAAAAATATTTTCTATCAGTTTCAATCCGGATATGCATGTAAAATCTCGATTGTATCTATCTGTATTTCCTAGCACAATTTGTCGTCGGTTCTAGTCGGATCTAGACGTTCATTTTATAAGCTGGTTGAATTTGGAAATCCAGATCCAAACCATTACGGAATCTATTGGTCTTTTCAAGTTATTTTTCTACCTGTTTTTACCCAGTTTTGCACATCATAAATGTGTATGGAAAGGCACGGATTTTCAAATGATATTAACTCAAATTTGTATGTGTTTCTAACTGGAAGTACAGATCAAAAATCGGATGGTAATCATCATCTTTACCAAGTTATTTTACTACCTGATTTTATTTGTATTGGCATAACATTTACGATGCTGTAACGATACGTAATATACCATTTATTTTGTTCAGAATTTTATTTGGAAATGCAGGTACAAATTTTCATTGAATCTATAAGTAATTACATGCAATTTTGGGATCAATATGAAATAGTAGAATTTGGAGAGCTATGGATAAAGTTTTAATAATTTCAACATGATATTACATTTACAAAACTTACATAACATACAAAATATAAAATGAAAAAGACTAATCTAAAAAACTAAAAAAATCAAAACAATATATTAATTTTCTGAATTTGGCATCAAATTTGTGTCAAGAAATTCATAAAAGTATGCTTCGCCTTCGTGCATTTCTTCGTCATTTTGTTGCTCACTGTTCTCCTGTTCACAGTCCTGTTCATAGCTGTCCTGTTGTTCATAGTTGTCCTGTTGTTCATAGTTGTCCTGTTGTTCATAGCTGTCCTGTTGTTCATAGTTGTCCTGTTCACATTCCTGTGGTTCATAATTGTCTTGGTCACAATTCGTCTGTTCGTCATCGTCCATTTCTTCTAAAATGTTGCAATTTTTTGTACGGCGTGGCGGGCGATTTAAATCAGATATTTTGGAGCTTATAATACTCCCAACTCGGCGCAACCATAAATCTGTTTCAATTTGGCTGCATTTGGTTGCCTCCATATAATATTGAAATATATCTAAAATAAGTATATCAATAATTATATCAATTGTTATTGAAAGTAGTTGAAGGGGAAATCAAATATTTTTATATGAAAATGGAAAATTACCTGTAATTGCTCTTAATTTTACTGGATCAAGTGGCGTTTTGGGGCTACTATTTTTCTTTCTGTTGGATACCCTTCCTTCCACACTGCTACTCTTTAAAATTTCCGGGCCAAACAAAGCCAATGCCATATTTTTAACAAAAATCCGTTTAGATTTTCTGGCGTTGTACACGACGGCATCATAGGTACACTTTGGTAGCCAAAGGCCTTGTCCTATGTGTATCTAAAACGTATACAAATTTTTTTATTATAAACACATATACAAAATTAAAAGTGTTTTAGAAATATTGATTCACAATTATCAAAATTGCATATCGGAAAATACAATGCTGCGGAATTCAATAACTAAATAACATATATGTATCATGCGTACCATGCTGTCCGATTTTCTTAGGAATCCCACGGAGGGAAATTTTTGTGACAAATTTTGCTGCATGTCAAGTTTTGCCGCTTCAATATCTATAAACCAAAATTGAAAGTGTAAAAGTTATAAAATATGAAACAACATTTTTAATTAATTCATCACTTGAGAAACCATATACTATACAAACCTTCACTTTGCTCAAAAAAGTTTATCACCCGGCGTTGTAAATCCATATTTAATTTAGTTGTTTCGGTCAGCATTTCCTGCAGCTCCTGATTCTTTTGTGTCAAGAATTTTGTTCTTTCTTGGCTAGCTTGTAATCTTTTCTCCTTTTCCAAGCATTTACTCTGGCATTCTTTTAATTGTATCTTCAGATTGAGGTACTCTGACATCATTTGTGACTTTCTACTTTCTTCCGTACAATCTGAATCTTTGGTTTGTATATTTATTTTTATAATTTTTTTTTCATTACATTTAATGTTTTCCGAAGCCCTTTTTTTATTCTAAATCCACAAAATTTTGTTCAATAAAAAATTTAGTATACAACTTTTCGTAATATTCATGAATATATATGATAAACACTTACATTATCGGATGCATTTAGTGGATGCGGTTTTGCATTTATTTCGGAACTGCCAAATCCCCCAACTTCCTTATGTGATTTTTCCTAAAACATAATTTGATGATGTCAGAAGTGAGGCGCGCAGATTATTTAATATTTATGAAAGTTGCGAAAGCCCATGCTAATATTGAAGAATATTCCTTAGCCAAATCATGCGATGTATCTCAAACTCTTATAATTTTCCACAATGCTCATTCCACACACCACATAAAGAGAATATGAAAATTTTCCAGTGAAACAATACTACATTATATATATCGTAAGTTATAAAAAGGACATGAAAAAGTGGGAAGCATGCATGGGGAAGCGTACTCATAACTTATACAACCAACTCTGATAAGTTCAGTAATATTATAAAAATATCTTAACATATCTATGAATTTATGAAATCAAATTGCAAGATTAATTTTTTTCATAACGGTATCCGGATCAGAAATGCCAGGTGGCTAGCAGACCTCGTAGACTTTCCTAATCGTATAACGTTATTAACAACAAGAATGTTAATATACTATAATCAATGTTTTTGCCAGAGTCTGGTGAATGCTGTCATGAGTGTTAAACATTCCTTTATATTCAATTATTACCAAATCCAAAGCAAAGCAGACACAAAAGAAAAGTCGTTGAACGTACGTTTTCCAGATATTATTACTGTGTTTCCCATACATTTGGCAGGAAACAAATATAATCTCCAACAGACTCCAAATTCATAACAAGCACTTTGTTCTTTATCTGCGAAATCTCGAAAATTAAAAACACTTTATCTTTATTTATAATTTTTTTCAGATGATTTAAGTTGATTGTGTTTTTCATTGAACTTGTATACAACTCTGCAGCCAATATATAGCATTTACCCTCAATCCTGACTATGTATTCAATTTCTACAACGCTTCCGTTGTGTAACAGAACAACTGTATCCTTGGTCTTTTGAACTTTCATATATTTTGTACTATGTACAACCATATTCTTGTGAATGCAGCGATCAAAAATCTCTACGATTGCTTTATCATTCGTAAGAAAGGTGCGAAGTTTTTTTGTTATATTTTCTGATATTTTCGGTGCACCTACTAGTACAGTCTCGCCATCGTTGCTTCTTCTAATGCAATCGTTCTTCAATACTTGTGAACTGAATAGATTGTTACAGAAATCAATGCATCTATTATTAGCAGACACGTGTGTAACCAAAGATTGATAATACATTGTCCTTGACCATTTTGTGACAATTTGATGTCCTACATTATTAGGACCATTTATATAACTTTTACACACCCGAATTCCATTCTCAAAATGAAATGCTGAAGTTGACCATAATGGTCCACTCCTTCTAACGGAATCCACTAAATGTGTTACACTGTGGAGATTAAACGTTGGTGCACGATCACCATACAGAATTTCACATTCTCCTGCAAACTTCAATAAGTCCCGTTCGCATTGCTTCAGGTCATCCTCTGTGACTTCTACTTTCAGCAATGTATATACACTTCGAGAGAAGAGTAGAAATGATTGGTAGGCACATTCATCCAAAATGCCATTCAAACACACCGGACTATAAAATAAGATCCATGAACGCCATTCTGACGCCTTCCATTTAGCTTTCTCTGCTAAAGATCTTGGTATTCTATGAATCTCATGTGGCACGCGAATCAATGTCAAACGATGGTTAATTTCATTTATTTCTGTAGCATTAAGCTGATATTGACATTCTGCACTACTCCAGAAGTCCCATAATTGCTTAGCAACCCCCAAGGTGACTCCGTGCATATACTCGACAGGATAACCCCATACTGTGTCGAACAACGGTAACCTGGCAATTTCGGAGAAACCTTTAACTCCCCGAATACATTTTTGAAGCGTAACACTGTTGTTTGTGTCTTCCATATTTGCTTCATGTGTTCGCAACTCATCACTGCTTTCAGATAATGGAAATCTGACTGAGCCGTACATATATTTGCCATAGACATAACACCAACTACAACCATAATATCCATTGAATTGTAGGCGGTTTTGCAGAAGTGGACGAGCTACGGAATCCACACATGCTGCTATAGGTATCAATCGGAAGATCATAGTGCGTTTAGTATCATAATGTTTTAATAATAAACCTTTCTTATTTAATTTCAATACTTGTTCCACAAAGGAGGACATCATACAATTCATAATAGCTGGTGATGGTTCCTTTTTTGTGATCCAAATAGAAGCTAAAATAATATTTTTAAATCTGATAGACGGTGGCAACTCATTAATTATAAATTGCAGTGGCCAGAAACTAATTTTTGAGCTTTTAAATATGGGTGCTCCGTCGGTGTTGAAGTTACATGTCAATGCTGTAGAACAATTTCTTTGAACTTTTTTATATAAAATGGTATCATACACGTCGCGTATTGTAAAGTCATTTTCTGTTCCGTTTTTTGATAAATTTTCCAATAGAGAGGACTGGATAGTTTTTTGATTTAGCAGTAATTGTATTTGATACTCTATATCAATAGAGTAAAAGTAATTCGAATTTACTGATGTTAAGTTATATGCTTCCTTGCAATTGTTGCATATTCCTTCCTTGTTCTCAAAATTCTGTTTGAGTTTTACTTGACTTAGAGGATTATAACAATTTGTACAATAAAAATTCAACATAATATTATCCGCGGGAGTACCATACAGTTTGGACATGGTATAATCACTAAAATTCCATTCATCGAACTTTGGACCAGCTAGCCTTCTAGTAAATTCGACAAGCGCTGCACTTTGCACACGTGTCATGTTAAAACGTATCAGCATTCCAGTTATCATTAATTGGATATCCCCTGTTGTTAATTTAGCTTCAGGGAACATTATTGTATCGTCAGTTTCAAAAACTTCATTATGACAATTTGAATGGGACTTATCATTGGAATATTCAACATTATTGAAATCATGTGTATTGCAGTCTTCATCACTACTATCCGAATCATCAGTAGCATCATTATTATTTTGAAATGAAGAACTTTCAATATTGATTAGTTCTTCTTGTAATAAATTCTCATTATCGGAGGAAGTATCACTTATTTCATGAATGTTCCTTTTCATGCCACATTGACTATGGGGAATGGGTGCGACTGATACAGGATTTTCAGCTGTAAATTTTGTTCCTTAAAAATCTTATATAGAAACCATATATTTTAATCTGTATTAATGTGTAACACGCTTACTTCGATTTTGTGCCATACGTTGCCAATAAAAATGTGTTTTTTCACATACTTGTGATTTCTTATAAGTAGAAGTTAAAAAAGATTTGTAAAGCTTTTTCGTTGAAGGTCCGTCCTTATTTGCCATGATGGACAAAATTAATTTATACACATTCGTTTACAATCTCTCTCTCTCTCTCTCTCTCTCTCTCTTTCTCTATTCTTTCAATTCTGAATTGAAACAGTTTACTATATCTGCAAATAGTAACCAATTGTAAGAGCATCAAATAGAATTTAAGTTCCCATTAAAAAATTGCGGAATTGTACACATTTAAGAAACATATGTATGCACGCAACATACAAATTGTAGAAAAACAACATTCTTAGCTATGTCCATATGTAAGAGATAATGTTGACGATTCACTTACCAGACTTGATTTTGTCAATTTTTTCTCCAAATCCAACATTCTGTTGCTTAAAATTTGCTTCCTGGTATTGTCGTTGTCCTGAGAATAGTATACAAGAAAAGTTATAGAAATGTAAACTTAAACTAGCAATCTAAGTGCAATATGTATTATCAACAATGCTATAATAGTCTAACTCAGAGGTGCACAATTCCAATGAAAAGCCAGCTCCCATGGGCACAGGAATTGTGCAACTCTTGTGTAACTCTCCATATGTTTATCAAAGTTACAGGAGGATATGTGCATATGCAAAGTGTATGCATGTGTAATTTTGTAATGTCATTAATGAACATAAGAATATGATTCATAGTGTTATTTACCAACTGTGCTTTCTTTGTTGTATCTCCTTCACTTATATCAGAAGTAGAGTACATCTGCTTTAATGGGGGTATTGATACTCGTTTAGATGCAATTGACTGCTCTAGTTCTTCCTTAGATTCTGAAAGCATGTATCATAACGAATTAATACAGATAACAATAAATTATATTATTTTGTCTACAGTTATGGGACTGATACAACAAACTTTTTATATTTGAAGGCAATACATGGAACATACCAATTGTGCTGATATTTAAACAATAAAAAAGTTAAGACTAATAATGTTCCATTCACACAAACCCTGTAGTTTCGTGTGGTGTAAAAAAATTACACAAAAATATTGAATAAATAAATAAAAAAATAAATATATTATACTAACATTTATGTAAAGCGTCTTGCAGTGTCGAGTTTTAAATTAATGAAAACCCGACGTATTGAAATTGCTCTGGCTTACGCCGCGTTTCTCTTCCGGGGTCATTCGTAAATGAAACGGCTTCAGATGTACGAATTTTATTTACAATTTATTTTATTACAAGCGAGATTTGAACTTTATAGCGAATTCGGTACCTCGCACTGACTCTGCACTGGTGCCAAAAAATGACGTTGATTGGTTGATTCTTATAGAGCTATCTTTGTTTCGCTATTAGGATAGACGTGGATAGACGCGTTCTGCGACCGTTCGAACCGGCGTCTTCGGCTTCAGACGCTATGCACACTCAAACTCCCATTCGGTTGTTTTCGGCGATCGCCATGGCGATTTTTACAGGCGGCACGGAAAGACGCATACATATGACTATGCGTGCGCCACGCAACAATTTATAATATAATATTTTTATTTATACATTATAAACAATTATAAAAACTTACCTCTACAATAAACAATGGACGCGTCCTTAAATTCGTTTCCCACTTTAACTTTATAAAACTT
This sequence comes from Andrena minutula, assembly GCA_929113495.1. NCBI lineage: Eukaryota > Metazoa > Arthropoda > Insecta > Hymenoptera > Andrenidae > Andrena > Andrena minutula. The sequence goes on along the minus strand of OV815996.1, from coordinate 566,770 downwards.
TTGATACTTTATATTTTTTGAATCGAAGTGCCGGATTTGTTTCGCATTAACTATAATACGTTTTCCACACTGCCTTAGTTTCACATATGCGAACATGATACCGATACAACTTATACTGATCTATACCGAAGTAACGAACGCAAAAAAGTGAACAATGGTAGCAAACGATCCAACTTGGATCATCCAAGCATATGTGATGAAACATTTTCTCGACTGTCACTTGTTGCGTGGGGGGGATGATGGAAGACGAATCGACACCACGGCCAACCAGCGTCACCGGTAAATATGTTGTCGACGCTGGTTGGCCGTGACGTCACTCGCCTAATTTATTTAGCCGCATTTATTTTCTATTCACAAATCCAATGGAAACCAAACCAAATTGTTTCTCTGTGAAACCCAGATGCATCCTGTAAATTGTTTAATCTGCCAATCCGGATTTCTACGGATTCAACTGAATTTGTGGCATTCCTAGATGCAAACTATTGTATTTTCTATGGGTCATTCCAGATTAAATCAAAACAAATTTGTTTCAAGACGTGTTTCGCAAAACCAAATGGAACCATTTTAGTTTTCTATCCGCAAATCCATTGGAAACCGAACCAATTGTCTCTCTGTGAAACCCAGGTGTAACCCGTGAATTGTTTGGTCTGCCAATCCGGATTGCGACGGGCTCGACAGAGTTTCTGGATACCCAGTTTGAAATCGTAAGGTTTTTGGTCTGCAATTCCAGATACCAACCTTTCGGTTTTATATAAGTGGCAATCCCTGATAGAAACCGACATATTTTGGACCTGCATATCCTGTTTTATCCGTCAATCCGAATATTCGCATTGAACCGGATGATTTTTTTAACTGCCACAAAACTGGGCTTGATAATCCAGATAGAGCCACATTGAACCATATAGATCCAGTTCAAAATTCAGTTCGGTTCTAACAGGCTGTTGCAGCAGGGCGGGCATCGAACCACGCTAAAAATCCCACGAGGGATTCTATAAACGGCGCGTCACAGTATCCGTGAAAAAATCTTTATACTCTTTTAAATAGATAAATTAATAAAAGCATTAGTTTCTTCGCTAGTGACGAATATGTAAAAAGTATTCAAATATTCTTGGTTAGGTGTCGATCAGATCGTAAATGAGTAGCACTATATACATACAAACAAAGAATTAACTTTATCGCTGTATATTCTGCAAAATGTTATTCCGATTTTGTACTTTATGTTGCAAGAGCGTTGATGCATCGTTTACAAACTTCTCAAGACATTACGTAAATAGGTTTCTTTATTCATTTCGTTTAAAATATTATAGGTTATGGATAACCTCTAACGAACCTCATTTTAGGCGAGAGCACTGGTAAACAGCCGGCACAAACAGAGAGAAATATATGACGATACGAAAGGAAGTGAAATAGGAAAGGTGCCAATTATAACATGCAAAAGAAAATCCTTCAATTTTTATAAGAATCAGACTATCTCGAAAAGGGAAAAGATAATACTAGCTAGCGATGGATGGAATCATCGTGACTCCAGAGGCGATTACTTCTTCATACATCCCCAAGACCATGTATTTCGCATCCACAATCTTTATTCATTGCCTATGGGATTTTTTTCGTAATTTTAAGTTTTCTTTTAGGACAATAAGGAAGAAACAGAAGCAACACAGATTGGCTTCGACACGTTTAATGATTTCAATCTACATCCTTCTGTATGCAATCATATGGAGAATTTAGAAATAAGCAAACCATTAGAAATTCAGAACTTAGGAATACCAAAAATTCTCAAAGGCTATAATACAGTATTGGCAGCGGAAACAGGTTGTGGAAAGACAATGGCTTATCTTCTACCGATGGTCAGTCACATTCTGCAGTGGAAAGAAATAGTGCCACGGCCTGTGAACTGTCCCCTAGGCTTAATCGTAACTCCAACCAGAGAACTAGCTGTACAAATTGCGGTTTGTATCAACCATCGAGTTTCACCTATTTAAGCAACGATGATGCCCGAACAACATATCTTATATTTCAATTTCATTCAGTTGGAATTAATTAAACTGTCCAAAGATCTTGGTATTCGTACGAAAATAATCACCGGTGGAAAAACGAAGAAAATGATGTTAGATCCTCCGGTTGACAATGTCGACATCCTTGTTTGCAGTTTCGGAGTGATTAGTAAATTGACTTCGGTCGGTGTTTATAAACTCGACCATGTAAAATACGTAGTGTTAGACGAAGCAGATGCATTGTTTCATTACACGTTCGAAGACAAGCTCAAAGTCTTTATGAAGAGACTACCAGTATGTAAAAAAAAATATTTTGTCGTGTAGCAATGCATTCAAAGCTGTTCCTTTATTTATTTTAATATTATACAGATCGGTTATCATCAACAAGCAGATGAAACTGGACTTCCTAAATCAGCTCAACTTATCTTAGCATCAGCTACGATACCATCCCGTTTGCAAACGGTTTTAGGCGACATTGTAAATGTAGGTGGCACGATCTACGTCTAAATGATCCGTGATGTTCATTACAAAAGACTATAACAACCTGTTACTTTGCAGGTAGATTCCTTACAGTATATAACAACAGCGAAGCTGCACCAAATATTGGTCCTGCAAAAGTTTCTAAGAGTGGGTCCAAGTGAGAAACCAGCAGAGTTGCTAAAATATGTAAAGTCGAAAGTGTCGAAGAAGGAGCCTGTGATTGTGTTCAGTAACACGAATCGTACTTCCTACTGGCTTTATTTGTTTTTAAACGAATGCGGCGTAAAAACTACAAACTTGAACGGCACTATGCCGTTAGACGTTCGACGAGGAAAGTACGGAGAGTTTTTGAATGGCAAAGCCCTGGTACTATCAACGACAAATGCAGGCTCCAGAGGTTTAGATACAGTAATGGTTAATCATGTTTTGAATTATGAGTTTCCATTGGACACAGGTTCTTACATTCACAGGTGGGCGACAGAAATAATTAGCGATGGTGTCTTACGAATTAACGAAATCTATCGAAAACTGTACTAAAGTCCGATACTTTTCATTCAGGTGTGGTAGAACCGGCAGGATAGGCACCACGGGAGATTGCAGAGTGACGAATTTCATCTCCAAACCAGGAGAGATCGCACTGGTTCAAAAAATCGAAAGAGCGGCGAGGAAAAAGAAACCGATGCCTATTATTAACATCGTAGAGCCGAGCGTAGAAGAGGGAGAGATAGACGAAGTGGACATGGAAGAGGGATACACCGAGAAATTAATCCAAGACTTGGACAGTACGGACAATATTCCGTACTAAAACGTCACTGCTCTTTTACGTCCTGTATATCGTGTATAATAATATCAGAGCACCAACGAAAGTTCGTAGCTTTCTAAATCTAAGCCATCGCCTCTTTCGTATTTTCTTGATCCGTTTAACTTGTAGAAAGTTACTGGTACGAGAAGTCTTTGATGAAGCCTTTCCAGTGTCCCTCGATAGGATCAAAGAATCGATCAAATGTCGTTGCCCTTAAGTCTATTTCATTTCACTCAAGGTTTGGCTCTCCTGCTTAGCTAGTTTTCCTACGTCGACAGGCAGATAAACATACAAAAAAAAACCACAACAACATTCCAAGTAGTTTTCCTTATTTACGTTCTTTCTCGTCCCGCGACGATATTAGCGATTCCAATCGAAGGAAAGTGTTGAAAGTGCGATTCCTACCAGGGCGAGTTGTGTTACCGCACCAATTCCATAATTCGAAAGTTTTAGCAGGAGGAAGGAAATCGCGACCCACACGTGCGTGTTCATCCATCCGTTGATCCAGTATTCTGTCATGTCCGGCGGCACTCCCACACTGGCCGCCTACGTATCGCAAATAGAACTACTACAAGCCCGGCCGTACGTCTAGACCAGTTTATTAGTCGCGTTGTGTTTTAGTGAAATTAAATGTGCTCGCGCACGCTGACATTCGTGCCTCCCTGTAAAGGGTGTGTCAACAACCGCGTGTCACCACAATATCCCGGATGACAATACCGTGCCGTGCGCGTACGAAGCAGGTGGCAAAGCGTTTCTTTGGCGGACCGAAACGGGAAAACGGATAAAGGAAGTAGAGACAGAAATTAACGTTCGTTCGACGTAAAATATTATAGCTGCAAAAAGAAACGTTTGCTATCCGTCTTACAAAGCAGAGCGAGGAGAGCGAAGGCCATTCGAGATGGTGCTTAAAAGGGATACGGAAACCCGATGAGTAGGGAATTGCAAAGACAATGGGGAGAGGCTAATTAGCGCGTGTAGTTGCGTGACATGTAGGACAGGGGCATCTTGGAACTTCAGAAGCAGCGTACGCGAACTGCGCGGGAACCCTAGCTACAGGGAAACAAAGATTTTGCCTGGGCCAATTCTAATTCGTGTCACACCTTCGACTAATCATTGCCTAGAGGATGCTTTTAATAGAGTTGCAACGGTTTAAGTAAAGCCACTAGACACGATTCTCTTTCCAATAGTTTGCTTGTTTCAAAGAGGCGACACGGTACTCCGATCCGACCTTAATTCCCGCTGCGGAATCAGACGCGCGTGACCTGTATACCGAAGAATTAATTCATCGAATTACAGTCGGAGGGAAGCAGATCAGAACGTGCATTACGAAAGGTTAAATTGTGTCAAGTCCGAGTACGAATAGGTCTTCGAACTACACGATTAACTATTAATGTCAGCCATATGGCGGTTACCGTCTAAATCGTATCAAAATCGTATAAGGTCCACTTTTTCGTAAAGTCGCCGATCGCTCGAGCTTAGACACTTGAAATTCGTATCGACCGCCCCCACTTCATCAATCCCTCCCATCTATCATTTCAGCTTTCATCAGCTTTCCGCTGGCTGATTATTAATGTATCTGGAAAATGTTGAACTCTGCGGACAAAATTATTAGTTAGAGCGAGGGGAAAGCTTGAAGATTTTTTATATTGTTTTGAAAAGCCAGTAACGAGCAGCGTGGCGTTTTATTGTGTACATAAAATGTAGCGTATGGGAGCGCGCGCTACGGCACGTTGGTGGGGGGTTCGCGGTAACCAGCCTGCTATGAGTGAAGTCAGTTGTTCTGCGGCGCGCAACCTGTTAGTGTGGTTACCTCGTGCCTCGCTCTCCCGTGATCCTTCCACGATTTCTCCATTCAACGACGTCACACGATGAGTCCGTCGCCAGCGTTCTTCGCGTCGGGATAGCTCGAGAGTCGAGAACCGTGCTCCAAGATCATCCGATGGAAAATAGTTGCCGATCTACAGAGCATCTTCGGGTTGACGAACCCTTCGAACGGGCGTACGCTTTTACTGCGTAAAAACGGCACGCGATACGCGTTCGATTCTCAACAGCGAATAATACTGGTGATCGGTGCTGCGAGGATTCAGGCGAACAAGGTACAAACAGCGAGCGAGAAACGATCGATCGAGAATCAGAATCCGGACGCGATCGAAACGAGACGCGCACCGTTCGATAGCCCCTTGGATAGTTGTGTCCTATGAAGTTGGTCGCGATCCGCGGTATAACGAGCCAGGAAATACCGATGAATCGCGAGTCGCGAGACAAAGTGTACGGTTCGTGATCGTTCCGTGTGAGTACAGTGGTGTAGTGGCAAGAGGAATCGCAGATAGAGGAAGGAAGCAACGATCCGGATTCAGCGTACACGGTGTGGATTATTTCGTGCTGACAGAGGGAACCGGAAGCCGCTATATTGGAGAGGAAGCGGGAAAGCGGCGTGCCGCTATTCTGTGTACCGCGGCAGAGGCGATCATCCCAGCCAGAAAATGTGAGTACTCTTTACTGTTCAATCGATTTAAATCTGCCTCTATCGAACGATCCGAGGCTCGATCGTACGAAAAACGAATCATGCGCAATCACTTAATGACATTGTTTGACACGTTACCATGGGCAACGCCGTCCCTTGCACCTTACACCTTGCACTTGCGCAATTATCCGAGGGAAACAGTTTCAAAGGAAATTGTACTAAATTTCTTGTACATACCGCGAAGGCTGATTCATAATCCGTAAGAAAGGTGGCTTGCCGTCCACAAATACCGATAGGTGAAGGTCACCGGTGACCATTCGACGAGACGCTAATACTGTAACACGAGAGAACTCGTGTCGCTGCAACATTCTCAATACCGACTTCCCAGTTCCCAGTAATCCGCTTAAAAACATCTTTATGAATTGTACGCTGTTCTGTCCTTGCTGCTTACAATCCAATGTATACTTGTAGAAAATACCCGAGTCCGAATTTACGAAATATTAATTTCCTACCGTCAACGATCCACCAGAGATCCTCGGTGCAGTCCACTTCTATTCTCGAAGCGGATGTTGCTTTACCAAGTTCTCAGTGTTTCGTAATTGGATAAAACGAGACGCATTTAAGATCTCACAGTGCCCCGGTACGCGTAGTTTTCACGGTTCGTGTCGAGCGAAACGAACAGACACAAGAGTGACCTTTTCGCGGGCATCGGTCACAATCGAACAACCTTTTCATCCTTTACGACGCTTTGTAATCGCGCGTCAGAACATCCCAGTTAAACTTAAAGCAGTCAATTCGCGTGTAACGAATCTTCCTTCCCGCTTTACGGTCTTTGAATTTCCATTATCATACCGTTCTCGAGCGTCGTTCCTGAAAAACCGTGAATCTTTCGTGCTCATCGTCGAGGTTTCCTCCTAGAGCGATAACTGGATATTCGCAATTACGTTCGGACGTAATTTTCGATAAGCGGCCGCGTGGGACGCGTGTTGCTACGACCCACGTGATTCTTCCCTAACGAACGAACCCCTTCGACCCTACGGCGGCTATAATTTCGTGAGAACTTTATCTGGGAATTAATTCGCGCGTTGTTCTCCCTCGGAGTTTCAAGCTATCGAAGGTAGATTCCGTCGCTACGTTTTACTTGAATGGGGAAGGCAAGGCGTGGGTGCCGGGCCACGTGCAAAAACGTAGTGGAATTCGAAAGTCGTCGATCTGTACTCGCGAGAAGAGCTTGAATTACCTACCCAAAGTGGGAATTTAACAGTACGATGCTATCGAGCGTTGGAAAGGAAAAAGGGCCAGCGCTGTTGGAAAGAGGCGACGAGGAATTCGTGGATACACGAGAGTGGCCGTTACAGGGAGAGAAGCCTTTGTGCCTTCTCACGTACAATGTTATTGTATTCCCAGCACGTATAGGCAATGGGAGTTCGTTATTACGCCTACTTCCGGTGGTTGGATCGTCGCACGGGCTCGCTCGCTCCGAGCTCTAACGTGTTGCTCGAATATCCCAAGTACATACATCGTATATACAACATTTCTCGCGATCGAATCTTTCGGACATGTGCCAAGTCGAACGGGACAAATTTAAGGCCGGTCTTTTAATTTTCATTCCTCACTTGGGACGAGTTTGATCTCGTTGGAAAGACGCGGCCCGCTACACGAAAATACTGTGCACGAAGGCCAGCCCAGGCTGGAATTTCCGAACAGCTGCAGGCGCATACCTAAGCGATACCCGGCCCAGCCCCAGGTCTACAGAAACACCGCTCGTAAACCCGACCAGGATTTGCTCGCTTCACTCGACTCGATTTCTCTCGGATCGCTTCGCTCGACAAACGCCCAAACACGGCAGAAATAATGCTTGCCGCGCGTCACCGCCTGACTTACTGACCACCGGCTATGACCCTCGCTTCAACCTCACCAAAATATTCCCCTCTACCCATCTCGATATACGAATCGCAGCTACTCGTACTCGTGATTGCTAGAACGCGCAATGCTTATTAGCTGGCGGAATAGTAGCCACTCGGGCAAGCGACGCTGTCGCTCGAACGGTCTAATTTGCAGGCGGAAAAGGGATCGACCATATGGCTGAGTTGGTAGGGAGTGTAGGGACTCGAGCCCGAAACCTTTCCTTTGCCAAACAACTGCTCCAACCGATCCAGATGCCATGCCTGTCCACGGATTCGTTTTCTTTCTATTCTACGATACGGCATAATGATTGCCACTCGTGAATCGACGCTGTGGACACACGAATGTCTGAGAATTTCAGCTGGACCGTGGCGTCCAGGTGTATGGGTACGCGTAGAGGTAAAACGATACTAAGGCGCTTCTTTTCCTCGTTGAGGGTTGGCGGGACGTATACATATATGCGTACCTACGCGAGCGTATTCTGGGGAAAGAAGAACGGTCCAGACCCCTTGGTTGTCGCGAGATGAATTTGTCTGGGGTCTCCACTCGTCCTCGAACCGCGAACCCTCTCGATCCTCTTTCCTCCCTTCGGTGGTCGGCCGCGCGACACCAGGCCCGTTTAACGCGATGCCACGCACATTGAAAAAGATCCACTTCTCACTGACTCGAGTACATCGGAGACAGACGTGCGGGAAAGCTAGCGGGAGGAGACGAGAAGCATCGAAGTCGCCTCTCGAAACGCTATCGAGAGACTCGAAGGGCAGGGAGAAGAATGAACGGGCGGCTAATGCCACGAGCAGACTCTGAGATTTTCGTTAAAACCACGCTGCAGGATTCGCTGCTGGAGGTTAGTTGGAAAGTGCCCTCGATCGTCGACCGATCGGTTCTGCATCGAGTGCACTTGGTCGCGCGAATCTCCGTCCTCACGATTACACGACGCTCCAATTATCGTAGCCGTAATAACCAGCTTAACGTGCCGCGCCGCCTCCGGAGTCGATGCTGCTATGTAGAATAAAATAGGCAAAGTTCAGCATCGATCAAAGAGGAAAATCTGTCGATCCGGTAAGCGAAAAAGTTACCGTTATCTGCCGTCGCGTCCTATCTACTTATCTGCGATTAACGAAGGAAAAACCAGAGATAACAGCACCGACCGGCGAGAGGGATTATTCCCCTCGCGGGAGGCGTTTCAGCGATTCTCTCCGGGAAGCAGAATACCGATCGACTAGACCGTTTCCTGCGTCGATAACCCTTCCCGGTAGCATCGAATTATTAGGACTGATCGCATACTGTCGGGTTAGCAGGATACAGGTTCTTTAAATGCAGCCAAAGGGTTGCAATTAATTAGGGCCGGATGCGTTGATTGACCTCTGGATAAGTTCGTCAGGGTACGAGCGTGGGGAGACTGGCCCTTTCGTTGCAACTTTTCTCTTCGTTCCGTTGCCCTGGCTTCGAACGCGAGATATAAGTGAGCAGCATCGAAAACGAGCCACGCGACATAATTCCTAACAGTGCAAAAATAAATCGCACGCCTTTATCGGTACCGTTGCAGGCCTATAAATAAAGCGTTCCTTCTCCCAACCCTTCACGTTTTCACCCGGCACAAAAACATCACCTAGATAGATAAATATTAAAATAGAAGGCGACAACGGACGACGAGGGAACTCCATTCGATGCTCCCGCGCGGAACATTGCTACGATACCGCGATATTGCTTGTTCGCCGGACGACAATAGATAAGTTGGTAAATGGAGGGTGACAGATTTTGGAAGCGATCCTTTTCGTAGACGTGGTAGGTATTGTATGGGCGCCGATAGGCTGCGGCAGCAGCAACCATCCCGCATTCTTCACTCTGCTCTCTGCTCTTTGCCGTTGCCATTGTTTATGCGTGAATGGCCGGAACATAAAGCGCGGAATACGAGCGCGTTCTCCCGTATCCCAGCTAGGAAGTCGAACCAGCAAGAATGCGGCGATGTGTCGCAGATGGTAGGGTGGAAAACGCTGTAGGGTGCGTGTTTTAATTTGAGGGTGAATCTCGAGAAGGAGATTCCACGACCAAGGGGGGACAGGATAACCTGAATTCCAAGCAAACGGTTTGTTTTTTTTTTAATTGCGGAGAAGGCTTCTCGCGTAAAGTGTTAAGCAATGGAAACACCAAGCAGCCACGTGAACTGCAGGCCGTGTTGACGCGCGCGCTATGCAACAACGAGGTTACGCATGCACACGATCGCGTTATCCTATCAAGTTTGCCCTAGCCACTTCGGGTGCTTCTCGTTCCGAAGAATCAGCGAATATACTGTTACACCACACCGTAGCACCTGGGATAACTGTAAAAACATCCACCTCGTTACCCGACGTTTAACCGCGAGAAAAGTTGTCATCGGCGCGGACGTCACACGGTTAAACAGATGCTCTCGGTGGAAACGATCATTCCATAATTTCGTTCCATATTCGTAGGAGCACGATCAACGCGAGTCAAAATCGTTTTTGCGACTACGGTGTACAAAAAGGCAATTGCGCTGCGTTACACGGGATTTTCACAGCTTGCCTGCGTCTTAACCGACTATTTCTTCGTCTTTCGTAAATGCTCGTTTCGCGATCGTTTCTAAGGACGCGCCGTTAAGTTGCATTGCTCGCGTGGCAGCTCGTTACGAAAGTAACAGTGGAAACTCGTCCGACTTGCGCTTTTACGGAGGCACGAAAATAAAGGAACGAAACCACGCTGGCTATCGTTTAGGTTTAGATGGTCGAACTCGCGAGATAGGTATTCGACTCGTGAAATTGAGATAGCAGCGGCGATACGCAAGCGAACAGCCAGGCGTCCGCGTCCGTTCCTTGTCCACTGGTTTTCACTGGTGTTGATTGGTGTTGATTGCTTGGGAAGCGCTCGTCTATCGGTAGATTCGTAGATTGGTTCGCCTCTGTACAGACTGTAGAAGTGTAGACTATAGAAACGATAGGCGTTGTGCACGGATCGGTGGCGGAGCCTCCGTTGCCGACACCTCGCGTCGCATCGCATCGCGTCGGTGACCTCGTCTCTCGATTCGAGCGAACCGGAACATCCTGAGGAGAGCGAGCGGGTTCGGAGCGGGACAGCCGTATTAGGTCAGTAGCATTCGGGTATTCGCCCTCCGTGGAAAGGAGAATAATAATAAGAGGAATCCAGCCCTCTCTTTCTTCGTCATCCTCGTTTCTCTCAGTTGGGTTAGGCTTGCTCGGAGTAACGGCATCTCGGGCCCTCTTCTTCCTCCTCCACCTTCTTCACCTCCTCCTCGCTCACTCCTTTCCCCGTACTCATCGTCGTCGACTTGGTCCGCGCGACTTCGCCTTCGAATACTCTCTGAGCGTTTGCCTTCACCGACAACACACTCCTCCTCTTCTTCTGCATGCATTCCCACGTACGGCCGTACGACCACGACTTTTGCGCGTGTGCTCGTGCACACCGTCGAGCAACCACACGCGCGCGCTATACGTTAAGAAGCTACACGATACGGGGAACGTGGCTGCAGATGCACTCGAGATTCTACCGTGTCTCAAGATCGAGCACACCCGCGCGGAATACTAGCCGCAAAAGGTCCTCGCCTCTGCGTATTTCCTCTGTACATATTTCCGGTTGAAAGTCTTCTCGACGAGGAACGCTGAACGTTGGATCTTGGCCGTTGAATACCGAGGTCCCCGAATCTGGCTTACAAACTTACAGATCCCCGATCGTCCGATCGATGACGAAACGGTCGACGATGAGTAATCGGCACGAACCAGTGACATCAGGCACGCCTTCAACGAGATCACGTTTCTTCCTTCGAATAACCACTCTCGTCTGCAGAGATTTGCTAACTTGGACACGCATATGCAGGCCGTAGGATTGTGCACGTCAACGAAGAAGTCGTAGGAATGACGAGAATCGGCCTGTTTCTCATCCCTGTCTCGGTCGTATCTTTCAGGTCACGGCACGTTGTTCCACGGCCTCTTAGTACCGATGCACTTGCATTCTCGTGCACGCTCGCCTCTGCATCTCGCGCGTTACGCCACAGGGGCATTTTCTTTTCGAACTTTGTACCCACGCCACGACATCCTATTATACGCTCGGTATTTCGGGTCGATTCCACGAATATCCTATCCGCTGGCCCTTCGACACGATCAAACCGAGGTCCAACGGCTTTTCTATATGCGCCGTGCCGCGGCAGACGCGACGCGCGTTCAAAGTACCACCCGCGTCGGGTGGAATTAGAAATTGTCTATACGCGGCGAATTGCATGCGCTCCTTCTTCTGTCTGGACGGTAGAACGAACCGAAAGAGACCGAAAAACCAAGAACTGCTTCGGTTATTCGACCAGGCCGCTGCCAGCCGACTCGGTTGAATAGTGGCGCGTCTGCTTTGTTACATTTCGGCTACTCCTTTCGGGGCAGGCCTTCGGTACACCTGCGGGCACTCGAGAGAGCACGCGAGAGAACCTTTCGAAATGGAGCTGCATTATGTGGAGGCCGGCTGCGTATGTTTTTCTCGATATTTCACCCGCCACGTTGGCTAGCCTCGTGTCCATTGTCCGCGCGTATAAGCTCTTGGGCGCATTATCGGCGGCCAGTTGGCTACGAAACGATCGCCAGCCTTTCCTCATATTCCGACCTAAGCTGCCGCGATCTTCTCAACAACGCTAATCAGGTTTCGTCGGAGAAGCTCGTGGGAGTACGTGGTGAAGTGCACGCACGGCTGAGTTTTGCGTGGAAGCTTTGAATGGAACGCTACGGTGTAGACGCACTTAGTCACGACGAATCCTCGACAACCGCCTCGTCCGATGCAATTGCGCGTCTCCGCCAAATCTTAAGTACGGTCGGGTAAATGAAGCGTTTCCGCGGCGTCGCGAGGCGACGGAGGATCGTTTTGTTCCGAAGCACGAGCAAGGATAAAGGAGAGACCACGAAATGTCGTTGCTACCCAGCCACAAAACAATTCTTCCTCCCACTTTCACCGATCCGGCGGAAACGATCGATCCACAGAAATATGAATGAACGTATCTCGCTGTATATCGTAGATATCGATTCCAAACGAGACTGTTATCCAAGTCGTTTATCTCGCGATTAATTCCGAGCAACCGTGACTCGTTGGTTCTTCGCCCTCGTGATTCCTGATCGTTATCTCTCGCGGAATTAATCGTAGGACTGCAAACGTAGGTATCGCCGTTTCATTGAAAATGGAGTTGCATCAGCGCCGACAATGGGAAAGGATTCTTTCGTTACCGGAAGAAATTGGCCGATCGTACCGTAACTTATGTAGATTCTCGCGATATACATTCGGATGGCGACCGCGGAGAAACTAGGAAATTGAGCTAGTTAGGCCGGTGGCGGGGGCAGATTCCGAAACAGCGTAGTACAATACAAATTGCACGAAACGGCCACGTTATGCGATGTTTATTGCATCGGGTACCGGACACGAATCGTTACGTCGAACCTTTCGTCGTTCCAGCGGTGCTCAGAAAGATCGCTGCTGGTCGATAACGAAGCGGCTGGCCCGCCACCGGAACGCCTATGAATAAGTCGTTTTCCTTGCGTAACGCATCCTCGGACGCAGCGCGATCTACGATACTTTCGGGTTGGTTGGAGCACCGCGAGGAAACCGTACCGAATTCCGTGCCGTTCGTGATCCACGGGCCGATCTTCCTGTCTCCTGCTTTTTCGCAGGACGCGGGAAGCCTTGACCTCTCGGATCTATGGCACGCCAGGCCGATTACGCCACCAGAACCCGTGGGAAGAATACGGCTTGATTTCGGCCGAATCCGATACTCTTCCTGTCCTTGCGATTTCCTTCTACCTTAATTACAGACAACTTTAACGCGCGACAATGGAACGTTTGAACGTGATTAGGATCTCCCTTTCTCCTGGAAGAGTCGTGACGTTAGGTTCCGTCCGTGGAAGAAGTCTGGTGTCGTTAATAGCGGCCAAGTTCGAGGAAGGGAATATTTTTGCTCGGGAGAAAAAGCGAACGGAGTGGATACGTTGTCGATTAAGGGAGGGTTACGTAGGATAGGCAGACGGAGGAGAGCGAGAGGTGGAGGACTTCCGGTGCTCAGGGCCGTAGCTCGCCCTCGGCGCTTCTTCTCCAGTCCCTTTCTCTGGCCGGCACAAAGGATCCTCCGATCGTCGAGACTCTCGAGAAACGAGGAGAGCACGCTGCACAGCCTTCTCGTGGCAAGTCTGTCGCTAAACGGGACCAGGAAAATCCTCCCACCGAACCACGGGCAGAAATAGCAATCTTTTTCGGCTTTCCTTCCTTTTCACTTGCAATTTTCTGCAGCCTGCTGTGTAAGACTGTAGGATCCAACTGCTAAGCGCGGATGCCTTTTAACCCCGACTGATTTCTCTCTCGTACGATTCGAGACATTTCAGCGCGCGGCACGTCACGCGGGGTCATAAATTATGGGCAATGAGAAATGCGTCTGTTGCCTACCAGCGCTCGTAATTAGAGACCGAAGAGCATTAAAGTGGAAGAAGTGAGTCGGTGTGTTGCAACCTCCGATTACCGCTGCTCGGCTTACGCCAGCGTAGAAGAGATCGAATAGGTTGCTTTCGGGTCTCTGATACCGATCCTTTCCCATTTACGAGGCCCTCTGCGCCGGTGTGCGCCGTCGAGTCGGTGCACTACGTGTGCACGACCGAGAAATCGGTTCACCGTAGAATGTCAATCGGCTTCGCCTTTGTAGCGGCACGACCCGTGGCTCGTAGTAGCTCGACGGAGGTGAGCCTCCACGCTACCCACCGGTCGCGACCGTTTAAGTCTCCGGCTAGCGTTAACCTTAACCCGCTTTATCTCCCTCCGTCTCTATGACACGGTCGAAGAAGTGACAATCGCCGCGGTATTGTATTCAAATGCCCCTCTGGCGAATGGTACTTCGCAGCAGGGGAAGAGGAAAGAGAAAGGCAGGTGTGGGAGGACGAGATGAGACATACAGGGAGCATAATAAGAGTTACTACCAAACGTGTCGTTCTGACGCCAAAACAAACTTAGGTCTTAAAAGTTAGAACGCGGAGCTTTAGCGGCGAGGGCTGATCATTTCCCAGCGGGAGCCCGTTAACCTCTCTCTCCTCCGTGATCCGATGGAAAGGGGAAGAGGGAAGGGAGCAAGTTTCCATTTATTTTCTCGTGGATTTAATCGCATCCGTTGACCGCCGTTTCCTGTCGCCATGGGCCACGGGCCACGGGCGCTAGCTAGAAGAACGTCAACAGCGAGATTGTCAGCCACGGCTGGACAACCGTGCGTAATACTGTCCTTCTCCGCGCGTTCATTCATTAGCGTTATCGTACTCTCATCGTATCGGGCCGGCGCTCGTCAGCTTTCAAACTGGTTCTCGCGAAACGATAGCTGCAGCCCTTATCTCCCCGCGCTCTTGCTCTTCTCCCCGAAACATGTTTTCTTGAACGCCTGGCTGATTTCACGACTCCGCTGTATCTCTCCCATTGACCACATTACACGCGCGAACGCGTTTGCGCGTTTACGCGCGGCAGTCGTAGCTTTCCGAGAAGCACGCCAACTTCTTTTTTTTATCTTTTCCCGCACAAGCGTGGTCCTTGCTCGGCCGTAGCGAGACACTGCACGCGAAGCGGCGTAGTTTTTTTAGAAACACTACTAGCCGCGAGGTAAAAACACTCGCTCCGACGAAACGGGGGGAACGACCGCGCGACTGTGTTCGCGACCGAGTAACACACACCGTGTAGTGTGTACCCCGTGCGCCTCGTTGCGTGGACGGCTGCCAACTTCTCCTCACGATTCTCCATTCCATCGCGAAGGGTCAACGATCGAACGCATCGTGTTTCGTTGCAGCGGTGGAATCGGTCGAAATCGACCGGTCCCAGGGAATAATTGCATCTAGATCGGCCCGAATGGGAAGCGTTACCGTTACGCATTTCCAATGCATCCGAATAAGAAGTAGCGTCTGTTTAAAAATCCAACAGCCCAGGGTGCGTTGTTTGACCCGAAAAAACGCAGAAGAAGGGATATAATTGAAAAGTAGGATCGGAAAGGTTTTTCTCGGGTGCATAACTAAACCTCGGCCGAGTCCCACGGTGTCGACACACACGCGATAATGTGCTCAGTTGTGTCTGGCTTTGTTTTGTAACTCTAAACCGATGGCGATGGCCGACGGGGCGACAGAAGGCATCGGCTGTTATAAGGCATAGGCGTTCGGTTGCCTGCGAAACGCGCTAGCTAGGGCCTCGATAGGACGTTAAAAAGCCAGCGAGGGAGACGTTGAAGAGCTATAGGCAGGCGAGCACGATGAACAGAAATAAGGATTCGAGGAATGCCTGGTTGCGTCAGAGTGGATGCATATGGCGTTGTGGGCTTGCATATACCTACGTACACTTTTAAGGGCGGTCAGTGGGTCGCTCGACGCCAGATTCGAGAGGAGAGACGACGAAGAGAAGCGTGTAAGGTATAACATAACTCTCTCCAATAATAGCCGTCCCAGCACTGGGGTCTACGGTTCCACCTTTCTACTGGTCTACGGTTTGCGATTCCGTAAGCTGCCGTTGTTGCTTTTTATCGCCCATCGATGCCAACGGCAGAGAGGTCGCGAATGCTTTACGAGACCCGACGTCTTTGCGAGAATATTATCTGCCGGGGGTTTTGGTAATCACCGAAAGCAAGGACTCGCCGCGGAGTCCGTGTACTCGAGCGTATTTATAGGTGGACCGTTAAAAACCGTATATCCGAGTCGCGGCGGCGGCCGTTCTGAACAGGGCCGCAGTACGGGACCGGTCTCTTAATCTTCTCTCGAAATAAACGCCCTCCGCGTTCGAGCATGCTACATCGCGTTGCCACCGTCGCCGTCGCTTCCATCCAGTCGTTTACACGGCTAATACGAACGCGGCACATTATCCAAAATATCTGCGCGATTGCTCGATCGAAATGAACGGGTGAACGCCAGGGGTTCCAGATCAACTTACCTCTCGTGCACTGAAAACAATTGAAACGAGAACGACGCGACCGACAGAAACAGAGAGAGAGAGAGAGAAAGAGAACAAAGCTGACGAGTTTAACATTGAAATGGAAAGAGGAGTGGGAACCGCGACATATGCCACGACCCCTTGCAGAGAAGTGGCTATATAAGAGACAGCACGCGTCGACTATGATCGCTCCGAGCTCCGATCGACATATGTTCGCGTATGCTGGGATGCACTCGTGCAGCTCGGTTTTCTCAATTAAAAGCATCGTCTTCGTTGAACGCTATCGCTTTTAACTTCCAACTTCTATCCGCGCCAGTTCGAGAGTGTTGCCTCGAAGCGTTTAACCAAGAGATAAGCCAGATGCAGATAAAAGGTATCGAGGATCCCGAGCACCTCATCTAAACACCGTCCCGATAACGCAATCACGCGGTGGCGTAACCGGGCAAGGTCCTCGGGTATGGCCGCGCTCAGATTTCTCTCCTCCAGCGAGATGTATCGATCGAACGCGTTCGACATTCTCGCGGGATCGAGGATGTTGCGCTACTTGCAAACGCGTGTACCGTTACCGAGACGAACAGGTCGAAACGAAATCGAGACGTCCGATTACGAGGAATAACGAGATCGAGCGCACGATCCTACCTGTCCATCTTTCACGAACAATCTTTCCCGATAATCGACGTCGATTCGTTTCCGTAAAACCTGTCGATGTTTGCGCCACGATTTATCTCCTCCGATATTTTCACCGTCCAAGACTCTCTGCCACCCTGCCGGCTATGAATTTCAGCTACGAGATAGCAAGCAGAGCATAAGGCGCGCTCTGTCCGTTATCTTCCAGTGGTTTGTTTCTTTCCGCTTCGGCACACGAATAACGAATAACCACGTAACAGTCGCCGCTCGTAAACGTCGCCGACAAAGCTTTTATCCGAGTACAATCGCGCCGCGACCGAAAGAAAACCGCTGGCCCTCGAGAACTCGTTCTCCAGGGAGAGTTGCTCGTATTCGTCGAATCTACTTTGGAGTTGCATCGATTTTCCATTTTCCATTTGGTCGACGGGCGCATCGGGAAGCGCAAACAATTTAACGCGAATCGTAACCAGAGCGTCTCTTATCTCGCGCTTAACATTGACTCGGTAATTATGTTTAGTCCATTAATTGTCCGAGCTGCGGTGCTCTCTACCTCGTTAGCGTACAAAGAAAGAGGAAGTCGTTGACCCGATACGTCAGTGTTGCGTAACAAACGCTTTGCACACGTGACCCGTAAACCGATCGCGTCTACGCTCGCCGAGAGATACACGGACAGGGAGCTTCTTTCAATCCCTCTTAATCGATAGAACACAACTGCCTTGGAATTTAATCGTTGATTTTACCCCTCGCGTCGTACCTCATCTTGACAGACAAATCACCCCGCGATCGCGCTTCGATTCTGCCGAGTATCTCGAGAATCATTGAAACTAACGCCAGTGACAGACACGCGTAGGAAGTCGTTGCTCCAAGTCTCCGCGCAGCCTCTTTATTTGGCATCGCCTCGTTCCCCGACACCCGGGAGATCTTCGGGATCCTAATCCACCGCGAAGCTTTGCCTCCTGCGTCGTTTCTGCCGCAACGGGAACGAGAACGGGAATGGGAACGGGAACGGGAACGATAAGCATAGAATTTCTAACGCGTCTTGTAGCTATTATCAGCACAGTCGGCGAAGGCCTGCTATTCTTAATCAATTGTAAAACTTTCACACCCACGATGCTTCTCGTTTGGTTTTTTTTTTAACACAAAACCATTAAATATATTTACTTTCATCTTTGGGGCTTCATTTGTCAATCTTTAGAGAATATGAAAGAAATGTATGCAAAAAATAAAATCGTTTAAATAGTGCTTACAAAAATCATATACCAAGAAATATGCCAAGTTTGAAGTACAGCGGTTGATTGTTGTTCGAGATATGCTAATCGATTCGAAAAACATAGTTTAGAGAAAAAAGCGTTTACAGTTTTAAATTGTTTATTTTTAATTGAATTTTTTTAAGATGTTGTCTAAATGTGTACAAATATAGGCATAAAGTTTTTAATTAATATAATTTGTGGGTTCCTCTTAAAAAAAATCCCAAGTAATGGATTCTTTTCGGGCCGTCAAGGTAGGGAGACCCCTTAAATTAGAAAGATTTGGTAGAAGTCACGTTCGCCACCAAACATCTTCCAATTCCCTCTTACGAACGAGTCATCAGTCTTTCGAAGTTTTATATTTGAGCCTGAATGCGAGCCTTGTACCTACACCGACGCGACGATTCGATAGGTTGCATGGAGACAGTCGCGTGATTCACCGAGAATCCACGACCAAAGCTGAAAGCTCTCGTCCCATTGGCAAATATTTAATAGCGTGCCCGATAAGCTGCGATCCTCGTCCGATGGACGTTATTTGCCGTCCGTGCGGAACGTCTAAGCCCTTCGGACGTACGACGGTCACGATTCCGCCGGGAAAATCCAAGTGCGTTTTCACGGATGGAGCGCGGACAATCGTGGATAAACTACCGGTACGATATACAAATGGTTGCGTGCCTGCATTCCAGCGCCATGGTACATCCGCCAGCTCCAGCTCTTATCTTCCAGAATTTCTCACAGTTTCTTCAAACACACCTGAGAAACGACTGGCCATTTAACGCCGCTTTCCACCGAGCGAGTCTCGGGGAAACGAAAAAAGGATACGACCTACATACATACGTACGATCGCGAAAGAAGAAACAAGAGCACCGAGAAGGTATCTGCTTCTATCCAGATCAAACCTCCGCAACGACAAATGTCGCAATCAGCTCCTCTGATGCATACGTACCGTAGACTTTCTTAAAGCTCGTCGTCGCGACGCGTCGATCTTAACGCGCGAGAGAGGAAAATGGCGAAATTCGTTGTGGCCGGCGATTCTTGAAGATTCTTAGAGGATCGATAAAAGCGAAGAGAAGAGAGAAGAGAGCGAGAAGGGAGAGCCTGTTGCATCCATGCCGTTCCCTGGACGAAACGTGTCCGTGCACGTTCGTGCACGACAGGAGAGTCGAGAACTCATTCGCGATTCAGCTACTATTGTTAACCGTAGTTACTCTCTTGTTCACCGGCCAGTCGAGTGACAGACTTCGTGAGAAACGGTCGTGATTTTGTGGATCGGACGTGCCGATATCGATATCGATGTCGATCAAGATCATGGGTAGTTTTCTGGAGATACTAGCCCGACTCACGCCGTCCCCAAGAAAGAAGGAGGATGCGAATCGGAGGAAGGCAACGAAGCTCAAGGTTCCTTCGAGGAAGAAAATGCGAGAGAAAGTAACGAACCGATCGTTCAACTATTCCGAGACTGGACGCCAGGTAAATAATGGAGCGAATGAATTTGTAATCGAAGAATCGCGGATGGGAATGTGTTAACGAGCCGTTTCACGGTATTTCCCTAGTTTTTACTGTCGTTTCATCGACTCGTTGCGAAACTACTTTTGCGAATCGCGACAGCGCGTGGGTGAGTGAGCGGAATGCGATGTTGGTGACGATACCTACTCGGGAAAGGGAGGCGGGTTACATAAGAAAAGAAATAGCAACAGACCTGGAGTATAAAAGCCTAAGGGCCGCTCGGTGTCTCGGTGTCCCGGTGCTCCGGGATGATTCACGGATAGAAAAGAAAGGCTCCCGAAGCTGGACGGACTGGCTTGGTCGGTCGCGTTGCCCCGTTCCGCTTAACCCGCCAGCCGGGCCCCGCATTCCTTCTCAATTGTCCCAATTTGAGAGAATACATTCCTGAAAGTTTACCAGCATGCGTCGGCCGGGAACGCGAGTCGAGTTTCGACCGCCCCCCTCGTCCTTTCCGTCGTATTATTTCTGTCAAGTCGCATCCATCAGGCAGCCGGGAGATCTATCGTGCCTGGAGACCGATAGCGCTTCCAAAAAGTCGGTGAAATATGGTCGGAGCGGCGCGAGTGCGGGCGTACGCGCGAACGCACGCACGTGGCCAGTAAAGTATCCCGATATCAAGGCACCGGTAATAAATTGGCTGCTCGCGAAGCTACCGAGGCGACGCTTATCGCCGGTAATAATATTGCCGATAGAATTTATCGCCCCGCGAGTACCTTGTAATATCGTGGCGCCAATATTTCGTTCTCGCGCCGCGTGAGACGCGTCTTTTCCCTCGACTTAACGATCCTCCGGCGAGCGCGAATTTACAGCAACATGTGGCTACCATGCGCACGGTAGCCGGGCCGCTGCAACGCCAACAGACAGACCTATCTCGAATAAACCGCGCAAAAACTCGAGGCGCGCCTGGAGTCGGACCTCCTTCGCGAACTCGAATAAGAAGACTTTCGCGTACGCTTCGTACCACCTCGGGACTCTCGCGAAGCTGTTGCTTCTCTATACGCATTCGTGCTGCTCGTGGGACGACCTATATAGTAGAAGAGTAAGTAACGCGTTTGAACTTTCCCATCGCGGGACGCAAGTAACAGTGGCGTGGCACGATCATCGAACTCTCTAAAACTGTCGCGATTAATTGCCCCGCTAGCACGCTCGGTCTTAACAACGCGGGAAAACCACTCCGTAATGCACTTGGTCGATAAAGAGGCGGTCGCCTGTAGCGCATTTGTCATTAAGCATCGCGTTATCCGGTTTTTTCGCTCGCGCCTCTCGTACGACTCGATTCGCGAGTAGGGCGAGTACGCGCGAGCGAGGGAGAAATTCCGTTCTCCGCGATGATTCGTCATCGCGCTGGGAAGAACGGGCAACGGCGGATAGCTGATTTCCATTGACAATAGGCTCGCGAACCACGCATCCGTCGATCTCCACGGATGCGTAACAATTACACGCGTTGCATCCTACCCTTTTCGCCTTTCACGGCGTTTAAGAAAGCTCGGGCATATTCAACGATGACACGAATCGAGGTTCTCAGAGCCGTGGACGCAAGCAACCGACGCAGGCCCGCGCGATTATCCACGTTCCCGATTGCAAACCGCGGCGAAGGAACCGCGAAGAAGCCTTTCCACGCGTTGTCCAGGAAACAATTAACAACTATTCGTTCCCATGCGCCTCGGCGCTAATCTCCGCGTTAGATCCCCGAAGGGGCGAGAGAGCGAAGGTGTACGTATATCTAGGTACGTGTACTTGTATACCGTAGCTACACCTACTCCGGTCCGACGACCTTACGTAGGATAATTCACGCTCGAAGAATCTCGAAAGCGGAAATTACGTATTCGTTCGATCTGATCGCCAGGCCGCTGCCCATCCAGAGAGGCAGGCCCGTTTCGGTAAGGAATTGGACGTCTGCGGGAAATGTAGAGGCGCGATATCTGCGTTACGGTGATCGGGCCGCGTAACTTTCCTTTGGTCAATGAATTCGCGCAATTAAAAAGAATAATTACTCGTCCGGTTGCATACGTGGCATCGTGGCTGCAATCAACGGGCGGAAACCGGTAGAAAAAGTAGTATTTTACCGCGGTAATGGTGCTCGATGTTATTACGATCTGTTGTGCGCAAGCTCGTTTGCGATCCCAGAAAGGGGCGAAATAATATTCTATCCACCGCGGGCTTTATATGGCTACGCGTTCACGCTCGAGGGATCGGTGAAAAATGCGTGGCTCCCTGCTCTGCGCCGTGCTGGAAAACTCGTTTAATGGTAAACGCGAAAGAAAAGAGGAATTGTTCGTCGAGTTCCCAGAGAGCGCGCCGCGGCGGATATTATCGCGAAGCGCGGCTAAATATTCCTACGACTTAACCTTAGTTAGCATTCCTCGAGACGCGAAGAAACGTCGGATGGACGACGAGGTCGGCGAAGTCGAGGCGTGAACAGTGTCTAGGCAGTCTAGGTAGCTCTTTCCTTTACTCCCCGGGCGAAAAAAAAACAGCGGTTAATTGGACTCGATGCTGCGGTTGCTCCTATTCCATGAGCGGCGCGCAAGACAACGATTCACACTCTGGTAAAGGTTCGAGTTGATCGGCCCGTGGTTCCTCGACATGCTCTCATATGTTCGTTAACGGCTGCGGAATAATTGGTCATCCGCGTGGCATGGACAGAAGGAATGCGAGGAAGAAGAGGACGGGGAAAGAATGGACGCGAGGAGCGCGCAATGGCTCGGCGATATGGCGATACGCTCGCATAGATCGCGTTCAAGAATGCAAACGCATTTACATAACTAGTTCGGATGATCGGTGCGCGTTTCACGCCACACGTACACAGATCTACGGATCTAGGTGGATACCTACTCGTGAAATTGTTGGAGAAGGATGCAGGGCGCAGGACGCGGACAAATAGGCGTGAAACTTGCTGCCCCCCTCGCGCGCGACGCTTTCTCGCATTTCCACGACCGAGCAAACGTGCTCGATTCGCTGGCAAATGGACCGCCGTCGAAAGGGGACCAGCAGAACCGGAAGCTCGCTGCTGCGACTGCCTGATGCAACTCATATTCCGTTACCGTAATCACTCGATCGTTTATACGTCGATATCTCTGCGATATCGCCGCATTATCGGCTTTATTTACCGCGGTCCGACGATACAATTGAGACTTTATCGCGAGGAGACGTAATCGAATGGACCAACGAACGTGTAGTATCGCGGCAGGGCTTACGTCACTGATGCGAGCGAACAGCGGGGCCGAAAATGCTACATCTGTAAAAGCAGGGTAGGATGCGCAAGAGCTCGAGCCGTGACGTCGACGGTACCACCGTAACAGGCCATCCGTGAAACTTATCGAAGCAGATATCCGACCGACAATGGATTCGCGAATGCTGCGCGATTTCATACACGCGCGTGGCTTTCGCGTAGCGCACGTACAGGGTGTACATTTCGAAACGTGATTTCTTAAGGGGAGAATCCTATTCTTTGGGCTAAAAACATAGTAAAATTTTAGATTTTTTTAAGAAACTCCTGTATTTGTTGTTAAAAATTAATAAAAAAACTATTGCTCCCTCGATACATGGATCAAAACAGGATCAAAATTTTAGATGACTCAAATCTCTAGTTTCTTAAATAAAAATCTCCAATTTTGCTATGTTTTTAGTCCAAAGAATAGAATCCCTACCTTAACTCTTCCCAACGCGGACCAAATAGGAATAAATTAATTTCGTCCGACCAGCAACGGGTGACGAAGTTTTACTTTCATACCGTCGCGTACGCAAACGCATAGACAGACGGATTCATTCGTTGGTACAGCCTCGGGGTACGAAGGTTCTGCGGTTACACGCACCTCGAACGTTCCCACAAGACGCGCACACGGAAAAGTCGTCGCACAGCTTTGGTATACCTGCGACTGCAGCTACGACCGAGTCTCGAACGACACGCTCGCTGATCGCCGAGGATGAAAGAACTCGATACACTGGAATACACCAAAGAACTCTGCCGGGAGACTATTGCCCCTGCCCGATGGTCGCTCTTCCTTCGATCGATGCACGATCCTCACCGCGATCGGCCAGGAAAATATTATTTTCAAGCAAGTTACATCATGTTCGCTGCACGCTTTTCCAAGGTCTACCAGTTTCGACGGGAGTCACATCCCGTCGTTGTGGTCGACCGAGTATACATGTAATATGTACCGTCCTTTCGTTGGGAAACGCGAAACCGTGGCAAGTGGAGGAACGATGCGGGCGGAAACGGTGCCTGGAAGATACGCAGCCCCGTAATTTGGTACCGGGGAGTTTGAGCGCGCGCCACGCTGTTTGGAAATCGGCAGGTACCTACCCGATCGATCAGCGCGATCCCAGCAATCGCTGATGGCTACTTCTCCGGACGACTTTATTGCCGCGCATGCTTTCATCGCGTGACGGCCGAGCGAGACCAGTTATCGAAACACTGAAAGCTTCTTGGTAGTTGGAGGGTGGTCCCTTATCTTTCCCAAGTGGCTGTAACGCGTGTAACTCAGGCTCGCTCAACTCCACCGTCAAGGCATATCCACGTCCAGCGAACGCAGTCGAGTTACTTTGATGCTCGAGCGATCGTCCCGCGGATCGGAGAGGAGAGTTTGAAAAAAAAACCTTCGACACGATTGCGGTGCTCACGGGAAGCGTATGCGCATCTATATATCGCCGAGCAGCCATTGGAGCGTGGAACGACAAGTGAAAAAATAATGCTCGATAAATACTACTGCAGGCAAGAACACCAGCTTCGTCTTCGGACACGCCTGGCTTCCGGCGCGGTGGTGGCAGCCGTCGCACGGCTGACCGGATTTCAGACTCGTTTCTCTCCTACCTGTCTCAATCCTGTTATCGTTCGCCAGGATGGCAGGTAAATACGCCACCGAGGCGAGCACGAGCTGCGTCAGGCCGCGCGTCATCCCCGTCGCGATTCGACGTCCCGATATCCCCGCTAACCGCGATCGTTTCATTATCTTCGCGAATTACAAGCAAATCGTCCGATCGATCAGCTTTAATCCCCGCCGATTTCGGTTAAGACGGATCGCGAGAGCAACGACAACAGCTCTGAGCACATTTATCGAAATGCCGTAGGAAAGCTATTAGATCGACGTAGCGATGATCGTGCAAATATCTTGATTGGAGTCTCTAATTATCCCGGATTTCCTGTTAGCGAGCGGCTCATGAATGGTTACGCAAATCGCCTGTTCGCGCGCAAGGACGGGGACCGTTATTGGAAAAGGTACAAGGAATAGAGCTGGTGGACAATGACGGCGGAAGAAGCCATGGCGTAGTACAGCTCGATCGCGTTTATACGTTGCATGTCGAGGTACGATACACCGCGACACACGACCACTCCGTCACCTGCAATCACCGTTTCTCGCAATTTCACTCGCGTTGTGCAATCCGACGCAACACGCTCCGCGAATCTACGGGGACGCAGCTGCGACTAAGCGCGCACTGTAATTCAACGCTGAGGAAAGAACGAAGAAACACGTTATTATCTACGTCTTAGTTGCACTAGGCGAGTAGTTTAAATACGAGTTCCACAGAGATAAAGAAGAGGGTAGTACATGCTGAAGGCGAGGTCCAGCGAAAGCGCTGCTAGAGATATTTTTCGTCGACAGTGTTGTTCTGGTTTGCGCGATAGGATTTTCATCGTTTCAGATGCGATCAGTGTTGGCACGATCGCGAGGTTCAAATCGTTTCCTTCCGTCGCGTCGAGGAGGCTCGGGCCTCGCCGCTGCGCCGACCCGTCCTTGGGAAATAGCAAGCGATGAGTCAACGCGGGATATTCGCATACAAGTCTCTGTTGTTACCGCGCGCGGTGTCTGCCTCGTTCAGTTTCAGCGATCGCGACTTTGCCGAATCGTGCACCCACGCGTCTCTCGGGAGTCTGCCAGAGGTGTTCGATACCCGCGCCTCGCCGATGCACCGAAGAGGTGGCGTTCTGAGAACTTTCGCACGGGGTAATCTTGTTTGAAAGAAGAAGCCCGGCGGAGGTGCGTGCGCGGTCGAGCTCGTAACGCGAGGGCGTAGCGGGAACGAGCGGCCAAAGGAACGCAATTAGCGGTGATTCTAGTCGCCTTGTTCTCGATACTCGGCAAACGAGTATGCATGGAACGCGCTCTGGTCGTTGGCCAGTCAGGCTCGCCTCCCATTCATCGAAACGTCTGCCAGAAACGAAATTGCGAATCACGTTTCGCTCGGACGGCCGATGTCGCATGGGTCGCGAATCGCATACCGAGGCCGTCCGCAGCTGATCGGTAGGAACCCCGTCTCTGTCGCATCCCTCTCCCACCCCGAGGATGTAAAATGCGCGGAGGAGCCACGGGAGCGAGTACAAGCGGCAAAGTGACGCGTGGAACGCGCGGAATGCAACGGGGTCTCCTCGACGATCCGACCACGGTCGTTCGCGCCAAATACCTACCTTCGCGGCCCTATCCTTCCACTCGCCCGACCGCGACGTCGTTATTCCGCACGCGATACCCGCCGAAAATCCGCCAAACGCCCGAGATTTCTTCTTGTCTGGGCTCGTTCGATCTGTCCGCGTCCCTCGAATTCACCGAGTGCCCAAGTAGGTATGCAATCCCGAGTCGAGAGATATCGTGGCTTCGCGCCGCAATTTTATTAATCGCGGCTTCGATTGCTCGGCTGCCGTGTAGTATACACACTACGTACGAGTGCGCGGATACCGGTTCCTAGTTAACAATGGAATCGCCCATTCACCGGGCACATTTAAAGAATCGAGCAACGGTACAGGATTAAAGGCCGATTCACGCTCTGCCGTGGTTCATTGCTTCCGCTTATTGTGAGTCTCGACTCCCGAAGCAGCGCGCTCTCTGCGCCGAGGAAACCATTCGTTACCGAACCCAGATTAAACTCAGTCGCTCGTACTCGCAGCTCGCAGCGGAGAGCTGGCGCATCCGTGGCACGGGTGTGTAATCCTGGCGAACGTTCGGTGTGACGTTAGCTTAAATCGCGAACAGGCAGGTGCATAGCGTGTGTCCCGTTTTCTTCGTACTGGCGAGAGTGCGCGCGTCTGCGCGCCTATCGCGTTACAGCCAACAATAAACGCTTCGTGCTTCGTGAGCTGGATCTTGAATCGAGTTAATTAACTCCTCTCTCTCTCTCTCTCACTCGCGCCCGCGCTGGTCTTTTAGAAGGAGCTCTCACGAACGCGAACCAAGCTACGTCGGCCCCCCTTTGCTCGAACGAGTCTTTCGACGAACTCTGCCGCGTACTATCGCGGTTGCGTAACTTTTACAAGCCATCTCGCTCGCCTCGGCTAGCACCCTCCTCGCTAAAAGTCCACCGAATTATGGGAAAGAGGAGAAACGTTCGCAGCCACTCTGCCGAATGAATGAACCGGTGACGCGCGGACAAACCCACGGGACGCGCTCCAGATGAGTGGGCGTGCGTATGCATGTACGCGTAACTGGGTAGGGCTGGACGATTCTAATTAGCCGGCCTACTTTGCGCTTGTTTAGAGGCACTTAAGTTTATTTCTACGGGTTAAGTAAGCCGCCACGTTCCGCCGCTTCGGGGCCTATTTCGCGCGAAACAAGCGCCGCTGCGTTATCCGAATTTCCGAGCACGGATCGCCGCGGCGTGCATCGGCATTTCTCTTTGCGGAGCTGGTCGGCTGGAGAACGATGCTCCTTTCTCTCTGTGAAGTAACGGTGGATCGTTGTCGACAGAATGAAGAGATGATCGCGAGCCTACCGATACACGGCGGCAGCGGAGGGCCGAGCAGCCGCGTGGGTCGTGGACTGGCCCTTCACAGGTCCAACTCCAGCTTGGAGCTCCCCCACAGCCCGGACCCTGCCTCTCGAGTGCCAGAGACTCCCCTCAGACGGGAGTATGGATCTCACGGTAGGTCAGAGTGGAGGCGAACCGATTACGTAGATACCTAGCGGACGATAACGCGCGAGCAACTGCTGAGCTGAGATAGTCGGTGTGGATGTTTGGCAGGAAGCATCGACGTAGTGGCCCAGTCCGTCACGGTCGGCGAGAACTTGTTCGCCATGCTGCAAGACCTCAGGCCATCGCCATCGTCGTCGTCGTCGGACCAACGGAACTCGATCGGCGTGGACTACCTTAGGCGCGTTCCAGACGGGCAGACGGTCGACGCGGACGAGGTCTGCGGTCCCACCGGTGGCTCCAGTCCCAAGCTGCGACTCAAATTAAATAGATTGTGGGGCGCGAAGCCGCCTCGAGCCATGGAGGAAAGCTGCAGCAGCCCGGTGGTGTCGGCCGACGTCGAGGAGAGGCACAGACGACGGGCCTTCGCCCACTACGACTGCCAGTCCCTTACCGCCAATCTCGGCTACGCGGCCAAACTCAGGGGCATCCTGCTTGCCAGGAGGAGGAACACCGCGACCGGGGCATCGGCCGCGAGCTCCTTCAGGGCGTCCACCCCCGACGAGACGCCCGAGGAAGACGCCGGTGACGGAAAAGGTAGCTTTCAAACAGTAACTTGTCTACCTACTCACCTGCTACATACCTGCGATTCAATTCTAAATCATTAGCCCTTTCCGCGACCCTAGGCAACGATCTCTTGGAATCGTGCCCCTTTTTCCGGAACGAAACCGGTGGCGAAGGAGAACGAGAAGTGGGTCTGACTCGGTGCTCTCAGGGCAACGGAGTCCATAGACCGTTTTTGTCGTACGGTATCGCGGTTTTGGAGCCGGCGCCTAGTGAAACGTTATGGAAGCACACGTGCCCGCTACAGAAGCGACCGCTTCCCATCGAGAGCGTCGACGAGGGCGCTCACTATTACAGGAGATACTTTCTCGGTAAGCCACTAGCTAAATATGTATTTCTAAAATCTAACGTAACGTCGACGCGGTGAGCAAAGAAACGTGCATCTGTTCAGGTCGAGAGCACCAGAACTGGTTCGGCATGGACGAGCAACTGGGCCCGGTCGCGATCAGCATTCGGAAAGACCTGAATCAGTATAGAATAATCGTGCGCACTTCGGAGCTATTGACGCTCCGTGGCTCGGTGCCGGAAGACGCCCTCGGAATAAGGCCGCAGGGCAACCGACTGCCCACCAGAGAACTTTTGGAGCTGGTCGCGCCGGAAGTGCAACTTGCGTGCCTCCGGCTGGGCACTCCCGTCGCCGAAGAGGCACTCGCCCGGTTGGACGAGCAAGGGCTGTCCAGCAGGTACAAAGTCGGAGTGCTCTATTGCAGATCCGGCCAAAGGACCGAGGAGGAAATGTACAACAACCAACACGCTGGACCGGCTTTCCTCGAGTTTCTCGACACCATCGGTAAGCATATTGCAAATCACTTCTCTCTTTCTGAACTCGCGTTCCAGAGGTGGGCAAACAATTATTTCAAACATCGAACAAAAAAAATTATTTGTGACGTTTGAAATAAATGTGACTGTGGCTTATTTTTATCTGATGACAAATAAAGATAAAGTCTCTTTTGTTTGATACGTTGTTTAAATAATTTTTATTCTAATAATGCCCATCTCTGTCGCGTTCCCACCTCGAATAGCCTAATAGTATACCTAACAGCGGTAGAGAAATTGGTGAATTCGAGTGAGGAAAGTAAAGAGAGTCCGCAAATAGTAGCACGCAAGAGGGAAATTCGCAGAGGAACGGGGTTCGTTCCTTCCGCGGTGCTCGAGATAATTGTACGTTACGCGACAGGCCAAAGAATAAGACTGCGAGGATTCGAAGGTTACAAGGCTGGCCTGGATACGAGAACCGACTCGACGGGTACGCACGCGGTCGCAGCCACGCACCGAGGAGCGGATGTAACGTTTCACGTGTCGACGATGCTACCCTTTACGCCGAATAACAGGCAGCAGCTGCTCAGGAAGAGGCACATCGGAAACGACATAGTCACGATAGTTTTCCAGGTAAGAAGAGACAATAGCGGCCACGATAATTTCCACCCGAGCGAGATTGCTTCCTGTCTGTTCGCCGAGCCGGGAGAGCAGGATGCGCGCGTTAAACAGATCTCGTTAATTTCACATCGGAATATTTGTATGTTTGTTTGCGCGATATAGGAGCCCGGCGCGTTACCCTTCAGCCCACGGAGAATACGCTCGCAATTTCAACACGTGTTCATCGTGGTCAGAGCCATCAATCCGTGCTCCGACAATACTCAGTACAGCGCGGCCGTGTCCAGAAGCAAGGAAGTGCCTATTTTTGGACCCCCCGTCCCCCCAGGCGCCACCTTTACCAAGGGAAAAGTCTTCGCCGATTTTATCTTGGCGAAAGTGATCAACGCTGAAAACGCCGCGCACAGGTAATGCGCGATCGTTCTCTGGCTGTTCTTCGCCCGTCGCGGCTGCCAGCAAAGGTTATTAAAGGAACGGTGCATGTATTTTCGCAGGTCGGAGAAATTTGCCACGATGGCAACGCGAACGAGGCAAGAGTATCTGAAAGATCTCGCGACAAACTACACTTCCACCACGGTGGTCGATACGGGACAAAAGTTTTGTAAGTCTCCTGCGCTAATTCTTCTTTAGCTAATTATCAATCACAGAGACGAGGCTCACTCACCAACTATTCTCTGTTGAAATAGCTATGCTGTCGTTCAGCAGCAAAAAGAAAGCAGCCGTCAGGCCGAAGCTGTCTTGCGACGCCTCGCAACGTGGCGCGATATGCTGGCAAGTGATATTGGAGGATAGTAACCAGAACACGGACTGTTACCTAGGAATAAGCATAGACACGATCGTTCTCATCGAGGAACATTCCAGGCAGATTGTTTTCGTCGCCCCGTGCGTGAGCCTGCTCGGCTGGCATGCCCAGACCAACAGGTACTTTGCCCTCCCGAGGACACAATTGCAAACTTGTCGGTCGCGTAGGAGTCGCAACTCCGCCACACCTAATCCTTTGCGTTTCAGCTTGAGACTGTACTATCATCAAGGAGAATGCATTACAATCCACGTGCGCGGCGATTACGGCGAGAGGGACGAATTAATGGAGATAGTGGCTCGGCTGCGAGCGGTAACTCAAGGGGCGCCGGCCACGGAGCTCTCCTTGAAGAGGAACAGTTTGGGACAGCTGGGTTTCCACGTCCAGCCGGACGGGGTTGTAACGCAGGTCGAGAGCATGGGTCTCTCGTGGCAAGCGGGATTGAGACAAGGCTCCCGGCTCGTCGAAATCTGCAAAGTAGCCGTGTCCACGTTGAGTCACGACCAGATGGTCGATTTGCTCAAGACGAGCGCTCAAGTTACGGTTACAGTGATACCGCCGAATAACGACGGTAACCCTAGGAGGTAAGCTGACTTAGCTCTTAGACTCGCCACTTCCGAGAACTCCTCGTTCGTTCCTGGTAACGAGCGATTGTATTTTATTCGGTTTTTCTTGCTCGCAATACAGAGGCTGCACGCTGCAGAATTGTCAGTATTTGTCGAGCAACTATGAGGGGGACTATGAGAACGTAACCAGTCCCGATAACACGCCGACTCAGCAGACAGCCATGTCTCACCAGAGGCGGTACGAGCGCTCCTTCAGTCCGCCCAGATCGAGCAACAGCTCCGGCTACGGAACCGGATCTAGCTCTAGGTCGTTCAACGATCCCCGTTTTCCCATGGAAGGCACGATGACTAGCAGCAGCAGCGGGCACAGCAGCACCGACGATCGCTGGTAAGGTGAACTATACGCGGCGGGATCGATTACACTCCTTCCTTCGTGCGAATTTTCCAGATCAAGCAAACTTTTCTCGCGCAGGTACGAGCTCCTGGAACCACAGGACCAAGACACCGGGCATCGGACGGACGGCACGCCGCCGCCACCTCTACCAGCGAGACAAACTTACCAAGTCATCACTCCCAAGTCCTGCCAGAAAAAAGACAAAGAGTCCCACTATGCTAGCGGCAAACAGTTTTCGGAGAATTCCAAGCACCACGGCCACGATCATTACGCGAAGGACGGCAATTACGTGTCGTCGAAGGCGATACAGGACAGCGTGAGGCACGATAACTATCAGAGACAGTTGGACAATGCTCACCGGAACCAGGATCACGTGTCCTCGAATTACGTGAAGCTTCAGAAAGAGAAGTACGAGATGAAGCAGGAGAATTTGTACGCGTCGCAGAGGGAGCTTCACAAGAACGATATGCACCACGCTGGCCATCAGAAGCTGAGCGCATCCAATTCCCTGCCGTTGGCGCAGAACGCCACTTACAGCCTGCCAAAGTCTAGTAGCAACAGCAACCTCGGTAGGTACAACGAGTACGAGCAGCCCAAGTGCGAGTACGATGGAAAGGCCGACAGAAACTTGAAGTACGACGCGCAAGACGAAAAGATGTTGGACAGAGCGCCGAACAAGTACGAGCAAGATGTGCGGGTGCACGAGAAGAGGACGATGGGCTACGAGTATCCCGAGGAGGTGTACGAGAGGAGGAACAGTAAGTACGATATGGATATTGCCAAGTACGAGATCGAGTGTCCGCACAATGGGAACGAGAGGAAGCCTGGTGATAGTAGCGAGCAGAATCGTGAATCGATCAGGTACGAACTGCCTCACGACTTCAAAGTTGGCGAGAAGGTAACGTGCCTGAAGACAACCATGACAGAGAGGCCAGTCCCGCACAAGATAAACGTCGAGTACCGACAGACGAAAGATTTCACCGCGAGTCTGCCACCGGAAGTCAGAATTCCCGACGTGAATTGCTCGGAAACGACTACCCTACCGAGCGAGGACGAATTGTCGAATGGTTCCGGAAGCGTGTCGCCCAGGCTTAGAAGAGCCAACAAACACCGTGGCGGGAATCTCACTCCCTCGAGCGGTAGCTCTAGAAATCAGAGCCCCCGGCCGAAACCGGGTGTCCGAAATTCTCACAGGAATTCCGCGAATCTGACGTCGAGCACGCTTCAGGAGGATCTGATGAAGCTGATCAATCCTGATTACATCGCAGACGATGGCCAAATAACCAACAACAATGTGAACGTGAACCAGCTGATCAGCAATCAGAATGCGAACAAGATCAACAACAACATGCTCGAGATCCAAAACAGATGTAGATCCAGGGAGAATTTGTGCGGCAGCAGCGCCAGCACTCTCAGCGTTTTATCAACGAACGGGCAAGAGAACGGGAACAACGGGTCGGAAGTGATCCTGACGATGGCCAGGCCGGCTACGGTGATCTCGAATGCGAGCACCGCGTCCAGTCCTGCGCCGAGCGAAAACAAACTGTCCAAGGAAGAGAGGTAATATCGTGGCAGGCGCGATCGATACAGTCCGGTATTGTCGCATAGGAACGTTAACGGAGTACTACATTGTAATTTCGTATACGTTCGTATGTTTAGATTGTCGCCGCGCGTTACCAAACCTGCCCACTCGATTTCCAAAGTACCGAACAACCTGACGTCGATCAAAGACGCGAAGAATCACAACGACACGGACGTAGATTGCTGGCAGAACCACCATGTAGATTCAAGATCGAAGCAACATCCTCCGGAATGGCCCGAGGACAGACTCATCGATGGATGCAATCCTATCGCGTAAGTTTCACGCCGCGGTGCATTAGCGTTACGAGCATGGGTCAGCCTTTCGTTGGAATTGTAATTGATCCCGTGGAGATCGCGGCGATCGTTCGACGTCCTCCCTCGCGCATCATCGTAATCGCGGACAACTGTTTGCTCGTTTCAGGAATTCCGTCTCGGATCTGCAGTCCCATCTGTCTACCCTCGAACTGAGGGTAGCCAGAGAGACGCGGCGAAGACTTTCCCTGGAAGATGAGGTGCGTCGCTTGCGCGACGAAAATCGTCGTTTGCAAGACGAAAGTCACGCGGCTGCGCAACAGCTTCGCCGCTTCACCGAATGGTTCTTTCAAACGATAGATCATCAGTAGTAGCGGTAACCAATTGGACCGCAGCATGTATCGAAAAGTAATCCACGTTCACCGATCGCTCGGATAATTCGTAATTTCATCTACGTCTCGTACCAGAGTACGATCGCTTCGTAAGAGCAGTATTAGTATCGCGTTTCCCGCCGAACGTCGTCTACATAGAGATTAAGACACGAGCCACGGGTGATTTAATATAATTACAAACGGTGTCGCGAGGGAGTCACGCTCCAGAGAAAATTTTTGTATCATAGATTCGACCTGCAGGTAGTTTGTAATCGTACAGTATAAGTTACCATCGTATCGTGCTCGGTTTAGATGCTGGCGAGCATTTTCAGGTTAACGGGGATCACCTGTAGAGTCGATCGACGCGTGTAAACCACCGTCCGTTTGAAGGACCGTTGTTCTGTTCGGGATGTACGTTAAACACGGTAACGTCTTACTTCGAAATGACCAAATATTACCTAGTTCTCTAAGAGTTACTTCAATTCATCTGTAATTTATTACGTGTTTTGTATAATCGTTTAGTGTATTGTTGGTCGAACCGGAAGGGATAATTTTCGTACGCGTTAGGGAAGGAAACTGAAGAAAAAACATTCCGCCGCGCACGAAACGCGTCGTTATCGTTTGCCTCGATGGACCGACCACTCACGAGGCATCTGCATCCGTTTATCCTTCGCAATAAGTGTTCTCTTTATAAAGTACGAAGACGTCGTCCGTCGAAAAAAGTCTGTAAATCGAGGAATAAAAAAAAGGTACATACTTCCGAAGAAACATTCATTTTCATCACCGACGAGTTACAAGGGGAGGGCAGGAAAGCATTCGAATAACTACCACGCATAGAATAAAATAGTTTATTGTAATCCACAGAAAAAAACAAGACATTTCCATGACGCCTGAAGACTCACTGTCCAGTATCTGTCAGTTAACAATAGCTGTGATTACACTCTTTCCTGTTCGAGACCAACGAAAACGCGCATTCGTGTATCATGTCAGAAAGTCGAGGTGAGCAATATACAGAGTATTCGACCATGTAAACTACGGAGAAATTCTTTTACGATAACTCGCTTTTTTAAATAGCGCGTAACAGGTTCTGTTTTTATATATATCTATGTGTATGTGTGTGTGTATTTATATATATATTTTTGTATATATATAATGTATATCGGAATACCCGTGTGAACGGAAAAACCGGGGACCCCTCGCACGCAATTCTTTTATTCTTTTCAACACGCAAATCACGCATACACGCACCATGAAAAGGTGCAAGGATCTTCGCACTGCAAAACGATCGATCGTACCCCTCGGTGTTCCGTGGCCAATGAACAGTGCTGCGAATCCATCGCCCCGTTTATCGTTTATCATACATCATACACCATACACCATACATCATATATGTACATCGTGTCGCTATTATCGGAGACGAACGAAATATCCCTTGGTCGCTTAAACTTCGCCCGATCGTCTGTTTCCGCTCTCTAAAACATCGCTATAAATACTGATTAAATCGTCGAGCAGCCCTTAGCCGGTCAGATTTCGTTCGTAGTTTTGAAATTTCGAAAGAACAACCAACGAGTAGACGGACAAACAGATATAGACTGGCCACTTGAAAGGGATACTTCGCTCGTCCCCGTCCAAGACGTGACACGTGTTATCACCAAACGCCCCTTAAGTACATGAAGAGGTACGCATACCGAATGTAACAGCGTAACGCGTTTCTATGCTTTGACTTAAGTTTAATCTAGTCGCGTAGCGTACTCTTGTCACGCGTCTAATGAAATATGCCCTGTGGAACAGATAGATCTGGGATCGAAAGGATTCCGCGCGAGCTATCGTCGGTGACGAGTGACTCTGAAAGATTCGAAGCAGAACCGTGAGTATCGATTGACCAACTATCTATCGTTGTTATCGAGAAACAGAGTGCGGTACAAAACGTTGGCAATTACGCTTCGACAAAATTCCATTACTCTACCCATTTCCTCGATAACGAGAAGAAAACACCAGAAACCACTTTGCGAATTATACGTTCGCGATATCGTTTTCAACGAGCACGACCATCCTACGACGTTGCTACTCTACGATGTTCTTTCTTTCCGCGAATTCGTACTCTGATCGAAATTAACTACGAGTCGGGTAACGTTACCGCGGTAAGGCAGCAACGTTCAACTGTAAATGGTTAAACATCTACGCTGTCTGTACAATATAGTCCCTTGTTTTCGACACTGCGGACGATTCCGAACACAAAGCAAAGCCACGGGAAAGGAAAGCGCGCCTGCGGCGGGTGTTGCGAACTTGACGTGTCGCAAGGAAATTAGCAGCAGAGCGCAGAGAAAAGAGTATGGAGTCGCGTAATTACCTCGTTGTTATGGCACGGAAAAGTAAGGTGCAGGGAAGAAGTATACGGAATAGGTATTGTTGGAGGAGCAGAGAAGCGCCAAAGGTTTGTGACGCGCGAGAAAACGGACAGAGACGACGGTTAATGCGCTGCATATCTATAATACATACAAGGGTTTCGTTCGATTACTTTCTCCAAACGGGAATCGAAAAGTAATTGTGTTACCGGAAATTATATTGAACGAGGAAACAGTGCGTCTCGCCCTGAAATCACTTTTCAATTATCGATTATTTCCTACATTCTTGGACATCGTTCCCGAATTTTCTTGTAATCGCGCGCACCGTTAATGCATAGGGATCGCGTTGGGAGCTTCGAAGAATCGGCAATATTCGCGTTTCGGCCGTTGCTCAGTTTTTTAGTCGAGCACGCGATGACCAGCTTCGTGAGCCTGAAACGGATATTGCAAAGTTTGATCCACGAACGATCGAATATTACGAATAATAATAATTAGAGTATCGGAGAGAGTACACCTCTGCGCCATAGCTAATACAAAAATACTGTTCTGTTGCACCATTTCTTTTCCTACTATCTCTATTATTATGCATAATAATCCCTGTAGTCTTTAAACCGTTCCTTTATCGATGTCGAGGAAAGAAGGAAAGAAAATACTGAATACGGCGTGTAAAAAGTTACGATACAAACATTTCTTCTTTTCCAAATAGTAACTGTTCTTCCTCTTTCTTTAATCCTCTTTTCAACGAAAGCAATTGCGCAAATTTAGTGAGAACGTACAGGAAAGATCGTGTAACCGACTCGAGAAGCATTACACGGAAACATAAGTGTAGTACAAAAGTGCGTTCCTGTTTGGAAAATATATATTCGATACGATAAAAGTCAGCCCCGCACGTTATACGAGCGCGCGAGTAAAGCGCACGTTACTCTCCTCTACAACCATTCGCCTCGTAACTCTCGAATTTCGATAAACGCGGGGAGAAACGCAACGATACAACGTGATACCGCGACGTGCCACATATCTCGCAAAGAAAATTACGACGAGCCTGTAAACGCTGATCGTCGATATTTCTCACAAGAACGTCACAGATTACCGGTCATGATATGCGAAAGACACGGACTGACGGACTATTATTTTTCTTCCCCTTTCTCTCTCTCTCTCTCTCTCATTCTCTCTCTCTCTCCCCTCCCCTGATTTTCCATATTCCTCTTCTTTACATAACTATAATCGTTTAATTAATTATAATTCGGGCCGGACGCGCAACGGATTTCGCCTCTCGACGGAGAAGAAATCCGATCGACGGCCGAGCGCCCCTCGTTATTCGCTACGATTATTAACTGTATAATTAATATATATATTTTTATATATATATATTTATATATTTGTATATAGTATATATTCAGCATCACAGTAAGATAGCGCCCTTCATTATTAAGTGATCGTCGATCAGCTCGGACCATTTATATTTCATTCCTGTCAACAACATACTCTACAACAATCCGTCTAAACATTGTCGAATAATTTCTTTCGGCGTCGACATCGATGCCGTTATTACGTACTTGATTGGTATCGTGCTCGTCCAAGTGGACAAGTACACCAGACATTTTTCAAAGCAAAAGTAAAAGTAAAAGAAAGCCATAGGGGGGATGGTAGTAGTGCCCGATAGGAGCGATTACTATGGTAAACGATTGGATAACTCGCGGTAGCTCCGCGAAGCGACTCGCGCGTATCGACAATTTCGCGAATCACTATCGCCGGGCCAATGAATCAAGACAATCAAAAACGAACGCGTAAAGCTTGCTGAACGAAAAAAAAAAAGGTGAGCGACAGTCCTCTGGCTTGTATCTTATCGGGTAACGCGGTTGCGCCGATTACGGAAGAAAGAGACTGTTATACACGTACTGTTACACGACGCCCGCGCCAAACACCGAGGAACTTCGTACGCAGCGCTACTTCTTACTTCCCATTTCGCCACTGAATCTAACGTGCTCTGCTGCATATCATATCCCGTCCCATACTGTGACGCGATAGACGAAGAAATGTCAAAGACCGCGTGTATTAACATTTTCTTTTCTTTCTTTCTTTTTCGATGGACTGTCTACGCTCATTTTACTCTCTCTCCCTCTCTCCTCTCACTCTTTCTTTCTCTCTCTCTCTCCCACTCTCTCTCTCTCTCTCTCTCTCTCTCTGTATATATATAAAGTAGCGAAAGAATAAGTTCTAGAAATAGACACTTATAATTACTCTGAAAATAAATAGTTATAAAAATAAGCGAGCATTTTATGCTTAAAATACCTTAGGTAAAAACTTAATTAGTTTGCACCACATACGGAGTGGAATGTGTGGTCTCTCTCTCTCACTCTCTCTTTCTCACTCGCTCTTTCATACTAGATCGTAAAAGCGTAATTCTAACGAAAGGTTCAACTACCGTGTAAAAAACATTAACGCCAACTTGTCAATCGTAATTATTCGTAGTGCGACAGCTCAATAAAAAACACGTGAGTCAATAAATAAGAGTGCAACAAGAGATAGATTAGAAATAGGATAAAAGATGCGATCGATATTGATCGATTCGTCGACAATTGTCATTACTCGTAGAATAAATAACTGTGCTGAAAACCTGGACTTCCCGCAGACATACAGATTAGGTACATTGTTCGATTTATCATTTCACATTCGCTCGCTCACTCTCTCGCTCATTCACTCACCTACTCTCTTTCTTTCTCTCTTTCTTTCTCACCTCCATAATTCGTAGCATCTCTATGCCCTGTGGAAGAAAGAAGACATTTGCACGCAAATATATTTTCTTCGCGAAAATACGAAACACAAGCACTCACGATTTCGATATTTAACTTAAAACCGAGAAAACATTTTTGTACTCTTCTACAAACTTGTTCGTATCTACTTTACCTATATCTAAACGACGAAACGTCCCGACGGCCCACGTGAGCGTATTTCGCAACGATTCGAGCGAGTGGTCGCGGTCGAGTCGTTGCAAAGGACGGTGCGCGCGGCACGTGCGGTTTAAACGAAAACGGCACAAAATTCATCACCATCAGCCGCTCCCCGCGTCCGAGCCGCGAGAAGCTTGGATCGGAAGTTCACTCAAGAACAGAAAGGAAACCGTGAGCGAAGACTGAGATTCTAACGATGTACGGAAAATACTTCCAGCCGCCTTCTCCGACAGAAATAAATCTCGTGGCACACAATTTCAATACTTTACGATACCGAAACGGCGGTCAAAGATCTTATACTATTCCCGGCGCGTCCTTTTAGGACGCTGATTCACTCCGACCTCGTCGGTGCCGCGCGACTTTTTACCAATTTGTACCTGACTCTGTGCGGTTAGCTGCAACGAAATCGCGTGCGTGTTCAATTTCTCCGCCAGCAGCAAGTCTTTCAGACCCTTCATCTTCTGGCTGTACAGCGTTATCCTCGGTCTCTCGTTCTCGGAATCAGTCTCTACTTCGGGGTCAAGGTTCTCCTGAGAAGTGGAAGGTGCAGGCGGTAGAGCGCCGTCTGGCGGGGCGACAAACGGTTCCCCGCCACCTTGCAGCAGGTAATCCCTGTTAAGTATTTTCTCGCTGCACGCCGCTGTCAAGGCTTGGATGCTGGGATGCATCGGCGCCGGATTAGAAGGTACTTTAGATTCCAAGCTTTTGATCAGATCACGCGCAGCATTGCCCCTCTCCTTTGTCTTGCAATAATTATTGTTGTTGTTATTCAACGTCTCTTCCGGGCTCGTCTCTCTTTTCTGCGCCCTCTCTTCGTCCTGTTTCGTCTCCGCCTCGTAACATTCTATAATGACCTGAGCACGAATACTGGCGTCGAACTTGGAGATGGTGTTGACCAAGGGCCGAGCCCATCCTATGTGCAGGACGGGCGTGTTCGCGCCCTCTTCCCACTGGCAGATACCATCGTAAAACCTCAACAAATACGCGAAACAGCGCGGTTGCTGCAGCAGACGTTCGTCCGCTCGCACCGTATGCGGTATCAGCTCGTTGGCTATTTCCAACAATTCCTTGTATATCTCCCCGTCGTCCCTCGAATAGTCGTATCTGTAATGCACGAGCAACGGAGAAACATCGATAAATAGGGGAAGTTAGATTTTCACGGGTTCCGCTGCCCCGTCGGCGTACTTACTTCCGTAAAACGTCGGCCGCATCGGCCCACGATGCTAACGCGTTCGCGTGCAATCCGTGTCTGTACAAATACCCGCCCTGATAAGTGTAAGGATATACATGAGCGTTTCCATAATACTTTCTTGCAGATCGTATGGCTTCCTGAAAACAACAGAAATATCGTACGAAACAAAACAAACGAGTGGAATGCAATAATAGCCCTCTAATAAGAATACCCGTGGCCATACCTGAAACAGGTCTATGGCAGGAGGTCGACCCGGCGTAGGCGCCGCTTCCTCTAGGTCTCCCAAGTTACCCAGAGCCATAGGGTATTTTGCCAGGTGACCCAAATCGTACAACAACCACAACAGCTCCTGCTGAAGCAGCGCCACTTCAGCTGCGTCCGCCGTTGCGCTTAGGCTAGGATTTATTGCGGACACTATAGTGGCAACCTCCATAGCCCTGGAGCACACGACTGCCTGGCCATTGACGTACAACCACGAGCGCGAAGCCACTCCAGGCTCGACCGGTTGTCCTCGCTTATCCTCGTTTCCCTTTCCTAGCAACACATCCCTCTGCTTTTCTGTCCAATTCGATCCTTTTAAATGCAATTTCACAAGAAACACCTACCGTGCCATGTGACCTCGGCAGTTTCGGTACCGTCTTCTCCGTAAACCACCCAGGCAT
The DNA here is from genome assembly GCA_929113495.1 of Andrena minutula. Classification (NCBI taxonomy): domain Eukaryota; kingdom Metazoa; phylum Arthropoda; class Insecta; order Hymenoptera; family Andrenidae; genus Andrena; species Andrena minutula. Next base: position 525,861 of record OV815996.1, on the reverse strand, counting down.
GATCCTCGGACATGGCGAGATGTACATCTTTAAATCCCAACACCTGACAGCCAGCAACCACCGCGAAGGCCACCCCGAAACAATCCAGCTTGTTCGCCGTGAGGTAGCTGTAGAGACTCTGCAAGTGCGCGCGATCCTTGTAGTAGCTTCTAGTGAGAGAATTCCATATCACGTCGGAGACCTTCTTGACCAGCTCTCGGGTGGCGTATTTGGTGTCGTAGACGGTCAGATCGACCGCTCCCTTGATCACGGCGTGGAACTTGGTGTAAAGGGCCTCGGCGATGTGGAACTCGACGGCCGGTAATTTCGGCTCGTCGTAAACAGTGGCTTCCTGCGACGCAAATGTCCGGTTGCAGGTTAGGGAATTCTCAACAGCGCCGACCAGGATCGAGAGCAACGCCAGGTCCGGCTCCGAGCTGTTTTCCAGCTGGTTCTGGAATATCTGCACGATCGAGGAAATGCTCTGGATAGGGAATAGAGCCTTATCCTCGTCACGAAAACCCGCCATGTCGCGACTGGCAGGCTGCACGCACGAGATCGAGATCCAGATCTTTGCTCAAGCCACGAGTGTCATTCTGTTTCGCGTTTATCTTGACAGAAACCCTCGGCGAATTGCCGCGATCCGTTCGGTTCCCTCCTCCTTGACTAACGACGCACGCTAGTCAATGTCCAATTCCTCCTTTTCGACGCGAAACTCTTACATTTCCGCAGCACAAGACGCACCACGCACCACAACCGCGTATAACAGTCATGAACAGTCAGCGGCGCGCCGCCACTAGGACACCGTTTCCATAGACTTCTTCTCCTACCCTCCGACAATGCGAGAAGGCGAGTTTCTCTGCGAGCGACAGCTCCGTCGCGCGGCAAACGCGCCTTTTCTGCTCCAGAATAGTCGAGAATAGTTCTAGAATCTTTCGGAACATCCATACAATTATTCTCCCCTCGTTAAAGTGAACGAAAATCAGATACATTTTCCATAACCATTAGATTCTATCAGTTTATTTCCCATTGCTTTACTCCTTTACCCATTAAACGCTACAGAGCGTTGCAGAGTGACGGTTGAACTTGAAAAATCCATGGCATCCATTTTTTCAAATTTCTCAATAACGACAAACCGTGTGTTTTACGACACACTGTTTTGATTAGGGGGAAATAGACACGCAAGATGTTTACGCGAAAAGAATATTAATTTACAATGCAAATTGTATAGGCAGCGACATAAATCAACGTAAGATTTATTCCAAGGTCGCAAGATGGCGCATCTTGCGCAGTTGCGAATGATATTCGGTCGGACGGTTTCGATCTCGCGTTGTCTTTTTTACCACTCGAAAACATTTCGTTCGTAACAAGTTGCAAACGATTAGAGTAATCGTAGGGAAACGTGCTCGTGCTCAGCGCCATACGTGACCCTCTATTTCGCTGCCAGGGATTTGCAATGAAAGTTACGATAAAAAGTAAGTACGGATACCGGGATTATCGAAATAGTTTAATCTACATCTGTTCGCGCGTAGTGGTGCGCGATAACTGGGTAGCCTGAGGGAATTTGATATCGTTACATTTACAGCTTTGTTCACATTATTCGTTTGCATAACAATCGCGTGTGTTGAACCAACGATTCGCGGTTATGGTCAAACAATTAACGTAAACATTTTTTATAGGTTGGACAGGTGTCGCCACCTGGCGGTGGATAGCGAACGACGACAACTGCGGTATATGCAGAATGCCGTTTGATGCCAGCTGCCCAGACTGCAAAATTCCCGGGGACGACTGTCCTTTAGGTACGTGAAACGTATTATTATATCGAGGTTAGGAGTTAATCGGAAGTCAGTATGATTTCACGCGACTTGTCGGGACAAACAGACACGCGGAATCGAGATGTACAGGTTCGATCTGTCGCGGGAGCGCGCTCCGCGCGTCTACATTTATTTCGCAAACGGGAGCTAGCAGGAAAAGCTTCGCTGTACATCTCTGCTATATTGTTTGGCGAGAAATCATCTCTATTTTGGCCGTACGACAAATTTCGAGATACGCTATGCAAGGTGTAAGCGAGTGGAGCGCGTGTTGGGTAGACGGGGGCGGAAGAATTCGTAAAATGCCGCCACGATGCCTGCGCAGTTGCGGGCTTAAATATCGATCGGTGTGCCGAGCGAAACGTATCCCTCGTACACGCACGGCACGATACGACAGCATTGTGCTCTGACGCGCGCGTGTCCACGCGTGTCGATGTAAACGCAACAAACGCCGGTTGTCAGTCGCGTTAGCCAAAGCGCAAGGTGCGCGTGTGCTTGGTCAGCTAGTCGAATCGAAGATCGAACGAACATAAACCACGATTCGATGCTGTTCCAGTCTGGGGCCAATGCTCGCACTGCTTCCACATTCACTGCATCATGAAGTGGCTGCATTCCCAGCAAACCAGTCATCTCTGCCCGATGTGTCGTCAGGAATGGAAGTTCAAGGAGTAGCTGGTTTCTCGATGGGCCCGCAGGTGTCAGCACGCAACGAATAATCAGGTAATGCTCGCATTCTGTCCCACGTACACCGAGAAATTTCATTTCAATCGAGCTCCCCGTTCGCATTATTTTTACTCGCGACGCGCGTTCCCACCTTGTCCCCGCGCTTTTTCCACCCCCGGTTGCATTCGAGTTAAGCTCCGTTAGCTTTGCCGAGTGATAAAACAATGAAAAGGCTAATAAACAGCGGTAGTATCTCCCTTACCGTTTACCGGCTGACCTTCGTTAATTTCGACGACTTTGATTTTGTAACAGTCCGCGAAACTCGTTTGAAACTAGAAAGGAATGCTTACCACGCCAATCCACTTAGGCTTGGCGATAGAAAGAAATTAGGAACATTGAATGGAATCCCACACAGAGCGACCGTGTGGATGCAGGCTCGCACTGGAGATCAAAGAAATTCCAAGTGTACGACGAATAGCCAATTTCTGGGGGATCGGAAGCAGAAAGGTGCGACTTTGACGCGCGGCAACGTGATTCTCACATCGCGCGCTTACGTAACAGTTTTCCACACCGTTTTGCTCATCGCACGAGTGCGATACCGTGAACGAAACTCGTCGAGTATGCGCTATTCGACGCGACGCCGCACTGCGCCGCGGCCGTACGGATTCATACATGACGATTTGCCGCGATTTTTAGCGTGTCCACTTGACGCTGCGCGAAACGCGTTACTTAACGCTATAGAATCTCATCCGCGAAGCAACCACGCTTATCTGGCGCAACGGAACGGCTCCGCGTCTATCTGTCCCTGCGTGGGCGATGATATCGTCTAAATGATATTTAATCGTCAATTGTCATACGTCGTATCAAAGGGGAAGGAGTTGTTTGTGACGCGTAGACGTCGACGAGCCATTGCAGAGCCCACTGCAGAGCGTGCACGAGGAAATTGGGAATCCGTTCCCCTCGGCGTATCACAATGCAAACATGTTGATCCGTGCTTCGGTACGGAAGAATCAGGAATCAGGGTGAAAGTAGAACGAGGAGATCTCGTCTACGTCGGGAAGTAGAGTGTGAATCTAATTTAAATATACGTACGCGAATATACGTATAACGTCATTGAACCGTGATAGATTTAAAGATACCCCGCCTAAGATAAACGTTATCGTTTAAATGTTTAAACGGTACGAATACCTGCGGTATTTTTCTGCGGAACAAGTGAGAAGGATAGAAGAATTTTTGATCGATAGATGCGGTGAAATCCGCGGACCCAATTCTCGATCCTATCGAAGGAAATAATGCGGGTCAAGAAGGGATCTGGGTGGTACGTGGCGTGTTTGAACGGAGAACGAACCTTCACGAGGCAGTTCGCGGTGAACGATGCAGAAGACCTAATGTACCCCTTCCCCTCGTCGTTCTCAGTTCTGCCAGCAACTTCCTTCTCCCCTTTCTTTCGCGACTTGATCTCTCCCTGGGTTACTGTTTCACGCGATACCGCGACGCTATCGAGCGAAACGGGCAAAACCATTTGAATCTTGTGGTGAAAAAAAATTCCAATGTCCGCGAAAAGAACCGTACCCCTCGCATTCCCGTCAACTTATTGCACCTTCCGTGAAATGAGAAACTCGTCGCTCTCTAAGCGCCCCCAGCCCGCACTCGGTTCACCGACACTCCGCGTTGCATTCTTCATGGCCCCCCGGTTCACGCAATAAGTTTTTCCTACTCTTTTCTGGCGAATTAACGTTTTCTTCGCTCCGTTCCACTCTCTACAGCTACACGCGCTTACTCATCCTCTCTCGCTTATATCATTATTTCCACTCGCTCGCAGTACGCCTCCCCCTCTCTCCCCGCTTCCCCTCGGTTCCCCTCACTGCCCGGCAGCGTACGCGTAATCGTGCGTTCGCGTGCACGCACGCACGCACACACGAACAATTCGATCATTCCTGTCCTGCTTTTTACACTCTTTTCTCTCCCCGCATTCTCCTCGGCGCAGCGTGCATTCGCGAATGGTCGTTGGTCCCTCGGCTCGCCCGCAATAGCTCGAGGTGTATTCGAATGACTCGGGGCTAGACCCGAGCAAGAGGAATCGAACGATATTCGACTGCCTGTAGTCTGCAGGAGGAAGTTGGGTGAAAAATTCGAGGCTCGAGCGCCCATCTTTACCCTCGATGCACCTACGGTCGCTCTCTTGTTCGGCTGTCTCGCTCGTGTCGTTCGGTTCTCTCGTTATCCATTCCACTCTATTCCAGTCTCTTTCTGTCTCCACTGTGCGTCCTCATGCTCCCGCACACAGCCGCGTGCAGCCGTGCACACGTACGTGCACAGGCCGCCGAGGTGGGCACAAAGGCTCGGCCGACGTACCACGTCTGCTGCCTACCTGATGCCCCGAGAACTCGAGCTCGAGCCAATCACGTGGTCTCTCGAACGCGAAGGATGTTTGTGGGATCGCGAAGTCAGTTCGCGGCGGTCCGTTCAACGGGCAAGGCAGAGAAATAAAGAGGAGAACACGTCGGTGTGCCGGAGCGCGGAAGGGCGAGGGGGAAGGCGATAGAGGATAGAGGTGGTAGTGGATCGAGGATATCGTGCTACAAGTTCCAACAAGGTCCTCGGCGATCTAGCGTGCTCGCGTGGAGATGGCGACGTATAGTGCGCGTTATTTCCGACTCTGGTGCGTTTTTCAGAACCCGTCGCGTCTCACCGACTCGCGCCAAGTCAATCTACAGTGTAATCTTATCGCTCCGGTGGTGCTATTCGTTACAAGCACGTAACGCGGCTTTCATCGCAGAAGAATCGACCAGCAGGGATACCCATCCCTGTGTATACCTTGGATCTACCCTAGGGAACAACGGCCAGTTCGCGTTAAAGGCAAAGAGGAGAGAAAGTACGAGGACAAATGGTAAAATTCCATCGGACAAGAGAATAGGAACGCGGGAGAGAGCGCACCTGCCGCCTCCGTACCGACTGCTCGGCTTCCCTTGTCCTGTATTCTCCAAATAAACGTAAAACCGAGTGAACGGTTTGCGGAAGTGATGCTAGGAACGTAACGGCGCGCGGCGTCGCGGCTCGAGCCGATCACGGTACAACCGTCGTCGATGCAGTTGCGTAAAAACGGTCCGTTTTCAGTTGTGACTCAACGATGAATCGTCGCACGTTGAAATAGCCTGGTGGAGCCTGAATCGCGGCGAAATGTTCAGTTCGAGCAGAACAAGAGGGAAAACGAAGAGCCTAATCTGTTCGTCTTATCGCCGAGTGGCGTTGATTGGAGTCGCGTCTAGATAAAACGGAGAATGATGTAGATGCCGCGAGGCTTGTTCGCGCAGACCGGTAAGAGATCGAGAGAAGAAAAATGCAGTTGGCAGCGACGCAGAGACCTCACCCACCGCCGGTGCCACCGCGACCGAGCAGGCAGGTGGTCGCAGAGGCCCTTAAAAGATCTCCAAGGCCGCCCTGTCCGACCAGGCAGGCCCCTCCGCCGCCCAATACCAAACCCTGGAGATCCGATCAGGAACAATCGAACCAGCAACAGGTGTGCCCCGCTGTCGCTGGTCGAACGGTCGTTTACGAATCGATCAAGGAGCCGCTTTCCAAGGAAACCGCCAACGAAAACACCGACGCCGGCGATCATGCGGCTCGGGTCGTCGACAAGGATCGCAGAGTGGCTCGAAGCGGCAGTGAAAGGAACGACGACGAGGACGATCGCCGTGGAAATCCGCGGGAAAGGCGGCACCGCGCCGCCAACCAGGAACACCGCGAAAATTCCATCGAACCGACCGGTATCCTCGAAAGGCGTTGCTCGATGCCACAGGAAGGCGCAGCGGATCGTTGGACTCCAGCTCGCGAGAATTCCGTGGAAAGCAGGGAGTCGGGCAAGATCGAGGCTCCGGCAAACTCGCCAGAATCTAAACTACGGAATAACGATTCGGGCCATCGGTCTTGCGACGATCATCCGAGGGACGAGGATAACAGGAGGGGCGCGAAAGAGAGCACCGACGAAGCGAGCACGGAGGCGAGAAACGAGACGCCGATTCCCTGCGCGAAGGAACGCGCGAACGCGGTATCAAAGTCCGCCGAGTCGAAGATCGACAGATCGAGATCGCATTCTGCGGAGCAGGGTCCCGATAAAGCTGCGACTAAAACAGACGCCCGACCGACACCCACTCAGAGATTGGCTCTCGCGAGATCGGGACGGGACGCGGCGAAGAAATCTGCCACGGGGACGAGTCCGTTGGTGGAGGGATCGAGCTTGAATGAAAACGCAAAGCCCGGATCGATCGTTGACCGTCCCACGGTAGTCGTTATCGACGAACCAGAGCGTAAAACCACGTCGAACGACGACGACGACGACGACAACAACGACGAGAACGATAACATCCATCGACAAGATTGGCTGGAGGCCGGTGTCCACTACTCCTCCACCCAGATCACGCTGTCCGGTGACGACGGTGACGCCGTGGACGGCGATCCGGTAAACGGGCTGGATCGCTGCGAAAACGAGAAAGTCGGTGATCTTAATTTCCTGAGGTAACACACCGATCAGAAAGTGGAAAACTCCGTGTTATAAATTGATCCGCTCTACTTGCTGGCCGAGCGCCCCGCCGCGCCGGGATGAAAAACACGTCATAGGCGATACGCAAGTCCGTTCATACATAGGTCTCTACTGCTTTTGTTTTTACGAGCACACGGACGGCGCACTATTCGATGAAATAACGTGTCGAGGTTCTCTTTAAATTGGCTTCTCTAGTGGTGCATGATTCACAAGCTACGTTGCGCGCTGGCCTAGCCTCGTCTTCGATATAACGTTTCGTAGGTCAGCAACGTGTGACGGTGCTAATGCATTAATTATCGAAGAGCCGTGATATCGCTGCAGGCAAACTTCGCGGTTGGTTGTAAACATATTACGAGATTGATGTCTGAATGTAACGATCCAGTGATTCGATGTACTTACGACTTTCTCAAGTTACACGATGCGTTCAATGTACCGTACGAGTTCTGCCGTAACGATATAATTACGTGTGAAGACATTTTCTTTTCCCATCGGTATAAATATCTTTCCCATTGCAGAAGCGACAGATAGCTTATCTATCGATTTGCTTGCTTTTCCCAAGAGAACAACGGGTACAGTTAAAGCGGAGAGGGTAGAGGTTTCCGTGATTGTAGGTTGAATGAAACTTTGGGCTTTTGCAGTCTACAAGAGAGGATCGCGATGTCTTCCCTACAAGGTCTACCACCGTTACCGAGGAGCCTCAGTGGATTCAATTTGAGCGGTGGACGAAGCGAGGGTTGCGAACCACCACCGCCGCCCACTAGATCCTCCAGCAAAAGTCAAAGAGGCGGTAAAAGTTCGATCCAATCGTCGTCCAGGCCATCGCCACCTGCCAGACAGCTCACTACTCTGGATACTCAGCTGGCTATATTGCGGAGAGAAATGGTGATTGCTGAAACTTTCCTAGCACGATGCCCGTACCTTTCCATGGGATAGACGCGACTCTCGGTTCTTCTTGTTGTCGGGTCGCAAGAAACGTCTTGCGTTGATATTAGGAAACGATTACATTTCCCTTGGAATCTAGTAGCGCATTGCGACACGACGACGCGCGGTATAAACAATTTTCTCCCCGTGTTACGTAAAACGCTTTCGATCGGCCGGACGCTCTGCCCAACGTTAAAAACAAGTATGTAAACCGCTCGAGGAATTCCAAATTCGATATACCGACGAGAAGCGCATTAATATTCTTTGGCGGAGGATGTTAGCATTAATAGGCACCGTTAGTCATCCGTTGCCGCAGAAACTGTGTTTACCCACTTGACAGGAAAATTCCACGGATTTACAAGTCTCTATAAATGGGAGGAGCGAGATAATGAAAGCGTCGTCGATCGTATCTCGACAAGAATCCAGTCGGTTTTAACAACAGAATTCGCGCGTTTCTCGCAATAGCCTATTGACGGGGTTGCACCGTGTTCTCTGAAACGTCAGGCAAACCTTGGCGTATACATACGCTGTACAGTACGGTCACTCCTCGACCATCGTCGCTTCATCTTTCATCCTTCCTTCTCCTCGATTTTCTCGCGTTGGTCCCGTCAATGCGATCCGTTACTTTGGGGCCACGCTGGTGCGTGGGTACGGCTAAACTGCGGAGTACGATGAATATGTATCCGAAGCGTGGGATAACACGCGGAAGAAACGACCGCGGAGACATTCTACGACCGCCAAATGAGCGCGTATAGGTAGTAGGTATATCACTCGTTACGAGGAACCCTTGGTATTCTTTCATTCGGTTCGGGGAAAGATCGCAGGGAGTTTAACCTAGCAGAAGGGTGTACGTGTAGGTAATATTTGGCACATATGGGTCGGAATATTGATCGGCGTCCGAAGCATAGAGTTTGCTTGGAAGTTGGGCTAATAGTTTAATAGTCAATCCAGACACGAAGCGAACTGGCACAGCCGCTCCCACGCTGCATTCCCTCAGGCGTGACTCCCCCTCTTTGCCTGGTTTTTCTGGCCGCTCTCTTTCACCTTCGTTCCTTCCACCTTCTAACTTCTACCCGTCCTTTTCTCCTCCTCCTCCTCCTCCTTCTCTTCTTCGCCTTTCTCGGTACGCCGACACCTCTCATTTCCATTCTCATTTTGCGCCTCCTATATAACTCCCTCTTCCTTCGTTCCCACGGCCACCGAGTCGCTAGTTGCTTGGAAATCCGCCGTTTCAGTTCGTAAATCACGAAACCGGCACTTACCTTGGCGACTACTTGTATTGGTAAAAGTGAACGTGTTTCGTTGGATCGAGCATTGCGACGGTCTATCTGTACGGACCTACTAAAGAATTTGCCTCGTGCTTCTTCGTGAAACATCTTTTCCTACTCATTGCAGTTTGGTCTTCGACAATTGGACCTCTCTTTGCTCTCTCAACTTTGGTCCCTGAACGAATCCATTCAAGAGTTTCGGCAACTGTTGCAAGAACAAGAGGATAGAGCGCCATCGCCTTCGCCCAGTAGCGAGGAAGGGGACGACACCTCTTACGGGACTCATCCTCCGCCACCTCCAAGGAGACCGGCTCCTGTTATACACCATCACAGACCACCCAGACCACCGAGACCGTCTAGGCCACCCCCTAGTGACGAGTCACCCTCCAGCGAGGAGTACGGAGCCGTTTGACGCGTCGCCACCCCTTGTCGGACAAAAGAATATTCCTCTTCTAGAATCAACACTCCATTCCATCGATCCCAAAACTCTATCCATCGTACATCCTTGCGCGTTGTAGTAGCTAAAAGAACTTTACGAAAATTTAGGTGAAATAACATATGCGTAGGATAAATTGAATCTATGGTCCGGCAACGACCGAATCGATATTGCTTCTATGAAGAAGCCCGAGTAGAACTTTTGGAATGCGATGCGAGCGCATCGTTAAAAACAACTCATTCAGAGTTCCAACGTACCTGTAACATTTCTTTACAGAGAGACATCGCAGATTCTATCCGTTCGGGAGCGCGTTTCGAGTCGCAACCAATCAACCAACGAGTCGTCGACAGATTTACGTGAAACGGAACAATATCAGCCATTTACTGTACCATCGCTCCACTCGTTCATCCAACAAAACTATCAATGTCAATCCAAAAGAAAACAACGACCTCTCTCTCTCTCTCTCTTTCTCTCTATACATATATAGATATATATATATCTTGATCTAGGTAAGGAAGAAGTTTATTATCCTCGATGAGAGCTACTTTAGTTGAACGTTGCTCTTTTCTCTATTTGTGATAGCAGTCGAAGGGGCCTTTAAGTAACTATAATAGATATCCGTTTGTGCGAAACTGAATTAAGAATTCATCCGCGATTATTTGTTGAAAGACGATTGCAAAAGATCCGAGCCTGCGACACGACAAACGGCTAGTGAGTTCCAAAGAACCGCGTTCGGAAGTCCTTTTCTCTTCCACACGTTTTTCCACTATTATTACGTCCATTACAGAGTTTTCTTTCTTGTTGAAATACGACTAAACGCACCGATACGAACCGATAACAATCGTCGAATTACCGTAAGACGTGCAAAGATTTATGTAGATTAATTCGAGTGTGTAAAATAAATGAAGGAACGTAAGATACAAATAAACGGACTAATTTAAACGTAAAGTATTCGGCCAGTAACGCCTTGCATCGGGTACGCTGTACTCAACTGTTCCGCCTTTATTTCGCAGCGAACGTGAATCAGAGTCTTATTTCGCTTTCAGCATGCTCGTTTATATTCTTGATCATGAGATAATCATTCAGAGGCGCATTTACAAGAGTTCAGCTTATTTTACATTTTAAATACACGGCGGATCGATAACTTTTGCCGCGCAGGTGACGCCACCGTCGTCAATTGTCACGTGCACCACGTGAATGCACGCGAAGAAGGTTATGTTCGTTGTCAACCGAGTGGTAGTGGTCTGTTGGTAATCAAAGCATCGTTTCGAACGATGGATAACGAGCACGCGAAAGATGATAGAAGTAAGAAGAGAAAGAAAAGGCGATCTAACGTCCAGATAGCGAAGAAATTCGCGAGGCAAAGGAATCACGGGTCCGAAGTCGATTCTGATACATACCAGTACATGGTGCGTATTTTAGAATTAATGAAAACGGACTTTCCTACTTTCGAGGAGAAATTAATATTCGTGAATAACGTGTACGAGCAAAGCGTGGGCCATGAAATCGAGTATGCTCAAAATCAGATCGGATCCAGGATATTAGATTCGCTTTTGCAGTACGCGAATTTAGAAACGATTCAGAGGTTAGTCGACGTTTTCGGATCCTCGTTGCGTTCGCTCAGCAACGATAGATTCGCTAGTCACGTCCTCGAGAAGATTGTGACGGTCTGTGCCGACAGGGGAAATAAAAGTACGGCGAAACCATCCTCCGATCCAAATCTGGATGCTGTGGAAGCGAAGGAATCCGAAGTCAAGTCTTACAACGACATTGTACTGAAGCTCGGCAGGTATTTCACAAACAACATAGAGGAATTTGTGTTCGATACGTACGCGAATCATCTCTTGAGGACCGTGATCGAATGTCTCGGTGGACTGATAGACAAGTCCGATCAGAACAGCAAGAAGAAAATGGTATTCGACGCTAGGCGACCAGTAAGGCAAGAATATAAGGATTTATTGTTGCAAACTTGTAGGAGGCTACACATGTGGCCTCAGTTTCTCGAGTTTGGTCAGGAAGAACTTACGTCCGGATTGTTGCAAAGTGTTCTGTACTCTCTGAAAGACGTGTATCCCGAGGAGGTGGATATATATGTAAAAAAAATTACAAACGAATGTTTTATACCTGGGAAAGATCAGCAGCTATCGAATATTTTTGGAGCAGAGTGCTCTACCAGATTATTGGAGGCTTGTTTAGCAGTAGCCGAGCCTAACAGTCTACATAAAATTTATGAACAATTCTTTTTGGGTAACTTAAAAGAATTGTCCTTGAAGCAAAGTACAAACTTCAGCGTGCAAAGGTTGCTGGATCACTGTACCGTGAAAGAGAATTTTGAGGAAATATTTGAAGAAATTTCCAAGTGCTTTCCTGAAATTCTTGCCAAAGGTCACACAGGGGTAATTGCGAACGTGGCAAATGCTTGTTTGAGGTTGCAAACCAAGCAGGGTATATTTGTAACTGAACTACTGAAAGTACTCGATTGCGAGACGAACGAAAAACAGCCTCAAATCGTGGGATGTATAACTACCTTGAAAAAATGGGACAAGCTGGAATGCGCGAGGAAAGAAAACAGCTCGAACTTTGTTATCAACTTACATGGAAGTTTAATAGTACAAGCTATTCTTAATTTTAATAAGCCGATAAAAATTGTAAACTCCTTGTTGGAGACAAAGGGTGAGGAACTGTTGCATTTGTTCGGCGATCCAAAGGGCAGCCGCATCGTGGACGCTTTCATGGACAGCAAGTATGTGGGTGAGAAGAGCAGAGAGAAACTTGCGAGAAAATTGAAAGGGTACTGGGCGCAATTGGCGACTAGCACGCACGGTTCTCGAAGTTTAGAGAAAATGTGGCAATGGGCGAATATAAGTCAGAGGAATTTCATCATGGAAGAGTTGGCGGCGGTTGGGGAATCTTTGCGTTCCACCAAATCTGGACAAATTATTTCTAACAAGCTAAACGTCGCCCTGTTTCAAAGGAATAAGAAAGACTGGGCAGAAGCACTGGGGAAGGACGAAAAGACCAGGGCTCTTTTCGCGAATATAATTGGTGAATCGACAAAGAAGAAAAAGTAATTATCGTCCGAGAAATATTTTTACGTCATTGTATACATATATATGTATCGAATAAATTCTATGCCCTCGTCTGCGCACAACACATCGTGCGAAATAAAATGCGGAGGAGGGAAAGAAACTTTTTATGTTGATCCTTTCAGCATTATGACATAGAATAATTATGTATTTCATAAATTCATAAATACAATTTATAGAATCCATCATACATCCCTGCAACACAATGTAGCTAGGAAATCATACAATGATTCGTAATCTAGATTTGAGCAAAGTTGTCTAATGCGTATGACCGATAAATTCGTTTCACCTCCCGATGATGACTAGACTTAAATGTATACATTCGGTTAGATTTCAACGCGTACAAAGTAAAAAGTGTAGTGGCTTTCGTTTATTACTCGTTGCAATCGTTAAACCTATCAATTGACTAGGGAAAAGATCGATACACGTTGTATCGACTTAATTAGAAACTCAAGCTCATTGTGCTATTTCGCAAATATCCACTTAAAACGTAGAAAAGAACTCTCGCAAAGAACAAGACATTTCTTTAAGATGATTATAGCTTGCGTAACTAGTAAACTAACTAAAATTATTTCGGTAAGAAAAGTGGACAGTGATCCTTATGAGTTTAACGATATCGTTTCTTTGGCCTTTGGAAAATGTTTGAACGTTCCTTTTTTCTAAACTTATAGGACAAGTAAACATTTTTATACGGTACTCGCAGAGATAGAGAGGGCATATATCGTGTACCTACTAATTATTATCATTAATATTTTTAACGATGTCAACTTGCTGTCTTGGTTTCACCGTTTTCTTGAGAATTTTTGTAGATGGAGCGTCGAGTATAAGAAAAGATATCGATAAACACTGTTATTCGTGTACTTGATATTCTGCAGTGCTACGTTTATTGCTTATTTCAACCCCCTAGAATCTGGAATACTTGGAAAACGTGCACATTTATACGTGTGCCGTATGAAAAAAGAGCCGTCGTGACGTACGTCGCATGCTATTCTACAGAAGAAATTCAACTAACGATGAGACAGTGATCATAGAGGGTGAAAATTTCTTTCGTTCAGATAAGGTACTATCCCGTAACGTCTTTGTACATTTTCTGTCTGGATGTTACAGTTAGTGGTCAAAAGATTTAAATTTTTATCCACGTCGGTTGGATTCGTTGAAAGCAATCTCTCTTATTCGACGACGAGTATAATCTTCGTTAATTCCTAAGGAATTACTTTACCGAATTCTGACGAGGACTGATTCCCCTCGAAACTGTCAATCGCAAATGTACGTGTTCAGTGTTGAATGTAATCTTTAATAGGAAACTGCGAAAGAATGTAGTGGAAGAACAGTACGCAGAAGATGTATGACTTGACAAACGGAGAGAACGTAGATCGCGCGAACGGTTAACGTGAATCGTATTGGATCGGTCTAGCGAATCGACGAACAAGATTATACTTTGAATCGTGACGTCACTTTCCCTTGGCCGCGTTTGTGGGTGCTATCGGTGGAGCGACGTCCAGGTCGGTGACGTTCGTTGGTAGACTGCCGGTAGCGATTCTCGGAGGGCTACGAGACGAGGATCTTGCGCGTTCCCGCGGCGGAGGATTGTTGCAAGTGGCGTGATGCCCTCCAGCTTCCCAGTCCCGATGTTGGCAGAAAGATCCGCAATATCGCGCGATCCCGCAACCACCGCAAGTCTCCAAGGCGGGTCTACCGCAATTCCAACAGCTCTGAAAGTCGCAAGTAAAAAGTCAGTGAATAAGTTTAACGGATTCGAAGGTGGGACGCGATTATGTACTCACGGATCCGGAGATGGTTTGCAAATGGGAATCCTTCTCGTCCTCGGTGGTCGTCGGTATCGTGCTCGAGGTCGTGGTCGGCGTCGTAACGGTTCTCGCGTTATTATCCACGGCGCTGGGATTGCCGTGGACTCGGAGGAACGGCCCTTGACGGAGAGCACCGTGATTTCTCTGAGACAATGGAAGATCGAGCAATCGATGAGCACGAAGTCGTTCGTTCGCTCTGGACTCGGCCACTGCTACTGCCACGGCTCTCTGGACTTCGGCCACCGCGACCCTCTTCACTTCTAGTACAGCCTCTTCTGCAAGAACGCGGAATAGACACTGAGTACGACGCACATTGAGCGGAGCCACGAGAAGAAGCTAAAAGAAACGGGAACAACGACTAACCAGCCTTTCTCTTCACTTCCGCCACTTTGTCTTCGGTCGCCCTGATAGTTTGAGCAACGATCTCGCCGGATAATCGTTTCAAGCTACCTTCCCGATCTCCCGTCGAAGATTCCACCTGGGAACCGTTGGTCGAGGATGGATTGTTAGCAGCAGCAGCGTTATTCCCGCTACCGTTCTGAGCTCCGACCGTGGTCGAAGCCGTCAACGGAGGTGCCGCGGCCGGGCTGGAGCAGCCGCGGGTTTGAAGAATGGCCAGAGCCCTTTTCGTCTTCTCCACCATGCCCAAGATGCAATTCAACATCACGTGGATATTCTTCCACTCGTCGTCGAGGCTGCCGTTCTGCGCTTGGACGTAGCCAAGCTGTTGCTGCTGATGCTGGTGCGGCTGAGCCAAATGATGCGGTCCCGAGAATGCGTTTATCTGGTTAATTTGCACCAGACTCGGCGGTACTGGACTGGGTCCGTGGCCGTGACGATGGCCATGACCTTGCATCGATCCGCTCGACGAATGAAGCGGATGATACCAGCAGTAAGAAGAGGAATTCTCGGCGGGCGGCTGCTGCTGTTGCTGTTGCTGCGAATGGTGGTGACTCCAGGGATTGCTCAGCCTCTTTCCGTACACGGGCATGTCGTCGAGGATGGCACCGTTTTCGTAGTACCTGCAATGTTTCCACGAGGGGCGCGCAATCTTTCAACTGCCTGCATACTGTAACGCGACGGCACGATAACCCTTCGCCGCGGATTAATCGAGTATCGCATCGAGGAGCGGGTGGAGGAGATTGGAGGCGGAATTGGAAGGGAGATTTTGTAATTTGGTCGGGCACACGCGTCCCTGGCGTAGTTTGGCAAACAGCTAGGAGCGTTGGAGCGTATTAGCAGGATGCCGATAGGCACTCGAGGCAAGTTTGCCGGTAGTCGAAGGGTAGAGAATAGAGCAGGGGCTCCCGGGGGAAGGACGGTCCGGGGGTGTTGCAGAAAGGTGGTACCCCGATGATATATGGAAACGTCACCGGCAGACATATCGAGAGGAGGCCAGGCTGGCATTGCCAGCGCGCGCGTCGCCCCGCGCCGCGTTTTGTCGCCTTCGAGTTCGCTTCGGCACCCCTTTCCTTTCCGCGTGCACGCGCGCATCGTATTCTGACCGGAAATGCCATCTCCTCGCCGATTTCCTAAACGTTAAACTCTCAGCTGCGATTTCTACCGGCCTGTACAAAAAATCTCGAGCGTGTTTGATTCGACGCTGTAGGTGCGTAGTTGGGTTTCATGGTATCAGGCGGTTGACCGACCGCGTCGTTTTAACGGTGGCTCGTTCCCGGGGCTTAATCGCGATAAATATCGGCGAGAAATGCAGGCCCGCGGCCAAGATTTTTCCGAAGCAGCGGCGCGTTTGCGGCTTGGCAAATATACTACGCACAGGTGCGTGGCGTTCGCTGTCGCGTGAATTATTGTTACAAACGAGCAAAGATCCCGCGCGGTCTTGTCTCGTTGCGCGGGATTTACGCGAGCCGCGATACACGCGTACACGATCGCGGGTACATGCATCGATTGCGGCCAGAGGGAATAGAAGAGGAGAGAAATGGGAAGGGGAGCAAGTAACTCGGGAATCGGAGGGGTGGATGAAAACGGTGGTGACGGAAAATGTTGAGACAGCAAGGCGTATTCACTCACGGAGTGTCGGAGGCACGTCGTTTCGGTGCGTGTGGTGCGGTGCTGGAATAATGGTGGAGGCCGCCCGCGGCGTTGTTCGTGTGCTGAATAGTACCGACACCGGGATTAGAATTGGACCGCACGCCGTAATGAGCGGAGCACTGATTGCCGCCGTTTCCACTTGCCTGCCCGTTACCAGCTTGCTCTCCGAAGATCTCGACCGGCTCTCCTGCGGCCACCAAGCCGACAGCCTCCAGAACCGCGGCCTCGTTCGATCGCAAGAACTGCGCGCAGCTCTGTCGACAGAATCACACTTTTTTTGCCTGCGAAACTCTTCCGAACGTTCACTTACAATTACAATTAGTTCGTATCGGCTGAAGCGCGGGTGAAGCGTAACGCAGCGCTTTCTAAAATGTCGCGGAACCAGCATCGGTGTCCCTCGGGCTCCACTGCAGGGGTCAGCGCGCGCGGCTGCTTCCAATCAGTTTCGATTTTTAATATTCGTCCGTCGGCTTCTTTACGGCCGGTACCTTTCGTCCAAAGTTTGCAGCTCGCACCCTCGCCTCGCCGTATCGAAGCAGACGCTTGGCAGGGTGGGATTTATCGCTTCTAACTCAATATTGGAACCTTTCCCCGTCACCTTTCCTCCGCCGTTGCCACCGTTCTCGCCTTCGCAATTCTCAATTAACGATCATCGATCGGCACCTTTCACGCGTACCAACACATCTTTGCATTTTCGGTCGGTCTCTTTCTCGCGCGTCAACCACCATCGAGGAACTTTCGGGCGGAAGGGTGCGCCTGTGCGAGGGAATTCGACACTGCCTCTGGTCTTTCGATTCTTTGCCGCGAGCTGCCTCGAGAAATGTAAATCGTTGCTATTAATTTGCAATTCGTTACCGCGCCACTCGTTCCTTCGCGCTCTTCCTATATCCTCCCATCCGCCTCGCCTCTCTTTCGCTCCCCTCCTCTGTCTGCTTTTTCTTTTCGCTCTCTTTCGAGACAGGCAACAGCTGGAAGCACTGCCGTAACCGGAACACTTCTATTAATTCGAACTTTATTCTTTCTCCGAGAGATTACAAATTCCTCTTCGCCGCTAGGCAAGTCGAGGCAAATTTCTGTCGTCTTATACTTTTCGATTAGTTAATTAGATAGCGCGCCAAGTATTTCCTGCACTGCGAAAAGCTCGACAATCCCCGTGCGGAAAAGTGCTGTGCCGAACATTGCGAAGGAAAGTTGTCGCCTTGGTAACGACCCGTGGTTCCACGCTACGGGGGGCTTTTCAAGTCCGCCTTTACATTCGATTCGCTCATCTATTTCGCTGTGAAACAGCCTGGCATCCTTCCACCCACGATCGCGAAGTAGCCTGGGAAATTAAAACAGACCGGCAGCCGGTCAGCCGGGCGTCTGTTGATTTTACTCGCGTCTCCTCTCCTCGGTCTTCCTTCTACAAAGTTTAACGAACGTACGCGTAATATGGGGAACTCTAATCTACATCGAGTCAGCAGCAGCGGATCAGCTATGCCCTATCCTCGCCATTGTGCACATTTTATAACGCGGTTCGTCAACATCCAGCTTTTCTTCCGGACTTGCGACTCTACGCGCTAATGGAAAGTTTCTCTACGCTCGTAACGCAGCGTTCGCCAGAGTACAGAGTCGCGTGTTGGAAGCAGCGAGTCGCACGGGAGGAAATTCCTTTTTATTTCTATCGAATTGAAATCCGACGTAGCGGTTCGACCGAATGTCTATGGAGGCGGAAGGAACATAGCGTGGCATAGGAATTTATAGGTGGATGAAAGATGAGAAAGACATTGGACACGCGCGACGATTCTAATCTTACGGCGCGCGGCGCGGTGATCCCGTTTAAGATTCCCCGAATGCATACATATATCACGCGCGCGTGGAATAAAAATCAAGGCCACATGCCGCCGTAAACAGTGGCGTTCTCCACCTCGATTCTACGGCGATTCGTACCCACGTTGCAGAACCTCGAGATGGATAATGGGTCCTCGCGTAGATAGGGATTCGCATATTCATAGACCATTACGGCCCATGCCACGTTGCAACCGTGCACGGTGATTTATCGTCCTCGGAGACTCTAATAAAGCATCCGGCTTCTTATGGGTCAGCCGTGGTTGTTCTCCTCGCTGCTTCCTCCGCCTTCGACTCTATCTTCTTCGTGCCCAAGATAACGTTACACGTACACGTACCTCTTAACCTTCCGTCCCGTCCCGTCGACATATTATTTATTTATTCGATAGTCAGGTTGCTAGCGCGAGCACGCGTATTCGGTAGCGGACACTCACCTGGTTACTCGATCTGGCGGCATTGTTCAAGTCCCTCTGCAACGCGGGCAACGTATGCTTCAGGTATGGTAATACGAAGCCTCTGAGGCGGTAGTTGGTTGCTTCTTGCAGCGACGAGTGGAACTCCTCCGCGGTCATGTTGCCGCTCTGTAAAGAGAAACAGGAGAATTCCGCTCGATTAACGCGCCCCGCTTCCCCGCCTATCTCGTATAACGAAAAGGACAGAAAAGTGATCTTGGTCCCGGGGGCTCCGTTTCTCCCGAGCTCCCGAAGAACAGAGGCGCGTGAGCCGAACTTCACGTTTGTCACGTGCCACGATCGTTTTACAGTTAAGCACGCCGGCCAGATGTCACGTTTCCGCGACGCATGCAACCACGGTGCCTACACCGGCACGCTGACATCATGCGTCGCGCACGGACTTTGAATATTTCCGACCCCTTACGATCCCCGGGACGTCCCTGCTCTTGGAAATCGCTTCGAGCGCAATTTGTCCCCTTGTTGTCGTTTCGAGAGAGAGCTGCGCGGATCTGGCCAAGTTTCTCGCGAAAGTAGGCAGAAACGGTGCCTCGCTGGCGTTCGGGGAAGCTTCGAAATAGGAAAGGTCGGGGGATTTACCAGAAGCGCCAGCACCAGAGTTCGCACGGTGTCCCCGGTATCCGGCGAGATGTCCGTCGCGAATTGCACGAGAGTGCCGAGCAGCCTCTTGAACATGCCGTGACCGGCGAAAACACCGGCGATGCATCTGGTGCCGGTGGTGGCATTCGATACTGCAGGTACATCGTTCTGCTCTTCCGTTCTGCAGTTGGCAGGAGCCCCGGCGCTGCCACCGCTCGAACCAATTCCATCCTCGAATTCGGGCTTCAGAGGGTGCGAGGGTAAGGGACTGTCGTTGTCAGAGGAGCCCGAGCAACCGGTTGCCCCTTTGTACTCGCACCGTGGACCATTGCTCTGCTTTTGTTGACCGCTCGGCGCCGCAGCCGAGATCCTTTGATGATGAGAGGATGGCGAGTGCACCTCCGGTTGGCCCTCCTCCCTCGAGCACTTTTCTCTCCGAGCCGAGCCCACTGCAATAATATTCTTTCGTTGCTCCTAGTTTCAACTATACACGTAACGTCCAACGTCCCTGCCAGTTGGGTTGCCTGGGTCAAAAGTATCTACGCCTCGACCCAGGCAACCCTTTGCACGCGCGCGTTCCACAGGCTACATATCAGAGAGAAAAGTTGGAAACATTCGAACGCTGTGCTCGCTATCGGCCATCGCCTGTTACGAAACAGAGGAATGTCTAGGTAAAAGATACAAGACCTATCTTTCCGCGGTAAAATCGTAAGAGCGTTGAACGTAAAGGGGCAATGTCGTGGCAAACGTTCTTTGTGCTCGGTACATCCGGCGGGGCGCGGGGCGGGCGGGTAGACGTCAAGCACGGGCCACGTGAAACGGGCAGGCGAATCGGCCACTCGTTTACAAACACGCTGATAGCCGCGCATACAAGCGCAAAACACAGATCCGCGTCAAGCGTGTACTCTGTGCGTGGGTGCAGCGGATAACATGCAATTACGGGCCGTGTCATCCACCTTGTCTTGTTCCCATTCTGTGTCCCGCGCGTTATCTCGCGGAATGCCTCCGGCCCCGTAGCATGCGTAGCGAAACGCCGTCATGGAATACTCGTATGCATGCCGATAACGAAACGTTACACAGCGGAACCGTCCTCGCGTCGCGCCGCGCCGTCGAGCGCCGACTGACAGCCAGTCTAGCGATTCATCACGTTTCCTTTCATTTCCCCGGGTTAATCTCGCTCCACGTGCAATTCCCACGTCTCCGTTTTCTTTTCACGTTTCACTCGTTTCCACCCTTGCCGTTCACTCGAGCCTAAACACTCGTCTACCACGTGCCTCTTTAGGATTCCGCGCACCCAGCTACGGGATCAACGGGAACCGAGTGAGAGCTGCGACGCGCTGACTACCGTCCTATCGAGCCTTCAGCCTGTTTATTTTCCCACGGCTTTTTCGCACTGTGTCCCGTCGCTCCGAACGGATATAATCGAGCACCTACGCGAGCTGACCTACTTCTATTTCGCTGACCCTGCACGTAGGACCAGTGGAAGAGTAATACGCAAGTGGGTGAAATGATTCCCAGCCCCGAGACAAGGCCGCTGAAAAAAACGTGGGAAAACAAACGTCTCGCTTCACACTCCTCACTCGCTCCCCCATTGATCCCGTGGCTGGAGAATCACGGAGTCAGAGCGGGTTGCCGTCTGTACAGGCATGGACGTTTCTACTTCAATTTACGACTCGACTGTACATTGGGGTGGCATATCCGATCGAGTTCAAACTGTACACCGATTTTTTTTTAATTATTTGGAACTATTCTGAACGGTGCCCCAAAGAAAATTTTGAAAAAAAACTGTACCAAGAGTAAATAAGAGCCACCCTACTGCACGTATCTCTTACCACCAGCCACACGTAGCCGATTATTTGGTCGTTCGCGAACGCCTATCTTTACGGACGGCGCACCTGTACAGGCGGTCGTGCACCGCACGCGATCAGACAGCTAATGGTATTCTATAGAGGCACGGTGGCATATTGTGCGTTATATTCCCGAGAGAGGAATCCATCTAACCAGTTCGTTAAAAGTTAATGAGAATCCGCCCCGGCCACCGGCAGCTTGTCGTGGAAAATTTCTTAGATACGACGGTCTCGGTGGATTCGTCAGGCTGGCGTCCAGGAGCGACGGCTATTTCCACGTAGAGTGCGTGTAAATTCGTGACATAGTCGGGCAAAGGGAGGGAAAGAGGAAGGGACCAACGAGAGGAGGATGGCGGCGGCGCGGCGGTACCGTGTCACTGCCACCTGACGCCTGTAGCCAAGGGGTAATTACCTGTACCTGAACTCCTGGCAAACTAAGCTACCTTAAACGCACCTTACACTCGGAGCTGGCCCCCCGATCGGGAATCAAGCTTGCAATATCGCCCCGCCTAACCACCCCGAAGCCTGATTAGGGTTCAAGGGTTTTCGTGGCTATGTATGTCCGCGTAGCCGGTGTCGAGACAGAGGCTAGAGACCGATAACGTTAGTCGGGGTCGGCCAGATGCAGCTCTGAAGTGTACGCTGAAAGTATTTGTTAGAGGAGCTCGGTTAGTTGGGCAGAATCCATTTGGAAGGTAGAGCTGGCGCGGCAGCTTTGACGCGCACCTGGAGCACAAAGCTACGCAGAGCAGCGTAGAAGCAAGCGGCTGGCTGTCTTCGTCGACGACGTTTCACGAGTACGAAGAGAGATCGATAAAGCGCACGTGCTCCACTCGGCTGAGAGTCCCTGGGTGGAAGTAAGTACGCTGGGACTCAGCTGTCGCCTCCTAATTGCCGGGACAATGCAACAGATGGCTTTGATCGCAATCCCTTCCTTTCCTCTCTCTTCTCGCCATTCTCTCCTCCCTTTCGCTATATATTCTTTTATCCCTTACGGTCCATTACCTTTTCCTACGAGTTCGTCCACGATTGCCTGTGTCGGTTCTGTTTCGCGGGATCGAAGAGACGCGGACGCGGACGCGGTATCGGACGTTGGCGACGACAGCCGAAAAGAAACGCGCGAAATCCGTGCTGGCTGGAATTAAAGTTCTGGTGGACGAGGGGCGTAGGAGCCGCGCGAGTCCAATCGGATTTTCAGGGAGGGAGGAGATTTTAATATCTCGCCCAGTCTAACGTAAGACCCATTTCTCGGAATTGCAGTCGCGGATCCTAATAAAGTTTGCCGGAGCGGAGTCCCACCTTTCAGGGGATCGTGGCGTTTAAAACTCGAGCGCGGGTAAATTGAAGGAGGTCGTGCCGGTCGGAAAGGAGGACGGATGTGCTCCGTAGAACTCGTTCCCGTTCCACGTCGTAAGCATATCCGCGAAGAAGGTGGAAGCGAGTGCCCGAGCTAGCGAGCTAGCGAGCGAGCGAGCACGGTACGGGGCGACTATCGCAAAATACCTCGAACGGCAACGTCGGGGATGCCGACGGTGTACCGGATATGATATCAGCCTCGAGCAGAATCCCGCTGGAAGTGTTGGACGTGCCTTATCGCGTCTGGTCCAGGCAGTCAGCCAGTGCACGAACCGACCTAACCAACACACCGAGACCAACCAACCAGCTTGACTGACTGCTCGCAGGAGTTTCGCCATCCCCCATGCTGAGCGTTCTGCGATCGCATTTCGTGCCCGCGCACACAGCCACTCGCTCCCGCACACGTGCTTCTGTTACCCTCCTATCTCTCCCCCTCTCAGAAGAGAGTAGAAACTACGCCAAGTAAGTTGACTGCGGCGAGCTCGTAGATTCGGGGATGGAATAAACGCAACGCGGCCGCGGTAAGCAGACTTACAACGGATTTCCAAAGAAACGCGCGTGTCCGTGATGGCCCCACCATCTGTCCGCGTGGACCTCTCTGATCGTGTACCGAGGCGAGTGGAGCTGACTGGTCCGAGAGAGCCGCGTAAATCTTTTACGATCTTTGGTTAAATTTCGCCCGGTGGTTACTGGCTGGGGATTGGTTTCGCGGTGTCCGTCAAATATTTTCTTTGGGGGTGGGAGCGCGGTGGCGTTTAGGAAAACCGATCGATCGTGGACGAAGGCGGGAAACGGTAGAGTGTAGAGCAGCGGACGGTGATACGATGACAGGGCTTTGACGAGAGAGAGGGAGAGGCGGGCTTTTTTCCTGAGCCGTTTCCAAGGTAGCTGCGGGCTCCAGCCCGTCTAGATAACCAGTTCGGTCTAAATGTACGATTCGGACGAGAGCATACCCGCGGACTGGATATACGGGTGCCCCTATGCAATATTCCAAACTAATGCACGACGTGCCCACAGCTAAGCCGAACGCTCTCGCCCCGGGGACCCGCAACGCGCTCAGATTCTCTCGCAGCTCCACCTTTTTCAACCCAACTTTTCTTCTCCTCCACGTAAGCGAACCTACGCGAACCTATTCTCGATGAAAATGTTCATTCATCTCCCCAACTGTCGCAAAGTGACTCGTTCAATTCGGCAGGAGTGACGTTGAAAAAAGAGAAAGAAGGAACAGAATAAGCTACGGGATAACTGTTCTATTTTGCCTGTTGGCGCGTAAACGGAATGGTGTGAAAGAGAGAAAAAGCAACGCACCCTTGGCCTTGGCCTTGAGATCGAGATCGACGGGAAAGGGCTCGGCGTTGGCGGTGATGGTGACGGAAGAGGCTGGAGCCGACGGATGGCAGATAATAGCGGAGGGCTGGAGCGCAGCGACGGCAGCGGTTGTGGGGCAAGTGTTCGTCACGATGGTGGTCGTCGACGGAGTAGCGGCCACGCTCGAAACGCCGTTGCTATTGCTATTGCTCGTGCTCGTGCTCGTACTCGAGGTCGAGGTCGAGGTCGAGGCGGTCACCGTTCCCGTCGACGCCGACGCCGACGATGCTGACGACGATTGCTGATAGCCGCAGCATTCCTTAGCTTCTTCCTTCACCTTCACCTTGTGGAGGATCGTCGTGGTCGCCACTCCATCCTCCACTTTCATGCTCGCACACGGGACTTGTTGCCTGTTTCCCTGTTCAACATTCGATTCATTGATTCGCTGAAATGCTGTCTCGCGGGTGCGTACCTTCTATAGGCATCGCGGTTCGTTTCGCTATTAGCATTAGGCCCGGCTAATCATAAGACGACAGTGTCAAAATGGCCCGTGAAAGCAGCGCGAACCAGATAGGAAATGAGCGGCGTCGGAAACACAGGTAGGGGTACGCGCGCAACCATCACCGCGCGACCACGATTCATATTTGATCGATTCTGTTCCGCGATTGCCGCGGTCGCATATTTCGTCTACGTGCTCGGCGACGAGCATCCCGCCGCGCATACCGATGACTGATTTTAATGGAACGACCGAGCGGCAGTTTTACAAACCAACGAGGATCCATCGCGATTCGACCACTCACTCTGAATACCCAAATACGTAACTGGACGTTTCCGAGCCAATTCCCAACGTTGGCTTCAGCCGTCGCTTTGCAGCGTATCGTGCAGATACTTGTATCTTTTCGCGAAGCGGGGGACTACTCGCGTGCGTGGATTAGGTTAAAGTTAACGGGGATAATGTTGGATAGCGCGTACAGCTCGTCGAACTGTTTGCAAGCGAATTATCGTCCTTCCCCAATTTGGGCGCGGACGGTGGAGAAACAGCCAATATCGAGGGTAGAAAGCGGTGCGAGCAGGATTACGAGAAAGAGAATTAAATGGGAGGAAAGCGGAAAGTAATCTTGGAGATCCACGTGGCGCGCACCTCCCGCTAGCAGAATTTTATTTTATTGACGCGCAGCCCGACGCGGCGCGGCGCGGCCCGGCAGCAGGCTGCCTTCGGTGCCACATGCTCTCGTTATTAACGCGAAATGCAAACGAGCCCTTCGTTTCGTCCAAGAAACGGCCCTCCGAGACGGCTAGCTATAATTTTTACTGCAAAATTCCATCGCCAATTGCCGTCGTATTTTAACCTCCCGATAAACATGCGCGCGTGGTCGTGGCCTGCCTTCAAATCCTTTCACCGTTCGAACTGTAAGAACGCCGTTTATTATTTCCGTGCGTGTGCAACGAGCCAGCACACAGCTCTGCCGATTGCCCGGAGCGTGCAACTTTTATGCCGTATAATTTCATTGAAATTAACGCCACGACAATCGGTCCGCGTTTTAACGCCCGTATTCGCCCAACTTTTTAGACACCGAAGAAAAGTAATTATCCGGATTAATTTTCGTTAACGGGAACGAAGCCGCGCGGGGCGGCGTCGCTTTGCGAGTCACTCGTATCCTTTTACGTCCGGAACAATTACAGATAGCGAGGTCGTTAGCTCGGCGGGATCGTACCGACCGAATCGCAATTAGAAAGCTTTGTCCATTCGATTACGATGCGCGTGCCGCGGCAGAAAACACACGGGACGAGAGGAATTTTTGGTCGCCCGCCGCCCTCTATCGCCCCGCGATCGGCCATCGATCAATCCCCTGCGGAACGTCCGCGCGGAACGATAAAAACGTCACACTTACACGCGTTTTACAACGGACTGGCGACACCGCGAAACAATTCGCCCAGCGCGGACTGTCGGCTTTTATTACAGCAGATGGCTACAATAATTTTAATCGCCGTCATGGCCCATCTCCTTCTGTTGTTACAGATGTGTGCAATTTACGCGGGCCTGGTTGTCGCAAGTGTTGCGCCGCGTGCGCCGCCCGAGCTTAGCAATTCTACCTATGTACACGCGAGTATGCACGCAGCCATCCGTCAACACAGTCAATCGCTGTCGATGGCGCCGGTTCCGCGTCGTCGCGCCGCGCCACGCCGGTCTAAACTCTAAATTGGAAGAACCACTCGCGGCACACTTTCAACCTAATTCAATCAATTAGTCCCCAGACTAGCGATCGCGAATCAACGCTCCGATCGATCCAAGTTGCCCGAGAGGAGCGGGCGAACCGTTGGAGTTTCGAAGCCTCGGAGGGGGCCCGGGCGGGCGTCTGCGGCAATTCGTTAAGACGCTTAGTTAAGCAAACAAGACCGGAACTGTTGGAAAACGATATACGTGCCAGAGCAGAAAATCCACGGCTCTGTCGCCGGTAATTGCGCCCAGCTGTGTTGCGCGCACGGATATAAACGTGATCTCACGTACGCGATTTTTTTCGGATCGCAGGGGAAGTTTCGGGAGGCCGTCGAAGGGAGATGGGCAGGCATGGAAGAGGAGAGGAGGCCGCTCGTCAGAGATAGCGGGTCTAAAGTCTAGAGCGCGTTGAAAGGGAGGAGGAAACGAAGCTCGCGGAGACAAAAAACATCGAGTACGTATGGATCGATCGTGGGCACGTTTTGAAGGAAACGGCTTCACCATCGTGGCAGACTGAGCTTATGTTTATACATATGTCCTGCACATGGTACGGCTGCCTGTCGGAGAGGAGGTCGCGCGGGTGTGGAGACGCAATTTCCAATATTAGAACGGCCAGGCGAGAGGCAGCCAGCCAGGCAAGGCAACCAGGCAACCAGACCAGATGTCTACCGTACTAGTCAGACTACCGAGAGCGCGACGCGACCCGACCCGACGCCACGCGATGCGATGCGATGCGACGTACGTTTAGCTTGCTTTCATTACAAAAATGTCACGCACAGCCACCGTGTGTCTTCTTGCTCGCACTGCCCTTTGATGATGCGCATCCCTCCTCTCCCCTTTCTCTTTCCGCCACCATCCTAGCCCCCCGGCTATCCCCGTTTGTCACAGCGTAATGGAGAATCAGCGCAAACAACGCGTCCAGGTCGCCTCGTCGAGGATGCTCCGCCGACGCGAGGAACTGTTGGCGGGTCACGCGACGATAAATGGATCGCGGAATGCCAGAAAATTGAACCGCGATCGTTCGACGATCTCCTCCCGAGATTCCACAGGCTTCCTTCCATCCCCGGCCTCCCTTTCATCGTATTCGCGCGCTAGCGGCCCCTTCTAGTCCTTTCAGATTCCCCTTTTCAGAATCGTCTCGATCAGCCACGCGTTAATCTTCGCGCCTAAACTCGTTATCCACTGAGCGCCGACAGCCGTCTGGTCGAAGGCGCGCATCCGCGGTGTCTCGACACGCGTCCACCGTCTCCAGCGATGGGAACGTCCATCGTTTATACGAATAATAACCACGCCGGAGCAGACGATCCCGAAGATTTAATTCGCTTTCATTCCGAAGATGTCACGCGCAGACACGCCACGCTCAGACCAGCTTTTGACATTTCGCTCGTCACGCGTAGCCACGTAGTCAATTTTACAACTAGCCGCAACCGGGAAAGCCGAGTAAAACGTTTAAAAAATCGCGGTCCGGCGATAAACCAGGTGTAGAACGAATTATACGGCTTT
This sequence comes from Andrena minutula, assembly GCA_929113495.1. NCBI lineage: Eukaryota > Metazoa > Arthropoda > Insecta > Hymenoptera > Andrenidae > Andrena > Andrena minutula. The sequence continues at coordinate 498,189 of OV815996.1, read as the reverse complement.
CGAATTTGCCTGAGTACGATCGGTACGTTGTCCCGCGCTTCGTTGCTCGTCCTTATCTATCCCCGTGGAAGCACATACCCAGGCTTGGGCGATTTTGCTCCCCTAGCTGTCACGGTCTCATCGTCATTGCGGCGTCGCCATAAATGCGTTTTCGCGGCTTTCCACATCGGTTCCAGCCCGGTCGCAACGTCACGAATCCCCTTCCAAAATTTCGAATAGAGATTCGTTGTACCGAGCACGGATAACGATAAAATTACTAATCGTAAGTTGGCGTGGAAAGTTTCGAGAAAGAGCATTCGTTATCAGCCCGGTGGAACAGGATCGATCAGCGACCAATTTAATGGGAGACATCGAACGGGGTACGCAGGTGCGCTTACGGTGCATCCAGTTCGTCAGTGTCAGTGAAAATCGTTGGACAAACGGGTAACTGGCGTGTAGACGGTGTAAACGCGGCCGATGCCTTGACGAAATTTCCGTTCGCGTCCGTACTTTCGCGTAGGCATCCCCTGGTACGCGCGCGTATCACTGGGAAAACTGGACGGACGATTTCTTAGGGGGGCAAGCATAGCAAACGGTTCGTCAGAGGTGGTCGGGTCGGCGTCGATCCTCTTTGAAGCGCGAAAACTGCCTGCAACACCTGACCCACTCGTTGAACGCGCGTGTGACAAGCTGAGCAGACGCCGCGCCGGCTAAGCAGAGGAAACGGTTAGAATTCGCGGAGGAGGACGGTGCGGGAGAGAGTTGCAGAGGAATAGGGTGGTAAACTGGGAAAGACGGAGACGAAGATGAAGGCGAAGATGAAGATGAAGGCGAAATCGGGAGAGGAGGAGAGAGAAAGATTAATAATATAGGAAAGCCAAAGCCATACCACCCACTCCAACAAGCTTTCCTCTGCCTCTCTTCTGTTGCCAACAGTTAATCGATATAATACGTGGGTATAGCGGGCCAACGGTGGCGCGTGTCTTGCGCGGCGCCACGCCGCTACGTATGCACGCACACGCGACCGGCTCTGCGCTTAGGATACGAGCACGTTTTCGCATACCACCGGGTCAGCACCTAGCATGCATTAACGGCCACTTTACCTTCCAGACCCGTGCAGAGAACCAGCCAACCTCCCGGCCGCACCTCCCACCTCATACCTCCATTAATCAGATCCCCGATCACCCGCCACCGAATCTTCGGCTACCTTATCGTTCCATTCGCGTTGGCGAACGTTGGCGAACCCTCGATAAACATAGACAAACGTGCTTGTCACATTCTTACGGCTAAGCGGATCAGACTGGCGGAAATTTCAATTTACCGATTGATCAGTTGGCCATGCTCTCCCGATTTCCTTCCGCGTTCTCGCGCTGGCGAATCGCTCGATCCACGCGAGACGGAGCAGATTTATACAGCGTTCTACGACTTGTCGTCGTTTTCCCGTCCTCCTTCGATCTGTTTAGAAATCGCGGCCATCGTCTGCGGATGCGAGAAAGGCTATTATTTCATCTTCGTCTGGTGCCACCTGCTGTTTTCTCACACTTCCAGAGTCTTCGCAGGTTTTAAAGCGCCGCGAACTAATATTTACGTATCCCGTTCGATGTAAACGAATCCGGCAAAACCGTTTTGCAAACTTTGGAAATTCGACGCGGCGCACTTGTTTCGGAATATTAAAAGCCTACGTCGCTTCTCCCGTTCCTCGTTCGCGCCATTTTCGCGAGACGGTTGCGAAATCTTTGCGCTTTCACGCAGAACTGAAGCCCGAATGGAAAGTGGAAAGGTGCGGACCAGAGGCAGATTCGGCGACGAGAAAAGGCGATACGCAAAGTTTGCGAGAGAGGAACAGAAGCAGAGGGTGGGAATATCGTAGCGCCTCGTTGCTGGTTAATCAGGACGAACGGCAGGTTTCTGAGAAACCGATTATTGGCAGACGTCGTGCGAAAGGATGCACCTGACGGTTTTGCTACTTCGGTCCTGATCTCCCTACTCCTCCGAAGAAAACTCTAGTCTCCTCGAGCAGTGTTCGGTGTTGCTTGGCTCCGTTCCGTTCGGAGGAGTGCACGCACACGTGCGCGCCCAAACGCCTATCTGTCTCGGAGAGAGTTCTTCTCGGTCGTCGATCGTCTCGAGCTACTGTACCCTGACGGAACGACTACCTGTGTACTTGGACCACCGTGACGCAACCTAAATACGCGCGCGTTTCGTGGCCGCGCGCACGCAACGAGTTCTTATCGTCGGGTTAATCGTGCGCCTAATCCGATCGTGTCTCGCGATAAATTGGGATTCGGCCGAGCGACAAGAAACGATGGAAAGAGATCCTACCTGCTGGTCGATCGGTGCTCCTCGTGCTAGTTTTCCGCGATCAAACAATCCCAAGGGTACAAGATCACGGAGCGAAGCACAACCCTTCGATCCAACCGATCGGATCTAGCAAAACTGTCGCGATCGACGAGCAACGACGCGCTTCATGATGTATCTGCGTTCCACTCGGCCCTTTCGTCCCGAGCAATTTCCAATAATTCTCAGCTTCGATGGAACCGAGGCGATCTCCTCGGATCGACAATCGATAAACAAGATCGAGAGCGGAGGGCGAGAACAGAGATATTTGGCGACGAGTGCGGAAGCGCGCGACACGAGAAAACGCGAGGCACGGACGGCTGTCGCCAGCCGACTGAACGTCTCGTCGGAGAACGGGAAGAACGATGCCAGCCGGTGGAGGATGAGGACGAGAGGTGGTGGTTTGCAACCTCTACTACGCAACCTCTGCTCGCCTGAACCTGCACCGGTAATTCTTCCATCCACCCCCAGCATCGAGCGACCATGGGCGACGATCGTGGAACGCCGCGCCGCCCGTTCGCGGCTTTTATTATCGGAATCTGTTGGCGGACGAACGACCCTCGATTTTCGCGCGCCGATCGAGGCCGGAATCGTTGCTTCGACGAGCAAAACTGATGGCGAAAAAGCAGCGACAATATATCGGAGCCGCCTATTTGAAAGTTCGCCGCGTAGATCGGCGCCGTTTTCGGCGGTGTTGCAAGACGCCCGAAATATAGGCAACCGGCCACGGTCGCGCTCCGCGCGGATATTGTAAACGGGGCAGTGTGCTCCTGACGCGTCGATATATTCCCACGAAGAAAGCCTCTGCCGCTGAAGCTGAGAAATAGCTTGCCACCCTCTGTTCGCCACCTCGCTCGCCCCCCTCCCCCCCTTTTCCTCTGATCCTTACGACGATGTACAGACTCGCGCCCTGTTCGTTTCGGGTGATTTCAGATTTCGCGTCGGCCGCCGGAAGGAAGAACGCCCCGTGTGGAGCGGGCCAACCTGTTCGACGTTCGGCATCGATCGATTTTAGTTCCGGCGGATTTGATGCATGATGCATCTGTCGCCTGGTGCACGCTCGCGCACGCCTTCAACTTGAGCATCACCGGCTGCATTAGCACGAGCCATCCCTGTCCATGTGTCCGTGGCCGATCTCTCTATTTCTCTCCTCGTCCTTCTCTTCCCTGTTTATTCGCACAAATTCATGCACGGCCGCACCGACACACGCGCGCCACTCCGTCGGCCTATTATACGTATTATTAGCACTCAGTCACGGCCCTGTCATCGCCACGCACACTCCTATAGGTGTGCGCGCCGAGATTCCCGAATAACTCGCGACGTCTTGCTCGCTGGGCTTCTTTCGCTGGTCCTAAAGATTCGACCGGTAACTCGCAACCCACTACTGACTACACCTAATATTTGCAAACTCCACCATCATTCTCGACGGCTTTAAATTAATGCGGGAACAAAGCTCGCCGCGGCCCGATCGTGGCTCGATAAAGCCAGAAACAGCGTTGATTCGCATGGAACGGGTCGCACGTAAAGTTGAATTTGTACGACGAGCAAGCGTAAGTTTGGCCGGACGGGTGATGCATGCCGTCAGTCGCAGACGAGACGCGGCCGCGTTTTACACGGCGATCGAGCGGAACGCGCCTCCATGCGCATTCGTAATTTACGACTTATCGGCCATGCACGGGGTAATTTTCGCGCTTGTGAAAATTATACCGACGTGGCCCGGGCTTGTCCAACAAATTTCCTCTCTCTCTCTTCGCTGAACCCCGGCTTTCGCTCGCTCGTCCCTTCCCTCCCCTCTTTCTCTCACCCCCTGGAAGTGACGCAAAATCGTGCTCTCGACGTGGGCTGGCTTGTACCGAGATGTCGATACCACGAGGAGCGGATGTCAATAGCACGAAGTCACTCCTCTCGCGAGAGAGAAACCGCGTCAGCCGATTTTACAGCGCTTTCGCGGAACCGCCACGGAAGAGCGCGCAACAGCCCCTTACCCCCTCGGTCTCATCGATTTTTCACCAACGATCGGACAACCTTTCGAAATCCTGCGATCGACAAGCTGCGAAAAAAAAAGGATTCTCCGGATACCTGATACCTCCTCGCGGTTTCCACCGCGATCGTTCTTTCGGCGGAACTCCTCGTCGAGGTAACGAGCACGCTTCAAGCTCGTCTGTTGTGTCTTTGGCACCGAGACGCGGGCAGGAACGAGACTATCGCGCCTTCCAAATCTCCCTCCTTCCGATGTCCGGTCGCTCCTTTGCCATCCTACTTTGAAATTCAAGAGGTTTCCAAGCAACAGGGGGGTAAACTGGCTTCGTTGTGTTCGACGTGGAGAAAGAACACGCGTTGTGCAGCCGCAAAAGAACGAGACTGGTTATCGAATAGACAGGTGAACCGGATAAGATTAAACAGCTGTTTCCACCTTTTGCCGAGCCACTAGCTTAGCCCGGGCTTCCTGGCTCTTCCCCTCGTAACTTGCGTTATTCTGCTCGGACGCGTGTCGCAAGACACCCCCTTCGCCGCGTCCACATTACCGAACTGCGGATTGCAGTCGCGCGAAAAATCCTCGGACAAACAAAACCAGCGAAATATGTACATTACGGTGGCTCTTATTTTCAACTTATGAATTTTCTCCGGGGCACCCTCCAGAATAGTGCGAAATAATTTAAAAAAAATCCGTGCAAAGTGCGCGATAAATGCGTAGCGTATCTAAACGAGGTAGGATTAACGCGCGAGCCACCCTCGAAGAAAGAAATTCGCGCCCAATCTAGGATTTTATTTGGACGACTCGGAGCGTCGTCGCGAACAGGGAGGAATAGGATGGAGCGGGATGGAACAGGATGGAACGGACAGAAAACAGCTGAGGCGCAGCTGGTTTCTGGCATCGCGACGGCTGGCGTCTTCCACGCGGGGAACACCCTGCCCCCAGCCTGTGTATATGCACACCGCTGACGTGTGTGTATAGCACAAACCATCCATGGTAGAAAGCAGAATCGAAATCGATTCTTAAAAAACATTTTTAGAGGACGGAATAACAAACGGGGCTGAAAAATTCGGCGATTCGTGCCAACAGCGCGCTACTGGTTGCGTAGAATGAAAAACTGAGTAGCCTTGCGAAGAATTTTCGTAAAACAATGCTGGGCAAGCATCGACACAAGTCGATCCGACCGGTTCGCAGAATTCAATTTGTTGGTCTGACTTTAAAGAATCGAGCAACGCGTGAAACTATAAAGCTGCTTCGAACGTATCTGTATTCTGTAGCGCACGTGTTGCCGTGTCCGGACAAGTTGCTCGTCCTTCTCTTCCTCCTTCACCCTTCCCCCCCACCTGCCTCCTCCGCGGAAAGAAACCTCGTGAATCTTTTCCAGACGCCAAACGGCGAACTATACTTAGAAGGAAAATGTTCCACATGCCGTGGCCCCCCCTCGCTATCTCGTGACTTTGAATTCTCGCAGACAGCTTACTCTTAGAACAGCCTGTACTTATTCTGGCCACCTATCGTAGGATACGCGTCGCGCGTTTACTCACCGCTATCGATTATGGAATGATCAACTCTGCTACAGTGTATAAACAGTGCTTTATTCATTATAATTCTCAGGCTTGCGATTTACAATGATGCGATCACGTGAACAGCTACGTTACGTTGCTTTTGCGTGTCTAACGATCGAGACATTCTTTCACCGATCGTTATCGACCGAGGAACATCGTTATTGTCGGTCAACGATAATTCGCGGTAACGCTAATGCGTCAACTTGTTAAACTCTCTTCGAACCCTCTTGTTTAGCAGTTGTCTCCCTTTCTCCCCCTTCCCCCTCTCTTTCTTTCTCTTTATTCGTTTAATCTTTCCTGTATATTTGCAGATCGAGCATTTTAACCAGTGTCGGACGTGCAGGGGGAAGTGTCGGCGTTACTGTGACCGTTGGTGCTCTCCGTCGACGAACTATCGTTGCTTTTTATTCGTCGCTTCCGCAGCTTCGCGAACTGAAACTCCTCGACCGGCACTGTACACCAACAATTGAAGTCGTCATTAGTTCATCATCGCGTAATCACGAGGCGAATTGTCGGGAGTGGGGGACGATCGCACACCCGGGAACGATCGGGAAATAAAACGAAGCAACTGCGTCTAGCGAAATGAGAACGAAAGACATTTTATATTTATCGAAAACTATTCCTAAATTTCATTTTCCATTACACTGTGCAACTCTTACGTTACAGCCACGGTATCGACATCGTTTTAAACCGCGGATCGGTCGTTTCTCCGATATGCCTTCTGACATTTTATCGAATCACGTACTATGGCTGTAACATGTACATCGTATAATATTAACAACGAGCAGAAGAAGATTAATCTTACGTTTCTAGCGAACAACGACGCGGAGTAATGTCACGCGGTTTATTGGTACATTGTACTTCTGTGCGGATATTATCGTTAATGGTAGTTCTCGAATTTCTTTGAGCTTACATCAACTCCGCTACGAGCAATTGCTCGCATATACTCTTAGTATATAGGAAAGAGGTAATTCTAACTCCTTTCACAACGGAGATCACGGCGTTTTCTATTCTTCGACTTTTCTTATCACAACTTATCTATCAAGATGGATTAACATCGTTTAAAACTTTTCCTCGTAATCTCCACTTTATAAAATCCTAGTACAATCAACATCGATTTACAACCATTTTATTTCTTCGAAATTATAATATTACCAAAGACTTTGATCGAACAGAGCGAGGAAGAAACATTATAGAAATATATATATAAATAATCTTTTAATAAAAATTAAAAAAATATAACACAAGTCTCCGGTATAGGCAGTTAAAGAACTCTTAATATTTCAACGATAAATTATCCATTCGCAATTTACGTAAACTCATTGCATAGCAATACGATTACTTGTAGTGCAAGTTTGGTTACCATCGGAATCTGGATCTCGGTCCATAACATTCTGAGGCGCGCTTGGTAATGGGACAATTTCAGGCTCGAGTGGTTTTACAGCGCAATCTACGTCCTCGACGATTACTTCTTCTGCCAAACTGCTTCTTACCGCCTCTGTATTAACACAATATGTGATTCCAATAGACTATGTTTTCAAGATATTTGTCACGCAAATTATTTATATACATACACCTACCATTGAAAGCTTGTGGATATTGCTGGCTCAACTTGTTCTTGACGATACGTATCCTCTTAAAAATATAATCCAGATCCTTCTTCATTTCTACCAACAATGCTGTATGTTTCTTAAATTCGCTTCCTGCAGTCTTTAGCCTATTTATCGACAACTGATTGCAATTGGTTAACATTTCGTTGGTCTTTTCAAATCTTTGCAGCCTACAACATTAATGGAATCGATAAACAACAGAATCTTGTGTGCGTAAACACCCTGAGACTCGAGATAACATCTCGTCTTACATTTGCTTTTGAGCCCTTATCATAGATTCTACGTCCTGTTGGTCGACAATACCAGCCAAACCCTGTACAAATACCTCCGGCGCGGTATAATTCTGGAAGCATTCGAAGCTTCCAGTATCCGATTCCGGTGTACCTTGAGCTGTTGCCATTCCTTTTACGTTTTATATCGCCTAATTATAATGTATAGCATTAGCCTCGTACGGTTTCGTTGTCACAAACATCTTCACTGCCGATGCATGCCGATCTGACATACCCGAATTCAAACATTTAATTATCTCGTTTCACGGTGATGACAAGAGACCGCAAGACACTGGCTCGGTTCCTTTATCAAACGAAAATTCGAGAGCATCGAAAGTGATCGAAAGTGTCCATTTAAATGTATGTTTACAGCAGTTTACAGCAGTTAAGAAGAATACCCTCCGCTTCGCGCATTGAGTGCATAGACTGCATCAGAATTCCCTAGAATCCTCCAACTTCTAGCGCATGTTGCTTGCAGCAGCTATCTTAACGGCCGATTTCTTCACCTTCCGTAATCTTCCGATAAGTGAACGACCATTTGGCTTAAAGCATACGACGACGACTAGATTGAAAAAACTTCACTTTCTGACACTTTGGGGTTGCGTAGCACCTTTACGGCTCGTCCTACGTCATTTTATACTTACACTACTCACACTACTACGCATGCGCACAGTAACTGCGTCTTGATGCTTTAGAAGTGGGAGAATTCTAGGGAATCCTGAACGCCACCAACGCCATCCATGCACGCATTAACTGAAACAGAACGGTTTTCTCTGCAGTCTATACATTAACAATCATGTTTATCATAGGAAAAAATAAGATATATATATATATTACATTATATTTAGATATAATATATACAAGAATTTAATTATTATAAGAATTAAATACACAAAGCAAGTTCTTTGTAGAGTATTTTCATATTTTCGCATAAGTTTCATTGAGAACAACTGTCTATCTAGTGTATTTACTATTCAAGTAACAATTATATTACATATTAATTAACTTGGGGCTTTTGTCTGTTATATAGGTAAGCAATTCATTGGATGCGTGGCTTCGTGTCAACTGGTGCAACGTAAACACACTGGACGAGTGCAGCATTTTCAATATGTGATTTTTAAGTGGAAGTTCAGCTTAAGTAATTAAACAATGGAATTATTATAAGCACATCTGTACCAATTATAACTGTACATTATTCAGAGTGTTTTAATAAACGACATGTAAAGAAAAACCGCATCATTTAATTTAGAACTCGACCCTATAACTTCCATTTCCTAATTAAATCCCAAATTTCGGCCTCTGCGTTGATTAGTTCCATCTTCGATTCTTTCTCCGAAGACGATACTTAGTGCCACCTCTTTCGACGTCATGTTCTCCTGATACATCGCTCCAAAATCTGGTCAAAATTTTCTGAACACTCTAAAATGAGCTTCGTAACAGGAGAACATGATGTCGAAAGAGGTGGCACCAAATATCTTCTTCGGAGAAAGAATCTAAGGCAGAGAACCATTCAACGTAGAGGCGCAGAGTTTTCGAAAGTCCTTCGACGCTGAAATTTAGGATACCTCCTTTCGCTTCATGTTCTCCTGATACATCGCTCCAAAATCTGGTCAAAATTTTCTGAACGCTCTAAAATGAGCTTCGTAACAGGAGAACATGACGTCGAAAGAGGTGGCACCAAATATCTTCTTCGGAGAAAGAATTGAAGGCGGAGAACCATTCAACGTAGAGGCGCAGAGTTTTCGAAAGTCCTTCGACGCTGAAATTTAGGATACCTCCTTTCGCTTCATGTTCTCCTGATACATCGCTCCAAAATCTGGTCAAAATTTTCTGAACGCTCTAAAATGAGCTTCGTAACAGGAGAACATGACGTCGAAAGAGGTGGCACCAAATATCTTCTTCGGAGAAAGAATCTGAGGCGGAGAACCATTCAACGTAGAGGCGCAGAGTTTTCGAAAGTCCTTCGACGCTGAAATTTAGGATACCTCCTTTCGCTTCATGTTCTCCTGATACATCGCTCCAAAATCTGGTCAAAATTTTCTGAACTCTCTAAAATAAGCTTTGTAACAGGAGAACATGACGTCGAAAGAGGTGGCACCAAATATCTTCTTCGGAGAAAGAATCGAAGGCGGAGAACCATTCAACGTAGAGGCGCAGAGTTTTCGAAAGTCCTTCGACGCTGAAATTTAGGATACCTCCTTTCGCTTCATGTTCTCCTGATACATCGCTCCAAAATCTGGTCAAAATTTTCTGAACGCTCTAAAATGAGCTTCGTAACAGGAGAACATGACGTCGAAAGAGGTGGCACCAAATATCTTCTTCGGAGAAAGAATTGAAGGCGGAGAACCATTCAACGTAGAGGCGCAGAGTTTTCGAAAGTCCTTCGACGCTGAAATTTAGGATACCTCCTTTCGCTTCATGTTCTCCTGATACATCGCTCCAAAATCTGGTCAAAATTTTCTGAACTCTCTAAAATAAGCTTTGTAACAGGAGAACATGACGTCGAAAGAGGTGGCACCAAATATCTTCTTCGGAGAAAGAATCGAAGGCGGAGAACCATTCAACGTAGAGGCGCAGAGTTTTCGAAAGTCCTTCGACGCTGAAATTTAGGATACCTCCTTTCGCTTCATGTTCTCCTGATACATCGCTCCAAAATCTGGTCAAAATTTTCTGAACGCTCTAAAATGAGCTTCGTAACAGGAGAACATGACGTCGAAAGAGGTGGCACCAAATATCTTCTTCGGAGAAAGAATTGAAGGCGGAGAACCATTCAACGTAGAGGCGCAGAGTTTTCGAAAGTCCTTCGACGCTGAAATTTAGGATACCTCCTTTCGCTTCATGTTCTCCTGATACATCGCTCCAAAATCTGGTCAAAATTTTCTGAACGCTCTAAAATAAGCTTTGTAACAGGAGAACATGACGTCGAAAGAGGTGGCACCAAATATCTTCTTCGGAGAAAGAATCGAAGGCGGAGAACCATTCAACGTAGAGGCGCAGAGTTTTCGAAAGTCCTTCGACGCTGAAATTTAGGATACCTCCTTTCGCTTCATGTTCTCCTGATACATCGCTCCAAAATCTGGTCAAAATTTTCTGAACGCTCTAAAATGAGCTTCGTAACAGGAGAACATGACGTCGAAAGAGGTGGCACCAAATATCTTCTTCGGAGAAAGAATCGAAGGCGGAGAACCATTCAACGTAGAGGCGCAGAGTTTTCGAAAGTCCTTCGACGCTGAAATTTAGGATACCTCCTTTCGCTTCATGTTCTCCTGATACATCGCTCCAAAATCTGGTCAAAATTTTCTGAACGCTCTAAAATGAGCTTCGTAACAGGAGAACATGACGTCGAAAGAGGTGGCACCAAATATCTTCTTCGGAGAAAGAATCTGAGGCGGAGAACCATTCAACGTAGAGGCGCAGAGTTTTCGAAAGTCCTTCGACGCTGAAATTTAGGATACCTCCTTTCGCTTCATGTTCTCCTGATACATCGCTCCAAAATCTGGTCAAAATTTTCTGAACGCTCTAAAATGAGCTTCGTAACAGGAGAACATGACGTCGAAAGAGGTGGCACCAAATATCTTCTTCGGAGAAAGAATCGAAGGCGGAACTAATCAACGCAGAGGCAGAAATTTGGGATTTAATTAGGAAATGGAAGTTATAGGGTAGAGTTCTAAATTAAATGATGCGGTTTTTCTTTACATGTCGTTTATTAAAACACTCTGAATAATGTACAGTTATAATTGGTACAGATGTGCTTATAATAATTCCATTGTTTAATTACTTAAGCTGAACTTCCACTTAAAAATCGCATATTGTAAATGCTGCACTCGTCCAGTGTGTTTACGTTGCACCAGTTGACACGAAGCCACGCATCCAATGAATTGCTTACCTATATAACAGACAAAAGCCCCAAGTTAATTAATATGTAATATAATTGCTACTTGAATACTAAATACACTAGATAGACAGTTGTTCTCAATGAAACTTATGCGAAAATATGAAAATACTCTACAAAGAACTTGCTTTGTGTATTTAATTCTTATAATAATTAAATTCTTGTATATATTATATCTAAATATAATGTAATATATATATCTTATTTTTTCCTATAATAAACATGATTGTTAATGACATAGCTGTTATTATTTCTCAAAACCTTATACATCTTCTACACACCAAATTATTACACCTGTACACTGTATGGACTCTCGTTCCGTTTCCAGTGAACAAAATCTTGTATCACTTATCTTTGTTCCAGTTCGATGTTTATGAACTATATCTCAACGATATCCCAATATGTCTCTGAATGTTCTTTATCCGAGACTTGGCTTTGCTTGGTTTGATCAGGCTTACCGCTTGAATTCAAATGAACTGTAACGGTCAATAATGGCCGCCAAATTTAACCATGTGCGCCAAATGCAGCCCGTGGTCAGCACCATCTAGTGGATAATCTTTCAATTGAATTGCATACAGCGCTGTCTACAGAGATGGAGGGGAACTAAACGGTGGTTACATTCCAAGCCTCTATGAGTGTCACCCCCCTGGCCGTTGCGCTTATATCAATATAATCTGGAATCAATGGCAGAAACGTTATCGAGTATGCGTAAAGTCGAACTGAGAAATGTTTGCACCGAGCAAGCGTAATGTTTCTTTTCGCGATTTATTCGAATAAAACTTTGAATCAATATTCCCTTCTATTGGAATAGGTAGATTGATCGAACAAACAAACATGCTTCACCTTCAACAGCTGTTCGAAGTCAAATGTTTTCAAGTTGGTTGATAGCGTCTGGAACATTCAAATTTCCACAGTGACTGTTGTGTCTCCTACCGAAGCTTCGGAAATCTTGCGTGAGAAATAATAATCCTGAAGATCTAGCACGTGCGTTTCTCGAGCCGGAATGGCACAAAATATAAATCCGTTTTATTCGTCTCAAAACACACCGAACAAAGCCACTGAGGAAAAGCAGAATGTACCAAAAGACAATCATGCAGTTAGTAAACGGTATGCAAGCTATGTATATGGTACTCTAAACCGAACCTACTCACCGAATTATTGCCAGATGTTTTCTGTCGTTATCCATTCATCGTGTATTAGCCACGACTTTCTTAATGTACCGTGCAACCAGCATATTTCTCGCAATTACTATTTCGAGTCGCATAACCTAGATGCAATGTTTGGGCGAATATTTTGAAATTAGCTCGATCCCAAACTGCATGTCTCTATAATTCTAGACGAATTGTACGGTAGTTTAACTTAAAAGTACATAATATTTAGTCATAGTATATGCAAAGATAAATTTATGCGCAGACTGCAAAAGGAGCTCATGGTTTTGATGATGAGTACAGAGAAAGGTGTTTCCGCCTTTCCGGATGGGGAAAATCTGTTTAAATGGATCGGGACTATCACAGGACCAAGAGACACGGTATTAACTATGTTGTAATCACAGCAGTAATAGACACAACAGACATATCGTGTCAGGTGTAAGAGTTCTATATCTTTTCATCATTATTATTACAGGTTTACGCTGGTCTCACCTACAAATTGACTTTGGAATTCCCTCATAGTTACCCTTACAGTGCCCCGATAGTGCGTTTCGCCACTCCCTGTTTTCATCCAAATGTAGATGCAGGGGGTAATATTTGTTTGGACATACTAAAAGATAAATGGAGTGCTTTGTACGACGTGCGCACCATATTACTATCTATACAATCTCTTCTTAGCGGTGAGTGGGTTTTTATTTACCTATAAGGTAAGGGTAAGTCTAAGTAGCAGTTTATATACAAGTATCAATTTGAATTTGCAGAACCTAACAATGAAAGCCCCCTTAATCCTCAAGCTGCAAAGCTATGGAGCGATCAGACAAAATATAAGAAGCATTTAACAGAAGAATATCACAGAGCTCTTAATCGCGATCAACAAGATTCATGATAAGGCCATTCTTTTAATCCCCTTGGCTGATTTATTATTTTTACTTTGGTCAATGTTACAATTAAGTATAAGGCATGTAAAGACCTGCTGCACTGAACTTGGAAACTTTATTACGAAAATTCAATTTCCCGGTCCTTTTTTTCTCACATCGATATGCTGTATTGCATACAGAATCAAGAAAATCATTTTTGCATCGTTCATTATAGTCACCTTTGTTGCGTAATATCGTAGCTCTCTTTAAAGTTGAACAGAAATTTGTATCATGATTTCCAGATTGTATATGCGGATTAAACATTTTTGCATCATCAATTTATATCAGAAATGTTTATTTATTTTTTACTCTTAGTAATATATATATATATATTGACTTTTCGACATATTTTAACATTTTTCGTACGTACCAGCTACATCTGACATTACGTCACTCATTATTGTATAATTCGGAAATAAATATTTTAAACATTCGTGCTCTGTGTTTTATTACAATTCCTTGAAACGATCCGCTAGAGTTGTCAAATAGGCGTTTAAAGCCAAGGTAAACTTGTTAATCTTGGGTGGTAATAAAGAAATTATTGTTAGCAAATGTGCTATGAGTAAGTTTGCAGTTTATGCCGCGTAGAAAAGTTGAAAACTTCCATTATTTGTAAATTCTGCGGATTGCAGTATTACAGTTTCGAACGATAAAACGCTAAATTGACGGATGATAAATTTATTCGCGCAGGAAGAATATGTACAAGTAGATGGAATAAGAATGAATTAAATAAAAATAGACACGGGACACCACACAGTTCTTTTTGTACCTGCCGGATTCGGTGAGTGCAACACGCAAGAATACAATGACAAATTTAACAATGAACTTATCATACTTGCCTATTGTGTCGTCTCGTAGGAACTGCCGAAATGAAATTTCCAGCTTCAAACGAAGAAAATAAGAAACGACGAATTTCACTTAAAATACAAAAAAGAGTGGTTGTTGAAGCAAAGCAATTCAAGCAGAGTCATAAATTATCTACCTTTCTTCCTGTTCTTTTTATATCAAAATAATTAGAGTTTAAGAAATAAGCCAAAAGTGCTTAAAAGAGAGTTAAGTATCAGACCTGTAATTATTCGACTATTCAAATACTCGAATAATTCGAATACTTGGATTACTCGAATATTCGGTACAGCCCTAATTGTGCATATGGTTTATACTTTATATGAAAACCGAGACTTTCAGCCCCACCCACTAGCCGACTGCTCGTCGTCGGTAACGCGGTGAATGTGGTGCTGCTATCCAAGTAGTATCACTTATCGTTGAAGGAGGTAACGTAGGATTTATGTAAAAGTGTAATATTCGTACACCGTTCGCGATGAATATTATTCTGAAAACGTCGAATAAAAAATAGTTGCGTCGAATCTTACAACTATGGGATGGAGTAGAAAATTGATAATATGTGTATTCCTTTTTCCGAACGGATGAAAACATTAGAATATAATGTTCGGTGGAGCTCTAGCACATTTATCGATTCGCAGATAAATCGTTCGGCCTCTGAGGGGTCACTAGCGATTACGTAAGGAAACCGCGTCACGAACAACATTGCAATTCCAACTGAAATTATCCAATATACATACACAGGTAGCGTAATCTTAGCATACGTGCTACTATACCATGTTACAGGTACGATCTGGTGGCATTTTAGACCGCAAGTGGAAGGTCTCGATAGAAGGAAATTTACAATAGTCGCATGGGACCCGCCTGGCTATGGCATGGCAAGTCGAGACCACCCGACAGAACCTTCCTCGACGATTATTTCGAACGCGATGCTGCACAAGCCTGTAACCTAATGAAAGTTTTGGGTTACACGAGGTTTTCATCGATAGGATGATGCGATGGCGGTCCTCGATAACGCGCGAAGGATGGTAGTCGCTGCTACAAACGCCTATATAACACCGGAACAAATGGAAGCTATCCAGAGTACTACACAGTTTTACTTTCTCTCCCTACATATGGGCCTTGATAAACTGACTGATCCTTTTCTACTCGCGGCATTCGCGTATTCGCAGAATACAGAAACATGGACAGTTGGCCAGAGGCAGCGCGAGACACAGCGATAACTTTCTACGCGAAGGAATATTTGCAAGAAATGTGGAACGACTCTTTTAAGGGGTCGTGCCTAGTAGGCAGGCGCGATTTTCGGGAATTTTTTGTGGAAAATCTAATGCATATTTTTTACAACTATTTGAAGAATTAAAAATCGAGGAGAAGCGAAACGGTTACTTCTTAAAAATATATCCGCCGACAATCAAATGTCCCACATTGATCGTTGACGGGAGGAAGGATTCAATAACCTTTGCCGAGCATTCGATCTATTTGAAAGAGCACATACCCGGTGCAAAGTTCGTATGCCACTTCCGTATCGTATGGCATAAACTTTCTCACCCGAATCACACGGATTCTCCTCTCGTTTCAGGTTGAAGATTTTGGAAAATGCGGGGCACGAGCTGCATTTACAACATCCGGGCGATCAGTTCAATGAACTCGCCACAGAATTCTTAACTTTGCGCTTATATTCTTTAATGGAATTTCTGGTTAAACTTGGTCGACGCAGCATTTTTATCGAGTGCTCCGGTACAGTGGAACACTCGGATACTGAATGCATGACGCAGCATAGAGGACATACGTGGGATAACCGGCACAAGAATCAAGAATCGCGACAGAGAAAGGAGTCGCGATACCATGTGGGCGACAAAGTCTTTTCCGTAGGTTCACTTGGCTCGCGAGACTTTCCAAAATCCTCTCCAACTTGTGCATCGATTAAAGGTCGACCGACATTCATCCGAACCACGTAAATATTCATTACTTTGTCTTGAAAACGTTCCGGATTACTTCCCAAGCATGTCATCCCAGCACTGTTTACACAGCTACCGGTATTTTACGTTCATTGCGCGAAATGCCACGATTATTTCGGTCAAGAGAGACTGACTCGGCCGACTCGTACAGCCAAAATTTAGCCGCCTGAAATTAAGATAAAGTAGCAATGATCGGAATTTAAAGTACATACCCGCGTAGTTGTACCCATGCGGACGTCGAGGACCGCCCATTCGAAACAGCCGCAATGCGCTTCAGACGAAAATCGATCCTCTCCCTGAACTCGGCTACGCCCCGAAACATCCATTTGCCAGAAAGTGCCGGCACGCTTCTCTCTTATTCGGCGAATTTCATCAGAAATTTCTATGGCAAACCGTAGTTAGTTTACCTTTATTCGCGCGTGAATTTGGAAAAGTCGAGACTCGGCGCGAAGGGAATGGTCTCGGTGCAGCGGGTAGCGCAGAGTTTCTGGATTCGCATCGAGAAATCAGTTGCGCGTGGATAGAAAGTGGTCTTGTGCCACTTATTATGCGAGCGCCTTTAGAGTCGAGATGAAAAGCAGCGCGCGATCGGGCAGAAGCATTCGCGCACGTATTCGCAGAACACTTTTGCTCGGAGCTCGATCTTTCCACTTGCGAATTTGTTAAACGTTGCGTAACGGAAAGATTCGAGAAAGCAACGTCCACCGAACAACCCCCCGGTACTCTGCTAACCCTCGAGTAAATTATTCTGTCAGCCACTGGCTTACATCGTACGTGTCACCTGATCGTCAAGGAGATCAACTACGATCAAGTTTCTCTCTTCGCGTCCGACGCAAAGTGTAGAAGGACACGAGTAATTGCGTTAAAAAATAAAAAACAAAAGAAAATGTTGTAGATGAGCACTTTCGCGAAGTATATAATCGATAGATCTATTGGGAGGAGTAGCCAAAGAAAACTGTTAAAGTTTAAAGCGAAAAAAAAAGACGCAGCGACACGTATAATGCAGCGGGTGTGGCCATATATGGACAGACCGCTTCGCGATTCGATCAAGCAAGCCTGTCCTTATTCTTTTCGTTCTTTCCTCTATCGTCTTCCCTCCGTTTAGTGGGTGCATCGAAAGAACTCCTGCGTAACGCGAATCTCGCGCTGATTTATGCCCGATTCTCGTCCGTTCGATGGCGATTATTATGCGCGCGCGTTTCTTACAGAAAGCATGCATGTTCAGGGAAAGAAAAAACGAGTGGAAGCGGCAGCTCGAGGCAAGAATGCATATGCATGCGCCCAAATCCTACATACGCGATCGCATGTGACAAGCGGGTACCTTAAAAAGGACGATCGTTCCGCCGGTATCAAACTTTTGCCGGATCTTCGCAAACCATGTCACGGAGGATCTCGCATCTCGCTCGACCGACTACCCGAACAAAAATCATCCTACCAACAATTTTCTTTCGGATAAACGCACTCGGGATCCGAATATGTAAATGCTTCGCCCGTTTTGGAGGCACGGCATCGAGTCACGATGACATCACTGCGAGCTGTTACTTAATATCCAGACTGTCGCGAGATCGGGTAGTCATCGGCGACGCAACAACACCGTTTCACAAAATGATCCCCAATTTCACGCGCAATCCCTACACTCTAGAGTGTCGCCCGATAAATCTGTAGACTAATGTAAATTTTCGTACGAATAAATGGTGCGGCTCTAAAGTCTCTAAGCTGTGTATGTACTTTTCATTTCGAAACACCCATCTAAAATCCGTAGCGATGCGTATCCTTGTTGGAAGAGACACGAGCCCAAACAGGGAGAGGAAATCAGAAAGGCGCGGAGCGAAAAGAGAGCGAGAAGAAGGACTGCGTGACTCACAATCAGATTTCGAGCCTACCGTTATCGACTCGCTTCTCCCTGACGCGAGTCCACGGCTTCGTCGCGATGTACCCACTTACCGTCGCGCCGTCCGCTTCGTCGTCGCACGCTGTCCTCCCAAGTAGAAAACCACACCATTTACGGCAGCTTGCGGCTCCGTTGTTGCTCGCTTGCAGGCCAGCATCGCTGGAGATTGTTCGAGAAAGTGGTCGTGCGTCAAAATCTTGGCCTCGATACGACTCCAGCAACCCTGTCCCCGAGCCAATTATCCAGAGCTCCTAAAACATCTTACGAAACAATTGGTCCCCCGATGATTTCGCGACTCTCCCATATCGGAACGGCCATGAATCGATTGGTCGCGATACCACGGGAGGGTGGAGAGGGTGGTTAAATATGTCCGAGGGTGAGCCGTGCCCAGCACGAGGCGCTACTTTCGAGGGTAGTAGTTGTGGTAATTGAGACGCATCGATACGGATATACGCTTGCGGAAATATTTAGACATACCTGTCCTGCACGACATCCTCAGGATCAATAAAAGTTGAGGCGGGGCAAGGCCTGGCCTGCTCGTCGTTCCGACTCGGTTCTCCCGGCGCGGTGTGGCGCGGTAGTTTCGAATCGTTCGAGCGATGCGAGCAATCTTTCGATTCTTCCGTTCGTTCGAGCGATGCGAGCAATCTTTCGATTCTTCCGTTCGTTCGCGCGATCCACTCACGCATCCGTCAATGGGGATAATGACGAGAATTGTAGTCGCCCCGGTTCGATAGTTCACCCTCCAAGAGATCCATCGATCGAATTAATCCCAAGTTGATAACGTCCATCCGATTCCTTGGCAAAGGAAAAGTCTTTCAGTTTCTACTCGTTCACGCTTAATTAATTTGCTACATTTCCAAGTAACGCTCGAAATGCAAAGGGGTTCGCATGACATAAGACATAAAAACGGCCAACCCCTAGATCGATAACACCGCGACTCATAACCACCCTGTCTTGACATGCGTAGAAAATGTTACGTTGGTTGTTGTTTCCAATAGCCAACGCCCAAAATAGGCACGGTTAATTGACAGCAGCGTGGACTGCGAGCAGAGACCAACTATGCTCGCCAAAGTTTTGGCAGAGCGCCGTCAGACAGACCCGTTCCAGCGAATTGCTCCATCGATCGTTGGATGAAACACGATTATCGAAGCGATGTTCGAACCGTGTTTGTGACTCACCCTTATCGTGCATGAAACAAAGCGGTCTGATAAGAGATAATCAACCAAGTACTTTTTGGAAACGTTCTACTACGATATACGTACATCGCTCCTTGCAGGGCAATTACGTTTGAACTTGGCGTAAATACCGAGCGCAATTTCAGTTTTTACGTGGCTGCATCGATGAAGTGTTATTTAACCAAGTAGCCGCATGGATAGATTGACCATTAATTATTGATATGACACGGCCTAGCTTGCTACATACATAGATAGGTACGACACGGTACCTCCTTCGTCTTTTTCGTCTTCTTCTTCTTCCCCTCCTTCTTTTTCCTTTTCTTTTCATTGACATAGGAACGTGCGCGATGTCTCGATCCGTTTAAATTGGACGTGATGTCACCGAGCGTTTATACTCTCGCGGACTCGTTTAATGGCACGACCAACGAAGGACAATGAGAGTCGACCGTATCCTCCTAAACTGGCTTCTATTCGCGCAATCTGTGCATTGGCGAACTCAGAAAGCTCGCAGAGTCTATGCCTACTTGTATGCGATTACGCATACGCGATTTGTATGGGGCATCGGTCTGATCGGTGAACGGATGTTCCGGTACGTGGTAAGCGCATCGAACACGTTGCACGAAACAATTAATTGTAAGTACATTACTGTTGCATCGCCCGAGTGATCGTAGCTTTCCTCTCGGTGGAAATTTACATCGATATGATAAGTAATTATGATCCCGCCGCTGGCTGCGCGCTGTTGGCAGCCCCGTTACGTACCGGCACGGCGTGGCGTCGGCGATGCGTATCTATCAATTCGGGAGAATGTATGCTGCGAGCGTGTACAGTAGACTGTAGGGCCCCTTTTATTTACTCTTGGTAAAATTTTTTTTCGACAATTTCTTTCGGGCACCCTCCAGAATAGTTCGAAATAATTAAAAAAGAATCCGTATCAAGTTTGAGCTCGATCGTATAGCGGAAAAGGGTGCCCCTGGACCCTTAAACATTTTATATAATATCCTCAAAATTATTGATTACATAAAACAATATATTAAACAAAAGATGTAGATCCAGACAAGGAGCATCTTTTATGTTGTATTATTTTTTCTCTAAATTAGGGTCCGAAATTCGCAAAATTTGTATTATTTGGAACTATAATTCTGGGGGATGTCGTCAAGAAAATTGAAAAGTTGAAAATAAGAACCATCCTAGTGAGCGGGCGCGTGCGGTTCATGAACGCACGTAGACGCGCGGGCGTCTATATGATCGTGAGCGATTTTTTTCCCTTCGGAACGAAGAACGAGTGATCCATACATGGTAACGGTGAGAAGGCTGGCTTACGCGTTGCAACGCGGGCACGGGCCCACCCTACCTGCCCGCCTGTCTCCGCTCCTTCATTCGTCTCGCATAGGTACTCCTGTGTCCTGTGTTCAACATACATACATCCATACATGGCCACTTTTATCTACTCTCGATCACCAAATTTTCTTATACATACATCGAATATCCATGGAATTTCGCGTGTAGTTAGTTGATGATTCAAATAACTAGCCCGATTGGATTTACAAAAGTCCAATGCGGATCGGTAGATAGCAATTAAAATGCATTCCTGTCTTTGAGAAAGACACAGATTTTAGAACGCACATTTCCAATGTATATGATCCGAATATGATTCGAACACGATGCGAATATTCTGTGCTGTGCACACATCGTGGTTCGTTGTTTCCAGTGAGCAAAGATGCTCTCCTCGCGGCTGGTGACTGCAAGTTAAGACGTTCTTGATTAGATCCGCAATATTTGGGTGGGCGTGTTCGACAGTGAGTCACGTATCGACTTTTCTCCCGGCGAGGTTTCGAGGAACGGGCTGGGTTTCAGGCGAACCATAGGTAAGGGTGGATAAGGGAGGAAAACACCGCAATGCCTTACGACTGCGTTCTTTCAAAAATATGCTGGCTTTGAAACAATTAATCCTACGTCAACGTAAATTACGATTTCGAACGATTACGATTATAAACGCAGGGGAGAAAATTCTGCAACCTTGGATACCCGAATTGCCTAAACGAGACGCGCTAAATACATTGACAATGGCTACTAATTGCCAGCCTTAAACGATCGACTCGTAGGTGTAGGTATATACTATGTATTTGCCGGTATGGCGGAGACACGATTTCGTCTGATTCTCTCGAAACAATCGCCCGCGTCCCCTCTCTTGTCCCTGATTAAATTACTTGGAAAATGACCTGTAACGAGGCACGGAGTCAATGTAAAAGGGCGAACGACGTACAAACTCCAAGCCGACGATAAGGTTCGCCTTGGTCGATACGAAAATGATTGGACTTTGAATACCGATTCTTCCCCAACTCGATGCTTTTGTACGGGCCACGCCTGCTAATCGATAACATTTTAAACGCGCCCAGGTGCTGTGAAAGATGCAATGTACTCATTCTGGGTGTAAAAAGTTGAGCGATACCGTACTTGTTTCGAGTAGGTAAGTGCTCGCAGATAGTGAGCGGAACGATGCAACGGTTTCTGAACTCGCGGCTCTTAAATCAATGTTTTCGTTCGGACGGGACAAACCTGGAGGTATCGGGAAGAGAAGGAGGTCGGATTCGTGGGCCGACGTCGGCGGTCTGCAATTTTGGCGAATCGAAATTTTCGACGATGTCACATATTCCATCCGCAGGAGTCGGTGCTCCATCGGGCGCAGAATCGGCGAGCAGTTGGCAACGCTGTCGACGCTGGCTGGTGAAAAGGTGGCAAAGCCCGGGTTTCGACCAATCGGAGGCGTCGGACGAGCCGCCCCCCGTCGCCCCACCGCCGTCCCGTAGAAGCTTGAAAATCTGTAACGGACGCCGCTGCCGGGGCATATTCGTTTCTGGGCTCTCGTGACGAGTTAGCGTGCGTCTCGTTGTTGGTTCGATAATCGTCAGTAAACTTCAAACTACCCAACCAGAAACATGAGGGAAATCGTCCACATTCAAGCCGGCCAGTGCGGTAACCAAATTGGCGCAAAGGTAAGTGCCGAAACAATTATTCGAAATAATTCAATTTCGAACCGCGTGGAAAGGAACGAAAACTTCTTTGTTCGATTCACCGTCGTAGCCCGTCTCTAACGATACGTGTACAGATCTCGCGGAGGCGAGTTTATCGCGGACATCCGTTACGTTTCTCCCATATCGCGATCGTGATTGTGCAGAGAGCAAGTCGGACTGGGAAATTTCATATCGACATTAGACTACTGGAAGACCTTGGTAAATTCACGCGAACGCCATCTTTCCGTGTTCACGCTTATATCGTGCTTCGAGAATGTATATATATACGCGTGCGTGGGGTCAGAGTAGATTGTTAATGTCTCAAATGCGTAGCATTTTATCTGTCGGGAGGATAAAGTATCGGACATAGCATCGACGGGGTACGCGGTGCGGTTGGTATGCGAAAAAATGGCAACCTCGCCCGGTCGAAGACCTGTCATGGCGACAGAGCTTCGCCGGCCGGCGAGTCTACTTAACGGTTTTTTTCTCCGCCGACCCGCGTTCTCGAACATGCCGGTGTCGTCAAGCGTCGGCTATGCGTTTCCACCTTTGCTCCTATCTCGAATCCATAATGTACTTTTAGCAGAAAAATGCTCGCTATGCGTTCGTTATGCCCGTGTAAAAATTTACTAAATATTTCGATGGAACGATACGACGTGCCTGGGTGTGGCTATTTCTCCACGGCGAGATACACCGGTTGATGCGGCAACGGAATCGAACGGCTGCGCGCGCAGTTACTCATGCGCTCTCTCGCTCTTTCTCTCTGTCCCTGTCTCTCCCAGCGACTCGTTTCGATCGCTCTTCTCTGGCCTCTGGTTCTTTCTTGCACAGAAATTCTTGGGCAGTCGCGTTTTATTGGTTTTCCTACGAGTCCCTTACAAAACTATCTTTTCCCTCGTTTATTCCTACATTGTCCTTTATCGAGGCGTTGCTTCTTCTATAAAGGTTGCCTAAACGTTCAGAGTTTTCCAATTAAGATATGTACGTCCATTGCGTACTGTTGTTCTTCCACGTTCTACAGTACGTGTCAAAAATAAAATCGTAGTTGACAAACGCGTTACATAATTATCGTGGCAGCCGACTCGAGAGGATGGCGTATGAACGAAGTAACACCGGGTGTAGTCACGCTCTCATAGCTTTCAAGGTTGCTCCATTGAGTCAACGCCCGCTTCCTTCGAAGTTATACTTCTCGATCTATCGCCGCGATATCGATTTTCTGGTGCGAACATTTTCTCACGAACCAACTCCGCGGGCCTGTAATTCTTCTAGTCCGATCTTGCTAGATGCCACACGATTGTGCAACAGTCACAACTGCCCATTCAAGGGATCTTAGAGTCCAAGGACATCGTGTGTTGCGTAGCGCAGCGAAACGCTTCCAAATAAAGAAAGAAGAAATACGTATTCCTCTCGCCATTTTCTTTCACGTCACCTCGGCCCGGTTCGTGTCATTACGCGTTGCCGTCCGAATCTTCTGACTTTTCTAATTCAACAAAACCTATCGACTACTGCCTTCTATGCATTCCATGTTCGATTTGTCGCATTTCGGGAATTCTCTAACCAAAGGATCGTAGCCTCGCGTTCGTGCGCTCAAACGTTTACCTTCCGGGCCATCTGCCAGCCCGTTGCAGAGGGTCGTAAATAAAAGAGACATGATGCAGCTGTTCTGCGAGGGGACTCGTATGCTAGTCGTTCTACAATCTACGCTAGCTAACGGCGACGCCACATTGTTGGCCTCTCCCGACAGTTTTCCTTATCGTACTTAAAATTACTTGTTTCATTCGTTGAAATCGATAAATCGAAGTCGGCGTACTTCCGAGTTGCTGAGCATTAGAAAAATACGATTTACGTCACTGATCGATTCTGTCGCACACAGCACGTCATCGTCAACTTGAGAAGTTTCCGGCTTTTATGAAGTTGAACGACGCGACGACAGTGGCGCGTAAACAAATGACAGAGTGCATAAATCGGGCAACGATTTGTCTTGTGCTACATAATTACTTACACGATATCAGTATTACAGTCACCGCTTCTATATATAGCGATGACATTGGTGACTCATATCTTGCTACAGCAGTACACGTACATTGCGTGTACAGGTCGGTTGGGTGGGAGGTAGCCGGGCTGGGGCGATCTTGGCTTTCCACTAACGATATTCATATATGGTCACATCGCTCGATAGAATCGTCGTTTCTGCCACGTATAGGTCACGTAGGATGTAGTTGCTGTAGGCGCAGTAGGCAATTCCTTTATCGCCTTTGGACCGATCGTTAGCAATTTGAAAATTAAATATTCGAAAATAATTCACCTTTCGAAAGATAGGGTTCTCGATAACCGCGAAACCGATGGGATAGTTTTATCATTCTAACGCGAGTCTTAAGCAAATAACGACGACTCTCAATGCCTTTCTACAGACCTAGGACAACACGATAAGCGTTAGACTCAAACGAATGATCCATTTAACCAGCTACGTTACCTCTTTCTATCCCGTTGTAAATGCTCGTCGATACAATTTTGTTTTCAATTTCCATTTGCCAACAGATCGCGCGACAGGGACGCGTATAATTGTGGGGTATGCTATATCATCCACGCTCATGTTCGGTTGGTGGCATTCTCGGGCGTACATCGATCTCCAGAAATATACCGAAAGGTCTTTGAACTAGGACGAAGAGAGGTGTGAGCATGCAGTCTGTGTACTGTCTGTAGGTAGAGAAGGTTGATTACGCGACACGACGCGGTGCTTGGCTGCATCCTCTGTGTTCTGCGCGTTCGTCCGGGTCCAAACCGAACCGAAGGAATCGACGCTCCTCGAATATGCCCAGCCAACTACGACGCTCCTCTAATTAATCCCGTTCGGCACTCGAGCGATTCGCTCGTATTCCGAGACAATTAAAAAGCAAAAAGCCAGAGAAAAACGTTTACTTTGCGAAGGTGTCTTAATGAATGCGCATATTACGACTAATTACACGCGAGCCATTAATCGGCGAGGTCGTCGAACCGCTCTCGTGGTCGATACTACGGAACAGTGGAAACGGATGCGAGCGGGGGTGTAATACGTATCGTATAGAGAAAACTCCTTCCTGCTTTTGCACTGCCGTGCACTCAACTATGCTACACGGACTAATCTGTCGCGCAAGGGAATTCGTTCCGAGAATTTTCACGACACCGTGTTAAATCAAAGCGGGATTGAAATGTAATTTCGTTCGAACGATTATGAAAATTTTTTCCTGAATTTCACACGAACGAAAATGATCTGTTACAGTTTTGGGAAATCATCAGCGACGAGCATGGCATCGATCCAACTGGTACCTACCATGGCGACTCCGACCTCCAGTTGGAAAGAATTAACGTTTACTACAACGAAGCATCCGGTGGCAAGTACGTGCCACGCGCCATCCTCGTCGACTTGGAGCCGGGCACCATGGACTCTGTTCGCTCTGGACCTTTCGGCCAGATCTTCAGACCCGACAACTTCGTGTTCGGCCAATCCGGGGCTGGAAACAACTGGGCCAAGGGTCACTACACCGAAGGAGCCGAATTAGTCGACTCTGTGCTGGATGTAGTCAGGAAGGAAGCCGAGAGCTGTGACTGCCTCCAAGGCTTCCAGCTCACTCACTCTCTCGGTGGTGGTACCGGATCCGGTATGGGCACTCTGCTCATCTCCAAGATCCGCGAGGAGTATCCCGACAGGATTATGAACACATACTCTGTCGTACCGTCGCCCAAAGTATCCGACACTGTCGTAGAACCGTACAACGCCACCCTCTCCGTACACCAACTGGTAGAAAACACAGACGAGACTTACTGCATCGACAACGAGGCACTTTACGATATTTGCTTCCGCACCCTGAAATTGTCCACACCTACCTACGGCGACTTGAACCATCTCGTTTCCCTCACGATGTCCGGCGTGACGACTTGCCTCAGGTTCCCCGGTCAGTTGAACGCCGACTTAAGAAAACTAGCCGTAAACATGGTACCGTTCCCTCGTCTCCACTTCTTCATGCCCGGTTTCGCTCCTCTGACGTCTCGCGGCAGCCAGCAATACAGAGCCCTCTCCGTTCCCGAGCTCACCCAACAGATGTTCGACGCCAAGAACATGATGGCCGCCTGCGATCCCAGACACGGAAGGTACCTCACGGTCGCCGCCATTTTCCGCGGCAGGATGTCGATGAAGGAGGTGGACGAACAGATGCTCAACATCCAGAACAAGAACAGCTCGTACTTCGTCGAGTGGATCCCGAACAACGTGAAGACAGCCGTCTGCGATATTCCACCCCGCGGCTTGAAGATGTCCGCCACCTTCATTGGAAACTCCACCGCCATCCAGGAACTGTTCAAGAGAATCTCCGAGCAGTTCACCGCCATGTTCAGGAGGAAAGCTTTCTTGCATTGGTACACCGGAGAGGGCATGGACGAGATGGAATTCACCGAGGCCGAGTCGAACATGAACGATCTGGTCTCCGAGTACCAGCAATACCAGGAAGCTACCGCCGACGAGGACGCAGAATTCGACGAGGAACAGGAAGCCGAGGTGGACGAGAATTAAAAAGCTACCTACAACACAACAACATCAACCAACCCCCTCCCCCCCCCCCCTCCGTTATCTCTCTACACTCATGCCGCTTCTTAATTTTGCGTTTACCTTCTCTTTTTTTTATGTCTTTTTTACAGACTGTTCTTTACACCGTGGTTCGAACTGGCGCGCTTTACTTTTCTACCGTGTTTAGTACCGCACACGCTGAATGATTCGGATAAAAATACTCTATTTGTCGTTCCGTTTATACTTTTTACCGTCGTTTCTTTTTCGATCTATTTGCGAGGGCGCGTCTTTATATCCAGTGTATCACCGCTATATCGCGGTCACCACCGTCTTTAAATAAATTATTATCATATAAGTGTGTTTAATATATGTTTTATAAGAACCCTTTATTATATTGTCGCATAAGTAACGCATCGGACGATTGGTTTTTGTATTTATCAAACTACATTGTAGGCGTATCTGTATTTATATTTGTCTCTTCTATCTACCGAATTTTATACCATGACAAATAGATCTGAATAAAGTAGATCATTCAACCAAGCACTTAACGAAGTCATCGTGATTCAATATCCAGTTAACGTTAGCGACAATAATTCGTCGATCTTGTTTGGGAATCGCGAACGCGGACATTGTACTTTAAAATACCTTCAAATCATCTGGTTCTGCAAATTTTCTCTAGAAAAACGCGATATAGCAAGCATCTAAGCTGTTAGTCAAAAGATAAGGGAGCAGCCCGAATTGCAATTCTTGTTAGGATAATGTTGCTAAGAACAGGATCGTACCGCCATCTGTTGTAATAAAACAACCCGATACTCGAGTCGTACCGATACCGATTTAATTACAGGTACCCAATTTATTCACCGCTATAAACAACTGCAAAGGTAAGTTATGTTTGATAAGTTTCCCGTATTTCAACAAGTCTTACTTTTCTAAAAAAATCATCTTACCATTTTACAATCTTGTTTTCAAGCTTGTGAATAGAGACTTTTTAGGAAGCACAAAATGATTCTCGATACATAAGTACGTACTTACATCACTTTCTAAATAGTTTGAAACTCGTAAGGTTTTCGCGGGGATGGAAAGTTTGGGGTTTCTGGAATTGACGCGATATGGCACGGTTTTAATAGAATTTTATCCTCCAGCCCTGCGCTTAGGTCGCCAGACAACGGATTAACGCGATGCAGCTAAATAAGTGGTCCATCGTGTCTCTCTCATTTTGTCCGCAGATGCACCGGCGAATCGCAGCTTCACTAGCATCGGGATGGCACGCGAGCCCCGCCTGTCAAACACAAAGCTCGTTTTAGGTGGGCTCCGAAACACTGTCGTTGTTAATCTATGTACGTTGCATCCACTAAAACGAACGTAAGAATGAACAGGATCTCGGACGTACTGCAAACTCGAACGCTGGCTTATTCTTCTAAATCTAAACATTCTTTGGGTCCACTTACTTTACAAGGTGCTCCTAACTATAGGTTCTTTAAACGCATGCAGCGCAAACTTCTACGTCCCGTAGCATTTAAATTTAGGCACCACGTGACTGAGACTTGGAAGCTATAAAAAGGACACCGTGTAAGATACAAGGGCCCTCAAGGGAACAACGGTCATCCTCAATTTACCACGCTACCTCAGAATTTTAAGTGGAAAGATAGTAGGCGTCGAAAGGGATTTAGCCTGCCGGCGAAATCAATAAGAAGCACTTGACTTTACACCCGCGATAATCGTGCAGGTGTATGTTATATATCATAGATGTTACGACATAACGTAGTGCAATATCCGAGGGACTCGCAAAGGGCTATTTTCGGCGAACAAACGAATACACAGATAGATAAAGAAATGAAAGAACTTTCGATCGGTTCCGTTCGACAAAGCGGCAGACAACGACCTCGGGCATAGCAGACATGACTCATCGTCCGGCTATACCAACTCCGTGTGGCGTGGCGCGGCCCGTCGCAACACGTCGCGTCGCGACGCGTCTCGCTCCGCGAATTCGATCCAGTCTGAAACACTGATCGTAAGATCTAACAATTGCAAAGTTTGTTTTATTAATAGACAGGCGAAACTCGATGCTCGAGTCTATTGCAGATCCGCGTATCGCTCGATTCAGAGGAGCTAATATGTTTGCGTGAAAAGAGGGAAAGAATGGGCAGCGGGTTGGTAACGAGACGGGGGTGAGCGAAAGATAGGAAACAAGTTACAATAATAGAAGAAGGGTTTTTTACAGCGGCGGCAGGGGATCGTGTGTGCGCACCGCGTAGCACGCGCGCAGCTGGAGACGAAGCGGGTGACGCTCCGTCTTGATTATCGTCGTTTTCAATGAGCAGCAAGGAAACCGAGCTGACCTTTTAAGAGTGACTCACGAGACAAAAAGGCCCAGACTACTCTGATTGTCAGTGACCGGACGTTTTGCTCGCTTTGAAGTTTAAGGCAATATCCCGCGTAGAGAATCCGCGGAATGCGCGGCACGCGTATCCGCCGCAAGCCGGGGTAGAATAGAAAGTTTCGGCGGCGAATATTTCTTAAAAGCAACGCGCGCCATTGGACATCTTCGGCTA
Source organism: Andrena minutula (assembly GCA_929113495.1). Taxonomy (NCBI): domain Eukaryota; kingdom Metazoa; phylum Arthropoda; class Insecta; order Hymenoptera; family Andrenidae; genus Andrena; species Andrena minutula. Next base: position 468,527 of record OV815996.1, on the reverse strand, counting down.
AATGCGCGCATATCCTCGCTCGAGTTTCATTTCCGCTGGATGCGCTTCGAGTCCATCGAACAGGATATCCCGCTCTCGGTACTTGGAGAGCGCGAAGCCTCATCCGTGCTGTTCGGACAGCAGGCGAGTCGGACGAGGGTGTCGATTGCGACCTTCCACCCCCGAAATCGAATAAAACACCACGAGCGAAGAGAGGCGAGAATCTATTGGAAGGGGAAAGTGGTTTGGAAAAGGGACGTTTATTTTTCAATTTTCTTTCCCATCATCGCGGTACGGGCTTCGGCGTGCAGTCGAAGCGGGTTATCATCCTCGGGGCTGAGGGCTCGGGGTTCCTTGTCTCCTCTGGTCGACGTCGACGGTTGGAGAATCCTCTCCCCCCCAGTGGGTTTGGCGTGGTGCGGGCGACCGGCCGCGGCCGCGGCGGCTCGAGACGAGAGTCGACCTCAGGACACCGACACGAGCGCGTTTCCTCGTCAGTTTCGCTCCGCAGGCTCCACTTCACTCCACTCCGCTCCTCTCCGCTCCACTCTACTCCACTCTGCTCCAGTAGGACTCCTGCGCGACACGACGAGACAGTCGGCTGGCTCAGCTGCACCCGCTTCGCTGCACACGCTCTCCCGTCGCACTCGCTGCACTCGTCGCACACGCTCCACTCGGATTCCACGTCTTCGCTGCCACACGACGGTCCCTGCCTTTCTTGGGATCAGCTGTTCGCCAGGCCGCCACCTTTTTCTCCTTGGCTCGCAAAGGGAAGGCGGAAAGCTCAGGCAAAGCTCAGAATGAGGGAGATCGTGCACCTGCAGGCTGGACAATGCGGAAACCAGATCGGCGCCAAGGTAGGTCGTCCATCGTCCGCACCGAAGCAACAGATCTATGCGTGCGCGTCCATTTCTCCGAGCTTTCTCCTAGGAAACATGTTTCAAAGACAATTTGCGAATTTCCGATCCGCGAGCCCTTCCTACGCCACCTCGTCTCTTCGCAAACGTGTAACGTCCATTCGACCATGAACCTTCGTCGCGCGAATTTACTCTCTCCCGTGGCTGGGTGCCGTAATCGAATTAAAGATAAGGCGGCGGCCGACAATCAGATGGAATTTAAGGGGCCTCGGACCGAACGCGACGCGAGTCCATCCTTGGAGTGGATCGAGCGGGGGAAACGAATATTCAACGCGAAGCAGCGTATAGTTCTATCGTATTTCAAATTTCATAGATTTTCAGCAAGAATATCCGAAAGCTGTGCTGCCTGTCGGTTCCCGCACGATCTTCTCGCTTCTACTCAAGTAAACAAAGCTAATCTAAACTTTTGGGCCACGATGCTGTCCCTACCTACCGCAACATTTGCGTCCGGAACGATTCCGGGTGCAAGAATCTCTCTCGTCTTCAACAAAAATATACATTCCCCGTTGTATATACCTACCTACGTACTTACGTACAGTTCTCCCACGAGACTTCTCTATCTCTACTTATCTACTACGCGCGCTGAAAATTCTGTACCCGAACGTAAGGGCGTAGATATGTATGTAATAAAGCGAAAATGCCGCCTACGAATGATTGAATAGGGCTGGAGTAGGTGTCTACCCTTAGTCCAGCGCGGCCAATCGATTTTCATGCCAGAAGTAGGCCGAACGTCGCTCTCCGAAGATTCAACGGCGTTCGTCGAAGCGTATCGATCGAGAAACGAAAGAATCGCGATCGCGAGAGACGGATATGTATCCGGGCGTTTGGCCACAAGCTGTAAAAGCAATCCCGCGGACCCAGCCTCCGCGAGTTAGTGATTAAAATCTCTACGGTGAACGACTGTACGGCCTGCCGGTTTCCGGGATGATCGTTAAATCCTTCCACGCGGAAAACGACGCCAGTCGACCGACTGTAAATTGTACTGGGAAACAAAGAGGAGCCGAGCCGTTCGTTTCTTCTCGAGGAAGAAACTGCTCGTTGGACCGTTGGAGTAATTGGATGGGGGAGAAAGGAGCAGCCCTAATTGGCTGTGCCGCTCCAATAATTAAGAGTACCTCGCTCTCAGGTCGCCACTCAATCTCGCCAAAGTTGGAATTACGTCGCGGATCTGTTAAGATCTAATTGCCGGCCGTAATCGCGCGGAACTCGGGGTGACTCGTCCTTGGAATATTCTCGGGGTGCAGATCGAATCGTGCGGTCGTCACCGCGACGGGCACCGATGCCTGGCTATTAATAGAGGGGAGAAAATAGTGAATGCGAGACAAATGGAGAAGTGCAACGACATAGGTGGAAAGAGGGTGGACTCGAGCCAGGGGGCAGAAGGCAGAGGCCGCGTTAATTTCGTGTACCTCTATATTTAGACGAGCCGCGGTTATCCTTGCGCTCTCTCGCTGCTCTTACAGCGGTTCCACGATCACGGGCCAGGATCGAGCCGATCGGGGGTTCTTCTCCGGAGGAAATTCAATCCTGTTCTTTTTGCAGTTCTGGGAGGTGATCTCGGAGGAGCACGGCATCGACCAGTCGGGAATTTATCACGGAGACAGCGATCTGCAGCTGGAGCGAATTTCCGTCTACTACAATGAGGCTTCTGGTAAGAGGAATCGCTATTCCATCACGGCGCTCGCGATTTCTGCACCGACCGGCTTTGTTCGCGAGTTTCGTGGCCGTTCGAAAATAGAAGCTCCTGTCGCGGCGACAGCCGGAACGCGGAACGCGGGAGAAAACGAGCGACAGGAACGATCGCTTTCGCTTACGACCGAAATAGTCGTCCGGCGTGTTCACCCCTGGCGTTTACCCTGACCCGTCAACCAACTAGCCACGCTAGTTTTCCGCTTTTCGCGTCCCCGTTCGCCCGTTCCGTCCCAAGCAACGGGACGAATAGAAACGAAATTAGTCGCGCGGCTAATTTGCAAGCTGGACAGGCGCGCGTACTTCTCCAAACCGTATACGCATTTCCGTCAACCATTTACAGACGACCGTGGTCGCGAGTTTTTCGACGGAATGACAATACGCGTTAAGGCCCGTTTAATATGGACGGCGGGACGCGAGGTAAAAGGCGCGAGCCGAGTTCACTCCGGAATACTCGTACTCGGACGGCTGCGAGCTTTCCAATCGTTTTCCTCTAAACAGTCTCCACTTGACGAATCACGCGTCCCCGATTGTTTCAGTTGCGACGTCGACGAACGGAGGGAAATATGTGCCGAGAGCCATTCTGCTGGACTTGGAACCCGGGACCATGGACGCGGTGCGGTCCGGCGCTTACGGGAAGCTCTTCAGGCCCGACAATTTCGTGTTCGGCCAATCCGGGGCGGGCAACAATTGGGCCAAGGGTCACTACACCGAGGGAGCCGAATTGGTCGACTCGGTGCTGGACGTGGTCCGAAAGGAGTGCGAGAACTGCGACTGCTTGCAGGGCTTCCAGCTGACTCATTCCCTCGGAGGCGGTACCGGGTCCGGGATGGGCACTCTTCTCATCTCCAAGATTCGCGAGGAGTACCCCGACAGAATTATGAACACGTACTCGGTGATGCCGTCGCCGAAAGTATCCGACACCGTGGTCGAGCCCTACAACGCCACGCTCTCCGTGCACCAGCTGGTGGAGAATACAGACGAGACCTACTGCATCGACAACGAAGCCCTCTACGACATCTGCTTCCGCACCCTCAAGGTTTCCAATCCCAGCTACGGGGACTTGAATCATCTGGTCTCGCTGACCATGTCCGGCGTAACCACTTGCCTCAGGTTTCCCGGCCAACTGAACGCCGATCTGAGGAAGCTGGCGGTCAACATGGTACCGTTCCCTCGGCTCCACTTCTTCATGCCGGGTTTCGCCCCGTTAACCTCCAGGTCGATGCAACAGTACTCGGCGCTCTCCGTTCCGGAGCTCACTCAGCAGATGTTCGACGCCAAGAACATGATGGCCGCCTGCGATCCCAGGCACGGCCGATACCTCACGGTGGCCGCCGTCTTCCGCGGCAGGATGTCGATGAAGGAGGTCGACGAGCAAATGCTCAGCGTGCAGAACAAGAACAGCTCCTACTTCGTCGAGTGGATACCGAACAACGTCAAGACCGCTGTCTGCGACATCCCTCCCAAAGGGCTAAAGATGTCCTCGACCTTTATTGGCAACACCACCGCCATCCAGGAACTGTTCAAGAGAATCTCCGAGCAGTTCACCGCCATGTTCCGCAGAAAAGCGTTCCTCCACTGGTACACCGGGGAGGGCATGGACGAGATGGAGTTCACCGAGGCCGAGTCGAACATGAACGATCTGGTCTCCGAGTATCAACAGTACCAGGAGGCCACTGCCGAGGAAGATTTCGAGGCCGAGGAGTGCGCCGACGATTTCGAGACTTGCGAGCAAGAGTAGACGAACGAGGCCTCGTCTATTCGACTACTACGCACACTTTGCCATCGTCTGATTCTCTTCCCCTTCCCCCACCCTCTCTCTCTCTCTCTCTCTCTCTGCCTTTTTCAGCTTCGCCTTCGCCGGCCCCGCGCGTTCGAGGAGTCCTCGCCGTTTTATACTTTTATATACGATACTCTCTGTAATCGCGGATTTTGGCGGGGCGGCAGCCCGAATATCTCGCTCCTCGACTACCGATAAAGGCGACGGCGCGAGAGTGAAACGAGTATTCAGGATTCGCGAGGGGCAGCCTGTAACGACTAAACACCAAAGCACACCGAACCAAAAAATCTGCCTTCATGGTTACATCCATAGAACTAAGTGACTAAGTACATATGTATACCGTATGCGTATAATCGTGGCACGCGTCTGAATGTAGCGCAAGTTTGTTCCTTATAAAAATATACGAATTTTTATCAACAACCTGTGTTACTTATTCACCTGGAAAACCACCGACGTCACTCTTCGTACTCGACTTCCACGTCCTCGAAAGTCGTCTCGGCCGGTGCTTCTTGGTGCTGCTGGTACTCGGAGACGAGGTCCTGCACGTTGCTGCGGGATTCGACGAATTCGGACTCGTCCATTCCCTCCGCGGTGTACCAGTGCACGTACGCCTTTTTCCTCCACATACCGTCGAAGATGTCTGTCAGCCTTTTGAACAGCTCTTGGATCGCCGTCGTGTTCGATATCATGGTGGCGCACATGCTGAGTCCTCGCGGAGCGATGTCGCAGATCGCGGTTTGAATGTTGTTCGGGATCCATTCGATAAAGTACGTGCTGTTCTTGTTTCGTATATTCAGCATCTGCTCGTCCACGTGCTAAAGGCAAAGGGGACGTTGAGCGCGGCAAATGGCAAGGGGCAAATGAAAAGAGGGGCGGTCCTCTGACCTTGGTCGACATTAAGCCCCTGAAGATGGTAGCGGCGGTCATGAACTTTCCCCGAGTGGGATCGCAGTAGGCGAACATGTTGTTGGCGTTGAACAATTGTTGCGTGAGTTCAGGGACCGAAAGGGCTCTGTAGGGGGCGGAGCTCCTGGACGTGAGCGGCGCGTAACCCGGGACGAAGAAATGGAGCCTGGGGAAGGGCACCAGGTTCACCAGGAGCTTTCGCAAGTCGGTGTTCAATTGGCCAGGGAATCTGAGGGAAGCGGTGATGCCCGACATACAGGCGGAGATCAAATGGTTCACATCGCTGTAAGACGGTGTGGATAGCCTAAGAACGTGGGTGCATATGTGGTGCAAAGCTTGATTGTCCATGCAAAAGGTCTCGTCGGTGGACTCGATCGATCTGCTGAGCGCTAATATCGCGTTGTACGGCTCCACCACCACGTCCGACAGCTTCGGCGACGGTATCACGCTATACGTTTTCGTGATCCTCTCAGGGTACTCCTCTTTCAGCTTGATCATTAGCAGCGCACCCATTCCCGACCCAGTACCGCCACCCACCGAGTGCACCAGTTGGATACCTGCGTGGTAATCGATGATACCGTTCGCGGTCAAATATTTCCGATCCATTTCCCGAATCGAGGTATATACTATACACTAGGCTGGCTTCTATTTACTCTTTGTGACATTTTGACACCTACCAGAATAGTTCCAAATAATAAAAAAGTTTGTCTAAAATTTTCTTCGCGACACCCCCCAGATTTGAACATTTAAATAATTATTTAACAGCTCACAAAGTCGATTTTATATAATTTCCTCCAGCTTATTGATTAAACAAAAAAATATGCCAAACAAAGGTTGTAGATCTAGCGTGCCTCTGGACCCCTTTCCCTGTTAGCCGATCAGGGTGAAACTTTACACAGATATTTCTTTTCTTATTTGAAACTATTCTGGGGGATGCCGCGAAGAACATTCTAATAATCGAAAATAAGAGCCACCCTACTATACACGTTCGTTTGATCGCCACCTTGCACCAGGTCGCAGGATTCGACTTCCAAGCGAACGTGATCCAGCACCGTGTCCATGAGTTCGGCGCCTTCGGTGTAATAACCCTTGGCCCAGTTGTTCGCCGCGCCTGCACGGCCAGCTACGAAGTTGTCCGGCTTGAACAATCTCCCGCTCGGACCGGACAGCACGGAATTCAAGCTTCCTGGGTCAAGATCAACCAGAACCGCTCTCGGTACGAATCTACGCCCTGGAAACGTGGGTTCGCAGAGTTTCATCCTGCTGGAAATCGCGCGACCCGTTTCGCAAATCTCAATCACCCGTACCTGCTCCCTCCGTAAAGTACACGTTGATTCGTTGCAACTGGAGATCAGATTCACCGCAGAACACACCATCGGGGGTCAAGCCATGCTCGTCCGCAATTACTTGCCAGAACTACGGGCGAAATCTGTACGTTGCGCAGCTTCGACATGGCGATATCAGGGCAGAAGGGGGTTAACGGTCCTACCTTCCCTCCTACGTTATTGCCGCACTGGCCGATTTGCACGTGCACGATTTCCCGCATTTTCCCCTTTCCTATTTCTCTCTCAAGTAACTGGAATTTCGAATTTTCACCGTTCAGGGGCCGAAAGAGATTGGCAGGGGCTATGGGGTTGACAAGTCCAAAGGTCCAAAACTCGACAAACTTCAGCTCCAACAGACGGTCGATTCACGAGTTTCGCGTAAAGGGTGGCTTGGAAAAAGTAAGCGCTAGCGAAAAAGCTAGGCTAAGCGACGCGACGAGTGGACGACCCGAGGTGCAACGCTAGGGTGCTGCGGTAATAAAGTGTTTGTCCTCGACCCACCGATCAGATAATACGCGATGAGCAATTTTTACCGAGGCCTTGGCTTCATCAATCTCAGTTGGTTAGAAGGACGACGACCAGTTCGATTCCGCGCTACATACGCTGGACACGAGGGCACATATGTGCCCGACAGGTTCTGGCTGAAACAGTAACGAGATCTGTGGGAATCTGCGCGAGCGGCCGCTAAAGCGCCAGTATAAATGGAATGCACAAGGAAATCTGCTTGTTTTTCCGACTTGGACGTGCGAGGAATTGCTGGACACAGACTACGCACAGAGATTCATATATACTTCTACGCCTATTAAAGTACCATAAAGATTGTGTATCTATTAAATGTTTAACAAAGGTAATACAACGTTTCTAAATCACTTACAAGATATGTATACACGTATATTATATGTAAAATCGATGAAATCATAAAAAGTCGGCCGTAAAAAAGGCCAATATACAAACCGGTAGTAAAAGTCGCTAAGACGATATAAAATTAAGATCCTTTGCGCGATTCGTGGTATCGGCAAAGTCTCTTGGTACGTTGACGAGAAATTTTCTGTCGGCCGGGAGGTGGCCCGCCCCGAACGAGGAGCGCGGAGGAGAACAGGCGAGAGTCGTAAGCATTACTTCTCCTCCGCCTCCTCCTCTTCGTCGAACTCTCCCTCGTCCTCCGCGGTAGCCTCCTGGTATTGCTGGTACTCGGAGACCAGATCGTTCATGTTCGACTCGGCCTCGGTGAACTCCATCTCGTCCATGCCCTCTCCGGTGTACCAATGCAGGAAAGCTTTCCTCCTGAACATGGCGGTGAACTGCTCGGAGATTCTCTTGAACAGTTCCTGGATGGCGGTGGAGTTTCCAATGAAGGTGGCGGACATCTTCAAGCCGCGGGGTGGAATATCGCAGACGGCTGTCTTCACGTTGTTCGGGATCCACTCGACGAAGTACGAGCTGTTCTTGTTCTGGATGTTGAGCATCTGTTCGTCCACCTCCTTCATCGACATCCTGCCGCGGAAGACGGCGGCTACCGTGAGGTATCGGCCGTGCCTGGGATCGCAGGCGGCCATCATGTTCTTGGCGTCGAACATCTGCTGAGTGAGCTCCGGTACCGTCAGCGCCCTGTACTGCTGACATCCTCGGGACGTGAGCGGCGCAAAACCGGGCATGAAGAAGTGCAACCGCGGGAACGGGACCATGTTCACGGCCAGCTTCCTTAAATCCGCGTTCAATTGTCCAGGGAATCGGAGGCAGGTGGTCACCCCCGACATCGTGGCCGACACTAGGTGGTTCAGATCCCCGTACGTGGGCGTCGTCAGTTTCAACGTGCGGAAGCAAATGTCGTAAAGCGCCTCGTTGTCGATGCAGTAAGCTTGATCGGTGTTCTCCACCAACTGATGTACCGACAGCGTGGCGTTGTAAGGCTCCACCACGGTGTCGGATACTTTCGGCGACGGGACCACGGAGAACGTCGTCATGATCCTGTCCGGGTACTCCTCGCGGATCTTGGAGATGAGCAGAGTGCCCATGCCGGACCCGGTACCGCCTCCCAGCGAGTGGGTCAGCTGGAAGCCTTGCAAACAGTCGCAGCTCTCAGCCTCCTTTCGAACCACGTCCAGCACCGAGTCGACCAATTCGGCTCCCTCGGTGTAGTGACCCTTGGCCCAGTTGTTGCCAGCCCCGGATTGACCGAACACGAAGTTGTCGGGTCGAAAGATCTGCCCGAAGGGTCCGGAGCGAACGGAGTCCATGGTGCCCGGCTCCAGGTCGACGAGAATGGCGCGCGGCACGTACTTCCCACCCGAGGCTTCATTGTAGTAGACGTTGATTCTTTCTAATTGGAGATCCGAGTCTCCGTGATACGCACCGCTTGGATCGATGCCATGCTCGTCCGAAATTACCTCCCAAAACTGTCGTTTGGAAATAAAACGGTGAAACGATGTTGGGGCGCTCGCGCACTTTTCTCGATCAGCGTGTATGTATGTATGTATGTATGTATGTATGGAGCTCGGAAGGTTAGATTTCGCGATTGCCGCCGCTCGATTCTCGCGCTAGTTAGAAAAGTATATTTTCTATTGAAACGGGCGAAAAGGTGTCCGCGTCCGTTGCAATTGGTTCGAACTCGAGTTGTGGTTCGCGTTCGACGTCTCGCACTCAAACTGACCTTGGCACCGATCTGGTTGCCGCATTGTCCAGCCTGGATGTGCACGATTTCCCGCATCTCTCGATCCACTTGGGGGTGAACGACGGTGTGAAAAGGTCCACGATGCAACTTACTCGGATAACCGCGAAGATGGTCCGACGGTCGATAGTTCAGGGACGAGGTTTCAGACACGCGGCTCCTCGGCTCGATGGTGTATCGCGATCGCGTCCAAGATGTCACGGGCAAACAGAAACAGACGACTGTTCGTTTCTCCTTGGTGACATGGTCACGTCGAACCGCGGACGAATCAATCTTTCTACTTTCGCGAGAAAAAGGAGCGGGCGAATTGTGCCTATATTATCCCGATTATCTTTATGTTGGAATACCCTGTAGCAAACGACTCTCGCGATCGCGATCGCGAGAGAAAGAAATAGAGAGAGAGAGAGAGAGAGAGAAAGGGAGAGAAAGAAAGAGAAAGAAAACGTCGAACGTGTGTGGCACGCTGAGGACGATTGTCTCAGCGTGGAAAGTACGTCGCAATGAACGAACAAAATCAATAAGATGCGTGTCTATACTGATAATTATGATACAAAGTCGCAGAGGGCGGATTCATTGCGTCCTTCTCAATTCAACGTCGACCAACACTTCCGCGCACTTTTCATCCCCCTCGGCTACATCGGCCCTTTCCTCGAGCACAGAGTTCTCAGCAGCCTCCTGGCCACCGGCGTCATCCTGCGACTTGGATGGTGAGGAGGGATTCCCTGGCCTGCCGTTCACCAGGAACCTCAGCGGCAGGGATTCGTGCTTCTCGTCCGAGTCCTTCCCCTTCCTGAAACGGGACGGTATTCCTGGCTTCGAGTTTTCTCGATGACGATTTAACAGAGAAAGGTGAACAACACTCACTTTGGTAAGGTCGGACAGGACCAGAGCTTGAAGTCGGCCCCGAACAGTTCGCCCTCCTCGATCGTCTGCGGCAGATGAATGTTGAGTGTCTCCGGCAGGAAGATGGACGTGAGCGCACCCGCTACGCTCAGCGTGCCCATTATAATCAGAGGAAGGACTCTCGAGTAGACGGCCAGATGAACGATGTAGGGGAACGCGAGCAGGCCGATGCCTGCGATGAACGAGGCGATGCCCATCGCCTGAGACCTCAGCACGGTCGGAAGCAGTTCCCCGACAAACACGTAGAAGACGGCAAACGAAGCGGCGATACCAAATTTCCCGATCATCGCCAGGCACACCGTCACCCAGACCGCGTCTGCTGCGACAGAGACGCGACGCGTGTAGACTCCACTCTAGACTCTAGAAACTCCAAACTCGTACCTTCGGGAACAAACATGCAGGAGACGCAGGCCACGCCGCCCAGAAGCATGGTTAGACACAGGACCCATCTTCTGCCGAGTCGATCCATCGCGTACCAAGTGATGACGTACGACGGTATCTCCACGAGGCCACCTGCGACCGAACAGACAAATTCCAATCTCCAAGATTTCCGGTAACAACATTGCCCGCCGCTCGGTGCGGAAGCTGCACGCGTCGCAGCTCATACATATTACGATAAGGATCGCGTCGCGTCGCGTCGCATTACGTATTCGTTATAGACGGTCGCGCGCAGCACGTGGCTCGTAAACACACAAGAATGACAAGAACGACGAGAATGACGAGCACCAAGGCCGATCTAGTAGCTTTACCGATGAAGAACGCCAAGTAATCGGAGACCCCCAGGTTCGTGGCGTTGTACGACAGCCCGTTGTACACGACCGCGTTCGCCACCCAGTCGAACGCCAAGATGAAGAACTTCTTCCTGATGTTGGGATTGCGAACCAGATCCATCGGGGTGGCCGCCGGTGGCGGTGACCTGTCCTCCGGTACATCCGTGTCAGCCGACTCGTTGTCCCCGGAGTTGGTCCCGTTGCAGGCGATCCCCTGCCTCCTCAGAATCTCCACCTGAAATTCCCGCGAGCAGCCATTTCCACTGCAATCCAATCTCTCGGTGCGCTTAGCGCTGCTTAGGCACGCAACGTTACCTCCATCTTCCTCAGAAAATTACTCGGCACCGTTTTCCCATTGATCCTGGCCATGCGCTGCACGATCACCTCCGCCTCGTCTATCCTGTTTTTGCTGAGAAGCCATCGCGGCGACTCGGGGATGATCCAGTAGTAACTGAACAAAAGGACAAACGGGACCGAGGTGGCCAACGACAGAGCGAACCAGTGCCTCAGCAAGTAACCCTGCGAACAGGGCGACAAGGAATTAGCGTTTACGGAGTCTAGACGCGTCGCGTTACGCGCGTAGAGCACGAGATACATAGGTATGTAGTTACCAGCAAGGCTAGGAGTGACATCGCCGACGCGAAGAACATGCAGATCACCATGCCAGCGAACGTTCTGTACCTCGGGCCCATCAGTTCTAGGGCTAAAAGCGACAGTTGCGTTATCTCGGCGCCCGTTAACACCGTCCACGGCTACCCGCGTTCGCTGCTTACCCAATATGAACGGTATCTGGTAGATGGCAGGAAAGAATAGACCGTTCACGGTCCTGAGCGCCGTGTAAATTACGTAGTTCGGGCTGAAGCTGGTGGCGATCGAGAATATCACCTCGAGGAACAGTATCGCGAAGAAAGCCGTCCTTCTGCCCCATTTGTCGGCGATCCAGCCGAACACCACGTTCCCGAACAGGCTGCCGACGTAGAAGAAAGTCGTAGAGGTGGAAGGCCACCAGCTGTTGTCGCATACCAAGTCTAGCTATGTGGATGCAGAATGCCATTAAAACGATACGTCCTGCGCGACCAGCTAGTTGTTCTAATCGGCGTTGCCGAAAACTCGCGGCCCTTTAATCTCTTCGCTTGCATTGTTAGCGGTTAGTGGGGCTGCGCGAGTCCGACCGCATAAAGACCCGAACGATGCGACGATTCTGGTGAAACGAAGCGAGATTGCGAGTATCTGACGTGCAACGATGCAACAACAGTGCGGGCGATATATCGCCCCATTATGGACAAGTCATTGCTCCGGTTACGTCGTTTATCTTCCTCCCTTGTGCATACGCGCGGACGTACGTACGTACGTACGTACGTAAGCGTGGCCACAATGCGTTCAGCCCGGCCAATTCTAATCGTTTCGCGAGCGGAAACTTTTTCGCGAATCGACCACGCATCCCAGCGATATTTGCATTTCAAGAGACGTCGCGGGGCAAAAGACGAGGAGGCGCGAAGATAACGAACGCGCACCCAAAAAATCCTTTCCCCGATAAATCTTATTCATCTCTACGCAAATACGCGAACCACGCGAATGACACGCTGCGCATAAAGATAATAGTGCGAAAAAACAACCCCGATATCGTTGCCCAACTTTCAACAACGATCCGATATCTTTTCTGTGCACTTTCCTCCCTTTTTCTACACATCCCGTTCGCGCTGAAATAGCATTAATCGAATAACGGACGCGTACACGTTGTGCATTAGAGTGGACCTTATTTTTTCGACCATACAATTTTTTAAACGCCGCCCTCTATTTTTTTTCATTTCATGAAATATTTATTTGTGCAAATTTTCAGATCGATTGAACGTCGGGAAGCCGTGAAGCATCGCATGCGAAGTTTTGAAGTAGAATTTAAAACAGTAAAGCCTGGCGTGTTTCTGAAAATGTGCTTGCTATTGTTCGTGGCGAAGCAGTCGAATATGTTAGGTTTCACGGCGGAAAATCAAACGTTCTAATATTCGTCAGAAACGAAGGAACGTGCTTCTTTACGCGACAAACTGAAACGTGCTGTTTTTCGCAAGGAAAACGAAACGTGCTAATTTTCGTAACACACGTCGTAATAATTTACTCGCGCGAAATAGAAGAGGAAAAACAAAGTGTAATTCGAATAGTAGATATCCGATTACCGAAAGCGCTATCCAGACATAAAAAGACTACGTTTAAATATCTTATTAAATATAGAATATTAATGTCCAACATTCCTGCATTTTTAAGATTAATATTATTATTAACTTGCAAATAATATAAGAAAGAAATTTAAAAAATGGTCGCTTTCAATAAAATACGTAAAATTTAATAAGTACACATAATTAAAAAGATGTAAATATTAATTATTATGTTGAAAAAATCATACTGTAGCACTATTGTAAATATTTGTGCAGAAAAAAAAAACGTTTAACCATCGTTACAAATTTTTTCCTCATACCTTTTCGTTGATACAAAATTTCATTTTTTACGGGAATTATTTTCTTGCCCGTGAAAAAATTTCAACAAGAGTAGCTAAGGTCCACCCTAAGTAGTGTGCATTCGTGGTTCGCGCGCGCTCGAATTCTCGGTGAATAGATTGCGCACACGTCCGCGAGTAAGTAGTCCCGGACCCCGGTACCGATTCCCACGTAACGTCATCGAGCATTGCTCATTACCGCCTCCGTGAAGCGGCAATCAAAGGAACACGAATTTGCTAGCCAAGTAGATCCTGCACTCAGCCGTGCCACGGCCACGCAACCTTTGAAAATCCGCAAAGCCGACAGCGAAGAGGCTGCGGAGATCGCGCGGAAGAAAATGCCGTTCCATGTCGGCAAACATGCCGCAGCAAAGAAAATGCTGATCGAGGGCCGATCAACCTCGGCAAATAAAGGCCGCCGCACCGCGCCGAGCCGCGCCGAGCCGCGCCGCGTGGGCGTTAATGGGTTGAACACGAAGTTTGATTTAAGCAAATTGCCACTCACGGACTTTTGATGTCTGCGTGAAACGCAAAAGGTAAATTGCATGAAAATACGGGAGCACTCCGTGACGCCGTCGAGTTATTGTCAAGGGCAGTGCACGCGCCCGTAGCCCGTAGGACGTTAACGACGCGTGCATATTTTATCACCCTGACATACTTTGAAAACGATATTGATATGACCGCGACTCTGCGATCGACTCGCAAAACTTTGATCCCTGGGTTTCTCGCGTCCGAACGGTAGCTACGCGAGTTCTTGGCTCCCGGACATCCGCCTGGCTAGAATTGTCGGCGACTTCGAATCGAATGGCCGCGACGCAACGGGTGCGAGGCAACGGAGACCGCGTGGGCGGCGGGCGCCGCGTCCGACCGTTTTGTCTTCGCGACACCGCGCGGACGCACCGCATATCCGTCTCCCCCCTCAATCGAAAGTAATCAGCGATCTCTCGACCCAATTGGAAAGTTCTTTCCTCTATTGTTTTTCGCCAAGTAGGTGTGTTTCTTGACCGCGGGAAAGCGATGGTCGAGGCGATCGCAGTCGTCCCACGAGCCGGTTTCGCGCGGTAGAAAGCGACGACGATAAAGAACGGAAAACGGAAGGACAGGATTTGCCTCGATGACTCTGTGCGTCATGGGTCTGCGTAAATCCGGAGCGTGTAAATACGCGGCGCGCACACCCTCCGCATTGATAGAACCCTCGCGAGCATTGGCGGACCGAGCGGAGGAAAGGAGGGAAGGAGGGAAGGGAGAAAGTGGGTAGGGGGCAGAGAGCAAAGAGTACGTAGCAGGCAAGGAGGAGAGAGAAGGCGAGAGATCGAGAGAGATGCGGAGCGAACGAGAGTAATGCAATCGTATGGGTCTTTTTGGAGTTTCGCGAGTCGATAGGGATGGGAATCGAGAATCGAGAGTCGAGATTGCGATGGTGAAATCTGGCGGGAAGAATGGTACGCGGAGTATGAGCGAGAGGTGGAGGGTGACGACTGACGATACGAATTCGGTCGAGCGTTGTTTGCGTCACTGGACGAAATGCGGACGCGGGAGCGCGTACACGCGCGGCGAGGCGCGGACACATACCCTCCGTAGGAGCAGAGAGCCGGCAGTTTGTACGAGGCGTTTGATGCGACAGATCGCATGACCGGATGCGGGGGTAGGTAAATTGGTCGGCAATTGCTGACGCCACCAGAGTACCGCAAACTATCGGTTAGTCACTCGGTCGCTCGTCAACCATCTTCACCTGGATATCCGATTCGTTTCCGTTCGAGTCCTCCGAGTACTATTCGCCGCGACCATCGGAAAACTGTGCTCGCGATCGCCACGCGCGTCCCGACTATTTCCGTCCGCTCCGACATCCAGTGGAATTGAGAGGTTTAAGACAAACGAGAAGCATGCACCTAGATCTAGATCCTCGACCCCGCCAGTTACGATCCTCGTTGCGACAACAGCTTACCGCATTTTCTAATTGCGGCAATTTAATAACGCGTTAATGGACGCCAGCAAGACTGCCACGTGATCACGTTCGAACGTGCGCGTGGAATGTTGGTCAGCGCCTCGCAACTGTCGCGTTCTCGCCGAGCGTGTCCAAGAAAGTGGCGAAATTCGGGACGGCACCCGGCCGCCTCCAGCAGCGCGAAAAAAGCAAGTTAACGCGGAGGATCGGCGAGGACGCGCGAGGTGCGCGTGCTGGCACACGGGGCACGGGCACGCACGCGCTCGCTTGCTCGGTTCCACGAACGGGACCGGCCTGGTGACCGACGCCGAGGCGACGTTAACGCGAATCGGCCGGGACGACGCGACAAAGGCCAAGGCGAATTGCCCCGTGAAACACGACTCGTCGCGTCGGCTGCGCGGCCCGACGGCTCGCTCGCTGCAACGTCAAATTCATCCAGAGACCGATTAACGCGTAGGAGGATTATGCAAACAGCGCTACGACCCACTTGGCCGCGACCGATTTACATTCGACCCTTCCTACCTAACTAGGCCACGGAATCCTCGCGCCGTCCACGTATGCGAGTGATTTTAGGGGAGGACTCGGTTTCTGCCGCAAGTGGCGTTTACCTCGGTGACGAGGGTGCTGTCGTAGTCCCGGCGGTCGTAGATCCAGCCGTGGCGACACTGGCTGACCGGCCAGTCGGGGTTACCGACCGGTGGCGGTGGCAATCGACCCCTCAGCCGATACACCGACTCGTCCGTCACGTTCTGGAGGAGCGGCCGTCCGAGCCACGACTCGATGATCGCCGTGTAGTTGACGTCGTACATCGTGCACTTTGAGTACTTGAACTTTCCGTCCGGTTTCGCGATGTACGGCAGGGAGAGCGCCTTCCTTTCCTCCAACGTCATCAGCTCGGTCAGATTCTCCAGCTGCGGGACTCTGCACCAGTGTTCCGGCGACGCGCTCACGAATACCTGCCGATCAAATCGCAAACAAAAAGAAAACAACTCGTTTTTCTATTGCTGGGCGATCGTTAGCGGTCGGCAGAATGGGTTAAGCAACACGACGAGCGACTCACTTGCGAGAACGCGAGGAAAGCGGCGGGAAGAGTGGCGGGTATACAGAGAAGGTAGTACATGATGTTCTGGTATTTGCCCTTCTCGCCCACGTGAACCAGCACCTCGTCGAAGTCGATCGAGCTCATGTTTCCGGCGTTCACGGCCCGCCGCGTTTCAACCACACGATCCGCGATGCGACGGTTACCCGACGACGATGCACCCTCGAATCACGCGGCATGTCCGCCGCGGCTCCTCCTCCAGAGCATCAACGCCGACTTTTAAACTCTCCCGGGAAATCCACCACCGACGCGACGATTCGACACTTGTCCCGCGAATCCCCCCGGTTCGATCGCGACCACGGCCACGCCGCGTTCCGCTCCGCTCCGCGCTACGACCAGACGATACGACACAACGCCGTTATTACGCCGAACGCTAAGAGTTTCGGAGAAGAGCGATCTCAGGTTGGCTCTCGATGATTTGTCCTCGATCGCGAACACTCAAGTCCGCTCGCTGGTCGATTCGCGATTCCCGTCCCGTGATACTCTCCTTCTTCTATTCGGAGCGACTTGAAGCTTCGAATTCGGAATCGCGTAAAGCGCGGCGAACGCACGTCTTCGCGCGTTCTTATATGCCGCGAGCATAGCGCCGGCGGCCGCCATCAGCCATTGCCGGAGAACACCTCCTCTCTTCCGATCCTCCCGAACATCGTTTTCGACGGTGTCCCTCCACCTCTCCGCAGTCCCTGTTGTCGTCGCCGTCGTCGTCGCCGTCGCCGTTGTTATCGTCTTCGCCGTCACGCCGACCAGCAACCCTGCCCCTCGCAGCTTCTCTGGAAAGTTCGCGCGATTCGATCCACGATCCGTGCAATCGCCTCGCCGTCCATCTTCACCGCGACAGAGGCGGCAGACCGAGAGAGAGACGCGATTCGATGAGAGATCGATAGGAGAATCCTACCTATTATCCGATAGTAGGTAAGCTTGATATTCCAACGGATTGCTGCGGATGGCTGCGGATGTCGCGACGCCAACGAAATACATGCGCCGCGCCGCAGTCCGCACCGCGTCGCAGCGTAAACCGCGAGGAAAGGCCGGAAACTGGCAGACGCGAGAACGTCTGGACAATTTACCCGTCCACGCGACAGCCAGCTAAGGAAGATTGCAGAAACGAGAGACGGAGAACAGACGTGGACAGTCTCGGCCTTCGTTACGCTTCGAGCTCCTCGAGACTCTTGTATCTTTCGCGGCCGTTCTGCGACGAGTTACCGTTACCGTCAACGCCAGCGTCAGCGTCAGCGTCCCTTCGTGATCGTCGTAGTTCGCGGTGACCTCGTCGCACGCGTTCCTCCTTTCGGCTCGGCTCGGCCCCAAAGCTACAAATTGAAATGGTCACGAAACCGGCGATATTAATGCGGCCGCATACGATTCCTCCTTGTCTTTCAGAAGAAACCTCTCTCAACCGCGACACAGATCGCCCATTATTCCTCGTGCGAGCATAAATCCGCGTCCCTGATTCCGGAACCTACTGCCTGGAGAACACGCGAGTGCGTGCCTGCAATGTGCATGCGTGCATTCACGAGCCTCTCTAAGCTCGTTACAATTACGAGTGACGTCACGAGTGCAAACAACGTCATCCCGCTTCGCACGCTGTCCCATTCCCGATCGCGCTCGCTTCCTCTGATTCCGATCACAAGAGAGGCAAGCCCGTTCCTTCTTTTTCCACTGTTTCCGGCCAATCAATTTACGTAACGAGAGAACAAACCCATCTAACGATTTCGCTCGGGACAGACCAACATTCGCCCGTGTCACCCGTGTTAATTCAGTCTCCGTCCCGGTTCTAACGTTCCTCCTTCCGCGTTTCGTCATCCCATTTCTCACCGAGAACGCGCGACTATACTTTTTCGCGACAATATTCATTAGCCGCGAGACAAGGCACTCCGTAAACAATTTGTTTTCGCGACGGTGAGCCAAGATAATGCCCGCGAGACTGCGGAGATAACGCGACGGCTGTATATTTTACGGCTCAACGTTTCAGCTACCGTGTGGTAAAACAGCAAGATTTATGACACGCTCCAGACGAAATCTCGGCCACCCCCTCGCGGTCGCGACTGTTTTGAAACTCTTAACTTGATCTCAATCGATATTAACTCGCTTCCCCTTGTGCTTAACTCTTGACCCGTTGCTTCGCGTTTCGTCGTACCAGCCGCAAGCACAAACTTCCGCAATCTCTGGCCCTCCCTCCCCCCCCCCCCCCTCTCTCTCTCTCTCTCTCTCTCTGGGTCTGCCTCGTAAAAAGAGCTCCCTCGATAGAAATCTTACCAATCGGCGCCTCTCCAAGACGGGACCACGGTTAAAATCGACTCCGGAGGGATCGCGGCGCGGTGGAGGCAGCACCCTGGCTGGTGAGTCGCGCAAGGCGATGGTAGTAGCGGCGCGGCGCCGCGCGTGTATCCGTCAACACCTCGGGGCACGTTGCGTCGCGTACACGATAACTTTGCTACAATTTGCTGGCATCCGCCCACCTTCCACCGTCACACCGTCACCAAGTACAAGTGTATTCTCGACCTTCCGATAGGCTATTGGTGCACACTCGCCGCCGTGTTCCGGAAAGGAAACGTTCTCTTCCGGTTCAAGCTTGGGATCCCACGATTTAAGCAACGCGTATCCGCTCGATTCAATTACAGCTCGGTAGGTATTTGCTGCTCGGCCACGATCCTGCGACGCTTCCAGCACCGTCCGTCATCCCCTTGTGCTTCGCTCCGCCAGTTCGCTCCTTCTCTCCCCGATAGGTAGAATGCGGTGGCTTGCGATTTTTTTTCCACGTCCACGATATTTCCCGCGCGCGCACAAACTCCTCGCTCCCTCTTTGCCTATTTCGTTCGCGATCTCTCCCTCAGCCTCCCACTCCCCCTCGCGCCCTCACGCCCTCACGCCCTCGCGCCCTCACTCCCTCTCCTTGAAGAACAGACCGGCAGCTACCACTCTAGAAGGAGCAAGTAGTCTCCATCGCGAACTGAAACTGAAGCAACCGCGGATACAAGGGGTCCGTTCACGGTATACTGTCCTCCTATCTATCGTTTGTTTCGAACGTCCCCCTTGCTCGCTCGCTCGCTCGCTCGCTCGCCTCTGTCCCCCTCGAACTTCTCTTCAATCTCTTCCCTTCCCTCTCGATCCCTCTCGACCGAGAGACCGACTCTCCTCTTCGCGTGTAAAGCCTCGTACGTGCTTCCCTCCACGATCCTCCGGGAGATTATCCCTTACCCTCCGCCCCGTTTCGATCACCGCTCTCCTATCGCTCTACACGCTCGACTACTATCTCGACTATTAATATAAAAGGGGGTTCCTCGACACTCGCCGCCCGGTAATTGTTAGGCGTGCATCAACCGGACCTCTCTCGCCGATTCAGATTTCAACGCCGCCACCATCCCGCAAACCCTTTCTACGCCCCTCCACCCGGTCCGCTCCAATTCTACTCTCCACCTTCAGCTATGCCTTCTAACCTCCTCGCGTCCAAATTAATACTTCGTCGTTACGACTCGTGCCTTCGGTAACTACTTAAATCTCAAAAAATCTCTACAACCGTTACGAACCAGTTCACCGCCAACCTTCTTCCAAAGGGCTTGCGAAAGAAAAGTGGCATGCATCGTGTTCAAGCGCCTAAATTACGGCGGGACCTTTGCTACCTTGATCGCAACCATTTAATTACATACATAGTGCGCATCTTTCGTCTGCGAACAGCGGAGAAAAGAGGCGCGCGAAACGTTCGAAGAATAAGGGCTGTCTCCATGTCGCGCTATGCGCTGTTCTGTGCGCATTTCCATGGCAACATAGGCATGGTGGCCATAAGTATCTTTTCATAGCGTGATTTACGAATGCCACGATAAACAGTCGCGAGACTTTTGTCGTCGAATATTTGGTTTCGATGGTTCGATGAAACGTTCGACATGAACGAAAACAGGTCGCAAAAGTCTGGGCTAGACGAGGGCCAGCGGTGGATGAAACCAAGCCACGTAAGAAGACTGAATTTCGGACAGACCATTCTAACCTTAGATGCGTTCGAGGAGTTTCAGGGGCAAAAAGACGGAGCGTTGATGATCGATCGGAACGTGGCGATAATACCGCGTACGGAAAAAAGTGAATTCGTGCGCAAGTGGATCGAAACTCACAGTATTCCCGCTCTGGAGTCGGACGAGTCGTCTCCGTCCTCACCTATTCTGGGCTCATCCTTTACTGACTGCTCCAAAACATCTCCGATTTTTGGTAACAGACGGAAACGGACCGGGGAAAGAGATAGTTCGAACAATATCTCTACAAATAGTATCGAACCTGCGTGTTCGGCCAACAAGAGAGATCGATGTAATAAACCGATATTTGACTCCTCTGCCCACAGCCTGATGCGTGCGAAAGGCGTTGCTGACGATAAAAAAGAAAACATCAGAAGAAATTTATTTAATTTTCAATCTAGTACTCGTGTTACAGCTTCCAATGCCGATACCTCGCCTGTGCTCGTTAAAAACGTCTACTCGTACAAAAGGAGACGAAGAAAGTGCAAGGAAGAAGGGACCCACAGAAAAGCCCTAGATCGGATAGAGAATAAATGTACCAAACCAAACATCAATCCTCTGTCGCTCTGCGCGGTGGCGGGGAATGTAAATGTATCCCCTATTCTCGATAGGAACTCCTGTGTTTACAAAAGGAAACGGAGAAAACCCATGGAAAGTAGTTACGTAGACACAAACATGAATTCTGTGATGTCCTGTAATTTAGGTAATGTTCAACATATGGAAAGCAACTGCAAAATCATGTGTACTCAGAAGCGCCGTACCTTGATGCAGAAATTGAAAAGCAGTTTCGAATGCGATAACATAGAACCCCTTGTTGGCAAAGATTCGGAAATTGTAGAGAATTCTATCGAAGTTGATTCGTCAGTGTCGGGATCAAAGTTAAATATCGAAGACAGCCCAAAAGATGTAAGAGACGCAGCAAAAATGGAAATAGAATCTAGCGACGAAGACAACGATGAATGTAAAGATGTTGTACATATAAACAGTGACACGGACAAGGAGCTCAGCGATAGAATAGAAGATACTGATACGCAAGACGATGTTATTTCTACCAGGGAAACTCGTAATCCTGGATTAAAGCACAGTATATTCCGTATTGCCCCTAAATCCGCGTCTGTATCCTCGCAAATGTCCAACAATGGTTCCGATCGAACTTACTTCTCGAAAGCGGAGGAACTTGGATTTACCGTTTCCAATGCGGGCACTTCGCAAAAGATCTCTCAAATATCGTCGCAAGTTAACTATCTCGCAGATAACAAATCAAGTCAAACTGCAACTCTGATTACTACGGATTCGTCGCCGCAAAGGACCAATCCCGATCCTTTTGCGCAATTAAGTCTATTAGATTCGGGCAAGAAAAGGAAGAAACCAAAGAGGTAATTTTTATCTACTGTTTACCGCTACTGTTGAAAAGTTGGAACGATCGATTACAAATGCTTTCTATTCTTTGTATTGCAGGGGCAGTTTGTCTGAAAAATTACAGTCGGCGATTAATAGACAAATATCGTTTGTGCGTATATGGAGGCACAAAGTTAAGCAAGCAATAAAGGACAAGACCACTCCACCGTGTGTCACCGTCTACGTACACTCGTGCGTGGTTCGCTTCAATAGACAATTTATGGAAGGAATCGTGATCGAAGACTCATTCGATTTGTTGCCTCACAAAGAAAAGAGAGATTCCTCTAGATTTATAAGGATTATGACGCTTCCCGAGATCGTGGGTAAACTGGAAATGCAGTCGAAAAGTATAGTACAAATTTTTCCTCCATGGGAGGTGTTAGACTGCAACGAACCAATGTTAAATGTAACGTACTTTAATATTCTATTTGACAAAGAGAGAATGGATGTTGAAGAAAGTAAAACAATTATAGAATGTGTTAAACGACCAGTCGTTAAAGAGTACAATTGTCTTTGTATCCGTGCGGGAAATATGATTGTATCGTGCAGAGATCGACTCAACAAACCGGATGTTATAGAGAAATTATTTACCGACTAGTAGAATATGCATTACGACATACATATTTAGCAATTTAAATTTACCTCGACGAGATTTCATTTACGTTATTCGTCGTTATCGTGTCGAAATCGTCCACAATAGCGTTTCTTAATCGAGCTGGCTCGTCAATTACTATATTTTTAGTATCGTTGGTACAAAAATTTATTTAGTTCATTATGCAATCTCATAGGAAAGTGATTAATCTTCTAGTTTCTCTAATCATGGGAAGACGTTTTTCTACAGATCGTTTTGTGATAATATTGTTATCTATTTCTGTAAAAATATTGTAATAAATCTGTTACTAAATAAAATGGTTATTGTTATTTGAAAATTTCCTGGCAGTTTTTGCGAGCCAACGAAATTTGGTTTCCGTTAAATAAACTCGAACAGGACACAACATTAAATGTCCGCGAAAGTCCATAAGTTAAAAATAAAAAATTAAAAAATAAATAAAACCGACTTGAAAAAAAATAAAATACACTACTAAAAAGTAAAAAAGAAATTTTTTTAAGTCTGCGCCTCATCATCTGCACTGCGTAATTATGACCGACTGAAAAATTTCTTTACTTTTTAGAGCATTTTTATTTTTATGAAGTCGGTTTTGTTTTCTTTTAATTATCAATTAGTTATGTTGCATTAGAAAGTGCTTAAGCAGGCTTAATTCTTTCTTCTACGAATGTCGACTTTTTAATATGAAAAGTTGTCGGTGCCAGTGAGAAAGTTAATAATTTGTAGTTTCGTGCATGATGGATAAAATAGATTGCATCGTTTGAAGGTACATTCTTTCCTACAGATGGCTGCCGTTGCTTTGTCCGATACGTGTCATTTTACATCTCACACCAGTGTTGTGAAAACTTTGTTTAGAATTTCGGAGTACCAATATTTAACGCAACTTTCTCACTTGTCCCTAAATTTTCAAATATAAATCACATAGTGCATAATACAGAGGTGAGCGATTAAATCGTCATCGAGTTTCCATTAGCAGATCAACTTGTCGCGTCATTCCCGTCACTCTGTCACTCGATACAATATCGAAACTCAATCACAACTTGTCATTCCGTTTAAACTACAATATACGCTATAAGTTATAACTCTCCGTATTAATCGGTATTACATGCGCACCGTCTTAGCTCCGTGTATCTTGCTCAGCCTGTCTGTCAGCATTGGGACACCTAACCTCGCAACGTTCGATGTGTAATAGCTCGCATGTTTTGGGTTTTTAGAACATTGGTGCGATAAATAATAATGTCAATTGCTCAAGACCGACCAGAACTTTACGAAG
Source organism: Andrena minutula (assembly GCA_929113495.1). NCBI lineage: Eukaryota > Metazoa > Arthropoda > Insecta > Hymenoptera > Andrenidae > Andrena > Andrena minutula. The sequence goes on along the minus strand of OV815996.1, from coordinate 444,779 downwards.
AAGTGAAGCTCTACAAGAATGCCAGGGAGAGGGAGAAGCACGACAACCAAGCAGACTTGTACGCCGTTGTAAATACTTTGCAACATCTAGAGAAAGCTTATATCAGAGATTGCGTCACGCCGAAAGAATACACTGCCGCTTGTAGCAAATTGCTAGTGCAGTACAGAGCGGCTTTCAAGCAGGTATTTCAAATTACCGACAAGTATACAGGAATAACTCTAGAACCGCACATTGTATTCCCTTTAGGTGCAAAGCGAACAGTTCCCCACGATAGACGCGTTTGCCAGAGCTTTCCGCTTGGACTGTCCAGCAGCCCTGGAAAGGATCAAGGAGGATAGGCCCATCACGATAAAGGATGACAAGGGCAACACGTCCAAGTGTATAGCGGACATAGTCTCTCTGTTTATTACGTTGATGGACAAATTGCGATTGGAAATCAAAGCCATGGACCAGCTGCATCCGGATTTAAGAGATTTAATGGACACCATGAACCGTCTCAGCATACTGCCGAGCGATTTCGACGGTAAAGAAAAGGTTGCAGAGTGGTTGCAAACTCTCAACAACATGTCCGCGTCCGACGAATTGTCCGACACGCAAGTTAGACAACTGATTTTCGACTTGGAAACTTCCTACAATGCATTCAATAAAATACTCCACAATTCCTAATCGCGGTCCAGTCGGTTGGATCGCATCGCGGCGCGCGACGCGCGATGCTGGAAGCGCTCTGTGGTATACCTTCGGTCGCTCCTCTAATATCGCTCGAGGGTAACGCAACCGAAGGTTCCACAGCGCTATCGTTTTGTTTTCGTGGTGAAACTTCATTGTACCATATATGTGCTACTACAGTTATGTATGTACGTTAATACGAGAGCTATACAGCAGAGGCGACTATTTTATATCGGATTGTTTGTAAAGCCCATCTATGCAGTGAATTGTTAAGCGTAATATCCGACATCTGTACAGTATATCGATTGAAAAAATAAAGTTAATCGTAGGTGTTTATCGCAGATCGTATTATGTTTCTAAACCCGGCGGACACCTAAACATTTTAACAAACAGGAATGTATCGTTCGAATTGCTCTTCTATTCCGAACAATGATATCGCGGAGCGATCAATGCCCGCTGCAACGAGTGGACTCCTCAAAATGATTCTTATACGGCTCGAGTATGTATATGTGCATCCGATTCGCTGACGGGCCCTCGTGCATGGAAACTGGAAACACTTAAAAAGCGTATCGTATCGGTGGAACGTGAGTGGTTTTGGAAAGCCAGTTCGATACGTGCCTCTCGGAAACGCGACAGAGTGCATTTCTACTGGAATGTTCCGACCGCCCCGCGCCGATCGACCGTATTCTCTTCTAGTTCCATTTTCGTGATCGAGAATGGGCGAGATCGGCACCGCCAATTGTCAGCAGCAGAATTTATGAGACTTTCAGATCTTCCTCAACGATCTGCCCCTCCTCATCCGTTCGCCTGTAAATTCTCTTCTTTTTTCCTCCAATCTTGCTCGGTCTATCGGTTCGTTCATCTTTCCTCCCAATTCCCATCTGTCTGGCTGCCGATAAATCACTTTCCGGCATCGCCAGATTTAATATAACGCCAATATTCTGAGTAGCAAATAGAACAGCAAGAGGAACAGTACCTCGGAGATACTGCTTTCGTGAAATTCTCGAAAATACGACAAAGGCCAGAAGGACGAGCAATACTGTTGGCGACTACCTCCGCTTTCTCTTCGGAACGGCGTGGAGGATGAAACACGCTGGTGTATACGCTACATTTATTAAAATATATGTAGAATGCGAAGTACACTTTGTGCAGCTTCGGGAAAGGGCATTTTCCAGAGAGGAAAGAACGATTCGTGGACCTCGGCGCCGAGACACCCTACACTCGACAACCCCGTCCATATCGAGTCGCACGAAACTCGTTAAAATTCCGCGGGTCTGCTCGTTCTTAGGAGCAGCGTAACGCGCAAATGATTCGCGAAAGAAGGGGTTGGGCGAATTGGCGGTGGCGCGTCTCTTCCCTTCTCTCCTTTTCGCAACAACCAACTCGTTTTTCCGTGGGAAGGAGTCGGAAGAACCCTGTCGAGTAATTGGGGGGGAATGATTATCGCGGGGAATTGGTGGAACGCGCGTTGGAGGTGCGCGCGACGACTCGCGGCGCAATCTCGTGCCGGCCGGCGGCGTATGGCAATTTTCCAACCGCGGAAATTAATTTCCGCGTTTAACCTAGCCGTACTCTCCCGCTTCGCGCATCGCCTCGCTCGACATCACCGACCATTCCAACGTTTACCGAGCTACCCCGAAATTCGCGCGACACCGCAAGACTCACGACCGAATTACGATCGAACGACGTTAAAACCCTCCCGCCCGAGTTCCCGTGCAAATTGTTTCCGGAACAGCGCGGAAACCTTCCGTCCGCGACGGTCTTTTCCACTTAACCGGCACACGCTTCCTAGCTGAAACCTCCAACTTCCACTGTATAGGCCAGTACGGGCCAATATCCGGCACCCGCAGCTCTGCTTTGCTTGCCTAACTTTTTCCAACCTCCGTCAACCTGGTACCCTAAAGCTACTCGATTAGCGAAACTTTCCTCCTCTGTTCCATTGTAACTCGCTCGTCAATTTCCACTCTCCACAGAGGAGGAACGATTTCGCGATTACGCTCTCGCGTGTCGCCGTAAAGTTTCGTTTGCTCGTGAAAACTCGAGCTTATCTCGACGAGAAACCATTTCGCATGCCACGCGAATTTCTGCTTCACCTCAGAGCAGTCCCATCAAATATCTCTGCGTTCGTTCTTGGATACGGCCAAACTCTCGCCCCGAAGCAAATGTTTACCGCGAGATACCGAGAAAGCGATAGTTGGGGTCGAGGAATTTCACAGAGCATCGACTTTGTCCCGCGGATAGAACACGGAGTAGAGCGTCCTTAATCCGCCCGCTTCGTCGGTGACGATTATCCGCTGCTAAGCCGCGCCGCGGTCTGATCCGAGATTAACTTTTACGCCGTCGACCACGATTCCCGCGACAAATCTTCCGCGAATCCGATCGCAGGTCGAATCGATCGAAATTCGAGGGATCGCGGATTGTTGAGAGGAACAGCAGCGGCATTCGTTGGTCTCGTTGGTCGTGGCGGTGGTGCTGGTATCGATCAAAGCCCGCGCACGGTTCAAGCGGAGAGAAGGTTCCTTCGTCGGGAGAAGAGGAAGGAGCCCGGCTAACGCAATTACGTTAATTGGCCAATGCTTGCAACGGTATCGAGTGGAAGATTGACTATGGAGGAAACCGAGGCTTACCCTCCTCCTTCTCCCCCAGCTCGTTCTCTAATTGTAAGTAAGGGCGCGCAAGTTGCGAGGACTAGACGCTTAGAGTTTAGAGGCGCGCTCGGCTAGGGGGCCACTGTGAATGGAAACGCGCGGAAAAGGAAGAGGGTAACGCGGAGACGCGACGTTTCGTTACGAAACCACCTGGCGCGCCGCGCCTCTGCTTCGATTTCTAAAGGCGAGCCCGGAGACAGGCTTTGCTTCCTCTCGGCTCTCGGCTCAGTTTTGCGGTGAAAGACGAAACTCCGTGGCGAGTCTAGCGTTGCGCCACTTTCCTGGCTTCTAGGTTTGCTCGGCAGGAGGTAACTTGAGGCCTCTCACCCCCTAGCCAGCACAGGCAACTCTTTCAATTCTTTCGCGACTCCGCGCGTTTCCCTGTCGTGTTCGTTTCAATCGAAACGATCCTCGCGAATACTCTCGTCGGCTTACTATCTCCAGACGTTCCTGACGTTCGAACGCTGGATCGATGAAACTGGAGATCAGACTCGCGTTCTACTTATATCGTCGCGGATATTGTATACGTTCCTCGAAACCACGGATTTTTCCGCTCGTCTCGCGGTAAACCGAGGCGCGACAAGTTCAGGTGCGCCTACTTTCGCGGTACCGTAGATGCGTAGGTATGCGAATGACAACGTGCAGACGATCCAAAGGATATTTCGATGGACTATGAAAAATTCGAAACTATCAAATTTTCGCGTAATTCGACGGAGAGGAGAGAAGCGGTGGCGACCATTGTATCATAATGGACGGTGGATAAAACGCCGCCTACGCTCAAGCACAGGGCACGGGCATCAAGCGAAAGCCATCAGACTGATGAGTATCGGTTTTGCGGAGGAACAACCAGCAAGGAATCTGCGCACCACCGAGTCAGGGTAGCTCTGCAGTTTTTCTCTCTTCGAGCGTGTACCTTCGAAAGAGCGGTTTTCCGCGATCCGACGTCGCTAGACGAGCCGCAGGTATCCTCTTCGACCCTCTTCCTAAACTCTCGTTCGTAAACTGCAAATCCAGAAAACGCCATCGTTGCAGACTAACAGATAGATATGCTCGGGCCTGCACACGCGATCGATCCCAGCAATTCTAACACTGTCGGTAGGATTTAATTCAAATTTAATGTCGCTTCAACTTCGAAACAGTGACATCGAATTAAATGGGATTACCGAGCGAATTAAATATCGATCGCGCTTAATCCTTCGCGATTCGATGCGCGCGAAAACTGCTGTACTCGTCCGACAGAAGCCTCGCGTGGCGAATCGACAGCGCTCCTCCATTGTTCCTTCGTTCCTTTCGCTTCTTGACGTTTCAAGTTTCTTCGTTACTTAGAAGATAAACATTTCAAACTGGCGCGAAAAGAATACTTTTCCCACTGGGATACGCGTTCTCGTTTTTGCTGCATTAATCATCGCCCTCGATCGCTTATTAATCGATTCGTAAATTGCGTCCGCGCGACGCGACGGAAGTATCGGACAACATATTCCGCGACAGCTGTCGCGCGTTTCCATCGATGAAAAAGATATTTGTCAGTGTCAGCTCCGCTGGACCGGTTCGTGCTTTCATTTTTCCATCCAGTTTTCCCATCTTTCTTCTGTATCGGTGCCACGTGTCACCCCATTTCAGTCAACTTTATTCCTCGATTTATGTACACTTCCAGACAGCTTTCCGAAATCACCGTTACGATTATGCGCTCTAATTCCAACCTCGATATCCCAAAAGATTGCGGGAATACAAAATTAAAGGGACCAAGGCTGGATTCGTTTGAACTGATCCGCCGAATCTCAGCAGCGAATCAAGCAAAGGGATCGAGAGACGCGCGAGGATAAAGAACCGCGGTATTCTCTGTTCCCTGGAGCAACGCCTCTTGTCATTGTTCGAATTTCATTTCTTCTCTTCCCTTCCCTTCCCTTCCTTTCCCTTCCGTCGTATCGTTACTGCCACGACGACGCGGACGCATCCTATTACCCTTCGTCCCTGTGTAACGCGCGACTCTTTGAGAGCGACTCCATTTCGCCCGTGTCACTCCGTTTCCCAGCTTCTCTCTCGAAACGTATTATCCTCTATCCTCGGGCCGTTCAAACATTAAAAAAAAAAAACGTCCAACGGAAGAAGGCAGGGGATTTCGCGAGACGGTTCTTAACGGATCATTCCACGTAACGATAAACTTTTTCTTTAATCTCGTATTACCGGGGCATTTGAAAGGACGCTGTCAAGCATTCTACATTTCCAGACCAAAGTCCTCGATGGTGGGTATATGCATACTCGTCGACTCGAATCGTGTCCACCGGACAGTAGGCTAAACCGAATCGAATCGAGCCCGGCGCAATTGACTCGAGCACCACTTTACTAATGAACTTACTGCCGGTTAACTGATACACGACAATCGGACACTCGACTCCCGTCCCACTCCGACCCGACAGGCCTAAAACCTCCTTTGGGACTGTGTCTCTCCTTCTAAACGACTTGTCTTGTTGCTTTCGAACGAAAAAAAGAAGGAACGAGCAGTGTGGAAATAGCGCCAGAAATATGCGTAAATCGGGGGCTACGTTATGCTGGGACCGGCGCGGGGCGACGCGGCGCACGGTGCCCTAAAAATATCCCACTTTCGGCTACCCTCCTCCATTTAAATCCGCGGAAGCCCTGCTTAAACGGGATTAGAGTATTTTCGACCTAAGGGTCTCTTCCAACCAAATTAGTTGTATTTTCTGTTGAAAAATGCTGCTTGGGGTGCGCGAAAATGAGGATGAAAAGTTCGAGCTAACGTTATCGCCAGAACGATTCCGCTTCGACGCTTTTCCAGTTGAAGAATTTCTCATAAAAAGTGCGCAATAAGCAACGCAGTTTTCCCTTATGGTCTTAATCAAAGGAAAACCGGCCTTCTTTTCATCCCCGGCAATTGTCCTCCCTTCCTTTTCCTCTGCTCTTAGCGGACTCGCCAATCAGTGAGATAGGCAGGACGGCACGATTAAACGACCCTTCGGAGCTGAACGCTCCAACTAGTACGCGCGACCGCGCGAAAATTTCCTGCCAGCGGGCTTAATCTCCTCGCCAGAGGCCAAACAGGAGATCCTTTCTCCAAAAGGGAGCAACTCCGTCTTAGTTCTCGTACTCCGTCTACGTCACAAAGCCGGAATCTTTCCCGCGCCGCGCGCCAGTTCCGAAAGTTGGAGCGCCCAAGCTCCAGCTCTCATAACAGAGAACACCACCGCACAATTCGCATCCCTTTGCGCGAGATGAGAAAAATTACGCTCGACAAGTGCTAAACTACTTCGAAGTTAAGCTCTGAAAAGATGAAGCGACCGCGATGGATGCGCGCTAACGCGTTCGCTCGAGCCACGATCATAAATCTCAAGAAATGCCCGAGCCATTTTTTGCTTGCAATTTCTATAAATTCGGGGGAAGAAAGATTTGAAGGTGACGGAACGACGACCCTTCTTTTCTTTCCAAGCTGTCTAGTGACTCGAATCTGGAGAAACAGAAAGAGGAAGACAGATAAAAGGCACCGCTTTGGAGATACAAGTGAAACATCCCTGGAAGAAAGTAAGTGCAAGTGTATGTGGAGTCGGATTCTGGGACGATGGCTTCCGGTGCGGCGATCGTACAGGATCCTCTGCGTTTTCGGTGCGTTTTATTGATCGGATACAGTCGTAAATACAATTGGCAAATTCGTCGGCAGTACAATCGAAATATTTATATACAATTATGTACAACGCTGACGTCGATCCTCCTCGTCGCGCGTCGGTGGGAGGAGCGGTTTCACGAGGGTGTGCGCTGCAACATCTATTTTAAATGAGCATCAACTCCAATTCTCGTAATATTCGCCTCGTCTCGAACGAAGGAAAAACGTTCGTTCGCGGGTCGCTAGGTACAAATGAATTGAGAGAATGTGGATGGAAACGGTGGGAATACACGAGGTCCACGAAAGATGAGTGAAATATATGTATAAAAATGGGTGGGGGGAGGGGGCGATACGGAAGGCAGAACTGTGTAGAATTGTAGAGGATCCTATCGGGGACTAGAAAACGTTTACTCCATTCGTTATTTTACACTAAAGCTGACGAGTTTGCGTGCGTGTTTGCTTGCTTGCTTGCTCTTTGTTCCTTCGAAATGCGTCTTATTAAATATCGATAGGGGTTAACTTACGTCTACGCAATTACACTTATACGTGTCGATATGGATAAGAATACGATCTCGCGCGATCGTTAGACGGAGAACACGTCGATTTACGCGCATTTCCAACATCTCAGTCTTCGATTCGATAAATCTCGCAACTGGCAGTGAGTCTAGACTGCTACAGAGTCCTAGATCAAAACCCGTGAAAATTCCGCGCATCAAAAAACTCGTACTTACGATCTTTCAATTCCGCGGAGTTGCAGTCCATAACGGTCTTCCCCTCGTTCCGCTTTTTTTCTCTCTACTCCGAGATGCTTATTCTTCTCTTCTCGTCTCGTCTCTTGTTCTACCGGCAGTCGCAAGAACTCTACTTCCACGAGCATTTTTTGCTTTTCCTTTCTATTTACGTTCGACACAAAAGGCCGCGTATTTCCAAAAGCACGCCTATTCACGGTTCGATAGAACTGGTTACCTCCATCGAAGTTGTCTCGGGTTTTCTCCACTGTTTTTATCGCAGGACGAATTTCTCGAGACGCTAGTCGACGTACTCGTTCTTCTTCCTCCGCTGCAGTCGAACGCGACCTGCGCAAGTTACCGGCCCGATATCACGCGTACATTAATCATAAATTAATCGTAGGTTCGACGATTAACCGAAAAACCCGAAGAGTACCAAGTACCAAGAGAAAATCACGGGAATCTCGAATGTCGCAAAGTATCTTGAAAGAGATACTGGCAGCTGGGTCGTTGTCCTTGGATTCCGCGTGTCTACTGTCTGTAGGAAAGAGAATAAATTAATCGTTATCAATTGGTCTCGCCGGGGCTCTCCTCGACGATCTTCTCGAGTGGTCCGTCGAATTCCTTGGGTCGTTCGAAGCCCGTGGAACCGGGCGACCGGGGTGACTCGACTTCCTGCAACAGGCCCTTCTTCAGGACGTTTAGGTACCCCTAGCTCTGAATCATATCGCTCATGTACTCTTCGTGCAGCGCCAACAGATGACGGGGCACGTCCAGGGCCGTGTGCAGAGTGACCGTCACCCCGCGATTCAGGCTGACAGCAGGATAAAAGACGCCGTAGAGATCGCGAAACGCGATCCCACCTTGAGGCTGGTCGTTGACGAAGAACCGAAGCGTGTGGGTGGTGTCCAGGTCCAAGAGGACACCCACCGTCGAATCCTGTTGCACACCACCGTCGGTTCTTTGCGCGTGTCCACCGCCGTGCATGAACCAGGAACGCTGCCGGTCTATGTACATGCTCCAACCCTTGTCGTCCTTACCTACAGGATCAACGAATCGCTGGAGAAATCGAACGCACGCGTAGCAACCGACAAGAGAGGCAAACCCAACAACCCGTTCGCAAGGAAGCTTCCTTTAATCAAGATATGTATATGAAGCCCCCGCGGTTCGCTTATTCGATGTGTACCACTCACCGAGCATCTGATCCCTCGAGACGTCGGCTCTGGCGATGCCAAAGGCTGGATCCGTGTCGCTGTGATAACGATCGATCGACAGCTCCCAATAGTGGACGCCCCGTGAAAATCCGACACTCGAGAGGACGACTCGGTGCTCGTAGCCCTCGCAGGACGCGCTCATCGCATCCTCGGAAATTGATACCTCCTGTGGTATACCGGACGCCCCAGTCGCCCACGAAAACCATGCCACTGTCACCCAGACAGACGGTAGTCGACGATAAATAATCCGTAAATTTATTCGATCCGACGCGACGCGATACTCGACTCGAACTGATCATTGTTCTCGAATGACGAGCGACGGAGCAGAGAGGACAGATTTAACGGCGATATATCTACAGCGACTTGGAATATTGGAAAGCCGGCGTCGACACACCTATCCGAGATACATACTCTACCCTACTTTTCTCGGGCGAAAATCTTCACCCGTTACTCGTTTCGTTGCACCGCAATCTTGAGCACGCGATACAGAAACTCTATACGTTTCCGGTAGTTGCCGATATTTCCGACCCGGTAATCTATTCGACGAAAAACGGGTCAAGCCGAGCAACCGTTAGCCACGCTCGTTCATCTTACACTCGATACCGACACGACGCGCGTCCATTTCCCATTTCAGCTTCTCCGCCGGTGGGAAAACGCGAGTAAGAGAGAGAAATGGAAACTCACTCACCCTCGGCAGTCTGGAGACCGATCAGCTCCGAATACTCGCCCTCTCCAGCGCTGTTAAACGCCCTCACCCTAGCGTTGTACAGCGAGTTGAAATGCAACCCATCCACGGTGCATATCGTTTCTCGGCCACAGTACACTTCCTAGTTAAACACACGGCGAAAAACTGCATTCAACAAACCAATTCCATTTTCTATCGCAAACTGATCCAACCGTGCATGCTAAAATTCATTCCCTTTCTGTTCTCCTAACTCCGCTAAAGAATTCTCGTTCCTCTGTTCGATAGAGACTCGCAGGTTCGTGCTCTAGGAAAATTAGTGGAGGAAATGAAGATGCACCAACTGACCCTGAATTCTCCACCGCATCCGTCGTCCAACTCGAGAAGGTAGCCCTCGATGGCGGGTCCCCTTTGGCCAGCACAGCCAATGATTCCGTGGCCAGGCGGAGGCTGCCAGGCGACGGTCACGCTATTGTTCTCGGCGCTGCATTCCTCTGGTATCAGTAACGGTGCTCCGGGTGCTAAAAATTACCACATATACGCATGGAACGAGTTCGATTGGCGACAGGCAGACGCCCGATCGGCTTCGTTTGCGTTTTCGCGCTGCCCGCGCGGCAAAATATAATACAGCAAAGTGAACGTGGTGAAACGAGAGGAACAGGTGCATGGGAACGAGTTCGAACGTTTCGAATGGAAGCAACTTTCCAGGTGGACCATTGTACGGGAAGCAGTTGTGGCTAAAAAAGCTAACTTATGATGTTTGCAGCTTACCACGGCATCGAATAAATCATCCAACGGAGGACGATCGAATCGTTCGCCCAGTGGACGAGAGAATCGCGTGATTTATCGCGTCCGATGCACCGTCGACGCCCGTTACCCGTTACCATTCTTTCCTATCGCGACATGCCCCTCGAACGTTCAACAAACCGGAAGAAAAATCTGCACACGCGCCCCAACGTTTCCAACGGGGTAGAAAAATGCGAGGCGCGGATGGAAGTAGCTCGTGCCGGTGAGAAAAAAAGCAAACTTTTCAAACTATTTACAGATATGCCTGCGAGACGCATTCCGTCGATAAAACTTTCCTCGATATCCAGCAGAAACAAACTTTCGTAGGTACATGGTTCGCGCATTCGAGAACGCAGCCACGCTCTGGAGATTTCTTCGTACGAGAAAATGGAAGAAATTCTTCGTGCCTTTACAAACTGAAACACGCTCCCCGAGAAAAGGGAACAACAAGTTCGAAAGCGAAGGAAAGTCCGAAAATTGTGTTTCAAGTAAACGACGCGACGCGTTCTAAACAGCCGTATCTAACGTTAGCAACGCCGCTACACCGGAGAAAAAACAATTTCAAACGTTAACGCTCGAGACGTGTCGCTTTCATCCGGTTTCACCCGCCTCGGTTCGAAAAGCCCGTAACCTATTAATCTTTTCACCGTCGGAAAGAGTTGCAAGATAGAGAAAAATTTATACATAATATTTCGCTACGGTCGTACGCGAGAGCAACGACATCCCCGATTCACAGATTTATTAGCGAGTTTACGAGGACAATAAAATCGACCAGGCTCGTGCAGATACTCGAGAGCGCGTTCTCGTCAACAACTCTGCCACGATTATTCGCGTTTTATGGGTGGAAGATGGATCTCGGTGATCTGGGTATTACAGCCATTTCAAAGCGCACGACAGAGTTCGTTCGAGCGCTCGCGATTTCGAAACACCGTAAAACATACAAATTTACTCCCCTATCCAGGGAGCAACTGTTTCTTTAATTTGTAAGAAAGTTTCCGTCCGCGGAAATATACTGGTTAATTAGCGGAGCTGGAGTGGCAATTTTAGGGGCTGCATCGGTACGGTAAGTGATTAGAGGGAATAGCCGCTCCTGCAGACAGGTAAGCGCGACTCTATGCGGAGACATCTCTCCAGACGACGCGACGCGACGATTTAACAATTAGTCTTCCTTTGAAGCGTTTTAGCGGGCGAGAGGGGAGGCGCGTCTAAAGTCTAAAGGAAGGTCATTAAAAAAGTTCCCGTAGCGAATTCGTGTCCAGACCTTGGGGAATTCTCGCAAAAGTTAGTCGCTCGCGCGGTAGTTTTTAACGCGTGCAATTTTCGCTCGATTAATTACCTGCAGTTGGAAATCGCTCCTCTCCCTCGGATGCTGCGTCCAACATAGGGCAATCGGTTACACTCCATCAAGGATTAAAGCGAAATCGCTCTTCCCGTTCGACTTTTTAGCACGTTCGACGAACCACGGGGTGGAATTTTTCAAGCACGTGCCAAGATCGCGGATCGCCGTCGACCCCCGTGGTACGTTTTCGTGTAAAAAACGAAGGCCTCGCGGTATGTAAGTGGAAATTCGAAAGGGGATGGGCGGAACTCACGTTTGAGCTGGACAAAGGTGAGCTGGTCGATGGCGCGTCGCAGCGGTTTGTCGTCGAGGGTGAGATCGAGCAGCGGCAATCTAGCGATTTCTTGGACCCCCTCGGCGCCACCCCAGGAACCAGCCGCAGTCGCAGCTCTCACCGAGAGCATGCCGCCAATTTGGAGGAAGGCTGCGCTGTCGGTTTCCTTCAGGGCCTCGATGCAAAAGGTCAAAAGACCTGTGGTCGTCTGCAGATGGGACGCGCATCTTGCCACTTGATCCCTCAGGGAGCGCACCCTGGCCTCCCTCGTCTGTCGAGCTGCTTCGATCAACCGAGATTTCCTCGCCTGCAGAAGATTCACCAGGGTGGCTACCCTGTCCTCCACCTCCTCTTCCAGCGCCACGCATTCTTCCTGTCCGTGGAAATGTGTACCGTCAATATGTAGCACTGAACCACCACTGTACCACCGAATTAGTATCGAAGGTGAAAGCTAACCAAACGCGAGACAACAACAATTACCAGCATATTTTCGAGTGCCGCGAAACGGAAGCCGAGCGACCCTGCAACTAACGACATTTCGGCAAACTCACTTCCAACTCCCTTCCCAGTGATTTTCGAGGGAACATGCAAATTTCTTCCCGCTGTCTTTGCAGTTGTCTCGTGAAATTTCAGCGACTCTCCGAGGAGCAATATGCAAATATAAAACGTCTCGGGTGGACCAGCATCTAAATCGATTCTTCTAAAACGGCGGATCCGCGAGTGGAGAATCGAGTTGCTCGCGTTATCTCGGCGAAAGGAAGGTCTTGAGGATCTACTTGGTCGTGGTCTCTTCCACGGAATGAAATTCAAATTTCATTTACGCGTCGAGTTCGGTTTGAAGCGCGCTCGAAACACAATTGCACATAGGTATGCGCACCGCGGTATCCTTTGCCTTGCTCGTAGAGGAGGAAAATCGTAGCTCGTTCGAGCGAACAAGGGGACGGGAAGATAGGAGAATTGTTATTAGAGGTCGTCAAATGTAATTCGTTATCTCGAGTACTCCTGGCGTCGCATCCTTTGTAATTTGGAAGGATGCTTTTAGGCCGTGGCGAAGGCGGAGGCGGAGGCGGAGGCGGAGGGAACGCACGTGTGAGAGGACAGACTGCAGGAGAGGCAGGAAGAAGGAAGAGCGACGACAGCTGATGCAATTAACACCGCGTCCTTCCGTAATTTTATGGAGGCGGACCTCGTCCGGCTGGGAAGCCGACCCTCACGCGAACTTTAAAAAGGATGCCAAAGGCGAATACTCACGTGCACTTTGTCCGTCATTCCTTTGAGCCTCTGAATGAATTCCGTCGTCGAGCGTGCCCTCTCCGACAATTGTTGCAAATTTTGCGAAAGCTCCGTCTGTAAACGACAAGACCAAGTGGTCCGGGTTATCACAGAGATTACACCGTTCGATCCGCCAGATCCTTACGCCCGATGCAGGAATGATAATAATTGTTCAGGGCATTATCGAATCGTCGAGCAATTGCTAATTGACGCGACGCGCGTGGACAAAAGTGCCGCGAAGCGTGGCGAAACAAAGAGAGGCGGGAGGCGGGCGTGTGAGCGAGCACATGTGCTCTGATCGCGCGTGCCCGTCTCTCCCCCGCAACCACCAGCTGTGAATCCGCCGATGCATGCAAAGTGAAGAAAAGTGACGTAAATTGACGAAATAGTAATTGCGCGAGTCGAGGATGCTCCGATCCACCCTCGAGCCGATGATCCCCGTGCGTTATTCGATAACGCCAATCGGGGCATGCATTCCCGTCCCTGTCTGCGCTCTCCGGAAAGTTCCTTTGAATCGAGTCCGATTAACGCGTTGTCAGCCAGGAGTAAAAACGATGGACGGTGGACCCGAGTTACGACGAAAGCGTGCACATTTGTGTTTGCATTCGCGTCTAGCCACGCGCGATCGTACCTATGACAGCGCCGGCGTTGTTATCGTAGAGTCGCAGCCCACGCGATTCAGCCCCATTCCAGGGATGGCGCGGGGGAGGCGAGGGTCCGAAGCACCCTTTTCATTCTGTCGGGTGCTTATATCTACTCCCCCAGCATGCGTCTCTCGTTTACCAACGCGCCCTAACCGTCATTGCCACGAGCCACGAGCATTCGACGCTGCCTTTGGCCCTCCCAGCACTGCTCTACAGCTATAAGTACGCGTAGCCGTGGAGCCAACGCTCCTGCGTAAACACGATACCCCTGCCTGGACGCGACGCAAACCTACCGATCGCAAACGCACCGCTTTGCGTTCCCCCGATAACCGCAAAACTACGTTGAAACGAGCTCGTCGACCCATCCACCGCCACGCCAGCTGATTTTCAAAATTTCGTCGCCCAGCTCGTGACGCGGAGATACTGCAACCCGGGCGACCATTTCATTCATCCCCGTGAACAGTGCAATACCACGGATACCGTTCACGATTGTAACGACCTATGGGGACTTGTTTGAATCTAAGATACCAGCCAAATTATCCTGGGAAACGTACTCCTCGAATCCCGATTCCGCCTGAGCCACGAGCAGAGATTTACATACTCGTTAAAGGAAATTGATCGTTCCGGTAATGTCGCCCGAACAGACATCGGTGGCGGAAACCAAACAGCTTACCAATCACAGAATTTAAAAGCTGTCGGATGGTGGTGTCGCGCCACACCGCGCCGCGCCGCATATTTCAATCTGGAAGAGCCGCGATGCGTCAAATTAAAAACTCGGGTCGACGACCGCTCTTTACTGTCTTTCGCTCACAAATCACGATGCACCGACCTTTTCGATAAACCGCCACACCCATTGTTTTCCCTTTCTCTGACCAGTGTGCGCGGCGTTTCAAAAGCAACCACGACCAGTCTTCCAGCGAATTTCTTACAATGCCCAAGTAAAAGTCTCGAAGCAAATGTGGACGCTTCTGAAATTGATCCCACCCCACTCTGTTCGCAATTATTTTTAGAGATTATTTGAAAGGTGAGTGCAACAAATCCTGTAATAACTCGACGTATCGACCAGACTACTGCCATATCGAAGACCTGTATAGTCGTGGCCGATTACTTATTCGTGGTTCTAAAAGATCTTATTCGAGGAACGTCTGTCACACGATGCGACGGGTTAATTAAGGAATACGTCGGAGTATAGACGTTTAATTAGCTGGCATTCCAAGTAGAAACGGAGGCCCGTACGGCTGAAAGCGGTTTTCGCGATATGTACGTACGTCTCATACAATTTCGCTCCAAGGTGGTTGCCCCGCGACTTCCAGACAAACGGAAACGTACATCACAATTAACGCTCTTGAATAAGATCCGTCGCTGGATCCGCGTAACAGATTGTGTAAATACCTCGTTCCTACGTCGCATATTGTTATTGCTATTAACGTCGTTACTGCACTAAGAGAGTAGTTTAAATATTAGTTTAACAGAGAAAAATGCGGGGTCCAGCGAAAGCGCTGCTTTACACCCAACTGTGGAGCTTAAAATAAGATAAAAACTTAATTAATACTTATACTTGGTCGATGAGTCGATAGAAAATAAAAAGGAACATAAAAATGATTTCGTAATGAAAGGGGCGCCTCGCTTTAATTTTATCCGGGTAAATTGAAGCATCTGCTGTTCGCGGAAAACTTTTCCCCCTGATGCGGGATACGACCGACCGTGCGGCGTACAGGATCTCCCCGATTCGCGATGCTCCTGTTGTATAACGCCGACGAAGACGAAGCAATATCAAATTATCCCAATTAACGAGTTCTGGTGGATGCTTGTCAAGATTATCGACAACGTCGGTCAAGGGGAGACTCGGGTTCCTTGTAGACACGCTCGACGAGTCCGACGACCGATATCATTTCTTATTACGTCTCTATTACGCCCACATTATAATATATATGTACAAGTTACGGAGAATAGAAATGGGAAGTAAACATGAAGAAAACTTATAAAAGTGAAACGACAGTTGGTTAAAATTCCGGGTTTGCAGCATGCAAAAACGACCGTGTCCGCGTTGAGCGAATATCCTGCGTCATCAGACCCGCATCCCTTTCAGCCTCCAATGGCGAACTTCTTTTCGCAAACTGCTCATTATACCCAGATTGATCGTTTCGTGCTACTCCCGTATCCAATCCACTCTTCCTCTCCGCCCTTTCTCCTCCATTCTGTTTATCGTAGCACGAATTCTACTCTAGTCAACAATTCTCCAACTGTTGCGAAACGGCCAACGTAATAATTGGCACGAGCAGTTGTTCCTCGTTAGCCCGTCGCGTCGCGCCGCCTCAAATATTCCCCAAAGAGAAATAAAATGATGTTTGTTCGGCAGAAATCGAATCGCGTCGAGAGTTTTCCCTCTTCAAGCGCGTAGTTTTTGCGCACACTTGTTTCATTGTTATCGTTTCCAATTAATTGCCACTCAACGTTTCGCCAAATGTTGATTATCACTTTTTACGCTCCTCTGGAAATTCTTGATCCAGAGAGAAAAGTACAGAAAGCGAGCTGCTTGGAAATGTCTTCTAAAATTGTTGGGTGCTCGATAATAAGCAAACTAACGAAATCTCAAAATTGGGAGACGAATTATTGCGCTACCTATGCGACCGAGATTGCCTATTCTAGATACATATAGTATATGTATCTATGGTACGTGATGTTCCTCTTTCCACGATATTTAGCATGCACCCGCTGTTTCGTCGGGCATACCAGCTTCTTTTCTTCGTCTACTCCCATTGCTCCCATTGCTCGAGCCATCTCCATCGACGCGCACCACCCTAAACCTTGGTCTGTCACGTACTCCAGCTATGTAAAGTCTCGTTAGACCAGAAAGCTGGTCGTCGAACGCGCGCGGAAGGATTTTCCCCTTTTTCCTCGTTCCAGCTTCCAACGAACCTACCCCGGACGGGGTGGTTGTTCGCAGAGACGCTCAACGGAATACCAGACAAATCTCCATCAACGGCGAGAAATATATTTCCCGTATAGTTGAGCTTGCCTAGTTCCGTGATAACCCATAAATCGATAGACCGATAAATACGGAATAGCTACCCAAGTACTTGTGTGACCGCAATCGGAATGAAGGATTCGTGGATCGTACGTATTAATACGGTTCAACGATGGGCAAAGTCGAGTAACATTTCCAGCCGAGTCGGCCAAGTACCGGATAATTGCTGGAGCGTAGCCCCGCTGCACTCGTATTTCGTATTTCGCATTTCGCGTTCGCATGGAAGGGACGAACCCCTCTGGAAGGGACCGTGACCCGAGCCAAAGCTCTACATACGTCCGTCTACCGACTACCGACCAACGCTTTTCACGGTTACGCGCACCCACGATCGATTCGGAGGAAATTCGGACCAACCAGGCTCTCTTCCGCCCTCTCTCTCTCTCCCGCTCCTGCCACCCACGTCACACCCGTCCAAGAAATTGCAAATTCGTCCATTTTCTGCATCATTAACGTCACCTACGTGCGCTTCGACATTTCAAAAGTTAGCCACATCCTTGCCAAGCTGGCCAGAAAGGGCACTGAGAATCGAGGCGTATCGCCGCGCCGTCGTCGATCGCATGGAAATCTTTGGTCGCGGACAAACGGCCAGGACTAAGCTCGATCGTTCGTTGTTCGTTTACGGGAAATCGATGCGACACCGTGCGAAAAGGAGTTAAAACGCGGTAGGGTCGAGCCGTATGGGGAACGACCGGACGACAAACGACAGCGTTAACCCGAGAGTCGTAAAACGAAGCGCGCGAGCCTGGAGAACGTTTGCGTTCGCGTTTGCGTTCGTCTTGGCGAATCCGTTAGCGCTTGTAAGTAGCGAACTCGCGTAAAACTGAAGAAACGACCAACGATCCTGCGAAAGTGGTCCAAGCATGGAATCGCCATCGCGATATCGCCGATGGTTTCAACTGCTCGAGCGTTTCGTCCAAACGGTTTTCCTCTTTCACCCAACCGAACGTATCCAACAAACTACACGCGTAGGCACTCCCACGGGAACGCGTACGAATTTACGTTCCCGTGCGAACGAGTAGGCGAGCTACGACCAAAGCACTTTTTTCCTCTTATCGCGGTCGGTTCGTTTGTCGTAATTTCCATCGAAAGACGAGGTACGGCAAGGATTGCAGCGAATACAGGGATGCTATAGCTAGTCCGCGCGAACACGTTACGGCTTGCGCGGTGCATACGAAACTAAGGACCCACGATTTTACTGTCGTACTTGGCAACCTGTCTCCCCCTCCTTCCCTCTTCTTACGGCTACTAGGCAGTCGAAAAATCGATTTTTCTCATCGCATTTTCCGGGAGTACTATCTTTGCTGAATAAAATGCCGCTTGGTTTATATTAAAATTCGCAAAATTGTAGATTCGACAGCTAAAAAGGTTTTCGGCTAGTTGCGAATGAACGAAGGTTCCGATCGAGTTGAAAAAAATTTTAGCTCGTGTTTGTGCGCTACTAAAAATCCGCGATTTTTTAATTTTTTTATGAAAATCTCGAATTTTTACGGACCATATCAGAGGTTTGGCGCGAAATGGCACATGTTTTATACATCCTGTAATTTTTTCATAGTACTTTCGGAAAATGCAATAGAAATAATCGATTTTTCAACTGACTATTTGGTCCCCGTAAAGCCTCTGTTTCTTGTGTATCTCACCATTTTACCGTCGAACGGTAGAAATCAAAGGCAAGGGAAGATGACGTGCTAATTGAACGGTACGCTTGAAAGACAACGATAATGGGATAACTGACCGTTCCATTTCGAAGAAGGTGTTCCCGTATCTGGATATCCTCGCGTTATCTGAAAGGGTTTCAGCCACGGGACAACGCTCGTGGCCGCCCACATAAAGAAACTCATAATTCCGTCGAGACGCCGCGTCGCGGTGACTTTTGATTCAGGCGTTATTGCTTCTGAGGCGAGAGCAGCGCGACGCTGTTAACTGTTAACGAACCGATAACGACTCCGCCGAGTCACTTAGAGTCGGAGTGGAATAAATAGTCCGAGCAGCCGTGTTCCTTCGCGTTCGAGCGATCAAAATCTCCAGACGATCGTCTCACATGCGTGCGGAAACGGAGCGAAACGACCGCGTCCGTCCATCTTCTCCCCTACTTCTTTGCTCGCCCGAAGGAAAAGAAAACGATCTTCGTCTGGATTACGAAATCGCGATGGATCCAGAAAAAGAAAACTTGGCGTTGCTCTCGTTTGCGATCCTTCTTCTACCTATGTAACTGGTAGCTGGTAGCGGGCGGTTCACTGTTCACGGTTCACGGTTGTCGGGTAAATTTAGAAAGCTGTCGGATCTAAGGGCTTCTCGAATCCACGCCACGTGCTCTGACTGAATGAGAGTCGACGATCGCAACTCTCTCTCCCTAAATCGAAGCTGAGTCATCCTTCCCCCGCGTTTCATTCACGACTCGTTTGCTTCCAGAGATAGACCTTGCCCCTAGTCTGCTGAAACGGCCAGATCGCTCGGTGCCAGTCAAACGCCGAGGCGTCGATCGACGACGCGATTGGCAACGGGCTATAACGTGGTTACGCAGCTTCTTCCCTAACGATATTCGTAATTCGACGTTGAAGCCAGGAACGTATGTACGCGGCCGTGCACGTCGCCCTCGTGACGCGCTCACGAGCAGAGATAGATCTAATTACGGACGGCCGACAATGGATGCAAAACGAGTTGCATGTACGGATTTTCGTCCCAGCACGCCCAACTCGATCGTCAGAGAGTCGAGTTTGCAGCTGCGAGCGCGCCATCGTTCCTTTGCCTATCGATCGAGCGCCTCCCTAAACCCTAAACGAACGCGCAAAGGGGCCAGCACTTTTTACCACATCTCTAAAAGCCAATTAAATTATTCTCCAGAAGAAGAAATCTGATCGCGAAGGTGAAGGCAAAGCGGTGTCCGAGATAAAAGGGCTTCTCTCACGCTTGGGAAAAAGAGCACGATAAATATCACTCGTTTAAGCTTGCAAACAATAATTACACCCAGGTTCCAGGAACAGGCTGCTCGGGCCACGAGGATCCACTTTGGTGCTCTCCACGAGCACGCGTCGCCCCACAAGCAAAACGAAACGAAATGAAACGAAAGTGGTAAGCGCAACACGCCGCGCGGTTCCAGAGCAGCTGCGATGCTCGGGCATTTTCGAATGCGAGAGCAAAGGATTCGCGAGCCATCCACCATGATATTTATAGACGATGAAAGGAAAGGAAAGGAAACGAACTTGCGACGAGAAGCTTGCTCTGTCCGAACGAAAAGCTTCAGTGCTCTGTCCTGTTAATTCTTCAAACCACACGAAGCTGCGATCGATTTAAGGCGGGTTCGAACATATCGGTAACGTGGCGGTTCATTGCCGGTAATTGGCACGGACAGGTGTCAACTGTTCCATTCGAAAACAGAGAAACGATATTTTTTAACACCCAACCGTCATGGAACTGATACGTGTGCCCGGATCTTGACACTTCCACCGCGAGAAATCCGGCTTTTATCCGAGTAGAATAAATTACTTTGGTCCGTGAAAGAGCAGAGTGTTGGAGATAATTCGGAATCCAGGCGAAGGCGAGCCTATTCTAGGTCGATATATGCACAAACGTCTGAAACAAAACGCAAAGCCTGCATACGCCACCCCCTCAGCTTTCTTCCCTGCGTCTCTGCACCGAGCCCACTGGCGTAGAAAGTTTTCCTAGGAAACAGCATCGATCTTGCGTCTCGGATTCTGGCGCCGTGCCTATCTACTCAAGCGTATCGCACGCGTTAATTTCTCGTGGGACCGGAGCACAGAGATCCGACGTTTTAAAATTGAAAATCTTTCGCCCCCGCACCAACGAAACAACCCCTCGATCACATTCCAAGGCCGAGTGCGATAGAACCAAACGATCGGTTACGCCAGTGTTTGCGCGGGGAAAAGCTACGCACAGTGGGCAGACGGTGCGAATGGGAACCCATAGAGGCTAGAGTAGGTACGGGGAGAAAGGGGAGCAGGCTTTGGAGGGGTGGATAGGGTGGATGGGAGAGAGAGCAACTTATCGACTTTGCAGGGGTGCATTTTCCAGCGTTAAATTCGAAACGAAACGTAACGTCGAGACTAGACAGAGAGAAGGTGGAAGGGTGGAGATGGGAGAGAGCAGGGGAAGGAAGAAAAGAAAGTGGAAGAGGAAGGGAAAGAGCGTGGGTGGTAGTGAAAACGTCACGGCATATGTCGTGCGTGACGGCACTATGTAACGCGTTTTCGTCCTTGCATAGCCCACCCGTCCTACCGTCCTACCACCTATCGCCCTAAGTGCGTGCGCTGCACTTACCGCCGCACAACACTGCCACCATAAATATCTGATTGCGAGGCACCGTACCGATTCGTCCATCTCTGCCGGCCCAAAGGCCCGTTAATAAATTCACCGCGATATTCCGTGCCCAGAATATTACACCGACCAATTAGCATATTTAGTCGGCGCTTTTTCGGATCGCAACGTGTAACCACGCAATGCACACAATGCACACTTGTTCCCTCTTTTCGCCTAATCTCGGCCACAACTCGAACGGAGTACAAACGATTTCACGATCAAATTTCTCCACCCCCGCATACACACGCTCGTATATACTCCGGTCGAGCTGATTTAATAAATTATTACGAAGTTCGACGGCCCCTGGTGTTTATTCGACGGTCGACGAATGAAGCTGGGCGGCCTCTCGCTCCTACTCTCCATCCACTCTGTACAGTGTACACACTGTGTGTGAGTGCACGCGGGCGCGGGCGCGGGCACGTGCACATGCACTTTTTGTTTATTTACTAACATGAGTACGCATACGAAGCATCAAAGGCTGGCACTGTTTCAAATACTATTCTCGTTTTTAGGTTCCCGCGTCCCCGTGGCATTCTGCTTCTCCTACATTCTCTTCGCCATAACTCTACTGCCACCGCTCCCATTTTACTCGGCCAAATCTAGCGCAACATTAAGACTCCCGTTTCGAGCCTACTTCCAAACCATCTCGGACTCGCTAAACGAACTCTTGCGCGACCACTTTCACGAAAGATCCTGCGCGCGTATAGAAAATTTATTACCGCCAGCGAAGGGAGGAGAAGAGCGTGCAAAACGAGTTGACCGCGATAACGCGATAACGCGACCCTCGTATTAGCGAGTCCACGCGATTATCGCGACCCAATCAAGTCGCGCTATTTGGGTCTAAAGCACAAACCTGGCGCAGTGTCTTAAATTTTTCACTCGAACGGACGATGCACGGAGAATCAGAGTTTCAATACTTCCACTTTCCATCCGCCCTTTGAAGCTCTAGAGAGCCAGAAACACGGATCAAACACACTCCACTAAATCGACCTCGAACGCGGACCAGAGCTGCTGCATTCCGCTTCCATGTACTATATGTTTAGGTACCTACTATATCTGTCTAAACACTCATGCTGCTATATCGTTTACGAACGAAGGAATGATAAATGAATGTTCGCGCAGCGAACAGTACTAAAAAGATTCGCCTCGCGCGATACGTTTGAACGGGCCTCAACAACTTTTCGGAGAACACCACACCTTGCCTTCGTTCTCCTCTAGTTCCGCTTTTCGCTGGGTCGTACATTTTCGTTTCCCATAAGCTCAGCCCAAGCTTCCAGCGAGTAAGCCGACATGTTTTCGGACGGCTCCGAACTTCGTCGCTCCATGAATTTTTAAACGCAATGCCGTCCCGAAACGCTCGGGGGTGAGAGCCCACAACTCGCGAATAAAGATTCTGTTCGCACCGTCGAGCGCGGAGTGCGCTCTTAAGCGCGCTAATGCAAATGATTTTTAAAAACTATGCGAACGAAATCTGTGATATCGAAGGAAAAGAGGAGGAGTCGTGTACGAAAAGCTCCAGCTATAACCGAAACGCAAGAACAACAACTGTAAAGCCTGCCTCAAGATCCCCTTGCCAGAGTCATCGTTTCCTCGTTCGCGAAACTTTCCTGGTCTAACTGCGCTAATTAAGCGAGTAATTATATTATAAAAAAGCTTTACGCGGTACGTCCGCTTTTCTACTCGCCCGAGGACGTAATCTTGCAGGGAGAACGTCGTTTCGTCGATAAATGCTTGGGAGTATGAAAAGAAGCTGTGGACGGAATTTCGCGTGGAAAAACTGCAAGTACCTATACTGAAACTCCTTTGAACGATGTCGCTGCGCAAAAGTGGGTTCAGTTTCAAAGCGGTTCATTAATTTGCATCGCGTCGCGGAAAGAAATTACGTACAAGGTGAAAAGGCGGGAACGGGTCAACGAAGACGAAGTTAGACATTCGTCTTTTCCGCGAGTTATCCTTTCAGAGTTCCGCATCTCGCGGTCACCGAGCAACATCGGCCGCGCGTACGAAAGGTGGTCTACGTCGTGCCACGACTGGCGCCATTTTCCAGCAACCTTCCATTTACGGAATCTAATGGTACAACCTATGTAGAAAGTTTCTATCTCAGATTTTCGGCTTCCATCTAACGGCCTGCTGTCGCTAACAAGTAATAGAGAAGAAAGGGGAAGCGGTCTGTGATCGAACAGCAAACATCCCCGTCGAGCTCGAGAGGATTTCGAGCGGTATATCGACGGTGGTAGCGTGAGAACGAAAAGAGATAATCGCCAGCAAAAGATTCGAACGCGTACAGGGATACGGGGAGGGGACAGGGCATAATATGTATAATAAGCACACTTGCCGCGCGCGCTCCAATTTCTTTCGTGCTCTCGATTGTGGGTACCTACACGTGGAAAGGCCACGTGGACGTTTCCTTTTCTCCGCGCGCACGTACAGCTCCCCTTTTGCCCTTTTTCAAAGCCCCGGAACAATGCCCAAGAACCGAGAACGCGCGCCCCAAAAGCAGCAGCGAATTCTACGCTCCCATGATCAACCGGACGCGTCGGTTGTATAACGACCACGAGAATTAATATTCGATTCTCGAGAGCAACTGTCTACGAGATCGAAGGAAATGGAAGACGAATCTGGTAAACGCGTTTGCGAGCGCGAAAGACTAATTATCGAAATATCGGTTGCACAGAATTCGGACTTGACCAGCCACTGTGGCGCACGCGAACGGTCAACGGTAATGCGTTAGGACGGCTGATTCGCGTGCATGTTCTCGCGGCAATTCCATTTCGGGCGTGCAAGACAGAGGGTGAATTGAAATAAGCCGTGAAAATGGGGGCACGGCGAAGATGTGATCGGTATAGCGGAAAAAGTGCGAGGCTGTGACAAACCACGTGAAAAAGCTTGCGGTCTGAAGCCGCAAGGGTATCAAATTAACCAGTATGTACCGCTCAAGCATATCGCGACGAGTTGGCTGCATCTGTTTCATCGATTATAAACGAGTCGGAGGGCGAATCGCCGTGGATGGTCGCGCTTGCTTCGGTCGGACCGAGTCTACATACTACAGATATAGTATAGCACTATAGCATTACATATATGCGCGGCGGCGAAGGTAAACGAGAGAGTTGCTAGTCGACGAACGGTTGTTTGTTCGACGAGTAATTACGAAATTGCCAGCGCGGGCCAGTTTTTTACGGAGTTAATCGAAGAGGAAGAGATCGGTGGCGTGGGTGGGGAAGCGAGCAGGTGTTTGTCTTGGAGGGAAAATCGGGGGGTAGATTTCGCGTTCGTGGCACACCCACGTCGCGGGACACGCGATATGGGAGGCAGCTGTCGATCCAACCATCCCGTCTCTCTCTCTCTCCCTGAGAGCCTAACGTAGTCGTTATACTTTCCTTAGGTCCGCGCGCAGAAATAGAAACGTCAATCGCGTTCTGTGAATGGACCGACGACTCCGAAACCAGTTTCGTCAAGGTCGCGAATAAATTTCTCGCGCGTACTTTTCGAGCGATAAACAGTAGCTAGCGAAACTACGGAGAGCTAGGTTGAAGAGACTCACCTTCTGTGCTTTGCAGGCAGCGGCCAAGGGCAGCACGTCGTGGGGATGAGTGGCGTGACGATCTCGAAGACAAAGGGCGCATATCGCAATTTTGCAGAGGGCACAATAGAGGGTCAACGGCTCGCAGTTGTGATCGTTGCAAACCGGTGTGGGCTCGGCGGCCAGACCGCGAGAACCTTTGGCCCCGTTCGATTGCCAGCTGCCTCGAGGTGGGCCCAGATTGTGAGCCGCCAAAGGTCCCCTCTTCGGATGACAGGATTCTCTGCAGCCGTCGCAGTATAACACCTGAAACCACCACGTCTTTAACGTCACCAAACACTCCACACTTCTATACATCGATCCAAGTGATTCAAAGATCGCAGTTTATCGCGCTTTCGCTCGGAAAAATGGTACGCGATGCGATCGCGGTCCAGCCATTTCAACGAGCACGTGAAAATTCGAGACGTGAATTACGAGGCAAATGAACAACGACGAGGTCGAGGACGGGAATATTAAGCGCGTCAGCTTGATCTCTGCTCTTGTTATTCGCGCACAAGCAACGCCTTCTTGCCCTCTTTACGTTACCACTCGAGAAAGTCAATTTCCAAGAAGCCTGCGACTCGAGGTGCATACATATACCTACGTATTCACGACCACGTAAATCCAAACAAACGAAACGAACGTGTCGAAACCGTGGACAATCGGCAATACTTTAACGGTTGAAAAAACGACCGACGAAACGAGCACAGCTCCTCGATTCTACGCAATCTTCTCTCAACGAGAATACACGCGTCCACTAGATCGCTTCTGCAGAGAAACTGAGAAACACGAAAAAGTTCAAATACATATAGATATGTACAATCTTGTTGAACGTGCTGATCCGAGCGAAAAACAAACGTGCAATCTTAAAAAGCAACTACTCGCGGAATCTCGCAGGGGACAAATGACCGAAAGTGGCGTTCGATGTCGGCGACCGCGTGACAATCACATGTTTGCGTATGTAGGTATGTATATTACCGTGTAAGTATGTACAAGGGTGTCTCGTAAACGATAACGGAGTTGCTTACGCGGCTACTATGGAAACACGACTAACTGTAAGCTAAAACACCTTCGCCTAAAACTGTAAACACGTCGACGCTTTTCTCCGAATTCCCGGCGCTGCCTCTGTCGTACAGCAGTTAAAGTAAACAAGGCAGGTGAATGACTCTACTAGCGGGCATTCAGTGAAATACATATATGTATACGAGGCTTTTTGGACCGGGCATTACTGTATGGTAAAATATTTATTCGTTTACTACCGAGTCAGTTTACCCCAGGTCAATTAACCTACCATTAATTTATTTCAATGTATCGATTAGCCAGTTTGAATGGAAGAGGTTAATGGAGGGTACATTTGCCTCGGTTTCGAGTAAATTTTCACGTAAGTACTGACCTCGCACTGCTCGCAGGCGACGGTCGCGTCCTGGGACTCGCCCTCGCACATCTGACACTGCAGTCGCGTGTTTCTCGATTCCTGATATTTGTCAACGATACGCTGCATCGCCCTGTACTTGGGCAAATTGTGGGCTCCACCTTCATCGAAGTAAACGGTCTTCTGGCAGATAGGGCAGGAGAGGCAGAGAGTGCCGCCGGATGGCGGAAAGCCTCCGTTTCCGGGCGTGCCAACGTAGCTTCCGGGCCTGGAACTCGTGGACGTGCTGTTGCACACCACCCCGGAATCTGTCTCGGAGAGGATCGAGACTTTGTCCGCCTCCTGGTCGGATCCCGGAGCGTTGGAGGAGTCGGTCGTCGACTCTGGAGGAGAGTCTGGCGGCGCTTGTAGGTTCACCGCGCACGACAGACAAAGAGCGTGCCAGCACGGTAACAACACCGGCTCCACGAACAGCTCCTTGCAGCAAGGGCATCGTAGCTCGTCCTCCATCCTTCTACGATAGTCCACTCGTCCGCTCTACCACCGGCACCACCACCACCGCCACCACCACTACCACTACGAGATATCACGATGATCACAATCACCGACACCTACATCTACAACTACACCTACACCGCGCGCCACACGCACTTCGCGCCTTCTTCGATTCCTAGCGAACCCAACCTCTCAACGATCCTCTCTCGTTTTTTTCATTCGATGCTCCAACAGATCGATCCCTTTGCTCTTCGTGCTAAGCCCCGCTGTCGCTGTCGCAGCAAATTCCCTCCCTCGATTCACCTTTCATTACCCTTCGGCGATCTTCCTTGGAATCTCCTTCCGATGGCGTCTTCCCGACTCCCGACTCTCAAATCACGATACGTTTCCGCGACGCATCTTCGAGTCGAACGACAAACAGCCGCTACTTTCACGCGCGATTATCCGTCACCTGTCGATCGCGTACACATCGCACGCCAAACTTGAGCGGCATCCGAGTCTTCTACATTTTTCACCAATCGCGCGCCCAAGGGTCACAGCAACGCGATTCGTGTCCCTTTTGGTCCACTCACTCGCGACGGACGTCGAAATATTCTCACCGCGCTACAAAGGTGACCGAGGTTTACTCGATGCGTAAATAATCTACTCTTTCGCTTGATTTCGTTTGATTTCGCTTGATTTCGCGGACAGGGACGCGAGCGTCCAACGAACAAACCACGCCGCGAGACGTCACAGAGTTGACTGACACTCGCCACTCACCACTATAGCACCTTTGCGCACTGCAATCGCGCAGCCGTGCTCAGGGCCGGCCACGCTGTTTTATCATGCCCTACGACACACGCGACACGTAACCTTTTTCCCTTCTCATTCATATGGGTATCTTCGGAACTGTGAAATATATTTCTGTTGGCAGATAATCACAAAAATTATGATAGGCTTGAACAACGGTAACTCGATAGCTTGGATTCTACAACGTTGAAGCTACGCACGGTCCTGGTTACGACAGCCATCTCGCTCTCCCGGTGCTTACTTCCCTACATCCACCTATACGTCTATCTCGTTCTTCTTCTATTTAGGAAAAGACGGTAGATCGCAAAACAGCATCAGAACGAAAATTAAAAGTAGCAAAAGACTAGAACGTAAAAAAATTGTAATGCGACAAATGATACACACGCCGATCCGTTTCCCTATATTCTATGCTATCGTAATTTATTCTGTAGACATGCGACGCTATCGCTAGATCCTGCACATGGAGGTCATATACGAAGATCGACACATCGAATTGCAAGACAGTTTACAATTATTAAATGGATTAAATGGAAATACTACCGAAATGATACGGAAGTAGGGCGGGAATGACGCAGAAGCTGTATTGGATGTCGAAATAATGTAGAAATCATACACCGAAGACAAATCGAGCTTTCATTGAAAAAAATACTAAATATCCCGCTGTATTTATGCAACTTGAATTCTAACCGCTAGTAGCGGTTTCAGCGTGTTCTATCCTGGATCGATAACGTTGCATGTGACAGGGAAATATTAAGGTGGCTCTAATGCCCCCGAGTCGCGTGATAAAAGTCTACATTAGATGTTAGGTCTATCCTTTGCCGCGATTGTGACGTCACTATGGAGCTCGAGGATATCGCAAGATGAACTCTGAGGTCGGAGGCGCCACGTATGTACTACCACAGACGAGGTAAAGAATAGAACTTTCACCCAATGCTATTTTCCGTCCCACGGTTTTGGGGCTCGTGAGCCCCATTATATACCATTTCCGTGTCACATCCAACGTTAACGGCTATGCATGAAATAAGAGTGCAGCACTACAGGCGGTAGGAATGAAAGTTATAATAGCGTTCAGACACGGACGAACGTGAGACACGGAAGTCCACATGATGAAACATCTATTCGTAATATCTCGTCTGTGGTAGTACTTCTGTACACTTCTGTAGCAGTTGGACCAAGTGCGACTTTACCGAGCGTCGTGATCCGACGCATGGAAATTCACGTGACGACCATTTCTCTATTTGGTAAGCAAGAGAATATACGGTTTGCAAAGGAATTTGAAGGTAAGGCAGCGCCAAGTTTCAATGGCTCTTCAGACAATCCGCCTCTGTCGAGCAACGCACGCCCCTCCGGCCCCTGTCGTTTTGATTAATAGAAACGATTAATGGAAACAGCTGCCGTTACGTAATCCAAGCACATGGTTAGAAAATATAAACCGTTATAAACATATCACTGGAATTATATAACATTCAGCATAGATGGATTGTTCGTCATTGAAAATGGTAATCCTTTAAATTTAAGGGGGTAGTGGACTATTGGATACGTAAAATCGTTAGTTTCTTTGACGCTACCTAAATTACTTTGATACCAAACAATCGTTATAGTCGTGCGCAAATTCCACACGATAGAGAAAGGAATTCTGACAGCTCCAGTTAAAATTTTAAGTGAAAATATTCAATCGTTCAAGAGTTCTGATGATGTACACCGTATTTGAAAATGTAGTTTCGAGATAAACGGCTTCAAAGTTAAGTCCCATACGCCAATACCGCTCTGCGAGGCCGTTACTCGGCGGTGCACCCAATTACGTTCGCTGCTATAATTTCGACAATTATTTGAATTTCTTCATGAAATTTTGTTTAAAATTTTCAAAATCTGTTAAAACGAAAGTAATCGATTTTCTGAAGCTGAAGTAGTTCACTACCCCCTAAAGTTCGATACGTACAAACGCGCAGGTATACGTACAAACTTTACTGGAACATTAGAAATTTGTGTCTTCTGATGCCAAATTCTCTCCAACTATATAACTACATTAACGGCCAAGTCGGCACGATGTTAGTTGGTTATAAATGGGAAAGTTAAACATTGCCTTAACCGTTAGACAAGGAAAAGTTAATATGGAGTAACGGGTATCGTCGCTCCGCTAAACCGTGTTCTCGCTTATTTTCACTTCTTTTCTCAGTAACCCCACCCTGAATTTAATGTGGACAGCCGCATTATGAAAACAAACATGCTCGCGCCCCTGACGAAAAGAATTTTGTCTCCCGAATTCTTGCACCTACGCCGTTATGGATCTACTCGCAGGTTAGCAGATTTCTTCTCCTCTAATGACCTTAGAACTTATAAATACATCGCGATATGCGTTGTTCTCTTTTACCCTTAAGACGCTTGAAAGGTGCGTAAATGAGAAAAGGAACCGTGATTGGAAATTTTACAGCGCAGATGGGTGCAACGTGTTCGACCTCGTGATCGTCGGGGGCGGCATCGTAGGATGCGCTACCGCTCGAGAGCTGATGATAAGGCACCCTAATCTCAAGATGGCGATCGTCGAGAAGGAGAAGGCTTTGGCGATGCATCAGACGTCGCATAACAGTGGCGTGATACACGCTGGCATTTATTATAAGCCCGGTAGTATGAAAGTAAGAACCCAATCACGATCTTATAAATTTTTCGCACGGACTCATCCGTTTCTCGGGAGTAAAATACATATAAATTCTAACGGGGGGTGTTCCAACCGGCTGAATAATTACAGGCCAAGATGTGCGTGGAAGGTGCAAAGCTGTCGTACGACTATCTTTGTAAACACAATATACCGCACAAGAAGGTTGGGAAACTGATAGTAGCGGTGAATAAAAATGAAGTTAAGGGAATAGACGAATTATACGAACGGGGAACCAAGAACAACGTACCGGATCTCCAACTGGTGGAGAAACAGTGCATAGCCAACTATGAGGAAAAATGTCAAGTACTTAAATTATTCTGGCCTTCTAACAAACCAATGTTACCCAAAGTCTCTGGAACAGTATAAACCGCACGTTTATATTGTACAGGGAGAAAAAGCATTATGGTCACCGTGGACTGGTATCGTTGATTGGGCAGTAGTTTGCAGACATTATGCCAGTGACTTCGAAAAAATGGGCGGTCAGATATTCTTAAATTTCGATGCAACCGGTTTCATGGAAATGACACAGTCGACAGGAAATCAAGAATTAGCTCCCATTGTAGTAATTTCGAAAAACAGAGTACGTCTCCTCTATCGACCAATTGAAATTCACCATCCGCCCTCATCGCCCTCCAGCTTCTTTATCGCCGATTTACGTTGTAGTGTCTGCCAACGAGATACGTGTTGACGTGCGCCGGTTTGCATTCGGACCGCGTGGCGGTCATGACAGGATGCGATATCAGCCCACGAATCATTCCATTCCGTGGCGAGTATTTGTTATTAAGCGAAGAGAAAAAACACTTATGTACGACCAATATATACCCAGTCCCAGATCCTAGGTTTCCATTTTTAGGCGTGCATTTCACGCCCAGAATGAACGGCGATATAATTCTCGGCCCGAACGCAGTTTTAGCATTTGCCAGAGAGGGTTATCGGTACGCTGTAATTCGTTAAAAAGCAACCGGCTGTGTAAGTGCGCGTATGCGTAAGCGTATACGGGCAATATTTCAACCTATAATCCAATGAATCGACGATCATATGCTTTCAGATGGCGTGACATAAACTTAAGCGACTGTATCGAAATGGCCCGGTTCCCCGGATTATATAAACTTTGCTTGCGATATTTTATTCCGGGATGCAAAGAAGTCATTAAATCGATCTTTTATCCACTGGTAGTGAGGGACCTGCGAAAGTATATACCGCAAGTTGGTTATAAGGACGTGAAGAGGTAAATACGAGAGATTGAATACTTGGAAATCTTCGCTCCTATCGACATGCATTCTTTCCACGCTTGTATTGGTAATTCTGCAGAGGCATGGCGGGTGTTCGAGCACAGGCGATGGATGAAAATGGAAACTTGGTGGATGATTTTGTGTTTGACACTGGAAAGGGTGGCATTGGCACCAGGGTGATTCATTGTCGAAACGCACCCTCTCCGGCTGCAACCAGCGCGTTGGCAATCGCTAAACACATTGCTGATAAAATAGAGACTGAATTTAAAATTTAACAACTTCGAGGTTTCGGCAATTGAAAATTTTCTGAAACTCTATACATTCACGAAATGAGCAATAGGGTATTTCATAATATTTTGTACTGTTTTCAAAATGATATTCAAACTTTGTAACTTGACTTCATATATTTGAAAGTATATATATGTATATATATATGAATGTATATACACATGATGTGTAGGACACGTATTTACATCCGACTCGATCAGAAATGTTTAAAAGATGAAGATGAAATAACAGATTAGCACATAAGTATCTTTCAAAGATATGTAATCATAGCGATATTTGTATAAAACCATTTCAAATTATTCTAAACCCGGTTCCCGATATCATAAGATGAGAATTTGCAAAGTCCCAAGCTGCGGTCGAGTGAAATCCCATATTGGAAAGGACAACCCCATATTCGCTCAATGCGAACAGAGAGTACACTGCAACAACAGAATCGACCCATTAATTAGTTTCTCGCTACTCCCATTCCTTTTCCCGATGTTTGACTTACCTAGAGGTTCGCAATATTTATTATGTCTATAGAAAAAGTAACACGCAAATATTATGCATAACACATTTGACAGCAACGATCTCCGCTTCCATTTCATGGAAGTCGTCTCCAATGATTCTTTGGTACTGTTACGACAATTTCTCATAATAAAATATGCGACCAGCATATGAATAAAAGATGTTATCAAAAATGTTATAAAAGACAACTTATGAAAGGCTGTAAGAGAAACATACGTTACTGTGCGTTTTCGATACTTGGGCAAACTGATATACATACCATAATTTTCATCGGAAGTCCAAAAGGTCAACGTAACGAGAGATATGTTTTCGATAGTGTAAGTAACTATCGCGACGTTACATATTCTCTGTGCCCATCTATAGATATGTTCTTTGTAATAACGATGATACATTACTAATACTAAAATCCTTACTACCGCTTGCACGGCAATTGCTATTTTCCATATATCTCTCTGTGGTTTGTAATGCCCAATTGCCGCCGAGACGGATGGTAAGAAATTATAAACCTGGCGCAGAAAGATAATACGCTGTTGTGCACACTTATCGTTACGGTATCGCGTATTATACGAAAAAAATAGCTTTCAAGTCTGAAAGTAAGAGGCGTATACTCGTCGCGATACTAGATATTCATGGGTCCAAACAATTAACATACCTTGCAATGAGTGGATGTAGAGTGCTCAAAATTGTATAGGACGGACCAAATGACACAGAAAATAAATGCTAGACATGGTAAAGACACGGTGAACCATGCTAGCTTAGAGAAAGGCAGCGTAACCCGCGCTTTCGACATGTCGTCTTCAACTAACGGGATATATTCCGACCCTACTCTCGCCTTGTTCATCGTACGATATATTCCAGATCTTAATTTACGTCATAGGAAATGAGTCTGATACTCCTAATAGGCTATAAAGCCTATAACGTTTTATTCATACGGTCGCAACATACGTAATACTTTTTTTTTCTGATTCTTTCTGCCGTAGCCTCGTGCCAACCGTGCCAACGACCATACCGAGATGTACAACCGTCCTTGAACTCGACGAAAACAAAGCTTACCGCGACATGCTGATCAGAATCTTTTAACAATAACATTTTTCAACGAAAGCATCAAGAAGACACTCGTGGTACCATCTTAACGTAAAATCGATCGTACGCTTCCTAGAGCATTCTACCACAGACGAGGTATGGAATAGACCGGTCACCGCCCAAACTGTATTACCGACCCATAATTTGAGGACTGAATTTAGCGACCTCTGTTCATGAACAGCGTCCAACTCAAGAACTACTCTGAAATGTGTCGAAATACTGAAAGATTTCGACTTGTTTAGAGGGAGAATTTAACATAGAGGGTGGGCTTTCGCTAAGCTACGCTTTAGCTTGATTTGTCAACGACTCACGTCGGATTTCTCTCTGAAAATCTATTTCGGGGATTAGGACCCTATATGGCGCTAAAATATGGCACTTCTTGAGAGCTTATACAAGCTATAAATTGCAAGATGAAATTGATTGTTAGTATTTTACATGTAGTGGAACATTCAACTAATATTTTCACGTGTCGTACACTGAAAAATATTAAAAAATGACGCAATTACAGACATTCCCGCAAATCTCTGCACTTCCTGCGTGTCTAAATAGACGGTGCCCATCCTACCACACGTAATAATCATTGAAAATAATGAATTGAAACGTTGTTTTGCCAAATTGATTGGCTCTGTCCTTATTAACTATTGCATGGATTTAAAAATGATAAAAAACATCTACGATGTAAGTACACAAGCATAGGTATCGCTTACGTTAAGATCTGGGCACACATATCAGTTCACGTAGAATTCAGGTACTCTTCATTATTTTCCTCAGGTACTTTACTCCTACATGAACCTACAGCAAGTACCTAGTCCAACTCGGAGGGGCAATGTTAGGCACCGACACCGCGTGGCACACTTATCGTAAGATTTTTTGCCCGTGGTTGCATTCTCCGACGCTAGATACTGCTAGTAGTGCCAGTCGATC
Source organism: Andrena minutula (assembly GCA_929113495.1). Classification (NCBI taxonomy): domain Eukaryota; kingdom Metazoa; phylum Arthropoda; class Insecta; order Hymenoptera; family Andrenidae; genus Andrena; species Andrena minutula. Next base: position 410,663 of record OV815996.1, on the reverse strand, counting down.
ATTCATGTTGTTTGCTTTGCGTTTGCATCGTTTCGCGATCAGCTGTTCTGTTTTATGTGAATTACTTTGTTCTGCTGAATCTCCTAACTCGTAACGTAACCAGAAAATTCATTTCCCCCTTGCGCCTTCATAAAGAAGCGTTTTCTGCGTTTGGTATGACAGTGTGTTGCGCGAAAATAGTATCGGTGAATGTAGCCGCGTGTAAATATATTAAACGAAAGACAGTGATTATTTGAGGTTAGGTTTGCAAGGAGACACAAAGCTGCTCTACGAACATTGAACTATGTAAGTACTACAGCTCTTATCGCTTGCGTTTCCTGTGAATTTTTCTTGTTAACGATAAAAGCGATACTCCGTGAACAACATTTGCTTTGGTGAAATTCACGTCAAAGAGGAACGCTTCTATACCGTCGAAACAGGCTCGATCGTATCTATTCCCCAGTATTTTACCTATTACATTCGTTGTATTCGCCATTGTTCGTTACGTCGTACAATAAGCTTCCTGACACATTTTCGCCGCTGATTGTGGTCGTGCGTTACACAGGAAATACCCAATAAGGGAATCGACCTACCGAATATATAATATATATATAATTATATATAATATAATATCCTACCGAACTGTTTCACGTTTACGAGCGAAAAATAAACGTTTGCGAAATGATAAGCTGGGTTTGACGAAGGAAAATGGTTGAATCGTGTTGTGCATGGGACTCGTGCAGCAGATATTCTGGCGAGTTTCGATCACATTAGACGCAGTGCGTCGCGACTGTTTGCCAGAAGCTTGGAGCAGCCAGGAGGGACCAGGAGGGACCGCGATACATGCCATCGTGTTGCACTCGGAGGCAGCGCAACCTCCTCGTTTCAAATCGAAATACATACCTAGCACATGTACTCGGGACGATGCGCTGACTGTTGTTCAGATAGCGACCGTCGCAAGTCGCTGTCGCATTGCCGTCAATCGAGTGGTCTATGCCGTCTATGCGTGATTCGCGTGGATGCATTCGTTCCCTCGTAATTGCAATGCTAATAGTCGCGCATTTTAGACGGCCCTCGTGAGATTGCTCGTTACTCTAGATCTCGTACATAAAAAGGACCATTTGGCTCCCTAAAGCGTTGCATCGTTGATCCAGAAACAGCCGAGTGGGCAACTATCGAACGAATTGATTGTTTCGTTTACTCGTTACGAGCATCAAATGGCTCGTAGCTCGCGAGTAAGCAGAATATCTATATTCGTCCTGGCAAGCAAAGACTATCGGCTTCGCACTCGAACAAAACCATCGGCATTACCGTAACCAAGTTCTATTCGTGTCAAACAATTTAAAGTAGGTAGATTATGTATAAACCAACAGATTATATCTCTCTCCCTCGCGTCCCCCCTTCTTTGCAGTTGCATAAGCGCCATAGGTAGGCATACGCGTCGATAGATCCCTGAAGAGGAACAGGCGTTTTCTGCCGATGGTGACTCGACAATGCCGGGTTATTTAACACAGCTATGTTCAGCCTTCCTTTTCGCTCTGCAAATACTCTACAAACGAGAAGAAGACTGATGCCTTTGCCCATCTACGCGTGCCAAAATCACAAGCAGCAATCTCTTCCTGCCCTCGCGTATTCTACTGGCTATCTAATCTTCAGCGTCACAGCTAGTCCTGCAGACTTGCAACTAGTGTTGCGATCCACGGCAATAACTCGCAGAATAATGGATATTTTTCTATCTGTCGTGGAGAGACGAAAAAAGCGAAACGCGAAAGAGGGCTACGCTCGGTTTATTCCACAGACCGATATCCCTTTCCGGTGAGCTGACCTGTCAGCTAGCGAGCGTTATCAGAGCTCGATAAAAAGAAGGATTAGTAATTCTCGCGGAAAAGCGTTTCGCGTTCGAGTATCCTGTTGCCCGTATCGCTCGTAAAAACTTCTCGTGATCTGTCAAAGGTAAACGTCGAGACGGAGCGCGGACAAGAAAGCGAAAGAAAAACCGATGGGAACTCGGGGGAGGAAAGTCGCGAGAAACGGTGTTCCGCAAGGAAGAAAGAAGCTCGACGGCGAGAAAGAAACAGGGCTGCGATAAAATATTGTACGTAGGTGGGTACATAGTAAAGGTAGTAAAGAGAGCGTAGACGCGTAGAGAAGGAGGCAGAGGAGCCAGGGTGTTTGCGCGTGTGCGTGCAGGACACGGGAGGACGCGCGCAGGCGCGGGTTAGACGCGGTGAACGCTCGGGATCCGCGTGGCGCGAGTTAGAAGTTGGCTTCGCGCTCTTATTGTTAGTCGCGCGTCGTCCCTAACCGTTCATCCTCGTCGCCCTGTCGCCCTGTCGCGTGGCAGAGTGAAACGAGTCGCCGTTCGAGTCGCGAAACGGAGGCTGCTGCCTTTTTCCAACTGATTGTCGGCGTCCGCCCGGTAGAGATCGGTAGGCGCGTGGCCGCGTGGTCGCGGCTGCAGCCGTGGCCTGGCCGTGGCCGTGGCGCGGTTCAAGGCATAGCCGGAAGCGGCAGAGTATCGCGCCGAGGTCGCGATACCCACTTACTTTCCATTCGCACGATGAAGACGATCAGCCAGTCGCCTCCTCCTTCTCGTATCCTCCTCTGACCCCGCGAGACGCGTCCTTCAGCCCTATCAATGTCGCCGTTTCCTCCCTCTTGAAAGTCGCGATCACGGATCGGGGGGCGAACACGTGGGCGTTCGATGGGAGACGAGACGAAGGCAGGAAGGCAGTCGAGAAGAGATCGGACATGTCTGAGAAGAGGTTCACGCACGAGATTATAGGGGAGAAGATCCCGAAGAAGAGGAGTACCGCGCAGCGACGATGGCGTATTCTGGCGAAGGCGTTGATCGGCCCGCAGGAACCGCTCTCCAGCGACGCGGAGGACGAGATATCGGTTCGCCGTTTCACCAGCTTCGATCTGTTGACAGTGATCCGTCTGGAGAACCCATCCGCCGACAGGGATTCCGAGTGGTACGAATATTCCGGCCTCCTCGAGAACAAGCTGTTCGCCGTTCAGATACGACGAATAAAGAAGAACTTCACGGCCAACGAATTGATCGGCTTCAACAATACCGGGAACGTTTGCGTTTGGCCGTCGGAGGAATGCCTGGCCTATTATTTGCTGAAGAATCGTGAGATCTGCCGCAACAGACGAGTCCTGGAGCTGGGTGGCGGGATGAGCTGCTTGGCGGGCGTGATCGCCGCCAAGTACTGTAATCCGTCCGGCGTCACGCTGACGGACGGTAACGTGACCAGCGTGGAGAACGTGCGTTGCATCGTCGCTAGGAACGGCATGTCCGATTCCGTCGAGTGCAGCGTCGTTCAGTGGGCCAAAGCGGCTAGAGCAATCAGAGCAGCCAGAACCTTCCTTCACTCGCACTCCAACGGCCTTCGAGTCAAGGTGATTTCATTTGCTCGCTATCCCGCTATCCCTTTTGCACCCCTTTCGATCGCCACGCTCGTTTCTCCCTCGCGTTCCCTCGGCATTCCCCGCGGCGAAAGTTGCGTAATTTTCAAGGCTCCGCTCGAAATTCCATAGCCGTGGAATATCTAGGAGTATCTGAATTGAATTTTTACATAGAGTTGGACGCTCGGCGGCAAGGCTGCGGGAAAACTTCCGGACAAACTGTACGACGTGATCCTGTGCGCGGACTGTCTGTTCTTCGACGAGGCCCGCTCCGATCTGGTGGAAACGATCCACGGCTCGCTGGCGAACGACGGCTTCGCCCTTCTGATGGCACCTAGACGGGGCTCGACCTTCCAAAAGTTCGCGGAAGCGGCGATCAAACGGGGCTTCATCGCGCGGCAGATAGATCGTTACGACGGCAAGATTTGGTCCAGACATCTGGAGCTGTTGGAGCACAGCCAGGAGTATTCTCCGGATCTCCATTATCCAGTTCTTCTGGAGCTGACCAAGCAGAGGAGAACGCCACCCGGATGATCCGCATCGATTGCCCACCACCACCACCACGAACGCGAGCTGGATGAATCTTTCGACCAACGAGCCACTCGATCGCAACCCTTCTTTCACCCCTTTATTCCTTCCTATCGACTTAGAACCGTCTGGCTGTCTTACACCTTTCCTGCTTTCTCCCTTCCCCCCTCCCCCCCACCTCCCGGCCTGCCTCGAAAAGGCTCGTCTTTTCCGCCCGTCTGCTTGAATTTCTCGAGTTTCGTGATACAGGGATGACCAATCGTTGAGGGATCAACGAACCTAGCCAATTTATATCTCTGTCACGGATCGACGCTTGATCGTAGACGGGAGGAGTGATGAGACGATAGTATTCCGAGTACCTGATTTTAGACTGATAGCATTGGGAAATTCGAATCACGATTCTACCAACTGTAACGTTTATGATCGCAGCATTCTAGACAGACAGCCAGATAGATATAGCTAAAGCTAAACACGACGGAAGTTGCGAACCGTAAACCTTGCAGTACGAGGATTAGAACGAATCCCTATGTCGCGGCATGCGATTACAAGTTAGCCACATTACAAGATCAGACTCCGCTTCGCAATATGTACCTACATCGAATGTTCTCGTGAAACGTAGGCGGATTTTCTTCGGCCTGTAAACCCGATCCTCTTGCCAATTCTTTGGTTTATGCTTTGGAGAAAAAGAAAACGCGGTTTCAACAGTCAGACGTAGGTATACATACCTTGAAAACAGTATTTCCGAGATTTTCTAGTCGAATGTGGAATTACCAATTGTGCCCGTTCTCGTGAACGTTCGTCGGTTTTTGTCCTAGTAAGTAGACTTTGATCAACCGAATCAATCGAGGGTCCAAAACTCCTGAGTAGATTTACCGATTATAACGGCTATAGGTATTTGCCACGGGGCGCAGAATGCAAAGTCCAGATTGTTGCTGCTCCACTCCCTGCTCCGACAGATTAGCGCGACTCCTACGCGTAAACAGAAATTTTCATCCGTGTGTTTGCTTGTTTGCTCGTCCCCATCGTTCGTTCGCGTGGCAGAGTTGGCGTCGTCGCGTGGGTTCCGCCAGCAGGATCGTTTTCATCGGGAAAACGAAATCCTTGTTTAGCGGAAACAGGGTGATTAGCCCCTGAGTGTCTATCAAGCGCATAGAGCTATAGAGGATTTGATTTCCTTTTTCTTCGCACATTTCGCGGCTTCGTCGCCGCCGAGCTTGCGATACAGACCTCGCTGTTACCTCCAAGGACCAATCTAGTTAAGTCTAGTCAAAGCTACCAAGTTTCCATTAACACGTATCTACCTGTACCTTTACAAACAACTATGCGTATTCGTACGTATGTACTACTAGCCACCTAAGAAAAAATCAGAAATAATAAAAAAGTATTTTCACTTAAAGTTAACGCGTCGCTAAACGATCACGTTGTACCTAAAGTTGGATAAGTCACCCCTCTCGGCGATCATCCCGCGTCCATACACGGCCCTTTAGGAACTTATTATTAGTCAGTGGCGGATGTTTGTTTGCCTTCCCCTATCCAGGGAGAACGCAACGCTGTGGTGTGTCGCGTTTTCATCGATTTAGAAGATGTCGCGGCTGCTCTATTATTAACCCCTTGAATGCTAATCACTGCTATCGCGTAAAAGAACATTTAACGGCACATCGTTACCGTTCTTGCAACCCGTCTCTATTACTACTTTGATCACAGCTGTTCGGCGGGCCCTTTGATCGCTACGGTCGCCGCGCCGCGGCGTTGCGGCCCTCGGCATGTAATATTTTCCACAGCCATCGTGGATCGATCTTGCCTTTTAATTCGATAACTATCTGGAAATGTAGAAATCTAGACGGAAAAATTCGAATAAAGAGCAAAGCGAACGTTGAACGGCGGGGAAATCGTTGAACGTTTGTTGTTTGGTATTCTCCAACTTTACGGGAGAAGTAAAGAAACGCAGACGCTGGCCAGCCAACGCGAAAATATTCCGAAAATATCGTTCGTGTCGAGTAAGCGAACGCATGCAAAATCGATGCCTGGTCGGTTATCGGATGGATGTTGCTGGAGTTTCTGCTTCTAACGATAATGGGTAGGTAGTGTAGGTACTCGGTGGCCATGATCGGTGTAGACTCGTAGACGCAGGTACTGCCTTGGAGCACGCGCTCGCCACGGCATTGAAGGTGTTCGTAGCTGGCAAGCAATACTCGCGATATGTGTATTACTTTCGCGTATGTCAGCGCGTTTATTTCCAAGCGGTTAAGAGGAACGCTTTTGTTTTACGAAACGTCCGCGTCGCCGTGCCTCTGCACGCGGCGACGAGCGCGTACGTCTTGAACGCCGGAAGGTGTTTACAACCCTCGATGGTAAAATTAGAACGAACTCGAACCTTTTCTCCGTTTGGGCGTAGAGCTGTGTAGAGCTGTAAAACGGTCTAGCGAGTGGCATTCGGCACGCGATGCATCTTCCAGAGAAATAAAAACCACCTATTCCATAAGCACTCGCATACTCTAGGGATTTTCAACGATTTTTGCAACCACCGAGCCTGAGTGAAAGGATACGAAGATGTAGACGAGCGTGTAAAAAAGATTTACGCGGCCCAGCGAAGGGGGAAAGCTCGCGAGCTGCTAAACATCAGTCAGCTGCCAAGCCAAACAAAACCATCGGCTCGTCCGCGGTTCCCGCCAACTGCCATCGTCGTTTAAACACTTTGTGACAAATACACAGATAGTTCTACTATATCGTCGCCTCGTTTCTCCACTAGCAGGCACGTTCTCCGACGCTGTTCGCCCCCGTCTCACATCAACAGAGACGAATCCGGAGAGTTAGAAACGAGACCAAAGCGGAGGAACATTCGCAGAGTTCGTCGCCTGGATAAATGTCTGCCTTCTGATCCTTGGAGCGGCCATCGCAAACGATTTCGCGCAGCATTTAAACGGGAAAGGTTGCGCGCGTCGCGTCGCGTCGATGAGAAACTTTTACACTCGTTAATTAACAAGGTTCGCGAGGAAACGTGATCGTGTTCCGCCTAAAAATAAGTGGTTGCGCAAAATTAAGGGCGTGCCTCGTATATCGTGGTGGAAATTACAACATCTCCTAGGTGCCAATTGTTCTTGGCTGGCCGCTCGAAATTTATCGCGGATATTTCTGCTCTGTGACGAGGTGTAATCCCTCGAGGTCTCATGTTCTGTCTCCAAAGCCCAAACTGTCGGTCAATACCTGCAGCTTCTATTCGGGGCGACGATTTCCAGGCCGCGCGCGATACGATACCTCTCTTTAGGCCCTCAAACAGCAGCGTGACCGTTTAAGGTTTAAGCTCAAGGTATCGCGCGTACCCTCGAAAACATCTCACCCGTTTTGGATGCAAACGCGTATCTCGATCCAACACACGTGCCAAAAACCATGCACGAAAATATACACCAGCGTTGGCTGACTGCGAACGGCTGATCGTGTCTGACAGTTCTATTCGCGTGCCGCCCGTCTGACCAACGAGAACGGCTGTCGAACTCGAGCCTGGAGAATTTTTGCCGGACACAAACGTGTACTTATATACATACGGCATATGGGTTGAACGTTTCATCAAACGAGCAGCACCCGGTCGTTTAAACTTTAAACCGCCGTCTTATTCCCTGTCTTATTCGCGCTGCTAACAGCCTCCAGCCGTCCACCGAATTTCGGAGAGCGTCGGTCCTAGATATAGGTACCTGATACATGCGTGCCTGCACGCCTCCACCATAAAGTAGGTTCAGGCGATCCGAGGTCCCGAGGAAGCGTGTTTACGATGCACCTCTAATCGCTTTGCAAGCTAGGCTTCTTCCCTCCTGCCTATCTATAGAGCGCTGCCTCTATTAATACAGGCTCTATTATTAATAGACGGCGACGTTGTAGTATTGGGACAGTTGTGATTTCCTCGATGCACCTTTCGTGTCCTCGCACTCCTCACTTTTCAAGATCGTCGATCGTCGAGCAACAGTTCCTATTACATGTCTATCAGAGGGGCGATCGTTTTCAACGCGGCCGACCATTCTGCCTCGTAAACGTGCATACATCTGTCGACAACTGTGGCCCATAGTTTTCAGGAAATTTACGTGGCGCGAAGAATTTCTGAATGCCAGGCGCCACGGCGCTGCGCGGCGGAAGTGTTGATTCTCGCGGCATCGGACGTGCCACGCGTTACGATGACGATAGCGCCGAAGGCAAACCTAACGATTAAAACGGCTCGATCGAACCAGCTGTCGCGATACTATCCTTTGTCCATTCTCGCTGGCCGATAAATAATAAAAGCACCCGTGGACCCCTCGAATCTCCAATTTCGATAACGTGCTTCCGGTTTGCTTTTCAAATCGCTTCCAAATCAGTCGGTTGATTCTGCTTGGAGCAGACCGATAACATCTGCTTCTCAGCTGTGCAAACTTACGTACGTACTCACGTTTCGCGATTTGCCTGCATGCGCGTAGTCTGCGGAGGCGTTATCGATTGGTTTTCATCGAGAGCAAGCGAACCTGTTGCTAGAAGCAAACGAGGATAAAACCTCCTACTTCCATCTCCCTCTCTGTTTGTTTCAGCGATGCCTCGCAGTTCTGTTATAACTAACTAATCCCGTTAGGAGTTTCAGAGGACGACGGAAATGTGCGGTATCGCGTAAAGATTCGATCGACCTATTAGACGCATCAACAGGTTGAAAGATTGCCTTCGTCGGGTGGAGGGCGAGAATAAAATTAAAGGCGATCAGAGGAACGGGAGATGCGAATGTTTTCGTTGAAAGCTCTGCTTGAAACTCCTGGCGACAACTGAGACGCGACATTCTAAGGTCGAGTGGTTGCCGAGGTCGCCACGGCCGGCGCAGCGTCGTCTAATTACCAGCTAATTTCTCAGAGATATCAAGGAATTTCTCTGTTTCACTAGCAGCTACCCGCTCGGAAGCAGAGCGGAACATCTCCACCCCTTCCACCCTTCGCTGTTGCCTTTCGTTCGATAGAAACTGTGCTTAGCTTTTAAGAAGATTATCCGAATTCCGAATTCGTTGTTCCAGGGCGGACTATTGGAAGTCCCAGGGTCGCAAGTTCTGTGACTTTTGCAAGTGCTGGATCGCCGACAACAAGCCTAGCATCGATTTCCACGAGGGTGGCAAGAAGCACAAGGAAAATGTCAGTAAACGACTTAAGGAGATACACAAAAACAGCGCGAAGCAGGCGAAACAGAATAAGAAGATCGAAGAAGATATTAGAAAGATGGAAAACGTAAGTTCTCTCTCCTCCTCCCTTTCGCTGCTTTTCCGTCTTTTCTCGCACAGAAGCGACCAGGACTTTCTAAAACGACGCTTGTCTTTTTAATACTTAGGCAGCCATGGCTGCTTACCTGAAAGATATCGAGAACAATACGAGAGACATGACCGCCGACAGGATCATTCAGGAGAAGAAGAATAGAATCGAGACGAAAGATGTTGGTACTCGATTATATCTATCCAGTATAAGTTTATTGTCACATTGTCACGTGAAAAACGCGAAAACTGTTGGTTTCAGACGCCGAATCCGAATCGCGTACCAATGGCCGCTCCAGAAACAATGCCGAGGTTCAGAGGTAACAATCAACAGGTAAGGATTCGATGTGTTGCGGCCTGCGCTAAGAGTTAAGCGGTCTCCCTACTTTTACAGCCTTAAAAGGAGCGCGATATTTCAGATTTTTTGTGCCGATATTTCTACATATTTAGGTAACATTAAAAAAAAAATTAATTAAAAAAATGGACCCGAAACTTTTCCATTTCAGACAACTAGAGCGGCTGATTTTATTTTTTGTAAGGCGCTCTGTTTGAAGCACTATGACTCTGGATATAACCATTATTTTTGCATACAAATTTTTTTCCTCATTCTCTAAAGATTGACAAATAAAGTGACAGGGCTGGATGTAAATATATTTAATTGTTTTGTTTTAAAAAATTCCCAAAGTTCGCATCATTTTTCGTCCGTCAAGGTAGGGAGAAACCCCTTACTGTTCCGCTGCCGCTGCCGTGCCGAATACCTATAGGTAGGTACACCTACTGTGACGAACGAATGTTTCAGTTCCCCCAAGAAATCGATCCATGCGACCCATCTTTATCGAGAGGCACGCCAGCTCCGCAATTCAGAGTTCAGCAAAAGTCTGAACACAAGACGCAGGGGAGAAGTAAAGGGAGCAAAGGAAAGGGAAAGGGGAGGAAGCCACAGGAAGACGATCGTACCGCGAAACCCGTGCAGAAACTTTGGTACGAAGCCCTTAGCCCCGAAGGATATACTTACTATTGGCACATCGAAAGCAACGGTGCGTCAACCTTTTTCCACGCGATAAACGCTGCCACGTTTTTCCACTTTCCATCGCTTCGTTAGCCCCACGATGGGACAAACTTTACCCGCGATATTTCCCGTGTACTCCAGAGTCTGCGTGGGATCCACCCGCGGAGGGATACATGACGTTTGCGGAACAAGAAGAGGAGGTAAAGGAACAAGCTCTTCAAGAGGAATTGCTCCAACAGCTGGAGCAGGAGGAAGCGATCGCGAACGCGGACATTCTCGAAGAGAAGCGGGCCAATGCCCAAAGGGAGACGTTGAAGGAACTGAGGAGAGCAAAGGGTGCACCGCAAGCGTCGCTGGACGACAGAGACAACGAGGAAGTGGAAACTACCGAAGAGGAAAGCAGGCCGTACAGAAGGGACTACAGCGTACCTGAGAAGTCTCATCCTTACGGTCCGTGGCAAACCGTTCGAACCATGTAAGCATTCGACAGCCCTACTTACGTTGAATTTGCTCACGTAATCACGCAATCACGCTTGTCCGTTTCAGCGCGACGAAACCTGTGGATCTGCAGCTGCCGCTACAGAAGCAAACGCAACTGCCGGTTTTCGGGAAAGCGGAGGCTCCGTCTACGCAGAGGACGTTCAAAGAGAAAACGATTGCGCGCATTGAGACGGGCGACAGCGACGAAGAGCGCCGACCAGCTACCTTCAAAAAACGAAGAATCGGCAACAAGAATGTGCGAAAACGCGTAACCGACGACTGAAAGAGAGAGAGAGAGAGAGAGAGAGCCGCGCCCTCGGACACAATGGATCGAGCCTCGTCCGCCTTATTGATAAGATAACATTCGGCCGTTCTTTTTGTACAGTATATTCTTCCACGGACCAACGTGTGGTTGGGTCGATTCTTCGAATTACATCATTCACTGGGCAGTATAAAAGTCTCGACCATCGTTTTACTTCCTTTCGCGTTAGAGATTAGGTATGTACTCATTACAACGACGAGTATAGACTAGAAGATGAAGGCACTCGTAGCTTAAATTAACGATTAACACTTTTTCATGGGTCCTTGACGTAAGTTTAACTTGAACCGGTTAGTTGTAAACTTCCCTCGTTTACGGCCAGCAATTTTGTTACCACTTATTGTTAGGCATTGCAGAGGCATGTCCACTACCCACGGCGAGATATGGCTTTCAAATTTGTTCCGGTGGCGGCATACTTTTCTCGATAACGTCGCTCGATGATACGTATTGCGTGTTGTTTAGGGCACATGGTGCTCCACTCAGTCGATCCAAGATTAATTGGCGAGGCAGACCTTTGGTTTCCGGAATAAGCGCGAAAACGAAGGCACAGGTGAACGCGCAGAGGGTACCCAAGAGGAAGAAACACCCGTACATGCCCAGCCAAGCGACCACGTTCGGAAAGAATTTAAGAACGAGGAACGCCGTGCTCCAGACGGAGCACAAGCCCAGGGTCACGATCAAACTCGAAACGTCCCGGCTGAGTATCTCCGAAGAGACCACATACGGACCCGGGCCCATTCCAAGGCTGAACATGATCACAAAGGTGGATAAGGCTGTAACCGGGATCCAATTGAAGGCGGTGACATCGTATCGAAGCGATTGTAGGTAGCAGAAGGTCCCAAGTACGTAGTGACAGATACACATTCCCGAGCAAGATATTAGAAGCAAAGGCCTTCTACCGAGTCGTTCCATCAACGAAGTGGACACGTACGAGCCGAACAGTTGTATCGCGCCCACAATCACCGCCGAGGCGTTTGGCGACAATGAGCTGCCGGATATGCCGAAGATCGTTTCCGTGTAGTTGACCTGCGAATGAAAAAAAGAAACCTGCAGGCGCAGAAATTGCGGAGAGTCGACCGTGTCATTACCATCGCAAATATTCCGCAAAATTGTTGACCACTGAATAGACCCAGCGTAATGATCAGTCCTTTGATCGTAGCTCTGTCCCGAAACAAGTCCCTCAGGCCGATCGACCTCCCCGAAACTTTCAGATCTTTCGCTTCCGCTTGCAAACGCAACATCTCCCGCTCTACCGTCGGCTCGTGTCCGGCTTTCAGCCATCTCAAGGATCTACGAGAGACACGAAATTCAAACGAAGGGGAGTCTACGCTCTATCCACGGAACGGTGGAATACGACCAGACAAAGAAGAGGGAAAGCCGGACGCCTAGGAATTCTTCGCTTACCTAGCGGCTTCGTCCAGTCGATTGCGTCGTATAAGATACACAGGCGATTCGGGTACGAAAAGGAAAAAGGCGAGATAGAGCAACGGCAAGGTAAACGCAACGATCGCGACCACGCGGAACGAGCAGAGCGCGCCGAGAACATAAACGAACAAGATGCCGCCGTTCAGTATCAGAACCAGCAGGCTGCCTAGCATGCCTCGTATAGCATCGCAGGAGATCTCCGACACGTAGGTCGGCACCACGAACAGAACGGTCGCGGCGCCCATGCCCGAGAAGAAACGCGCCACCAACAGGTGCGTCTGCTCTGCCGCGAATATTATCAATAGCCAAGCGATGCAACACGGCAAAGCTGCCAGGCATCCGATCACCTTCCGCCCGTATCGATCCGCTAATCCGCCGATCCCCAGAGTGATAAAAGCAGCCGTCAGGCACATGGTTCCGCTCAACCAAGACGCCGTTTCGTCCGTCATCGGCTCCCTACCCACAGCGGGATTCTCGCTCTGTAGCTGCGGTATCGCGGGTGACGGCCAACCTACCATCATCCCGTACGACATCGTAGAGATGTTCGCTAAAACACAATTGTACCGATCGAACTCCTTTCTCTTGGCCGTGCCGCGACCCTACGTCTCCTCCCCCCAGTCCTGAGAAACCTACATACTTACCGATCAGCGCGAGGAAAAGCTGCCGATACTTTCCTGGCTCGGTTGCTTTCTTTCTTTCCATCATCCCTACCCGCGTTAATGTCTCGACAACGAGAAAACGGTAAACAAGAACACTCTATTTTTATAAAACAGCCGCGTTGATTTCAACCAGAGAGTTTCCTGCCCCCGCGATCGATTTTCCACTAGCAAAGATGGTTCGAACCACCATTCAATTTATACCGATCGCTAACCACCTCGTTACCGAACTCGAACGAATCCAATGTATGATTCTTATCTTTCGCCTTGCTGTCACAGAAACGTAAAGCTTACCTCCTCCTTTGTGCTTGACAAACAGCTGCTTCTTTGCCTCGCTATCAGTAGATTAGTACCGGCATCCCCTCTGTCTTCTCTTCACCCGGTTTTCCGTACGCTAGCCGAAACTATAGTATCCATATTCAAACGGAATTTTACATTCATCAGCGTAAGTACTAATCGTTCAAGATTCGCACACGCGAACACGACTACGAGACGCACTTATAAGTATTCACGCCACCTGGGGTTACGGATATTCGCAATCTACGCAATTTACCTTTAGGTACTATGCACGTAAGTTTTCACGGACACGCAAATGCAGAAATCGTTTCACCACTGTCACCACATCACTATGATTTACTAGCGGTCTACTTTATCGGTTCTCAGTAGCGGAGCTAATTTACGAACCCGCGAGAGACAGCTGGCCTTTCCAAACGCGCAGCTTTAAATTAATTTATGCGCCCACGGGTTTACCATCATTGTTAGCGAACCATGCACACGTTTGGGGTTATTACGCAATGATATCGCGATACCACGATGTCGAAACACTCGAAACTGTCGAAAGTGCATAAAGAATGACAAGTAGGATTCTGGAGATCTCCTCTTCCTTCATCATTTCACGACTCGCCGATAGGAATCGTTTTGCGTTTTCACTAATATTTTCACTGCCATGCTAGCTGCCGCAGAGTACATACATGACAAAAAAGTATAGGCAATAACCTATACTTGCAACGGAAGAACGATAGATTCATTTAAAAAGATTCTATGAGAATTCTATCGAATTTCTAAGCCGTTGCTACCGATGCAGGTATGTAGATAGAGTAACTGAGTACTACGTATATGTATGTAGTAAACATCATCGACACGACATCGCGCTCGGATTTGGCCCGCGCGCGCACGGATCCATTGGCTGCGTTGTTACGTGTAGAGTCACAAGCGCGTAACTGTCACACCGTATCTCTCTCATCTAGATAACCGCAATACAAGGTATTTAACCTCGTAAACGCAATCTTCGATTTCAATACGTGTCGCTTACTATGAAACAGTGACACCATTTCGCGATAGCTGCCAATATCTGCTATCACATTCTCAGAACGAATCGACTTGGAAAGAATGCTTGCTTGCCCCACTAAACTGCATCACACATTACACGAGATCTTCGGTGCATCCTTTCCCTGTCGCAGCAGTATTTATATTAGACGATCAGGCACCTGCAATCTGCAATCTTGATTTTCCTCCGCAAATACAGTTTTTCTAACAATTCCTACATCATGTCTCGTACATATACGTTTGTTTATCATTTTAATATATTTAGTTTGCTATTGTCTTTCATAATTACATATATGCGCATAATCTTAGGAAGTCTTTCATCGTTTTTTCTTTAAAAACAGACAAGTTGCATTTCTCAGCGTCCTATATCTACCAACTTTGCTGCGGAACATGGCATGGCACTGCAGTGGAACTACGAATCAGGAGATGGTTGTTAAACTAAAAGGCAAGACTTGTTGCCAGTTGCCGCTGTTAATAAGAATCCTAGTTTTGGCTTTCTGGAACGCATTAAATCTAATCGCGTAACTTTATTACAGAAGCAGGTATTCTGGCAACAGACAGAGCAGAGGCAGCAATGCTTGCCGTTGACAGAGCAAGATATTGTCACGAATCCGATCCATATCTAGATAGGCCAAGGAGGATAGGGTATAACGTTACGATTAGCGCTCCCCACATGGTGAGTGCTCTATTTTAATTACAAGGATCGCCAATTACCGATACTTGTACATTAGGGTGGACCTCAGCTGGTCTTGGTGAAAATCTTTTTTCCAAGATTTTTTTACACCACCCCCTAAAGTAAATCATAGTTCTTTTCGATGCCTGAAGAAATCGCTGGAATTCCAAGCAACTCTTCAATGTCCATTGAAATTGAGTTAGAATCTACTAACCATATAAAATAGAAAAAAAAATTTCTAATGTGTTATTTCATTAATGTGAAATTTTCAGAAACATACCACTCTTTACGCTTAGTGCGCTGTTACTTCTATTTCAAAACTTCGCATGCGATGAGACGCGTCTTACCGACGTTCAATCGATTTGAAGTTTAGCACAAATTATTTTTTCATCAAATGTAAGAAAATTAGGGGGTGGCGTGCAAAAAATTATATGGTCTAAAAATAAGGTCCACTCGCCGTACAACTACTGTACACTTCTGACCACAAGGGCAGAGAAATAGATTAAGACTAATTCTAATAATCTTTTGTAGCACGCGTACGCACTGTCCATTCTATCCAATCAGCTGGTAGATGGAGCAAAAGCATTGGACGTTGGCTCAGGATCCGGTTACTTGTCGGCTTGCATGGGATTTATGGTGGGCTCGCGTGGCCGCGTGATCGGTATAGATCACATTCCTGAACTAATAGAAATGTCTATGAGAAACGTACGCGAGGATTGCCCCCATTTCATCAAGGAAGGTCGGGTTAAATTTATTGGTAAGAGTATAGGAGAATCTAGACGCGTTGCGATTTTCATTCACGGATAGTTGGTGTCGGGAAATAGAAAAAGACATTGTCCGATTTGACATTGAAGATCACATCTCTTTCCTGCAATGTTAAGAAACTCGACGTATTCAATACGCCCACGCGGATTAGGTTGCGTACCTTGCCACGAAGAATGAAACAGGACCGTGTCCACCAACTGCGTGTGATTGCTGTGCGCTGTGCGTTACGTAAAAGATAGGCCGAAGACTAACTACAGGTCATTGTAAATACGCCTAGTGGGAGACGGCAGGTTG
This sequence comes from Andrena minutula, assembly GCA_929113495.1. Classification (NCBI taxonomy): domain Eukaryota; kingdom Metazoa; phylum Arthropoda; class Insecta; order Hymenoptera; family Andrenidae; genus Andrena; species Andrena minutula. The sequence goes on along the minus strand of OV815996.1, from coordinate 394,553 downwards.
GGGCACGCTGCTGACGGGCCCTACAACGCGATTCACGTTGGAGCAGCAGCGGAGACTTTACCGCAACAGGTAGGAAAGAATGGAAAACTGGCGATCTTGGAGTTCCGTTGAGACAGACTATGTTAGATGAACAAATCTATTGCAGCTGATCGACCAACTAGCTCCTGGAGGACGGCTAGTCTGTCCAGTGGTCACCATAGAAGGCTTCCAAAGACTTCAAGATTTACTCCAAGTGGATAAGAACACCGACGGCACGGTCGCAAAGAAAAAGCTAATGCAAGTGTCCTATGTTCCTCTCACCGATCCCACCACTCAATTACACACCGATCATTAGCAACGCAATTGTAAATGTTTAGAGAAATGTTTTAGCTAGTTTGCAGCTTTGCAACATAATCGTCAGCGATAATCACGTTGATCGATAAAATACAAATTTTAACACGAAAGCTTTGTTTCCACAGACAACACGATGTTCTTTAGGCAGCAATTTTTTTTTTATCGAAACAACACGTTACACGTAACAATAAAATATATTTTCCGTATAGAAGATAACTTCTAGTTTGATTTTATTGCCGGTATTTACGCTCCTTTAATTAAAGATTCTGTATAAAATTCGCATAGTATCATCTATAATTCTATATAGCAATTTCGTGACAAACTACGCGCGTTTTAACGATCGAGTATAAACGTTTATGAGTTACAGCGTTCATGAAAAGATGACGCTAGTTGCTGCATCTTTGAACGTGGATACGAATACCCTGTTTGCTATATGGCCTATATGCATCCAACGAAACCTAACCTCGTATAAATGGAAATCGATGCGTTTGCGGGGTGTTGCGAGGTGTGTCGGTGCAGAAAGCTTGAGAAAGCTCGAACATATGCTCTCTTATAACGTAAATTCAAAATCGTTTGTCGCGATCTCGTTGGGAGGAAGATTCGCGAAGCCACAGAGAATTTCGTGTTTCGGCCGATAGTACTAGTCGAATACGAGGTAAGAGACGACGTTGAACAAAGAAATACGCGACGATTTGCTACGGGGTATTTTTACGGCGTGCAAAGGAAAAAACTCGAAAGATGATACTCGAGAGTGCTTGCTATCGACAGAAAATAACTGATGATCGTGGATGTGTCCGAAACATCGTTCAACAAAATTGCTACGCGATGTATTCGATTAAAGTTTGCAATCCAGATTAGACGGGATGCCGTGATCGTATAAAGGACGAACAGGTAATTAAGCTTCGGCCACTTTAATAATGTTTCCGTTGTTTAAACATTTTAATAGATCTTTATTCATTCGCACGACTTTATTCCCGAAATTCCGCTAGGTACTTATTGGTAGTTGTTCGTTCGATCACCTTAATGTCCCGGCGCGGTGCCGTGGAAACGCGTTTCTTTTACGTTCTTAACTTTTCCGCGTAAACTCAAAATAGAGACTGCCTTGTCTCTCGTGTAGATTCAATGCAGTAGTATGTGCATGCAACGTAACTCTAGACAGTCTACATGTCGCATGTAATTCTACGTATACATACATACACGGCGCGCCAGTTACGCGACCTTCTATTTTTAACGCGTATCATGATGTTTCCAAAATGACGTTTGACCAAATTACGTAATTCTTATCGAGCCCAGTGATTTGTCCAGACGAGGTAAGTAATCCTGGAAGCATCGCATGTGCTTTCGACACGCGACATGTGCGCGCAGAACGTTTCCTGCTAAATCAAGCCCAACTCCGTACAATTCCCAGGATCATATTCTTCTTGCCGCGTTTTTTATTTACCATTTCAAAGCTGATTTCTTTCTTGCGTTCTTTCGTTCTTTCTGCACATACAGAAATATATATATACCGTTTGCGATATCTATATATTACACGACATATTATCCAGGATTGCTGCTTGTGTTCCACGCGTTTATAAGTACAGTCGCGAAGTACGTTTACGCACCCAGAATAAACGGAGATGGATAAAAAAGAGTTTTCGTTTGCTTTGTTCGGAAATAAAAAGGTTCTCACCAGTAATCGATCGTCGATGCGCTTTATACCGCTAGACGTCAATACTACCTATCTGGGCTTAATCGAAAGTCGATCGATGATACAGACGGCAAAATTTCACTAGTCATTCCAGTTGCGATAGAATAGCAATTTTCTAAACATATCTCTTATTAATCGTTAGGAAGCTGATAATGGAGAGGGACCCGAGAAAAGTCGTTTCTTACACTTGCATTTATCGGGGAACCGAATGGTGAAAGGCATAACCGGTTTTTTCGCGGGTAGCAAGTTACATAAACAGAAGAAAAAGCATCGCGATTTGTTGTACGACCTTCGTCCGGTTTCGATTCGATTCAAAGACCTAAAAGCCAGACATTAATTTTGTACAGCGCTAGATCGATCGTGACGTCGATACGACTAAAACTACGGCTACGGCGCGGCGATGCCCGTCGTATTAAGAGTTAATGAATTCCAGGAGGAGGTGAATGAAAAATAATGCCCTCTACGTGCGCGTAATAGAAATCGATATTCGGTTCTCTCAAACTATGCATATGAAAGGACTGCAAGTGTAAATTCCTGACTCCGTGTAAAGAGACCCCGTGTAACGTTACGGATAACGGTCGAGTGAAAAGAATCCGAGCAGATATCGTTTTGCCCCTTCTGACCCCTTACAGTTGTAAACATAAATGCAGACTTGCCCAGTAGTTTGACGCGCCATAGTGTGATATGTAGTAGGTGCCTTATGTCATGGGAAAAAAGCATTACATGTATGTATATCGCGATAGATCGTGACCTTCCGCGGAACGGGAAGAATGAGCGGGATCAGCGATTGGGTCGGTTCGGTGTTGGTGGTCGGTGGTCTTCTTGTGGAATAGAAGAAGGGAGTAAGTATGTACAGTACGCACTTCGCATTTCTCATTTCGCTAACGCTATTCGCTACTCGCTAGCGCTGGCGGCTAGCGCCTCAGTTGGACGCCGACCGCTCTCGCGTAAACACGGACGCGAGCACCGCTATCGCGATTCTGACTGGATCAACTTTTTTTTTTTAATAAGTATCAACGACACTGACACGCTTGTGCTACCGAACTTGCATTCATCTCGTGACTTACCTGCCACAGTGCCGATATCTACTGCGAGGTGAGTGGTCACGTACTTGGAATTAAACACGCAGCGCGATAACTATTTCACAAAGTTGCTCGCGCATTCTATCGAATCCTGCTTCGTCACGTTCTTTCAAAAACTCAGCTAATCATTACAGCCACGATCAAAGTTGCGAGTCATGCTGCTCGTGATGTAGCGTTAGAATGTATTTTCGTTGATTCGGTCATGGTGCAAAACATTTAATTAGCCCAATTGTTCCGATAATTGTTGCAGCACGAAGTTATCAAAACCATTTTATTAACGTTATATTAGTGTTGAGTGCCCTCTTTACTAGTAAATATTATTCTTATTCGATAAACAATGGTATCCCCGTGGCCTATATGGTGATCCACTTCCGTCGCGTTTGGAAAATTGTGGTCGCGTGGTCGCACGGTCGCACGGTCGCACGCACGATTCCTCGTATACCACGTTTCACGTTCCATTTACATACCCACATGCGTGGTAAATTAGTTTAACGTTCTAGCTGTTCAGCGAATAAAGTTGTGAGTCTAAATTAGAGGCCGTAGCATTCGTTAGCGTAAAAAGTAATATGTAATCGGTTAGAACGGGGTTACATCTATCCATAGTGTCGGCCAGTTGTTGACCGTCTCGTCGTGTCGCGGCGTTTCTACTAGACTAGAACATCGATCGCTCGTCCTGGCGCACGTCGAAATCGATCTTTCCACATTGTTCTGGCAATGATACGGATTACTATCGCGTTGCACAATATTCAAAAGCATTAGAAACTAAACTAGATGACCGTTCCTTCGATACGGTGCACTTACGGCCACCCAAATACCCGCTCTTACCTTCAATCGTTTTTCCTGCTCGCGAGTGTTTTGTAATTTGATCTTTTAATAGCGATGTTTTAAATCGTTGGTTGTAGAAGACCGCGCGCCCATGCTCGATCCTGGCTGCACGTGTATTCCCGCTTACGATGCACAATACATATTCTGCAAAGAGTGTAAAGTGTAAAGGAAGTCCGCGCGCGCGTTCGCCGCGTCAAGGATGCTGGCTTAAAATATTATCTTGCCAGCCCCGGAGGGTCCGGTCATTCGATCGTTTGTCTCCACTAACATAAATAAACACTCGATAAAAGGAATATTGAACTCGTCATTATTCGATGACGCTGAAGCCTGGAATCCTTTAGGTACTCCGGCCGAGCTTGCGTCATCACTAGGCAGGTATCCCTGGACCCGCGTTTAAGCAAAACCCGGGGATGTTTGAAGAAGCAATTCCCTCTGTCCTCCTTGTTATTCGTAGGAGAAAAAGATACAAGTGGTTAGTAGACTGTGAGCCCGTGGTTGATCTGAGATGTAATCGGAGACTATTCTTCGCATCGGGTTTCATTAGATCGTATCATTTGTTGATGTAACCGCGTCTAATCGCTGAGTGGTGTCGAGACAAAGTGGTCGTGTAAGGTTAAGCAACCATATCCGTCCATTGAATCAATTAACTTGACCAGAATTTACGTTCTGAGTCTTGGACGGATGAAATTCTGAATGACGCATACAGCATTGTAAACACAACCGACAGATTTAAACGACTTTGATATTATCAACATTGTGTTAAACGTAATTGGTGGTGTTATCACGGATATCGGCGTTTCCGGGAATTCTGTGCGATTTCATTTTTCCCGCGATAAACGGCATGCAATTACTGCGAGTCATCATTAGGTATCTGTTGCGCAATTTTCTGTTCACCTGCCTTTCGATATTTCCGCGTCATCGTGAAAAGTTGTATCACTGTTGCAATTACCTCGGGGCACCATTGGTTAGGTAGGTATACTTACGCGTCAAGGGCTATCGTCTCTCTCTCTCTCTCCCTTTACCCCTTTAAATCATGTGGGAAATATGTTGCGCGTTACTTTCTAGGCCGGCTGCCGTTTCTCACGGCTACAATTGATCGGAAATTTATTGTTAATTGTCTGTTGCAGTTGTTGGGAGAGAATCGAAGGGGCAGCCAAGAGCGCGAATCGGAGGAACGATGCAAAATTGTTGCGACAACGGCGATGCGGACGTCGTCTATAAGGATGTGGTGATCATAGGTATGAAAGAAGGAATCCCGCACCAGAATTCACATAGGCAATGTTATTGGTAGCGTTGAAAGTAAGAAAGCGAAGCGTTCTTACCGAGAGTGTGTTTGGTTTAGGAAACGGACCCAGTGGAATATGCCTTTCTTACATGCTCGCCGGGAACTGGCCGTACTATACCGGCGAGCCACATCCTGGGGACGAGATGCTCACCGCCAGGCTGCATTTTAGCACGAGGTCTGAGACCGAAGAGTGCGACCACACGACCGGCGAAGAGTTGAGAAACGGAACGAGCAACCGATGGCATCAGCACCTGCAGAGTAGGTCGGAACGGAGCGAGGCAAAAAGACCAGCACGGGGACTGGCCAGCAGCACGCGTTGCAAACTGGAATGCCTCTCTTCTGGGCTCGAGGGCAGGCTCGGTGGCCGACCTTTAGCCCTCCTAATGGACCAGCTTCAACATCCATGCGTAGACGCTGGCATGGACCTGCCGTCTCTTCTTACTTGGAAATCCGCCGAGCAATGCAACGAGCATAAAGTGATAGATCACATTGTGCTCGGCAAAGATCAACCGGGCGGCGCCTGGCAGGTAACGAGAAATCCGTTTACCGTTCCGGCAATAGCGATTGATCCGCTAGTTTCCTGAAACTTTCCTTCACCTTGCAGTCCATGGATCCGAACGTGTTGACCATCAGCTTGAACCGGTGGATGTCCTTGCCAGACTTGGACATAAGGCAATGGGAGATGATGGTAGAATCGGAGAGACGTATAACAGCAGCGAAATCAACAGAGGATTACGAGTTATCCGAGTATACATATCAAGAGAAACCGTCGAACGGTTGTAAAACGGCCAGCAGAGTTTCCGTTGGTATGGTGGCCGCCTATTACAGAGATTACGTACGCAGAAAAGGATTGCAGCAATACTTCCGATGGTACGTATCTCGGTTTAGGTCGAGTTCCCCGCGATGAAAGAGCGACCTAAGTACGTATAACGTGTCGCTGACGAACATCGTTTTGCAGCGGGACCGTGGTTACCTCGGTAAGGCGGATCAGCGCGGCGAATGGCGTCAAGGAAGACAATCGTTACGGATGGGTGGTGGAGGGTTTCGACAAGAACACTGGAAAACCCTTCCGGTATCGATGCAAACGAGCCGTTCTCGCGACTGGCACGACCGATCTCTCCAACCGACTGGGAATACCAGGTGAAGAATCACGGCCCCAGTGGATCACGCACGATTTGAACTATCTGGAATCGAGATTGGACCGTCTGGTTGATCAACAGCACGGTACGCGAGCACACGGTTCTCTTGTTCCCTTGGCTTGCTCCGTGCCATCTGCTATCCGTTAATTGTCGATCGCTTGATTGAATTCCAGGCGAAGAATTGGCGGAACGAATGGAACCGGTGCTCGTGATCGGTGCCGGGCTGAGCGCAGCAGATGCGATAATGGCCGCGCGTTTCCGAGGCATCCCTGTGTTGCACGCGTTTCGGGACACGTCCTCCGAGAAACAACACCACACCAAGTTCGATCGATTGCAGGAGCTTCCCAATTCCATGTACCCCGAATACCATAAGGTTTACGAGATGATGGCCGACGGGGGTACCAATTACCCGCTGTACAGAGCTTTGCCGGGATACACGCTGGTCGGGTTCGGCGACGAGCCAAACAAGAACGGTCACATCGATGCCCTTGCAGCTGAGAAACGGGTGGCCACACTCTCCTCTCCGGATGGGCGGTTACACGCGTTTCGCGTCTCGATCGTCGCTGTGCTCATCGGTAAGTACATAGCGACAAAGGTAACGCGAACGCGCCACTCTTTCGATCGTAACCAAGTATTTATCCGCAGGGTATAAACCTGACCTGTCCTATCTGGAAGCCAGTGGTTTTGGTCTCGGAAGATACCCCGACAAACCAATAGACGGTAAATCGAATCCGATCGAGGTCGATGACTTTACGTACGAGGTGACTAACGCACCGGCCACCGATCTTTACGCCCTAGGTCCTTTGGTCGGTGATAATTTTGTACGTTATATACTCGGAGGAGCGTTTGGAATTTTAGTTCACATTTTGAGCACACCTACCACGTGAGACGTGCCCGCCCCCTTGTCCTTTCTAATTTTCCGTCATAAATTCACCAGCTTTGCCTTTGCCTTTGTCGTTTCTCGTTAAAAACAAAGAATTTGTCAAAGTACACGTCGTGTACATAGTAGCTCTTAAAAGGACCTTTGTTACACGTTTTTTACATTTTTAATCCTACATCGCGGTTTCTAAAACTGCACTTAACAAGTATCGTTAACTTACCGTAAGTCTCTGTAGTTGATACGGGAAAGACAAGCTCAGATATACAAGGATAGTATGGCACAATAAAATTCGCACTACGTTCATACCAACATTTAGCGCATTCCATTTATTAAAATAAATGCTGTTACAGTACCATGTTACATCTCGCGCCATTATCGTGTCGAGCTTTCAACTATTTTCTCAATGAAAACTCAACTTTTTAAAGACTAATTATATTTAATCAGATGTACAAATACGTGTACACAGATACACGGAAACGAAAGAATGGTCTATACTTTGTACCGGTAGTATTTTTTTCAACACACGAACTATGTACAAACATATTTTTAGAAGTTTAAATAACGCGTCTATAAGGCGAATACGGGTAGAGAAATGATATATATATATATACACACGCGTTGCTTAGTCTGTGATAAAAGGTGCGGCATTCGAGGAATAGCCTATCTTGTACGATACGAAGTCTTGTATCGGTCTTGCCATTTGTGGACGTATGTAACTTCCCAATCATCATTGTGCAGTTGCGCCACTCTAACAGTACGCAACGTATTCCGCGGTTTATTACTTGAAAGATGACATCAAAAGGCAAGATTAGTACATGCGATGGGGTGCAATCTTGTTGATCGTATCCACGGAAATAGTAGGATTCTGAACGAGCTTCAATAAACAATACCGCCATTGTCGTGGTTATTTCGCACTGCCATATTTACGAATCTTGTTAAAAAATATTGCCTCCCAAGCAGAACACGCGCTATAAATGTCTCCTTTCAAGGAACAGTAATAAATAACAACTGTTTGTATACGAAGGTTCGTTTGCCCAACTCTATATTGTATACATATGTATATTATTATAAACACGGTAATTTAGAAATTATGTTTTAAATACAATGAAGAAAAAACTAACTAGAATAATAGCTCCAGCGAGAACAACTATACAGTACAATTTTCTATTAGCCCTTTGATAAGAGTCTGCCTTTTTTAATTGTTTATAGCCTTCTTGTACTTGCACTTGCGTTTGCTCGATGTTATAATCGATCCTATCCAGAATAGTGCCTTGATCCTGTACCATGGTGCCTAAATCCTGTTCAGGGGAGATTTTCTTTACTTAAAACTTCCAACTACGACCAGGATGAGACCCCCAGTTTCTATTCTCTACGAAGAATATACGATAGGCTGGATCTGATTTAATCTTGGTAAAATTTCTTTTCTCGAGATTTTCTTCGGGACACCCAAAAAGATCTGTGTAAAGTTTCAACTCGATCGGATAACGGGAAAAGGAAAATTTTACACAGATTTCTTTTCAATTATTTCGAACTATTCCGGAGGGTGCCCCGAAGAAAATTCAAAAGTCGAAAATAAGAGCCACCCTAACATACAATTATCGAACTCTCTTACTTTGAATATGTGTCTGAGGTCTGATATACTCTGGACAATATTGCCAATTTGCTCTTCTCTTTCCAAAGCTAATCTCGTTCTGTCCTCTGTATCCTCCAGCTGTAAAAGTACAGAGTCTTGCCGTTGCTCGTTCTCGTGCCAAGAATTTGCAATCGTTTCATTGGACTCCACTAGCCATGTGTCCGTCATGGCGCTATTCGAATATATCGATTGATCTTCGGTAAAAAATTGATTGCTCCTCTCTTCCCTTGATTTTACCTCTAAAATCGTAAGAAATCTTTTGACGATCGGCTCTAGAGATTTTCAATCGGCGGGATTAGTGGAAATCGATCGTACGTGTTAGGTAGTGACTCTGAGCCGATCGGTATCGAAGACCCAGTTCTTGTAAAGAGGTGGAGAGTGCCATTACCGCGCTTGTAGCTAATTGACGCTCTACAGGTTTAATAGTATGCCTTGCAGCGGTTTTTATAGTCTGCACTTGCCGGTAACCGCTAGAAAATGCGCGTCCTATTTCTCGTGTTAGCTGTTCCATTTGTCTTTCTTCCTGTAGACATGTTTTTAACGATTTGCTCTCTAACAATTAAGTAATCAAAGTAAATCAGGACAATTGCATGACTCTGTGGCATTACGTATAGAGCACTCTGTTCAATTTCGGTACAGTACATATTACACTAGTTTACAGACATTTTGTGCAGCAGATGCCACTATTTTTTTCTTATGTAAAAAGTCCTGCTGATTTCGAAAATAAGGTCCAAAAATTTTTCTACGGATAAGTTTTCGAAATATCGACAGGTGAACTTTTTACCAGTCTGTCAAAAAGGTGATCCCACTTCATTGCGAATATCTCGTGTTGCGAATGACCGATTTGGTCGAAAATTATATCAAATTAAAGACAATTGAATTACCAACAAGTGTACCTGACCTAAATTTTCAAGTCTGATCAATAGTTTGGGTGAAATCGATGGAAATATATGAAAAAGTCATTTTTTTTCGACCGAAATTGAGATCGACAATTCATTTAAATGGGCCCAGTTTCTCATTTCTTACGTTGAGTCTGCAATTTGACGATGGAAACAAGCTGTAACTGAAGAAAATCTATGAATAAATTCCGAAGCTAGAGACAATTGTGTGAAAACACTAAAATTTTAAGATTTTTCTGGGTTAACAAAAAAATAGTGGCATCTGCTGTGCAAAAATTTTTTGTTATTTTGTAAACTAATGTTATTATTCTGTTGAATTTATCGATTAAGACGAACCTGCGAAGTATCGTCTAGCGTTGGCCTGGTCAACTGTTTGGCGTGTAGCTCTACCAATGCATCTATCTTCACGCGTAACCTACTTAGAATGTATTGTGTCTCCTCCAAAGCATCGGTCCAAATTGGAGGCGCGTTGCACTCCAAACTAATGTTTCTTAATTCTACGTTATCGCCACTGCCAGAGTCAGGAGCCACCAATGCCATTCGGTCGGATAAATTCTGAAAAGACATTCCACACAGTCTAACTTTTATACGCTGTAGCAAAAAATTGAAATTGCAAATATTTCACAAGTCATAGGTTATATGTACGTGTCATACCTGCTCGGCGTATATATGTTTGCTCTGTAAGGCATTATTCCGCATTAAAATAAACGGTTCCGTCAAGTTTCTCATAGCCATTTTTAACAAATTTTTTCGATCAAGTACTCGTCGCACAGTTCACACCAGCCTAAAATTCATTCTGATCGTTCGCAAGCAGACTAAACGAGACAAAACTCCCCTGCCATTTGTCATCGCGCAGTCATCGCGCATCGACAGAAGACAGAACTCCGAACAGCTGATCCGATGGAAGTTCTATCGTAGAACAGTACTACCAAACTCAGAAATCGGATTTACAACTTTCTTTCCCTTCTTATCCTCGCTACACAAAATCCTCACATAAAACTGTTAACATATCGCGCGTTGATCCTTTGTTAAACTTTCCTATCTCGTCGCTAATATATCTGATAAAATTCGTTTAATCTACTTATCACACGATCATATCACGCATGTGCACTCGCGCGCGTCACGTTTGCCAGTAGCAGAAAATTAACACTACGGAGTGTGCTTTGATTATACATACTTCTCTATATAAAAGTTGATATATATTTCATAATTTACTATACATCATGAGATACACTTGCATTACAAATGGCTTATAAATAGCTTACAAATTATACGGATATGGTATCCTTATGGTATTGCTTTATTCGTAATACATATTTGTACAGTATTTGCAAGATTATCACGGAGCCATTAACATTCTATCTATACAAGAGTACATTCTTCGTTTGTGTCTATGCATTTCTGCCAAGTGAAACTCTGTCACTTCAGTTTCAAGTAACAACCATCTTCGGTATTAAGCTTCGAGCTTCTTTCTTAACGCAAAGTAGCCTTATTTTTATTAGTTTCGATAATTAATGGTCTAGTACTATATAGATTTCCAATGGTCACTTGTCTTTTAATAACTTGAAGCGCCTCTTGTCCATCTCTGCAACATTTATCGATCTTTTCCTTATCCCTAAGTGTCTTGTTTTCTTCAAATTCATGTCGAATTTTGCGCAAAGCATACATCCTATAATAAATGCAGAATATTTTAAGAACAGTTTGCTTCACTTCGATATATAACATTACAGAAGGAATCAGAGGATTATAACGTATATCTCCAGTATGCTTTGAATTTTGAAGTAGCTCGCGCTTACCGGTAATTGTAGGAATCCCATTTTTTGCTTTCACGGATTAGATTTCGGTAAAGGGCTAGAATCGAATTCCGACTACCAGCCATCGTTTGAATTCACTTATGAAGGAGGTTATACGTAGGACGTACTTAAGCAGAAGTACACGAATTCCTTGGCCTGTTTATTTGATTATTTATTTACCATCCGAGGTCCCAAGTCTCTTCTAGACCGACTAGAAATCATTATCCAACAATTTTTTACAATCAAATTGTTCATTTATTGCTCCGAAAAGCGTCTCGAAAATTTCTTCATTTCACGGACACAGAAATTCTAGCGACGCGTAGCGGTGAAAAATGTGAATTAAAGTGGGCGTTAAAACACGCCCGAATGGCAGTTTTAAGGATGTGAAAGGATGTTTCCATCACGTGTTGTCTTTCTTCTTTGGTTCTCTGGCGATTATTAACACCACTTTGCTCGAAAATCATACGGAATTTTGCAAAAAGACAGACATTCTGGAATACATGAAATCATTATATCACGATGATGTGAGGATGGTTAGATTATTTACAGTGATTAATGGCTTGTATGTACGGTGTTTAAGGTTTGATTTTATAGGTACAAAATGTGTGCAAACTTTGGACGGACTAGTGCAAAACTACCGTTGCACAAACTCTTGTCCACAGCTACAAACGTTCAAACGAGCAAACAAATAACATTGTTCGGTCAGACCTATCCAAGAGACGAATGGACAAATATCACTCCCAATATCGTTTCCAAATTAGGAAGAAACCTGCATCTTACCAAATATCATCCTTTATCCCACATCCGTCAACGCCTCGTTAACTACATCTACAAGCAATTTTACAATCGCATCGGAAATCCTCTATTTAGCACGTACGATAACATATCTCCTATAGTTACCGTAACTCAAAATTTTCAATCCCTTCTTGTACCAAATGGTCATCCGAGTAGGAGCAAAACAGATTGTTATTATGTAAATCAGGACACTGTACTGCGAGCGCATACGACCGCTCACCAAGCGGAACTAATTTCGATGGGGTTGAATAATTTTCTTGTAATCGGCGATGTTTATCGCAAGGACGAAATAGATTCTATGCATTATCCTGTTTTTCACCAAGCTGATGCTGTCAGATTGTGTACGGCGGAGGAAGTGTTTCAAAATACAAATAATTCCGATGGATCCAGGTTGTTTGAACATAGGGGTGTCGAAACTTGTGAGAAACAGGGGTGTCATACTTTGGAATCGGTAAAACTAATGGAGCACGAATTAAAGAACACTCTAACAGGCTTGGCGCAGGCGCTTTTCGGATCAGGTAACTCGATGGGATAGTTTAAATTATCTCGATAGATTACTGTAACTGCAAGTTTTCCATTCTAGAGATCCAATACAGATGGGTCGAAGAATATTTCCCATTCACCCATCCATCGTGGGAGCTAGAGGTCTACCATGAGAATCAATGGCTCGAAATATTGGGATGCGGTATCATGCGCCAAGAGATTCTACAAAATTCGGGCGCAGGAGAGCGCATCGGGTGGGCATTTGGATTGGGTTTAGAAAGATTGGCTATGCGTTTATACGATATTCCTGACATCAGGTTATTTTGGAGCAAAGATATGGGCTTCTTGAACCAATTCAAAGTTGAAGATCCCAATACAACGATACGATACAAAGTAAAGGGATATATTAAGAATTAGAAATTTTAAATTTCCTATTAGAAAAAGAAATTTTAACAATCACACATGTAATCTTTACAGCCTGTTAGCGTTTATCCCCCGTGTAAGAACGACATAAGTTTTTGGTTGCCCGAAGATGGGTCCTATTCGTCAAATGAGTTTTATGAGATAGTCCGGAATATCGGTGGCGACAGAATAGAACAGATTCTATTGAAGGATGAGTTCATTCATCCTGAAACTAAAAGATTGTCGCACTGTTACACTATAGTGTATAGACACATGGAACGTACCCTATCGAAACTGGAAGTAAATGGTATTCATTCGCAGATAGGGAAAACTGCTACTGCGGAATTACACGTTAAAGTGAGATGAATGAGAAAATAAAGAAAATTTCACCCGCTATTTGCTATGATGTATTTCTTAGATACTACCGCCTGCTTGCTTGCTTGCACATACTTGAATGCAATCAATGCAAAACATTAGTCAGACAAAGGAATATATTATTTTATTCGCACATAAGTTAATTACAGGTATGTCATTAGGTGAAATAATATTCTCCTAGAAATAAACTACTTCGTCTATAGTACAGTACATATTATCAACATTAATAACTAGCACAACAATTACAACTAGCTCTACATGTTTATGTTGCACGCGTGAATATAAAAATCAGTTTGCTCTCGTTAAAGAGTTGTGTATGTATTCACAGGAAATAAATTACATTAAGTTGTAATGCTTAATGCTTATACTCGATATATAAAAGAGACGTGTCTCGTTAAAGCAAAGGGTGATAGTAAATAGATCTCTAAGCACTTAATTTACATAAATGTAAAGATTACCCTTGAATATTTTCTTGTGTTTATTATATGCGTTAAAAAAGAACCGCGTCCAAAGTTCATAAGCTTAATATAAAAAGAAAATACTGCAAATGGTATAATCAGATATATATAAAGGGTAGGTAAATGTTACATGTGAAATTCATTTAAATGCTATATTGCGCGAGCACATTTCATGGAGGAAGAAGAAATGTTGCTGTTCGCTTTAATAAATAGTCGTGAATAAAACATACAACTGAGAAGCTCCCGTTAAGAATCTAAGATTAAGGCCCCTATTTACAATTATCAAAATTTCAATGCCTTTTAATTCCGTTTGAATCCGAATGAATACAGGAAAGTTTCGAGTATATTTTATTATGTTTATACGTTAATACGTTAATAGAGTAAAGAGTAATGCAATAACTTATCATTAGTTTGAAATTTCAAGGGAACTAAACCTGATTTGAATTCATCAAGTTGGTCCAATACTGAAATGCTCAGTATAATATTAATATTGATAACGTCGATAACTGTAATTTCGAAAACCGTTAATACATAATTACATCGTAAAGTTGCTATTTATTTGTTGATTATTTGCAGGAGAATTAGAAAAATAGAGACAAGATTTATAAAATGCGAGTTTCTTACCTGTTTCATACTGAGCAAAGGACTCGAATCAGGAATGGAGGATAATTTTGAATGTACTTTTTCATACCATTTTGATGCAAAGCAGACCTTTTCAACTCTCCGTATATGTATGTATGTATGCATGTATGTATGTATGCTACTCTTACAAAGCAAGATTACTATACACGTAGCTTAAGATAACTTGGTATAACTAGGAGGTGAGAACTTTTTCCGTAAGAATTTCAAGATGTACAGCGGCATGCAAGAAATCAAAGTTATCAGCAACACTTTCCACAAAAAGTCTGTAGTCCTAATGAACTCGGCATCTGGGGATTGGAGAGCAGAAACAACTGGTCAGTTCCTCTCTGGACACGCTTACCACTTCAGAATACATACACGAATATATACGTACCGAAGTAGTCTTTGAGAACGATCAGAGACAACAAGTACAGCGCCAACGAGAAAACCTCTGCGAGCAACATAATATGATGCCATGTTCTGATCGTTAGGGCTACCATGATTAATTCCGTCAAAATCAGCGCTGTGAAACTGATTGCCACTATATGAATGAATTCATCTTCAAACATTATAAGCGCGCCATACATTATTACACCACCTGGAACACGTACGTATCATCCGAACGATTAACATTTGTATTTCCGAAGCGAATAACAACACCGCGGAAACTTTCCGCTCGCTTACCTTGATATATGCTTATTAAAATCCACATGAAAAATGTCTTGTAAGACAACGATCGTCCTTTGCTAAGCTCTTTATAAAGCTCTGGATAGGTGAGTGCGATTTTTCCGGACACATCCTTGTCCAATACCAACGAAAATACAGGGAACATGGTGTATATCGTTCCATAACTGCAAAGTTATTCTTTTCATTATCGACATTCTATTGTAAAAATTCAATGTTACTTTTCTACTAGATCTCCACGATCGCGATCTGGTCCGCGATATCGTTCGATCACTTCCTCTTACCCGACCATTAAGAATCCCTGATACAAGGATACCGAGGACAAGTAAAACACCGCAGAAAAGACCGCTTGCATCGTTGAAATAATTAAACCTCGGTGAATGACGAACTGACTTAAAGCAGCGGAACGTTTGTAACTCCTTCGGCCGTGGACTAACAAAAGGTTGGCCAAATGACTAAATTGAGAAATTGAGAAATCTGCAGCCAAAGAGGCTTGTCTTCCTTCGAGCCCTTCAAGACCTATGCCTACAAAGCAATACAAAGCAATATGCGTAAAAGGTGATTTTTTTCCACAAAAAAAAATCCAACTCGATTCGATACAAGTAGTACGAGGAGAGTATACTTACCAGCGTCCGCTGCTTGTATCATAGATACATCGTTACCACCATCTCCAACAGCCGCGGTTCTTTTCCCCGTATGTCTTTGGATAAGACTGACTACTTCCGCTTTTTGCGTTGGTGAACATCGACAGCAAACTACAGCCGGTGAGCCACACGCTAGCTCCAAGAATTCTTGTTCGTAGTATTGCAAACACACCTCCAGCGAATCACCGCTGATAACTAAGGCACAGTCTTGCTTTTTACGAAATGTGTTCAACTCCAAGTGCGCATCCGTGCGGGTCACCACAGATTTGAAAACGTGTAGACCCTGCGTTCGCGAGACTAAACGCGACGATTTCGCTATACAAGTTGCCGTTTCTAACTTATCCCCCGTCAGCATCCAAATCTGGAGTATAGCAGAAGTGAAGGAATGCAATCGCAAAACAACAGAATACAACGAAAACGCGAAATGTAACCCGCGCACGCGCGCTTACCTTGATACCAGCGTTCCTCAACAGTTCCAATGTAGGCCTTACTCTGTCTTGTAATCTATCTTCAACGCCGGTTACGCACAATAACTCCATTTCCCTTTCTAGGCTTTCGATAACTGCGGCGATTCTTGATACTCGATCGCTCACGCTCAGTCTCGCTGCATTGTATCTGAAACCGATATGACCAATTGTGAACCGATATGACGAATGTAGTAGAGCGTAGGGATGTTCGAACGATTTGCTGCGTACCTCACTTCAAAGTCCAGATACTGTTCTTCCGTCAAATTCTTCTTCGCGACCACCAGCGTTCTTAAACCTTCTCGAGCCATGTTACCGCACTCTTCCTCCAACCAATCGTTATACTGCACTATTCCGGACATAACTACGTCCGCTCCCTTCAGGTAAAATACTATCTCGGAATTGGATTCCTCTTTCACTATTATCCCCATTCTTTTCGTCTCCGATGTAAATGGGAATATTTGCAAAATCGTATAGTTCAAAATTTTGCCGTTCGGTGCTTTCAGCTGCATAAAGTTCAGGTCACGTTTCACCAAAGCCAATCCCATTTCTTCCGTCCATTTAACCAATGCTACTTCATCCGGGCTGGATGCCTGATAATTGCGTTTTTGCTCCGGCAAATAGTAGTGTTGATCTGCTTCCGTTTGACTAGAGTAAAAATAACGTGATTAAGGTGACTTTAACTACTCCCCAGTGCCGTCTAATACCCGTGTACCCCCTTAATTATATATATATATATGTACTGTGTGCTAAGCTTTACACAGCTATGGTTGCAAAGTTCGTAAATATTACCTTTGAATCGAGCCAGAATCGCCGGTTTCTCCTGTTTCCACGCTAATCGTGTCCAAGTTGGGGGACTTGTTATTCACTTCATCGTAAACCGGCGTTACGTTATGACATAACGCCAAAGCATGCACCGCATCGTATATTCTAGTACTCTCGGACCTTCTGACTTTCCCGCTGTGCACGGATGCCGATGGCTTCACCGGCGAATTGTCGGTGGAGGAATAACAGGTTTTCAGCACAGCCATTACTTCGTCAAACGTTTCTTGGCCGTAGGATATCATGCCCAAGTGTAACTTTTTGAAGACCATTTTATTCTGCGTCAACGTCCCGGTTTTGTCACTCAGCAAATACGAGATACGTCCAAGTTCTTCCGGAATAGTGGTGGTTCTTACGACTGTTCCAGCAATTTCTTTATCTCTCTGTATACACCATGCATAAAATGCTTTGCCCATATCCAAGTTTACTCTTAAACTGATCGGGATTATATAAGAGAATAATAAAACGAAACGGAACATATAGCGATACCATGGCCCGTTAAACCCTTTTAAGGACATCATTACCAGCGCAAGTCCAATCACGGCGCAAAACAGAACCTAAAGTTGATAAATGTTATTACAGTAGTAGTTTCAATCAGATCGTTTTCACGGCCATAGAATACCTTTGTTAATTGATTTATTTCTTGATCCAATAAGCCAACTTTCGACCGTGGCGCAGAATGATTCATCAGAGATCTGGTTTCTTGACCCGTGTACACGACAACGCCAAGGGCCGAACCAGATGCAACGGCTGTATTCGCCCATAGCGTGTTATCCACGCCTAAACTTTCCTCGCTGCTGTACCCGTCGTACTGCGAGCAATTAATACCATAGGATAAATTACGTTGCATTAGCTGTAACTTTTGGCGAGAAGGTACAATGCTTTTCTCAACTCACTCTCATAAACGTTCCGATAAAGCTGTGAATATCTTTCTGAGGCTTTTCGATGTATATGCTCGCTTTTATATCAAACAATTGGGAATTAGTTTCCAATTTTTGCGTAGCGGGTACAGCCAGTCGTAACTTCCAGTCCGTCTCGCCATCTAATTGATCTGTCCTCACGAAACACGCTCCCGATTTTTCAGTTGTTCGTAGTAAAACCAAATCAGCTGGTACTCTCTGGCCCTTTTCTACAATTACCTAAGAACAAACAAAGAAAGATGGTAATGCTACCGCGTTTTTTTTCAACCTATATCTTTCGATGTTTCCGACTGGATAGCTTACCAAATCACCCACTCTTAACTTGGAGCTTGGCACTAGCTCCGGTGTATCGAAACCTTTCACTAATCTATAGTATTTCTGGGCATTAACTTCCTTGTCTCTTTTGTATCGTCTGAAATCATCGACCGCTTCTCGGAAAATTGTAACTGTTAGGACGAAACATAATGGTCCCCAGTATGTATATAAATATCCTATTCGGATGTCCGGTATGAACTGCGAGATAGCCATAAGCAGAAAGTACAAATTCAAGAAAAATTTGAACTGTTGGAACAGGACCTAGGACACAGGGAGATGACCGTTAATCTTCTTGTTTCGTAATGCGTGCGGCAGGCTAGAGCAGAATCTTACCATGGGCAAGAACGTGACCACATTGTATTTCTGATTTCGTATTACATTAGTGGGAAACTTTTCGTGCATCACCTGGCCAATGTGAATGACTCTGGCCCTTAATTCCCGTTCCCTGCAACATCTTCTCCACATCCAGGTGCAACACCTGCAAAAGGCAAATAGGAAATGAACGAGAAGGTAAGAATCAATGGTGTCTGTGCAATGACTGACTTGTTGCTACTTCTCATTTGATGCGTCGCGAATATTATCGAGGTACAGAAATATAAAAAGTGAAGAGATATCGAGAATTCGTATGCACTGATCGTAAATCGAGAGAGAGAGAGATACACTTATTTAATATGTAATGGAGTTGGGAAGAAATTTCGCGATACTTGTTGAGAAACTTGATGAAAATTCGGCCGACTATCATAAACGCGCAGTACTAGTCATCGGTAATCTGATTTTTTTCGACGGATCAAAATTTTTTCAGCTGCAGCAAAATGTACGTCACCTTGTCCACGAGTTGTCATTTCGTGGCTTAGATATTAACGGGATATCTTCTTTCGATAGCCTTATAACATTGCTCTGCGTCTCCATTTAGATGTTTCTTTTTTACAAATCATATAAAGAACCACTATTATTTAGCTCGTCGTTAAGAAAGACCGTCGAAAGTCTAAAAAAATACCTTTTGACGTTCAACACGACAACACGACTCTGCCGTGACCAGTCGTGACATCATAATATCCACGAAGTACGCGCTTACAAGACGAATTCGCTCGCTTACCACAATCAATCAAATCACGTATTTTACCATATTTTACGATGCCTATTTTACTTATAGCAGAGCAATTACAAAGTTTCTACGTATCCCGAAATTTTGCGCAAAAATAAACACGATTCGGTACTTACTCATACATACTTTTTGAATCGAACAATTGCTGTTCGTTAACTGTCTTCTACTTTTTACGAACAATGACTTTCGCGAAAGAATATTTAAACTCGTTCTTCGCAATTAAGTACATATATACAGAAGCATAAGTATTTACATATACGAATGTAGTAGTGCTAAATAGAGCATAGTACACGGAATTTGCATTTTACCACACGTATCGCAAAAAGGAAGCGTTTACTGGTATAATTTTGGTCGGGTAGATAATAATATAAAAATCTACCCAGTGACAATACTGACAATGAATCTAAATTCCTCGGAAATGTGCGATATGTATATTTTTAAAGCTGTCAACAAGTTTTTGAATATAAGATTAACGTTTCATTCGTTTGATCGGGAGAATTATTTATGCGTGTCGACGAATGTTAAGATTCGTGCGATAATCGCAACGGCACGAGTTCTCAGTTCTCGCTATTCGTCATGTTGGCTACCATTGTAGTCAGTACACAGTTGTGCGTCGTCGCGAATGGTTGATCAAATGCTTTCGACTGTTGGCTCACGCAACGGCTCGTGTTAGCTGCGAATACGTACTTATGCGACTGAAAGAAACTTACCCGCAAAGAAAGTTCCGGAAGAATATGGAACAATCGTTAATTCGTCGCCTTCTTGAAGTTAGAAGTCGAATGCTGTCTTCGGAGGGTTGAAGAAGATAGTCTGTTTCCTCGTCCATTTCAAAATCCCGCTCATCCGAGCTCAAACGCAATGGCATCTCTTCTAACCGCATATTTCCGACAAGTCACTCGGTAAATTTTCTTTTTCATTTACCACGGGTACACGTCTATTATTTCTGTATTTATAATATATACTAAACTATTCTGCCACGGGTACACGTATGTATTCCTTCCAATGACACAACTTACAATTACCATAGATGTTTGTCGTTTTCCTCGTTACGATATATTATACGCGTCACGTGATAGCAAACCGTAACACTATCTAAATGCACCATACTCATATATGGCTATGTAGTGTGTATGTAGGTGTGATTTTGCATCGCGCATCGCACCCCATCGAATATCGAATAACGAATCTGATCAGATTATTTCCAATTAGATCGTATCGTGATTTTTATACATATAGTTAATAGAAAGTCTGCATCTGCCTATTAATTTCTCAACTGAAGAATTTGAGATCACACTACAAATTAAGATTCTGTCGAACGGTGCAACCTGTCTGCTTGCCTGTTTGTTTAGATTTTTAGAAAATGCGTGCATACGTGAATAATATCGGGTCTTTCCACGTACGTACGTGTATGCATCGCGAGATGCTTTTCAACCGATGGTAACAAGAGAATTCGCTACTAAGCTTTCCAATCATTTCAACTCAAGACAAGAAGAAACGGGAATCTCTCGTAATTCTGATCGATCCTCCAACTAAACATTAATCGGCGTACAATCAGCACGGTACCCTCCTCGAACTTAGTATGTTACGTGGTTACGAATGTTACGATACACGCTGCCACACGCGGCCATATTGATCGTTGACAATCACGTGGTTTTGTGGTTGTTGTCGTTGTCGTTGTCGGTGTTTAGGTCGGTACGCATGCTTATCAATCCTTACGTTCGGCAGAAAAACTTTCATTTATTTGCCTCGCCACTTCTTGCCGCTTCTCGAAACTCTATAGTCGACATACTCGGCAATACTCGGTATAATTAATGCGCTACTCAAGTACGATTTCATAAGATAACCCCAACAATTTGATCGCATCTCTGAGATGCTCGTCTTGATGCGGTGTTCCGGCGAGCAAATCCTGGAACAGCCGTACGCAGGTTTCTCTCTCAGTTTCTTCCATAAAGCAGACCGTCAAGTCGAATCTGTTGCATTTACTCAAAATACTTAGGATTTCGATCACAGACTCGTTATCGTCTCCAAATGCAACAATCTCGAAACAGACATTTATTAGCTCGGCGAACAGCAGCGAAGGGATTTCGACGGGAAAAATTTTCTCCCGTAGGAAGTTTCTGAAAGAATGCACGCAGCCATGAATGTCTTGTCCGATGTCTCAGTTTGTTTAGACAACTTTCCCGAATTTATCCCAAGTCCTACCTTAAACTTTTCAGATAATTAAATTTCTCTCTGTGTCCCGTGCTTGTCTTCCAGATCCGTAGAAATTGGTCGTACATGTTGGATGATTTATCTTCCAAGATATTTCTGGTCTGGTCAAATGTCATTATTGTATTTGAATTGTCATTATTGGCGACAGGATTCCAAGATCCTTCCGCTTTAGATGTAATATCGACGCGCTGCAAAGGCTTCAAGTGTGCAGCATTCACCTAATAATAGATCTAGTTCAACTTAAATTGCTTTCTCGGTCGATGAGAAAGCTTACTGGTAGTTTATTACCATCTGTCTGAAGTCTTCGTACGTAGGCACATTTTGTTCGACAGCTCTAAGTTTGGCATCATTTTGTAGCTTGTACAGCTCATCTGCTCTAAGCGCTTCTCGAAGCTCCTCTTCCAAACTTTTGTAATCTATAGGTAATGTTAATTTACTCATTTGCGAGCACACTTTCAAGATGACTGTTTCAAAGAGGCGACACTTGAAAGCTGAAAGCTTGCAAGCTTACTCTAGAGACTCTAGGCAGCCAATGTCTAGTGTCGCTAAATAGTAAATGGTTACTAATTGGAATAATCTGTTGCCACGGTTACCGCATTACATGTCATGGCAGCGGTATTAAAGGCTGATTCAGACATGTCAGGTAGCAATTTATTAATTTTTCGTGCGTGGACATTAAAATTTAGTCGAGTAGTTTAGTAAAAGAATGGTAAATTACTAAATTACTTTGGTGAAATAATTGAAAGACGATTTGGAACCATGATAGGTAGCTTGTCAGATTTATTATGTAGAGCGAAGAAGAAAAAAATTCTTTATAAAAGAAGATTATCTTGAGATGTTATAGGCTTTTCCATTGCCATTTTCATCTGTCGTTTCTTGAATAATCTGTCATGAGTTCTCTTCATCTCTAAAATCTCTTTCATTTCTTCCTTATCCTCTTCCTAAAAAACGTACGTGTCATTCTATCAGGTGGTAAAATAATCGGAATGCGGCGATTGGGTATATTTTTACCGATTGACTCAAACGGAGCACCAACGCTCTGCGACCGTCGGACATTGGTTGCGAATAGTCCATTAACTTTTTCAGTCGCTCCTCCGGGCTCACGCCTCTTTCTACCACCAACACTATGCGTGCCCACTGTAACGGAAATTTTGATAAAAGAATTACATACACCGATTTACCAATAGTTTACATTGTTTAGAAAAAGGTGGAGATAGAGAGGGGCATACTTGTCTCTGCCATTCGTTCCTAGTTTCCGCGATTTTCTGATACGTATTCCCCATCATAGCGATTAACATGTTTACGAGTAAAATCGCGACGATGGCCATGTATACAACGAACAAGAACTACAACAGAGTAGCTTGGTCAACTTTATCGTAAGCGTCGCGTGGTTCAGCACGTTGACAGACAAAGCTAGGGAAGTTAAAGAAACCTTAGCTTCCATCTCGTGTTGGGTTCTTTCAAACGCACCATAGTAGTCCCCAAAGTTCGTCATACTCATTAGGAACATCGCCATGATACTCTCCATCGGCGACGGCATTGGATTGCTAATCGAATCGTCAACACCCTCCGGTGTATTGGGATTGTCGAAAGATAGAAATATAATGTAATAGGCTGGAAGATTTAAGAACAGGGGTGAGCCGCGAGTAAGGAAAGGTGAAAGATCGATTCCCTGCGTAGGCAGGGAATGTTACAAATGCTACGATACCGTAGAATTCCTGAAAGATAAATTACGTAAGATTTGGGACGTGCTGCTGCATTATTTAGTTGGGTAAAATGTTGGCCCGGTGCCTCGGTCAGAGCATTTCGTAGTAGAAGAGCTTCCAACTTCCAGTGCAGTAATGTGTGTCAATGTCGCGATCTCTCCGATCCAACGAAACAGACGGAGACCGAAACAGATTAAGTAATGACGCAAAGCTGTGCGTATGCACATATCGTCTCATCAACTCGACGACGCGGACGCGGACGCGGCGCTGCAAATCAATTACTCGAGTATTCACGACGATACAGAGATCATTAAGCAGGATCGGCCGTTACATTATCCTACTAAATACATTGCTAAATGCTCGAACGGTGACGTTCGGTCGTCCGACGATCTTCTCCCACGGGTCGATCCTGAATTTATTTTTATTCGCGATCAGAAATAAGGTGCGATATATCTGTTAACGCGTGCCAAATGTTTGCGGGCCGACCGCGGCATGCGGCACTCTGAAAACTCTGACGCGAATCGATTGCTAGGAAGTAGGAGGGAGGAAATGGAGTCAAAGGAGATCTGTTTCTGATTTACCCTGAGAGAATCCCATCACGAACACCGAGTAGATAGAAACGAAACGCAGTAGATCGCCCATTATCATTCGGTATATCATTACGACGAAGGGGCCCACCGTCTTGAAGCCTCTGCAGAAAAACAAGAAGTACGGTGCCGTGGTTAACATCACGACAACCGCTAGCATGTCTTCAACTTGATCCGCGCAGGTCAGTCTCAGGAACGGAAATGATAGCAATATGCAACAGGAGAAGAGGAACATTACTCGCGACGGAGCCGTCATCTGGAAATAATTTCTGCCGATTAAATGTCAGCTAATTAGGAGAGACGGATTTGTAGCGTCGTCTTACTAGATTCTCGATGAACATATTAAGGCCTAGAAACCTAGCCTCCCGCAGTGCTGCAAAAATGTAGAGGATTGCCGCGATTTCCATCAACAGCTCTGCGGTTAATCGGATCTTTGTCTCTACCGTACTCAGTTCCATCAATCTGCAGTGTTCGGTGAGGTTGCTCCACCTGATTTTAAACCAACAGCTGAGATGAGAGGAGCTGGGCTAAGCTGAGTTAATACATTATGATATAATACCAGTCGTTTCGATCACTGCTACTGTCTATCGACAATTTGGTCGGCAGGATATAACTCTCGTTTATCGTGCTCTTAAGATAATCCTTTGTCGTATCATTTCTACGGTACAAGTGTTTGATTGACCCATGTGCTTGCTGCTGCGAATAGTTGGCATCTTTGCTTTCATCCATATTCCCGCCAGTGTCGATCGACAGAGTATTCTTCAAGGTAGACATCAGGTCCGAGACGATGTCGAGTTTGAGTTTCATCAGAGAATCCGGTGTTACGTTGAAGGAGGGCCGTATATTCGAGATCAAGCTGTCTGCGACGATTCTCTCGACAAACTCGGAGAGGCTGGAATTTTGCAAGGTGAAGTTGGATAGAGGATCCGGAGTGTGCGTGGTTGGCGATTCGGTGGACGAAAGTGGACGGACGGTGGTCTCCGAAGGTCCTGGCCGAAGGGTAAAGCTGATGAGCGATAGCACGAAATAAAAGCAGAAGAGAAAGAATTGGCGGTAAAATCGAGATTTAACGAAGGTGTTCCACTTGGCGTTTAACAGATCGATCAGAATACCGTCCATCAGTTCCAAGTGTTCGTCCTTTTCCTAAAACGCAAAGGGGTCGAGATATATAGGTAGGTAGGAAGTGGTAATAGACGGGAAGCACGAGTGGCTTCGCCTTTTAGGTACTTACGCCGAAAACCACCAGATTCAAGGCGGAATTGTGGCTGATGCTTCCCGTGTTAACGTCGATAGTGTCGACAAGCGAGAGTGGATAAGCCGCGCAAGTAATGCTGCCGATCTGCCAGTAGATTTCTCTCTCGATATTCAAAATGTGGAAAAACATCTCGATCCTGGCTAATTTGGCCGACAACGTTAATGGCGTCAAGTGTTGGGCATTTTTTATGGACACCGAGGCACCCACTTCGTACGCCATGTCAAATGTCGTCTTGCATTCCAAAGGAGTTTGTGTTTGATTCATCATTCACCAACGATCAACCATCAAACGATCGCAAAGGCTTACCAACTTCTCGTAGATCACCAACAGATGTAGAACGGTATTGCCATTCGTGTCCTGTTTGTCGGGATCTGCACCCCTCGCCAGCACTAGTCTGTAACATTCTTCCTGGCCCAGACACGCTGCGAAGCTCAAAGGATACTCGCCCCAATAAACGTACCTGTATAGGTAGGGTGTTTGAATGCTCGAGAACGCGATTACACCGGACACCTGACCAGAGCGTCATTACCCGTCGTAATTGGTTTCGGGAGCCACGCACACCCACTCGTGATCCAAGCTGTCCGATCTCGATGCTTTTTGATCCTCTGGGCACATAAAGTTGCCCACGCATCTCTCGTGAACGTCCGCGCCGCTATCCAACAGCAACTTCACCAACGCTGGATCCTCGTTTACGACCGCGATGTGCAACGCACTCTCGCCTGTTCAATCACAGAAACAAAGAAAGATAATCCTAGGACATACTTGCACTGTACTGTCTACAGTAGGGTGGCTCCTATTTGCTCTTAGTGAAATATTCTTAGGGCTCAAACTTGACACAGATTTTTTTTTATTATTTGAAACTACTCGGGGGAGGGTGGTGCCGCGAAGAAAATTCAAATGTCCAAAACAAGAGCCACTCTAGTGTACAGTCGCGTCGCTAACCGTAATACTCGTCACTGATGTAGATATCGTTGATGAGCTTCGGATAGAAACGTAACAAACGTTTGGCCAGGTCGATGTGAATAGCAGTCGCGTGTAACATGCACAAGTGTAAAATCGTTTCTCCGACCGCGCCTCTCTCGCCCAAGCTCCAGCAGACCAATCTGTACTTGCTCTTATCTGATGATGAAAAACGGAGCGATTAGTTGAAACTGTTCTGGCCTGTTCCGAACGGTTTTTACCTATTTTCGTCTCATCGTCGACCTCCTCGCCGCTCATGTCCTTGTCTATGTCGTAATCGGCCGGATTCTCCATAGCTCGCAATGGTGGAAGCTGCAAAAATCCAGTCAAGTCTTGCCAAGTACATACTGCATACCCATGTACTGCTATGTCACTTTTTATATTGCATACCATTTTGTGCTTCGGTCGATCTTTGTTTCGCAGCAAAACCAACTTATCGATCGGAATCCATTTACCTTTTCCATTGTTATACAAATAGGGCTCTACCTTTGTTCGGAGAGCGTGATCCAGTTCGGCGTACTGTTTAGTTTGCGTCGCTCTTTTCATCATGTCTACCAATAAACCGCCTCCTGCTCCAGAATACCAAGCAGAACGTTACACAAGTAGGTATGGGCCAACGACAACGACCACGGCAACGACACCGGGGGAAAGTCGACAAACTGTTCGTATCGCCTCTTTTTTTATGCCTCTCCAAGTTTTGGAGAAAAGAGAAGGACTCGACTGGTGGTCGAGGCTCGATCGCAATCTCTACTCAACACTTTGTCGGCTATCCTAGCTATGTACACATCCCCATGTGGATGATCAGTCTGGGTAACTTTACCTTTCATGTCCACTAATTTGTATAGCACAATGGACGAAGCATCCGTCTGTTTCTTCACTCCGCTAGATACGTTGCTCTCCGTATTGCCCATGCTGTCGCGAACCGTGCGTCGATACTTTTAAGCAGCCGCGAGCAGAACACAAGTACTGCTGCTGGAAATCTCAGGCATAACGTTTTCGTTGCCATAGACTCGTAGAGTATCGCTTAGCTATCGATCACGCAGATACATTAAGCGCCGCGTACTTACTCATTGCGTTACACTGAAAGCCCCACCACGAAATCCCCACATAAGCTGATAACTTTTTGGCAAACAGGCTCGACAGGTCCGTCATTTGATTATTCTGCAACGGATGTCCTGTGGTGGTCCAATGGTTACCTATCCTGAAATTTAAACTCTACTCAGAGATAAGAAACTATATTTATAAACACGCTTCCGTAAAGAACAGAGAAGCGTAAGGACCTAAGACGCACCAACGAATCCTTATCCTCTCTTTGGCTGCTTAAACTGATTAAAATAAGCATGCACTGAAGCCAAAAAAGGAGGGCGGGGAAAAAAAGAAGCAGATTGGAAGGCCCCGGAGGGATTCGAACCCTCGATCTCCTGTTTACTAGACAGGCGCTTTAACCAACTAAGCCACGGCGCCAACTTGCTGACAATTTTTTAACGTCACTGCATAAAGCGCTATACTATAATTATTAACATTTAATGTCAATAAAATGACATTTACCAGATGTGAAAGTTTATTCAAACTATCAGTAAGGAAGTGAATGTTATTTGAAAGAATTTGTCATGTAAGACTATTCTTTCTTGCACACTTATTAGCAATAACTTATTACCGTTCGTACAATTCGTCGCCAAATTGACATAAAATATAATAAACTTGGGAAATGGAATCTAGGTCCGATTTGGAAAGGTGTCGTAAGTTTAAAAAATTGACTTGAAGCGTGGCTCGTTGGTCTAGGGGTATGATTCTCGCTTAGGGTGCGAGAGGTCCCGGGTTCAAATCCCGGACGAGCCCAACGTTTTTTTTTCTATTTTTTCTTTTTAATTAAAATTCATTTATTTATCAGGAATACCAAATAGTAAATACTTAGGTGTTTGTTGAATTTGTTCTGTAGGAAAATCGTGGCACGGCGCGAGTGTTACGCGAAGCTCGATCATCGGTTGAATCAGAGACCTCTGCATATCCGAGGAATGACGTATCGCGACGGAAGAAGTCGCAAGGAGATCCGGTAAGTGGGCGAGAGGAAAGAAACACGACCGGCACTCTGGTCACCGTCACGATCCTTCGAACCGAATCGCGATGAACCACGACACGCTGCACGCTGCACGCTGGCGCGTTTAGCTCGCGCTTACCTAGCGCGTCCGCGGGCCAGTTAGGCTCACGCTTTCGAGCCGCCAGCACCGGCTTATTCTTTTCTAATCCTTGCCGACCGCCAACTCACCGCGACTCACAATTTCGCCCGAAACGCTGCCCCAACATTTCGTCCGGCATCCATTCTCCCCTTTCATATTCTTCCCTTTCGTACGTTTCTACCTTCTTCATCGATAAAATCCCACCTTGTCCGATTTTCCGTGAACCGTTTTCGTTTCTCCGTTTCAGTTACAATCGGCAGTCTCCCTCGCGGCACCCATCCTCCATCGCATCCCGGCAAGAATTTTGGAGAACTCTTCGCTCGCGCCAACGCGAACCTACGAAGTACCTACATACCTGCGTAGATGGTAACCGATACACGCTGCAGGAACTAGCCCTCTGTTTGGAATCCAGGAAACCCTGATAACACCTCTGACCACGAGTAAGTGATAGTTGCTCCATTGAACCTTTTACCCGATTCTACGTACACGTATGTGTTTGTACGCGTCCATAAAAGCCTTGACAGCTCCAACGCGTTGTCTCTGTTACGGGAATTGATAGAAATATGCTGTAGTTGTTTGTTTCGGAAATGCAGACGTACAGAAATATCTGGTACCACGAAGCGTTCTTTAGGCGCCGCAATCACTTTCAAGTTTGAAATTTCATACCGGCGATATGCTCTGCATTCCTGTCCAAGATAATAGTCGCTTGGGACAGCGCGTAAGAAATCATCGATTCGAGGAAGGACGAACATCGCAGTTTTTCCTGTTGTTACGAGTACCTAAATACATACCTGTTACATTCGGAGATGATGCGTCAATCTGTTCTTTACCTTGAATCGCGCTCGATAAACAAGGAAAAAAGAGGGAAATCGATCGCGAGAAACAGTTGACAATTTGGAAAGTTAGTTAGGTAGCAGTTACGACAGAAGACTGGCCAAACTTGAAAACGGGGAGCTGCGCTGACTCCATATGGATCCGAGCACACGTACCAAGGATCCTGTTGTACGAACACGCGTGCAACCGCCATCAAACGATTTAGATGAAATCCATAACGCTGTAAGGGCGTTTGGAATTTGGGGCAACGGGCGCATACGCTTTAATATGACGTTCTCGTTATTTTTAGCGCGAACAATTTGAAAGGTCGCCTATATATGTATGTATGTATGTAAGTATTGGCGCGCCGCGCCGCACCGCGCCGCGACGTCGGATAAACAGATTGAAAGAAACAGAAAAACGGACGAACGGTGGGGAGTTGAAGGTGTTTGAAGGAGAGATTTGAAAATGCGAGTTGTAAACATGTGATGCTTAGCGGGGATCTCGAACAAACTTGACGCCTACGATTACAATTTTTTTAGAATCGGTTGAATCGGTTTAATCGTTTACCGCGTGGATCGCGTAACTTGACCCGAATATAACGACGAATTCGTGCTCGACGTAACGACGAAGAGGACGCGACGCGCAGTGGTGAAAATCAGCCGATCTTTCTCTCTGTCATGGTAGTTTCTTGTTTGTTAAACATAGGTAGGTATGTAATTGCGTGGAACGCTGCGAAATGATCGTTGAACGGAATGGAATCTGGAAGAAACTGGAACCGTTGGAAATTCTGCTCTGCACTCCTCGCGCGGGCTATAAAAATAAGCGGGGCCAGAATATCGGGGAGGGTATCTATTCGGTGGCTGGTTTCTCCGTCTTTTTGCTCGACCGTTTGTTTGATCGATAAACGAAATCTCTCGCTTCTCGAACGTTGAACACCCACTTAAAAATATACGACGCCGTTAGCCTCTTTCTTTAACCTCTTTCCGACGTTTGAGTCATTTTTAAAACAGCCCCAATCGCATACGCACACGCAGCGCTATAATTATAGGTATTACAGGTATACTTTAGAATTTACGGGACTGCTATTTCGCGTCAACAGTTTAGTACTCTGTTCGAAGTAGAAACGCGCTCTGGCTGGACCCACCATCCTTCGCTAATACGTTTAGTAAGGTAATTGGAATTTTAATGAGCAGGCCTCGCGAGACCGGCCAGCTGTCGCAGACGTTGACGCAAACTTTGATATCCCGCGTTATGTCATCGCGTTCATCGATGCTGACTCGTAAGCAATCTCCGTTCCCACCGATCGCGATCGCGGAAAGCCTCGCGAATACGCCCAAGTACCAATCCTATCGTAAGTTGATGCAACGTAGGTGAGCACCTGTTCGTCGGAAGCTCGTCAACCAAACAACCGTTTCCTCTGGGTCCGAGAAATTTTATCAAATATCTGTCGTTAACAAAAAGTCGCTCGAATTTATAAAGAATTCGAGTGGAGAGGCGTGACGCACGGCCCAAATGCCTGCTATGTATAGATCCGTGCAATCCGAACAGATTCGATTCGATTCAATGCGATATCTAATCGATAAATTTTAATTATCGCATAGTTCTCCATTGAGAGAATTCATTGAGCAATTCCATCTACGACATCACGCGTACGTTACGTTCAAAGTAATCGAGACTATCCGATACGCATTCTTATCTATATAGCTACCTATCTGATTAGGACATGCGGTACCTACGGTGTGCGTTGAGCGTCGGGAGCGTATCGGCGCGGAGTGGCGCAGCGCCCAACCCCCTACCTTCCGTTTCTCATTCAAGGAAAATTCTATCATCTCGATGCGTCGCGCAGCCAGGCGCGTCCTACAATTAGCGTGGAGAAAATATCAGCCTTTTTGTTAGCGAGACGTACGTACGTAGGTAGTTGCGCGAACGCAATGATACCGAGCGGTCGCGGCGTCGCCGTAGCGGTCGCCCGCTTTATCCCTAATGAAACGAAACGGGTCAAGAACGGGTCGGTTGTTTCTTCGTTCGTATGTGTATGCTAACTTATTAAACTCGAGCCGCCGCAATTCGTTACGCGAGACGCATTAGTTTACACAGCAAATGGCAAAGTGATTTCTGGCTGGACCGTAAAACTGCCCGGCCTGATCAACGGTAGACACGATCGCGACGAGACGATTGGATCTTGTTGGCTCGCTTCGGACGTGGAACGCTTCGGTACCAGGTCCTAAATCTCAGCTGGCAGAGTCTTGAATTAACCTTGAAGACGTTCGATCTCGAAATTACGTAGCCGGCGTTACCAAGCCAACAGATCCGGGTAGGTCGGGTTCAAAAAGCCGAAGAATCGAGACGCGTTCCAGTCTGGTAAATGCCATTATATGCCATTAATATTATAATGAGCTGGATAACAAGCGTGTATAGAGCCTTGATCGAGCGTCGTCGCTCTGAAAGACACACGGATCCGTAGCAGAATGCCAAGCATCCGCGTCCGCATCCGAGTCCGTGTCGCGTGCCCGTCCCTTCTCCGCAAGCGCTTTCGTTCACGCGCTCGCGTCGCATCGTCTACGAGAGCTTCGAAATCTCGAGCACGTTGCACAACAGCCAAGACACCGTGCCATGGTCAGCGCGGTCTACTTCCTTCAGCCTGTTTCGGCGAACCTTGCGCGATAATTTACGCGCGTGACATTTCATAAAGAACAGAGACACACGGCTCGGCTCCGCTTTCAGGCGGCTCCAAACGAGACACGATGACTCCTCTCCGCGAACTTGCGCTCGCGCA
The DNA here is from genome assembly GCA_929113495.1 of Andrena minutula. NCBI lineage: Eukaryota > Metazoa > Arthropoda > Insecta > Hymenoptera > Andrenidae > Andrena > Andrena minutula. Next base: position 362,418 of record OV815996.1, on the reverse strand, counting down.
AAACTTGGCAGGTTTGTCGTAGAGCAGTGCCAGGTCTTACCGAATCCCGACGTATCGAGATCGAGTGCACCTCGACGAGGGCTGAATAAATTGTAACGAGAGCTGAGCAGAGTTGCGCGATCGGGCTCTTGTTAATTGTTATCGAGCTGATTCGGTGATCGCTAATAAATCCATTGCAGAATAAAAATCCTGAACGATGCGGCCGTGGGCATGCCTGGCGACCGTCCTCCTCCTCCTCATTCCACTGCTGTCCATCGTGAAAGGTACTCCTGACTTTTCGGGACTACCGGCTGGACCCTACTGCGCCGCAAGGTACTTACCCCGCGAATGCTGTCTGGGACGTCGGGACGAGTGCAGCGCACCGATCCTTAGCACCACCTGCTATTGCGACGACTTCTGCGACCGACCTGGAGAGGAGGACTGTTGCCCGGATTACTGGAGCCATTGCAGAGGAATCGAACCGAACGTCACCGACCCTCCTGAAGAATTAAAACGTTCGTAGCTCGACCAGACACCGTTCACCAATCAGCGAAACCGCCTAATCGATCCTACGATTCTACCTTTCAGAATGCTCCTTCCGAGGGAAGGACTACTATCCCGAGCAAACCTTTAAATTCAACTGCAACGCGTGGTATACGCCCTTTTCTACTTCCCACCTTTGGCGTGGCAAGTTACGCGGAAAGATTCACGTTTGCAATATTTGCATGCTTTCAGCAAATGCTCCGTGGTGAATAGATTGGCCGAAGTTCTTTGCGAGCACAATCGATGCCTTCAGGAGCCGGAGCTGATAGAGGAAATCAATATGTTGAGTCCATCTTTGGGCTGGAGGGCAAGAAATTACTCGGAATTTCAGGGTAGAACGCTGAAGGAGGGCGTGCAACTCCGTCTGGGCACATTGAATCCGTCGCGATCGGTGAGGATAAAACTTTTTACGCGTCTATTCGCATACCTAATACATTCGTTGACGGTACCAAGGTCTACAAGATGAACTCTGTACGACGAATTTACGACTTGGATTCGCTGCCACGAGAATTCGACGCGAGAACTCGTTGGCCTCGGGATATCTCGGGCATTGAGGATCAAGGATGGTGCGGCGCGTCCTGGGCAATATCGACAGCGCGCGTCGCCTCCGACAGATTCTCAATCATGAGTAAAGGCCTGGAGAATGTTGCTCTGAGCGCTCAGCACCTGCTCTCCTGCAACAACAGAGGCCAGCAAGGCTGCAGCGGCGGCTACTTGGACAGGGCATGGATGTTTATGAGGAGATTCGGGTAAATTTCGCAGGGCCTAGATTTCGACCGCGATCGACCAGCTCGATTATCCGGCGATTGTCCTTTCAGCCTGGTCGACGAACCGTGCTACCCATGGATGGGCAGCAACGGCCACTGCAAACTTCGAAAGAGGACCGACTTGGAGGGCGCCGGGTGTTCTGCCCCACGAAATCCGCTTCGAACGGAACTGTACAAGGTCGGGCCGGCTTACCGTTTGGGTAACGAGACCGACATCATGCAAGAGATCCTCGCGTCGGGTCCCGTCCAAGGTAACACCCTCGCACAGACATAAACAGACAGACGGACATTGCGACGCCCATCTTCGGAGTACATACATATAATCCATTATCGCTCGTGTTCCCAGCCACCATGAGAGTCTATCAAGACTTCTTCTCATACGAGTCGGGAGTGTACAGGCACTCGGATATCGCGGAGCGTTACGATTCCGGTTACCATTCGGTAAGGATAATCGGTTGGGGAGAAGAACCATCGTCTGATCGTGCTCCGCCGCTCAAGTACTGGGTAATCGTCTACCTATGGCCTGTTCATTCTTCTCGATCACTGTCCCCCTTTTAATCACCTACACTCCCAAACTTTTCCAAACTTTTGCAGCTGGTCGTGAACTCTTGGGGGCGCCAATGGGGCGAGGACGGCCTCTTCCGAATTCAAAAAGGCACGAACGAGTGCGACATTGAGACGTTCGTATTGGGTGTGTGGGCGAAAACCGTCTAGAAAACCAATTCCGACGGTCATCGTTTACCGAAAAACTTCTACCGCGGACAGCAGTGCATTTATCGAATCTCCGTCGAACCGTCGAGAACCGTCGGGAACCGTCTAATCGGTCTCAACTATAGTGATATACTATAGTTCGTACACAGAATCACGTACAGTTCAGAATTCCTGAATATTCGTGTACGATTACGAACGTGCCGCTTTACTCTTTCATTATACTTGTAATTACGTTTACGCGCGACAGATTGTCAGATTCTCCAACCCTGCTTAAATATATTTCTGTGTTTGTAGGGAATCAAGTGCCAAAATACATGTGTGTTTATACGTTAAAATTCATTTGCATCTGACAATTTAATTAGAAAAATAAAGGGAGGGGGGAAAAGGAAAGGGTGCTTGAAAGGTGATTGTTCGAAGCGTGTTCGTTGCCATTGACTGTCCAAGAGCGTACACGTGTCCCGTCACAACGACGCTCTTACCAGTGTGCAATCGACAAATGGCTTTACATATTTCTGTGTCGGACTACTATTTCTCACCGTTAGACGACGACACTACGCCGCGCGCTTCTGCAGTGCGGACTGTACACTTCCAATTTCTCCTTTGGTGTGTTCATCGCAGAATAATCGATCGGAAAGGGTGCGTTATTCCCTCGAATTATGCAGGAATCCGTCATCCCAAGGAAATGCTCCCCCGGACCAAAAGGACCACGGCCAAACAGAAAGTTGGCGAACACAAGCTGGTACTGCGGCCACCCAAGGGGATGATCTCCGTTCTGAGGAAACAATAATTTACTCTTTTCCGTCCTCACCTATTCCCGATTCACCTATTTACTTATTGCTGTTGCGAAACGATAGTCTACTCGGCGCGAAAGCTTTCCTTTCATAGCCGGTAAAAGCTGTTTACCGAAGTCATAGAATCGTACGCGATATCCAGACATTTCGTGATCCTATCCGAGTCCAGGCCAACCACGGAACCGTAGAACGATTCGAGCTCCTTTCTTGAAATCATTCCGTTCGCGGAACTATTGATCGCGAGGAAGAATATCCTCGGCAGGAGTTTCAACCAGAATGGAATGTCATTGTAAGTCGCTCCGCCGGCCGGTGCGACGATTCGCGCCCACCAACCCAGCCAATCCTCCAGACTGATCATCCTCCCTTGGCTCCCCTCGCACTTTGTCTCCCCGAGGATCAGGTCCGCCAGTCCTTGCTCGGCTTCCATCAATCGCAGATATTCCGGCCCGTTCCACGACCAGTCCGCGAATCTTCTCAGTCGCTTTTTAAAAGTACATACAACTATTCGGTAATACATTACAACTACCACACATATGTAGAGTAGGGTGGCTCTTATTTGCTCTTGGTAAAAAAAAATTTCGACATTTTCTTCGGGGCACCCAAAAAAATCTGTGTAAAGTTTCAGTTCGATCGAATAACGGGAAAAGGTGCCCCTGGTCCCGTAAACATTTAAAGAATTTAAAAGATTGATCGAGCTCAAACTTTACACAGATTTTTTTTTAATTATTTGCAACTATTCTGGAGGGTGTCGCGAAGAAAATTCAAAGGTCGAAAATAAGAGCCACCCTAGTGTAGATATTTCATTCGTTACGCGCAGATACCTCTGAAAACATTCGAAAATCTTTCCTGTCGATGAAACCATCTTTGTCGTGGTCCAACAGATAGGTGAAAAAATGTGAGAATTTGTCGCGTTGAATGCTCGCTAGATTCTTCAGTTTTCCTCCTTTACCAGCTGCCTCTATAGCCGCGAGATTTTCGTCGCTGGGATAACGGCTCACCCAGGTCGCTGTTTCCAAAAGAAAAACAACAAAGCCAAAGCCAACAGGCAAACAAAAAACCAAAAAAAAAGAAAGATATGTTTTATTAGCTAGTAAAATTAGGCCAACGTAATATTGTAAGTAGTAGTAGGTGCGAAATATTGCGTTATATGTATCACTAGGTTGTGTATGTGATTCATATATTCACTTTCTCTCTCACGCGCGCACACACACTCTCTCTCTCTCTCTCTCTCTCTCTCTCTCTCTCTCTCTCTTTCGCGCGCGCACTCTCTCTCTCGTTTTATATTGCCGTGCCAAACATTTGTTTCTTTAAATTTAAACAGTTCGAGTTGGGAGAGCTTACTCCAAACGTGTACGCTCCAGCCAGGCTGATCCAGTTGCTTGTTAACGATCGGCGAACCGACAATCTCGTCAACGTTGGTTGCAACCGTTCGCCATCTTTTCAACAAATCCTTGGTCCTGTCGCGCGTACGATCGCAGGCTTGTCGCCAGTTGGTGATAAATTTCCGCGGTACTTTGAGCGCGTTGCTTTCCTCCAGGCCAAGTTCCTGACTTCCCGCGGAACTTCTGTTTCTTTCGGTGGTCTCGGCTTGCGCCTCCACCGCTGTTTCGTTAGATCCTTCCGCCACCCCCTGCATCGGAGGATAATAAATCGGATCCTTTATGCTGTCGGAGCGACCCTCCATAGCGGACTACGCCTCCTTGCTGACAACATACATATGCCGGCTACCTCTCCTCGAGTAATCAATTTCTCGTCGAGAGGTCACCAGGTCGCTCGATGTTAATAATAGAGCCGCTGCGAGAACTTTTCGCTACCGTTATTCGTTACTGCACCCTTTCGTCCTAACATGTGCAGAACGTCCACTGTGCTTGGCCTCTCATTGCCAGGATCTATCGGATCTATCGTGTCAATCACGATATTGGATCATTTGCTAATCGATCTGCGATGGATCCCCGTAAAAAGTACCTAAATCCAAGGTTCTACGAGCATCTAGGTACACCAGGCTCAAGAATATCATTCCAACTACCACTAATGCAGAGTTGGAAAGTAGGGGTGGGCACTCCCCATATCAGTCTGTTGGCAAAATTTAATTGGGGCTTCAATATAGTTGAAAGAATTTGGTGACAGATGGCGCTGATGAGATTATTTTGTAGCGGTTCGGGGCGAATTTCACTTACGGCCAAATCGCCTGCGCCCACGATCGTAAGAATTCTCCGATTATCTAATAAAATTAATATCATAAATTATATATGTTCCTGTTTTCGAGGCATATTCTACATTTAAAGAGCTATATTTTTTTACATTTTTCACAGATTTCTCTTCTATAAGTATTTCAGGAGATTTTCATAAATTTTGAAACGACAATCACGGCGCTTTACCGACCGATAGATGCCCTCGTGGTCGGTATTTTTTAAGCAGCGAGTGTGCCATCGTTGATGTTACCATATAATCGATGGCTAGATACGACGACGCGGACAGCGACCCAGGCGGGTTCTTTCCTTTTGCTTCAATCGCGACGGGTGAGTGATACGTGTTGGGAATCTCGATATATCCAGAACATCCACGCTTTTTTCCGGAACGTGTGCTGAGAAGATTCATTAACAGGCATTTCTCTGCAAAATGTTCTTATTCTTTTTCAATATTATTTCAACGGGAACGTTATATTTGTCGTTTCGTCAAAAGCTAACCTCAATACGCATTTCACTCTCATTTTTAGTAACCCTATTTTCGCGCATTTCACTCATCGGTAGTAAATCCTTCGTTAATTTAAATGATCGTTCATCCTTATTTTCATTACGTTTCCTTTTCGGTCGCCAATCATATATATTATCATTCGAATAGACCCCACGCGCACTTTAACGGATTTGTTTCTCTTCACTCTAGGGATACACAATGGGCGCGTACAAGTATATGGACGAGCTGTATCGTAAAAAGCAGAGCGATGTGCTCCGCTTTTTGCTCCGCGTCAGATGCTGGCAGTACCGTCAGCTGACCAAAATGCATCGTGCCCCCAGGCCGTCCAGACCCGACAAAGCACGCCGTTTGGGCTACAAAGCCAAGCAAGGTGCGTTCAGTTTTCTTTTCTTTGACATAGAGAAATAGCGTAGGATTTTAGAAGCATGCATGATGATACGTACCATGCACCACTCTTACGAATACATGGTGATAGATGGTAGATAGACACTGATACTGCTTCTCGCTGGATTACAGTAGCGACTTAAATTTTTTTAAGCCCAGAAGTTAAACAAGAAATTGTATTTTCAATGCGCAGGTTTTGTCATATTCAGAATCCGTGTGAGGAGGGGAGGACGCAAACGTCCTGTTCCTAAGGGTGCAACATATGGAAAACCAAAAAGCCACGGTGTCAATCAGTTGAAACCGACTAGAAAACTACAGTCTGTTGCCGAAGTAAGTAACTCTCGTCTCTCTCGAGATACTCCGTCGAGTCTCTAGTTTACGACTTCTTAAGAGTACACTATCGTTTCTTTATTTTTAGGAACGCGTCGGCCGACGCTGCGGCGGTCTACGAGTGATGAACAGTTATTGGGTAGCTCAGGACTCATCGTACAAGTACTATGAAGTAATCTTAGTCGATCCTGCACATAAGGTAGACTATCGATTTCATTCGTCTTTATCAGGGCTTAATATCATAGCTCTTCGTGTATATGAAATGATGATACCATTATTTACCATTGAAAATTCATGATTTCTTATCTTCCTTGGATGTCTGAATCGTGCACAAAGCTAACTCGATGGTACCGGGAACCTCCTTATTACGATTCAATTAGTCGCTCGCCGTTTCAGGAAATTCGCAACGACCCGAAGGTTAACTGGATATGTAATGCTGTGCACAAGCACCGCGAACTTCGTGGAAAGACGTCGGCTGGCAGGAGCTCACGAGGATTGGGCAAAGGACATCGGTTCTCGCAGACTATCGGTGGTTCCCGTCGTGCTGCATGGCTGAGAAGAAACTCTTTATCGCTTCGCAGGAAGCGATAAGTCATTCAAATGTTTATAACATCAATTCTCGCGAGAACAAGATACATCATTTTATTGATATAAAACCGATTTTTCTATCAATATTATGGTATATCCTGTGCGAAATAAACATCTCTTTCTTATTAAACACTGTACTGTGTCGTATATTTTTGCTACAGGTCGAGACAAATCTATGTAAATATAAATTGTGCGTATAATCGCGCGATACACCTAAACTTGAACTTTCCAAAATTATTGGAATTTTCTATTTTTTTTTCTCCATGACGAAGAAACATCCACACAACCACATTTCTTACATAATGAACTTGTGTATTTGTCCGTTACATACATTCTAAAATAACATTAAGAAACACGCTTTTTACTGTCCAGGGCCAGATAGAGATTTATCCATAAACTTCTTTTTGGCAAAACACAGCCACCATTTGCTTGGCTTGCCATCTTCGAACACCTTCTCCACGAGTCTGTAGCCAGTCTCCTGCCTTATTTGTTGTAGATATTGTCGCATAGCGTCTGTAGAACACACATTTGGGTAATAACTCTTTCTGAATGTAGGTCTTGAAATATATATTTACCAGCTTCTGCGGGATTATTTGGTTTGGCGTATACAGAGTTCAAGGGAAACCCAGGATCGCCGGGGATATCAAATTTTTTAACAGCAAGCGAATACATCTCGCATACAGCTTGATCTAGGGTTGCGCACTTCTGTAGCTTCTTTAAACATTCGGTAATGTACAATGTAATGTAAATTAGAACTCTATCGGCTTCGCTCTGTAACACCATACCCAGGCAGCATTAGTAACGAATACTTTGAGTGTAAAACAATAGACATTACCTTAATTTCGTATGTTCTAAAGAACACATTTGCCCTAAAGAAGTACAATGCTTCGTCGATTATATCTAGTTGAAATTCGGGGTTAAAGTTCGTTACAGGACCTCTGAAATTCGTTTTAAACGGGAGAAACGCCATATTGCCGATGTTCTCATTGGTGTTTACGAAACTCGAGTGATATGCCTGCAATAAACAGATAAACTATACTGAAAGTATCCTCGTTGACGCAAGGCGGTCCACGGTCTTTGGTTTTGTATGTAAAGTGCATCACTTATACCTAATCAAATAGAATAGTTTTGCTCTGCGCACTCGCCTTATCTTCATTTAAACTTTAAACGGATAACGAACGTATGTATAAATAAATTGACAGTCGATTATTTGATTAGGTTAAGGTAACGCCCTAACAATGATTCGCAATTCCTTTTGCTAGCCATCGCCGTTACATTAAAAATTGTTGCTTACCGGCATACTGAAAACGTCAGTTTAACAATATACCAATTACATTAATATAAATTCTTGCACGAATCACGTAAATGGAGCGCATTCAATTGCACGTACATAGATAAAACGTGAGGAAACGACACGATACGCCTTGCACGGTCGGATTTAAGGCAGGATAGGCAGGGCGCCGCACCCGTCAAAGCGTACTTTAATCGGTGCTCGGGGGATTTTGGGGTCACTGATTACGAATCTAAAGTCGAAATTGCAAAAAACCAAATGGCAGATCCAATATCACTGGTATAAACGTTGTTTTCAAGTTAATTTTTGTAAAAATTGATTATTTTCCGATTTTTTACTAAAACGGTATAATTAGAATGTCGAATTTAACATGACGACGTTAATTTCAAAAGTGACGATGTAACTTGAACGGTTTTCGAGGTTGCTGGCGTGATTTTTATGTAAACGATTGTAAACGTTGTAAACGATACGATCAAAGGATCTAGGACTTCTAGGAGCACGGCGAGGACGGAAGTTATCCTAGTAATTTTCTAATATACGTATCCTCGAGTTTCGGGATTGGCGGTTCTGTCCATTTGGCGTGGGAATTACTTCCGGTCATTTCCGTTGAATGGCGACGGCGATGGATAGTTTGTTTCCAAGTGCGTTGTAGTGAATCACCTTCGTGATTTTAAGAGGTTTTTCTTAAACTCTTCTTTTTCTCTAAAGTGATTGCATTATTCTGTTTAGTATATGCGCGAGGATTCGTTGGTAATCTCGCACGTTAAGGAGCGATACGTACATTTCGAAGCATAAGCGTGCCTTGTGTATGGTCACTTTTAGCACGGGAATAATGGCCGATATCGAAGGAAAAAAGCTCACCGAGCTCCGAGTTATAGATCTAAAAACTGAACTCGAACGGCGTGGACTGGATAAAACTGGCAATAAGGCGGCACTCCTCGAGCGTCTCTCTAAAGTAAATTTTCTTTTTCCTTCGCATCATTTCCCTTCAACCTTACACCAACGGTATTGGTTGCTGTTTTGTCGCCATCTTAACCCCTATCGATTTTGTTGCTAGTTTATTGCTGGCATAGTTACTCTCTCTCTGTATATATATATATGTGTGTATATATATGTATCTTTTGCAAGGAAATCACAATTTAAACAACTCCGCGTTTTATCTTTAGGAAAGGTTTAGTTCAAGTAGGCTTAATTGCTTATCTAGATTCATCCAGTGAGACTGCAATTTATAGGTCTTTACTAGTTTTACTTGGGGTTCCTATTTACCACTTCAATTCTCTGTTGGCCATAATCATTCTATTCTTATTCTAATTCGCAAAGGCTATATCCGACGAAGGCGAAGATCCAGACGAGTATCTGATCGTGCCATGCGGTGGAATATGCAAAGTTAATCCTAGGAAGAATAGTGGTAAGTTGTTGCAGTTGCAAATAATGAATCGATTAAAAACCGTTGAGCATTCAGGATAGGTTCATTCGACTGGGTCTCGTCTTGATTTTCAGTGACAGGTGTGACAAATCAAGAGGAGGCTGTCGAATCAATGGAGAGCGTGAAAGAAGAACCTGTGGAGGGAACAGATAATAATGATGCAAAGCAGAAAATAGAAACGAAGCCTGTCGTAGAAGAGGCTCCAATTGTACCTAAGACAGAGGTGGGTGCGATCAAAGAGCATACAGAAACATTTAGAAAGATGTTGTATTTAATTTGACTAAGGTGAAAAACGAAAAAATTGTCGCAGGTGCTGTCACAAGGTGAAGTTCAAAATAGTGCTAGTAAAGAAATAGAGTGCAAGCAGGAACCTAAAACTCATTCCAATAAAGCGGCAACTGAAAGTATGCAGATTCCTGAACCGAAAGTTGAATCCGAAGCAGTCGTGGGGGTAAATCAAACATTGACTAATTCAACTTCGATCGTCGAGGCTAATGGCATCGACAACGAAGACTCTATCAATCTAACTATCGGGGAAGACGAAGAAAATCTCCTTGCCGAGGAGGTAAGCGGTTTATATCATATCTTTCGAACGTCGAGGAGGAACAAAGGTTATTAACGGTATCCACGCCGTTTGTGTTACAGACAGAGTCCCACGACAGGCACAAGGGTAAGTCTTTCCAACAAGTTTAATCGCGTAATATATCTAGATGTAAGATTTCAAGGAAAATAGACATAGCAGTACATTTATCTACGGTCACGAGTATGTTATCGAAATCTACGGCATCAAGACCATGGGACTCGTGTTCTTCTGCGTGTTAAACACCTCATCTATCCAGAACCGCCGACCGAGCTGAATCTGCTTACGAAGTTGTACTACGTGCATCGCCTCACATCCACTCTCCGAGCTCCATGTTTCGAAACAAGCACGTGCACAGGATACGATGCGACGGCATGTCACACGGACATGACGGACATGGAACATGGCCGATGATTTAACTACAGACTGTTGCGGCACGGCGCGATCGACGAGGTTTCACCCAGAATGAAACGCACATCCACCGTCGCCCTTACGCCGCCCATGTCAACCATGTTCTATAAAAAGTCTATCCCATAAGTGCTAGTCTATAAGTTAGTTAAAGCTAGAGTTTGATATAAAAGTTACATTAATTCTACCTAACCGCATAGAGCATCGTTGGATCCTACTGCCTCCGAATTATCTGGATACAAGAAGACTCAAGTGTGTATCAAGCCACAAATCTCCCCCGTAAACAGTTGCCGCACAATGATGCAACGTTGTCCGTTGCACACCGAAGAAACTGATATCTTCCAGCCATGCGTACCATAGACTCCAGACTATCGCCTAGCTTTTGACAGATTTCTCCTGGACGGACATTCTGCTGTCGCGAGCATCCCAATTATTAGCATAATGTTGTCGTCTCCTTCTCTTCATCGACTCTTGGTTTCTCTCCTCTGTATTCCGCATTCCAGCCTCCGTACCGGCCTGCCCGCCTGCCCTTCGTCCCTCTCTTCTATAGTTTTTTCTCGATTCAGAGTTTTTTACGCTGAAAGGTGCAGGGGTAAATGTTGGTCGTTCTAGAGCGAGAGAGGGAGAGAGAGAGAGAGCGAGAGAGAGAGAGAGAGAGAGAGTAAGAGAGATAGAGGAGAGAGGAAAAAAAAAGATAAAAGTAGGGTCGCTATGGGACGTGTACCATTGAAGAGAAAATTTGTGATCTTGCGATCGTGCGATCTTCATCACATAATTCACCGCGCGCAATCTGTTAGTGGCTCGGAAAAAAGTTCTATACAGGAAATACAGGCCACTAAGCAGGAGAGTGTTAGGGAGGGAGAAGAAATCTGGCCTCGCAGAAAGTGACCATGGTACCTTGATTGTCTCTGCAGATGGAGGAGAGAAGAAGAAAGTGGAAGAGAACAAGAAGGGAGAGTCTAAAGGGAGCGGTAGAGCAGAAGCCGGCGCCAACAGCAAGGAAGGGACGACGTCCGGTGCGAACGTCGGGACGAAGAACAAGCAGGACGGTGGAGACGGAAGCAAGAGGTTGGTCTCTCATTGCTAAACGGTTCACAGTGGTACGGCAACGAAATGTCACACACCTCTATGCTAGCGATGCGCTCTCTTCCGCCTGCATATACGATAAATATACCATCAGGATTAAAAATACTGTCGGACGATGGATTCCCAAGATGAAGTTATTCGTCAGAGTCGCACGCAAGATTACTTTATTCCATTTTTTTCAATCGCATACGAAGTTTCTTTCCGCTCGTACGTTTAGGCTGTAATTCTTAACTCTGGAAAGTATGTTAAGAAATCGAGAAATTGGCTAGCAAACTTAACCGAGTCCTATACCGCTCCTATTCGTAAACGAATATGTTTCAAAGGTGTTACACGCTCTACGATTACCGATGACAAACTTTCATGCGCTGACTTTTCCATTCGACGAAGATTATTCGTTTAAAACGCAGCATGAAACAGCGGTTTCATCGAGCACGATGATAGAGCAAGACCTATTAGTATCTCGAGGTAAATTGTACACTCGGCAGACTGCGCTTAAGCCCTAACGCGACAAGAAGCAATCTCACTCTTCGCCGGAGATGCTGTGCTGCCACCCTACCTATACATACTATCGCGCGTATGTGTCGATATTCGTTCCAACTCGACGAGGAGTGCCCTCCCAGGAAGATCTGCCAAGGAGATGCTCCCTTTCTCTGGATAACTTACGTAGAGGGATACGCAGTACAAACGTTCCCACACGGACATATACCTTTCTTACACGTACGAGTGATGAAAACTGGATCCAGACTACGGCGAAAACATGCATAATCATAACTTGAGCAGACTGGTAACGATATTATGTAACAACGATGTACAAGTGAACCCCAAAGTGCATACGATCATATTTAATTGTTACGAAACATTATTGTTATTATTATTATTACTGCCGCCGCCGCCGCTGCTCTTCTTGTTATTGTTATTATTGGTGTTGCTATTACTATTATTATTATTATTATTATTATTATTATTATTATCGTCATCATCATCATCGTTATTATTTTTTTATATTGTTGTTGTTATTATTATTACTATCATCTTTGTCGCCGTCGCTGTAGCTGCCGTCGTTGTCATCCTCATCGTTGCCGTCGTCGTCGTCGTCGTCTTCGTCACCATCATTATCATTATTATTATTATTATTATTATTGTTATTATTATTATTATTATTATTATTATTATGATTGCGATTATTGAAAAGAAAAAAGTTGCTAGCCAAATTTATACGCTTAACATAGTTACAGAGGTACTTATTAAGCCTCAAAAGATGATAGCTGTTAAAGTAATATCTCCTATACGCAATAAGAATTCTTTGAACGATTCGTAGATGTAACGAGAATAATAATGATTTTCAGCTTGGAGTCTAGTAACAAGAGCCAGAAAAGGGACGATAAAGGTACATATACTTGAGCTTATGCGTTTTTTACGTATGCCATCACATATTACTCTGTATCTTTCCTCTTTAACCCCGATTTTCTTTTTCCGTAGAGAAAAAGACTTCGCAGGTGAGCCCTGTTAACGCGAGTAGCAGAAACTTGTGGGTATCTGGGCTTTCTTCGAGCACCCGCGCCACAGATTTGAAACAAATATTCTCGAAATATGGGAAAGTGATCGGTGCGAAAGTGGTGACAAACGCGAGGACCCCTGGCGCGAGATGCTACGGATACGTTACCATGTCGACGAGCGAGGATGCCGCGAAATGTATACAGCATTTGCACAGGACCGAACTTCACGGACGCGTAATATCCGTAGAAAAGGTAATAACTCGATGCAAGCGAATTCTCGATGGGTGCGCGGCCGTTCGTGCCCATTTCCTCCGGACCGGACCGTTTATGTTTAAAGGCGAAAGGCGACACGCAGCAGAGCCACATGCGAAAACGGGACACTGCGAACGGCAAGTCGGAGAAGAAGGACGACAAGGACAAGGAGAAGGAGAAGGAGAAGGAAAAGGAGAAGGAGAAGGACAAATCGAAGGACAATTATGACGCGACCGATCGAAAGGACAAAGAGCCGAAGAAAGAGGTAGCGGAGGACAAAGGTTCGGAAGCAAGTGAGTTATTAGCTGAAAATCTAGCTACGCGAAAAGATTATTAATTTAGTAAAAGGATCGTTTAAACGAACGGCAGCCAAAAAATCTGACGAGAAAAACGATGCTGGTGAAAGTAACAAGAAAGCAGAGGTGCAGGACAAGAAGGACGAAGTTTCCAAGGAATCGGATTCTCGATCGACCAAGTCGACTAGCAAGAAGCCAGAAAGCGAGAGAGGTAGGCGCGATGAGAAGAGAATTCGATCTTGGGATCACCATCGATCTCATACACGATCGCGTAGCCGCGAACGACGTAGACGCGACGACGTGCTGACATTCGCTAAAATCAGGGTAAATCCGAATATTTGGCGCGGTACGCAAAACTGATTGCCGGGAGGATTTCACGAGGTTACGAGATCTGATATATGCTTTCAGGAGGAACGGGAGAGGCAAAGGCTGCGCGAAAGGGTGAGGATGCTTCGCGAGGAAGAACGAAGAAGAAGGGAGGACATGGAGCGTCAGAGGGAAATTGAACGTAGACAGAGGGAAGAAGCTGCACGGTTGGAAAGGGAACGTGAGAAATTACGAAGGGAAAGGGAGAGGATCGAACAAGAGAAGGCCGAGTTACTTCGACTCGAGCGAGAACGTCAGAAGCTGGAAAGAGAGAAACTGGAGCGTGAGAGATTGGAACTGAAGAGGCAGCAGATGCGACTGGAGGAGAGTAGGCGCGCTCCGCCGCCACCATCTATAAAGCGATCTTCTAGCGATAGAAGGGACCCCCGAGACATGTACGTGGAGCCGGACAGGAAACGGATGACGACGGAGCACAGTCGAAGACACACGCCGGATCGAGTGACCGATCGACGGGGCGAAATTTTGGACCGCGTCTCGGACAGACGATTGGACGCGTCACCGCCTTCTCGTTACGAGTCCAGCAGGTAAAGAACCTTGGTCGGGTTCATAAACTCCTCCCTCTCCCTCTCTTAACCTCGCAACGTAATCGAGACGGCACCGTAACGTTACAGATCTGCCCAAGATATGGGATTAAAGAAGGAATTTAAACGCAGCACTGACTTTACCTCGCGAACCAGTCGTCCGGAAAGCTTCTCCGAGGTATCGCGTGGACGAGAAGTAATAGTCCGTCGAGAACCTCTCAGCACAACAACGTCGTCCATCGATCCTCGACAGGTTAAAGAAAGGTAAATTGCCGTTACGGGATCGCTTGGAAGTTTTCGATTCATCCGCAGCGAATAAACCGGCATCGTTAATTTTTGCAGCAGATACGAACGCCCGAGTACAACCAGTTACACTCGCGAGCGCGAAGTTCGTCGTTCCGAACCAGAAACTCATAGAAGCTCCAGGGATAGTCACACGAGATACGGTGACAGCTTCAAGACGACTGGCTCGGGGACGCCGCGTTAGTATAATAACAGTTGAAATGTTGCCGACCGTTTCGTTCCTGAAAAGATTCACGTTTTCGACATGCACAGGTGACAGCCGTTACGTGGAAAGCAACAGAACGACCAGTAGCTGGCATTCCGGGCCTCCGTCTACGAAATCGTTCAATTCTGTGCCGAGTAGCGGAACTCGTGATCCGCGAAACGAACCATCCAGCTGGAGCTCTAGGTCCTCCGAAGGTGTGAACAGGTATTACGCAATCTCTCTACTACTCTCTCCCGCCCCCCACCCACCCCCCATCCAATGCGCGTACAGACTTTGTTTACTATAGAGGAACGAATCGATCGATTTCAGGTGGAGCAATTCGAGCAGCATGGGAAACACATTGAGACATCCGGTACCACCGACCTATCAAAGCGGCCCTATACAATCTATGGGGTTGACGGCACCTGGAACAACGCCGTCCTACGACCGCTTCGACCCGTATAAATCATCTATGCCGAGTATGAGAAAATATTGATCCCGTCGCTCCGATACAGGCCACTCTGACGACTAACACAGTGAAATCTACGCTGATGGAGTTGCTACGGCACGTCAGTAACTCGCCACAGACGCATGTATACACTGAACACACACCCACACGCACACGCACACACATCTATAAATAATTGCCTATTCTCTCGATAGATGACGTTTGAATATCTATAGCGGCCGATCAGTGTACGCTTACTCTCGATTCTAACGATTTTTTTATGAACGAGCACCGTGTACGTACAGTTGAGACCGACCTCTCTTTCGATCTCCTTACTCGTTACGTTTCAACTTGATACCGAACAGATTGAATGGCAAATGATTTTCGATCAAGTAGAAATCGCATTTCGTTCTTTCGAATATCATCTTAAGCTCGTAGCTCTCGCGGGGATTAGTCACCGCGAGGAACGGAATGAAACGAATGCGGTACTAAATACTTTTACAGTGTCCGCTTGTGGAACGCCTCGCGTTCAACGCCATGCGCACTCCCCGCCAACTGCAACACGTAACATGTACAACACACGGAAATCTCAACACCAAACTGAAATGGATTTTTGTACATTTGTTAATAGATAGGAGGAGGGATCGCAGTTAGAGATGTAATGCTCGACGGCTCGCGGAACGAACGTTCATCAAGTTCATTCGTTCGCCCGTCCGTCCGTCGGCAATTAGATTTTCACGATGCTATTCTCTATCGATCGATACTGCTGTTTATTTCGAAAGGTAATAACGCGCGTCTCGTTTACGTCGATGGAGGTATTCTCGTAGTGCGTTAAGTTATCATCGTATATTGGAATCATCGGCAGTTGTATCGTCTATCTTTATCCGATTCTTAGAAATACATAGAACCAAGTACATATTCTCTAAGGATACGAATGAATTTGTATATTGAATTCCATAACAATTGTATATCGTGCGACGTTGAAGTCTATGCTCGTACGTGGTTGACACGTAAACGCGTTTCAGTGTAGCGACGCTATTACAGCATAAATAAATTTATGGCATATTGAAGATTTCTGGTCTCGTAGTCTTTTATCGCGTCTGGATCAGCGTTAGATCCCCTAGAATCTACGAATGGTAACGGAGTGGGTTAGCGGGCCGCGTGGTAGAGGGCTCGGCGGAGTGTGGAGTCGAAGAAAAGAGCAGAGCAGCAACCACTTTCCTCTGCGGCCTCTGCCTCTGATTGACTATACGGGTAGTACTGTATAGTACGAGGATGGCGCCTGTTGGAGCAAGAAAGGTGAGAAGGAAAAAGAGAAGCGGAGAGAGTAAGGGAAGAATACACAGGTGGTGGTCGGTCAGTGAGTCGGCAAGGCGCGCGGTTGAAAGCAAAGTGTGTCGAGGTCTTTTCACGGACAGTCATCGCGTGACACCGGGATTTGCCCCGTGCAACCACTCTTGTACGATCCGACCGGCGCTTCTTCCACTCGAATTTTTTTCTCTCTCCCTACTCTCTATCTCCATCTCCATCTCCCTGTCGAGGCTCAATAGACAGACGATGGACAATTCGCTGGTACTCGAGCGGGCGCGACAAGTTTCTTGAAATCGTTCGACACCGCCAACTGTCTCGTCGGGGATATCAGGTGTACTGAAAGCGCGGAACCACCTGGAATGTGCGTGAATAGAAACCCTTGATCTATCTCACTTTCTCAGGATGTCGTCGATCATCGTTCTTTTCGGTAAGTGCAACCACACGCGAATTACGAATCGATCTTGAAAAGAAATGCCGCAGAACCGCGCGTGTACGCTGGTCGACTACACCTACTCCGGTCAAATCGATCGCATGATTCTGAAATCGTAAAACCATCGAGCAGACGTCGATGTTGCGCGTGCGAGTGAACGCGAGCCGAGTTGATTAATCGTTCGTTAATGGAATGCCCAAGTACCAAGTACATGGTAACCCGCTCCCAATTCATCGCGATCCACTCCCGAGACATCTTCGTTTTTCTTCATTCCCGCGAAAGATCTCGTGCAACCGAAAGCGTTGCGAAGGATCTCGAGGGCACGGATCCCGCACGATGCGGGCTAAATGCTAAATTACGCGCTATCGCCTGCTCGTACCCGAAGATAACAGCGGCGCAACAAGGCGTATGCAATTTTATCGAATTCTTTTGGAGGACATCGGCCGATATGAAATTTCAATGAATCGGATTCTCGGGCAAAGGACGAGTAGGTATGCACCGATGATCCTTGGTGAAAGCCTAGAGTCTACGGCACGCGGGCGACTCGTTGCAACTATTATCCCTGTTGCCACCCTCGCGGGGATCTTTGATTCGTCGATCGATCGAGAGACAAACAATCTTGGACTGTTTTCTCGTGGCGGAACGTCCAGGCGTGGATTGGCGATGAATCAGTGAACGGAAGAAAGGCACGCTTTCTCGTCGAGCAACTTTCACCGTCGATGAAGTCCGTGTACGTTAACTCGTTCCTCGAAACGGCCTCGTTCGATCAAGGGGGGGGGGCCACTTATATTATTCGTACGTGTTGGATCGAGCCGTGGCCACCACTATAGCTACACCTACTCTCATTCAAACGTGCTAACCGGATTATGTTAATCTGAATCGATCTGACTGTTTGATTAATTCGCATTGTATTAGTCAGCCCCGGCACGGTGCATCCGAGTAGCGAGATCTCGGGAACGATACCTACATATCGGGTGGGATGTATCTCGGCGCGAGAAATTTCACCAAGTTTAGTGGCTTCGTTACGCTTCGAATTCGAGACGCTTTTCCTGTCGATCGTGCTTACTGCTTAAGCTTGCGAGCAAATCTCGGGAAATGGTGTCAATAGGTCGGTAGGAGAGCAGTAGCAGGATGCGTCCGCAGCAAGCTCACGATTCACTCACGTCTGCTCCGCGCCAATAATCAACTCCAGAATTGGGGACTCTTCGAATGGCAACACCATTCATCGTCTTCGCGCACGACTGCGAAGCTTTTACCTTCTTCGCTTCGATGTTGCGCAACGATTGCCGTACACCGTACACCGTACGCTGTACGCGTACGAGAGTCTGGACGATTGATCGTTTGGAACGCGCAATCGTTCACCGACAATTATAGGTACCATCGGACGTGTCAGAGCTTTGTCGTTAATTCTCAACCCCGTTAACCGATAGCCCGATTAGCGTACCGCGTTTCATTCATTTTCCCATGCTTACACACGAATGTTTCAGAAGTTTGTATGATCTGGAGTTCGCTGACTGCTGGTTCCTGGTCCTACGATCAAGTTACTCGCCATCGTTATCGTAAGTATAGGTGCCCCCTCCCTGGAGGATTAAAACTTTTGGCTAAAAAGACACCCTAATGTATACTCACCGACAATCATCACGTAAATTGCTGCACGCAGCATTGAGATACGGAAACACGCCGGAGCCGGGTCTCGTGGTGCCATTACAAGAATGGCCCGAAAGGGAAGAGTGGCTCGCAGAGGTCGGTGGTTCGAGACGATCGCCGATAGGAATTTTCCGAAGGGACACGGAATTACAGACACGGCCCTACCAGTTGGCGAGGGTGGAGCAACGAGACGAGCCGGACCCGTTGGTCGCCATCAGCGAGACTTTGGGCGCGTTAAACACCGTTGGAAGTTACATCGTCAACATGACCAGGGGCGTGGAGAATTCCAATTATCCACCCAAGGAATTACCATCGGCGATATACACCATCTCCAAAAACATCCTAGGCACGGTTTCGATGCGATTTCAGCTACTAAAAACTACTAAAAACCACTCTATGCGTCGTACGTATCTGCGGTTTGTACATGGTTCGCATGTTTAGGACGCAACGTCACGGACAGCATAGCGCCGTTAGTGCGCGGCGTAACGCTGCCGCTGCGAACAACACAGATCGCATCCAAGCAGCAGCAGCAACAGCAACAACAATACTCACACCAGCCATCTACCCCTCCCCCGTCCACCGCCCTGGAAATCCTCGATCGAGAAAAGGAAGCCTCGCCGGTGTCTACCGGCTGCACCACGGCGGAAGGTACACTTGGAAAGTGTCAGGATCTGAGTAATTGTCCGCAGCTTTTGTTAGACTTGACCAAACTGAGGCAATCGCTGTGCTTCAAGAGTCTATTCGTGCCGGGTGTCTGTTGCCCGATCACCGATGGAACTGACTTGGCTAGGTAAAATGATCGATCTCGATTCCGATTCCGATACCGCTCCCGCTACCGTTTCGACCAACCACGCGTGTGTATGTTTTCAGCCCGACACCTGCCGTAATATCGGCCGCGGCAATCGATTCTGGCGTTCAAGCTTCTCGACCACCGATCCGTCCGATCAAGCCGCAGACTCCCCGACCCATTCCGTTGTTCCCTGTTGCATCCTCGACGAGCATCAGCCCCGTCGGTGTAACGACGGAATCGATTCTAGGAGCCGGTCCCGCTCCCGGTCCCGGTCCCTCCTCCAACGAGTCCAACGGCGTCCTCGAACCGACCGCCATCACCATCGACAACAATTTCATTCAGGACGACGAGGGTAAATTTCGAGATAGACGCGAATAACGGACGCAATGTGCAACAGACAAGCTGTGTGTATTCCGTAGAGTGCGGAGTAAGAAACTCGGGCAAGTATCGAGTGGTGGGCGGTGAGGAAGCTCTGCCGGGACGCTGGCCGTGGATGGCGGCGATATTCCTGCACGGCTCGAAGCGGACGGAGTTCTGGTGCGGCGGCTCCCTGATCGGTCCACGACACGTTCTCACCGCGGCTCACTGTACCCGCGACCAGCGACAACGGCCGTAAGTTGACAGTTCGTAAGTAAATGGCCATCCAGCTATCGGCTCTTGCTAGCTGGCAATAGTGATTGCAACGCGGTTCTACAGATTCGCGGCTAGACAATTCTCCGTGCGACTGGGGGACATCGATCTCGAGAGGGACGACGAGCCATCCGCCCCGGAGACATACGCCGTCAAGCAGATCCACGCGCACCCGAAATTCTCGCGGGTCGGATTTTACAACGACATCGCGGTTCTCGAGCTAACCAGACCTATCCGTAGATCGCCTTACGTCATACCGATCTGCCTTCCGCAATCCCGTTACCGGAACGAGCGATTCGCCGGCGCCAGGCCCACCGTAGTCGGCTGGGGCACTACTTATTACGGTACGCATCCCCTCGACGCTTCACAAATCTACTACATAGTGTACTACATAGGTACTCTGTCGTGTTAACAGGAGGGAAAGAGAGTACCGTGCAACGACAAGCAGTGCTACCGGTCTGGAGGAACGAGGATTGCAACGCGGCGTACTTCCAACCGATCACGAGTAACTTTCTGTGCGCCGGTTACAGTCAGGGCGGCAAGGATGCTTGCCAAGGGGATTCCGGTGGTCCGCTGATGCTCAGAGCCGACGGCAGATGGACTCAAATCGGTATCGTTTCCTTTGGCAATAAGTGCGGAGAACCAGGATACCCGGGCGTCTATACGCGCGTCACCGAATACATCGATTGGATTAAAAGTAATTTGAAGTGATCGCGATAAAAATGACAGAGTACATCACTTGTAATATAGGTATACGTGTGCCAACGATTATTATTTATATTATTTCCTATTATACATGTGTTGTCTACGCAGGTATACATATATGTGTGTATGTGGTTATTCGATTTTCGATGACATTATATCTTTGATATAGAAAATTAATAAATTAATGTTTGTTACCTTACAGGTAGTTGACGGCACCTGATATACCATACATACACTATAACTATCTGCATACTTAACAACTACATACTTGATACAGGTGCAAACGTAGTAGCGACGACTCGACTCGACTCGACTCGACTCGACTCGATTCGATTCGATTCGATTCGCTCGTCTCAACTGTTTAAACTCGAATCATGTATTTACATATTATCGATTCGTACCTCCATACATTCGTTCACTAATTATATTCATCCATCTATCCACCCAACGCATCGGAATGCGCGGTGTCGTTAAATTCTCGCGCAACTGTAAACGTTAAAGTTAACGGCCGTGTGTCGCGTCGTGCTACCCATTTCTCACCAGATCCCGCTTGGCTGTTTTATCGAAAACTTCCGACATTTCGACAATGATGGCTAAAAGCGTTTCGGTTCAAAACTTGGAAAATCTTGTGAAGCGAATGGTGAATGGAGCGCTCGAAGATAACGGTTAGTGGAGCGGACGACGCTATCCTCGAATACGTTCATTCGATTACTTCAAATCCGCCGCGTGTGCATTTAAATGCAGAGCAGCTGATTAAATTTCATCGAATGATTTACGAGGAATGGTATTTCAAAAAGTTGTCCGAAGCCAGAGATACGAAATGCGAGGCAATCGACACTAAACAGCCACAAATTCACGATCAGGTATTGCAAACATTCTCTGTCGAATCTTACAATCTCGATAATTCCCTTTCGCTTTTCAGAATACTGTATCGACGACCGATGGCTATCGTAGACTGCGACGGTTCAAATACAAGCGTCGAAACGGTCGATCCTCTGTCACTCGCACAACTGTGAAAAATCACTCCAACATTTCTCATGGGAGCAACTTTTCAGTGGAGGAGGAGGAGGAGGAGGAGGAGGAGGAGGAGAAGAAGAAGAGGAACCAGGATAGCGGGAACGCGGACGAGATTATTGGATCTGGAATTGCCGTTTCGAATAATTCGGTTAAAGATAAAGTATCTCGATCGCTCGCATTTGGCAAGCGCTTTAACCCCGCGCTACCAGTCGAAATTCTACTTGCCTTGCTTGGCACACGCCTTTCCAGGAATTCGATCAAATTGGCGACAGGAATGTCATCGAACTTTGGAGCAGCTCGGTTAAACGATCCGAGACGAAGGACTCGTTGGGCGAGAAGAAACCTACATTCAAGGAAACTCGTCTACACGATTGTGGCAACGGGTGACTAGTTTGCTATGTACAACCGACCGACTGTACGCGTAGCATGTACTGAAATACAGACCTATCGTTACAGGTCAGGGAAAAAGCAAGAAAATCCCCTAAACTTGTCGTTCGAAGCTTGGAAAAGAATGAAAACCATAGCGTATCGACAAGTGCTAGCCAGCAGGGAGAAGGAAAAACAGCAACTGTTGCTCGCCAATCTGGCGAATATAAAACAGAAAAGGATGGCTGAGCAGGTGACTGTTTTTTTTTTTTTACGAGTTGAGACATTCTTTTACTTATTCGAGATATCCGTATAATTTTGCCGCCTTTGTGGTAAGGAACAAGCACGTAAAAAGCAGCAGCGACGCCTAATGCTGTCGAAAAAGCGGCTCGATGCGGTAAAACGAGGAAACGTCGTGATACCTCACCGTAATCGAAGCAAGGAGAAGCTAATTCTTGCCGAAGGCGGCGTAAACGATGGACTACGAAAACGGACGGACACGAAACTCGACAAACGGAAAACGACGGGAACGCGGTATCGTCTCGTAGATTAGTTTCGTTCCTGCAATTTCCCACGTTATCGTAACAGTAAATAGACGGAGGAAAGAGAGAATGAAAAGAACCGAGTGGAAAAAGATGTGAAAGTCAGTCTATACTTTCCAACTTTTCCAGGAGACCAAATCACGTAAATGCTGATCGAACGGATAAAACGAATTGGATGGAATATATGGAAGGTGCTGCGTTCGATTCGTGGTTAAACCAATTGAATTGGGTGCTGCATGAAAAGTATTTACGAGAACGACGGCATCTTGTACGATCCTTCTATTGTCAACCCGTTTACTACGGAGGCACGGCTTGTGCAAGATAAGTGGTACACTTCTTCCACGTACAGTGGAACGCAATTGCGTATTGCTCTTCCTAAGCTATTACGCCGGTAATACGATCCATCGTTAAAACATACATTCCGTAATTATAATAGTATTGCATTAAATATAAAGTACGCGCGACGTGCCTCACTATATCCAGCATTCATTAAACATTAAATTTACGTTTTCTCCTTGTCGTTTTCCTTCAAGT
Organism: Andrena minutula; assembly: GCA_929113495.1. NCBI lineage: Eukaryota > Metazoa > Arthropoda > Insecta > Hymenoptera > Andrenidae > Andrena > Andrena minutula. Next base: position 338,981 of record OV815996.1, on the reverse strand, counting down.
TGTTTATTGCTTTCTGAACTAAAACCCCCAAATTTTTCGGAAGGCTCATTTGTATGGAATGTAATTGTTGCATAACTTGATTTTCCAAAGGAGAAACATTGTGGGTTTCTACGACGGCGTCACTTGTCACGATATCATCGCACCCTTCCACGTGATCTACACCGCAGCCAGACTCCCTCTGTATCAGCTGCTCGGTAAATTCGTTCTCGCCTAACAAGAGATTCACTGTAAATTCTATACACGCCTCTGACAGACGTCCAATTATTTTACTTACATTTTGAATCGACACTCGCGCTTGTATACCCTTCCAATAATTTCGTGGTCGGCGATTGTACGGCGCTGTCCAATTCGCATATACGTAATGCCAATATTCTGTAATTAACAGATGTACGATGAAGCTCGCGTAGTCTTTTATGAACGTCGATAAAATATATTACGAGAATTATAAATCGTATGTCTATTCCACCGACTTGTTTGCTTTCTTCTGATGCGCCAAAGCTAAAGTTTTATCATTCAGTGCTTCTAGCAGTGCTATGCACAAACATCTCAAGTCCGATATCGCCGCAGCTGATTTCTGTGTCGGTACGTGAGGTTCGTGATGCAGTAACTGTTCCACTGGCAACAAAATGGATGACAAACGCGATAACAAAATTGGAGAACGTCAGTTTAAAATATGACCAATGTTACCGACGTACCCTGTTTATGGGTCATAATGGTTCCAGCTGCTGTATTTGCGCCCAATTTCACAGATCCCTTTACTCGTTTGCTATCCAGCATGCTCTAAAAATGTCATTGCTCTGTCATCGGAGGGCTAGCAAATTCTACTTGATTATGATTACGAGAATATCGTTTGTATTATGTATCGTTACTTTGTATTTTGATAGCGATTGTCTTGCAAGTTCCTTCTCCTCGAGCAACTGCTGCAATCTTTCTTGAAGATACCTATAAACCATCGTGAATGTAATGTCTCGTACTCTACGTTTATTCTTGCACAAGTAAATAGAGAAATAGTCTGCAGCCAGCATCTCGTTTCTTACCTATTCTCATTAATAAGCGCATCCAGATCCACCGGCTTCGATGCGCTCAACGCTTTTGACAGTTCATAATTTAAACGATGCGCTTTACATTTGAAAGCGTCCCTTTCCATTTCCAGCTCGTGCTTCTCGTCTAGAACTGCCTGTAGATCTGTTTGCAATTGAGTGCACTGCCAAAATGGTGCTTTTTAATAACAAGGGTTCGCTCTATAATGTCTGTTATATTCAGTTATATTTGAAACACGAGACACGAAAATTACCTTAATGTTCAATTTCTCTAACTGTTCTATCATCTCTTCTCTCTGATGGACAGCAGGAGCAGACTGTGCTCCTTGTTGCTGCGCATAATTCTCATTGCCACTTATGGAAAATACTTTGGCATCTCTTTGAGCTTGTGCCAATTTCTGTCTCAGCGTCTCTACTTGCAGTCTAAGACATTTATTTTGTTCCCTGGTCTCTGTTAGTAGATCTAACGTCTCAAAGTGCTCCTCAGGATCGTAACATCTATCGAGTGTTCCAGCATCTTTTTAATCTCTAATCGTTTCTGCATTCGCGTATTATAAGAATAGTAAACTAACATAGACAGATGACTCTTACCCTTTCGAATCCTTTGCATTGATCGTTGGGTGTAAATATTTCTCTTGCATTTGTTCGGCCATTGATTTCAAGTGATCCCTTTGCGTTCTGCAGCGAATCAATTCTCCATTTAAAATCGCGAGCTTTTCAGACTTTATTTCCAATTGTTTCCTCAACATTTCCTACAAATTCGATGAATTTAAAACATCGCTAATCACTACAGCGAGTACTAACTTGAGGTATTTCAAATGCTAATCAATGGTAAGAGCAAAAAACATTCAAATAACCCACTTTCGATGACAGATTATCCTGATGCTCTGTTTGCGTAAAATTTACAGTCTTTCCGCTCATCCCGCTGATTTTGTAAGTCGTACTCGAGAAATCCAATATATGTCCAGTATCCGAGTATGTGGTAAGTATAAAGGCAGCTGATTATGAAGTGCTTTCTTTGGTTATTTCGAGAGACAGAGGAGCAACCACGCGAAACTGACGCGAAACTATCAGTCCGCTGATCAAATAACATTTGTCGTCACTCATCACATTTGTGCTGCATCGCTGTCAAGTCGGCAACAGAGGTGCAAGATGCGAAGATTTCCGACTGCATCGCCGCCTGCGGTGGAGTAAGGAATCTCAGCTTGTGACATCTCCGCTATGTCATTAACAATCATGTTTATTATAGGAAAAAATAAGATATATATATTACATTATATTTAGATATAATATATACAAGAATATAATTATTATAAGAATTAAATATACAAAGCAAAGTTCTTTGTAGAGTATTTTCATATTTTCGCATAAGTTTCATTGAGAACAACTGTCTTATCTAGTGTATTTAGTATTCAAGTAGCAATTAATTATATTACATATTAATTAACTTGGGGCTTTTGTCTGTTATATAGGTAAGCAAATTCATTATTGGATGCGTGGCTTCGTGTCAACTGGTGCAACTATGGACGATGTTGGTCCAATGAAAAGAAAGGATGCGGCGTTTCGTCCCGGGGGTCTGCCAGAGGACTCTTCAGTGAGGCTGTTCCTGACAGGCCCTGCGTCAGACGCTTGGGGGTGAGAGGTGCTAGGACGGAACGTCCTTATATATGAACGGAGGAGTGTGTGATCACTCGCGAGAGCGTCAGCCCTCTAGCGGAGGAAACCGTTCCTCGCGTCACTCGGGACCGCCACACAACGTAAACACACTGGACAAGTGCAACATTTACAATATGTGATTTTTAAGTGGAAGTTCAGCTTAAGTAATTAAACAATGGAATTATTATAAGCACATCTGTACCAATTATAACTGTACATTATTCAGAGTGTTTTAATAAACGACATGTAAAGAAAAACCGCATCATTTAATTTAGAACTCTACCCTATAACTTCCATTTCCTAATTAAATCCCAAATTTCTGCCTCTGCGTTGATTAGTTCCATCTTCGATTCACTCTCCGAAGACGATACTTAGTGCCACCTCTTTCGATATCATGTTCTCCTGATACATCGCTCCAAAATCTGGTCAAAATTTTCTGAACGCTCTAAAATGAGCTTCGTAACAGGAGAACATGACGTCGAAAGAGGTGGCACCAAATATCTTCTTCGGAGAAAGAATCTGAGGCGGAGAACCATTCAACGTAGAGGCGCAGAGTTTTCGAAAGTCCTTCGACGCTGAAATTTAGGATACCTCCTTTCGCTTCATGTTCTCCTGATACATCGCTCCAAAATCTGGTCAAAATTTTCTGAACGCTCTAAAATGAGCTTCGTAACAGGAGAACATGACGTCGAAAGAGGTGGCACCAAATATCTTCTTCGGAGAAAGAATCTGAGGCGGAGAACCATTCAACGTAGAGGCGCAGAGTTTTCGAAAGTCCTTCGACGCTGAAATTTAGGATACCTCCTTTCGCTTCATGTTCTCCTGATACATCGCTCCAAAATCTGGTCAAAATTTTCTGAACGCTCTAAAATGAGCTTCGTAACAGGAGAACATGACGTCGAAAGAGGTGGCACCAAATATCTTCTTCGGAGAAAGAATCTGAGGCGGAGAACCATTCAACGTAGAGGCGCAGAGTTTTCGAAAGTCCTTCGACGCTGAAATTTAGGATACCTCCTTTCGCTTCATGTTCTCCTGATACATCGCTCCAAAATCTGGTCAAAATTTTCTGAACGCTCTAAAATGAGCTTCGTAACAGGAGAACATGACGTCGAAAGAGGTGGCACCAAATATCTTCTTCGGAGAAAGAATCTGAGGCGGAGAACCATTCAACGTAGAGGCGCAGAGTTTTCGAAAGTCCTTCGACGCTGAAATTTAGGATACCTCCTTTCGCTTCATGTTCTCCTGATACATCGCTCCAAAATCTGGTCAAAATTTTCTGAACGCTCTAAAATGAGCTTCGTAACAGGAGAACATGACGTCGAAAGAGGTGGCACCAAATATCTTCTTCGGAGAAAGAATCTGAGGCGGAGAACCATTCAACGTAGAGGCGCAGAGTTTTCGAAAGTCCTTCGACGCTGAAATTTAGGATACCTCCTTTCGCTTCATGTTCTCCTGATACATCGCTCCAAAATCTGGTCAAAATTTTCTGAACGCTCTAAAATGAGCTTCGTAACAGGAGAACATGACGTCGAAAGAGGTGGCACCAAATATCTTCTTCGGAGAAAGAATCTGAGGCGGAGAACCATTCAACGTAGAGGCGCAGAGTTTTCAAAAGTCCTTCGACGCTGAAATTTAGGATACCTCCTTTCGCTTCATGTTCTCCTGATACATCGCTCCAAAATCTGGTCAAAATTTTCTGAACGCTCTAAAATGAGCTTCGTAACAGGAGAACATGACGTCGAAAGAGGTGGCACCAAATATCTTCTTCGGAGAAAGAATCTGAGGCGGAGAACCATTCAACGTAGAGGCGCAGAGTTTTCAAAAGTCCTTCGACGCTGAAATTTAGGATACCCCCTTTCGCTTCATGTTCTCCTGATACATCGCTCCAAAATCTGGTCAAAATTTTCTGAACGCTCTAAAATGAGCTTCGTAACAGGAGAACATGACGTCGAAAGAGGTGGCACCAAATATCTTCTTCGGAGAAAGAATCTGAGGCGGAGAACCATTCAACGTAGAGGCGCAGAGTTTTCGAAAGTCCTTCGACGCTGAAATTTAGGATACCTCCTTTCGCTTCATGTTCTCCTGATACATCGCTCCAAAATCTGGTCAAAATTTTCTGAACGCTCTAAAATGAGCTTCGTAACAGGAGAACATGACGTCGAAAGAGGTGGCACCAAATATCTTCTTCGGAGAAAGAATCTGAGGCGGAGAACCATTCAACGTAGAGGCGCAGAGTTTTCAAAAGTCCTTCGACGCTGAAATTTAGGATACCTCCTTTCGCTTCATGTTCTCCTGATACATCGCTCCAAAATCTGGTCAAAATTTTCTGAACGCTCTAAAATGAGCTTCGTAACAGGAGAACATGACGTCGAAAGAGGTGGCACCAAATATCTTCTTCGGAGAAAGAATCTGAGGCGGAGAACCATTCAACGTAGAGGCGCAGAGTTTTCAAAAGTCCTTCGACGCTGAAATTTAGGATACCCCCTTTCGCTTCATGTTCTCCTGATACATCGCTCCAAAATCTGGTCAAAATTTTCTGAACGCTCTAAAATGAGCTTCGTAACAGGAGAACATGACGTCGAAAGAGGTGGCACCAAATATCTTCTTCGGAGAAAGAATCTGAGGCGGAGAACCATTCAACGTAGAGGCGCAGAGTTTTCAAAAGTCCTTCGACGCTGAAATTTAGGATACCTCCTTTCGCTTCATGTTCTCCTGATACATCGCTCCAAAATCTGGTCAAAATTTTCTGAACGCTCTAAAATGAGCTTCGTAACAGGAGAACATGACGTCGAAAGAGGTGGCACCAAATATCTTCTTCGGAGAAAGAATCTGAGGCGGAGAACCATTCAACGTAGAGGCGCAGAGTTTTCGAAAGTCCTTCGACGCTGAAATTTAGGATACCTCCTTTCGCTTCATGTTCTCCTGATACATCGCTCTAAAATCTGGTCAAAATTTTCTGAACGCTCTAAAATGAGCTTCGTAACAGGAGAACATGACGTCGAAAGAGGTGGCACCAAATATCTTCTTCGGAGAAAGAATCTGAGGCGGAGAACCATTCAACGTAGAGGCGCAGAGTTTTCAAAAGTCCTTCGACGCTGAAATTTAGGATACCTCCTTTCGCTTCATGTTCTCCTGATACATCGCTCCAAAATCTGGTCAAAATTTTCTGAACGCTCTAAAATGAGCTTCGTAACAGGAGAACATGACGTCGAAAGAGGTGGCACCAAATATCTTCTTCGGAGAAAGAATCTGAGGCGGAGAACCATTCAACGTAGAGGCGCAGAGTTTTCGAAAGTCCTTCGACGCTGAAATTTAGGATACCTCCTTTCGCTTCATGTTCTCCTGATACATCGCTCTAAAATCTGGTCAAAATTTTCTGAACGCTCTAAAATGAGCTTCGTAACAGGAGAACATGACGTCGAAAGAGGTGGCACCAAATATCTTCTTCGGAGAAAGAATCTGAGGCGGAGAACCATTCAACGTAGAGGCGCAGAGTTTTCAAAAGTCCTTCGACGCTGAAATTTAGGATACCTCCTTTCGCTTCATGTTCTCCTGATACATCGCTCCAAAATCTGGTCAAAATTTTCTGAACGCTCTAAAATGAGCTTCGTAACAGGAGAACATGACGTCGAAAGAGGTGGCACCAAATATCTTCTTCGGAGAAAGAATCTGAGGCGGAGAACCATTCAACGTAGAGGCGCAGAGTTTTCGAAAGTCCTTCGACGCTGAAATTTAGGATACCTCCTTTCGCTTCATGTTCTCCTGATACATCGCTCCAAAATCTGGTCAAAATTTTCTGAACGCTCTAAAATGAGCTTCGTAACAGGAGAACATGACTTCGAAAGAGGTGGCACCAAATATCTTCTTCGGAGAAAGAATCTGAGGCGGAGAACCATTCAACGTAGAGGCGCAGAGTTTTCAAAAGTCCTTCGACGCTGAAATTTAGGATACCTCCTTTCGCTTCATGTTCTCCTGATACATCGCTCCAAAATCTGGTCAAAATTTTCTGAACGCTCTAAAATGAGCTTCGTAACAGGAGAACATGACGTCGAAAGAGGTGGCACCAAATATCTTCTTCGGAGAAAGAATCTGAGGCGGAGAACCATTCAACGTAGAGGCGCAGAGTTTTCGAAAGTCCTTCGACGCTGAAATTTAGGATACCTCCTTTCGCTTCATGTTCTCCTGATACATCGCTCTAAAATCTGGTCAAAATTTTCTGAACGCTCTAAAATGAGCTTCGTAACAGGAGAACATGACGTCGAAAGAGGTGGCACCAAATATCTTCTTCGGAGAAAGAATCTGAGGCGGAGAACCATTCAACGTAGAGGCGCAGAGTTTTCAAAAGTCCTTCGACGCTGAAATTTAGGATACCTCCTTTCGCTTCATGTTCTCCTGATACATCGCTCCAAAATCTGGTCAAAATTTTCTGAACGCTCTAAAATGAGCTTCGTAACAGGAGAACATGACGTCGAAAGAGGTGGCACCAAATATCTTCTTCGGAGAAAGAATCTGAGGCGGAGAACCATTCAACGTAGAGGCGCAGAGTTTTCGAAAGTCCTTCGACGCTGAAATTTAGGATACCTCCTTTCGCTTCATGTTCTCCTGATACATCGCTCTAAAATCTGGTCAAAATTTTCTGAACGCTCTAAAATGAGCTTCGTAACAGGAGAACATGACGTCGAAAGAGGTGGCACCAAATATCTTCTTCGGAGAAAGAATCTGAGGCGGAGAACCATTCAACGTAGAGGCGCAGAGTTTTCAAAAGTCCTTCGACGCTGAAATTTAGGATACCTCCTTTCGCTTCATGTTCTCCTGATACATCGCTCCAAAATCTGGTCAAAATTTTCTGAACGCTCTAAAATGAGCTTCGTAACAGGAGAACATGACGTCGAAAGAGGTGGCACCAAATATCTTCTTCGGAGAAAGAATCTGAGGCGGAGAACCATTCAACGTAGAGGCGCAGAGTTTTCAAAAGTCCTTCGACGCTGAAATTTAGGATACCTCCTTTCGCTTCATGTTCTCCTGATACATCGCTCCAAAATCTGGTCAAAATTTTCTGAACGCTCTAAAATGAGCTTCGTAACAGGAGAACATGACGTCGAAAGAGGTGGCACCAAATATCTTCTTCGGAGAAAGAATCTGAGGCGGAGAACCATTCAACGTAGAGGCGCAGAGTTTTCGAAAGTCCTTCGACGCTGAAATTTAGGATACCTCCTTTCGCTTCATGTTCTCCTGATACATCGCTCTAAAATCTGGTCAAAATTTTCTGAACGCTCTAAAATGAGCTTCGTAACAGGAGAACATGACGTCGAAAGAGGTGGCACCAAATATCTTCTTCGGAGAAAGAATCTGAGGCGGAGAACCATTCAACGTAGAGGCGCAGAGTTTTCAAAAGTCCTTCGACGCTGAAATTTAGGATACCTCCTTTCGCTTCATGTTCTCCTGATACATCGCTCCAAAATCTGGTCAAAATTTTCTGAACGCTCTAAAATGAGCTTCGTAACAGGAGAACATGACGTCGAAAGAGGTGGCACCAAATATCTTCTTCGGAGAAAGAATCTGAGGCGGAGAACCATTCAACGTAGAGGCGCAGAGTTTTCGAAAGTCCTTCGACGCTGAAATTTAGGATACCTCCTTTCGCTTCATGTTCTCCTGATACATCGCTCTAAAATCTGGTCAAAATTTTCTGAACGCTCTAAAATGAGCTTCGTAACAGGAGAACATGACGTCGAAAGAGGTGGCACCAAATATCTTCTTCGGAGAAAGAATCTGAGGCGGAGAACCATTCAACGTAGAGGCGCAGAGTTTTCAAAAGTCCTTCGACGCTGAAATTTAGGATACCTCCTTTCGCTTCATGTTCTCCTGATACATCGCTCTAAAATCTGGTCAAAATTTTCTGAACGCTCTAAAATGAGCTTCGTAACAGGAGAACATGACGTCGAAAGAGGTGGCACCAAATATCTTCTTCGGAGAAAGAATCTGAGGCGGAGAACCATTCAACGTAGAGGCGCAGAGTTTTCAAAAGTCCTTCGACGCTGAAATTTAGGATACCTCCTTTCGCTTCATGTTCTCCTGATACATCGCTCCAAAATCTGGTCAAAATTTTCTGAACGCTCTAAAATGAGCTTCGTAACAGGAGAACATGACGTCGAAAGAGGTGGCACCAAATATCTTCTTCGGAGAAAGAATCTGAGGCGGAGAACCATTCAACGTAGAGGCGCAGAGTTTTCGAAAGTCCTTCGACGCTGAAATTTAGGATACCTCCTTTCGCTTCATGTTCTCCTGATACATCGCTCTAAAATCTGGTCAAAATTTTCTGAACGCTCTAAAATGAGCTTCGTAACAGGAGAACATGACGTCGAAAGAGGTGGCACCAAATATCTTCTTCGGAGAAAGAATCTGAGGCGGAGAACCATTCAACGTAGAGGCGCAGAGTTTTCAAAAGTCCTTCGACGCTGAAATTTAGGATACCTCCTTTCGCTTCATGTTCTCCTGATACATCGCTCTAAAATCTGGTCAAAATTTTCTGAACGCTCTAAAATGAGCTTCGTAACAGGAGAACATGACGTCGAAAGAGGTGGCACCAAATATCTTCTTCGGAGAAAGAATCTGAGGCGGAGAACCATTCAACGTAGAGGCGCAGAGTTTTCAAAAGTCCTTCGACGCTGAAATTTAGGATACCTCCTTTCGCTTCATGTTCTCCTGATACATCGCTCCAAAATCTGGTCAAAATTTTCTGAACGCTCTAAAATGAGCTTCGTAACAGGAGAACATGACGTCGAAAGAGGTGGCACCAAATATCTTCTTCGGAGAAAGAATCGAAGGCGGAACTAATCAACGCAGAGGCAGAAATTTGGGATTTAATTAGGAAATGGAAGTTATAGGGTAGAGTTCTAAATTAAATGATGCGGTTTTTCTTTACATGTCGTTTATTAAAACACTCTGAATAATGTACAGTTATAATTGGTACAGATGTGCTTATAATAATTCCATTGTTTAATTACTTAAGCTGAACTTCCACTTAAAAATCACATATTGTAAATGCTGCACTCGTCCAGTGTGTTTACGTTGCACCAGTTGACACGAAGCCACGCATCCAATGAATTGCTTACCTATATAACAGACAAAAGCCCCAAGTTAATTAATATGTAATATAATTGCTACTTGAATACTAAATACACTAGATAGACAGTTGTTCTCAATGAAACTTATGCGAAAATATGAAAATACTCTACAAAGAACTTGCTTTGTGTATTTAATTGTTATAATAATTAAATTCTTGTATATATTATATCTAAATATAATATGTCACAAGCTGAGATTCCTTACTCCACCGCAGGCGGCGATGCAGTCGGAAATCTTCGCACTTGCACCTCTGATCACGACTACCTACATAGATATTATTGAATCTGTGTTTGTATGATTTTAAATACAGAAGTATCACACTTTTGTTATGCTTTACAAATAAAATACAGTAGCATAACCACAACAGCCGAGACAGCTATGGACGAGAACAAGCAACGTAAAATACTTTTTTTATTTATTCTTGAAAATATGGCATTTTATATATTTATTATTTTTCCAGAAATTTGCCAGTACTTTAACAACATTATTAAAGATGAGAAGGATGTTTCAGCAGGAATGGCTGCTATTCGTACGTTACTTGTGGTTTTGGAATATTCAAAGTGTAAGCGTACATCGGTAAACATTTAAATTGATATATTTTTGAAACATGTTCCATTCACATGTTCCATTTAATCGCAGCAGAAACAGTTCAAGAACTTACACGCTGCCTACAAAGTGCAATAGATGCGATGCGGTCCACGGACAATCCTGTAACTGCCATCGCATCTGGCAGTGAATTATTTCTGCGTTTTATAACTCTGGCTACATTAGACACCTCGGTAAGAATATAAATTAAAATTAAAGGTATCTTATAATATCTAAACTCTAAAGTATTTTGTTTGATATTTCTGAATTCTTTCCGATCAGTCAATTGCAGACTGCAAGGAAATCATGATAAAGAGAGGAAAGATGTTCTATGAGAAATTAGTGGCTGCCAGGGGAAAAGTGGCAAGAGTAGCTGCACATTTCATTACGGATGGTTCAGTAAATTTCTTTTCCTCTTTAAGCTTCCTATAATTTTCTCTCCAATCAGTTCTCCTGTAATATTATGCTATATATTCTAGAGAATACTCACTCACTCCAAATCTAGAGTCGTGTTGCAAGCAATGAAAGAAGCTGCTGCGAGCAATAAAATATTTTCAGTATACGTAACGTCTTCTTTGCCGGACAATAGCGGGTATGGCTTTCTCTAACTACATTTCTTATCTTCCGTAATGTTACGCAACAAGAGTGTACAAGCTTCCTTTCAATGCCCAGACAAGAAATGTGCGAGAACCTATCCAAGTTGGGCGTGTCGTGCACACTGATATTAGACTCCGCGATGGGATACATTATGGAGCAGGTGGACATGGTTATGGTCGGAGCGGAAGGCGTCGCGGAAAGCGGCGGTGTGATTAATAAGGTATATGCAATTACATACACATCTGCCGCGCGATGATATACTGTCGATTCTTACCTACTTTTCTTCAAAGGTTGGCACGTATACGATGGCCATGTGTGCCAAAGAAGTGAAGAAACCTTTCTATGTACTAACGGAGAGCTTCAAATTTTCAAGAATATATCCTTTAAATCAAGTTGACTTGCCAAATGAGTTCAAGGTATACATGAATTACAATTTACTACAAAACCGAACGAACGCTAATATAGTTCTTCTGTTCTTTCTTTACAGTACACAGCGAGCACATTAAGGAAAAACTTACAAAAAGAACATCCCTTAGTTGATTATACACCTCCTCTTTATATCAGTCTTTTATTTACCGATTTAGGTATTTTAACTCCTTCTGCTGTGAGCGATGAACTTATTAAATTATATTTGTAAAAAAACTGTACACTGATTAAAACTGCTCACATTTTTTTAAAAAGTCCTATTTAATTTTTTTAAAAATCCTACTCGATGTGTATAATATGTATTCGTGTATCCGCAAGTTCAATCTTAATGATAATAATTCGTACAATTTCTGTGGTGGGAGACGAGCAGAAAGAAGCCAAACAGCCAGAAAGTTGAATTTTAGAAAAAGGCTGTACGACAACAAACTTTATTAATTTCTAAGATAGTATTGAGTATTTGAAAACGATAGCATACAATAGAGAATTCTTATTAAATTACATTTCTCCTTACAGTGCGATTCAGAATAACAAGATATAAAGTATATAATCAGTTCTATTATACAATACAAGGGCAAGTCTGCCTTAATTTAATTTAGAGGAAGTCAGCGGACACATTTCGCTCGAATGTACACAGGTATGTATATTAGCATTTTTTTATACTCGCGCACATATCTATACATTGAATCGTGAATTGTATTCATTTTAATAATTAATTGACGTTGTATATATTCTACAGCAATGATTAACGTAATACAATAAGTAAATGATTCCTCATAATTGTAATACTTAGTTGCCGATAATGGATAGGATGTTGCGCTACCCTTTGAAATAAATTTTAAAACGTTGTTACACGGTATAAAATAACACTAGTTTACAACCATTTCGCGCAGTAGATGCCACTATATTTTTCTTATATAAAATGGCCCACGTTTTCGAGATATCGACAGGTGAACTTTTTACCTGTCTGTCAAAAAGGTGGTCGGTTTTTCTCATTTTATTGTGCTTATTCGATATCCATAGAAATTTTTTTAGGCCCTAGTTTCGAAATCAGCGGGCTATTTTACATAAGAAAAAAATAGTGGCATCTGCTGCACAATTTTGTTATTTTGTAAACTAGTGTAATCTACGACACACTGCTTGTGTCTATAGTCTTTCAATACAGTTTAAATAATTTAAATCTGCTTCACCATTTCGAGACAGTTTCGAACAATTTGCAAATACACGCATACATACATACATCGCTCTGATGAAAAATAAAATCACCATTATCGTAGCAATTTAGAAATCTTTCAAGGCAAAACCAACAGTTGAGATGAAACTAAAATGAACACGAATTAGAAGACATGTATATATGTATGGACGTGATAAGTGATAATGTAGCGTATTATTATATATACATTATAGAAATGATATATGTATCAATGATTTATTATGAAAATCTCATGCTACGCTCTGCTGATACCTGAGATTTCATTTACCGTTGTATTATACGTAGCATGTTTTTCATGTTGAAGAACAGCAAGTTGACTTTTATATATACATATATGTATGCAGCTTACTCGAAGAGAGTGACTTAACAGTGACTAGTTGAAACACAGCGGAGCTACTGTGTTTCATTTTATTACGTTTTAAATGTTCATTCCAAGATAATCACTGGTAATTGGAAAGTTCTGATTGTTACCAGAACTGATTGTTGACATTTCTCAGGATTAACAAGCACGAACACATGAAAATCTTGTTTCAGTTCTAAAGTCTGAAAAATAATAAGTGGATACGTTGCTTGAGATTTTCATAGCAAGCCACAGATATATATATATATATATATCATATCATGTAGATGTATATTTTGGCAACGAGCATCGATTTTTAAAGCTCATTGTACTTGCAGCACTTTCAAACTTAGCCTAGGATTTATACGAAATGATCTGAAATTATATCAACATCAACGTGATAGTAACGTAATTTCTAATACAGATTAGCACCGATTCTTTATAAATACGCTTGGGACAGGGTCTCGACTACCGTGTAGATCTGATCGAAATGAGGACGTTTCTCAGGTTCGTATTCCCAACATCGTAACATTAAACGGTATATTTCGTCGGGTGTGCCTTCTGGTGCTGGCAGTCTATAGCCTGAAAAAAATGTATGGGCACAGTCTTATTCGAGCTCCAGATTAAAAGTTGCGAAATGGAGTGTACATGTATGTATAATGGATAATACGTATCACCTCCATCGATCTTTTCACGAGCCTGAGAATTCGACAGTCCACTGTAAGGATTTCCACCCTTTGAAAATATTTCCCACATCAGGACTCCATAGCTCCACACATCGCAGAGCGACGTATATTTGCCTATAAATTTTAATATTATTTGCATGCCAGAAGCGCGGTATGTTTGCGTGACAGTTTGTGGAAATACCGAAATTTAATGCCTCCGGAGCAGTCCATTTAATTGGAATCTGTTTCATGCCGTCTGAAACTATGTACTCCTCCTCCTCCCGTGACATCCCAAAATCTGAGATTTTTACTATCGACTCGTATCCTAGAAGACAAAAGACACAACAGAGGACACTTGCTATTGGTTTCTCACGCATTACGTGGTGATAGTTACGATTAAAGTAAATCGTTTATTTACCCACGAGACAATTTCGGGCTGCCAAGTCCCTGTGAATACAATATTTTGATTCCAAATAGCGCATACCTGCCGCTGCATCTTTACACATACGAAGCTGTTCTTGTTGCGTGATGGAGCTAGCGTTTTTTCTTAAATAAGTTAACAGGGAGCCACCTGTGATATACGTTGATTCGGCATTAATAAACGGCAATGCTTTGCGATATAGAAATTTCACAACTAATTATAAACTACAGGCGATAGGCCAAGAGGATCGTGAACGTACCGGGTACTAATTCCATAACGATCATAATAGGCTGCTTCTGAACACAGATCCCAATAAGTTTCACTATATTTGGATGATCATACTGCTTTAATATTCGACCCTCCTGCAAGAATTTTCGCTTGTGTTCATCTGGCAATGTTACTTTGCAGGTTTTCACAGCCACGTCAGTCTTACAAGTTTTCAGCTGTGCTTTATATACATCTCCAAAGTTACCCTGGAAAGATATAGCTCTCGGTGAAACATGCAGTTTCGCTGACACAATACAGGTACTGCATCATACATGTATAAATTCATTGAAACAATGAACCCTAGCATCGTAGCTCGATCGATAGATGTATGGCGTTTGCAGCCACAATCCGCGTCAAAACGATCCGAGGGTTATTGTGCGTTTTCTCTTTCAATTTCGATATACCCGTCCTATTTTGTCGAGAAGATTTACATCGTCGTTATTAAGCTCCCAGCGTTCGCGTAAAATTGGTGTCTTTAGAATAGCTCGTGATCGACTAGTTACAGGTAATCCAGACATCCATTGATGACTGATCAAATCTCGAATTGACGGAAATGTAGGACCTTCGAATCTGTAATGTCCCTGAAATTATTGCAAGGGAATAAGTTCTTTTATCTATACTCGTGTATAAAGCTAGTTTACAGCCATTTTCTGCAGCAGATGCGACTATTTTTTTCACTAAAAAAAATCTATGGACACGTTTTCGAGATATGCAACAGATATGTTTTCGTCGATATCTCGAAAACGCGGACGTAGAATTGTTTTTAGACCTTATTTCCGGAATCGGTGGGCCATTTTACATAGAAAAAAAATAGTGGCAACTGCTGCACAATTTTTTGTTTTATTTAAAACTTTAGAGGAATAAATTATTGTGAATTACCTCGGTTGTTGTCTGTACAATGAAATGTTTATGTCCATCCCAACAGACGGATAAAACTATTTGGCACTCATCGTTTCTTGTTGTTTCGCGTACTAAAAAATCTCCCTCGTTCACGAGTAATCTTACCACTTCTTCTCTTGGCAATAGACCATGGAACCACTCCTCCTCCATAAGATCCCCGTTTCCATTTCCCTTTTGATTACTCGTTAAATTCGATATTCCACGTAATGGTGCCTACAATAATGTTTTCGTAATATTCGTATTAAGTATCTATTTTAATCGACAGAGTTGCGCAATTAACAGTAATTATAAACTATCCGATTTGTCTGCTCGGATACTTTCAGACGGACTTTGGTCTGATCAGAATATCGAAGCATTATCGATCCGTAGAAAATGGACATGCTTGATATTAATGGTAACAATCCAAAGACGACGATGATGACAACACACAACGCAACACAACACAACGGTATCAACAATTATAATAATATAAACTCGTAGAAAGTTAATTTTTTCTCTTATGTGCATTCTCTTTAAAGTGAAAAAACAAGAGAGAAAGATAGAAAAGAAGAAAGAACGGAAGAAAGAAAACCGAAGCAGTATATTAAAGCAGGTAGATATAAAATATATAATTATTATGTGTATGGGTGCATATTATGTACTAAACATACAACTGGTAAGGTACTATCTGCTTTTGAAGTAGGACCTTCGCTACGCGATCTAATCGTTCCATCTTTTCTGTCGTGTATCAGCGGTAAAGATTTGAAGGGAGACCTAAATATTGTCATGAATCGTTGATTCCTTCTTAATGTAAATAGACCGATAGTATCTGCAACTGCAGTTTTCTGGAAGGGCAGTGGTACACGGTACAGTAACTAATATCAATCCTCCAGATAAAAGATACAATAATATAATACATTGAAGGATTTTGCGATTAAAAACCATTCAGAGCAGAGGTACATGAAAATGAAACACATATAATATTTCTAGTAGTACAAAGTTCCCGTAAAATATGTTGTGTGCTATTCTTATTACCTTACTAATGGCAGGCGACTCAACGAAAGGAGTCTCCATAGTAAGATCGTATCCCAATGGTAATTCTTCGCAACCCAACTCATTCAATGCGGCTCTAATAACGTCCACTTGTCGCTGAAGCTTCTTTTCGTCCCAGCGCAATTGTAATTCTTGCCTCTCGCGGGTATAATCCAGAAGCGAAACCCTAATACCATTCAAGAGATATAAGCACACGCATAATAGAAAAGGGCACAGTATTCTCTAGTAGTAGTAGTAGTAGTAGTAGTAGAGAGCTCTTACTTGGCATCGCTATTTTCCGATGAATACTGAGAATTTTGCCGACTCTGTTGTACCTTTTTCAAAGATATCTCCAGTTCCGTCAACTGATTTCGTAACCAGTCTATTGTTAAATTATCTACCGTCAATTTGTTCGGCAGCAATTTTCCGGAAGTATCATCTATAAGGTTCTCATCGAACACGAATCTAATCGGCGATGCTGGTCGCGTTCTGCACCGAGCGTTGCCAAGTTTATAATACTATTTTTCGTACAAGTGATTTACCGCGATGAAAACAATTTACCAAAATATATACCACAATTACCTATGCTTTCCTACAAAGTCCCTATATTCTTCTATGGGTTTCACAGAATCCACAGCCTCTTGCATCCGCAAGTGTACCTCTTGAAATTTATCTGTCGTAAAATCGGAATACTTTACCATGTCCTGAAGTATGGCTTTCCTATCGTACAAACAACAAGAATAGTTTCTTATCGATTCGTAATAAACGTGTCTCTTATAATAGTGATTATTAACATTTACCTTGTACCTGACAAGTTATGCGTTTGCACAAACAGTTTATAGAAATTAGATTAGCGATTTATGTAAAGTTTCCTCTTTTTAAAAACACCGACGAATACACAATGCTTACCACGATGTTATAAAGTCTTGATGAATTGCCTGTTGTCTGTGAAGCAAGCTCGGTAGATAACAAGTTCTCAAGTCATGTTCGCACTCTGTTACAGCACCCAAAAGTAACACATACTCATTGTGGGTATGGTGAACTCTTCTACAAGCGTTCTGATACCTCTCTCTAACTTCGTCCAACTTTTTGCCAACTCTACCAGCTAAAAAATAGATTGTGATTCGTAAGAAACAGCTTTAAATCGAATCGTCGATATTGCCAACAGCCGCTTACATTTAACGTAATATTCTTCAAAGCGGGATCTCGTTAACTTGTACATCTCCAGGTTCTTCTGATATTCCAATTTTTTCTTCCCAACACCTTCGCTCAACTAAAGGATACGATAGAAATATGGCGTGAAATACAATATAGAGAATTTGATGGTAGCGAAGCGAGTTATTCCTGTTCGTCTACCTGTTGGAGCTGACTGTTCAACCACGATTGCTCCTCCTGATACAGTTTCCTGGCTTTCCTTCTCTCGGAATGCATGGCAATAATATGTTTGACTACTATCGCTTCGATGGAATCTGCTTGTAGCTTGATTAATTTGGCGGTATGATCGATCGAATCCATGATATCCCTCCAGCTCTATACAAGGGTAATGAAATTTTCAAGAGAACGCCGCTAAGAAGTGGAATTTCGAAAGAATAGCTACCTACCTGCGTTATGAGGCTACCGACGAGATCCTCGGCACGGTCGATCTTCTTTCCCTGTATCGCCAGAGAGGAAATGGTAGAAGCATATTCGCGGTCGGACTTGACTTTACTCGTTAGACATCGTCTCATTGTCTCCAGAAGCTTGATTTCGGCATCCTGACGGCCAAGTAGCGCCTCGTGGAACGCTTGTTCTTGTAAACTCGTAAAGTCCATTCCGCTTGTTGTACAGAACGAAATAACACACGGTGTCTTGCCGACTTTTCACGGACGTGTCACGGATTAACGTTCATTCTTACGCTGGACGAATAAATAGGTATAATGACATTAGTAGCAGCCAGTCGTGGCAGTCCAATTCATTTCAACGAACTTCTCGTTGAAATACCGCATTTCAATGGGCAAAATCGAAATCCATGTGCGCGTTATTTGCCTCGACTCCCGTGTGCATCGTTGCATTCAGTCACATTCAGTTGCATTCGCTCAGGTGGCTGAGATCAACATTTATATTTATACAACAGACCTCGGAGCGTAAAAAATCTACTTACTTTTACTCACGAAATACCGTCACGGAACAATAGAATCATGATAGGCGGTGCATTCTACATTTCTATCATTTCTATTTTGCGAATCCTGTCAGGAATCTGTCGTCATCGGCCATCGCATACCTACTTATGTGGGTAAGTATGGGTAAGTATTCGAATGGAATTGTTTGAAATGTACATACATACATAAATACATATGTAGATCTAGCGAGTAAAAATGATTATATAGGCTGTATCGCATTGAGCAATAATGCCAGTTTTAGAAGCTTAAGGTATTCCATTTCAGATATGTATGGATGCCTTTGAATTGCGTAGTATCTGGTCGTGAATGGTCGTCTGCAGTCGTCTGCAGTCGTCTGAACTCTCAAGTCGTCTGCGGATTGCGGTACTCGGTAGTTGCGGCTAATTATTCTCGCGAGTCGCGACTTTGGTGCAACAACATGCTCGGTGGTAAAATGCAGGGGCTTACCGTAGCCAGCTTGAAGAAGAATCCCATGGTAAGCGAAACCGGCAGATCGAAATCGCGTGCACAACGATAATATACCCACTGTCTTGTGCCTCCTCAGCTGCTCCCATTGTTCTTTTGCATCGGAGTAGGAGCAGTTGGATCGGCGTTGTATCTATTGCGACTTGCTACACGTAATCCCGACGTTTCGTGGTTCCCTAACAAGAACAGCGAACCATTTAACGAGTACAAAGACAAAGAGTACAAGGTACGTTTAAGTGCAATAATGCGAACGAAACGAACGATGAAAATAGAACGGGAGAGAGAGTATTTTAAATAAGTATCTTTAAATAGACCGATTATGATTGTCCGATAATTATCTGTAACCATCATTCCCGAGCAAAATTTCTCAATTAACCGAACTTCTGCTTTTGCTTTCAGTTTATAACAATTCATCATCGTAATGCCAAATCTCAGGCTCCAGAGTACTAAAAATCATAACCTATGTACCGTAGTGTAAATTGCATACAGTTAAGTTAAAGTTGTACTATTCTGTAATATAATTTATGTTCGTGCTTTGCAATCTTTTCAAGGATAAGCAACCACGATCCCAGGCAAAATGTACAACACTGTTAAATGTTATGTATAAGATTAAATAAGATGATCATGTAAAATAAAGATTTCAATACTTGTAAGATGTGTTTGCCATCCCAAAGGTAGACAAATTAACTCGAGAAAACGAATAGTTTACTAATTTTCCGTGATAGTCGTAATTAATACAAAAATTTGTTTATTTCATCATTTTCACGCAACAAGTTCAACATTATTGCGAATGGAATTGCTGTTTCGAATTTAAAATCCCGCTTTGCAAGTTTGTGCATTGTTCGGTGTTGCTGAAAGCAAGTATAGGATAGACTTTTCTATCGTTCAATGTAACACGCGTAGGCTCGCCGCTCGCGAGCCCGCTTTTCATCACTTTCCATTTCCGTGTCGCATGTAACGGTACCGTTACGTTTGGTTACGCTGTTGCGTGACAACGCGAACGTAGCCACGGAAAATTTGATATAATCGATAGTATAAATCAGAAGCGAAATTTGAAAGCAGACGTGTGCGTGTGATTGGGAAAGTATTGTTAAGGATGTGCGATGCGGATGGCATGCGTGGGAAAGATCTTGGGTACCTCTACGCACGTTAGCAACGGTTAACAATCTTACTAAATAGCGGATAGACGATGAATCCAAAGTGATACAAGGATCGAAAGAGCAGCCTGGAGCAACCCTCGAATGAAATTAAAGAGCTTTCTCAAGATTATTTCACACTCTTGGAGACTAAGAAAAGCAAAGAACCTCTGGCTAAAACTCACGACTCGCAGCGGTCCCGAGGTCCGATAATTCAGGCGTGATGATTTTATTCGATACGAAAGATTTTTCAAACTTTGTCGTCTATAAAATCTCGACATCTCGATATCTTGGAATTTTCTCTACCTACACCTACATTCACATCAATTCAATTGACATTATATAAGTAACAATAAGTAAAATGTTGCGTAACCGGTAACATATCGTGATATAGGTCCTATAGAGAGTCGGTGATAACTTATGCAGCGGCGAGGCAAGGCCCGCAACAGTAATCTCTCTGCCGTCTACCGGTGTGTAAGTATGCATGTCTACCGCATTACTCAGCACTACCGCTCACCGCATACCACGCGTACCATCACATACTGTACCGGCGTGAAAAGTCGTCACTGCCAGCGTTAAAGCGTTCATAATCCGAGAGCAGTAGTATGTATTTGTTTAAATAAACCTTTACAGATATTCTTATAATCGCGTTAAGATCAGTTCAATTCAGTTTAGTTTGTCCATAGAGAATGTACAATCTAAGAAACGCTCCATACATTTCGTAGTGACGAATTTTAATTGTCACGTTTTTACAATTCATTGCATTTTTTTAAAACATTCTCTTTTTCATCCTTCCTCAATATTTTTCAACATCTTTCAACGTTTAACCTTGGATTTGTATGCGCATAATAATGATACAGCGCTATGTAAATTTACACAACAGAAAATCTGCTGCTGCTTATCACGTTTTGTGCGCTAGAATAGAGAAACCTTTAATCTCGTTGAATAATTGATCTCATTGAAATTACATTCTTAATAATATACAAATATGAGTACAACTTGGGAAGATTTTTATGCCACGCATCCACCACCTCAAGATCTTCCTCAGAGCGAAATATTGCTAAGAGAATTTGTAGAACGACAATCGAAAAGGAACAAGACTGTGGTATTAGTAACGGTAAGTTACAGTTATCAGATGTTATTTGCTCAGTTATTTTCTATCTTTCCGTGTTACTGTTACAGAGCGGTGGTACGACGACACCTTTGGAACATAATACAGTACGATTCGTTGATAACTTCAGCGCAGGAGCAAGAGGATCCATTTCGGCAGAATATTTTTTACAGAGTGGGTACGCTGTAATTTTTATGCACAGGTAACTATCACACCACAGATAGGATGTGAGAAAGAAATCTATAGAACATGAATTAATATTGGCATTGTTTGTTCATCGACAGAGTGAAATCCCTAGAGCCATTTTCAAGACATTTTATAGGGCAGAAATTTTTAGACATGTTGAACGTTGATGAAAAAGATGGAGAATCTACCGTCACAGGTATATGCTCTTTTTTTTATCCGTTATATAGTAGCAAACAGCTGATATATTCTAGTATTTGCATTTAATCCCAATGCATCTTTATGATTAATATTATATTTATTCTTAGTACTACCACAATATACGGAGCAATTAGGATCGATATTACATAAATATAAAGAAGCTCTAGATCAAGATAAATTATTGCAGCTTACATTTACAACTGTTACCGAATATCTGTGGCTTCTTCGATCTGCGTGTCAAGCATTAGCTTGCCTTAAAAATAAAGCTATTTTATATCTCGCAGCTGCAGTTTCCGACTTTTACATTCCATCAAACGAATTGGTATATCTATTCAAGACCTTTTTTTTTTTGAAGGCTGCACAATTCCACTATGAACTCAACATTTTAGCATAGAATTTCCCTTGGAATTTATGCACGCTTAAAGTTGACTTGAAAATTTTCAGTCGGTCCACAAAATCCATTCTTGCGGACCACCAACGATATCCCTTCAGCTAGTACCAAAAGTATTAGCACCTTTAGTAAGTTTATGGGTTCCAGAGGCCTTTGTAGTGTCTTTTAAATTGGAAACCGATGAAAATCTTTTGATCTCACAAGCGAGAAACGCACTCAACAACTACAAACATAATGTGAGTAATTCTCTAGTCATTCAAGCAAGGGAAACTAATTACTTAATTAATTATCCAATAAAAAGGTTCTGATCTGTTTGGAATGTTTAAAAAAAAAAATTTCCCACAGTTGGTCATAGCTAATATGTTGCAAACGCGAAAGCAGCAAGTAACAATCGTCAGCCATGAAAAAGATTACGTTATATCTCTTACGAACGAGCAATTAAACAGAGGTGAGGAAATCGAACAATTAATCGTCAATGTCCTCATCGATAAATACCGAAAATTCGTAGAATCTACGGAGAAAATGTAGAGCTAATGTATTTTCCACCTTACTTTTAATTAATAAAATGCATTTCATTTGGGAAATATTAAATAACTATATCCGATAGTGGATAGTTAATATTATATTGCCTGCCTTATCGAGCTACGTGAGAGGAGAGATGCGTTAAAAATCTGATTGGGCGAGTTTACACGTATATACATATCTTTACTACTACGTAAAGAAGGCAGAAGGATTGTCTATTTGTTTCTATGTTCTCGGTAATCTCGAAATCTACTGAACCGATTTTGATCGGATTTAGTATATATAAATATGTTCCTTACAATCTTGCGAGGGACATGGGCTTTGTATTATTGCTCCATCACCTCGGGAAACTTATTGGCGAAGAAAAATGTCAATTAATTCCACAATGTTTCGGTCGTCGTAGCGCGGAGCAGGCCACTGAAACGTTGGTGATTTGATGTATCCCACTACCGGCTCAACAGCGCGGCAGTGGGGGAGATGGTTCAGCACTGGAATATTGGGAATGGCTATTTTTCGTGGTCAACCATCCAAACATGGTACTTTTCGCGAAACCCGAAACGTGATGGTTTTCGTAACGTGCTGTTTTTCGTAACGCACGTCGGCTTAAAAAAGACTTTTGCAGGCAGCAGGCAAATATACATTAATATTAATAAATATTAATTTTTCATACTCGTTATCAACATATTAATTTTGTTAATCAATTGCCTATCCGATGGCTCGCATTGGGCCAACACAAATGATAACGCGGCACCATCTTTTTGCTCTACTGCCACTTCAACTGCTTCATTTAGCATTCTGCAAGATTGCGATAATTATTTTCTGCGCTACTTACATATGCATACGTAGAACAAATCATTTTGCTCTGTATACTTACTTCAACGTAACCAGATATTTCACTTTTAACTCGTCCTTCACTTTCGGTAAATATTTTTTTGCTTCTCCCTCTTCTTTATACTGTAAGCACTGATCTATAAACGGCTGGAACGAACAAAAATTACTTTATTTACATAAACATTACTTGTTTCTTTGAGAAATGAGAAAATATAAAGCACCTCGTAGCCAATGGGAGATTTCTTACTCTTGGAAAACTTTTCCAATTCACTCCACATACTCTGTTCTGCTAAACATTGTATTCGTAACCACCAATATCTAAGAATAAAAGAAAGGGGATTCACGGTGTGGGGATGAAAATACGAGACAATTGATACGATAGAGAGAAAGGTGTAATAGGGAGTTAGTTCCAGGAGCGTGACATTACCTGCGATCTGATATTCGGTATTCTGACCTCAGTTTTTCAGCCAATTTCAATTCGTTATGTAAGAGTAATATCTTTACAGTATCGTGAAGTGGTTTTCCAACAATCGATTCGTGCAAAGTCTCTTCCAGTGATCTTTGATAACGCAATAGCTTTCTTTGTTCCTCGGTTAAAGCTGCATTCGTATCATTGCGAGCCAGCTTGAAGTTCTCTTGCGCGGATTGTAATAACGCTTCTCTCGACGCTGCATTCTGAAATATACACGAAACGCATTCTATCGAGATTCCAGATTTATGGATGATAGAATACTTATAGATAATTTACAGTTTACACCGACCTTTCTTTGGTAACTCTCGGTAATGAACCACATCGCTTGAGAATGATAATCATCGTACTGATTATAAATATCTCGCAGTGTCTCCCGATTTTGACTTTGGCAATACTTAATGTATAACGCCATTGCCAGAGGGCAATGCTTTATGGACGTCTACGGGAGTTGAATAACACAACTTTTAACTACACTCTCATCTCATGCTTTTTATAGTACATACAATGGTAACGAATTGGTAATGAATCATGTTCACCTGAAAATCACCAAGCGTCATGTTTTCCCTGAGATGAAGTATTACCATATAAACTAAATCAGTATTGCCACTTTCAACCGCTTTACGCAGAGCAGCTCTTTCCTCGCCGAGCTTTAGCAAAAGTGGTACTTGCAGATGAGCGCGTGGCTCGTAGTCAATTAGCTGGAACATGCAAAAGAATAAAAAAAAAGAAGGTACCAGAATGGCCGCTTAACACAGAGAAACTTTGCAGAGTAGAGTATTTACTTTAATAGCTAGTTGCTTTCTACCACAGTCGGTTGCTCTCTTTGCAATCTCACTGTAAGACACGCCAGGCGCGTAGCCTAATTTATCGGCTATTTCTTCCGCTATTTGTTCCTTGTCCAATTGCGTTTGCTTCACCTATCGCACGCAAGGAAAAGAGATTTTAAAATTGTCAAATTCTAATTGATATTCGCAAGGGTCGGTCGGTGTGCTCTCTTACTTTGTAGCAAGCCCATTGAGCTAATATTCTGCTTTCCCCATCGATTTCAGGTAGCTGTAGGTGTCGTGCTATTTGTATGCTCAAGTAGTAGTGTCTTCTCGCAACGAGTCTGTCCAACAACACTTGACTCGTTAAAACGGTAAATCTATCGTACGCGTCAAGTATTTTATTGTTAAGAATCATGAAATCGAGGCCAGTGCGAATGATATCGAATATTTTACAGGTTTCGTAAAAGGATACTGTGTATACGTTAACGGTATGCCAATCGCAGGATGTCTAACGGCATTTAAAGCTCGCAGCGTACGACACATACTGACGTAATAGTCGGGATCGACAGTCCTGCTAAATCCTTTCCCATATTTGGCTGCCTGACGAATAATTCACCGAGTATAATACTTGTGTTCTTTATAGCTATCGTAGCAACAAAATATAAGCGTCTGGAATCTTACTCTCATTAAAAGCTTTTGCGTCTCGAAGTCGAATTCGTGACTAGCTGCGTCGATACAAGCCTTTATCGCCGCATCTAATTTAGGTTTCACCAAGTCTATATAGCTGTCGGCTTTGTGACTCTTTCTTTGAAACTGCTTAGAAGCTTCCAACAGATAGGAAGCGGGGTCGATCGAGTTAATGCGAAATATCTTTTGAACCACGCTTGGTACTTTCTGTATCATTTCATGGGAAGAACTGGATATCACGCGCACACCATCGATCTCTGTAACAAGATGCACTGGACCGTCATAAGTATATATTATCGTTTCGGCCGTTCGCCCGATTACCATTACGGTGCTACCCCAACTGCAGACCACAGCTTCCGTTCCACACCTAGAAATTTCACCGGTAAATATCGCCGGTTCCGTTTCATTATAACAGAAATCATTACCATTACCGACCATGTTATGCCCGTTAACGGTTCTTTCGTGTTTGCATAGTGCTCGCAATATTTATCTTTAAAGTCTATCGAGCCTAGATACAAATGTCCGGTATCCGTGTAAAGAACGATATGACGATTATTTTCCGATACAGCCATCGCTACCACGCCGTATACTTTATGCCTCGTAAACAGAGTGTCCTAACAAACAAACATGGGTTCAACTTTCGAAATTCATCCCATCCTACTTTCCAGTATACATATACGTTACTTATATGTCGTACAAATGGTATATGAGTTGTATTCTGATGCGTCTGTGGCACTATAAATATTCCATCGTGATTCGATAAAATTACTCGAGTCTCCCTGTCGCTATGTACCAGACACCAGCAATCTATCGCTCCTCCATATCCTAAAACGAGAAGAAACAATTTAAGAGCGTGCACAACTGTGCCGATACGTATTGAATGCGATCTGACAAGCTCACTTGGAACTTCCGATATTTGTCGAACTTTTGGCTCGATTATGTTATTTACTAGAAATATATGATTAGTCGATGTCAAGACTGCGATACCAGTCCCGCTGTGAGTTACAAAAAACTTTGCCTCTACAACTTTGGTATCCTTTACTTCCTGTTACACAGACGGACACGCATAATCTTAATACGTTACACGAATAAATTCTATATATATATATATATATATATACATACTATATAGCGGATGAAACATTACGTACATTTCCCATAGTGAACGCATGTTGGTATGCGCCGAACATATCGTATATGTGTATCATGCCGTCATTCTGAACGCACAGCAATTCCTCTTGCTGGGACCATCCTAAAGCGACCAGCTGACCACTGCTCCACTAAACAGATCAAGATCCTTAGATCCTTAGATGCATGTGATAAAATAAATGATATCGATATGAAACAAAGAAGACAATGAATGTAAAAAGCGTGGAGGTTTACTTGTAACTTGGCCGTTAATCTGCCAGAAGATGTATACAAATATATGACAGGTTTATTTAACCCTTGCACTTTAACCAATTTCTTCGGATTTCTTGTCACTGCAATAGAACCTCCGTAAGGAGCTGCCACTAACAGATTGTTATTCGAAACCTCTTGTTGAAAAGACAATGGATACAGCTCGAACTTTCTGAAAAACGATAGATAACCTCGTTATTTAAAATCTGCTTCTCGGCCCTTCGCACGTTTTATCATTACCTAAAATATACATCGCGTTTTAAGGGGAACCAATCCACAGTTAACATTGCTAACATTTTTACACGCAATCGAAACGTCTATCAGAACGACATTAAACGCGTTAAGCTATGCACTTGATCGTAGTATTGTTGTCTGATCTGGTCTGATCGTAGTCGCAACTGGTCGCAACCGCAAAAATCGCAAGTCGCAAGTCGCTAGTCATAAGTCGTAAGTCGCAAGTCGCAAGTCGCAATCGCGCAATCGTAACTCGCAAGCAACGATGACGATAATGACTGACGATGTGCTGCGTTCTCATGCGTTCTGCAGACAGCCGACTGTTTTTAATCCTTGTAGGTAGCGCATTCCTGTTGAATGAGCAATAATACGACGTTATCCATTGATAGCTTCTGTTTTTTAACAACAGACTTCAAAAAAATAGAAATCTAAAAAGCAATATACGACTCTGAAATTGTTCAAGTCGACGCCAGATTTACACAGTGCAAATAATGAGCCGTCGACTTAAAAAATATCAGAGTCCTACATTAAATAAGGGAAACAAATTATTGTTTCCGCTTTTTTTTAGTGCATTTTTATTTTTTTTCAAATTCAATGTCCACAATGATGTTGCATACTACTACTGCAGTGAAAGGCCATTCGAGGAATGCTTTCCCAAGCTCGCTTCTTCGCATCAATGCGTTACGCGTACATTCCTGCATACTTATATGGGCCCTAAATATTTCACATCCTTAAACGATACTTTCCCCTCTTGTTATCAGTTAAAGTTGTCGGGGATATGGACATTTCTCTCACGATATTGTTATATAGAAAGTAGGGTGACGACTGTGAAGCAGTGTGATGGTGATTGTGGCGACGATACACAAGATCGTTAAGAGACGGGTAATCGTTTGAGAAATACTGATGCTGAATTCAGGGAATGGACATTGAACCGTATCGTAACGGTGTTGGTAGGGAACTCGCCGGTACCGAGCAGGGGCAGAGGCAGAGGCTGAGGCAGAGGCAGTGGCAGTGAAAGGTTGCCGAGCAAACGTTCGTGTGCATGTAGTATGTATGTATGTATGTATGTATAATGTATAATGTAGGTATATACTTTTCTACGGCCATTCGATTCCATCTCGCTGCGTTCTTTTCCCAGACTGCGTGTACTAAATACATAGGCATGGTAGCTGGTTGCCCAGCAGTGTAGGTAAACCCGCGCGAAACCCGTTATCTTCGAGTCCGCGAATCGCGTGCCGGAGAAGGGTACAGTACACGTTACTCTCCCGAGCTCCCCTTCTTTCGTGCATTACAATTTTTCATTTCTACGCTACGGCTGCCCGAACTCCACAGATTTCAGAACCTCCAGGCGTGCTCTCCGTTCGTTCGTTCGTTAGTTTCGTGTCGTTTTCTGTCATTTCGACGTGCCGCGATCTACTCTTATATGTACGTCAGTTGTTTGGTAAATTAACGTTGCTTCTAACATTTACCCGAATCACCGGAAAAAGAAGCGCGTTAATACCGAATTGGATAAAGAAGAAGATTAACTTTGCGGGACAGTAAGAAGAAAGGGCAGAGAACAGAAGGCACCTTCGGTGGAGAAAGGAGGAGACGACTGCGTACTTGTCGTTTCCTTTGAAATTTCAGCAGCCCGCAAGAGGAAACGGAGAGGAGAGACAACGATGGAGACAAGCTCTTAGCGATTCAGCTGCATTTAGGCAACTTTCGATCGGTGCGATAATTCTGGAAGGTGATGCCGACCTCGAGAGAAGAGTGTCGGTGAAACGGTGTCGATGCGATACACGATCGCCGATACACTCGCGAACCACCGAATATGGGGGGAACAGTGTAAGTTAGTGTGGTGTACAGTGTGTTTAATTCTAAAGGAGGTAAAGGAGGCATAAACTCTGTTTGGACGGGCTTGGATGGAATACGTCAGGTTTGCTAAAATAAAATTCGAGTCCGTGTGGCGCGGGAAAAGAAATACTTTCTAACGACCTAGGGAATATTAATTAATCGGCGGTAAACCAAGCGATTAGATACTCCGTTGCGTCCTAATGTTGTCTGGCCAGCTCTGTTTATACTGTTTAAACTGGTTCTCCTTCCCGCGGAGATAGATCTGTCTTTTGATCGCGTTAGCGATTAGACTGTTAGAGTATCGAATAAAAGGCGAGTTTGGTCAACACGGAAACTAACAATAAGAGGATTCTTCCTTTCCTTTCTTCCCTCTGCCGAGAAATCCCGTTTGCTTTGAGAAAAAGGAGGGAGCGTGGTCGCGTAGGCATCCGCGACGAACAGGTTTCCCTGCACGTATCCATCCGTATGTTGTACAGATGAAATCACCGTTACACGATGGCATATACCTACATGCGTCCTCCGAGGCCCGTTGAAACTTGGCTACCCTACGGGGGCCTCCCTACCTACACGGACGAACAATTCCAGATTTGCGGCTTCATATCTCAATCTTTAGAGAATATGAAAAAAAAAAATTCTATGCAAAAATAATAGAGCTACTTACCAAACGTTTTCCTATCGCTTCCAGGTCGTACACGAGTATGTGCTTGATGCTTTTGCTATCGAGCGGCGTTCCTTTGAGGCGAGCAGAATGGGCACCGTGCGTCGAGTTGAATCGAAATCTGCACATCCCCTGCTGGTGTTCCGTCGCCACGGAAATCGAAATCGAAACCGAATCCGAATTCGAATCCGCGAGCCAGCCGATCGAGATGAACTGCGACGGAGTGATCTTTACACGAGACACCGTGGACAGTCTACGGGGACAACCGATCGTGTCGATTAGCCAAAGAAACAGCGGATACCAAACCCTACCGGAAGATTTGCTCGACTCCGGATTAAGTCTAAGGAAACTCGATCTATCCGGTAACTCAATTTACAAATTAATGAACCGCCTGCTCCAAGCGCAGACCCGGCTCGAGGAATTGAAACTCGCCGATAATCTTCTGGGCGACAGCCTGAATCCAATATTCTCGAGTAACGAGTTCCACGGCATGAAAGAACTGAAGCTGCTGGATCTGAGCAGAAACAGTTTGAGGAGCATCGAGGAAGGAATTTTCAAGGGGTGCGAGAATCTCGAGGAACTCTACTTGGACGGCAACGACCTGACCACGGTACCGACGGTGTCGTTGAAGGGGCCAAAGTTCATCAGAGTGCTCTCCCTCTCTGGTAACAATATCGGTGCGTGTCGACGACGGGTCACACCTTTCACCGGATACCGGATAGATAGCCATTATCGTTGCTCGTTACAGGATCGCTGCCACGAGCTGCCTTTTCGATGGTCGGCGAATCGTTGCTGCGATTAGATCTAAGCGAGAACGAACTGTCTCATATGGAGGACGGTGCTCTTTCCGGCTTGGAACAATTGCTGCTTCTGAACATCTCTCGCAACGATCTTGGCCGTTTTAACAGTGACGTTTTTAAGGGTGCGCATCCAAATGATATATGCGCTAGAAAACACTTGCCCGTTGCCCACACTGCCATCAGTGCCGTGAGAGATAGGGGTTTTCTCTATTCGTGAAAGCTAATATTAAACCGTCGACCATTTTCAGGGGCTGATAATTTACTGCAATTGGATCTTTCGATAAATTTTTTCCAAGAATTTCCAAGCGATGCGTTAAGAAGCTTAACGGATCTGAAGTTTCTCAACATCTCGAACAATTTGATTACTGTAAGTGCCAGAGAATAGATTATGCAGGGCCTACCTGTACCTAATTTTTTTTGAAAAAACTTGAGGACGAGGTTGGATAATGGGCTGGTGTTTCAGGAGATAGAAGAGGCGCATCTGTCGGGGCTGAGAGACCTGCAAGTATTGGATTTGAGCCGCAACAATATCGGCCGTCTGGGTGTCAATACGTTTTCCAGCCTAGGCAGCTTGACTAGGCTCGATTTAAGTTTGAACGCTTTACGCACGGTACGCACTAGATATCGATAATTCTTTCGTAAAACTTTTATTTGACGGCTGATCTTTCAGATCGAGGAATCGTCTTTCGAGGGTTTGACTAAATTAAAATGGCTCTCGTTGCAAGACAACAACATTCTGCTGGTGCCGGCAGCGGCTCTGACCAGACTACCGTCACTGACTCATCTGCGGGTCGAATTCAACCGGATAGCCGCGTTGTCCAGCGAGCTGATAAAAGCCACATCCTCGAATCTCGTTAGGCTAGCGCTGACACGGAACTTGGTGCGCGAGATACCGGCCAGATTGTTTCACTCGTTCGAGAAGCTGATCAGCATCGAGTTATCGGGTAACATGCTCTCGACCATCTCGCCGAGCATGTTCGCCGGGTTGGAGGATACGCTGCTCGAGTTGGACGTCTCTGAGAATAGGCTGACGTCGATCGGCGGCGAGCTCCCTCTGAGGAACCTAGTCTCCCTTAATTTGGCGGGCAATCAGCTGACGCGAGTCCCGCCGGAAAGCTTTCGGCATTTCCAAAGACTGGAATATTTAAACTTGAGCTCGAATCCGCTGTACGGCGGCTTCCCGCCGTTATTCCCGTCCTCGGTTCTCAACCTGGACGTATCGCGCACCGACCTAAACATCCTGCCGGCGATACTGCTGTTGAACCTTCGCTCCCTCGAGAGGATATCGATCGCCGGGAATCGGTTGGAGCTAATCGAGCACGGCACGTTTCAGCGTCTGGAGAATTTGTCACGGATCGATCTGTCCGAGAATCGGATCGAGGTAATCGAGAACGGGGCTTTCGCGGGCCTAACGAATCTGTACGAGTTGAATCTGCGAGGGAACAGGCTGGCTTCGTTCGCCGGCGAGCACTTCGACACTGGCACGGGTTTGGAGATCTTAAACTTGTCTGGCAATCGAATCGGTCAACTCTCCTCGACGGCATTCGCGATCCATCCGAGATTGCGGGGCCTCGATCTCTCCGACAATCGGTTCCTCCACTTTCCCGGCGACTACGTAAAGCCTCTTCAGTTTCTCCAGTGGTTGAACCTGTCGGGGAACAGATTGAAACGCGTCGGAGAGTTCGCCTTCTCCCAAATCAGTCGGCTCCGGGTTCTGAATTTGTCTGGGAACGAGATCGAGTCGGTGGACGAGCTAGCCTTTCACAATTCCACGCAGCTCCAGCGGCTGGACCTGTCCGACAACGACATCGAGACGTTCAGCGAAAGAACGATGGAGGGGTTGCTGCGTCTCGAGCATCTCAGCCTTCGGAACAATAGGTTGGCCACTCTGCCGGAAACCATCTTCGATCCGACCAGAGTCCGCTCCGTCGAGAGTATAGATCTGTCTGGGAACAGGTTCAACGAGATCCCGATCAGAAGCCTGCAAAGGCAAGCCGCCTCTCTGGCCAGCCTGAACGTCGCTCGGAATCGAGTGGTCGAGATCTTCACCCAGGACATCGCGTCAAGCATCAAACGTCTCGATCTATCGGACAATCCTCTGAGCGAGAACGCGATAAACGGGATACTAGGAGAGGCCAAGATTCTCAGATCGCTCAACATCGCCAACACCGGCGTACACGCTCTGCCAAGGCTCGAGACGCCCTTCCTCGCGCGACTCAATCTCTCCGGTAATGCTATAACCGAGGTGAAGCCCGCCGTCCTCGAGCGCACCACCATGCTCCACACCTTGGACGTCTCAAGGAACAAGCTGACGGACCTGACTAACGCGATCGGCACGTTCAAGACGCTGCCGCTCCTGCGATGGCTGGACGTGTCTGGAAACGACGCGAGGACCATTAACGAGACCACGTTCGACGGACTCGCCTCGTTGCGTTCCCTCAACATCTCCGATCTGCCGAGCTGCGCCAGAATCGAGAAGAACGCTTTCAAGCCGCTGGCAAAGCTTCGCTCGTTAGCTGCGTACAATTACCCGAAGCTCGGCTACTTCGACGTCCAAGGGATTCTAAAGGGGATGAACGGCTTGCAAGTGTTGGACATCGAGATCAAAGACTCGTCGGTGGGCAACGAGCAGTTGTCGATACGCTCTCACCCTCGTCTACGTAAACTGACTCTGCGAGGCGAACGATTGAGGAACGTTCTGTCCAGCTCGTTGGTCGGGGTTCGAGGGTCGAAATTAACCATCGGTCTCAAGAACACGTCCGTCGACTCCATACCGGCCGCTCTCTTCTTTCCAGTGCCCCGCTCCACGCACCTCCAACTGGACCTTTCCGGCAGCAAATTCACCACCTTGTCCTCGCAATTCCTTGCCGCGCTGGACGAACGAAGCGGCACCGTCCACGTCCAAGGTCTCCAAACTAATCCGATCAATTGCAGTTGCGACGCGAGACAGCTCTGGCGATGGTTAAAATCCACCGGTCCTCGCTCGTCCAACGTCGTCTGCGCGGCTCCTCCTCATCTCAAGGGATCCGTCCTGACCGGCCTTAACGAGGATCGGCTATCCTGCGAGCTCGCCGGCCCATACCTCCCAACTAACCACCGCCGGACCACGATACTCGTCGAAACCACGGCGGCCACCGCCTCAGCCACCGTCGTCTCCGAGCCCGAGATCATCTGGACGGTAGCGCCTACGGTTCAAAACACTCGGAACAAGCATCGCTACAACAACAACAACAGCAACAACAACGACGACAACAATAACGATCACGTGCTGAACGGATCTACGCTGGGAACCGGCTCGGGGACCGATGACACGTTGATCATCGGTATCGTTGGCGGGGTGGTGGCGCTTATAGCCATAATCGTGATCGTCATCTGTATCTGTCGGCTGAGGTGGTCGAGCCGGGTCGATCAGGTACGGATGGCCCCGGCCGCCGCGGCCGCGGCCGCAGCCGCGGCGGCGGTGGCCAACAGTATCCACGAGGCATCGATCATCAGACCAGCCAGCACCTATTCCGGCAAAATCAATCACGACCTTTACGTCGGCTCGTACAACGGATCCACGCTGGATCGTGCAAACGGGTCCATTACGAACACCCCGGTCCAAATGATGCCACTCGTGCAGCCGATGCATCTCATGCATACGCTTCTAACACCGACTCCGTTGCAGCAGTTGCAACCACCCTCGCAACAGCAACCGATCTACGGATATTGCGACGGCTCCTCGTTACCTATGTACGTTGCCTGCTCAACGGATACCAAATGCGACAGATAATTACTCCTTCTTCCTCCGTCCTCCTTACTGTTCGTTAACAGTAATCTCTTTCCCCCGTAAACTAATGGGAGTGAGTAATCGGTTGTCGGACTGAAACACATACCTAAACAGTTGTACCTATACATTTACACGTGTGTTCTAAACATATGCGGGCAATCAAATTGTTGCATCGCGCACGCAACTTTCGACACCGCGTTAATTACTGATAGTGTCGATTATAGCGATCGATGATATCGATCGAGAAAACAAACGCTTATCACACATATACGGTGGCGGACGAAAGGAAGTTTGCAATTTTTAAAATCGCATATCTTTTTTAGAATTCATCCAAACTACGTGACCTTTTTTTTTTTGAGAAGCTAGAAAGATTAGTTTGCTAAGTGACGTGTTTCGTCGTTTTGAAAAAAAAAAGATGCAAACGGTCGGAATAGCGAAAAAAAAATAGCAAAGGTCGATTTTTAAACTTCTTTTTCACAGCCTATAATGAAAATGCGCAAAACTCGTTTGTAGATTGAAGTAATTCATGAAATTTTAGGCATGTATACAACTTACATTACAAGTTCGCAGAAAAAGTTTAAAAAACGACGTTTACTATTTTTTTTCCTATTCCGACCAATTGCATTTTTTTCAAAACGACGAAACACGTTACTTAAAAACTCATGTCGTTTGAACCAATTTTAACAAAAGTTCATTCGTCCACCACTGTACATATATTATATATAGATGTATAGTACATCATAACTGTAACTTGTATTTTCTACTCAAAAGTTGGTGCTCGATCGCTTAATTACATTTACACACACACACACCTCTATGTACAGATTTTTTACTGTATACATGTATATTATTTTCTTTATAAAATATAATAATATTCTTAGAAAAAGTTTATAACGCAACGAATTTTTCTTACATTTATCCAAGTGAAACTAACGATCCTCCATCCATTCTGCCCGTTAGCTGACAGCTCTTTTATGCTGCTTTCGCAGTGCTCTCGAATTAAACGTCCTCCTGTCGATTATCGAACGGTCACAATCGAGAATCGCAAGGCACGCGTGTGTGGGTGGAGTGATCAACTGATCAGCACCGAGTACTCATGGCAGTCTTCAGTCCAATCAGTCATGTAGTTACAGTGAATGCACACGGTGTGCATTAGTATCGTAACCTTATTTCGTGAATCGTATGTCATAAGTATATATGTATGTATGTGTGAGCATATCGGTAGATCGATGCGAAAGCACGTACGTACGTACTTACATCCATGTTAAAATCAACGTTTCGTTCTTGGTGCTTCTATTTCGACTGATTCGAACGTAACCGTAACTACTTATACGACACACTATATTCAAGCGAGGTAGTAGTATAAAGGCCGCTCGATGCTCCTTTCGTATGCATCGTATACACCAGTGTCCTTATCTCTCCAAACACTTTTGTAAATTCTTTGTCAAGGTTTTCTTTGCAGACTGAAAAACGGTAAAAAGTGCAATACATAGATGTAACAAGTGCGTATACGAATAATACGATACAAGATGCTTAAGATTGCTTTCGATCAGTTGCCAGACACGCGACGCCTACTTCCTGCCAAATGGTATACACAAGCGTTCTAGATGCCAGGGGAAACATATTCCCTAACTTGATTGTTCAAAATGTAATGCAACAGCAGGGGATTCACATGACTGAGTGAACGAGTGAATGACTGAATGTGCGCGTGTGGGTGGATGGTTCTGAGAGGGGGAGGGGTAGCAGAGACAGAACACAGTAGCGCAATAATCTTCAGCGATTGATGTAGAGAGATAAAACTTCAAATTGAAAACGATCTATTTGCCTTTACTTTTGAGTGCGCATTACTTCCACAGTAACTACCTTGCATTCATAGAGATGCAACAAAACTATTACCTCGATAAAATATCACAGCCAATGCGAGTTCGTTCTTTCTAACAATGACTCGATCGGAAGGTAATTTCTCCTATCGCGCTATGCTACTCGAAGATGCATTAGATTTCAATGTTGTCTGATCTTCATAATTTATAGGATACACGTAAAATACCTACCATAACATGATAAGCCCTTTCGTGGAAGAAGATGCCTGGTGTTACTGGGTTGTTTCTGTTGGAGCATTGCTATCGTTTCTTGGCCTAATCGTTGCTTGCATTTGTAGCTGCCGTCGTAACGAGAATAAGTAATTACAATGATGAATGTATCTTAATGTTATGTAAACAAGTGGATTCATATGTAGCAGTAAGGATTATGCAGAATTAGGGCTAAAACTGTTGTAGCATATCTTCTTATTTACATGTACATGTTTGGTCGTAATCCCCTTTAATAGGAATGAGTTTCTTGGCCTTTCGGGTATGGTAACGTTAAACAATTCTGAAAACGAGGGGTTTGATAGAATTCCAACAACGGATGTGTCGCTCGCAGTAACGCAAGATGCCAGCGATTCTGGAAAAAGGTTGCTATCGCGTTCTTTTACATAGCACCCAACCAAGCACGTTAAATGCAAAATCTTGCAGCCGATATCTAATGTACTCTTATGTTGTATACATAGGACAACTGGTGCCAATAGAAGTCTTCCAGATATTCCAAAAGATAAGGAGAAAGGGCGTAAGGGAACAACTAAACCCATATCTCAAGACATCTACGAAACTACAGAAGCGATCGGCGATCACTCGGAGCTCTATGCTACAGTACAGGATACAGGTAAGAGCAATTCGCAAATATATCCACCATTCTCATAAATTTTGCCCATGTCGATCTCAATGATAACGCCGTGCTGTGCGCTTAACGTAGGCGCGGAAGAGCAAGTATCGGAGCAGCAAGTACAGGAAGGTGCACAACAAAAATCTCTAACTCGAGAGAACTCTGTTTCTCAGTATTCAAGATTTGCGTCTTCCAACTCTGACAACGGTATGTACCGAAGCTATGTATATCAGTATCAGGCTTCCTCGCGATGCTTATTTCACTCTTTAACGTTCCCGTTCCGTTTATTCTCTCTGTTCCAGGTGAACACCCGTATGCTCAACTTCAAAACGTTCAAAAGACTGAGACTAGTCAATTAAATAGGTAATAGATGGATTTTTTTTTACCATTATCCCAAAATCAGTTTCACCGACTCCTGAAGAAATGTCTGTAACTTGCTATTAACGTTGCAGGAATAATATTAAACAAGGGATCGATACCGAGAAACCGTCTACATCGACGAGTCAAGCTAGTGGAAATCCGGTTGCTCCACCTAGAACGCGTCGATCGTCGTCACACAATTCCCTCCTCTCCGTCGACGCAGTTCCCTGCGATATCCAAGCGGCAAACGCCATATCTGGTGGTATACAGGCTAATCAAGATTTACCTTATATGACACCGCCGCTTTTAATGCTACTGCCCCAGCCATCTCAGCCGCTCCAGCCAACTGCTCAATCCAATAGTCCGCAGCAGCATTTCAGCGGAGACTCCCAAGACTCGAGTGAGCATTTGTATACCTGGCAAATGCAGCTTGCGAGCCCGAACGGTTCCAACTATCCATGGAATATTACATACTTTCCTTCTTCGCAGAAGGGTACACGAGTATAAGCGTGAGGGAGCCTCTCGCTAACATAATAGCGCAGACGAAGACAATTTGTCGTCAAAACCAGCCCATTCGGCCGCTTACGGATCCACATTACGCGACCGTGTCCGATGACTCTGGTATATTTTCGACTTTGGAATTTTCTTCGGGGCACCCTCCAGAATAGTTCCGAATAATAAAAAAAAATCTGCGTAAAGTTTCAGCCCGATCGGATAACGGGAAAAAGGGGCCTAGGGGCCCTTGAACATTTGAATAATTATTTAACAGCTCAAGAACTCGACTGTATATAATATCATCCGAGTTTAAGATTACATAAGAAAATAATATGTCAAACAAAAGTTGTAGATCCGGGCACGGAGCATCTTTTATGTTCTATTACTTTTTCTCCTGCGACAAATGGTTTTCGAAAAAAATCCGAAAAACTGAAAAAAAAATCTTTACTCAAATTTTGAAAGTTTAAGGGCCCCTAGGTTTTTTTTTATTATTCGGAACTATTCTGGAGGGTGCCCGAAGAAAATCTTGAAAAAATTTTACCAAGAGTAAATAAGAGCCACCCTGACCAGTGATACTTTTTGTTCTCTCTCTCTCTCTCTCTCTCTCTCTCTCTCTTTCTCTCTCTCTCTCTCTCCCCTCTAACAGACGAAATGTATGCTGCGATCGACGAACAAGACAAAGTATACACTAGCGGTAGCGAGACGTACGCCCAGATACAACCAACGATAGCGGAGGGCCAGCGCACGGTGCAAAGCGAACAAACGTTATCTTCGCGAGCTCCGTCGCGTTCCGAGGAAGTTCATCCCGCTCCGCAACCACCGAGTGTCGATAGTTTACGTTACGTCGCGCACGCTCACTCCAGACAAGGTAAGCAAACCAACAGTTAATATTCCTACGCTACCCACATTCACATTTCACAGAATGTTCATTGGTTTTCGCTGTAGCTTCATCCTCGAGTGCAAACAGTTCCATAGTAAACCCTGCATCACCGAAACCGGAGAAGCGTCAAGCTAATTCCCCGTTACCACCTCCGCCCGAAGGTTCCGCGGATATATACGCGTCGATCGATAAGAGGACGAAGACGGACGAGCGATCTAAGACGGCCTTGTCCAGCGGAAAATCTTTGGAAGACATGTACGCGAAAGTAATGAAGAAGAAGAAAGACGTAGAGGAGCAAACAGAGGCGCACCAAAGTTCTCACGCTGGTCTGCATCCCGAGATTGTCATTGCTTCATGTAGGAAGCTGAGTCTGGTCGAGATAAATAGAACTTCATGGTCTAGTCATGACTCGACGGAGGTGCAAAAGAAAGAGATCGATTCCGCGGCGCAATACTCTGTTACGTGCAACAGTTCCGTCGGTACTATCCAACCGGAAGCGGACGTGCCGACGTTGCCTAGAATCGCGGACGAGCCTCAAGAATCGACCTCGGGAGCAGATCATGGCTACGAAGCCGTCAGCTCCGGCTCCGAACTCTCGAAGAAGAATGCAATGTGTCGCGTGCCCTGTGATCCCAACTACGAAGTGTTGCGTCCGCAGCGTTCGGCCGGGGATAAGGTGGATTATCGGGCGAGCACTAGTCTTGGCTCCGGCTCCGGCTCCGTCCCCGGCCCCGTCCCCGACTCGGTATCCAGACGGAACAGTACAGATTTTGTGTCGTTCAAACAGCAGAGGCAAACGAGTAACGCCAGCAGCGAGGATCCCGGCTATGAGAAGGTCAGGTTAAGGAGAAGAATCGATACGGACCAGGACACAGATTCTGAGCCAAATTACGAAAGTATGCCGCACGATTCAGGAGAACCGAATTATGCGTCGGTATGCCGTCCCGGTGACAGTGACACAGATCCCAACTACGAGTCGGTCAATCACGGAGATCCTAATTACGAGAGCGTTAAATACATGAGCGTGAACCGTACCGAAGAACCACCGTACGAACAAGTGAACGCCTATCAATCCCAAATAGATCTAGATGGATACGAAAAGGTGAAGAAACATTTGTTCAACTCCGATTACGAAAAAGTGCAGTTGGAGAATTTTACGGAATCGATCGGTAATGGGGATACCGACGATGAACAGTACGTGCAAGTATAAACGTATATGGATGTATGCATGTATGTATGTATGTATGTATGGATGCATGTATGAATGAATGAATTACTCTGCTCCTCTATTCCTCCGCCTCAGCATTCCCCCTACTTTCCACCTCACATCCACACATTCATCCATACCCCTTCCTTTGCTTCTCACCCTACTCCTCTTTCGTTTTATTAGTGGTTTTAAAGTATCGAAAGTGGTTGAAACGAAACCTCTATTCTGTATGGTTTTGTAAGAAAAATCACCGACATCACGCTTACAGTGCTTGCAACTTAACAATATACGATGTATCTACATTGTACATGTATCGAGTTTCGTTACGTCTTTCTGTTATTATTTCGTTTGAAAATGACGGGAAGAAACTGAACTATATTATGCTTTCCGCCGTGTCTGCGGCGTGTAATCTTTAAAGTTACCAGTTTACTAATAAAATTTTCTACTTTTTGAATACTCTGCGCATTATTCCAACACACCCTTCGCGTAGATCAGGCTTATAATTTGGTTTTACAGAAAGCGCGATAGAGCATGTGGGGGCTATTTAGAAAAAGACAAAGATACAGAATCAGATGCTATAGTTGATACATTTCATGGCTAAATAGCTATAGCTGTTTTTGGTCCATAAACTGAATAGATTTTTAATATTTTTTTAAAGATAATAAATTTCCGTAAGAGGCTAATATCCTCCGACTCCGAATCATTATAACTGTGTAACATAATTGCAGAATAAATTTACACTGTACACACTAAACGATATAATTTCTCAATTATACGGTTAGAAAGAAGTATGGCAATATGGTGGACAATACTTGCCCGTTAGTAACGAATATAGTACATACATATATGTGCATACGTACGTGAAAAGGCCTGCTAGGCTCGATAAAGCCTCGAGGCGCGGCGGCAGTCAAACAGTTATTTTATGTAAATATGTTGGTGTCGGTGTCGGTGCAGTTTCTGCACGCACGCGTTATCACCGTTGGCGGGTAGAAAGTGAGTCCTCTCCTAAATCTATCTCTATGCGTCTATGCGTCTATGCGTCTATGCACCGCATTAAGAAACGCGAGGGTACGAAAAAAAGTATATACACATGTACATAATAAATAAACCGTATCGTTGTCGGCATTTAAGTAGACTACTGGCGGAGTGAAAACGGTAAGAGTGTACCGCGTTGCAATTTCTTTCCCTTTACTCTCGCCCTTGTCATCTTTTTTCTACAATTTCTTTTCATGCAATACGGTTACATGCGTCTTGTTCGCCTAACGTAACGTGGAAACCGCGTTCACGCGGTTCATTCTACTAGAAGTAAAATTTTCGCTCTTTCTCGTCTCTGTTCTCTATAATTTCGTGTTTACCCTCAACTGTCGGGGCTTGACGTTGATTCAAATATAATTTTGCTACTTGCTTGGTCTGACACATTGCTTTGAGCACACGATCGAGCTTCGTTTATCCGTAACAGCAATAATTAAAGGCTCGGATGCAATATAGAAGGGGACTATTCTATGTTGCATCCGAGCCTTCAATTATACATACTATACGACAGAGATTGACCGATTGTCCGAGATTCGATCTGTCGATCGACTCGGAATCAGACCTTCTCGTACGAGAGAAACAATACAGTCGATAGACTATTCGGTGCGGTGAAATCGCAATGAAATATTTTCCAGTATTGTAACGCTTCGCATCGATCTATCGTTATCTAGAAGTCAAGAACATGTCGCGCGAGGTCTGTTAAGTGTACTATACGTTAGGGAAACTGAACACAGCGCGGCTAGATGTAGAAAAATCCCACTCCCGCCGATTATCTCTTTCGTTGATATTGCAACTGAATCGCAAACGACGGGGGGTATCTCGATATCGGAAATGCACTTGAAACCGTTCGCAAGTATCACTCACTCGACCATGCAATCTCACCAGTTCCCCCCTACGCTCGTACGTATATTCCTTCCCCTCTAATACGTGCACATGTCACTAATAGACACGCATGTATGTAACAAACGTACGCGAATAACACACCTGCTACAAGCGTTCATACAGAATAGTGAGGTAATGTTCGAGATATTCGTGGAGGCGACGGAAAGGTGTCCGAGGAGGAGGGAAATGGTGAGCATGCCCGACTGTATAAACCTGGTTAAGAAGCTTATGGTTACATGACGCATTCAACAAAGGATCGTGTCACACTCGCATAAACGCAGTTACAATTACGCGATAATTATGCGTTCATAAGGCTCAACCGATTGGCGTTTCAACATGGATGGACCGAATGTACTACACTTTCGCGTTTAAGCGTATAAAACATTTTTACGATACACACCTGCTTCGTAGTGGTAAAAAGACGATTGCGACGACTGTGCATAGTCGATAAGCGTTAGTCGTTACGCGATCGGGCCCCCGAGACAACGAGGAGAATGGCACTCGTCGAACACGATTGAGAGAAATACATCTATAGAAATGTCAAGCACCGAAAAACAGAGTTACTTTAAAGCGATATTTACCATATACGAGACCGACAGATTGCGGGATACGAACTAAATGTACCGATGTCCGCTACAAAGCAGCGCAGCGACAGCAGAAGCAGCAACAGCAGCGGCAGCATCAGCAGCACCAATAACAACAACAACAACCAACAACCACCATACAACAACGAATCGAGTTAACGCGGTGTAACAAATATATGGATATCACATTCTATCCCAGTAACAAGAGTTTCGCCATGTCGCCGAGAACAACCGCACCGATTACCTCCTACTCATTGTCCTTGACTTCTTCCTTCACGAAATGATCGTCGAAAGAACACTTTTAAGTAGTCAAGATTATTGCCGACGTTTACACTACAGCTAAACATACCGTTACTTTTTCCCTTACTTTTACTTAATCGACTCGACTGAAACTCCCACTAGAATTCACTAACTTGACAGATGTTTAGTGCATCATGTTCGACAACATTGCCACCGTTAACGCATACATCGTGTGCGGGAATCACGCATGTTTACAAAACTTGTACGTACATAATATTATAAAACGTCGGCGACACAACTATGTATGTACTATTATATCGTATAAAGTATGCCGAGCATGGTGATCCCGTAATTTGCGCGATTTCAATAAGAAACTAAAAGTTGGGACGTTTACAGAAAGAAGCTTCTCATACCGTGCGTATCGAATGACAATAGCCTGACATACAACAATACTCGATGAAACACAATGGTGGGTGAATCTGCGTATTCTCCCGAATTTCGACCATGCTTCTGTGTGTACCGGCCGGCACATCGATGCCATTGACGACGACGACGACGACGACGACGACGACGACGGGGAAAAAGAAAAGCAAGCAGTTATCCGACAAGCACGCGTTATCAAGCACTGTCCAAGCTACTTGCTTCCTCAGCGTAGACCTGCTCAACTTCGCTATCGCTCGCCGGACTTGCCGATGTCTCTAGCTGGTATCTTTGATCGAAGTCGTTCGCCTGGTCCAGATGCTGGTGCTGGTGTTGTTGCTGCTTCTGCTGTTGATGCTGATGCTGATGATGGTGATGATGATGATGATGATGATGATGGCAACATCGGTAATTCTCGTCTACGCGCTGACGGAGGCTGTCTAGATGCACCGTTTGCACTCGTCTTTTAAGTTTTCGATGATAAAAGAAACAAACGATCACTGCTACCAGCATGGCACCAGCGACATACCCCGCGACCACTCCGTAGTTATCCGTCCGCACAACATCCGTATCACCTGAAATACAATCGGTCACTGTCAACCGCGCGAAACCGAAGCGACGCACGAGCGCGATCCCCACCCCGATTACCATCGTTATCGCTATCGCCATCGCCATCACCATCGTCATCGCCACCGATGAGCTTCGCTATCACCGACCCGACCCGACCCGACCTCACTTCTCAGCTCATCAACGCATTTCCCTCCCTCGTTTCGCGTTATTTTCAAATCTAAATGCTTCGCGGCCCAATAACAACACGTATGTTTTACATTAACAAAGAATCGCTAAATCGCTAATCTCCTCGATTTACAAAATATTCGATGCAAGTGATAGTTGGCGCATTCTAAATAGACTTGAAAGGTAACGCGGGGCGAATGGTCAGTAGTGATTGGAATTTCGAAGGGATAAAACGAAATAAAAGTTGCATGTTGCCGAATGCGGAATATGTAAAGGGTAGTTGACAGAGTGCCTGTGAAATAGACATTACAGGGAGAGAAATCACATGCTATTTTATACGAAGAAACTTGCATTCATCGTAATCATGCGTTTCCTTGCGGATTTCTGTAGTCAGAAAGGTAAATGAAACATCGACACGGGGCAGGCCAATATTTCTAAACATTCGCGATTCGCGTGAGATTAATGGAAAGTTGTGGATTGCCGGGTGCGCGTTATTAGTTACAGATACATATAATACACGTATAAGATAGAAGAGCTGTCGGAGCGGCAGTCAAATGATTCGATGGTAAGACTGACGTATATTTTGGACGAAAACGATTAACGACTATCCGCGAGCGACAAAGACGCGTAGATATAATTTTACGCTAGTACATACATACGTGTTTACGTGTAAAATCTAAACACGGTAGATGTGCAATACTGTGAGTGAACTCACGTGGTAGGGGAGATCATAACATGCCGGATCGTCGGAAGCTTCATGAGGGGCTCAGATGGCCACGAACACAAAGCACAGAGAGAGAAGAAGCATGGCAGAGACTCCAGCCAGTGCTGGCGACAATGGGGCTGATGCTGCACCTGCGACACCACACACAGTCATTCATCCACTCGATCCCTTCATTCTCTCCCCTCTACAACCAGCTACATACTACTTACCTAGCAAATTACAATAATTCTGTACATACTTTTGTACAAGTCCTCGAGTAGCATTATAACTGAATTTCTTATGTTTGCCACGAGTCGGATATGGAATATCATCTTTACATACATACATACATATAACTGGAGGTACACGTAACGCGAGCTCCGACTCAAACTGGAGTACGTCCAGTAAACTGCTCCAGAACGGAGTAGAATGCGTTTTACTTGGATTTTTCAATTAGGTCAACCCGGTCGCGCATGCTTTGTATCATGCAGTATCTACCAATTTTGACTAGCAAACACGTATTTTCTTCTCAAATTATGTAACTCGCAAACCGCTTATAAACTGTACCACGGCGGGCGCTATTCAATTTTCCTTATGATAGAGGAAGATGAGGGGAAATCCACGTCTTTCAATCCTATCATTCTATTAAGTATATGTATACACGTGAGACGTAAAGGATCGATTTAAGGTATTAAAGTACAAGAAGAGAATACGCTCGAAGAATCTGTAGAACATACTGTCT
Organism: Andrena minutula; assembly: GCA_929113495.1. Taxonomy (NCBI): domain Eukaryota; kingdom Metazoa; phylum Arthropoda; class Insecta; order Hymenoptera; family Andrenidae; genus Andrena; species Andrena minutula. The sequence goes on along the minus strand of OV815996.1, from coordinate 294,138 downwards.
ATTGAACGATCCGAAAGAATTACATACTCGTTGGATTGGAGTATAGTTTATAGTGGAGATCTGCATACGCATATGTATATCAGCATATGTGTATATGTGTATATGTATTTGTGTGGATATGCAGATGTCTAGTTATATAGACATGTAGATATAACAATCGTAGAAGCAAAGAGTAAGAGTAAGAGTAAGGAGGAAAAGAGAAGAAGAAACCAACCACACTGCTTGTAAGGACTTGTTTTCGGTGTTTCTAACGTTTACGAAACTTACAGTTTTCCTCGTCCGAAGTATCAGCTGGGCCGCAATTATATATGTCATTACACCGGAGCGATTCAGAAATGCAATATCTACTTTGATTGCACAAGAATTGATTCTGGCAATCGGTGTTTGTGCTTACTTCGGTCCATGTCGCTCTAAACCCTTGCTGTCCTACCGCTTTATCGGCTAGTATGAAGCTGAAAGAAGAGACAAAAGAAAAGGCAACAACCGTCATCAGTATGTTTGTTTTTTTCAATGCGCATGGATAGTATTTGTCGCGGATGAAAAATACGTAGAGGCAATTTGGGCAAAGAGGAGAGAGAGAGAGAGAGAGAGAGTGTGCAACGAACCTAAGGCGCATGTTGTTATCCTCGGAAAGATAAACCCATGTGACTTCTGGGGCTTTAACGCCGCAGAGCTCGACGGGCGTCGTAGATGTGGAGTACCACATGCGTAGCACTGCAGCTGGACAACCACGAGCTATACGAGTTACAGGGGGAGAAAAAAATTCGTATGTAGAGACGTGATTAAGGGAGTAGGTGGGGCATCTGATGACATGTGTAGATATGCACCTGCCTGGTCACCCTCCACGGAAAACAATTCAAAGTTTAAGAGTATTCGTTGATTCGGTCGTACTCTTATAAACCAATTGCAGGTTTTGCTAGCGTGGTTTCTCGCCGGTCCGTCGTATTTATTAGGGAAATTGGGACTAGCGATGATTCCGTAATTTAAGCTGCTTATATTCGAGCCGCAATCTGTAATGAAGAAACAAGGACAAGGAGATAGGGCAGGGAAGCCGAATCAGTCGAACATGGAATTTCCTGATAAACGATCGAGATGATCAATCTATCTACCGATCTAGGCTAGAACGTGTCATGGATACCTCCGAAAATAGGTTTGGCCACCTCGAACGTATACCGAGCTTTGAAGCCGCTGTAAACGAGCTCGGAGTCCGAGTGCAGGATCACTTTTAAACCAAGAGCGCCGAGATTCGACTCCACCGGTCCTGGAGCTGTGCTGCCGCAATATCTACCTATTAATTTCTCTGTATTGTCTCGATACATGTTGTATATTTCCAGCCAGTCGTCCTGACAAATGTCGATCCTGCAAACAGTCGAATAGAAGTGGAGACGGTGGGTTAGCTTCATCACCCACACAAAAGCGTAGGTAGCTCACCCGTAATGACCATCCGTCAAGTTTGTGTTTTTCGTCCGAACCTTAAAGTAGTCGAATATCAAGGTAACCTGCTCGTTTGGCGTCGCCAGGAAGAAATACGTGCAATTTGTGTCGCTCGGATAATTGCTAGGATGTCGTGGAGAATTAAAGTCTCCTTTTTTGCGAGAGGAACTGCGGTATGTGAATGTGCAGCTTCCATCAGGTGCCGCTGTACCTGGTATCTTGTATTCCGTTTCAAAATTGTATCTAGGTATAAGGGGAAGGCACGAGTGAGCTTAAGTATGTATTTATGTCTCTTGGTAGAAATTTTTTTCTCAACATTTTCTTCGCGGCACCCCCCAGGATAGTTTCAAATAATAAAAGAGTAAACCCGCTACAGAATCCGATCAGTGGAAACGAAACTGAATCAGACGCCAGCCCATTTTCCTATTTTTCCACGTTTCTTTCAACGAAATTGACACGAGGCTGGAAATTTCTTTACCTCTTAGTTCTACTAACTGGCGAAGAACTTGAAGCGATTCATCGCGACCAAGATTTTGCACTACAGAATTTTATTTATTTTCTCTCGTTCTCACCGTGCTTTAAAACCCTGCCCCTGGGATTCTCCGCTACTAAACACCATGACTAGCCTTGGCCCATCACTAACCACCTGACTTGGCGTACTCGCAAACCCACACAGTTCGTGATCAAATTTGTCGTAAGAATCCGTTGCCTCTTGGCCCTTTAGATATAACTTCAAGTATCCATCGGTACATGATGCACTAGACGAGGGGGGGTAAGAATAAAATAAAGAAGCGTAACAACATAGTTGTCAGTTGCCACTACGGACATTGTGTGTTGTAAATACACTTACTCTCCGGTAGTCTTATTTTTTGGTATCTTAAACGTGATGAAGTCTAATCGAACACGCTCGAGATGCTGAGCATCTTGCATTCCATAAATGAAATATCGACATACAACCTTCGGTATGTACGGATATGGATAGTTTGGGCTTACGACGTGTCCGGAAGACTCCTTTTTACTTAAAATCTTCTGATCACATTCCGATCCTCGGATGTGCTCGCCCTTGTAAGCGGTTATGAAGTCTGACAATGAGTAGGCGAAGAGACGAGCGCGTACAAGTACACATACGAACGCACACGTACACGTGTGCACATATGCATACGTTAAGGCAGCCAAAAAACAAAAAAACGCACATATACATACGTAAATACAGCCAATACAATATGTAGATTGTAAGCACGCCGTTTGTTCGTACCTTCACTTGTCTACATACGTTAAATGCATAGGGGAATTGAATCAAGAGTTGTGCAAACGTTTCGACTCACCTAACTTGACGAAACTTTCCGAGAATTCAAAGATCCCCTTGAATCCTCGATTCTGTGTGTTGGCTGTACGTTGAAGCGTAACGAACAGTACAAATAGGCTGGACTCCGAGGAATACAATACTAAATTTCGTTGTTGACCACAATACGTTCCAATCACGGCGGACGTATTATCCATACCATCGTACACTTTTACATAGTCCAACGGACAGCTGCGAACAAGATTGATAAATTCAGATTGCAAAGGTTTTCATAGCTTGCATGGGGTAAGCGTGGTTACATGCTGATGTACATATCACGTACTGTGGACCTCCGAAGAACAAATCAAAGTCTCGAAATTCCAGGCGCACTCGTTGGCTACGTTTCCCGATAAATTGATAGCTGCAGCCGAGATCCTTCGGATATGTGCCGGGGTATGTGGGAGATATAATGTTACCGCTACGCCTGTGCTCTGAATCTACAGTGAAAGTGCATGGCGTGCTAGGAGCGAGCGTTCCCACCTCGAATTCGGCTGCAAGCAATGTACTTCGTTAAAAAATTCCTCGTGTTTATTCCAACCTCCCATTGTCAACCGGACATTCTGACATTTCCTCGAGAAAAAACGTACAGGCATTGATGAACACGTAGGTGCCGCTGAAAAGGCTGGGTAACGTGATATTTTTGTCGGTGTAGAAACTAAGGGCAATTCCTTGATAAAGGGATACGCGCCTCCGAGGCGGAATCGGACCGCAAAATCGTCCACCGAATGGAGTTTCGATCAACTTGGTAGTATTTTCCGATCGTATTTCCGCGTACACGTCCAGATACTCGTGAACACAGCTGAAAGCAAAGTTGCGCATAGTTTATCGGTAATCAACAACCAAATCAACATGTATACGCATGATTAAATTATGTAGCACTTACGCAGGTAATTCTCCAATGGCAGCTCCACTGTCAAACACGAGTAAGGAAACGAGCAGCACGTTATGAACAAATGAGTGAATCAATAACACTACTTAGTTTACAGCCATTTTGTGCAGCAGATGCCACTATTATTGTTTCTTATGTAAAATAGCCCAAAACATTTTCTATGGGTACGTTTTCGGGATATCAACAGGTGAACTTTTTACCTTCTCTGTCAAAAAAATGGTCCCACTTAACTGCGAATATCTCGTGTTGCGAATGACCGATATGATCGAAAATGATTTGAAATTAAAGATAATCCATCGAAATATGTGAAAAAACTCATTCTTTCCGACCGACAATTCATGTATTCGATTTGAAAATGTTGTAAGGTAGATTTGTTGGTGATTCAATTATCTTTAATTTCAGATCATTTCCAACCATATCGGTCATACGCAACACGAGATATTTGCAATTAAGTGGGACCACATTTTGGACGGGCAGGTAAAAAGTTCACCTGTCGATATCTAGAAAGCGTATCCATAGAAATTTTTTTAGACCTTATTTTTGGAATCGACTGGCCATTTTACATAAGAAAAAAATAGTGGCATCTGCTGCACAATTTTTTTTTTTATTTTGTAAACTAGTATAATTAAGGAGGCATAAGGTACAGAAATATGTAGATACCAGGGGGTGGTTTGCACGGGAAAAAAACTTACGCCGGTGGGTTCCCACGAAGACTGAACGAAGTAAAAACCACTTCTACTCGTTGCCAAGGACCAGCGAGAAACGTATAGACACACTGACGGGAATCCCCTTCAGGATTTATCAACATCGGAGCGTGAAATGTTCCATTCAATGGCCCATCCGGAGTGCTTACAAACTTTTGATCACACTCTGCGAAGAAGCAAACACCGTTTCGCTAAAACTTGATTGTTTTCATATCTGAGCTGTCCCCAAGGTGATCGGGTAAGCCAAATTGGCATACAATTATGTATATAGCGAGGTGGTGATTCTAGCGGCGGGACTAGAGGGTGGTAGAGATTTTCTTTCAAATAGCAGAGCATCGATTATCGTGCGACGACAAGCATGCCCAAGCCCATCGTCGGTTAACAACGCACCACCTACCATATATACCCGACGACACCCGTCAGACACAAAATCAGAAAATCAGTGCCACTGCAACTGTATGTATTTAGATGCTTTAAACCCATACTTGCTTTCCACTAACCTGTACTGTCGCGAGGACAAAGTAGTAGGAAGAAGATAAAGGCCGGTGAGACGATACTATTCCCGGAAGCATGCCAAAGTACCGAAGCCATACTGCATCCTAGGAATATACATTTACGTTTCAATTGATTACCGTGAAATTGTAAATAAAACGTTAATAGCGGTAACTTTACCATATCGTCAGTCTCTATTCCACGCACAGGAAGCACATGGAAACTCGATCCTGAAGATCATCTGCAATCAGACGCGTCCTAATCGTTAAAACGCAAAAACTGAATCAACTATATTGTAATTGGAAAGTTCAACTGGAAATTAGCGGGAAATCGAATCCCATTGAACGGTATGCACGAACAAATCGACCGTGATCGTAGGTAATCCGTTTTGTAAGGTATTCTAGGATTGGATATGCAAGAATATGCTAGAATAGAATTATAGAATATACGATAGAATATAAAAAAGAATAGGGTGGAATAGCAAAGGGGATGCAATAAGCAATAGGGTTGGAAAAGGTACTATTACAGAGGGGTGGTCCAGGATGGTCAATAGTAGCGCCTCTAGCGATAAACGTCTGTTTTTGCACATTATCGGACTGTTAACGGACTAACCTACTGTGTTGAGCCTAACAAATTTTTCCGAGTCAAATCGCGACAATGATACGATAGAGAAAATCAAGTTTTCACTGAAACGGACGTCTTTTCGCGTAACCGTGGTCCCAGACTAACCAAGACTAACTGAGAAACATAAGTATGAACGCGTAACTAATAGAATGTCCCGACTGTAAAGAGATCGAGGAGAAATACATATCTACAAGCGCAACTTGCCACACCTCTGACACCTTCCCTAATTTTCACACGCGCGGCACGCACTGTTCAAAGCTGGGTCCAAACTACTGGTATCAGTCGTATCCCTTGGGCTCATCGTGCTCCTGCCGCGTACTTCTGCCCGTGACCATATTTATTGCTTCCATTTGTTCATCTCCTGGGGGATCAGGATCTGCCACAGCGAACCCTCGATCCACGTACCCGATACCCGACCAATCCACGACAGCTCACTGCTCACCGCTCACAATTACTTACCATTGCTTACCATCCACACGCAGGCTGTGTGTGAACTTGACGACGAAGCCTATCGAGGCCTATCGTCACTCACCCCGCAAGAAAGCAAATCAGTAGTTTGGACCCATCTTAACGCGACCCAAAAATCTCGTCTCGTCTGAACACGTTATTAATTCACTTATAGGAAAGCTGCTCTCGCTCCTTTTTATTTGCACATAACTATCGCGTGGCGTGAACATTTGTTTTCAAAGCTGAACCGGGTTAACACACCCATTCGAGTTGCCTGAAACGAAGGACTACCCCAGCTACATACATATGTCACTACCCGCGTTCCCTTATGCCTAATACTCGATGCGAATACATACCTCGCGACAGGCCAGCAGTCCGAGATTTAAATACCATCTGGTGCTTGGAAACTTGTGCGTAAACCTGCGCCCTGAACGAACAGATGCGATGCCGTCGAAAGGATCGTTGAATGTCTTCTGCCGCGGGCTTACCACCCGAAAATGCGATACGTACACTCTGCCTTATGATACGCTGCAATTTCTCAAAATCATGCTGGTCCAAGTATCAGAGACAATAGACTTGAGCCGAGAGACAAGAGACGAGAAACAACCGTGTATAAGAAAATTCGTACTCTTGATAAACGCAGACGGTCGGTCACACAGCACGAGTCCCACCACTAGCGCGATACACTCGTAGAATAGACGCGATCCGCGCAAACCGTTCCTCGCCACGTTCACTAATTTTATCAAATCTCATTGCACCAAATTGCATGTTCTACTTTAGGCAGATATAATCTCGCACTGTCGTTACGATCAAAGCCACGCAGCACCATCGTTACAATCACGTTACGTGAAAGAGGAAAACAGAGACTTCTTGCGGGCGAGTGCGTGCGTTGTGCCCGAGCACCTGTGTGATGTTTCACAGAGAAACAGAGAGAGAGAGAGAGAGAGAGCACACGTAAATATGTACAACGTTAACCAACCCCCAATCTCTTTCGGCTTCTACGGAGGCACTGGCTAGTGGCTATACTAGGCTACCCCAATACGCCCAAACGATAATGTAGAGGCCGCTAGAACCGTATAGATTATAGAATACGAGTGGGCAAAAAGGAGATACATATGTACTAAATATTTCCCCTTTCCTTGATTCGTTGAAATAATACCTACTCCTCCCGTTTATTAAAAAATTCTATACTACGCAGGAATCAAATTATTTTCAGCGGGCGAACCTTCTCGTAGACAGGCCACCTGTGAAAATGTCCGAAATTATAATGCGGAAAGTATAGACAGAAAAGTTAAAGAAAAGACTGTAATTAAAGATATTACATATTAAACGGTGAGAATGTTGAAGGTACGAAATAAACGTAGCACTGGTTAAGAAAGGTAATTCACATACAACTGTTTATTGAGACATGTAGAATACATCTGGTCATACACAAAAATCTTTGACACTTTAAATCAAGCTCCTAGCCCGAAAAAGGAACCATTTCAACATTGTTTTAAATTCATCGATAATCATTACGTTCAACTACGTCACACTAAAATTAGGGGCAACTTTTAAAATTGCGGGAATTAAAAAAAGCAAAGCAATTGGAAGGTGAATAGTAGAAAAAAAATTTGAAAACGTAATTATTAACAATAGTAGAATTTGGTCGTAAAAAATTTGTTGTTCGTTTTTAGCCGTGGAGCTGACACGTGACATGTGGCGCGAGAAACATAAGCCGTATGTAATATGGTTTTTGTGAATAGTGTTAGGTACATATGTTTTCTGTTTTTCTTTCGTACAATAATTCATTTTTGAAATTTGTTTTTCGTTTTTAGTGCTAAATAACATCACGTCACAAAATGCATATTCGCAGGAATATAATATATAATATATTTATATATAATAAAAAAACACGTCTTTGGGCCGTTATTAACATAAATTGATCGACCCAAAAATCACACAACATCCGCCTGACACGGGCCAACCAAAAAGAGTCAAGTTCCCAAAGGATGTGTGCCGCGAATTAGGGCAATGACCGGGTAAAAAGGGCGCGCGCGCGGCTACAGCATCGTCAGCCACAGTGGTGCATTATCCTAAATGCGACCGATTACCCCCCCAGGCACCCCAGCTGCCACAACACCGGTCAATGTATAAAATAGCGAAGGGTAAGTGGATAGAATATTGGGGCGCCTTAATGCTGGGGCAGGGCCAATATCGTAACGCTAGTACCTAGATCAGTCTAAAGTCTCGTCACCGTGAACTGCCTCCGCTTTTGCCAGTTATGCTTCCTTGCCCCCGCAAGCTTAATTTTTACTCTCTTTATACGTCCTTTATTTCGTTCTTTTTTCCTTTCTTCCTACCTTCCTTCCTTCCTTCCTTCCTGCCTCCCTTCCTTCCTTCCTTCCATCCATCCATCCGTCCGTCCATTCGTCCACACATCCATCCACCCATGCATCCATCCTCCCCTCCCTTCCCTGCTTCCATCCTTCCATCCATATCCTTTCCGTTTTCGTTTACTTGTCTGCTTTGCTTCCTACCTGCCTGCCTGCCTGCTTTATATACGTATATAATCTTTGTTTATTATAATTTCGACGGGAAACCAGAATTTACAGTTAAACGTTATCGTGTCATAAAAACCCACTCAGCATGATTAGCAATATCAATCCTTATTATATCGTTAATATTAATTATCATTATTATCATTATCATTATTATATCCTCGATATTATGTTTTTCTTTTATAAATAGGGTGTGTAGGTAAGTAGGGTAGGTAGGTATAAAGTACGGTAAGTGAATAATGCGTAATGCGTGTATTGGGGGAGAAGACTAAAGAAATGAAAAGTAATAATATTGATTGGTATAGATAAGATTGATTTCTGTTTCCTTGGACTGGTTGCCTTGCCTTGCCTTGCCTCGCCCGCGCGCCACTCCCCCTCCCCCTCACGGCGCGACGTGGCGCGACACGGTGCCATCGCGTCTTTTTTCGTTTTCTTTCCTCTCTCACTATCCGTTGCTTTTCATTCGTAAAACAATGATCGCATAACTGGGGACAGGAAGTTAAAAAAAAATGAGGGGCTTTCAATCGTTACGCTACTAGATACAGTTACATCGTCGTTACTAAAACAGTATCGACGACGAAGGAGAATTAGACTTAAGTAAAACGTGAATAAAATGTAACAAAATGTTGCTCATAAATAGGAGAGTCTGCGAACGATCGATCGCCATCAAGGTATAGGTTATTCGCGACAGTCGATCGGTTCGTACTTTCATTGTATGGAAATCGTGCTTTCTTGCCTACGCGTCTAATTCCTTATCTGGTTCCTTCTCTTTTCTGTCCTGTTCGTTTCTGTCCGAATTGGCGTTAGTCGCTTTTATTGCTGTGCAACTTTCGATGGGGCCGAAACGCGCAATAGGTACATAACATTCATGTATGTATTTTCGTGGATGGTGTACGAAAAGACGATACCATATCACCAGATACACAGTTACATCAATGCAACTAATTGTAAGTTAATATTCTCTGTCCTCTGTTAGTTGACTTTCCTTCCTCCTTTCTCCGTCGTTTAACTTTTTCTGTCTTTCGGTCTTTCGGTCTATTCGGTCATAAATCGGGGGTGCGTGTAAAAAACAGTAACGGATTTTACTTATGTTTTCCTTTTCCGAATATTATCCTCCAGAACAGGGGGTGTCTGGGCTCCAGGGACAGGGACCAACTACAGCCCGCACTTACAACTCTTACTAATTAACTAACAGGCTAACAATAACAACGAGTTCACACTCAAAATGTGTGCTGTATGTGTTCATGCATTTGTAAACGTTGCGTACGTACACTTTACACGTCCTAAATCAATCCGTGACTATCATTATCAACCTCGGTAGTCAGTCGTTTCTAAAAAAAGAAGAGAAAAAAAAGACAGACGAGAATGATAGCGCGTGCAGCGAGAATGATCACGCGACGAATGCGACATAAAATTTTCACTGTAAAATTCAAGACAAAAATCTAAACGAAACGTATAAACTCTACTTTTTTCCTAATCGTCTCGTACGTCCGTCCGTTTGTATTCTCAACGGTTCTCATCTCGTCCTTCGACCACAAAAACAAAACAAAACAAAACAAAAAAAAAGAAGAGAAATAAATAATAAATACCGCGATTAATTTAGACTAATTTATCCTCGCTATTTGGGCACTGTCGTCGAAAAATTTCCTACGCGAATACGTTTCTTTCTAATCGATATTCTTCTTTTTCTTTTTTTTCAATTTTCTCTTAGTTCCATTCCGTAGACTCGAGAAGCCCTCTTCTCACGATCACTATATAACCACGAAATCAATGTGAGTCATTGCTCCTGTAGAACCGTTGATTTACAACGTTTCATTTCTTATATCCGTAGAACCTGTCTGACCCTTAATAATAATAATAATAGTTTCACTGACTGTACACATTATAGACCAACAATAGAAGGTCTAGCGGCGCTTGGCGCGCTCCCACGCATACCCTTACACAAAACATGCACACACATACGCAAACACGCACCGCTCACGTACGCGGACTGGACTGGACACGGATCACATAATCGGAGACGGAGACGGAGACGGATACGTATACGCGCACAATATTTCGCTGGGGCCTCAAACTTTGCCGCCGCGCCGATCTACTATATACTACTTGCCAAACGTATCCACCCCCCTTCCGTTTGCCCGTCACCGCGTTCGCTCGTCCGTTCATTCACGCCCTCTCTTCCATACATCGCGCACCCTCCTTCATTTCGGTCTATCGAAAGCACATACGCTCTTCTTTCACGTAGACTTTAAAACTCGAATCGACGCATAATAAAACCGCAGGCTCTCATGAGTTCTCTTAATTGATACGAACCATCACAATCCCAACGTCAACATCGCTGATCTTCGTATCACTTGGCAGTAAACAATGTGACAATGCAGTAGCGGTACTTGGATTATTATTACTGCATTGTATGTATATATACATACATATATATATACATACATACAGTAGTAGTAGTAATAATAGTAGCAGTAGTAGTAGTAGTAGTAGTAATAATAGTAGTAATAGTAGTACTAGTAGTAGTAGTAATAGTAGTAGTAGTACGGGGTGGGTGGTTATTGGGTGGTCACTCCAATATAATAATTAGTCCCAGTGGCACATCACTGTGTACGTAATCACAATAATAGCGGGCAATGGTGGTGGCGCCGAGCACGACGTCTCGCGCGTATCTTCCTTCATCTTTAGCTTTTACAATTACCGAATCGACCAAGTAAACAGTGTATAAGCGAATTACTTGCTTCGCTACACTGGGCATCATCCCACTTCCCTCCATTGCTATCGGTTTCCATTCTTTCCGTCCCACCCTCGCCACATCTCATTCTTTTCATCGCCGTTCTCTCAAATATTCAGCAGCGACGACCTCTGGGTTTAGTACATGTCCGCTGTACGCGTTTCTTCGACCTATATCGCTCGGTTCCGCTCACTTCCGCCAAGTTCTGCTAAGTTCCGTTCACTTCCGCTCAATTTCTCTCTGTTCCACCCAGTTCCGTTCGTTCGTTCGTTCGTTCTCTTCGTTCGTTCGTTCGTTCGTACGTGCGTGCGTGCGTGCGTGCTTGCGTGCGTGCGTATTCACTCACAGACTTGCAGAAGTTAGCTCCACGACTGGTAGGAATCTTGATACCATTCGTGATCGTCGCTGGAAAGCCCGCCGAGCGTGGCGGTTCTGCCTCCAAATCCCATGTCACCGCCGCCGCCACCACCACCACTACCACCATTCACACTCGCCAATCCGTACGCATTGCCCAGTGGTTGTTGGGCGAGGGGTTGGTTTCCCCAGTTGCTCTGGAAGCGACGCTTAGATTCCCCCTGGTTCTGGTGACCCCCGTCAAATTTTCGTTTACCTGCTGTACAAACAAACCGAACAAACCACCATCACCTTCACGATTACGATTATCATTGCGATACGCACACCACTCGTGCGTCACCCTTTCGCATCCAATACCTTCTCTCCGGCCGCTGTTGCTCGGCAAACAACATAATATGTTAAGAAACGGTCGATGAATCGGTCAGTCCGTTGGGTGGATCAGTCGCTGGTCGGTCGTTTGATCCTGGGGAATGGAAAGGGATGGACGGGAAGAGGAATATGAATCGATCGTTACGACGGTCCGATCACTTTGGTGGTAGCGGGATAAAATTGTTCGAATAGGCTAGCTACACCAGTACAATATATCGTGGCCTGTATCGTCACTCTCGGAAGATCAAGGATCGATAAGATAGTAAGAGGACGGACCATGTTTAAAAGAGAACAAACACGCATGCGCACTATTCGTTTGGATTACACAGCACTGATACTGATACTGATACTCATTTATATTCGATCGATGGAGCCACTGACGATTTCTATCGAAACTAGGCACGTTCTCCGCGTACTGTCTTCGGTTGTACAAGTTGTCTATTTATGAAAGCTACAGCGAACGAAGAATCGTGGCGAAGTAAGACGCGAGCATTCGGGAGAAGAAGAATGCGAAGAAACAAAACGATGCGTTGCCGTTAAAGGACAGAGAGTGTTGATGTTCTTCTCGAGAGAACCGCCGAATCGAAAGGAAAGATGGGATACAGGTGATCGTGGATCGTGGGACAAGTTACACGAATATTCTCTTGTCGGCAAGTCGATTTTGATGGCGTGGTCGGGTTCGCACGCCCAAGTGCAACAGAAAATAAATCGAAGAGAAAATAAAGATGAAGCGAAAGAGTGAGAAATGAAAGGGGAAAGCGCGTCAAGAAGAAACGCGGAGCAAGCGTATCAAGTTAAGATAACTAAAGGTGAAGGAAAGAATAGAAAAGTATAGAAAAGAGCGGCAGCGGTGGTGGCGGCGGCGGCTAGATGATAGTGTAAACAAATGAATTATTGTGAAGATACAGACCATCCTCACCTGGTAAACTTCCCTTGGCGCGGACCCCCCCACGAACGGTCAGCCGCTGGGCCCCACGGGCCCCTGAAGTTGCGGGGTTGCGTCCCCCTCTGATTGGGCCACGGGCATGCGGGCCACCGACTCGGCCACGCGGCAGTATTCCACGGCCACGTCCAGCCTGACCAAATAACACACACCCAATCGTTACCCCATCTGATTCGTATTTCACGGCGCTCTTACGCGCTGCTCATTTGCATTATTTAATCACGAAAATTTCTCCTCATCAACGTCTTTCTTCGTACCTACATTCTGCTTCTCCAGACAACCCACCCCACCCCTTCCCCAACACACTTCCACCATCTCTTCACCCTATTAGGGCTCCTATTCTATTTATCATCGTCTGTACATCGTCTATTCGTATGGACATTACGTTACAACAAACACCAACATTTGACTCGTTTAGATAGCTTACAGCTTTCTTAATCGACACTAATTCCTATTCTTGTACATACATTTTATCCCACTAAAGATTTATATATATATATACATACATATATATGTAAAAAATATTTTATGTACAAACACACACGTACACGTACAGAAAACTATACATGTATGTATCGTGTAGAATTGCGCGCGCGCGCGCGCGCCTATGTGTCTGTTTGTGTGTGCGCGCGCTCGCATGTAAATCAGTATATATAGATAGTATCATATTGTATGTGTGGATGATGAATTACGGTGATAGAATATACACGCGCGTGTATAGAATATGTACACATATATTTATGGATTTATTTCACAAGGAAAGAGGTAAGCAAAGACAGAGTGTGCATTGCGTGGAAAAAAGAAAACGGAGAGAGAGAGAGAGAGAGAGAGAGAGAGAGAGATAGGGGGGGGGGGGCGGGTGCGTAAGATGCGAGATAAATGCTTGTTCGTGTATCGTGTGTGTACGCGCGCGCGCTCGTTGATGAATATGTATTAGATAATGATGCAATGGAAGGGATGACCTAGAACCAAATCTTACTAACCACATTTTTTTACAGACAGCAGTAGTAGTATTAGCAGAGTTATCCAATGTAGTAAAGCGAAAAGCGAACTGTTTTGGGTTGGCGAGGGAACTTTAAGCGACACAACCTACTGCACTGTCAGCTAGAACAAAATTCAACAAGTCAAGGTATAAATATAAGCGGCGCAGCATTACAGCAGGGTAGTTTAAGCGTAAGCGATATTTTTATACACCGAAGCAAGCAACAGTCATCAAACTTTATTATCGATGCTACCGATTACTGATACACAACAGGCTTATAAGTCGTAACTTTTCTTTCAATCGATTCTCCCTTATTTATTACTGTTTCATACACATATTTTATAGTATCCACCGAGTCGTAACTCAACACGCCCGTCCGAGTATTATTCACAAGGGTAGTGCATAATAATAATAATAACAACAACAATAATAATAATAACAATAATAATAATAGTAACAACACCAACCACAATAATAATAATAATAATAATAATAATAACTTTACTCTTTCACCACTTCTCGTTTCCTCTCTTAGCGATCAGTCGATCTAAAGCATTCCATATGCAACCTCGGTACACATTAAGCTTTCTTATACTCGACGAATGTCGGGCAATTTGCGAGAAACTTTTCCTCCTGTTATCGTCAACTTATACGTACGTTTAATCCAAATTACAGATTAAACGCGTCGTAACAGGATTCGCCCACTTGTTAAAAAATAAGAAGATAGTCACACTCTAAACGTGTGTATCATTTGCTTTCAAGCAAACAAGCATCATACTGTTTCGATATACATACGCACATACATATAGGAGAGTTCATTGAATCAACCAACGTATGTAATTATTTAGCTTCCATGGACACTTGCATGAAAACGGCGACTTATCGAGGAAGAGAAGAGAAATGTTTTACATTTATAAGGCGACAAGCGTTTTTAACGACTTTAAGACCCTTCAATTTGTCATATTCGAGAAACGATTCAAGTTTATCAGGCAAGTGAGATAGAAAAGAAATCATTTTACGAAGGGAGCGTATATAACGAGTATCGTTTCATTAACTACGCATTAAACAACGTACGACGAAGAATATTTTCATAATGCAAACGACCAACGATTCAACAAACCAAAAAAAAAAAGGCGACAAGTAACTCATGTTAAGGATTCAACTACTAGCTACGGAATAATTAGGACGGTGGTCTAATAAATAACAAAGAAGAAAACTATTTAACTCGAAGAAACAAGACTGTTCGAAGCGACGAAGTGAAACGTAGAAACATCTACATACAACCACGATGCATAGAATACAGCAGCGTCGAGGTTAACATATACAATCGTGTACACATATATCTTTTACAGAACTGCCAAGAGAAAACGTTGGTCACAATTAACCAGTCAATCTATCTATCTATCTGCCTAGCCTGTCTGTCTGCCTGCCTGCCTATCTGCCTGCCCATCTATCTATCTATCTATCTATCTATTCATCCACTTAATCATGTCCATCTGTCAGTTAATTAGTCAGTATGTCCGCCAGACTAGTATAGTTATGGCATGGTTGGTAGTAATAATGTTTACAGGGTGCCCAATGCTCTCTTACAGTATTTGGATAACCCTGCAACTGCACATACAAATATATATATGCAAATATCTATAATATATATATCATATCCGAGCCACGAGACGAACGTCGCTCTCCGAGGAAAGAGAAAACAAACGTGTGCGTTTACAAGCGTCTTCGACATCACGATCATATTCTTATGTATGCAAAGTATTATACATTTGCGCGCACGTGTGCGCATGTCCTGCGTGCGATTATAAGTAGATCACATACAGAAAACGCACAATGCGGGCATTTCTATAATGCTTTGTGCCTACGGCTGGAACTTGTCAAAACATTACTGACAGTGTGGTGCAGATAATATTAAGGAAACTTACGACACTATACACTTACAACCTTGTTTTTTCCATCTTTATGGAAGAAGATCAAAACGCGAGAGATAGAGAGAGGAGGAGGGGGAATGGGGGGAGAGAGAGAGAGAGACCGCAATTGTTGCCCTGTAATGTCTCTCTCGTTACCACAAAATGTCACTTTACTGCTTGCTTTCTTGCATTCTTTCTTTTTTTCCTTCTTTCCTTCTTTCCTTTTTTCGTTTCTTCCCATTACTCTCTTACTTTCCGTTGACTAATGGCTTTTCCCGGCTGTACTTTCGTTGAAAAATTTAGAATGGGTCTACTATGGCTCAGATATGATTGGCAAGCAATTTGAAAGTGGCAATGTGTTCGGATTACAGGACTACGTTAGTGTAAGCGATGGAATTAATATTAGACACATGTAATTGAGGATCGATAGACGGATTCGAATGCACTACAAGTTCTTTCCCCGCCCTCCTTCACGCACACTCTCACTTTTTTCGTTCTCTCGTTCTATTTCTCTCTCGCATTTGCCCGCACACACCACACGCATACATAATCACGCGCGCGCAGACGCTGCTCTCTCTCTCTCACTCTCTCTCTCTCTCTCTCTCTCTCTCTCTCTCTCTCTCTCTCTCTCTCTCTCTCACACACTCTCGCGCGCGCGCGCGCATTCGGGAGTATCATTATAAACACTCTATTGACAGTGCACTGTGCATAAAGTACGCTTCGACGACAACGTGCACAGTGCACGGAAAACCATATATCCATCGCATATAAGTGTGGAGGTGGGGTAGGAGGTTGGGAATTACGCACATGTCATGAATATAGACAGTTACGCAGGTGAAAGATGCTATGTATGCACTGAGACACGCCTTCAATATATGTACACATGTATGCCTGTAAGTATACTTACACTAGCAGTTAGCAGTAAGTTAATAAGCACTCTTATTAAACGATAAAGTGAGCAGGTTGTTTGGAGAGTGTAAAATGGATAATGTAATGTACTTGGGAATATCCGCGAACACTGTGCCACAGTCAAACTACCGCTGATGTGTGTATAAATGTACATGAGTATATACATATGTATGCGTAGGTACATATATATATGCACATATACAGGCACACACACATACGTACACGAATCATAATCATTCAAAGTAATAATGATTCAAAGAACGGAAACGACTTTAGAACGATTAAAAAAGGCGACCCACCGGTTGAGGCTGCCTGCCTCTCCCTCTGGCAGGTGGTGGAGGCGGCGCGTAATCGAAATAGTAATCTTCGTATCGATAATAGTCATCGTAATATGGATCACTGTAGCCACCTCGATAATCCCCATAACCGTAATAGTCGTAATCATAATCTATAAAAACACACATTACAAATAGACCCAAATTTAGCCACGATATATCCAATTGAAAACTTATTCAAAACTAATACTTGTGTTTCGTATAAGAAAAGGCATGCCGGGAAAAGATGGTTTTAAAACTCCAATAATAGAATTTAAGAGAGGAAAAAAAAAGAAAAAAAAACAAACGAAAAAGAACGTAGGTCCGAATCGTGTGACAACCGTTACACGAGAACAAACCATGAAACGGCTCGAACAAACATCGTAGATACATATACTATAATATATTATATGTCGTCGGTGATAGTGCAAAATCGCGTATGAGCAGTTTATAAATACCGCGGATCTGCTAAAGTAGCAAAATTGAGATTTCGCTATTTTTAAAAGTCACACCATTGATGTTAGTATTTATTACAAGGGGTGTTAAAACTGTCCCCAATAAGGTCAGTCAACGAAATCCCTTAAAGTGGCTAAAATATTTCTTCCTCGTGTAAAATCGGTAATATACAGATCCGCGATATTTATAAACTGCTCATACGCGGTTTTGCACTATCACCGACGATATAATCTATTATAATATATGTATTTATATATATATATATATACACATATATGGGTGTATTTAAATAATGCGCGCGCTTGTGTGCGTGTGTGTGTATGCGCGCGTGTGTGTATCTGTTCCGTTTCATTACGATACTAAATAAAGAAAAAAAGTCTTGACGATGATTACCCTACCACCATCACGTATCCTGATAGATTCTACGCTTTGTACGGACCATAGAAACTTTCTTTTCGATACTTTCGATTCGAATCTTTCTGTTTCCTTCGCATAAACTTTCACATATCAGAAATGTATATCGAAAACTATCCTTTTACGATTTTCGATGATCCGATAGCGTATACGTTCAACCTTGAGCGTAATTGAAGAAGGGAAAAAATACACAAATCTACGGACATGGGTACTCTCTACTACGTTCTACTCATCATTCAGCATTATCTTACCTATGTCCATGAGAGCTGTAAAGAAATTTTTTCAATTTATGATGCACACAAACGAAATTAACCAAATTCACACGATTACATAAAGTGGGATAGATCAAACATACCAGAGAAAAAGAGCGAGGAAGAAAATAAAATAATGACAGACTAAACGCATTGAGAATGTGTGTGACTGTACACTGCCACAAAATAAATCTCACTAGTACGTAATACGTAAATACAAAACAAACAATACGCATGCAGTTATTTTTCGGTAAAATACATACATAAATTAAATATGTATATGAGTGTATATTGGACAAAATACAGCACATATACATATATACGAAAAAGAAAATAGGTATTACAGGAAGTGGTAGTGGTAGTGGTAGTGGTAAGGCAACAAGGTGCTCTTATTACAATGTTAAGCGACACATTACATAGATATGCGTAAATATGCATATGTATGAAAGTGTAAGGAAGGATATTGTTAAAATATTTCATTGTTCTACAGGCAAGTGTTACTCCGATGGCCGGAGGGAACAAATAAAAAGTACAAAAAAAAGGAAGAACAAAAAAATAAATAATTGGTAAAGACCGGACACGTAGTAGTAGTAATAGTAGTAAAGTAGGCTCAGACCAAATTTAGTTTACCAACTGAACAACTAATACAGATATCGTACGAATACCAGTATTCGATTTAATAAAAGGGAAAGTTCCATCATCTGATACACTTTCTCACCACAACCTCGCGATACATCTTTCAATGGAATTTAATCGACAGAGGGGAGAACTATTCGACTCTAGCAGCGAGCAGATTCGCTGTATGGTGCGCATTACACACGTCGATCAACGGCGAATATTTGTCCCGTAGTCTGTTGACCGCGATGAAGAATAAAATGTTGTAAATTACAAATATGAATAAATTCTCACGTATGCATGTAATCACGTGATGCGTGCAAGCGAAGGTATGTAATGAGATAGTGATAGATCCCCAAAAGCATGCGGGATATCTGTGCTGCGTAACATTACCATTACACATTATCATTATCGTTATCGCTATCGCTATCATTATAAATGATTCAACAATGATTTGTGTTTACTTAAATCTGAAAAATAAAACGTTTAATGTTTTAAATCTAACGATAAATTCAACGGCCAGTTGAATTGTTTCTCTGATTTATGAATTTCAGAACGCGATCGCGTGATCTGTACGCATATGCGCATATCAATGAAACAAACGGCGCGAATGGGAACGAAGAACTGTACAGTTGAATAACTGAATGCGGACGTTATGGTCTAAGCCTAAAGTGAATAGAACCGCCGATTGCAAGGATAGAGAAATTTCACTATAAAACGTTATCTTATTGGAACAGGGCGGAAAATATGGACGTGAACGTGAACGTGAACGTGAACGCGAACTTTCACGTACACGTGCACGTTATGTGTTTGCCGATGTATCGTTAAAGGAATGACGGTGAAATGCGGTCAGAATGTAATACATGTATATAGAATTTCTGGGTGAGAATGTGATCTAAATACACAGTGCCAGCAAATAAATCGCGATGAGTAAGTAAGTTAATCGGTACTTACCATAATCACCTCGTCCCATTTGTCCTCGCATACCTGCGCCAGTACCTCGGGGGCCCTGACCTGGTCCACGAACTGGCATTGGTCCCACGATCATGCTCGGATGAGACGGAGAACTTCTGAATCAGCAAACGCAAGTGCCAATATTAGTGGAGCATCTCCGCAATAATGAATAATTAATATTAATAATAATAATAATAGCTGAGATCGTTACGACTCAAGCCCACACGAAAGGTTGGTTTGAATTATTATAGGGGGATCGTGTCTTACCCCGTTCGAGCCTGCAAAAGCTGCATCATTCTTCGCTCCCTGGCACGAAGCATTTCCTCCTTTTTCTTTTTATCGGATGGTGGTTTTGCTAGAGACACTTCTATGTGAGAACCCCCGATTTCCTTACCATTTAATTCGTTCATCGCCTACAAACAACCAAATGTTAAAATCCAGTTTAACATATGAAACCCTTAATTACACTAGTTGAAAGCCATTTCGTGCAGCAGATGCCACTATTTCTTTCCTATTTAAAATGGCCCGACCATATCGGTCATTCGCAACACGAGATATTCGCAATTAAGTGGGACCACCTTTTTGACAGACAGTAAAAAATTCACCTGTCGATATCTCGACAACGTATCCATAGTAAATTTCTCAGACCTTATTTTCAAAATCAGCGGGCCATTTTACATAAGAAAAAAAAGTAGTGCCATCTGCTGCACATTTATTTTTTTTTTAATTTTGTAAACTACAAAATCATTATCAGCATACCTTAACGGCATTGTCTCGTTCTTCGAAGTGTACGAAAGCGTAGTCCTTGATCTTTTTCACTCTTTCGATATTACCATACTGTTCGAAGCACTCTTTCAGTTTCTCTTCCGAACAATCTTGCGTCAAATTCTTTACGTATAACACGCGCACCTGAAACACAACATTTTTCATATAGATCGTTTGCTACTTTAGCAGTCAATTTCTCCCTTTCGAGTAGCGCCTGTTGCTTACCTTGGACATGGTTTGCTCGTCGGGCTCCTCTTGCGGGTCTGCCCAATCGACTATGATATCACAGCCCCACACCTTGATGCGTCCCGTGCTCAGTCTTCGTTTTGCCAAGGAAGCTGCTTTATGAGATTCGTATTCTAAGAAGCAAAAACCTCGATTTTTCTTCTTGTCATCCGGTGAACTGTAGATAATCACCTCGGTCAGGCCAGCTATACGATGAGGAAATTATACAAAACAAATCAGTAAAACTTGTCAGAGTGTCGAGCGTATAACGCGTACGTACATCTACTGTAAACAAACAAATCGGGAGAAAAGTTGGGAGGAGGAGAGAGCGGGAGAGAGAGAGAGAGAGAGAGAGAGAGAGAGAGAGAGAAACAAATTTTGACCGTCGAGACCTAAAGAATGAGTCTAGGCAATTGTATTATATAATTTGAAGTGTCACAAATTGCACCGGCAAAAAATCCATTACTCGTTAAATCAATTATTTACGCCTTTAATATTTCATTTCTCTTCGATATAATAATATAGAATGCGATTAAAGATACCAATCTGTATGATTCTATCACACATACTATGGATGTTTACGATATTTAACAGAAGAAAAATCCATGGATGAAGATGCAAAAATGGAAACAAAGAAAAGGGACAGGAAATCACCGTGTAAATTTATCATTTACTTTGCTAAATTCAACGATTCGTATGTAATATGAAAATATCAGAAATATAACTACGTGGTAACGGTTCGCTGACCATTAAGAAATGACCAATTATTTCACCAAAGATAATAAATTTACAGTACGATCAAGAAGGGAAGTAATTGTTTCCGTATTACAAGTAGTTGTTGACTTCACGTAAGCAGCAGTCAGATATTCTTCCAACTTTCTACCACTAATGCACAATGTGTACCTAAGAGTTTGAATCAAGTAAGCCAAAATACGCGATTGTTCACGGCTCTTGTCATCACATTACCCAACTCCCAAATTACATTTCGTATGCATACATGCACACATACAAACAAGCATACATATATACATCCATCCATTCATTCATTCATTCATTCATTCATTCATTCATTCATTCATTCATTCATTCATTCATCCATTCATCCATTCATATATCCATACATACATACATACATACATGCATACATACAGGCGTGTGTGTGCGTGTATGTAATGTAGATAATACATCACGTAGTTCGTCAATACATTATTAAAGTCTCAAACTTTTATATTCATTGAAAAATATTCTAATTCTCGCATGGAGAATTCGATTCACAACTTTATCTCCTTTCCCTCTCTGCGTCCCTGTCTGTCGCAACAGATATTCGCGTCCACGGTACTACAAACGTGCAAGGGTCACTTTCTGTCTGTATATTATTGGGAAAATACTTTTCCCATAAGCCAGGACTTTGTCTTTCGGTTACACGTGACAAAAATGTCCAAAGCACATAATCGTACTGAGCAACTTGAATGAATTTCAAGGGAAACATGGTTTGTGTATAGTGTGTAGTACCGTATATAGTTTTCTAATGCCTGAGTTGCTCAGTGTATACGCATTGTTATCCAATCAAGAAACACGCGCGAATGCACATTATCGTACGACCGTATACGCTCCTGCGCGAGCGCACATGGTTAACATATACACGAGGGGCAGAAGGGACGGAGGGATGCTAGACAGATAGAAAGAAAGATTGATAGATAGATAGATAGATAGGCATAGAAATGGAGGGAGAGAGAGACAAATAGAAATTATCCTCATTCGATGATAGAGGCGTTGTGTGAAATAACGTTCTACCGTAATCATAATATGCATACGCGCATGTTGGTCCACGTGACGTGTATATACGTGCCTCCTTTTATATGCAACATGCATTCGCACATAACCGTATATACGTACACGTACATTTCTTAAGGAGGTAAATTTCGCATTTAAAAGAGCTTGAGAGAAAACACACTCGATAATATCTATTGGTAGACCGAGGACAATAAACGTATTCTGCTATCTGGAGAAATCTTTATCGCTTGAAATATCGAATGAATAATATAAAATTAATTGAACGACTAACTTTATTAGGGTTAAAAGTGTATACGTAGAGGATGCGGGAAAGATAGTAAACTTTACCGAATGCAATATTAAAATGTTGTCGTGTTATCGTTTCAATGAGAAAACCACAAAAACTTGTGACCAACATGAAAGCAAACTCATTAAGCAAAAGTATCTGGAACAACGGTCAGAGGAAAAATTGCAAAGCTCAATTTCTGCTAGAAATCAAAATCAAAATCAAAATCAAAATCAAAATCAAAATCAAAATCAAAATCAAAATCAAAATCAAAATCAAAATCAAAATCAAAATCAAAATCAAAATCAAAATCAAGATCAAGATCAAGATCAAAATCAAAATCAAAATCAAGATCAAGACCAAAATCAAAAGCAAAACCAAAAGCAAAACCAAATGAACGCCGTTCTATGAATTTCCGCAAATTAAATCCTCGAAATAGTCTGGTAATCATTACCATTGTGTATATCCGGTGTACAATTTATACCGCAGGCCCGGTATCATTTGCCGTTCCGGATATCACGCGTGGTCGATCGTCTTTTGACAGGACCTACTAAACGAACCACGGCACGGCATATGACACCAATAAATACCAAAATATATACCAATATACCGTTAAAAAAAGAATAATTACCATGCTATTAGAATCGACATGCATTGCAGTGATTGAACCACGAATACACAAAAGGTTGACAGTATGAGAAATCATAACTCCGCGTTAAAACGCTTCTTCTCTATGTAAAAACAAGGTATGGGATTTACTTTCTGCCGGCTGACAATAAATGTCTGTAAGGCTACTCGAACAATTACTTCGCTCCTAAATGTTATTCGATTAATCGCCACCATTCTCTGCCCTGTTATTTCGAACGTAGTTCTCCTCTCCTTCCTCTCAGTTTAAAAGCTGGCCTATATATACATATATACGTACATACATATACACGTTATGTGTAAGCATTTGCGCGCACGTGCGTATGTATGTGTACATATGTATGCACGGGCAGTTGTACATATGTATAGACGTATATCTGGCACCCAGAGACAACAGGGCATCCGATGAAAGTCAAAAAACCGACAAACAGGCTTCCGTATGATACCAGCAACAGTTGTAATCGATAAAATCACTCGGATGCCTCGTGTCACCTTTTCTTCAAGAGATTCATATATATTCTACGTCAACCACCTCGTACCTTGTAAATCCAATATCACGATTCCACTTTGTTATTTCTCAATTCCTTATCCTATTTCCTCTCTGTGTCCAGACTTTAATATTACATGCAACAATGCTATGCAAATCACACAGAAAATGTAACAAGAACCATACACATTCGCTTCAATCACTCCGATCGACCTTACACCGGTCGGTGAGCAATGTAAATGATGTAAATCCGAGAACACGACACATTCGAGGAGCGAATAGAACTTTCCCGCCGCGCCGAGCAGAACGTCGTATTTCCGCCGCGGACGGTACCGGTACACGCGGCGCCCGGTATACATACTATATACCTTAAAACACGCTATCGTACATGTACATTTCTGACATTTTATGCGATTATTACGCATTTCTGTCCTTCTGTACGCCCTCGCTTACTCTTCATCACTCTTGTTGCGATTTGCAATTTTGTGTGTCCCAAAATCAATTCGCTCGGGTCAAAAACTTTGCTACATCCACATACAAGAAATAATCGACTATTCGAGGGGTGAGGGGCAGGGGTGTGGGCCGGGGGGAGACAAACAAAAAGGAAAGGAAAAAGTGTATCAGACAACCACTCTCTCTCTCGGGCGCGCGCGAGCGCGGACCACGCGGAACGGTGACTGGAGTACCAAAGAGTGAAGGGAAGAAAGAGATAAATTTGTATTCTTAAAAAATAAAAAATAAAACAGAAATGCGGTTGAAATTCGGTGGTGGGGGGGGGGGGGGTGGCGGGGGCTAGAAAAACAAAACAAAAAGAAACAAGAGCATGAATGAGGAATATTCGCGTTTCGCGTATACGGACATGTATCGGAAGAAAGTTTCCTTGATCGTGGGACACAGTTTAGCAGAGAACACCGTTAGTCAGTTATACGGGTATATTTTTCATTAGAAAGTGAATAAACAGAAGAAAAAAAAACGATGGGATCATAGAGTGAAGAGTCGGAATTAAAAAATATTTTTTGTTGGGATTACGTGGCGAGAACACGTACGAAACGTTTGTAGCGTTGTAAAGATCACATGTTGCGTGTAATATCAATTTGAAATGAAATTTTCCAGGTTGATAATGATATAATAGGGGCCAGACTTAGTCCAACTGACACCTCCGTCTGATTACGAAATCAAGGGGTAAAAAACAACCGATTGTTAACAGATAAAAGTTTTGTCCCACCATCTTTCCCATAGAACTTGTTTTGGTAACTGCTTTGCTGATTTAAGGACAATTGTCAACTTACGTGCGTGCTTTGTAAATTCTTCGAACAAGTCATCTCGGTCTCGATTCTTTGGAATATTTCCCACAAACAAGCGATGATTGTTATAAGATACGGTAACACCAATCTTTTTCCCATTCCGAATCTCATAATCATTCAGCTGTAAGAATAATGTGGAAGGAGAGTGCCAATTAAGCTTGCCTTTTACAATTTCACCTGCTTATTGGCTGTCTGAACGTGGGATTTCGTAAAGCGACCTTCAAGGAGATTTGTACATATCGCACGGAGAAGGTCGGGGTATAAGCGAAAGTTGACCGAGGATCATGGAAAGTGTATCTACCATGGAGGCTAGACCAGGAATACTGAATACGGTTGATGAACAGGTGGGTGGATGGGTGGGAGTGCCTGTCCGTTTGTTAGCGAGCCAAACGCCCCAGCGGTCCACGCAAATCTCCCATATCCCCATGCTCGAGGCCCAGTCATGAATCGTGGTGCTAACGTTTCACACGCGATAATTCGTAGCTACGCGGGGCAATGCGCGAGCGCGCGGTTCTTTACTCAACTTTATCAAATCGTTTCTAACGATCCTCGAATTTAATCGTAACGATAACAGTAACGGTGACGGTGACCGTTACAATACAACGTCAACGACGATGGCGATGGCGACGACGACAACAACAACAACAACAACAACGACAACGACGACAGCTATAACGATGATAATGATGACGATGACGATGACGATGACGATGACGATGAGAAGATGACAATGATGCTGATGATAATAATAAACGTGCTCTATTGCTTTCACATTTTCTCTTTCTGATTGGCAAAAAAAGAGAACGAAGAAATAGATCTACAGGCGAGGAACTCGACGAGTCGACCATGAGATGTGTAAGATCAGGATTTGGATGAAGCGGAATGAGGTGGAGAAATTGGTGGCGATGCGGAGGAGATGAAAAAGATAAATAAGACAGAAAGAGGATATGGACGGTGAGTGATGGGGGAAATTGGTAGTTACTGCGGCGACTATGGCAATGATGACAACCATGGGAAAAGGGAATAAAGGGAAGGGGCGGAAGGTGCAGGTAAAAGAACACCGTCAATAAAAGTAGGAAACGAATAACTTTTAACTCCACCTAAATATGCGAGGAAAAGAAGACTTGGACCAGAGAGGTGTTACTGTTCACTAATAAACCGAGAGGCAAGGAGCTGACCAGAACTGAAGGTGCCACAGGTTATCGCAGATCGCACGGTCACACACGCGTGATCGTTCGCCTTTTTTCTCATGGATGCTCCATACTTCCATACCATCTACAACCACTACTTAAAAGCTACCACTCTTAAGTTACAATACAGGTAGACAGGTAGGTATAGGTAAATAGGTAGGTACACACGCCTCGAATTCACTTTACCTGTTAATTTACCAAATTCCTCCAAGATCTCCTCTTTGCCTTTTGACTTTGGTATGTTCCCCACGAAAAGTCGTAGATTAGGAACGCTAATGTTTACTTTCAGATTCTTGCCGCGTTTTATTTCGTGATTATCGAGCTGTGGGATGAAGAAAACAGACACATGCCTAATATTGTTCCAATGAGATTCTTCGTATTTTATGTAATCACGACAAACAGGAGAATTTAGGAAATTTTTTTTCAAAATGTGCAATTTAGTGAAATAATTAACATGGCTTGGTTCCATGAAAGCGAGAAAGTGGCATGCGCTTTGTCGCTCGAGTCTTCACAATATAGCAAACCGGCGTTCACGTATCATGTGCTCCTGTAAACAAATTTTAAGCCTACCAATTTTTAAAATTTTGTTACAAAAATTGTCACTGTCCAATGAAAATCAACCAATTATGTAAATATACCCCTAACCAATTAGATCACAAGACTTTTTTTCATCGTCATTGTTCAGGAAGGTTCTCCACTCCCAATTTTGCCCACTGAGCAAAGAGGAGAGCTGGAAAAAGAAACTCATCCATAGGGATCATAATTAGTGTGTGTATGAATGTTTTTTTTTATGTATGGTTCTATGTGTCCGTGTACGTGGTCGGTGTATGAGAGAGAGAGAGAGAGAGAGAGAGAGAGAGAGAGTGTGTTATCACGTGTGGTGGAGTGCGCGAGCGCACGTACCATTGCGTACAGATATGTATACATATGTATGTCGTGTGTCTTTACGGAAACATGTTCTTTAGGTTTTTAAGTGTTTTTCGTTGTTATTGATGGTCAGGGACATATACGTGTGAGACAATTATGTGGATTGTTCCTAACTAAAAACATTGAATCTCGAAATTCGGCGTTACTTTGTATCATTAGTGAAAGAATGCCATGACATTCGCGTTGAAACTACCGGGGAAAAAAAAGCAAGAAAACGCAATGAACAACATAGAACAAGCCACATGGGAATATGCAAAAATTCGTTCGAAATGTTTAATACAAAAAACATAAGGGTGAGAGAAGAGTAGTATATTATACGCAAAATGATGGAAATCGCTGATTCTATTTGACCAATAGATTGAATGTCGAAAATAAGGCATACTAATATTTGCTGTTGCTCGTTTCGAATGGATATGCTGGTGATAAGTAAGAAAAGTTAATAAAATAAGCGATAAATTCTGACGCAATACGAGTAAAAAAAAAAGGAAAATAGAAATAAAGAAGGAAATATAAACATTTCGAAAGATCACATATTTTGGTAGCAATAACAATTTTGTAACATTTCTAAAAATTTCGTAAACAAAAGTGAAGGGATGTGATCTGTCAATAACAAGATATCGTAAACTAGGGTAACAAAAATTGTACGCTTCACAAACATGTACCTATGTATATGTACGTAACGATAAAGTAACCAAAGAATGTTTTACATACCTCTTTAACAGCTTGCTGCGCTGCTTCCCTGTTAGTAAATGTGATAAATGCATATCCTCTGTTGCAACCCGCCATTGGATCCATCATTAGTCTTAAATCCCAAATTTTTCCAAATTGTTCAAACAAAGGAATTAACTCGTCTTCGTACATATCTTTCGGGATTTTTCCACAGAACACCTTTAACAGTAATAATTGCATGTTTTTTTTGTTTTTTTTTTATTGTGTGAAAAAAATCTGGCAGGAATTATCCTTGGAGGAGGAAATGTAATGCTGTATTTACATACCTCGCAACCAGTGCCAGGTGTAGGACCTTCCCAATTCGGAGGTGGCCCTCCATATTTTCTCTGACCAGTTGTTACATCCAAAGGGTAACCGGTCCGTTCGAGAATCATCTAGAATATTATTGCTCGTATTGATATCTCTGAACATCATTAGAAATACATATATCAGGAAAATACAAGCTTACTTTTATCTTATCCTCGTCTGGTGCTTTAGGAGTTGTACTAGTACCAGTCCCTTGACCAGCCCGACTCTTTTGTCTGTAGGTTTTCATTACACCGCAAAGATACGCAGATTTGTTCGACACATGTTCTAAATTTGATTCAAGAAATTGCGTGAGTACGTTCAATGCACCCTCGACAGGAAATTCTTTTAAAGCATCCAACGCTCTTTCATCCAGATCCACATGAGCCAACTTTCCTGTTTTATAAATTTCATCCAATTTTGCAGCTACTTTCTCGTCTAATCCATACTGAATTAGTTTTGCAAAGTCTTCCGTTCTTTCTACATACTCCAATTCTTCTTTAGACTGTTTTTCTTCCATTTTTATTTCCCCATTTCCTTCTGCCATAGCTGTAAAAAGAGAAACAAAGAAGTGAAAATTCAATCTTTCCACACACAACTTATAATCGCGACAATCTTCTAAATAATGAGATATTTTTCATATTCAAAAGATCAAATATACACAAGTTTCTTAGTAGGAAGCATAAGTTTCTACCAAGCTATTGAGAGAAAATTAATTAAGTTTCATCAATTTAAAAATCACTCGCAATTTATTTGACATTTAGAAGACAAGATAACAAAACTTGTTAATACATAATTTGCTTAATGTTTCAACAAGTCTGATGAAAGCCTTTTTCTTTCACTACCTAAGCCAATAAAGGGGACACGTTCTACACCCTGACGTAGATACCTATGTCGCTTCTGCTAAAGATACTGTTCCTACAACAGATGGAACAGAAGCAAACGAAAATGGAATAAGAAGTATAAATGCAACATATGGAAAGGGAGACAGTAAAATTAGAATAAAAGAAATCTGAGAATTAGTATTTTTCTGATATGTATTCAGAAGGAAGAATGGAGGTACACGAAAGGCAGGAAACGAAACGGAATATCGCCCCATTTGAACTCGGAGCCGACTACAGGTATTCATCGCCGACGCATAACGCGCGGAATCTTGCAATTTCCCGCGTTAACGAACAAGCCACGTCGTCTTCAAAATACAACCCCCATTAGTGGATAATGATAAACGGAGGAAACCGGTAGATAGATTGACTTTTCTCACTTCTACCGACGTTTAAACCCATGACAATTGATCTTCTATCTACTCTTTAATCAGAGATAAAAAGATGAGGAAAAAAGAAAATAATAAAATCTGTCGCTGAGAAATATATAAATACTTCAAGGTGCAATAAATGAATTAATGCGTGACAAGGGCTTGAAATAATATATTTTCTATGTACGAGAGGCGACTTGTTCTTCGGTAGAGACATTACTGATATTTTTTGCGTGTAGCTTGCCGGCCGGCAATGAAACTGCATCCATATTTCTTGAAGAATACGATGCACTGTTGCACTCACAATTAACATCACACCTGCCTTTCTAATTCATGAATTTTCACTCGCGTTTAGAAACACATTATCAGAGAAGAGCACCGATCAGAAAATCGTCCGGGTTTTACGGCTGAGAAAATTGCATATACCTTAGAAATTAAACGAATGGAATCCTCCTGCGAGGAAATGGCGATAGACGTCAACGTGATTGCAGACTACGGGGTTCACAAAACGACGCGCAAAGATACGCTCGAACCCAGCGACACGAGTTAGCCATTTTCTTTTCAAGCGCATTCGCGAATTCTGATTGGCCGATGCAAAAACTGAGAAGAAAAAGTTGACCATGCAGTATGCACACACGTACATATAAAATAACGAATCTTACGACTGAGTGGTGCATACAAAATATTACGTACAGATTACCTATCATGTGCGAATTTCAACCATTCACATACACTGGAAGTTTTCTCTCTCTCTCTCTCTCTCTCTCTCTCTCTCTCTCTCTCTTATATATATCTCTCTTTTCTCCCAGCCCCCGCTCGTTTTTAGTCTCTCCTATGAATAACGATGGAATCTCTAATTCTATAGAATACCTCACGCGGAATCTAATAGTGCCTATAACTCTATACGGCCGGGCCGGGTATATGTATGATTCCATCAAGGAACTATTTACCTACATATGTATGTACCTACGTACGCACACCGAGTCGTTTGCCCCCATACCTCAAAAGAAACGGCACAATCTGTAGTTAGACACGAGGCCTACCAAAAGGACCGCATTCGAATACACGAGCAATGTAATAAACTAAGTATATAAACAATTACCCAAACTGTTTGTGGCTTTCAATTCTGTTTAAAAAACGATCGTATGTAATTATAGCGTCCTAATTCAGACTTGTAGCAGTAATTCGTATCAGCATTATCCGAGCATTACGATAATTCTGGCGTATGTATATGTAGTATATGCGAGATTACGTGTATATACGTGTGCACAAAGCATTCGAACGATACTGTTTGTCGAAAGACGATAAAAAAGAAGAAAAGAAAAACAAAAAGAAAGAACCACGAAAACATTATCCACGAACAACGAGTCGGCCAACCGATACCATAACCTCTTAAATGCAACGACACCATGGAAAATAAATACACTCGTAGGATATATATCCAGTGTACATTCATATACGCACACACGCACATGTTCTCTCTCTCTCTCTCCCTCTCTTTTTATATATATATATATATATATATATATATATATATATATATATATATAAAAGAATACACTCCGCCGACTGCCTTTACAAAAATACGAATGAACAGATTATAAAATATAAAAGTAATGTACCTGTACGAATTTTGAAATCTTCGCAAGATTAATTTTGAGGAGAATTTCAGACGGAGCACCAGATACGTCACAGAACAATCACAATCCTTTAACTGGTATAAAATTCATTTTACAGGTTCCACCAATGCCCAAACGCGTGTTCAAACGGTGACGTGTATATTTCGTTTCACTTTCGCGTTTTATTATATGCCACTTTGTTCTAACGTGCGTGAGAAATTATAAACACTTTGTTGTATAACCAAAGATGCGATGCAGTGAATTTAGTCTTGTAGGCACTCGCAAAGTTCTGATAATATTGCAACAATGACGACGGTAAGTGGAGTAAGCCCGGGCGCAGCGTTTTGATATCGTGTAGTGCCTACATAGCCGTAATGCATAAATTGGACTGTCTCGCTGAAAGAGCGGTGCAGCGGTGCAAGCCCCACAAAACCAAACCAGTTTCCTCGCTCGCTTACTTGCTGCTTTCGCCACGATCCAATCCGATTCAACCGCTTACCTCTCTTCGCGGTATATGAGAGCCCCGCCTTAGTCAGGCGCGTCGCAACAGTTCTTCAGCCCCTCCCCCCCTCTTATTTCTTCTCCGGGTTTTCACCCTTTTTACGATTTTCTCTGTCTTCTCGTCCGTTCTTCCTTTTTCTACAACTTCTGCTCTTTTCTCGTAACTAACCTACCACGTAACATACAACCACTCTTGAGCAGCGAACATATACAACACATGTACCTATATGTATATATATATATATATATATATATATATATATATATGTATATATAGTTGACTCGCAAATAAATTAAGTATACAAGAATTACTCTGTCATCTTGATTCTAACTTGTATATACATATTTTAATACATCTGAAACTGTACATGTACGTGTAACATAAAGAGATCGAATAACGATACACGTGTTTTTGTACGTACAGAGTGTAAGTACTTGCATGATGAACAGGCGAATAGGTAGACAAATATGTATAAGATATCTTTTATTGTCGTTATTTTTCAAGAAAATATAGAATTACACTTGCTACGAGATAATTACAAATTACATACTCCGTTTCCTCAACTATATGTACCTACTTACATTTACTATGGAATGTAATTGCATTGTCTAATATAAATATCCTTGCAGCGTTACGTTTTTTAAGAAGCTGATAGATTGTAGAAGGTCAACGTGGTTATAGAGTGAAAAGAACGGGTAACAGGATAAAAGTGTGCATATAGAAGAGCGAATCATTTCAATAATTTGAGGGAAAACCATCGAAATCAAACAATTTGTACCGTGTTCCGTATATTTAGTTTATTCGGTTTATTGTCGATTATATTTTATATTTATCTCGCAAGAGTTAACCGAAACGAAACCATCAGGGCGCGTGTGTTTTTGTAGTTGATTTCTCTTGAAATCTGACGAGCGATGTTCACGGTATGAGAACAGAGAACAGAGTACATACCTACCTACATATAGACAACAGGATACGGTCCTGAATTCAACCGTAAACCGCCTGTCTGGTTGAGCACGCACCCGCGTCCCTTAAATGAGAAGGAGCAACAAGGAAAGATACCGCTTGCACACTCACTCACTTGCAGAAACCTGTTCCT
This sequence comes from Andrena minutula, assembly GCA_929113495.1. Taxonomy (NCBI): domain Eukaryota; kingdom Metazoa; phylum Arthropoda; class Insecta; order Hymenoptera; family Andrenidae; genus Andrena; species Andrena minutula. Next base: position 261,373 of record OV815996.1, on the reverse strand, counting down.
ACCGAACTTTTTCCGTTTTCTTAACAATGATTTTTATTCGTTCCAATAGTCTGTCCATTGCAAATAAACTGCCAACGCAAAAACTATGCATAATTATTCGTCAATGGGATAGCATTCAGTTACTCTTATTGTTCCCTACCTCTTTCTTTCTTTCTTCCTATCTCTCTTTCTTTTATTTTTACTCTACTCTATCTCGTCTTCTTTCTCGCTTTGTTTCCTTCCCTTCTCTCTATTCCTTTTTCCTCTATTAAGATCCGTTCTCTCTCCGCTCCCCCTCTCTCTATCCTCCTCCCGCTCCAAACTCAGGCCCGCGTACTCGCTCGCGCGCGCGCGTCGTTATCGCAGCATGTATAAGTATTTAGGTAGAGATTTTAATGCAGAAAAATTCCGGTATTTAATTGAATTATGGATTACACCCTGGAATTTGTCCTCTGTTTCTTGCGTTGTATTTTACGGAGAAATGAGCCTTATTGTTACATATTTTCGCGGAAAAATATGTGACTGAATTAAGAGCTAATTGCATGATAGATTGTGAAATTCGTCATTATAATAATACATATATATATATATATATATATATGTATACGGAATGAAAAGTTCTGGAAGATTATTTCCCACGTTAATATACCGACAGTGCTGAACCTCGAACCGGGTATCGGAGAAATTTTCTCAGGAACTAAAGCAGGAGGAGCAGGAGGAGCAGCAGCACCACCACCAGTCGCATTAAGGCCTGAAGTAGAAGACCCCCAGCAAGCCGTCTCCTCGAAATACTTGTTTAGCTATGAGAAATTCTCTTTTTTTTCGCAGATAAATAGGGGTGAACCTGTATTGGGACAATAATGCCAGAGCAAGCGGAATACTTATGTAGTCGGGAGAGTCAAACCCCTAGGGGGTCGTTGGACCAGGGCGCTAAGCGAATTACCATAACAAAAGATATTTAAATATTATCTTCTATTAACCTATAGTTTAGTACTTTTGCTTTTTTTGTCTTTTCAAGATGCCACGGTTGTACAGCTTTCGCGCCAATTTTCTTTTTAACTGCTTAAAATGAAATTTTCTTCTATTCTATTTAAAAGTTTGAAAACGGTGGCAGGTCTTTTCCCGCCAGCGCATCATACCTACCGATCGTAGCAGGTAGGTAAGCACCTACCTATCTACAGGTATCGACGGCATAGGTCAACTTGAACGAGGCTAGAGTTGGCTCTAGCCAACACTCTAGTAGAGCAATGACGTCATAATGTGTAAGAGTAGGATTTACGAAACGCGGATTGGGTCATTGGGTATTTACCGAGTTTACTCGTTCCTCCGTTGAACGTTTCGTTGCGGTAGCGGTAGCTTGTTGGCTTGGCGTGGGGCGTGGGTGAAGACCGAAGAATGAACGTGGCGTAAAGAAAAGCAGAGAAAAGACTGTGTTCATCTTTTCTCCTCTTGTACTTGTACTGTTTGTTGACGTTGCAGTGAATTAGTGAAATAATGCTACGGGTGCAGAAAGATAATTAAGAATTATCCGACGAAAGCCACGAGAAATGGAGCTTATCGACTGGAAAGTATACGTGACAGTGATCGTTTGCCTCTGCTGTCTGGGCGTTGTCGGACAATATGAATGGCAGGCCAGAGATACGTTCGATGAAATTCGGCTAAAAATGGACAAGATCAATGAGGAAAATTGTCCTATTCAGCATCTCGGAGATCTTTATTTACCGGAGGACACGGTCTCTCACTTACCCGATATAAAGGACATTAACATCAATCCCGTATTCCCAAATAGAACTGCTTTGCTGCATCTTCACAACATGGCTCTTAGTAGATCTTTCTTCTGGAGTTACATTTTACAGTCACGATTTATACGTCCAGCTATCAACGATACATACGATCCAGGCATGATGTATTATTTCTTGTCAACAGTTGCCGATGTTTCCGCGAATCCGTACATAAATGCTTCTAGTATCTATTTCTCACCAAACATGTCCTATTCCCCATCCTATAGAGGCTTTTTTAACAAGACTATGCCTAGATTTGCTCCACGAACGTTTAGAGCAGACGACTTCAACGATCCGATACATCTGGAGAGAATATCTACACGAAACACATTTACCGTACAAGATCTTGGGGCATTTCCCAGCAGTAGTCTTAGCCAAGATTATACAACAGACTATTATCGTATAAACGAATGGCAAGTAACCATTGGAACCGCAATGTTTCGGGCAGAGGTTCTTAATTATTTATTGCCTTTATAATTCTAGGTACAAGAAATGGTTACCAGACAATGTCCAGAGGAGACACGACACTAAAACCACATACCAGGTTGAAATTCGATACGCTAATAATACTAACGAAACATTTTCATTCCATGGGCCACCAGGTAGAGTAGCAACAGCCATTCGTTAGAGCTAAAGTCTAGATCACTAGTGTCGGAGAAAATACATTCCGCCATCTTCTTTTCAAACACAGGCGCAGACGAATATCCTGGACCTGTAAACTGGACCAGACCATATTTCGATTGCGGTAGATCAAATCGATGGCTCGTTGCAGCAGTTGTACCTATCGCAGATATTTATCCAAGGCATACAGGATTCAGACACATCGAATATCCAACGTATGAAATGGAATTGCTAGACTCTGAATTGTTGTTTATTTAAAGCTCGCTTTATATATCGATTGTTCTAGATATACCGCCATATCCGTAATAGAAATGGATTTTGAAAGAATAGATATAAATCAGTGTCCTAAAGGGAAAGGGAATAGCGGACCGAACAGATTTGCAAACACTACAAGATGTAAAATAGAGACTACCGAGGTATTGCTGTGTACTTACTGTTCTATAATATCGTCTTGGCCGACGCTTTAATTTCTACTGTGCTTGCAGTGCGAACCGTTACAAGGTTGGGGTTTTCGAAGAGGAGGGTATCAGTGCAGGTGTAAGCCAGGTTTTAGATTACCGACTGTAGTACGGCGTCCGTATCTGGGAGAAATAGTAGAGAGGGCAACTCAAGAACAATATTACAATGGGTTTGATTGCACTCGGATAGGTTGTAAGTAGTTTCCTCCGTTCTCCCTCCTCCCTCTAACCTTTTGCGTATCGTGCATTGGTCGGCCGTTGATTTTTCAGGGATTCATAAGATGCCAGTAGAATGGGCAAAGGCAAAGCCACATGTCCGAGAAAAGTATCTCCAACAATTTTATCATTATAGGAATTATTCTGTTGGGCCAGAAGCATTGAAATCCGAGAAAGTAAACATAGACCAATGTGTTAAATTTATCTTGAGTATAAATTCAAAAACTTGCAAAAGGTGTGGTTTCTATCGGTAGCGGTGTGCTGTGGACAGATTAGGGTGAGATGTGGAAGATTATGATAATTGGATGTATCAAATTACAGATACACGCAAGAAGATTTAACGTTGCGCGGAGATATAGGCTTCGGTGCCAAAGAATTCTTCGAAAACGAAGCGAAAATGGCCACCAGATTGGCAAACTTTATTAGCGCGTTTCTGCAAATCACTGATCCCCACGAGGTCTATTCTGGTAAGAGGGTAGCAGACAGGCCACTAACAGAGGACCAAATGATCGGAGAAACGCTAGCTTTAGTTCTCGGAGACACTAAAATATGGTCTGCTGGGACATTTTGGGATCGTAATAAATTCACAAATAGAACGTTCTTTGCGCCTTACGCTTATAAGACTCAATTAAACACCCGCAAGTTCAAAGTGGAAGATTTAGCCAGGCTTCGCGGTGCAGGTAACGCTAACGTAAAGATGATCGATCCTCCCCTCCATTCAAGGAGAATATAATCTGAATCGGAAATCTAATATAATCACGCATGATATGCTTACAGACGAGGTGTATACTAAACGGGATTACTTCCAAATACTGAAACAAAGATGGGCAACAAATTTCGACGAGCTGGAGAACTATTACATGAAAATCAAAATTCGATACAACGAGACCGGAGAATATCTGAAGAAATACGAGCATTATCCGAATTCTTACAGGTAGGTATATCTCTTGTAGTTATCTCTGTGAACAGGAACTGTTGCTCCGAAATTTAAAAGAATTTCAAGATATCGAAATTGATTTACCATCAGGCACGTATACGCCTAACGGTTAATACTGCCCAGAGTATACCGACATAAAGAGATTAGATTTACGGGATCGAGAAGAGCCAGTGGAATTTCATCTTCTAAATAGGATTTATTTTAATGTGTGGGAACAGGGCTGCAAACCTGAACCACGGCCACTGGACAACTCCGTACTTCGATTGTAACGGCAAGGTGAAGAAATGGGTAATTACCTATGCATCCCCATTTTTCGGCTTGGACAGCCTGAAAGAGAAACTGGAATTCAAGTAAGTATTTCTGTCCCCACGGACAGCCGGACAGAATCGTACAAGGATGGAAAAACCAGTTTGATCATAAGGGAGAAGACAAGCGAGATCGCATTTTATATTAAAATAAAATCCTTACAGAGGTGTCGTAGCTGTTACCATGGACCTGCTTCAGCTTGATATCAATCAATGCGACGATGCGTTCTACGCGCCAAATGCGTTTAAGAATACCCACAAGTGCGATAGGAAAACATCATACGTAAGAAATATCTTAGATTTACCATCCAAATACTTAAATAATCATATTTCTCGTTTCTTATCTCTGTTTCCTTGTCCCTTTTCTTTCTCTGTTATTAGTGCATGCCTATTCTTGGCAGAGGTTTCGAAACTGGCGGTTATAAATGCGAATGCAAACAAGGTTTCGAGTATCCGTTCGAGGATTTGATTACGTATTACGATGGCCAGTTGGTAGAAGCTGAATTCAATAATCTAATCAACGACCAAGAAACTAGGTAATTCAACCGCAATACATACATACGTATATACGTACATACAACAAGTGATGTTGTTTGATGTTTGTTTCACAGATACGATATGTTCAAGTGTCGAGTAGCTGGTGCATCATCGACTCAAGTTAATTGGACATTGCTACTTGTGTCGACAATGGTGTATTATTTGATTAGAAGTGAATAATTTGGCTATGTCGTTACTGTGCCCGTGCAGATAGCATTTTACAATAAGTTTCGCGAACTCGCGATAGATTAGCAGTATTGTCCGTCCAAATGCGTCCAAAGCCGTCCAGTACGTATATGTACGATCCCTTTTTTAATTGCTATATTCTATATATTTTAACGATCGCATCGATTTTAAGGCATTTTACTTATAATCCATTAATATTATAAGAGACTAGATACATATTACATATACATATGTATATATTTTATATTCTATATTATATATCGTTATTTTACATATGACTGTATGTAAGTATGTAGAGCAACTACCTTACGTCTGATTTAAATATGTACAATGTGTTTAAGTTGTGCCAGCGATCAAGAGAAAATAATTATATTTGTCTCTTTAAATCTGATATTATCTCGAATCAATAGCATTGTTCGGAATGTAAACTGTAACATACGTTTCTACACAAATTTTCTACTTTTTATATTATGATAATGATAATAAATTGTAAATATAAATATGCCAGATTGTTTCGCATTATAGTTTAATCCCTTTCTTTTTTCTCGTGCTGTACAATTTATTAACTAGGTTTCTATTTTCATCGCAAGCTGCTGTTCTTTTTATTATTATTATTATTATTATTATTATTATTATTGTACATGTACATTTACATTTACATTTACATTTGCATTTAAAACTAACATCATACTATGCTTGTTAAAAGTAAAGACTAATAATAATGATATTAGTAGGATATTCTATTATTCCTTCTTATCTGTAAAGTGATATTTAATGAATCGGAAACCCTGCGTGATCTGTGCGCCTTCGTTAACAAAATGACAGGCAAAGAGAAGCATATTCCTTGGTTGGACCTTGAATGCAAATCGCATGAACATTGCTGAATATAAGCATAAAGCTGAAAGAAATTAATATCTCAGAGTATTTTGCGAACGTCGATAGATGGACGGTGATTTCATTAGGGATATTCTTAACGATAACCGATTCACCCATACACATATATACATATATCGATTTATAGATATATACCACGCGCTATGCGTTGTTTTCAAACAAACATTTAGGTATCGGTTGGATACTTTCTCTGAAATTGCTTTGCAAGTATCGCGAATGAAGCCATTTGGCTATTTGTGTATGAAAATGAATAATCTTCATTCTTTCACTCATGATAAAATAATATAAGTTTCTAAAGCCATTTTTTATAGGCACTGTGGACAGTATCGCCCCTGTTCTATATACATATGTATTTACATGCGTAGGAGCAGTGGTAAGGTGGAAAAGTGGAAAAGATATTTTAATATTTCTCAAGTTTTCGTGCAATCTTATAGCTATATTGAATTTATATCGGTGAAAGAAGCTGAATATGATTATGGATAATCGATAATCGCATTCGGAAATAATTATATTGCTAAAATTAGAAAACTAACCAAGTGTCATCTTTCCACTAATGTACTTGGGATCTCTTTGGATATCGGCAATTGCAGCAATTGGAATCCCCCAATTAGCTACGGGTCCCCAGAAATGTGTGCTAAAAATAGAAACGCGATTTTTAAATATTCAAATCGCTTCCAATTTAATAAGTATATACACGTAAATATGTAAATAAATATTAAAGAATATAACGAGTAAGTGTGATACGAAATGTACACCGTATACTAATCCGATACATCTATGTATGTGTATAGAAATTTTCCGATGGCTTGCCTCATAAAATATTCTCGAGTTTCTTTACTCGATAGGAGTTTCCTAATACGATTCATTCTGACGAGCTTTTTCTTTTCCTTTCGTTTCTTCAAAGAACTGGCTTTTTAAAGCAAAGCAAACGAGAGATATATGTACTACTATACAATCCCGTACATACGAGCGTACGTATACTTATATGTATATATATGTATATATAAATAATATACACTTGGAAGAGTTGGAAGCGAACGAAGCGAAGTAACACGAAGCAAGCAACTTGGAAGGCATAGGTACGTTGTGCCTGGTGTCGTGCGAATTGCGATCGATTTAAATAGTTACATAAACGATCAGCATAACGAAATATTCCTTCAAGTACTGAGCGAAAAACATTCGATACTCGATAGTAGAGGCTTCCCGCCATGTGCACGAGAAACACTTTTTCATATATATAGGTAATGCATTTTCAGTAAAAGTTGCACACATATATGCAAGTACGTTAGTGGTGGTCAGTGTAAAGTGTTTTTCGTCTTTGCAACGGAATTTTTGATTCGGAGGAATTGCGATGCGCGCGACAATTTAAAAAGTAGTGTAATTACAGATTCAGTTGATCTGATTGGAATTTTAGTACAAACTATTTTGTACTTGCTTGATGGAAGTTCCCGTACACGATAGCTACACGATTATGATTTGACCATTCAACTCCACGTACACATAGTACCTACCTATGTATGTACTGTGACTAATGAATCGAAAAGTCCAACTGTTCGACTCGTAAAGTTATCGTATCGTCTCCACCTACGCACATATACGTATATTAACACTGCCTATGCAAATCTAAGTATAGCTATTCTAATCGAATTCGAGGAATTTAACATTGATAATGTTACGAGCATGTAGTAATTTCAAGCATGTAAGCGTTAAATAGTTCTTTTTTCAATAAACAATGAATGCCTTGTAGAACTAACTTGTCTCTATCCTCTTAGTAACTGGTAATTAGTAATTATACAAAGCAGAAAAGGATGTTAGATGTTACAAACTGTACAACCGTATAATTCAAAATCCATTTCCTCGGACACATGGGTCAACACAGATCTGTATATTATGTTGTAATCCCAATAGATATAATCTTGCAATCGCAAAGATCCTACAATATTTATTTATTAACAGAGCTGAGCTTAATTTAGCATGTAATTAAATCAATGGATATTACATTACAATTATCTATGGATAACATTTAGAAATGAATTATTATATACATGTATATTTCATGGTATAAAAATATTTTCTTTCTCATCGATGCGCAACAAGAGGTATCAACTTGCCGATCTTCAAATGTTTAAGAGCTTAACACGTTGTCTGCCAGTAGTTCATTCGTGTAAAATGTTAATACAATAATGTCATTTGCGTACAAGCGACTACACGAATGTCTGTTCGTATCTATGTATGTAGTATTCAGCCTTATAGTAGGAAGCTTATTAGATATCCGATCTCCTTACTGTCTATTACACATCGTCGGCGCATGCAACGTGTTAACAGGGCCAGAATTCATTTTTACAATGTAGGGTATGTAATGGAATGAGAACAGATTATCGGTTCGTTGCAGTTAATTGTAAATAAGTAGTATTGTAAACAAGTGCCCGCAAAATCTATTAATAGCCTAGATGCGACTATATCTGTAGAATAATAATTTCGATGCTTCGTGCTAATTTCTCACCATTCGTTTACACTTTACAATTTATGACAGAGATTCTAAGCTAATGCTTGCTGAAAATTCATTTTAATCCTTAACTGCTGTACTGTTTTTCCTTTTTTCAAACATAACTAGTATGCTGGAGTCGTAGCGGACCCAGAAATTTGTAAAGTTATGAATATTTTGTTCTTAGGTAATGTATAAAATAATAGAAATGTAAAAAGTTCAACTATCATCATCAAATTAATTAGCAATTCAGTTTACAAACTTGGACAATCAAAAATTTTTGCAGCGAACTTTGCCTGCTTGGGATCACGACCGAGCCCAGGATACCAGTTAAGGGTTAACGTTGCGTCCACTTAACTGCATAACTAATTATACATATTATAGTATACAAGGACTACTTTTATCGTTATAAAAGTTAATCCCTTTGGTATTCATTGTTTGTCTAAATGTGATGTACAAAAATACTTGGTTTTTCAATCTAGCAACAATCTTCTGTGCTCTGTGCAGTACATAAACCTGATTGCTTTCTTTTTCTACGAATACAGACACGACAAATAGATGTTTATAAGCTATCGGATATGAATACAAGTTATATAAATATACATTTTTTCTTTCCTTGCTCCCTTCCGATTGTCACATGAAAGTTTAATCGATCCCATAGCTGATCTATTGTCAGGGGAGCCTTGAAAATCTACAAATACTTTTGATATTTCCCTTTTCCCTTCCGATACTGCTTATACATGTGTATATGGAGAATCCATTTTCGAGGATAAACATTGCCCAAGTGTTTCTTTCTTCTGTCTTTTACACATACCTTATTGTTGACAAATAAACCATGTGAAATGAATTTCTTTAAATATTATTAATCTGTTATCGGTACAGTAACGTTCAGATACTCGTTAAGAAGCGAGGAGAATAAACAGGCTCTCGGTCTGTACAAGAAGCACTTATATTTTTCCTTCGGTATACAGAGTATGTAAAAGGCACACGGATTAATAACAATTAGGTACTTTGTTCAATTTTAAAGCCATCTAAATGTAAAAAGAGCCATAAAACTGGGGAAAGATTTTAGTTTTAGTTCTGGATCAACTTTGAGTAATATATATATATTTTTAAGATTCTGATCGTTACTGGTACAGCGAAATACGCATTTACATCTGTTGATTTTATAATTAACTACGAAAGATTAACAATTACAGTTTCTATTGTCGACGGATTTATTACATGTACATATGCGTATTCTCGACTCAGTAATGCAGCGTTTCTCTCCTTCTTCTCCTCCTCCTCCTCCTCCTCTCCTATCGTTTTGGGGGTAACGTCAACGATTAAATCCTACGTTGCTTTAGAACGATACACTGGTTCATTGCAGATTGCTGTACAGGTTTATGCAAGTTGGTATGAATTTGACTAACAAATTAATGCGCAGAAAGTTATAACGACTTACATATATATTATACTCTAGACTCCGGTTCTAGATTCTTCGGCGTGCAAAAAAATTGAAATGAGTCAATTAATTGAAAGGTAATAAAGAAAAAAAGAAAGTAAGAAAATAAAGACCAGACATAACGTCTCGTGTAAATTCTCCAATTTTCATTTGTCATTGATATTACACAAATAAACTGTTGCTGAAATTCGTTTACAGAAATCAATTTCATTAAAAGCATGAACAAATGAAGCACTCCTTACTTGGTTGACATTATATTATTTATTCGGGTTTCCACTTAAATCGTATTTAATCAATTTTCCATTAAGTAAATCAAAGCTTCTAATTGTTTATTTCTCATTCCCGCGTCGACAATTCGATTAAATTCAACGCGTGTTCATTCTCGGGTATTTAATTTTAATTATATCTAACAGGTCAAAGAAGATGTAAATATTGGTCCGTCAACATGTACGAAGTGTATTTCTTAAATTTCTAATTCTTCATTTCTTGAAATGGCAGAAGAATATATATATATAAAAACATAAAGACAGAAGAAAGAAAAAAGAAAAAAGAAAAGGAAAAGACAGAGAGAGAGAGAGAGAGAGAGAGAGAGAGAGAGAGATGGGGGGGGGGGGGGGAGGAGGAAAGAAGGAAAGAAAGAAGGCTTGACGATTGAAAGCTGCATAAAATATGCAATCAACACATTACATTCATCCAAAAATCTATACAGTAATAATTAATATTTAGCAATAATTATTATTTATATTTGTTGTAGCATTCAATGTAAAAAAGAAGTTAAATAAGACTGATACATTTAAAAGCCATATTATTCTAATTATATGCAATATCACAGTACTTGCTGAAACATACAAACACTTATTTCCAATAGGCACGAAGGCCAGTACCAATGAAAATGGCAAGCACAATACCTTTCCTTCAATCTGAATATACTATGTGAGAGTATAGTATATTGCCTAGCCATCCATCATTTACTTTTCTTTTGAGGATTTCTCGATTGAGGAAACTCATATCACGTTCAATAATTCTATTCGAGATTATACGCGCTTCGCGGTAAACAAATTTGATACTCTTTTCTTTAAAAATCGTAGATTTTTGCCACACTTCACACAATTACACAAGAGCTATTGTAACGGAAAATCTTAACTCAAGGTATATCGTGCCACGTTGTGACCGTAAAATTATAGCAACTGTATCATAAACGCACGGTAAATGCCCATGAATTTGGAGTTCCGTCTCATTATCGTATAGTTGATTTTTTAGCCGAAAAATCATATAGCTATCTCTGAAAAGGCGATTCCAATGAACTCGTCTTCTATTATAAAAATAGTGCGAGATGAATGAGCGGTGGCAGGGGAGGGGTGGATGCGAGAGCGAGAGCGAGAGCGAGAGCGATAGCGAGAGTCGTGATGCGTGTGTGCGTGCACGCGCGCGCGCAGGTGATGGAGAAGAAGACAAAAAGAATATGAATAACGTAAACGCACGGATATATCGTATTATCGAGTTTAAGGAACAAACGCGAGGGTTCTCGTTTTACGATGGTGTCTGTTCAGCTCGTTAACATAGTACGGTATTCGTTCATTGACAACGATTTAATATAAAGTTCCTTGCGGTACGCATTACTCCAACTACCCGTTGTCGATCCTGAACAAACCCTTTCACGCAATATTTACAAGCAATTGTTTCTAATTGAACGTGAAACAATATTGCATTATCTTATCTTTGACACAAATTAAACTTACATACCTACTGTCATACGTAAACAGGACCTTGATTGTCGTTATCGTCCAAACTTATTCGACTAGGATACGCAGGACCACCACCGTCGTCAAAGAAGCGTCTAAAAGTGAATTCAAAGAAACCGTGAAACGGTTTGCCATTGTCCAACAACTCGTCCGACTTGTTAGAATCAGAAGATTCCGAGTTCCGTAACTTATCGGGATCCACGGGGTCGAAGTTACTCGTATCGGTAGGATATTGTATCCGAGGTATATGAGGGGCTACTTGTCGACGCAACCCTTTCTCAAAGTCAATACTCGCAAAAAACGGATGATTCTTCACTTCGTCCGCGTTCTTACCTAACCGACGATCCGCACCCACGCAAAGCTTTAATATCAAATCCATACCTTCCGCAGAGAGGTTGGCTTGTTTCGGTATGTGTAGAGTCGTTTCCCAATTAATCACCTGCAACGCAAACAGCGCGCGTTAGTGCGTTACGTTCCACGTTCGTTGCACAAAACTTTTGCATGCTAGATATTTTCTACATATCTTGCTCTACTTACTTTGTACTGCGTCTCAGCGGGGGTATTCGCAAGAAACGGTGGAGAGCCGACCAACATTTCGTACAAAATTACACCGACACTCCACCAATCGCACAACTGAGTGTACCCTGTCCTTTGCAGCACTTCCGGCGCGATATAGTTCGGCGTCCCGACCAACGAATGCGCTAAACACCTTTGATGTTCTCTGTGCCTCCGTCGTTCCAACGGCTTCAACTGAATGCAACGACATTCATTATTCCAGTCATCGGCGGGATCCATGGAATCTTGTTTCCCGTGACCTGTTTTCGTCATCGTCATAATTAATCAATTATCTAGATACGAGGGGCAACTTGGAAAGGTAAAAAAATTTCTAAAAGTGTCGAACACGGAAGGCAATTATTGGTGATTTTCAAGTCTGTTAGATTAATAAGTGGGTTGTCGAGCATTCGGTTATACATATCATCCTTACCGTTTTGTTGATAATATTTGGAGTTATGAGTCCAACGAAATCCCGTACACAGCCCAAAGTCTGTCAATTTTATATGTCCGTCTCGATCGATCAAAATATTATCCGGCTTAATGTCCCTATGAATGAAACCCATTTTATGAACACTTTCTACCGCACACGTCAGCTCGGCAATGTAAAATCTCGCCAATGGTTCTTTGAAAATGCCTAATTTGATCAGTAACGACATCAAGTCACCGCCAGGTATGTAATCCATTACAAAATATAAGTTGTCCTTGTCTTGAAAGGAATAGTAGAGCTTTACTACCCATTCATTGTCAGCCTCCGCCAGTATATCTCTTTCGGCCTTCACGTGGGCAACTTGATTCCGATTCAATACATCCGCTTTCCTTAACGTTTTCATCGCGTAAAATTGATTGGTGTCGAGTTTCCTGACAAGCGTTACCTCCCCGAAAGCGCCGACGCCAATGGGCTTAATTTTCGTGAACATCGACTTGTCCATTTTCGCTCGCTTCAATCTGATGTAATTCGATTCCTTTTGCGACAACATTTTCCTCATCTGACACTGCGCCTCCGTGCTAAGGCCTATTTTTGCCATTTCCGTTTCCAGCTGTAGGCGACGATATAACCGTTGTTTGTGGGATTTCAATACATTTTCAATGTGCTGTTCCATAAAAAATTTAAACGCTTGGGGAGAATAATTACGAACTTTACAATCCCTGCGTTCTTCCTCTTTCTCTTTACTCATGTGTTTACGCTCGGGAATCGGAGACTGATGCTTGATCTTGTAAGTCGAAGGTGAACCACTATCTCCCTTTGCTCCATTATTATCTGGTGAATGGTCAATGTTATTGTTGTTGTTGTTGTGAGGGTTGTTGATATTATTATTGTTATTACCGCTGTTGCCGCAAACACCGCCAAACCCACTAGCAACGCCGCCATTACTGCACCCATCGTCACCAGCAACAGCAACAGTAACAGCAACAGCACCGACACCGACACCGACACCGACACCTCCATCGCCATCGCCATCGCCATCGTCATCATCATCGTCGTCGCCATCACCATCCCCATCGCCATCGCCCTCACCATCTCCATCCCCATCACCATCCCCACCATCGCAGTCACCACCACCACCCCCACCGCCAATGCCGACGCCGGTACGGCCACGTCCACGGCCTCCGCCTCCACTACCGCCGAAGCCGCCACCATTGAAGCCGCTGCCGCTACCGAAACCTCCACCACCGCCGAAGCCGCTACCACTGAATCCGCTGCCGCCAGCGAACCCACCGCTACTCCCACCGTCGAAACCGCTACCCTCGAAGCCCCCACCGTCGAAGCCGCTACCGCCGAAGCCGCTACCACTAAACACGCCATCGCCGAACACCCCACCACCGAACACCCCATCCCCGAAGACGTCACCGCCGAAAACACCGTCCCCAAACACGCCATCGCCGAAGACGCTATCTCCGAAGACGCCACCGCTGAAGTCACCACCACCGCTGCCGAAGTTTCCGCTGCCTGCTATTCCGATACTGCCGCTGCCGCCATCCCCCTCGCCATCCCCATTCCCATTGCTATACCCATAACCGTAGGCATACCCGTATCCATACCCGTAGCCATCGCCATCGCCATCGCCATCGCCACAATTACAGCTACAGTCATAGCCGTAGCCATTGTCACCGTCATCGCCACCATCTCCGTCACCACCCCCATCGACACAGTTGCTACTGTTACTAGCGTTAACATTTCTCGCAGCTATGGATGTCGATGTCATCGGAGGTAGAGGCGGCGGCGGCGTTTCTATCGAATGCTGACAGGTATCGGCGGGTGAATACTTTCTTTGCAAAGGAGGGTGAACAGCAACTGGAGACGACCTGAGAGTCGCGCTATTCTCTGTCGTCGAGATTCCGGATGAATCATCGGTGGTGGGTGTCCCATAGGGAGGAGGAGGAAGCGGGTGATGCATACCTCGTTGCGCCGCTAATGCTTGCATCGTAGTCGCGTAACTTGGTGGCTCCGTAGTCGGTATTCCCACCGAAACACCTACGGTTGTCCCAGTATTATTCGCCGGTGGATACCCAGGCGGGGGTTGTTGTGGGGGTGGTGGTAGTGGTGGCGGTGGTGGTGGTGGCGGCGGCGATAGTGGTGGTGATAGTGGTGGTGATAGTGGTAGTGGTGGTGGTAGTGGGGGTGGTAGTGGTGGCGGCGTTGGTGGTGATGATGGTGGTGATGGCGGTGGCGGCTGTTGTTGTTGCTGCTGCTGCTGTGGTTCTTGCGGTTGCTGCTTTTGTTGAATAGAGGAAGCGTAAGATGGAGGAGCCGCAGGTGTGTTGCCAGTGGTGGAAATCGGTTGCGGAGAAGTTGGCGCGATGGCTGTCTGTAAGACGGGTTTCTGTACTTGAGTGCTCTTGACGGATTGCATGATGATCGGCGGCTGTGTCTTGGCCTGCCTCGCGCCCCAAGCTTGCAGCGGAGTTGGCCTAGCCATAGAAGCTTGTGTACTAGGAGATATAGCGGAAACGGTGACCGGACTTGGCGATCCAGCCGATGTCGTGCCGGAATATATTCCGGAGGAAGGACTCTTGCGATAATCTTGCTGAGATTGCGTGGGGCTCTGCCTGTTCTGTATAGAAGCACTGTAAGACGGTGGTTGGACAGGGCCGGTCGACGGAGAAGAAACTATAGGATACGGTGGTGGCGGTTCAACTTGAGTATTAGAGTTGTTACTGTTCGATTGATATATACTGAGAGCCTGTATTTGTTGAGAAAGCTGCTGCTGAACTTGGGGTCCATTTTGAACGATCATAGGTTGACGATTATTCGAACTGTTGGCCGAACTCGCCACTGGACTGGTGCCCCTTTGCGGTAAATTAACCGAGGTCGAAGTCGCTCCGGTATTGCCAGGTGTGGTAGGGGGCGGTCGTGTAGGAACAACCGGAGCAGGTGACATGCGTTTCAGCATTTGCTGCATATTACTAGGCACGTTCGGCTGATTGTACGGAGTATGAGGCGGTGGCGGAGGCGGTGGCGTGGAACTGCATCTAGGAGGCGGAGGAGGTGGTGGTTCTCGTTCTACGAAATTGCTCGGTGAATACTGTCGACTCAATTGCGGATGTGGACTGAGTTCCGTCAAACGGGGACTATCGGATCGTGAGCTCCCTGCTCCGCTGTCTAACGCGGGGCTACCGCGTTGTAGACTCAACTCTCTTTCCAAACTCGGTTTTCTGATCAACTTGCTGTTAAGTTTACCAAGTCCATTCAGAGATTCTCCTTGTGCTTGTTTCAAGAACTCTATAGCAGCATCCAAACGCCAGCCAGCTAACTTGAGAGTTCGTAATGCAATCTCCTATAGATTCAGAATTTTAAACAACACCTTCAAACATCTTGTCTCATAATCGACAACTATTATTTACCTAAACTTTCAACCTTAGAACATACCTCTGAATATCCCATGGCTGATAGCTGCACCAACAATTGCAGTTGATCGGACTTATCGATGGTAGAACCAGAGGTTCCAGAGAGTCCGCTAAGACCCGAGGCTGAGCTAATGCCGCTAGTCGTCGATAACGTAGATATGGTGCTAGCAGCGCTGGAACCCACGTCGCCTGCTCCTCCGATATTTGCAAAAGGTAGTAAAGAGTTGCGAATTTCAGCTAACGCCTTTTGATGATATCCGGAGCCACGAGTGCTCGATTTGCTAACTGCGGGCGGATTCATGGTGGCCCATGCTAGGTCTTCTAAGACCTAGCTTTAATCCGGCTGTGACATATATATACATACATACATACATCTAAAACATAATATTAAGTTGCTTTTTCACAGTGTATTAACATTCCCGTAATATGCGTATATTTCTATTGCCCCTGTTACTTTTCTCCTAAAGGCAAAAGCCATAGAAATATTTACATACTAGGTAGTTTACGATAACTAGCATCGACTAAATAGATATAGGAATATTTATAATGCTTACTGAACTAGGCTCATGCTAACAAACTTTAGCATAGGACTCTGGACAGTGTCATTGCAGCAGTAGTATGATATGCCATGCACCACAGAAATGTCGATCCACTGTAGGTATCACAATGCACATTGCTACATCTAATGCTACTTTCAATCCAAATACTTGTAACTAGATGACGGTAACAATGATAGATTGGTATTAGTATTATTATACTGCCAAATACCAAAGTATGTTATTCGTTATTATAAATCTATTAATTAATTGCTCTATAAAATTGTTTTACTTGTTCATCCATAATTTCGTATATGTGTTAGTTGGAGGCTCGTATACCAGAGCGAAACATATCTATGGGTTCGAATCTCATGGACGTTTCTTTGTATTTTTGTACATGGTGTTGAGATCGATCGGAAATCTAACCTATTCGTTGAGTATGTAACAGATCGTAGCAAAGGCTCCTGTGCACGTTCAATCAGTCACAGTAAAACACACTTTTCTCGCAGATTTACAAGACATTGACTGAGAAGTTTCTTGAAATCAGTTCGATCCAAGCAGAAATCAGAGCAGTAACAGAATGACTTTAGAGCATATTCTATTTTCACGTTTCCACGCAACTCCTCTGACGTGGGTAACGTGTACGTAAAATCTTCGGTCTACTATGTTCCATTAAAATCAGCTCCGCGATATTCCGATACACAATTGTATTTACATCAGCAACAACAAAGGAAGGTACAGCCGTAAATTACCAAAGTAACTGGCAGCCATTTTGAAGTGCCACATTCCTACACCGACTTGACACTCTTTTTCGTAATTTACAGTATATGTATGTACACAGCTCGTATGTACATACATGAAAAAGAAATTCATCTCCGCAATTAACGCTATAATATACGTTCAATGAATCGTATCTTTCTCATTTATTGCTGCTCGGGAATACGATTCTGCGAAGCATATTACATATTTCAACAGCTACCTACATATACAATGCAATTCAAAAGATTCATCGTGCAAGCCAGTACTTGTTCCACGATTTATCATTTCCAATCATTTCCAACCGTCTATGATGACCAATGACGACCGTCTATTCATGCCAAACAATGGATTATGGATGTCAACATTCTTCTAATAATCGCTTATATTCTGCTAATCGACAGCTATCCTCTATATGTCTAATCAACTTTTACAATCGTTTCGTTCCAAGTGGGATCGCTTTTTTAAATCTTCACATGTGCATGCGTGTACGTCCGTGTATACATACGCAAGCACACGTACATCTTTTTTTAATCCCCTGGATCCCCTGCGCGCTCCTCATTCATTGCTTCTGTAATATCGATATCGATGTTGCGACTCCCGTCTACATAGCGGCGTGTAACTGTAGTATAAACTTTAGAAGCGCCAAGTTCGAATCGGATCGCACGAATGCCCGATTTCTTCACCTCCGGTGAACGACCAATTAGATTAGATGCTATCATCAGCTATCATTTGCCGGTTATCAGGAACATATTATATTATATTTCATGAGTTTTACCAAAGATTCTTTCAGACTCGGGGAAAGTAGCCGGAATACAGAGATATTTCTTGCATAACTCTCGTTTACTTAAAAATATTATAAAAGTGGGGGGACTCAATAGGTAATTCTCCACACCACTATTCTCATACTTATGACAAGGAGAATACGAATGGCAAATGACTGTTAAAATTGATACTTGGGTACCTACTACCTATAGTATTAGCAACACCAACATTCCCAAACATTCCATTATGACATTATGGTAGCTCACGTTATGTGTTTAACCTCCTCTGGAGGAATTCCGTTGTTTTCTCGACAGAAAGGGGAAGGAGATACGGTAGGAAAACTGATTTGGTAATAAATAAAACTATGATCAAAACTATCTACCTGATACGACTTGCTGATTTTCTTCATGATATTTGTAGATGACCTTTTCTAAAATAGCATCTCTGAATGGAATACATATGTTTCTAAAATCGCAAGACGTTGAACTTTTGAGTACGGACTTACCAGACACCACTATAGTGTGGAAAGAGTTTGAACAAAGCGTTACTTTAATAGTTATCGCGAATGGAACTACAAAATATGTTTTGTACAAGTTTCTCGATGCTATCTTTGCCGCAATGATATTATTTGTTGGTATCGAGGAACTAAAAACTGCAAGAAATATTGAAAAGCTTAAAAAAGATATGCGTTTATGTGGTCCAATTGTGGACAGTCTATTACAGTGTCTGAATGTTGGAGACGGAATTTGCTCGAAAACTGATATCGTCAACATGACAGAGTGCATGATTTGCCCAGAAAATAATTTGCTCCTGGTAATCAGAATTCTTTACTACCTACGCCGTCAACTTCCTAAATAATAAATTATAATCTGTTTAAGACTTGTTTAGAAGGTTACATGGAGTGTTTGGATTCTGTGTACGGCTGCATCCTAATACATGGCTGTCTAGCTGTAGCTACAGACGGATGGTGGAATTTACATCCTATCGAAAGAAAATTGCTAATAATAGCTGTCGCCGCGGAAGGTATTTGCACCACGCGCGACATTCCAGTCTTTCTGCCTTATAAAAGCCCAAATGTAAGTATCGCCAGGATAGGTAGCAAGAAAATTCATATCTAATGTTATACATATAACAGTGACACAAGGGACTCTGCAGGTGGCTTTCAGACTAGTGTCTCTTACATTGGTCAATCATATCGAGGTATTAGCATTATGTGGACCAAATCCGGAATTACCAGAGATCGAGAGATTCGCCGTGCAGTGTTGGAAGACCGGCATCGATGCTTTACACAGCGCAGAACAATGCTATCCACGCAATTTACCAATCTCTATAAATTTGGATTCGGAAACACTCGGGTACTATATAGATACGCTATGACAGAAAATCTATTGTCCAACCATGGTTCAAGCATTATCTTGTGTCTGTTTAGATTTCTCTTGGTAAACTACAAGGTGCAAAAATTTGTACTCGGCAGAAATACTCAATATACTAAAAACAGAATTAGTGGATCCCACAGATTAGATATATTGAGAACATTTTATCATCAAGCCGTTGAAACTTTTATATTGTCTTCCGACTCCAATGATGGGACCAAGAGTGACGTTTGGAAATTTGTTGGCGCGAAAGAAACTTATTTGTGCTCGGAATATCACAAGTGTCATGCAGTTAAATACAGAGATCATGTGCTTTGTATTTTATACGCATCTGTTGTTCCTACTCATACTATGAGACTGATTTGTCAGAAAATATTGAAAACGTTATTTGTCGATAAACAAGGCTGTTGGTAAAATATTTAAATAACATACAGGGGCCTCCTCCCTCCCTCCCTCCCTCCCTCCCTCTTTCTCTTTGTTAAGGCATTATTTTCGGATTGACAATGTTAGTCTTTCATATTTTTTTAATTGAAATAAAAATACATGTTTTTGTCCCATTTACCGTGCCCTTTTTTCAATAGCGTTCCCACGGTTAGGTTATGTCTCTCAACTTTGAACTGTTCAAAACATTGTTTTGCTCTACGACAGGTGTTTTTATGTCATTTTAATTTTATCACCCGATTACAAAAGCAAAATATGCAAATTCAAAAGTTCTTATTTTGCTATTTTTTTCATAAAATTTGTACCTTTTCATGATAATTATCAATTTATTCACTCCTGTAAATCACTTTAATTGTTTAAAAATATTCCTTTGCTTATTTATTTATGCGAATTTTTTGTACGGCTTCTTTAACTATAAGGGCACGGTAAACGGTAAACATATCCGTATGCACCGCCGAAGCGCTGAATACGAAACGAAAGGAGATACCGCCCGGCATCCCGTGTGACCCCGCGGCCCGCGACGAAACATGGCGAAAACAACATCCCGCGATGCCTCGCCGAGTGTTAACGCTCTATAACACTCCCTTAAAAGTACAAGCATGGATACGACAGGAATTATAGTTGATGCAAAACTCTACCACCCAACAGACTTTTATATAGGTTTAGGATTAGCCATTTGTTCCAGCATATTTATAGGTTTGAAACTTGCTGAAACAAACAAGATTACAACCAGTTAGCTAACTAAGTATTACCTCGATCTGCTTACCCCGAATCGTTGTATTTATTCAGGAGCTAGTTTTATCGTAAAGAAGAAAGCATTGATTCGCCTTCAAAGACGTGGCATGGTGCGTGCTTCGTCCGGAGGGTTCGGATACTTAAAAGAATGGGTATGGTGGGCTGGTCTTCTTTCAAGCAAGTAGAAAATCTTTACGTAACAAACATGTGTGCAAGCGTTTCATCTTGTTAGAATTATATGTATTCGAATTAAAGTGGGAATCGGAGAAGCAGCTAACTTTGCCGCATACGCCTTTGCGCCAGCTTCTTTGGTCACGCCATTGGGAGCGCTGAGTGTGTTAGTATCCACGATATTAGCATCAAAGTACCTGAACGAAAAACTTAATTTACTGGGAAAGGTAAGCTTGTGCTATACGTATATCAAACGATATAGTCTTTAAGCTAGAAACATCTCTTCTCCCAGATTGGCTGCCTTTTGTGCATCTTGGGTTCTACGATTCTGGTACTCCATTCTCCGAAAGAGGGAGAAATCAGCAGATTAAACGATCTGCTGGACAAGGTCAAGGATCCAGGATACATCCTGTATGTTTCGGTTGTATTAATATGCAGCCTTTCGATAATTCTTTACTTCGGTCCTGCTTATGGAAGACAAAATATCATGGTGTACACCTGCCTATGCTCTTCCGTTGGTTCATTAAACGTGATGAGCTGTAAAGCTTTGGGACTGGCACTAAAAGAAAGCCTTACTGGCTTCAACAATGGATTCGCTAACTTATTCACATGGGTTTGTTTGATTAGCGTGATACTTTGCGTTGCTGTACAAATGAATTATTTGAATAGATTGTTGGACTTGTTCGAAACGACAGTTGTAACGCCAGTGTATTATGTGTTTTTCACGACATTAGTAATAATTGCGTCCACCTTATTATTTCGGGAATGGGAAAATATGACTAGCAAAGATATTTTAGGCTCATTCTGTGGTTTTTCTACTGTGATAATTGCAATATTTCTGTTAAATGCATTTAAGGATGTAAATATACACTATGCTAATATTAGGCACATGTTTCTGCCTAAAAGGGAACGATTTGTAAGCAGCGATAGCCAGTGGAATAATAGAGACGAAGAAAGATTACTAATAACAAGAATGGAGCTGGAAATGGAATTGGGCCAGACGTCCAGAACTCAGCGTTCGACAAGAATTATGTAGTAGCGATTGTATCCCAAGTTCATAACGCAATGATGTATTTAAATGTAACATAACCTAATATAACCTTGTCTCAAATAGAATACTATATAACAATCAACGTGGATCCCCGAAATAGATTTTCGGAGAGAAATCCGTGTGCCCTCTATTATGACATGACTCTGAAAATTTAGGTTCCAACAGTCATGGTCTCTGGTTAGCAGTGATGGGTAAAGACACGAAATTTCTGTTTTATACACGACTCGTGTCTTATACGTCGTATACGTCATTTATGTCGTGCATGCCGTGAACGTCGTATAGCGCTGGAATAAAAATAACTAACCTATAAAACATTTTTCGCATAGGTTATTAAGAGTGCCAATTTATTAATAATTATAATTCTGATTAAAAAAATTAAATTAAATTAAGTTACACTGACGAAAAATGGATATTGATAGGTTAGTAAAAGAAATGCATATAGAATAATAAATATAATTTGTTTGAATTAAAAATAATGTTAATAAAGACTATTTTTATTGTAGGAAAAGAAAGTTGGATCAATTACTAGTCAATTTTATTTTTGGCTGCAATATACTTCTTAACATAGTAGAATCAACACATCTTAAAGCGTTTATCAATAAATTGGACCATCATCCATCAGTTTAAAGCTTATACAAGGAAAACATTATCCACAACAATTTTAGCTAACAATTGCTATGCAATTTACATAGCACGAAACTACCAGAGAATATTATTCTATAGAGCGGAGATGTCACAAGCTGAGATTCCTTACTCCACCGCAGGCGGCGATGCAGTCGGAAATCTTCGCATCTTGCACCTCTGCTTGCACCTCTGCTCGCATCATGATTACGGCGCTTTTGGACGGTCGCACTAGGTGCGCCCCAGTTGTCAATGTTGTAGAAACGAATCACTGAGTTTCCCTTCTCGATCGTACAGAAGCGCCTGGGTACATAGACGCCATAGACCATGTGAGACCATGGATAGTGTTGTTGGTGTTGTTTCCTGAGAGCCGTCGCAGAAAACACAACTTCGCTGCAGCAGGCAGGTGACGGGTCAGCAGTGAAAGCAAGTGAAAGGTTATAAGAAGAATGCAGTGATGGATGTGGATTTATTAAGGCCAGGCACTGTGCCGATTTCGCCCGACACGATTCTTTGGTTTGAGTTTCTGTTGAACCCATCCTTGTTGCAACAACATTTATCTAAACCCTTTCCTGGTAAGCTTCCCATTTAATTGCACAAGCAGCGAGGGAATAACGAAAATTACCGCTTTCCCAACAGATCCATCGGCTACGGATCTGATCGTCAAGTTTATCACGATAAACTCGGAACAGAAAGAGAACGAAGCGAAGGTGGTCGATGTAGAAACGAGCGACGCGAAACCTGCTAGCGTCGGTGGTAAATGGAGCCACAGAAATTTTGCATTAAAAATTCTATCCTTAAAAGTAGCGACGCATTTGAAGTGGGATTTAGACATACTGGAAAAGAAGTTACCTCTGCCGATACAGATAACGTTGCTTCACGATCTCTTTTACGTTACCTCTGATCTAATCGTCGAGATACCCGTTGTGCCTGAATTTACGGTGCATTCAATTTCCGACCAGGCTCTGTTTACGATTGTTCTTTATCACAGGTGGCATATAAGAGCGATCACGTATAGAGCCTTGTATAATAAACAGTCGAAGCAGCAGTTCCTCCATATGTAAGTCTTGGATTGACTACGGTAAATCTTCTTGTACATTGGGGTATAATCTTATCCTGTACCACTTTAGCCCGGGTATTCAGGAGTCGACGTACGTACCACCCAGCGTGGTGGATGATATAATCAGGAAACTAGAGGCTCAGGTGTCTAATAGTATAAATATCTTAAATAATGTTTTGGAAAGCAAGGACTTGAACCCAAAGATGTTGACTTTCGACACTTTTCAAATGCTGACCGAAGATTCCACAGAGATCAAACAGAATTGGGAGAATATGTACCCTATAGATTTAGACGAATTCAAGTGCCAGGTAGAGTATTTCTACACGAGCTTGCTATAATATTTTTATCATTACCTCTCTCTCTGTTCTCTGTTCTCTCCACTGTTAGATACACTATGATCTAGCGAGGTTTCATCTATTGAAAGAGGAGTATCAAGAGACAAAGCGTCATATTACACGAGCGAAGGAATTATTTTATAGCCTGAATAACTTGGAAAGTAGGTCCTATTGTAAGATCCAAAAGGAATTTTTGAATGGCTGTTCCTTGGCGTGCCAAGTGCCTATAGACGGAGTGACTTCTAGCCTCACTCAGCAATTGCAAGCATCGATCAAGGATCAATATACGGTGGGTGTCTCTAAATGTTTAAACGCTTTCGAAGCTGATCAGCGTATAGAATGTTGTTGACAGAGCGACTTTGTATTACAGAATATATTACAAATCTTGCAAGCGGATAATGTTTCTAGAGAAATTCCAAAAGTTTACAGAGATAATCTGGAGCTGGATATACAGGGAGGATCTGTTAACAGGAAGCTGGTAGTGGCTCGCGACCTTTTGCTTCAGATTCAATGTTTGAATTTAATTTTAAAAGTTTTGGATGGTGCTGTAATCCTTGGCGATTACGTGACTGAGATACGAGCGGCTGGCACCAAAGGGACCGATGTGTTTTTCTGGGTAAAACTATTTATTTATTTCCGCCCCTTCCAGCCGAAATGCTTGCGTGAATTCACAGTTTATATAAGAAAATCTCACAGGCTCTTGGGAACGTTTTGGACAAGACATCTGCAGTAGATAGAAAACGTATTTCCCGTTACCTGCTTTACCTTGTACATACAAGCGATGTCGACAGAGTTGCTTCCAAGATACTCGGAGATCCTGCCTACGTAGCGTTATTTCACGAAAAGGAAATGGATGAAATTAGGAAACAGGCCCGTTTTGAAGAATCGGAGTTGCCAGATTTGTTGCTAAAAAACGACTGGGGTGTACCATTAATGACATACACCCGTTAGTATGCATTCCGGCATTTCCGAAATATTAATCGAACGCGTAATATCGACTAATTCTTCAGCGAATAATTCTTGAGATTTCAGGGAGCAACAGGATAGAAATATTCGAATTGGAGCAAAAGTTGATACAGTCATACGACACTGCCGAAATCCATGAAATATTAATACACTTGGACGGAAAGCATCGAATGAAAGCTTTGTGGCACGTGAACAGCTGTTGGGAATTACCTATCCCATTACAAAGCGTCGTAATGTCCCTTCCCAGGGGCTTCCTCCAAGATTATTCGTACGTATTGCTGGCCAAAAGCAGAGAGCTGGTGGTGTCCAAGGATTTCGAAGGAGCGATTGAAATTTTGAGCGTGCTGGAAAAAGAAGTCCAGCAACATTCGCAAAGTGGGAACACATTGATATTTAAGCTATGTAAATTAGTGAATTGGGAATGTCTGCTGGTCGAAATATGGAGATGCCTTCATGCATGGCCGGCAACAAATATGTGTAAGCGCGTCTGATTATTAAATTAAGTCTTCTGTAACGATTGCAACGTATTAAGGAGGCAAAATGGCACAGGTGATACGCAAAGCTTGGTCACGAGGAGTAAGCAGTGCCTTGGAGCATTGCAAGCGACAGATCAAGTTATACCTCGGCAAGAGATCATCGAATATTGCACTGTTTTTCTCCTGAACATGGCTGAATGGGATTATCTGACAAGTCTAGAGAAACGCTGGAGTTACACCGAATTTGCCGCAGCTATTAGTAGCGTTTGCCAAGATATTGTCAAGTACAAAGGAGGGCGAAAGTTCCCAAGAGAAGCGTGGGACATGAGTTGGTATTATTCCAGATACTTGTCACTCTAAATTCTCATGGAATACTGCTAACAATAAGCCGCGATTGTGTTTCTTCGTTTACAGTTTTAGCTGCGTTCGGGCCAAGTAGAGATCTACCACAAAAGCGTAGCAATAGCGGTAACAGCGGAACCAGCGCTGGCAGCGCGTCGAGAGATGTAATTGCTAGTATAGGGGGTACTCTCAGCAGACTACGCGAACCCATGGTCCTGACTGTCGTCATTTCATTATTAGCACGTTTACGCAACGTCTTGCGCGACGAGTCGAGCCTCGAATTGCACACCCAGTATCTTTCCCTTTGGCCAGCCGGTGTACCAAAGTAAATGGTGTTCCTCCACGCGTACCGCAGAAATTACAGGCGATTGTAATAATATAATGCGCGTTCGTTTTGCAGCGCCAACTCTTATAACATCAGAAGCATAGGAGAATTGTTGTTCCAACTATTGACGCAAGCTCTGAAATGTTATCCGAGTAACGTTGCTTGGCTGAGGCTGATGGGAGACCTTAATTTCGGTATACGTTATGAATTGTTTCTTACGTTTCCGTTAGATGGCGAGTAAATTTATTAATACGATGCCTTTTCAGTTTTAGGATACCACGAAAGCGCGATAAAGTATTATTTGGAAGCTATCATGGTAGCCAGCGATCTGTTCAGTCAACCGGTACCGCGCTTACAGATCGACGATCTCGTTTATAGGCGCATGATCAAATGCTGTGCCCATTTACAATGCTACACTCAAGCTGCTGTTTTGTGCCAGTTCCTGGAGGAGGTGGATTACTCGTTAGCATTTAAGATGGCAGCGAGCGATCAGAAAAGTTGCGCTTCGGCCGATGCTATGGACGCGTATTATCATTGCATTTGGGACACCACGATTCTCGAGTATCTTATTCATTTGCATACGAAACGCGGCGAGCATCATAGGAAACAGCTGGCGGTTCGTAATCGCGGTTATTTACAGGAAAGATCATCGGCTTCTTTATCGAGTATTAACATTTTACCTGCAACATTATCTTTGCAGATAAAAGTGATTGGTTTGTTGGAGCTAAACTCGAATAACAACGAGGAGATACAGCGGGAAGCGGCTAATATTAGGAAAGCAAAATTTTTAAGGGCGTTGGCGAAACAGTACGTTTATTAAATCATTCCAGCACAATGTTGTACAATACCTTTACAGGATTTTTAATACATGGCTTCTTATTATGTATAGTTACAACCAAAAAGATGTTTAAAAAAATCAAATCTCCCTCCTTTTCCACCCACGGATCGTATACCAATCACGCGACTTTTTGCAATTTTACTCTAATCGACCCAACTAAACCGCGAAATTAAATGTGAGAATATAGGATCGCGTAATAATTTCGCTGAACCAACGATTAGTATGTATAGGTGCATATATATATATATATAAGAAAAAGTCTCCCAGTACACGGAATTAAACATTTGCGCAAACAATTTCTAATGTATCATTTTCGATCAATCGAGTCATCTACGATCAGCCCTTATCGTTGAATGTACATTGTCGTGTTGCGTAGCGCGATGGGTGCATACCTATTACTGCTGCACGTAAACGTATAGGTACCTACGCAAATTATATTCGCGTATAAAAGAGGCCAAGTGCCCCCCAGGAACGTCTCGAACGCCGGCAATTTCAAATACGAGAACAGTGGGATCGCCAAAGGAGTGCGGTGGACGTGGTTAGAGTTATAGTTAAAAGTTCTACAGATTCTCGGACTCCAAGTGTTCTGCCTTCGTAAACATGGCGCCATGATGCTCTTCCAACGCCATAATACTGTTGAACGACGTTTCGTTCTTGCCGCGAGAAATGTTTGCAGTTAGAACGGGGGCCACCGTGAAACGGTGAAGGGAAGCGAAACTTTATTACGAGACATTCTGCCAGGTCAGAATAATTTGCGACTGCTCGATCTCGGTGAGTACGCGTGGAAGTTTGCGTCGCTTCCTAAAATTCTGAAAGTTCTCCGATTATACTATCGCTCATTGCAAATACCCCGTGTGTGAAAGAGATAGAGATTGAAAGAAGAAGAAGAAGAAGAAGAAGAAGGGGAAGCGAGAGAGAAGAGAATAAGAGATTATGAACGGTGCGAGTGCGAGTGAGTGACTACCTTATATATGTACTGTGCTGAAAGAAAATTCGCTTGGATGTTTATCTGTCGTCGTGCTTGTAGAACTATCGTTACCGAGAACACGATAAAGTTGCAAGCTGTAGAATCGATAAATTGACGGATATTTCACTTTGCCCGGGATGGTGAGAGGTTGGCGTCAAGAATGTGGTAACAGGAGTGGGAGATTGTAGCAAAAACAATGCTGGATCGCTAGGCTATTCTACGTATAGCTCGACAAGTTAGAAAAGAATCCTGAAGGCGGAGACTGTGGCGTAGTGGGGTGAATGGTGGGGGGATAGAAACGCCGAGTTCCGCACGATTCCCCTCAAAACGACATCTAGAAAACTATTTAACTATTCAAAGGAGACGAAACATTCTTTGCGAAGAAATTTTTTTTCTAACTTTTAAATTCATTCCTGAAAGTCTGAAGATTCTAAACAAAGTCTTATTTGGCGAATTTCGGTTCCGAGTGATACGTTAAACAAATCCAGATAAAATATGCTCATATTCACCGCAGTTGATTCTGCACGATGAAAGCACATACTAGGTAATATAAATTGCACAAGCATTTAGCAGTGCACGTCCGCAGATTTGATAAACTTTCTACAACTTGTTGAGAATCATTTAAAATATATGTAGAAGCCCGATATTTGAGAGGAGTTATATAGTTTTAGTTATTAATATCGAGGGACAAGAGTTTATTGGAGAGAAAAGAGATAAAGGAGGATAAAGGAGGTACAAGGATTCAAACTGTATCAGGGAACGGTACCTATGTCGTAAAAGCGCTGAAGGAGAAGTCGGAGGTCTGATGGTGGGAGAAGAGGCTGGGTCACCGTTCTCCCACCTCACCCCAGGGTTCTTTTCCAAGTTGTCGAGCTGCAAGTTCCTTTGCTATTTATTCTTAATTATATTTCATTTCTTCATGCAAGCGTGTTGTGAACTTTTTATTTTCTGATATCCCGTGGGTGTACTGTTTGTATTCGGTAGATTTTCCCGCACAAGGCTTCGGATGCGTCTAACCTCACATTGAACAGAGTGTACACATTTGTTTCTCTATTTAACCAGCGTACGACTGTGTTTGTAAATTGAATGAAAGAGATGGTTTCGAAGGCTACGTAACATGTCGCGAGAGATGCTTTAATCATGGGGATTAAGTAAATAGTGGTGGACGTAATTATCCATATTAATGGAGATTTGTGTCGACTGTATTGGCAAGTTCTAAATCCGAGGGACTTGATAGAGCTTCTTCGATTACAGGTTGTTTGGGGGCAAAAGTGCCGTAAAAAGAAGAAGAAGAAGAAGAAGAAGTAGTAGTTTAGATATTACAGTATTTTTAACATGGATGATGAAGAAGGATCTTCGAGCTCCGGACCCATGTCGTCGCTGAACAGTCTATTTTCATTCACTAGTCCCGCTGTAAAAAAATTGCTTGGGTGGAAACAGGGCGACGAGGAAGAGAAATGGGCGGAGAAGGCGGTGGATTCTTTGGTGAAGAAATTAAAGAAAAGAAAAGGTGCGATAGAAGAACTGGAGCGTGCTTTGAGCTGTCCCGGCACGCCGAGCAAATGTGTGACGATTCCAAGAAGTTTAGACGGTAGACTGCAGGTTTCCCATCGCAAGGGTCTACCGCACGTAATTTATTGCCGAGTATGGAGGTGGCCAGATCTGCAGTCGCACCACGAACTGAAACCACTGGAATTATGCCAGTATCCGTTCTCTGCGAAACAGAAAGAAGTCTGCATCAATCCCTACCATTACAAAAGAGTGGAGAGCCCGGTGCTACCGCCGGTCCTGGTTCCTAGACATTCTGAATACGCTCCTGGACATTCGTTGCTACCGTTCCAACAAATAGCAGAGCCGACAATGCCGCACAATGTATCTTACTCCTCTAGCGGATTTAACGCAGGCTCCACCGGCGGCGGTGTCAATCCAACTTCCCCCATGTCTTCTGTCGGATCTGTTCCGAGTCCAGGAAGCACGACGTCGCCGAACCCGCAAAGTCCGTACGGTACCAACGGATTGCCAGAAACTCCACCTCCGGCCTATTCCCCGCCCGAGGATGGTTCGCAAACCGGGCAGTCGCCGCCGCCCGATCCAGTGGCCATGGATACAAGCGGATCGGCGGAAGTAGCCCCAGTATGTTACCAAGAACCGCCTTATTGGGCCTCCATTGCATATTACGAATTAAACTGCAGAGTGGGCGAAGTGTTCCATTGTCATTCTCATTCTGTTATCGTGGACGGCTTTACAAATCCGAGCAACAACTCGGATCGCTTCTGTCTCGGACAGCTGTCCAACGTAAACCGAAATTCCACCATCGAGAATACCAGAAGGCACATAGGCAAAGGGGTGCATTTGTATTACGTGGGCGGCGAAGTCTACGCCGAGTGCCTCTCCGATTCTGCTATATTTGTGCAGTCCAGAAATTGTAATCATCATCATGGATTTCATCCTAGTACAGTTTGTAAGATTCCACCAGGATGTTCGTTGAAGATATTTAATAACCAGGAGTTCGCCCAATTGCTCTCGCAAAGTGTTAATCATGGTTTCGAGGCTGTCTATGAATTAACAAAAATGTGCACTATAAGGTAGGTGAACTTGTGTAATTACACATCAGTTTCCAATCTCAATATCGTGGCATATAAATAAATGATGACGCGAATCGTGTCTGTTGCAGAATGTCCTTCGTTAAAGGATGGGGCGCCGAGTACCATCGGCAGGACGTTACGTCGACTCCTTGTTGGATCGAAGCACACTTACACGGACCTTTACAGTGGCTGGATAAAGTGTTGACGCAAATGGGCTCTCCTCATAATGCTATAAGTTCTGTGTCATAACTGGTGTGTTTCGCGTTTAATTGCGAGGAGGAAAAAAAAAATAGTGAAATGTAGAAAGAAACAGACCCGACACGATCGAGAAGAGCAGTTTTTAATATTACATGGTGCGGTAGTTGATACAGACATCACGACAGATTTAAAAGAAGGATAATGAGACTGCGCTGTCGAAATGTGAGAACTATCTGGCGTCGGCGCGATGGACAAGAGTAATATCCGCAATAATTCTTGCGGAGATTAAGGATTGCAAAAGGTTGACAAGTATTGAACGTGGTCCTTGATATAAAAATTTCAAAGATCACGATGTACACACAAAAGCTGTACAACTTTCGGCTGTTACATAGGGAGAGAATTCTAGTGAAAGTATGTCTTACATATATATGTATTATGAGAAATCATATTTTTCAAATCTATTCAAAACTACACCTAATACTTTATTTTATATGGAAAATTGTTGTGGAAATATTTGCCGAAGCTGCGTCACAAATGCTTAACTAGAGTTTTTCAAGACCTGTGCGATTATATTGTAGTTGAACGAATCGCGACCGTAATCAAACGGAGAATAATTACCAGTCAAACGAAATACCTAATACTATCAGCGTTTTGATTTTTAAAAACGATACACGTGCTTTGAGAGCATCCGACTTCTGCGCCTGAACAGGGCCTTAGACTATTCAAATTTATTACTATAAAGACTATAATCCAAGTGTAATTAATTTCAATTCTACTAATGGTAATGCAATTAATATTTCAATATAGACATCAGATGCTGATCTCACGTTGACGTATGAAAAGTCAACTGCATCCGATGACATATTGGAATATTAACATCGATCGTACGTAATATAAAGAATATTTTTTTGTGCAACGTTCCCTAACATTCGTGTAATGTAAGCCTTTGAATGTAGCCTTATAAGAAACTAATGTGACAACTAACATAGGAGTCGTCTACTTGCTACTTGACAGATTTCAGAGTAATATAAGATAAGAGTTCTATATATTAGCTTCGCAATTTTCAAAAGTGTTTGCAAATTATCAGACTTTAACGAAAGTTAATGTACATACCTATACAAAACGTTTAGTAATTATAATGGCGGCGTTGTGTGCAATTTGAATAATTGGTATTACATTGGGTACAAAACGCGTATGAATATCTTATGAGTTGAATTCCGAAAAGTGCCAAAGTCGTATGTATGTGACGTTTTTTCTTCTTTTATTTTGTTCTTTATCCAAGCCGCGTCGAGTCGAGAGTTATGCGGCTGTTGATTAACAGAGCAATGAATTTCGTACAAGGAATATTCAGTCAAACACTGTCGAAACGTTATATTACAATGTTGAGAAAACGAATCGTGAGTCACATACATTCGACAATGAGCTAGAAAGGTCATATGAATATTTAGTTGAGATTAAGCGAAATCAAAAATATTGAAAACTGTTATGTATCGAAGATTACAAATAATGCTCTTGTCCTGTGTCTTTTTTATGTATTTATGACAGAACATCAGTTTCGTGATGTATAGCCGTTTACATACACATTACACGGACTTCCTTCTTAGGTTTGCATTAAGATACAGAGGAATTACAATCGGGAATACCTGCGAGATGATACGTATTCGAATGATCTTCTAGCTTGCTGATAAATTCATAACTACTCGTCGAATTTCTTTACTACGTATAATTCCTACGTATAATTCAATTTCAAGTACGAAGAAGGTATACGGATCATTATCCAAGAGTACTTGAGAACCGTGGAACAAAAGTCACTGCCGCTTGCTGTTACTTATTTTGTCGATGTACCTAGCTGTGATTCTTTGCTACCAAATTTAGCAAATTACGTGTGGGTGATCAACGACGACGAACGACGTTCTTTCTGTATTGAATTAATGGATACAATGAGTATTTGAATTTATACACGCCAGTCGTACAAGGAAATATGACAATAACCGAGAATTGCGAGAAAGAGAAGAGACATTCTTCTACACGGCGGATACAATTATTCGCTGAAAAAGAGTAGTTTTAATCGTGCCACTAGCCGTTTCTTCGTTATCACCCGGGTAAAATCTGTTTAGCCGAAAAAGGGGAAAGGGGAGGATATTTTTCACCCAAGCACCTCTAGCTTGTGTGCAATCGGTATCGAGAGAGTCGTAAAAACGTGTACACCGGTCGAGACATATGCGAATTAATGTTTTAGGTATATCGAGCTTGTCGCACTCGTAACGAGCACAATGCTTTATTGCAAACATGTATGTATGAATAGTTTACATATGTAATGCCCATACTTGGAGCTTTTACTCTTCGTTGGTATATCGTTTCTTGATTTCTTTGTTAATCGAAGCACCGTGTATACATCACAAGTCTCCCTTCCAAATCACCGAACGTTACTTCTTTTTTAATTGCTAATTCCTTCGGAATACTAAACGAGAGAAAGCCTGGTGAACGTTACATCAAACAAGTATAACGCTACGACTTATATTTTTAAGTAAATACCGTCCAAGTTGTGCCTTGGATGCCTTTTATATATACGTATTATACATATATTATATACATTGAACGTACGAAAGTAAAATTAGAGTAGGCGCATTGTTTGCCAAATAGCCTTAATACACTTGGAACTTCTGCCTACACCTATGAATTCTGAATATAAAGGAGGAGCGCGTGTGTATGCAGTATTGTATATGAACTTGGACTATTCTGCGAACGGTGATTTGGAAAGGGGCTCGTGATCATCCTAGATGTCAGTCAGTGTAAATAAATTTTTTAGCTTAAAAAGAAAGTACATCTTCAGAATCCATTCCACGTTAATCGTTTAGAAGCCGATAGCTGCTCGGCTTTCTCTTCATTACTTCCTTTGCGTTCTTTTTCTTTCATGTTTTTTGGAATGTCGGTATCAGTGTATATACATTATTCTAGACGACGATAAGACGCCTGCCTTCGCGAAGGTGCGATATTGTGCGACGTAATTTTTGTTGTAAAATCGAAGCAAATTATCGAACAGGGATTTCAGATGTGGCAGATATATACTATTATGTCGAGAGGTGGATTCCTCTGTTTATCCGCACAGTTAATGTTTATCGTTCAAGCGTGTCATTCGACATCAAACATCATCGTACTTACAGGGCAGGTACAGTCTCTTGGAACAATCAAAATCACGATATCGTGCAGCTTTAATATCGTTGTAATATCTATGGAAATCATCACGGGCGTCCGCAGGGTGGAGTGGGGAGGGGGCAAAAGGGGTAGTTGCTCCCTTGGCTTTTGAGAAAAAATCGCTCATTTTTCAAAACTGATCTTTATTAAGTTTATACTAAAAAAGGGAATATGTTTAAATTTCGGTTTTAAATTTTTAATTAAATTGGCACTATAAAATGGGTTAAAAAAGCAAGAGGGGTAGACATTTTTCTTTATAATCGTCCCAAAGTTGCCCCCAGTTGCCCACCTCCCCCCCTCCCCTGGAAATCGTCGAGTGGATCACTTTGAATATATTAGGATATATCATAAGGTGTAGTCGCGCGTTTCCTCCGTCTGTCATTCGAAACGCAAACGATCAACCACCCCGTTCGGCGCCGTAGAAAATCCTTTATTTTCTTCCAATGTATCTGCATTTCTGGTACTAAGTAATTACTCTGTTGTGCAGCTACCGAGTATAAATAAAAAAAAATTTCCCATCTGTGTATCTATGTGCAATGAAAAAGAAGCAATTGTAGTTTTACTGATCCGGCGATTATTCGATATTATCCGCAATATCCTCGATTATTCCCAATGTTGATTTATAATTTTGCAGCTTGACCCTTTGCTGTTTGATTTAAGAAAATATTGGACGTGAATGACGATGTATTACACAGATTTGAATAGCGAGAGAAAGGGCGCCATTTTCGTGCAAGCGTGTTTGCCATAGGTCAATGGTTATGGTGAGAGGTTATTGGTCTATTTACAATGTGCGCTTGTCCGTGATTCGTCGTGGTTAACGTGCGAGTTGTGTTTCAAAAGTATTTAACGAAAGCTCTTTCTTTTTCCTAGCAATGTGTCGTAGCAGTTTCTGTGTCGATAAGTGCGCGTCTTTCCGCGAATACTTGGTCGTTGAGAATTCTGACGCGTAGAGCAAAAGTCGGTTCGATGGTCAGTGATTCGGTTTGGGCAGACAATGTTTGCACTGTAAGGTGCAAATTAAAGCATACGGTGGATTAGACTGATTAGAGGACCGAGGGGAATGCAAACAATCGAGATGGACGAAGGTTATCCGGTAAGTTCTCGTCCTTTGTTTCGCAAGTGAATGTTTACTTCCATACGAACTCCGCGCGGAATGAATTTATTCAAGTTTTTTCGTCGATTGACATGCGTCTATAGTGTCTTGTTCCCTTTTCGCGCAAAAGGCGTAACGATAAAAAATCGAAGCAGCGTTTGAAACTTTTGCCCGATCAACAAGTGTCTAATGAATATATTACCGGATAATGGCCACTCAAGTGATCGCTCATCTATAGGTACAGTAATGCCTCGTTAGAATCCTGACGATCGGGGCTGGCGGCAGGACGCTAACGCGACGCGGACACTATTACTTAGAGTAGTATATGCTCTAAGACTATTCCGTGCGAGTGAGAAAACCCAAGAGCCGAGCGAGAGGGAACGAAACAGTTGACACGAAGTTGCCGTCGTCTCTTTCGTTCTCTCACTCTTGACCGAAGGATTCCAAGAAGTGGTGGGGATAGTGAGCGGGATTATAACGCATGGTAAAAACGGGCCACTAACGACGAATTACTGTATTCCTCTTTATTTGTTCGTACAACAACGGTGAATAATTATTTGTCATTATTTCTATGGTTTTATCGCGGGCCAAGTTGGTTATTGGGGAACATTTTCTACTCTCAATATCGTGTGCTCCTCTTATCTGTTTACAAAGTTCAGGGTTCACAAACCAGACGCCGTCCACACATTTTTCATGCCGATGTATTCCTATTTTTGTTCTCAAATATTCTCAACTGGTTTCCTAAAGAGTCCTTGTTAGTAGAAATTCTCAATTCGAATATCTCATTCGCCGCGTGAAAATAAGAAAAGTTGACGAACAGGCAATCTTGATCGAAGAAGGTTCCAACCAAACACTTGATACTGTTCGAAAATGACGAAAAATTCTTCGGCAAGAATTTTAATCTGCCCGTTTGAAATTCATAGAGAACAAAGCAATAACGATGCGCTCGGTGTATCTTCTATAATAGGAAGAGGGTGAGGGGAGGTGGTGGAGGCGCCTCTGGTTGGTCATTTCCATCTCCACCGTAATCGCCGGCCACCCCGGTGTCCTCCGTCACTGGCAATTCCACCCCCTTCTCCCGTCCGCGGGTATCAGCGACGCCGACGCCTTCGTCGCCTCCGTCGCCTCCGTCGCGGCGCCCGGATCAATAAACGTTGTTCGCTGGGACGCCGACGTCGGGGAGCGTCGCTGCGCGAAGGCATCCGCGAGCGGATCGACGTGTCGCGACGAAACTCGTCGACGCGGTCGCGGTCGCGATCGAAAGGGAGCGTCGCGCGGCGTAAAAAACGACCTGGTAATGCGACCGACGACGCATCCGTCGTTTGTTCACAGAACTGGCCTTCTGTCAAGGAGGAGCGAGCCGAGCGGCTGGACCCGGGAGCAGAGTGTTTCGGCCTGGAGCAGCCTCTAGGACCCACCCACCACGACGACGACGACATGGCCAAGGTGAGTTCTGGTGAAAATAAAGAATCGTCTGTCACACGATAACCGTTGGCGTGCAATCGATGGAGAGGGGCAGGGGGAGGGGGGCGTTTAGGTATTATTTCGCGTAAAGATGGTACGGATAACGCTTGTCAACAACTGTTGCTGATTAGCGGGTCAAGCATACGTACCACACTCTCCTCGCGATCATTGATTGTCCTTTGTGCCCCTGTTGGCGGCTACGTAGGCGGCTGGCTAGTGTTGATATCCTGGGGATCTTTAAAGTGCGCACCTGGCTGTTGACTGTGTGGACAGTAGTCGCGGGCTGTCTCCGGCAGAAAAGATAGTTTGGCGCCGTCGTGATCAGCCGGACTGCGGCACATAGTCAACTTTGATCCGTGGACGGATCAAGTTCCTCCAGACATCGGATCAACTTTCTTCGTTAGAGCAGAACTTTTTGTGTTTCGGCACTTGGTCCCATCGCCAGTTTCGACGATCGAGTACTTAGCAGCTGTTTCTTTTTCGTCATCGCGACATTATACCATAGTGGCAGCAGAAGCGTTTGCATGGTAGTACGAGCGCGTGCAATTAACACGCATTAGTCCCCGTCCTCCGCGAATGCATAACAAGTTTCTGGCGACGTTCGTGCGCTCGCTTGAATTCGTTTATCGATTGAATTGCCGTTGACTGATCGATCCCGCGCGAACGCACGCCCACGCTACGCTATTCGACGGGGGAAATGAATTGAGTCTCTAATTTCGGCGGATCCCGAGTGGCCGGAAGAGGCTTATCGATAGATACGAGCGGCGGCCCCACTTGTACACGCGTCGCGCCCGTAATAGCAGGTGCCCCATTGAAAACCGTAGTGCAGAAACTGTGACGATCAGATACGGGCATTTATTTGTGCGTCGAAGAAATTTCCTAGCAGTAACCCAATTATAAACGAAACGTTCAGCGTTATCTCGATCGTAGCTTGCGGGTGAACGTTCCGACATCGCTGCAACAATCGTTACAAGAAGGGAAAAAGATTTCCAGCCGGTTCGATCCGATGCAGGACACCTACACTTGGGTGTCACGTTTCCCTCGGCTGTGTCGCAATGTTTTCTGATCGATGAGCACACGAGTATGTATGTACGTGCCTCGCGCGACCACCGCACGTTCGGCTCTCTTTGTAGAAGAAACTTCTCGATAAAATAAACGGCTCTGTTAGAATAAATTCAGCATATCGTCGATTTTCAAGCGTTCGTGCCGTCACAATCAGCCGGCTCGATCGTTAAGCGTCACGTAACAATCGGCGAACGCGTCTTGTATCCACGCAGAGGAGAAAAGACACGCGAACTGCGAACTGCTTGTAAAACCGGCGCACACGTTCGGACTGACCCATTATCCGGCGCGGTGGTTTCCTCGTTAAATTTTCATCGTGTTTAACGGTCCTTCGGCCCGTACCAGCACCTACTTAGCCCATAGTGCAAACAAGCCATTTTCTAACGCGTGCGCGGGTCGACTGCAAATTAGGAGGTTAACATTTCGAGCGCGTCGGAATAATTTCCGCGCGGCTGTGCCCGCGATTTCTTGGACAACTGCGATGTCTCCGAGTCCGAGCGGGCCTTTGGCACGAAAACACTGTATTATATTTCTGTCTAGCTCTGGGAGATGGAATAGTGGTGGGCGATACCGGGGTGGCTGAACCATCATAATCATCAATTACCTGTATGAATAAATCAATTCTTTGTTCTTCCGACGGTCTTTCTCGCGCCTAGAGTCGGGTTAAAGGTCAGACTTTTTCCAACACTTACTTACTTGTTCCACGATCGCATAGGGCGAAGGTCCATTCGGTATTCTGCAGCCGATCGTAATAGAAGAGCGATAGGGTTTATTACGGGAGAGTTGCCACACGTGTCTAAATTTGTTTGATAGCAAAACTTTTTCCGGGGTACCTACTAGTACTTGTAGCGAAGGAAATCACAATTTTCATATTTGTCACCGTTAGAAAATTCAAACCAACAGCCTGAAACATATAGCTAACTCTGAAGCACCGAATGTGCGGCGTCTCTCCCATAATTACCGTATAGTTACCCACGTAGTTAGACGGGGGTTTAATGCCCCTTGGATTAAATCCGCCCTCCCCTCTATCGGCAGGAAATTAATACATTTACTACGCGAAAGCTGCGTCATCCATAGATTCGATCATAATCCTAGACAGCGACGGCAGTGTCCCCATTTCCACTACGTCCCCTGAAATTAACACATGGTGCACATGGTCGGATAGCATTCTAGCGTTTAATAATCAGCGCCGCTCGGCTATGCGCGTAAATATCTATTTGCAGCTCCGTGGAAGAATTTTCGCGGATATTCTTGGTGGAGCGATGTTACTGACGTAACCGAGGAGGAAGACAGTAACGATTTTGCCTCCGCGAGAGACGGCTGCCGTCTCGCGTACGCAGTACACACGCGGCACCGCATGAAACCGCGCGTCGACACGGCCGGTCGGCGTGTCGAGGCTAGGGAGAGGCTTTTCAAGGTCCTCTCCGTGGATTTTTACGCGACCGGCAAGTAGAAACGGATGTGTGTAATGGTCGAATTCGATCCTGAGGCGAGCACGCGGGAACAGATTCCTGGCAAGGGGCTTTGTCACGTTTTTCGCGGAATAGGATAAAAAGAGGAGGACACTGAAAAATAGGTGTTGCCGCGTTGGTTCGTCCTGGAGTTTGGGAGCTCGTTCCATTCGTCTGACAATCAGGGGGAAGATCGTGTGCCTGTCGAAACACTGGCTGCGGTAAAATCACTTGTATTCTATATTCCTGTAAAGCGCGAGGTATGATTATAGCCGCAGCACGTGACCAAGCTTTATCAGGCGTCGGATGGCTCGATCTTATCAGGCGGGTAGTGGCGATAATCGTCGGTGAAAGTTGTTGTTCATTACCTATTTTCCCTGCGCTCCACTTGACTCCCTTCTAAATTAACCTGGTTGTGGGCCGATTCACTTGGTACCCAGTATCGAGATCTTTCCACCATCTTCCCAGTGTCGATCATAAAGCAACATTGAAAATCTGACTCACGCCTAAGAATAGCTAAGAATAAGTGAACCATTGGGACTCGAAAGCAAACTCTCCTTCATCGTTGACTTTTCAACACCCTGTGCCTCCTGCACTCCTCTTTCCACTTTCTACGACTGCCGCCACGGTCGATCGAGGACGGATTTTCGGCGCGACGCGAGCTCGCAGAGCTAATTATCAAAGCGCTCGTGGAAAGAGGAAAAAAAGCAGACTCGAACGGCCGAGGCTCGTAACTGAAACGTAGCCTTGTTCCCCGGTTGACGACGCTCGGCTCGGCTCGGCTACGCGCCAGTCGCCGCGTGCGTCGTCGCGTCGTGCACACGCTCGTAGGTACGTATGTAGATAAGTACGGATTCACGGGCCGGTGACTGCAGGGACCGCGCGTTTCCGAAGAATAGCAATCGTTGTTGGTGGAGTGTGTCGGTCCTCGTACGGCTCACGGCTCGCCCGGTGAACGTAGCGTCAATTCATGTGGATTAGTTGCTGTGAAAAGGACACGTAACTTTAGAAACGAGCAACAATGTAGAAAGTAGGGAACAATCGCCGAATATAGGTATCATCGCGATAGAGCTCCAGCCTGGAACCGGCGAAGAATCCCCGTGTTTTCTAATCGGCAAAGTCGTACGTAATAGGTAGGTAGCTACTAGCGAGAGGCACGGCGAGCGTGCAATTAGCTCATCGAGCGTTTTGTACGGGAATAGGAGTCATTGTCGTTGGAATAATTATGAACGGTGCTGTATGCACGCGCGTACGTCCGCCTGGCGTGTACATCCATTCGTCGGTCGGACGTAGAGGTGCGCGGATGCTCGGCGGTGGAGACTGCTGGCACATAGGTAGTATCCGGAACGTTTCATTGTCGTACACGAGACGGTCGCATCGCGATCGATCCGTTCTCTCCTCTCTGCTCGCCAAGGCGGTGTGTGCCGTTTCCCGCGTTTTCCCGCGGAGGGAAATTACTCGCATAGACTTTTTGCGCGACGAGGTCAAGTGACGGCACGGCCCATGGGAGATCCTGCGATCGTGAACGGGGTTCGAGCGCCGCGAGGAACATCGTGAGTCTGCACAGAGTGTTTCTAATTCGCGTGACTACCGATCGTCGGTCTCGCTTTTCCTCGCGATATGCAAACCAGGCACGCGTCGATTTCGGTGTACCGGCGATCGTGATTACGCAACCGAGTGCAAACCAGAAGTGGCAAGCCCAGGGCGAGGAGGGGACTTATCGAGAAGCTGTTACAGCCAGGCTTGTATTTAGACTCGGTGACCGCGGTGCGGGTCGCGTCGGCGCGCACAGGTGCGCTAATTAATTCTATTGAAATTACAAGCCGGAATTATGCGGCCACGGGGGATCGCGTCACGTGCGCTTGTCAGTTACGTGGCCGCGCGCGATGGATCCAGCCGATTAACTATTTCAGCCCGAACGTTGCCCGTCCGCTCTAGGGACCGGTGAAATCGCCTGAACCGGCGATTTCTTCGTTCGCCTTGGGCCTCCTTCTGTTTCCACCGCGTCGCGATTCAGAGCCGCGAGCGATGTGTACATTGCCTTCTGTAGAAAGTCTTTCTCGGTTTTAGAAAGCGTTTCCGCGCATTTTTAATGTCGAACGCCGATTTCGCTGATCGAGGAGGATGGCAACTGTTCGTGGTTCCAACTCGCCAACTAATCGTAAGCAGTGGGTTACAGGGGCGCTCGGCGGCGCACGGTGTCTCGCCCGTTCGTTTCGGATTCGAGGATTGGCCGCGATTCCCGTTACACCGACAAAATTGGAAAAAACAAATGCAGACGAACGTAGCTAGGTATATAGCAATTAACACAGTTGCTTGGTCTCGCGTGGAAGGAGAGAGATAACGAGCGGCCGGCGGGTAGGCGGGCAGGCGGCTCGAATTGCCGCGAATTAAGGCCTAATGGAATAAAGTTATGCTCGCGGGGCTTGGCCTTTGGCCGTCGTCAGCTCCGTCGACGCGAGCGCGCCGCGTCGATTTCGATTCCCGCCACGTTCCTCGAGTCGCAAAACACCCGGCGCGCGGTGTTCAACATCCTCTGGCCGGCCGTCCCGTCGATATCTCTTCGGCGGCCCCTCTGACCCTGACATTTTCCTAGATCGATAACGCGCGTCCATCGATTGATTCTTCGACTAACACGAAAGGCAAACGTGCAGGTCTATTATGGGCTTATTAATCCCCGATTTTTCCCAGTTGCGCGCCGCTGTTTTCGGAGCATCCTGTAGAAAAGTACCTACCAGTAAAGCAAACACTGTTTCGCGTGTGTGGCCAGTGCCGTCGTGTGTCTATACGTGATAATGCATCGATGCTGAATAATTTATCGCTTCCGTGTAAAAGTGGCGGAGAGTAGGGGGACTGGTGACGAAATATATCGCTGCTCCTCGGTCGATGTCAGCGTATAGCTCAAGTATAGCGGAAAAAGAACGCGCTCCGACAGCGATTTGCGACGAACGGCGGCCGCGGGTTCAGCGGTAAACTCGCGCCGCGGTCTAACCCAGTTCTCAGCCGTCGCAGCGCCGTTCAACAGGGTCGTCGGTGAACGCACTTCGTTACATCTGCTGGCTGGTCTCTGCCTCCACAGTGGCCACCGGGTAACACTATTATTAGGTGGCCGTTAATCCGCGAATAACCAGAACACTCGAACAGAGGGCTGTAGCGTTTCGATTGATCGACTCGCGAAAGCCGATCGCTGGTGTTACCGAACTAGCTCTGTAAAGGTTTTAAATGTTTTTGTGTTTCGATAATCGTCGGGGCGAGCCTGGCGTAACAAGATCCGCAGGGGCCTGGCTTCAAAGGGGGCAAAAGTGATCGATGGGAATTGTGAAATTGCTTACCTACAAATAGTCCGTATGGTCAGACGTGTGAGGCAAATTAAGTACCTAGTTGATAGTTGCGTTGGCGTGCTTTGTGGCGGGACCGAGTGGAAGATTTTTAATTCTGTAATTCCTCGGCCAGATGTTCCGAAAAACAGCTATACGCCGTTCTCGCGCGGTAGCGACCTTCCACGCGAGGCCGCATTCGGGACCAATCGTGTCCACGGCCTTATCGACGGGATCTCGAGCAAATACTCGAAATACCTGGCGTTCGGTCTCCGATAGGAAGCTCCGTCTCGAATGTAGCGATAAGCCCCGAACAGCAGATCGGATCGCACGGCCCACGGGGATCCGTGTTACGCGTGTTCTTACGCGGACAGGAGGAGGAGTTAACGG
Organism: Andrena minutula; assembly: GCA_929113495.1. NCBI lineage: Eukaryota > Metazoa > Arthropoda > Insecta > Hymenoptera > Andrenidae > Andrena > Andrena minutula. Next base: position 218,874 of record OV815996.1, on the reverse strand, counting down.
GCGTTGTGGACCAACAGTGCTAAAATTAAATTAGCCAACTGCCGGAGCGACACTTCTGATTCACCTCGCCACGGCGAAGGGTTTTATTTGGAGATGGGCCAAGGGCAACGGACTCTTTGCCCCGATCTATCAAGCGTTTCCTTTGACCTTGACGACGAGGGGGCGAGAAAGAAAACGCCACTTTCCCCTTGGACTTGATTCGATTGCTCGGTCGCGATTCCAGCTCCGTCTATGTTCAGTTAGCGCGAGCTTCAGGCTGCGGGGCCGCTCGGCTAATTGCAGGATTAACGGAGGAATTTCTAACCATCTCTGTGGAATGTACGTCCCGCGGGCGGTCCAATGGATGCGCGGGATAGCGGACGGTCGCGCGTGCTTTAACGCGGCTGTATTCCAACGATCTAGGTTAATGTCTGTATTAATATTTTCACGTGGACGACGTAACGAGACGTCCGTTTTAGTATTCCTTCCGTCCGGGAGAAGAATATATAGTATTTAATATTTATCATCCCTCCTGTTTGTTTCTGACTGCAGAACGTAGGGGAGAGCCGGATACCAGTCCCCCGCGCGGCTCGACCCTGTTTCTTCCCGAAATCGCGGCTAAGCACGCCGCCGCTCCTGCCCGGGCATCGACGCTCGTTGATACTCTCGGGATGCCCGCAGTTCGATGCCGAGGACAACTCCACCGCAACACCTATCTCCAAGTGCGTGCCACGGGCTGTGTCTACTCCGTTGATCGAAGGTACGTACTTGAAGGGCTGAAAAATTGTCATTTTTTTAGGATTTATCTTTTAGTAAACGGAATGTCCAACATGAATAATGTTTTGCCCATATATCCATACATTTGTTCATCCGCACATGGAAAAAAAAACAATCTGTTTTAAATGTAATGCTGACAGAACGACCCTATCGTAAACAAAAAATTCAAAGTAACCACTATATGTAATTTAATAATGATCCAATTGTTTATATATTTTCATATCACAAAGAGTGCAAAGTTGCTCTGTAATGCTAAAAGCAATAAAAAATATGTTTGGAATCGGGGCTCGTGTTTGATTAGCAAGGGGCACTGAGAATCACGGTTTTCTGTTGACAGAGCCAGGACGCAAGACATTCACGATATCGCCCGTGTGGGACATTGACAAAGATGACGTCCAATTGGTTAATTTTGCCGAGGAGAAGAGCAACTTTTTCAGGTATCACGAGTCACTACGCGTCCGCGCCGCGTCGCTTGTGTTCGCTCGAATCGGAGTTCTGTAAATGGCAGATTGTTGATAGGCGACGGGCGATGTTTGCGCCGCCGGTTAACAGAACCGTCCGCGGTCCGACACCCTGAGAATTGTGAAAAGCGTTTTACGACCGGGCTCTACCTGCCGCGCGATTTACAGAAAAAAAATCGTCCCGCGGCGTAAAGTGGCATTGTTCTGTTTTCCTGCGCAGCTTGCTCGAGAATCCTCAGCTGAATATGATCGAGGACGCCGGCGACAGCTGCCTCGTAGACGCGTCTCTAGGCTCCTACAATGAGAACACATCGAACACGGCGCCGCACTATTTGATGCTGAACAAGCAGAACTCGTTCGAGCACGACGAGAGTCTCGGCATACTGACCCCGGACCAGATGACCGACTTCACCGTCGCGTTGGGGTGCTCCAGGACGCCATCCTGCGAAAATCTGACCGGCTCAGCGGGCTCGAGGTTGGCGTTGACACGGGCATCCGCGTCCAGGCCCTCGGCGGACGTCGAGCCTACCGAGGAGGTGTCCAGCGAGCGCACGCCGTCACCCGAGGAGCTTCCACTCGATCCGAAGCCCGCGGAGACCGTCAGGGTCACCAGCGTTCCCATCAGCTTCGTGACGTCGGTGACGAGCATCACCAGCCTCGAGGCCGGCTACCAGGGCGACGGGGAGAACTCGAGGCCGGCCAGTCGCGGGGCCGATCCACCGTCCGTCGTGCCGCCTGCCAATCTTCCCGCGCCGTGCAGGCAGGATCCTATGACAGACTCGGACTTCTTCACCGAGAGCGATGCCGACGCGTACGAGGAGATCGTCCGCGGCGACAGGAAGGCGCAGGTGATCGACGGCACCCTGTTCTGCGCGCCGGGCGGTCGAAGGTGCCCGAGCTTCACCGGCGAGGAGATGGACTCGAGTGGGATCTACTCTGACCTGGACAAGAGGCAGGACGAGCTTCACGCGCCCGAAGAGGCGGTCGAGGAGAACGAAGATCGCACCCCGGACACCATCGACACAGAGGTCTCGCAGAGGAGTCAACCGTCGCCCGTCAAGCCGGAACAACCTAGCCAAGTTATCATGGACTACCTGCAGGCGAGTCGATGTCTTTTGCAGTACACTTTTCCAGGGTATAGGCGGAGCAAATAAACGATATCGAATGGCAACAGTCTGGGGGTTCGTCATTCAAGGAGGCAAAAAGCTGTTAACTAATGCTTGCAGAGTTATTCAGAAGGCTTTTAGAATTTCTAAGTGAAAACAGCTTCCTCGCGCGCGCGGTGCCTATGTTTACATAATAAATAGTCAACAGCTATATAGAACGCGACCTCGTAATGGAAATGCCTCGGTTCGGACTCCGTTTACGTTTACGTTTACGTTTACGTGTTCAGTTACGTGGTGGCTCGAATTCAGTAGGAATTCCGCCGATACCTCTGCCCCGTCCTCGATCGTGACTCGGTCGGTTTCCTTTCTAAATTATACGCTTAACTTGCGAACGTGAAAATTGCCGTCACGTCTTTACACGTCCATATGATTCGTCGGAATATGATCGCTAGCTCCTAATACTTGCGTACCACTCGGATGGTTATTAGAGGGGCAATTACGTGGCAAGGCTCCTTCGATACCACAGACATCTGGTTTCTTTCAGCGAGTCGTATCGTCCTCCGCGTGTTCCACCCTGTAATACATTTACACCCTCGCTATATGTGCATAGACGCTTTGATACAGCTGACGTGATTGGTATAATGTTCAGGCCTCGGTGAATCCTTTGGACGCGTCGGCGGACTCCTCCGGCTCGATGAACGCCACTCAGGTGACGGTGATCGAGGTGAAAACGCTGGCGGAGAGAAATAACGACAATATGAGGTCGAAGGGCCAGAGCAAGGCCGATTCAGTTCCTTTGAAGAAGTACAAAATGCCTAAGAGGAATGTCGTATCGAAGATCAAGGCGATGATCGAGTCCGGGCCGAAGGACGAGGCGGAGAAGGAAGCTAGGCGATCGCAGAGATCGCCCAGAAAGGGTGGCCGTTGGGACGCGGTGATGAGCAAAATCGAGGCTGGCAAGAACGAGCAGAGGACCAGGCCGGCTAGGAAGGAGGTCAAGTCCAGGGTGCTCCAGAGCCTCAGCCAGCCGTCCTCCGCGGGATCCACGCAAAAGAAAGCCGGCGACGCGAATAACAATAATAACAAGGATAAAAGGTGAGACGATGGCGTCGGAGAATCGTAATTGTGTCGAATGGCCCCGGCTATCCAGCGTTGCTAACAGCTTCCTAATTATCAGGAGGATGCGCGGCCGTCAAGAAATCAAGTCGCCGACTCAAGAAACTGCCAGGAGCTCCGTTCGCAGCTCCCTGAGTGATCTCAGCACCGGGCCCAGCAAGGACGCGCCAAGTAAGTTCAATTACCTACCATTTTACCATTACAATTTTTCTCGCCAATCCCCCGTCGCTCCGAAACGTTAACGATCCCGCAACTTTTACACTAATTCACTTCCTTGCGCCAAATCGCAAAGGTGAAGAAAACGAGTTGGTAGTCGGTTAACAGGATAGAAAAAAAGAAACTGCACGTTCCCAATCGTTTATTAGGACGCAAGGAGTAGAATTCGAAGGAGAAGAAGCCGATTTTTTTCCATTGTTGGAATATCGACGGGCGCGCAGAGGAGCGCGCATGCCCTTAGAACTTGGTGCGTGGGAACGTCGACCACTCCTTGACGCATTGCTGCTTCGAAAAAAGAGAGCGGAAACTCGTACTTTAGAGCTCCGAACTCGTTCGCTTTCAGCTCTCAGCTGTTGAGGGCACGAGAGAATTGAAAACGACATAACTTTATGATCGAAACTGAATGGTTGAAAGAAAAATACACGCGATACGTTCGTGCCCGTCACTACTTTCGCCAAGCGAAGATCGCTCAACTTGACGCATGCTACTCGTCGATCGAGGAAACATGGAGGGGAACTGTTCCCCTTACTGGGACAAGCAGTGGGGGTGTCTCCAAGTCGATTCTCTTCCGCCCCTTGTTATCCTCGGTGCACGAGCTCACAGTTTTATCATACGCCTGTACGGTAAGGCCCGCGTTCGGTTTACTCGCTGTGAAATCTTCGATTGGCCCCAGATAACAGTTGAAATGCGCGAAAAAAGTCCAAGGACATCGCGGGGAGGGAACTATTTGGGCTTTCTTGGAACGTGTCTCCTCCGCAGAAGGGGCGGGGTGGTGGTCGCGCGCGCGACCACGACGCGGGCGTAGGAGGGTGTTTTTGTATCGACCCGCTCGAGGCGCGCGAAACTTGGACGGCGAATGGGTGCCCCTCTTCCGGCGCCACTGGACAGTTTCGTTCGCACTGGGTGTTGGAGCAGGCCTCGCGGCCGCGGCCGTAACACCAGCAGCATCCAGTCGGCAGTCCTCGGCGGACCTCGTGCTCGCTCGGACGCTGTTTATGCACGCGCGTTGCATTTCCGGTCTCTCCTCCTTCTCGCTCCTACTTCCGCCTCTCCCTTTGCTCCATTCTCACGAATCTGCTGTGCGCCCAATCCTCCCCTCTCCCGGTCCGGCTGACCGATTTTATCATCGTGGACGTGTGCGCGGCGGAAGGGAAAGAGGACGAGAGCGAACAGCCGGTGCATCGTCGTCAGTGAATGCCGCAAGGTGACGGTGCAAAGTGCATCGAAGCCGCGATCAATCTCGATCGTACTCGCGCATCGATCTCTCCCTCCTCTTCGAGCTTTTCCGATTCGGTCGCGCGCGTTGCCACGGATTCTGGATACCTTCGGCGCGGCCGTGTCTACGTCGGCGTGACCTGATTTGCCAAGACGTGTCGCCGCGCCGGAGCTCAATGTGTCCCGCTCGCTCGACAAGCCGCTGCGCCGCTGGGGACCGAGCGTCGTGACCGGTCCCGACACGAAACCGTTGCAATATGTTATCGCGCGTTCCCCTGGCTGGCCGGTGGAATCTGTACCCGCAACACTGAACGCAGCGGGACTGGATTTACCTGCCCCCCCGCCTGGGGCCGCCGATATGAAAGTTCCCCGAGATACCGTTACCGAACGTACGTATCTTTCGGCCCGCGTGCCACGCGGAGGACCGTAGGGGCGAAGAATAAAAGGGGAATCCGAGGCGATCAGACTCCTCGTCTCTGCGCCGGCCGTGCACGTCGGCAGCTTCGCCGCTGACGAGAGAGAGAGAGAGAGAGACAGAGCTTTACCGTACGGGTCAACGGCACTAGTGGTTTATTTCCGGCATTGCCTTTCTTCAACGGACATCTCCCGTGGTGGCCGGTGCCTGTGCACGGTGGTTCTCCCTCCCGGAGTCCCCACCCCTTTTTAGACAGGTGCACCCGGCGACCACGTGCGTCTCCAAGGCCGACCACCACCGGTACGCGCACCCGCTCGCTCTGATCTCCGCCACTTACGCAATCGCCATCAGAATCAGATGGTGAACCCACATGGCTGAGGACACCGGCGCTGGAACGCGCCAGTGAAAGACACAGAGACTCGCGGACCTGTCGCAGTACTGGATACGGTTGGAGAGCGCGAGCTTGCGTCGAACGGTCCTCCGGTCCTCCGGTTTACCTGCCACCGGATTCTCTCGCTCTAAACGACAAACGTTCGACTACCATTGGAAAGCCGCCGGAACCCAAGTGGAGCAGAAGCCGCGTCCTGCCTGAACCGTTCGTTCGATCACCACCGAAAAGATGTCGGGCAATCGTGGACTTCGGTGCTCCGCGATCATCGAGGAGTCGACCTGGGTAACCAGCCTCGAGGCAGCCTCCAAGGACACCACGGGGTGAGGTGGTGCGCGCGCGCGCGCGCGCGCGCCCGCGCCCGTTCCCCTGCCTGGCCAGAGATGAGATATTTCATTGACGACGGTGAAGGGACGGTGAAGGGACGGTGAAGGGACGGTGAAAGCGGCATTTGAAAATGGGGCAGCAAGGATCGAAGGGTAGGCCGGCGGCTCTCAGGACGGATTTCGTCAGGGACACGGCGAAAATGCGGCTGGGCAGCTTCAAGCGAGGTAGAGTCGTATAATCGGGGATAGCCAGGGTTGGGTGCCGGCCAGTAAGCCAAGGGAGGGAAAAAAGAAATGAAGAGTGCCACCTGTCTTTTCGTTCGCGGTTCATTTAACGCCTAGAAAGTTGCGACGAGCGGGCGACTGGCCGGCTCTCCGGCGCGCCGTTGCATAGGCATTCGAAAAGGTAGTAGATGGTCTCTGATGGAGAGCGGTTTCTCTTAAGCGAGTCTAAAACGTTACGGGGGAAGGATCAAAGGTACCCTACTTACGCGGATCGTCAGTGGATTTCTCTTTTACGTTGCCCATCGATCATTGTTGCGCGAGGATTCGCCCGGAAAGTAGGCCTCTTGGTGGGGTCGTTAAATAATGGGGGTAAATGATTTTTCATTAACCCGTCGATTTATATTTAGATTCGGGGCTGAATGCGGCCTAGAAACGTCACCACGGTTCACACCGGGCGAAGCTAAAATGAATTAGCCCCTCGGAGGGTAGCTGGGTATCCTCGATACCACGCAGTTGCAACTTCTTAATTCCAGAACTAGTAGTTGTTCACCTTCCTCGAAATTGACTCGCTTACTTCTCGCAGACACCTTGCATAGTCTATAATATCGAGTATCGTAGCTTTCGACGAGTCCCTCCCCCTGATCGGGCTCAATTGACATTGGCAATTAACACGGGGATATTATTACTTATCGCATTCGCGTGCCCTGAATATTCTCCGACGGCAGTTTCTCTCGCGCGCGAGGTTAATTCCAGCCATTATGCAGACGGGGGCATAGCGCGCAGGCCGTTATGCGCTCGTGCGGCAACGTCGGCTACGTGCAGCCTGGTGTACATAATAATAAACGTTTTCTTTTCCTCGTTGGCATAATCGACGGGCGAGCATACGGGTTGAAAGTTTGTCCCTACGTCCCGCTGTGCCGCCTCGTCGAGCGCGAATTCCGATGACGCGCGGAAATTCCACGCTCGATCAACTATACGGACACGTTTTCGGCCACTGATTAAATTCGCTCCATTTCCTTCTGTGCTTCCAGAGAGATCACCCACGTCAGCGAACCCGCCGAGGAGGTTGGCGAACGGCCGGGGTAGCCAGCAGAATCGCGTCAACAGCTTCGACGCGAAGAAGAACTGCGTAGAAATTTCGCCCATCAATCTCGGTGAGTGGCCAGCTACGGGGACGAGTTTGCACATATCGTGGCCACGCACGTGCGCGCAGCCTCGCAAATGTGTCGGGGAGGAAACGAAAGGTCGAGGGCACCGCTGCGTGCTTCCGGTTCGAGACCTATTTAGTGCGACGAATACTTTTTCCTTCGGCCGCCTCCTGCCTCTATGCAACTGCCGATCGGCACGTACAGGCCGTCGATAGTCACGACTATCGGAGTGCTATTTTCAGTGGCAAGCACACCGTCGAAAACTACCATTGGCAAACGGCCATAATAGTTTCGCCAGATATATTGCGTCGTATCTATCGGTTTCTGCTTTTCCTATAAATACCTGACGCGCTGAGAAACGTTATTGCTCGTTAACACTAGGCCACGACGCCCACTAATGCCCGAATTTCGCGAAATCTAAATCAGCTGAGGAACCATGCGACAAACAAATTCATTACCAAACGTAATGGTGATTCGAGGCGTCGAAAGTGCTGGGGGTTAATGTCGGGAGTCACAGCCAGTGCCCGAGAATTTCTAAATGAAACGCATTTATCATCGTGGATCGTCAGCCCTCTATAGAGTCTATCGGAATCGGAGGAAATGAACTTTCTTCTTTTATGACCGATAGACGGGGAACAATGGAGTGCCCCTCGGAAACTCATTGGAATGGCACCCTCGGCCACCGCTGTTCCGATAATTACCCACTTTGTTTATTAGCCAGGTCAGAATCGTAACGGTACGCACTACGCACCCCTTGTCCGTTTGAACCCCTGGTCGCTGCTAATGCAGCGAAACGTTTCCGTCAGTCCTTCGTCGGCCGCAAACGCGAAAACAACACAGTGCCACTCGGTCGTGCTCGACGCCGAAACATTCCGTTTCGCGGACGTGAGCTGTTTGCTCCGTGATCATCTGCATCGTTAACCGTCACGCGATCTTTGAACGTGCAGGACGATTAGGACAAGCAGATAGCCGGCTTCGATACGACCGGTGCATAGTTCGGGCGGCTGGACTGTTTCAGCAGCGATGGTGTCATCGTACTACAGTAACTATCTTTGTGCTCCAAAGTTCCAAAGGGAATATTAGACTGGTAATTAGGGAGGATCAGAAGTGTATTGATCTCGGAACTGTGGTAGACTTGAATTTGCAGCTTTGCGAAGCGCGCAATTTAATATATTTGCCAAATCTGGAGTGAATCTACTGTGAAGGGTGAAAGCGAAAGGTTTCCAAAGATTGTCGGCAATCGTAGCCCGTAGACTTAACATTGTTCTTCTGGCTTCCACGGGGCAAATTGTTATTCGCCGCGGTTTTGTAATATAAAATTTTTACGTGAACGAACGGTTCGCGGCGCGGCGCGGCGCGGCATACGGTACTCGCGGACGCGACGATATATCATTTAAGGCACCGCCGGTCAGCGTGGCAACGTGCTCTCGTTAACGTAGCGAATTCTCTTCTTTTTTTTCCGCAGAAAAGAGCCCGTCAGCGACGCGAAAGCCGACAATAACCAGGAGATTAACAACCACTGTCCCAGCGAAGCAGCACGGTTCAACGACATCGACTAAAGGTAGTATCGATATTTTCGCGTTGTCATTTCTCTTTCTGCCTGCGACGCATGGCAAAACCGCGGCACACTTCTGCGTATAGGTGACGCAAAGTTGCTGCGCACGACGCGTCCCGTTCTTTTTCACATCGAACTTCAGAGACATAGATTTGCTGAAAGCTTGACAAATACATTTAATACGGAATGCTTAAAATAATGAAAGTCTGTCGGCGAAGGGTCGGTCGGGTGAAGAAGAAGAAGACGACGACGACGACGACGACGACGACCACGACGATTATGTGGCGTCAGCTTTGAACTTTCGGTAAAGGAAGAAATCGGTGTGAAATAGAAAGTGTCGACCAACACCTTAACTGTTCCTCGTACGTTAAGGTCACTACGCGAATTCACGACTTCGATCTGAAAACCGTGAATCTTATACGTATAAATGGCTGAGAAATTCGCAAGATACCTGAAATCGTAAGTTTGCTCCAACAAGGTGTGTCGGGGCGTAATTTAGAGATTTTTCCCCGCGCTATTGTCTCCCATCGTCCTATCGCGGCTTTCTAATTCATTGACCGCGCTGCTCCGCCGGTAGCTGGTTTCTAAAAAAGTCCCACGGTGATTTTGCGGTGCGTACGGTTGCGTAGACGAGCGTTTCTGCACACGTGCGTGTCCCTCCGCGTGGCGGCTTGTTGTTTCGAAGAAAGTCGTAGCTTTCACTGGTCCTTCCTCCACGACCACGGGGCACCCTGTTCTCTGTTCTCTGCTCTCGGCGGCCGCGCGGGGCAATCGGGGACACAGTTTCAGGTTGCCAGTGTCAGTGGAGTTAATTAAGGGTTAATCGGTCGAAACGCACCGGGCTTTCCACTCGAGGCCCGCACGTGCTTATCTGGAACAAATTACCGAAGCAAAGATTATCATCAATGGCCGGCCGCGTCCTAGAAACCACCGAATTGCAGGTCGAGTTTCTACGAGTCACGGTCTTGTACTTCCTTTCCTTTTAATTTAGTGTCCTATTAATCATTCATGAAGCAACTTCCGCCGAGCAAATTAGGGAAATGGTTAGGCCTGGGATTCCAACAAATTGTTTCTGGATCTGTTGATGCACGTTCCACGAGCCTTCTCTCTTCTCTAAGGGGCAATCGAATTATTAATTCCGCCGAGGTCCTGGCGGAAGAGGTTTATCATCCGATCGTCGATCACTGTGAGATAATGGTATCTTGGAAGGATTATACCTCGGACACGTATCGTCGCCACCTCCCGCCATGTAAGGGTGGCCAATTCCAAATGGAAAAGGCGGATTTATTCGGAGCACGGCTCCTTGAAATAACTCGCCGACCCCGCGTGCCTGTCGCTGTCTTTACAGCATGGATGTATTCGCTGAAACAAAGTGTTGTGTCGTTCCCATCTTCGTGACCCATAAACCGGCGTGATCGAACAGCAGATGAAGTAATAGAAAGGCAGAGTAATGGCAAAGGTAGTGCGTACCTATAGACGCAATTATGGAAACGTATGCAGACATTGTGGGTCATATTGAAGGTGTTGTGTACCATGTGTGTGGAGCGCGTGTCCATCGTGTTCGTCTTCCTCCTCGAGGTTGCACCTCGTTTCAAGGTGGTAGGGGAGTGGTCGTCGGAAAGGAAGGAGAGGAGGAGGGGTTTATAGCGCTCCGCGAGGCAGCCTGTGGCTCGTGCTAATTCAGTCCAAGTGCAGACTTGGCCAGCAAATCGCTAGAAATGACGATCACGATTAGATCTCTTTCGTCTCTCTCCCTGAATCACCCATATCGAACGTTTTCACCCTAAATAACACGCGTGTGGAAGTGCCTGAAATAAGCCGCTGATGCGGAAATTTGCCTCGGTTGTGGTCGAAGGGACATACCTGTGCCTTGGATTTGCCGTGTTCTCGCGCGAGCTGTTTGGCCGGGTGTCGAAATAAAATCGAAGCGGTGCAAAAGAACCTGCAGCAGAGCGGGTGGGCGGCGAGCGGAGTCCCCGCGTGCTTTCACGTACACATCGTCGCGATAATGGGAGGATGAAGTGACGCGGCCGGGCCAAATGCTCGCGCGCGAGTTTGCCGCGCCGTCGCCGCGATGATCGCGTTCTCACCGCGAGCGACAAATACCCGAAGGATCCTGAAAAACAGGTAGCCCGACTTTCCAACGCCGAGCCCCGACGGTTTTCTCTCTTGAAACGAGTTTTCCGCGGCCACTTTCTTCGATACATCTAAATCTGTGGACGGTCTGTAAGATGAGCGGAGATACTAAGATCCGGCGGCACAGGATGACATTGACGGGTTAACGGGGGTTAAGGGGTGTGTCGACCGGATAGTAGGATATCGGAGGAATCGAGCTGTCGAGCTGTCGAGCTGTCGAGCTTTCGTCGCGGTTCGAGGGAGATCGTAATGGTGATGGGCCCGGTGACGTTGCTTGCAGATCGTGAAACCAAGGAGCACAGTAACAGCTACGCGGTGACAAGGGCGTCTTTGGAGACGCGGGACCAGGCAGCGCAGACCGACACAATACCCTATGAGGCTGTTCGCGCGAAACGAGCGGAACAAGTGGTGCAAGCCCTCTCCATCACTGTACAATATCTGGCCTACGAGGTACGTTTTACTCTGCTTTCGTCAGAAGGATCAATCATTCGAATCGTTCGAATTATTCGTTGCGTCGCTTTGATTCAGTTGGACGCGTTCTCGACGCCGAAGCTAAAGAAGGATTGCGAGAACATGAAGAAGGAATGGTTGTCGTCGTGCACGGAGATCGCGGAGCTGAGGTCTAGAAACCTCGGCATTGAAGAGAGGCTCGAGTCGGATAGGGAGGACCATCGGAGAGCCTTGGACCAGCTTCGCGAAGATCGTGAGTCTTGCCAAGAGTTTTATTTGTGTTTCTTTCGGTCCCCTTGGTTTACGGTTGTCCCGTTCGGCTGTGCCTGGCACCGCGTATCATATCATAATGATATTCTCCCGGTAACGAGGCATAATAGTCCCGATGTCGTGGCGAACGACAGAGGTGGTTAAAGTGGAGCAATTGTTAATTAAAATCCGCGCGGGACCGATGCCCACGCACGTCAACTCGGAATTTTTAAAAGCTGCCACACGCGTGCACGCGCGTGCACACGCACTAGCCGGCTTCGAACATTAGAAACGCTCGATTTAGTGGCCACGTAACGTTTGATCGTAGTTAATTATAGGTTGGCACGTTCGACGGACCTTAATCTGTAGCCTCCCTCTTTTGTTTTCCTTCCGAATCACGTGAATCATACGCTAAGGGATAAATTTGTGAATGTTTCTCCAGTGGAAGCTCGCCACGCGGAGCAGATCGCCACTTTGGAGGCCGCCCTGCAGGAGGAGAGGCGCCGATGCGAGGTCAGGCTTCGCGATTCCTTGAACGAGGCGGCGAAAGAGCACCGCGCCACGATGGTGAAGCTGCGGGCCGAACAGGAGGCGGAAATCGTACGGAAGGACACGGAGCACAAGAGGAGGTCGGTAGTGTACGATCAGGGTGCGGCGCTGATCGCGGAGGTCGAGTCCCTGCGATCGGTGTTGGAGATCCGGAGCCAGGAGAACGCCAACCTGAGATCGGATCTAGATAACTTGAGGCGCGAGATCGAGGACAAAGAGGCGTTGCAGCAGCGCGTGGACACTCTCGAGGCCAGATGCGAGGACCTGAAGGCGCAGCTTCAGTGCAAGGAGGCTCTCGAGAGGCAGATATCGCACGACAACGAGGGGCTGCACGAGTCTATCCATCAGATCTCGAAGCAGAACAAGCGTCTGGCGCAGAGGAACGAGGAGCTCCAATGGAGGCTGCGTCAAAAAAACGAAGTGGTGACCGTTCTTGCGAACTTGACGCCCAGGCTGTCGCGATCCCTGGGCCCGGAACACGTCGAGCACACACTCTCTCCCGACAAGAACGGTCCGCAGTCCTCCTCCATGGTGAAGTTTATGGTGGAGAAGGGTGACTCGGTCTCGTGGACGCTGGAGATCGACGACGAGCTGTCGAAGGGAGCGACGGACGCGTCGTCGTCGTCGTCGTCGGCCACGCCGCCGAAGATGAGCAGACCCGAGACGGCCACCTCAGTGTCGCGACAGGGATCCCTCAGATTGGCCGGGAGAAGGCCATCGGTGGACATCAGGGCCAGGTCCAAGAGCATCTCCGTAACGGACTCCGCGCGTGTAGAGGAGTCCGCGTGGACGCCCACCTGCAACTCCACGCCGAACCCTCGGCGAAGACCAAGGAGCGATCCGTCTTCTTCGTCCTCGTCCACCTCGTCGTCGGTTTCCTCGTCCTCGGCGGCGGTGACGACGAATTCCGCGGTGGCCGTCGCTGTGGCCGCCGCAGCGGCCGCTGCGGCGGCTGCCGAGGATTCTGGCGTTGGCCAGAGACCGCAGGAAGCTGGCGGCGAGGCTATGATCTCGGAGGAGACGTCAGCCACGAGCAGCGAGGACGACGAGTCCTCCACCAGTAGCGATATCCCTCCGTTGCCCATACAGTTCGCTTGGGGTAAACCGATCAAGTAACGCGATTCCCGAGCTACCTCCCCCTATTGCTTATTTTTAATCGCGATGGGACGGTTTCCGCCTGATCTCGTGCTAATCGCCCCGCTCTTCTTTAAAAACGTTGTACGCGCAATTTTTCTATTACCTCTGTACCTGTAAAAACGTTTACCCTCGATCGCGAACGGACGAACAAGCTTCAACCGTCTCTGCGCACTCAGCCAAACTAGCCTGTTCACTGGGTCCTAAACATCCCTATTCAGAAGCAGTTTCGTTTGGCCTCCACTCACCGACTCTGTGTCCACTTACTCCTTTTGTACGAGTGAAATCATTGAATTTCCGTGGTGCAGTTTGTTCGTCTGTCGCCCAGTTAGATCGCCCAGCTTCAGATCACGGTCGATCGACGAACGGGTGCAGTGTGTGAACGAGGAGCAATCGCGGATCGATAACCAGTTGGATGCGAACATGGAGAAGTTAGTTTTTTTAGCACGGTAGCACTTAGATTAGGGATGTTTTTTTATGGTTTTTTCAAATTATGACCCTTTACGTTTACGGAGCTGACTTCTGTGTCATATATCGCCAAACGGATTAATGGTCCCTGATTTTATTCCAAGCGAATAGAAAAAATGCGCGTAGAAGGGTTCGATTGATTTCGTTTAACGGGGAAATTTCTTGTCAATCTCGACATATAGACCATTTATACGGGCTGAACCGAACCGAACCGAACCGAATCGTATCGTATCGAGGTCATCGTTTGTTTTTTCATTCGCGACGCACTTTTACACATGTCCGTTTTATAAGGTATAATGCGTTTATATTACGTCTGTACATAAACGACAACGATGTTTATAAATTAATTAGTCTTTATCGCAATTAATGTAAATAGACAACGACCGTCAAGATCGATGATCCCCGCTGCTCCGGAATGAAGTGGAAACAAAAAAAAACAGAAGCAGAAAGGAATACGTCGACGAGCCGATTCGGAATTTCGTCGTCGATGTTACCTACCGGCAAGCTTACCGAACGGCGCACGGCCACCGTGGTTCGTGGCAAATTCAATCGATTTACATTTTTCTTGCCCCCATTCCCATCCCCAACCCCCAACATCCCTCGCCTCCTTCGAAGAACGTAACGCATTTTATATTGAAACGAATGATTTGTTTTTTCCCCTCGTGACGTTGAAATGTTGATTTTGTGTCACGCTCGTGATACACGTTCCACGCGGAAGGAGAGGAAACGAAACCTGTGCGTCCTATTGCCAAACGCTGACGTACGAATGGAACCATTTATCTGTAGCTTCTTCCCGTTTCACGTACAGCATCGTCGGATCTACAGATACTATGCTATTTCAGGTGCGACTCGTTAACCGACAACCAGCATCGCAGAACGGTCGATTTAAAAGCAACCAGTAGTATAGGAATAATTGGAAGGTGTCGATTATAAGAAAAAGCAAGTATTATTCGCCGAAAAGCGTGTTTTCTCTCACATGTGCTGCTGGCAAATTCAATGTATTATATACCTATCAAATAAATATTATCTGAATTAAGGTAAACCCTCCAAACGTTCTACCATCTCACAATCACATTGAGCGAACGACTTAAACTGTAGTTCTTTTTATTCCAAGTCTCATTATTTTTACAATGCTGTTCAGGTTCGTGGTTTTTAAATTAAAATATCAAATTAGCAGAAACGCGCCAGCTTGAACTCTGAGAGAACGGAAACGTATGTACATCTATCGTACAGATTCTGAAGTTAGGGTTATTTACAAATCACCCGTATATGCTTTTCAGAGCTATTGTTATTAATCCACAGCGTTATTCACAGTCGCTTCTTATTCTTAAGCACGCTGGAATCACATACCTCGTCTGTGGAGTGTGGTTGTCATTTGAGGTTCGCAGTCCGTTTTCTATTTCCCGCAATTTCCCGGTTGACGGGGAAGTGGTAGGGACCAACAGCCAACAGGGATTTTGGTGGGACGTTCCGAGAGCCGGTAGCTTTTGTTTTCGTGCTTGATAAAAATTAAAAACGCCATCACGATTGGACGAAGGCGCACGTTGTTTGATGATTACCTATTTGCAGTCAGATCGCTTCCTAAAGTGTATTCTTTAAGAATGGAAGGTTCGACAGTTGGAAAGAG
This sequence comes from Andrena minutula, assembly GCA_929113495.1. Classification (NCBI taxonomy): domain Eukaryota; kingdom Metazoa; phylum Arthropoda; class Insecta; order Hymenoptera; family Andrenidae; genus Andrena; species Andrena minutula. Next base: position 203,334 of record OV815996.1, on the reverse strand, counting down.
AACGGCACTGGATGACTCCGACGCGAGATCGCTCGAACCTATTTTAGTGAAAATTGACAAAAGTGGTTATGCGCCCCATGACATTCGCATCGACAAAAATGAGGTACTTACGCGTCTTCCTTAGCGAAAGTTCGTATTATTCGCTGCATCTATTTAACCATTTCTCGACAGTTCAGAATAGGTCGCGGAAGGGACAACGATGAGATCATTTTAGACGTAATGATTTCTAGAAGACACTGTCTCCTTAGGTGCGAAGGGAACGAGGAGTGGGTTATTAAAGACTTAAGCTCCTCGGCCATATATGTGAACGACGTCCCTCTGGATCCTGGAGTGAGTCAAAGGATCCACGATGGGGACATTATACAGTTCACTATGTCCAATGCATTCAAGTACAAGTTCACTCTCACCGCTAGAGAAGAGCAGAAAGTTAAGAGATTTAAGTTGGACGAACAGATATTCGATAACGTTCTGATAGAGCAAAAGACATTCGCCGAGAGCCAAGAATGCCAGAAGAGGGTTCTTAAAGACAAATTGCAGACAAAGCAGAAGGAGCAGGACGAATTAAAACAACAGCTGGAATTCCTTTTGAAACAGCAGAGTGCTACGATAGAAGACACGGAAGACCTTAGGAAACAAATTACACTGTTAGAGGGCAGAATAGAAAGCGGTAATGTTCAAGAGCAATATTTGCGAAGTAATTACACCGAATTGTTAGAAAAGTTGGAAAACGAACGTGTCCAATTTGAGATACGATTGGACGCCGAGAGACAGAAGTGGCAGGATGCGTTGAAAGTCAGCAACCAAGAGAAAGAGGCGTTGGAAGTGAAAATGGGGGAGCAAATGGAAAAGTGGAGGGTGGAGCAGCAGGCAGAGTGGAAGAGCGTTATGGAAAGTAGGGTGAAAGAAGAGAAGAATATACAGGCTCAGTTGATGAACGAGAAGACTGTTTTGGAGGAGAAATTGAAGGAAACTGAGAAGGCTTTGAAAGAGCAGGAAGCGAAAGTGGAGACAATACAACAGAATAATGGTATAGAATTTATTTTATTTTTACGATTAGAAGATCATTCGAATAAAATCTAAGATTGTTCTTTTATTTACAGTTGCAGGGCCTTCGGATAATTCTGCCAGTAATTGCATATTTCTAGAATTCGTAAACGATCCGTCGACTTTTCCTATTTTAGAAACGATAGATTTAACGTTCGATACCCAGATCGGCGCGGAGCCCGAGAAGAAAGAAACTGTACTTAATAAAGTTAGCGATATAATGGACGAACAGTTAACCTGCAGTATATGTTCAGAATTGTTTGTGAAAGCGACCACGCTAAATTGTATGCACACGTTCTGCCACTATTGTATAGTATCGTGGAACAAGAAACGGAAGGAGTGCCCTGTGTGTAGAGCGCGAGTGGCAGCAATGAACCGGTCGATAGTTCTCGATAACTTCATCGAGAGTATGTTGGAGAATTTACCTACCACGATGAAAGACAGGAGGAACGAGCTTATAGAAGAAAGGAATGGTAAGCGTATCCGAGAGTGTTCGATTATATAACCGATAGTCGATGAATAAACGATTTTGGATTAATGTTTTAGGATTAGAACGCAAAAGAGATTCGTCGAAAAGTATTGGTGGAAAACGACTGAACTTTACTTTACATTAATAATATTCCAAGTACTTTAAATCCATAAATTCGTTCGAATTTTCACCATCCAATGAGAGTGAAAGCGTTCGAGTGTTGATATTTTAAAGATAAGATATAAAAATAGAAGCGTGCAACTAGATGTATGGTTTATTTTTTATTATAAAGTTTTTTAAAAAAATCTATTCGTTCATTAATTTCATTCTATGTTGGACAAAGAAAAAGAAAAAGGGAAATCTAGTTAGGGGTACAATCTGCGCGGAGGCGCTGGGATCGATATAGTCGAAACGGTCGAAAGTGTTTTGGAACCACTAACCAGCAGTGGTAGGCAGTGATGGGTAAAGACACGAAATTTCTGTTTTATACACGACTCGTGTCTTATACGTCGTTTATGTCGTGTATGTCGTGAACGTCGTATAGCGCTGGAATAAAAATAACTAACCTATAAAACATTTTTCGCATAGGTTATTAAGAGTGCCAATTTATTAATAATTATAATTCTGATTAAAAAAATTAAATTAAATTAAGTTACACTGACGAAAAATGGATATTGATAGGTTAGTAAAAGAAATGCATATAGAATAATAAATATAATTTGTTTGAATTAAAAATAATGTTAATAAAGACTATTTTTATTGTAGGAAAAGAAAGTTGGATCAATTACTAGTCAATTTTATTTTTGGCTGCAATATACTTCTTAACATAGTAGAATCAACACATCTTAAAGCGTTTATCAATAAATTGGACCATCATCCATCGGTTTAAAGCTTGTACAAGGAAAACATTATCCACAACAATTTTAGATACAGAATAGAACTTGTTAATTCTATAAGGAAAGATGAACCACAAGAAGGAGTACTATTAATTGATGGTTGGAAAAATTCAATAGCTGGCATTAAAACTGTTGTCTTACAGAATTCAAAATAACGCTACAGCAACGTTTAACGAAAGTCATTATCTTGCATATGGATTAGCTATTTTCTCAATGCGCATAGGTTCGTTGTAAAACGAGAAATCGGTTAAAAGACCTCAAATTGGCAAAATTAGTGGGATTTTATGATTCACTGAAACTAGACGACTCTGTTACATTTGTCTACTGATGAAGGCTGAAGTTATTTGCATTATAATAAAATTTTTAAAAATTGTAATCTTACAAAAAATAATTTTTAAAGTTAGTGTGTTAAAATTAAAATTACAAAACATGGTAATAACGTTAATAACACATTTTTACACAGAATTAAAATAAAATTTATTCAAAATTAACTTTTCGTACAAATATAATGTACACAAAAAGATTGAAATATTCTAAATTCTAGTACTATAATTCTAAAGCATATTTAGAATTCCCACAATATGAATCTAAAAAATTGTGTAAGCTAAACAATACCTAGCTTTTACAAACAAAACCCAGACAAATGTGAAAAGTATTAAAGTACTAAGTATTAGTATTAAAAGTACTAAGACCACGCTTTCACACGCTTTGCAACACTTTTTTGGGGTTAGGAAAGTGACAGTTTTGACGTAATCAACGTATTCCATATACAGTATTCTATAGTATTTTCATGCAACCAACAAGCGAGGCAGAAAGAACTATATTTTTCCTACACTTTAATTGTTGAAACGTTAAAATAATGAATATTTCTATTTACTATATTTGCGACAAATGACACGTATAAAATGGACTTGAAAACGACATATTATACATACATATCCGACATATCGGAAATGCATTTACGACGTGACATAAAATACCGACCCACCACTGGACGTCACTACGGTAAGCTCTCGGCTCCCTAGAATGGTAGCTCGGCCCGTCTCCAGCGGAGCCCATACAATACCCCACTGCTATTGGTCAGAGGGAAACACCTATAGGGAGCGGTGGCAATGTGTGCGTGAGACGCACGATGGGAGCCGAGCCGACACTACGGCCAACCAGCGTCATCGGGACATATGTTGTCGATGCTGGTTGGTCGCGACGTTACTCGCTTGGCGCTGCCGTCAGTTCGTCTCCAATCGTTGCGTCTCACGCATGCGCGCCCGTGGCACATGTGGCTTAGTTGGGCGCTGGCATCGGTACAATTGTGACGTCACATTCGTTTCGCGTTTTCGCCATGTGGCTGGCTTTGCGCTGGCGTCAATTCACGCACACATTACCATCGCCCCTGTAGGTGTTCGGCACCGCTGGAGACCTGCAAACTCTGCATTTGACCAACGTCGAAAGGTTGTGTGTCGTGCTCACTGATACACCTAGGTATGTGTGTGTGATGTACCTAGCGCCTCCTACCTATAAAGTGCGTACTAAATGGGAACTTCGGCCAATGAATGACGGCTTGGTCCCCCTGACTCTGGGCCGGGGTCCTCCAAACCCTGCGAAAGAGTGTTGGAGGTGTTTAGAGGACAATAGTGTGTAGAAGATGTATAAGGTTTTGAGAAATAATAACAGCTATGTCATTAACAATCATGTTTATTATAGGAAAAAATAAGATATATATATTACATTATATTTAGATATAATATATACAAGAATTTAATTATTATAACAATTAAATACACAAAGCAAGTTCTTTGTAGAGAATTTTCATATTTTCGCATAAGTTTCATTGAGAACAACTGTCTATCTAGTGTATTTAGTATTTAAGTAGCAATTATATTACATATTAATTAACTTGGGGCTTTTGTCTGTTATATAGGTAAGCAATTCATTGGATGCGTGGCTTCGTGTCGACTGGTGCAACGTAAACACACTGGACGAGAGCAGCATTTACAATATGTGATTTTTAAGTGGAAGTTCAGCTTAAGTAATTAAACAATGGAATTATTATAAGCACATCTGTACCAATTATAACTGTACATTATTCAGAGTGTTTTAATAAACGACATGTAAAGAAAAACCGCATCATTTAATTTAGAACTCTACCCTATAACTTCCATTTCCTAATTAAATCCCAAATTTCTGCCTCTGCGTTGATTAGTTCCATCTTCGATTCACTCTCCGAAGACGATACTTAGTGCCACCTCTTTCGACGTCATGTTCTCCTGATACATCGCTCCAAAATCTGGTCTAAATTTTCTGAACGCTCTAAATTGAGCTTCGTAACAGGAGAACATGATGTCGAAAGAGGCGGCAGCAAATATCTTCTTCGGAGAAAGAATCGAAGGCGGAGAACCATTCAACGTAGAGGCGCAGAGTTTTCGAAAGTCCTTCGACGCTGAAATTTAGGTTACCTCCCTTCGCATCATGTTCTCCTGATACATCGCTCCAAAATCTGGTCTAAATTTTCTGAACGCTCTAAATTGAGCTTCGTAACAGGAGAACATGATGTCGAAAGAGGCGGCAGCAAATATCTTCTTCGGAGAAAGAATCGAAGGCGGAGAACCATTCAACGTAGAGGCGCAGTGTTTTCGAAAGTCCTTCGACGCTGAAATTTAGGTTACCTCCCTTCGCATCATGTTCTCCTGATACATCGCTCCAAAATCTGGTCTAAATTTTCTGAACGCTCTAAATTGAGCTTCGTAACAGGAGAACATGATGTCGAAAGAGGCGGCAGCAAATATCTTCTTCGGAGAAAGAATCGAAGGCGGAGAACCATTCAACGTAGAGGCGCAGAGTTTTCGAAAGTCCTTCGACGCTGAAATTTAGGATACCTCCCTTCGCATCATGTTCTCCTGATACATCGCTCCAAAATCTGGTCTAAATTTTCTGAACGCTCTAAATTGAGCTTCGTAACAGGAGAACATGATGTCGAAAGAGGCGGCAGCAAATATCTTCTTCGGAGAAAGAATCGAAGGCGGAGAACCATTCAACGTAGAGGCGCAGAGTTTTCGAAAGTCCTTCGACGCTGAAATTTAGGTTACCTCCCTTCGCATCATGTTCTCCTGATACATCGCTCCAAAATCTGGTCTAAATTTTCTGAACGCTCTAAATTGAGCTTCGTAACAGGAGAACATGATGTCGAAAGAGGCGGCAGCAAATATCTTCTTCGGAGAAAGAATCGAAGGCGGAGAACCATTCAACGTAGAGGCGCAGAGTTTTCGAAAGTCCTTCGACGCTGAAATTTAGGTTACCTCCCTTCGCATCATGTTCTCCTGATACATCGCTCCAAAATCTGGTCTAAATTTTCTGAACGCTCTAAATTGAGCTTCGTAACAGGAGAACATGATGTCGAAAGAGGCGGCAGCAAATATCTTCTTCGGAGAAAGAATCGAAGGCGGAGAACCATTCAACGTAGAGGCGCAGAGTTTTCGAAAGTCCTTCGACGCTGAAATTTAGGTTACCTCCCTTCGCATCATGTTCTCCTGATACATCGCTCCAAAATCTGGTCTAAATTTTCTGAACGCTCTAAATTGAGCTTCGTAACAGGAGAACATGATGTCGAAAGAGGCGGCAGCAAATATCTTCTTCGGAGAAAGAATCGAAGGCGGAGAACCATTCAACGTAGAGGCGCAGAGTTTTCGAAAGTCCTTCGACGCTGAAATTTAGGTTACCTCCCTTCGCATCATGTTCTCCTGATACATCGCTCCAAAATCTGGTCTAAATTTTCTGAACGCTCTAAATTGAGCTTCGTAACAGGAGAACATGATGTCGAAAGAGGCGGCAGCAAATATCTTCTTCGGAGAAAGAATCGAAGGCGGAGAACCATTCAACGTAGAGGCGCAGAGTTTTCGAAAGTCCTTCGACGCTGAAATTTAGGTTACCTCCCTTCGCATCATGTTCTCCTGATACATCGCTCCAAAATCTGGTCTAAATTTTCTGAACGCTCTAAATTGAGCTTCGTAACAGGAGAACATGATGTCGAAAGAGGCGGCAGCAAATATCTTCTTCGGAGAAAGAATCGAAGGTGGAGAACCATTCAACGTAGAGGCGCAGAGTTTTCGAAAGTCCTTCGACGCTGAAATTTAGGTTACCTCCCTTCGCATCATGTTCTCCTGATACATCGCTCCAAAATCTGGTCTAAATTTTCTGAACGCTCTAAATTGAGCTTCGTGACAGGAGAACATGATGTCGAAAGAGGCGGCAGCAAATATCTTCTTCGGAGAAAGAATCGAAGGCGGAGAACCATTCAACGTAGAGGCGCAGAGTTTTCGAAAGTCCTTCGACGCTGAAATTTAGGTTACCTCCCTTCGCATCATGTTCTCCTGATACATCGCTCCAAAATCTGGTCTAAATTTTCTGAACGCTCTAAATTGAGCTTCGTAACAGGAGAACATGATGTCGAAAGAGGCGGCAGCAAATATCTTCTTCGGAGAAAGAATCGAAGGCGGAGAACCATTCAACGTAGAGGCGCAGAGTTTTCGAAAGTCCTTCGACGCTGAAATTTAGGTTACCTCCCTTCGCATCATGTTCTCCTGATACATCGCTCCAAAATCTGGTCTAAATTTTCTGAACGCTCTAAATTGAGCTTCGTAACAGGAGAACATGATGTCGAAAGAGGCGGCAGCAAATATCTTCTTCGGAGAAAGAATCGAAGGCGGAGAACCATTCAACGTAGAGGCGCAGAGTTTTCGAAAGTCCTTCGACGCTGAAATTTAGGTTACCTCCCTTCGCATCATGTTCTCCTGATACATCGCTCCAAAATCTGGTCTAAATTTTCTGAACGCTCTAAATTGAGCTTCGTAACAGGAGAACATGATGTCGAAAGAGGCGGCAGCAAATATCTTCTTCGGAGAAAGAATCGAAGGCGGAGAACCATTCAACGTAGAGGCGCAGAGTTTTCGAAAGTCCTTCGACGCTGAAATTTAGGTTACCTCCCTTCGCATCATGTTCTCCTGATACATCGCTCCAAAATCTGGTCTAAATTTTCTGAACGCTCTAAATTGAGCTTCGTAACAGGAGAACATGATGTCGAAAGAGGCGGCAGCAAATATCTTCTTCGGAGAAAGAATCGAAGGCGGAGAACCATTCAACGTAGAGGCGCAGAGTTTTCGAAAGTCCTTCGACGCTGAAATTTAGGTTACCTCCCTTCGCATCATGTTCTCCTGATACATCGCTCCAAAATCTGGTCTAAATTTTCTGAACGCTCTAAATTGAGCTTCGTAACAGGAGAACATGATGTCGAAAGAGGCGGCAGCAAATATCTTCTTCGGAGAAAGAATCGAAGGCGGAGAACCATTCAACGTAGAGGCGCAGAGTTTTCGAAAGTCCTTCGACGCTGAAATTTAGGTTACCTCCCTTCGCATCATGTTCTCCTGATACATCGCTCCAAAATCTGGTCTAAATTTTCTGAACGCTCTAAATTGAGCTTCGTAACAGGAGAACATGATGTCGAAAGAGGCGGCAGCAAATATCTTCTTCGGAGAAAGAATCGAAGGCGGAGAACCATTCAACGTAGAGGCGCAGAGTTTTCGAAAGTCCTTCGACGCTGAAATTTAGGTTACCTCCCTTCGCATCATGTTCTCCTGATACATCGCTCCAAAATCTGGTCTAAATTTTCTGAACGCTCTAAATTGAGCTTCGTAACAGGAGAACATGATGTCGAAAGAGGCGGCAGCAAATATCTTCTTCGGAGAAAGAATCGAAGGCGGAGAACCATTCAACGTAGAGGCGCAGAGTTTTCGAAAGTCCTTCGACGCTGAAATTTAGGTTACCTCCCTTCGCATCATGTTCTCCTGATACATCGCTCCAAAATCTGGTCTAAATTTTCTGAACGCTCTAAATTGAGCTTCGTAACAGGAGAACATGATGTCGAAAGAGGCGGCAGCAAATATCTTCTTCGGAGAAAGAATCGAAGGCGGAGAACCATTCAACGTAGAGGCGCAGAGTTTTCGAAAGTCCTTCGACGCTGAAATTTAGGTTACCTCCCTTCGCATCATGTTCTCCTGATACATCGCTCCAAAATCTGGTCTAAATTTTCTGAACGCTCTAAATTGAGCTTCGTAACAGGAGAACATGATGTCGAAAGAGGCGGCAGCAAATATCTTCTTCGGAGAAAGAATCGAAGGCGGAGAACCATTCAACGTAGAGGCGCAGAGTTTTCGAAAGTCCTTCGACGCTGAAATTTAGGTTACCTCCCTTCGCATCATGTTCTCCTGATACATCGCTCCAAAATCTGGTCTAAATTTTCTGAACGCTCTAAATTGAGCTTCGTAACAGGAGAACATGATGTCGAAAGAGGCGGCAGCAAATATCTTCTTCGGAGAAAGAATCGAAGGCGGAGAACCATTCAACGTAGAGGCGCAGAGTTTTCGAAAGTCCTTCGACGCTGAAATTTAGGTTACCTCCCTTCGCATCATGTTCTCCTGATACATCGCTCCAAAATCTGGTCTAAATTTTCTGAACGCTCTAAATTGAGCTTCGTAACAGGAGAACATGATGTCGAAAGAGGCGGCAGCAAATATCTTCTTCGGAGAAAGAATCGAAGGCGGAGAACCATTCAACGTAGAGGCGCAGAGTTTTCGAAAGTCCTTCGACGCTGAAATTTAGGTTACCTCCCTTCGCATCATGTTCTCCTGATACATCGCTCCAAAATCTGGTCTAAATTTTCTGAACGCTCTAAATTGAGCTTCGTAACAGGAGAACATGATGTCGAAAGAGGCGGCAGCAAATATCTTCTTCGGAGAAAGAATCGAAGGCGGAGAACCATTCAACGTAGAGGCGCAGAGTTTTCGAAAGTCCTTCGACGCTGAAATTTAGGTTACCTCCCTTCGCATCATGTTCTCCTGATACATCGCTCCAAAATCTGGTCTAAATTTTCTGAACGCTCTAAATTGAGCTTCGTAACAGGAGAACATGATGTCGAAAGAGGCGGCAGCAAATATCTTCTTCGGAGAAAGAATCGAAGGCGGAGAACCATTCAACGTAGAGGCGCAGAGTTTTCGAAAGTCCTTCGACGCTGAAATTTAGGTTACCTCCCTTCGCATCATGTTCTCCTGATACATCGCTCCAAAATCTGGTCTAAATTTTCTGAACGCTCTAAATTGAGCTTCGTAACAGGAGAACATGATGTCGAAAGAGGCGGCAGCAAATATCTTCTTCGGAGAAAGAATCGAAGGCGGAGAACCATTCAACGTAGAGGCGCAGAGTTTTCGAAAGTCCTTCGACGCTGAAATTTAGGTTACCTCCCTTCGCATCATGTTCTCCTGATACATCGCTCCAAAATCTGGTCTAAATTTTCTGAACGCTCTAAATTGAGCTTCGTAACAGGAGAACATGATGTCGAAAGAGGCGGCAGCAAATATCTTCTTCGGAGAAAGAATCGAAGGCGGAGAACCATTCAACGTAGAGGCGCAGAGTTTTCGAAAGTCCTTCGACGCTGAAATTTAGGTTACCTCCCTTCGCATCATGTTCTCCTGATACATCGCTCCAAAATCTGGTCTAAATTTTCTGAACGCTCTAAATTGAGCTTCGTAACAGGAGAACATGATGTCGAAAGAGGCGGCAGCAAATATCTTCTTCGGAGAAAGAATCGAAGGCGGAGAACCATTCAACGTAGAGGCGCAGAGTTTTCGAAAGTCCTTCGACGCTGAAATTTAGGTTACCTCCCTTCGCATCATGTTCTCCTGATACATCGCTCCAAAATCTGGTCTAAATTTTCTGAACGCTCTAAATTGAGCTTCGTAACAGGAGAACATGATGTCGAAAGAGGCGGCAGCAAATATCTTCTTCGGAGAAAGAATCGAAGGCGGAGAACCATTCAACGTAGAGGCGCAGAGTTTTCGAAAGTCCTTCGACGCTGAAATTTAGGTTACCTCCCTTCGCATCATGTTCTCCTGATACATCGCTCCAAAATCTGGTCTAAATTTTCTGAACGCTCTAAATTGAGCTTCGTAACAGGAGAACATGATGTCGAAAGAGGCGGCAGCAAATATCTTCTTCGGAGAAAGAATCGAAGGCGGAGAACCATTCAACGTAGAGGCGCAGAGTTTTCGAAAGTCCTTCGACGCTGAAATTTAGGTTACCTCCCTTCGCATCATGTTCTCCTGATACATCGCTCCAAAATCTGGTCTAAATTTTCTGAACGCTCTAAATTGAGCTTCGTAACAGGAGAACATGATGTCGAAAGAGGCGGCAGCAAATATCTTCTTCGGAGAAAGAATCGAAGGCGGAGAACCATTCAACGTAGAGGCGCAGAGTTTTCGAAAGTCCTTCGACGCTGAAATTTAGGTTACCTCCCTTCGCATCATGTTCTCCTGATACATCGCTCCAAAATCTGGTCTAAATTTTCTGAACGCTCTAAATTGAGCTTCGTAACAGGAGAACATGATGTCGAAAGAGGCGGCAGCAAATATCTTCTTCGGAGAAAGAATCGAAGGCGGAGAACCATTCAACGTAGAGGCGCAGAGTTTTCGAAAGTCCTTCGACGCTGAAATTTAGGTTACCTCCCTTCGCATCATGTTCTCCTGATACATCGCTCCAAAATCTGGTCTAAATTTTCTGAACGCTCTAAATTGAGCTTCGTAACAGGAGAACATGATGTCGAAAGAGGCGGCAGCAAATATCTTCTTCGGAGAAAGAATCGAAGGCGGAGAACCATTCAACGTAGAGGCGCAGAGTTTTCGAAAGTCCTTCGACGCTGAAATTTAGGTTACCTCCCTTCGCATCATGTTCTCCTGATACATCGCTCCAAAATCTGGTCTAAATTTTCTGAACGCTCTAAATTGAGCTTCGTAACAGGAGAACATGATGTCGAAAGAGGCGGCAGCAAATATCTTCTTCGGAGAAAGAATCGAAGATGGAATTAATCAACGCAGAGGCAGAAATTTGGGATTTAATTAGGAAATGGAAGTTATAGGGTAGAGTTCTAAATTAAATGATGCGGTTTTTCTTTACATGTCGTTTATTAAAACACTCTGAATAATGTACAGTTATAATTGGTACAGATGTGCTTATAATAATTCCATTGATTAATTACTTAAGCTGAACTTCCACTTAAAAATCACATATTGTAAATGCTGCACTCGTCCAGTGTGTTTACGTTGCACCAGTTGACACGAAGCCACGCATCCAATGAATTGCTTACCTATATAACAGACAAAAGCCCCAAGTTAATTAATATGTAATATAATTGCTACTTGAATACTAAATACACTAGATAGACAGTTCTTTTCAATGAAACTTATGCGAAAATATGAAAATACTCTACAAAGAACTTGCTTTGTGTATTTAATTGTTATAATAATTAAATTCTTGTATATATTATATCTAAATATAATGTAATATATATATATCTTATTTTTTCCTATAATAAACATGATTGTTAATGGCATAGCTGTTATTATTTCTCAAAACCTTATAGGGTGAAGAGTACAATGGTTGGCCACTTAAGTAATAGTGTCACATAAATAATAAATTATAAATGCGAATTTAGTAAATTTGAAATGGAAACAATATAAATAAGTACGAAAAACCCCTAATAATCTAAAAATAAATAGAGTTTATAGTAAAAAAATCAAGAATGTATAAAAATATACAAAAAATGTGTTTCCTACGAAGAAATATAGTTATTGGCATGATCAAGACAGTAATTGTCCAACCGGTTCGACAGTGATTGGCCGCTATTTGATACATAATATAACCTAAAAGAAAATGTTACTTGATTTGGTGATAGAAATAAGATTAAAATTATACAATAAAAATGGATATATTTTATTATGTATGTATTTGTTGTGTTTATTTCTGTTTTTAACAGGGGGCTAATTAATGTTTCACCATTAATATGGTTAAAATAAGTCACTGGCCGCCTGGCCAATTACTGTCATGCAACATTATTCATATGACAGTTGTTGGCCCCCGGTATTTTTCATAATATATGTATAAATTTAACAAATAAATAATTCTTTTATAAAGTTTCAACTTTCATTTATCGATATAAACCGAATATGAGAGATATACATATCATAAATACATTAAACTATTCACAAACTTTCAACTGCACTCTTACGGTTTTTTGATTAAATCGCTGTAATTTCCAAGCTTCAAAGCCGAGTCATCCTATTTGCATTTATATATACTCACAGTATATAATGAGGGGAGAAATATTGATTACATTCGAAGTAAGAAAGTACAAGGAATATGAATATGTTCATTAAAAAAGTCATAGCATTGGTATTTCTTTATATTCATTTATTTCTCAAAATAAGGCCAATCACTGTCAGGTGGCCAACAACTGTGTTCATTACCCTACATCTTCTACACACTATTGTCCTCTAAACACCTCCAACACTCTTTCGTGCTATGCAATTTACATAGCACGAAACTACCAGAGAATATTATTCTATAGAGCGGAGATGTCACAAGCTGAGATTCCTTACTCCACCGCAGGGGGGCCAAGCTTCCCTCTTACGAAAGTTGAAGCAGAGTTTGTAGCGCCTCCTACCTATAAAGTGCGTACTAAATGGGAACTCGGCCAATGAATGACGGCTTGGTCCCCCTGCTCCACCGCAGGCGGCGATGCAGTCGGAAATCTTCGTATCTTGCACCTCTGGATGCGAGGTGTTGCGTTATCCGCTGGTGTTAATCCATGTATTATATGAAGTTAGCTATAAATTATAAAGATATCGAAGCTAGATGTAGAGCGAAATTCAAAATCCTTTTGTATTGAAAGATAGGAATAATATATATAGATTCAAAGCGAACGGAACATTAAGGTCTTAAGCAAATGTGAAACGGAGGACAAGGAAGAGTTTATTGTAGAGCGCGTTATGCTTCTTAGGGGGGTTTTCCTTGCTAGTTTTGAATGTTTCAAGTTACCGTTAGATCAGGCGAGGGTAGTAAATAGCTTTACTTTTTCCTTTGCACATCTGCGTGCCAAGTTTCGTCGAGCCGGCAGCGGCTCGTCTCGTAAAAGTACTTAAAATTCTGTCCTCCCTTTCAATAATTGTCGATGTCCTGTTAGGGTAAAAACTCCGGTCAGGGAAGGCTGAAAGTCATAAAGCCATAAAACTTTCTCCGAGTGACGTCGTCTTGACCTCGAGGGTTGTGCTTACTTACCTGCGAGATATGTATATACTGTACGTAGCCTATGTACTACCCCTATGTAATCGGAAAGCGTACCTCGATCACCAGAGGAGAGTGGGAGGAAGCATGAAGGAAGGGCGAAGGACAGCCCACTAACGAAGCTAGAGGGATGACACCGTCTTGATTGGGCGAAAGGATCCGGAGAGGGAGTCCGAGGAAGACTTCAAACTTAAAGGAGTAGGGCACTCGAAGGTGACAAGCGAGGCGTTATTTTTGTAAAAGATCAGATCAATCTTGTCAGCAGACTTGAAACAGTTTCATAGAAAATATACAAATAGTTTCTGAAATTTTACTTTGTGAAATCATTTGAAATACCCGCGCACTCCAACGAGCTGAATGCTTCAGCATTCCACGGGCACCAACCCGCGTTCCGTTCTGAGAATCACCGCCGGGACGCGCAACAGAGGACAATAGGGCCGGTATTCTCGGTCTGCGCTTATTCCTCAGATATTCTTAAGGTTCTTAAGCATGTGGCATCCTCTATGATCCTCTACTAGACCTAGTCCACTACGATTCTTAACAATTCTTAAAGAGCAATTTTCGTTCGTTTCGATCAGAAACGACCAATCAAAGTCATTTTCTGGCCGCAGTGCAGATGCAATATACCTAGCGTTCAGAACAATCATAACAGTTCATAAATCATAATGTGAGCATATAAAGCATACGTGATGCAATGCAGTAGAGTGTGAAATTTGTGAAGAGTGCTATGATTCGGGATCATGTATGGAACAGTTTTCGCGTTTTCGGTTTCACATTCGCCTGAACGCGCCAAAAGTACAGAGCAATTGCATTTTCCATTTTCCAACATCTCTTCTGTACTAGGCCGTAGAATTCTTTTAATAATTCTGTAGTTGCAAGTGGCCTTATGCCGCGACAAGGAATAATAACATTTATAATTTAATTATTATCCACGCTGTGCTTCCGATAGTCAATTTCAGGAATTTACTTATCGCCGTTTCGGGTATCGTTGGATAGCCGAAGAAAAAAATGTTGTTTTCGCGATAAACACCAAACACCGTGCTGCGTTCCGTGTAGGAGAGACATGTGGCCTGAAATTGTGGAGCATTTAAAAGATTCCTCGTTGGTCGCGGAGATTCAACAGAAATTCGGTGTCGAAATTCATTATGGGAAGAATTTGAAGGACCTTCGCGAGGAGAGCTCGAGTAGCGAGACGCGCGATATCACGTTTCGGAAACTTGAACAAGTCGGACAGATCTCCAATAATGGTCCGCCGATTCGCGGGGAACCGAAAGAAAACGGTTATACGGCGAACATTATCCCATCGAACAGCGAGGAAAAAGAAAGTTCTCCGATCGGCGAGATTTCGAATTATACCATAACGAACTACTTTTGGTACTACCTGTTTCTATTCGGCACCGAATTAGGGGATGAAATATTTTATTCAACGTTCATACCATTCTGGTTTTGGAATGTTGATGGTGCTGTGGGTAGGAGAGTCGTTTTAGTGTGGGCTATCATCATGTCCACAGGTATGTAAACATGCAAGAAAATTTAATAGGCTTTATTGCCAAGTGGATCTGTTTATAAAAGAATATTCGTTCAGGACAAATGTTAAAAGATATAATACGTTGGCCAAGGCCTGCGTGCCCACCGGCAGTTCGATTGCAAACCAAATGGGCAGAAGAGTACGGAATGCCATCGACCCATGCCATGATTGGCATATCAATCCCATTCAGCGTAGTATTATTTACAATGAATAGATATATTTACCCTCTTCCTATTGGCTGCGCAATTGCTTTTCTCTGGTAAGTGATACCATTACGCCTCGACTGTCGATTGATGGAGCTAATAAGGGACCTAAAGTTCAACTATCTTTGTGTGTTGAAAGGTGTACACTTGTCTGTACGAGCAGGCTCTATTTGGGTATGCACACAGTGTTAGACATACTAGCAGGCTTGATACTAGCCGTTGCATTAATGATTCCACTAATACCTTTAGTGGACACCACGGACTACTATATAATTTCAAGTTTCTGGGGTATGGCAACCTTAATTGCCATTAGCATAGGTGTCATAGTTTATTATCCTTGCGATAAAAAGTGGACACCGACCAGGTACAAAACAAAACAAAACGAAATCAAACAAAACAGTATGATAATATTATGGATACGTACGTTAAGTTAGGTGATTCTGACAACTTTTTCATCGTAGAGGTGACACCAGCATGGTGGTGTCCGTCACCACGGGAGTTCATGTAGGAGCCTGGCTTAATTACACCACCGGAGCCATGGTGGCTCCCGTAAAGTCGCCGCCGTATCCTATTATCTGGCTTTCCTACCCAATGTTTGGCTGCATGATACTTAGAACGATACTTGGATTCTGCAGCATTCTTCTAACAAGAACTGTCTGCAAATCCTTCAGTTATGGAGCGATGTCTGCCATATTAAAAGTTAATTCCAAGGACCTTATGAGAAGTAAAGATTATTCAAACGATAGGAATAAGGTTCTCGTTGATCTAGTCCACAAGTATGCAAGTTGCTTCATGATTGGTTTCAATACAGTGTATCTGTTGCCAAATTTCTTTAATATAATCGGGATCGAGCGACCGACATTCTACACAGAGATGTAAAATAGGACGAATAGTACTCGAAAGTACTCGCACACACATTTCCTTGGATGGGGTGTGCCATAAAACGTAGCAATTATCAGGGCCGCGTACATTGCCACATTCCGCTACCAGTGTTTGTGATATCATTTTTATGTATATAAAATAGTCTAGAGTATGCGATGGATTTTTAGCGTCATTTGTAACATTTTTTACCTTCGTAGTTTTAATAGTCATTATGCCATCTACGCACATTCAATCTCTATTTCCGCCAAGAAATAAAATTAATTGAAATAGAAAATATTGTCTTGGATTGTATCCTCTATAAGAAACGATTGCATGCGTTGCAACATTTCATGTTTCTTGATACCACGCTCGAAGCAGGTTTTGTTATAATAAAAGACTCGACAGACTGTTTATATTTATTATTCAACGAGTCTCGGAGTATTATCTACAGCATCTTGCACAGGCATATCTAGTCTTAGTATCTGGAAGAATTTGTAAATAAAACTAGTAAATAAGGAAATGTGTTTCCTAGTAAGATACGAGGTCTTACCTTCAGATCTTTATCTAGAGAGCACTCGACTTGTGCTATATTTATGGCATATGGAATTGAGAGGTCGTACGCGAATGTACTATTATCAGTGGTGATTACAATTCGATCTTGATCCAAAAGTACTTGGACATCTACACCAGTAATCTGTGGTAAAGTACAATTTCTATTTATCAGTAATACTGATCGTGGATCAGTATTAAGTATCAAGTGCCTTACCCCTTTCGGCATTTTAAATAAACCAATCAAGTGCGTGGCTGTTCCCTCTAAAGGTTGCTTTAATAGTACATAATTCGATCTTGAATTCACTTGATTATTTTCAATTTTCATTTCACCGCTTTTACTTTTCGTTTTGGGACTGCTTTTAACAGAGGGCTCGAGCTCCTCGATCAGCGGCTTTTCAGCCTGCGGACGACCTCGTGGTTCACGATTTTCAATCTTGTGTTGCTGTAGTTTCCCAATAACCTGCGACGCATAGAAGCCAAAAATTTAGTCGTCGTTGTAGATGTTGCCCCTGCTTTGTCCAAGGGGAGGCGTACCTTCCGATTTTTCAGAATCACGTAGTCCTCTATGTTGAAAGTTTTATCAAACTTGTTCGCTATGCCGTCTAGTACCACCGAAACTGTGAATAGTAAAAATATTTTCTTCTCTCTGCATTTCTCCAAATATGTCGCGTTGACAACGACATCGTAAGTTACGCAAGGACGTCCGTCTGTAATACAAAATGCGTTTGACGCTGACAGAAATTCCTTGGATTCCCTGTAATTCGTCTCTGTAAAAAGCTAGGCACCTTTATCGGATTCCAGCCTTTCGGTACCAATGCTCATGGGCATTACGTAGTCTAGATTTTCGGTTGCACAGGCTATCTGAAAAAGTTTTGCCTCCGATATATCTTCGGGTGGGGGTATTTTATCCGATGTACATATGTTGACAAAGATCTTCTCTCCATCCTCGGTCTTTGCTTTTACGCACACACCTGGAACACATTACACGTTAACAGTTAAATAATGATGTGCGTTTGCGAGATGTTGACAGAAATTACCCGGCATAGGTTGGATTATAAAGAAAGGTTTTGATATGGGCTGGTTCATTATAAACTCATCTTTTGCGGCGTTTTCCTAGAAAGAACAACATTTTTATGCTGTGGATATTAATCTCGGTATATCAACCGCATAATTATCTACTCACAGGTAATGTTAAGTTTTTTGTTAGTATCGTGTCATCGATATCGAGGAACGTTTTTTTATTCATGATTCCAACTTTCCAACTTTCCAACTTTCCAAGATGTATTAATTATTCGCTTTTTCTTGTAGAATAATTACCTATACTTGGATCTTATTTTCAGTATAACTTAATACGTCGCAACGTTCGCCCTTCGTGAATAGATTCATTAATCGTACAGCCACAGACCACGTGGGAATCTATATAACAGAGAGGTAGGGTCGTAGGGGTAAGGATACCGGTGTATCCCAAACTTTTTTCAGCCGCGATCCCCTTTTAATTACAATATTCAAATAACCTGTGTATTTTTAATTAAAAAAAAAAGGAAACAACGCTAAAGCCGTGGCGCCCCCTCAGAAAGCACGTGGCGACTGAAGTAACTTCGCCTCCCGCGAGACGAGAGTTTGAAATTTTGGGCGCGTTCCGATTCACGCATATTGCGCATAAAATGCATAGGATATGTCACGTACCCTTTAAGAGCAACGATAAACGGACCGTAGCCACGAGTGAATCATTGAAATCCAACGCGCTTGTATGTAGTACGAGCTGCTATCATTAAAATTTAAAATGGCAAAGCACGCGAATACATCGAATGGATTCACCCTCAGGTACGTGAAATTAAAGAAATTTTTCCGCAAGTTCTATACCTAAGAATATTTATTTCGGCTACTTGACGTTGGAGGATGGTGTTGTATTCGAGATCGGCGACAAGTATCAAAATGACGAAGAAGGATTCTCTTACTAGAAGCATTACATCTTTTGAACATGGATGATTTTCAAGACGACGTACGGACAACACGGCTGCGCTCCTCGCGTTCCTCCGAACCAAGAGATTTTGTGGACGATGGATCTATCGAGACTCTTGAGAATTTGTCTACAGAGGAGAGAAGAATATTTGCGAACGTCGTTAAGCGGGTGCAAGCCAAGTTTAATACGGCCAAGGATTGCTTCGATAGGCAGAAGATCAAGCAAGCGATACGAGTGTAAGTGTTTCTTATGTGATCGGTGCATATGTTGTTGATTATACGTATGTAAATGTGTTATCAGTTATTCAAAAGCTGGTGAATGGTTGGAGGAGGCAGAGTTAAAGAATCGGCAAGACGAAGATGAACGCAACAAGTTACTTTCTAGAGGCTATAGCAACCTTGCGGCCTGTTACAATGCGGTGAACGTGCCACGTCGAGTTTGTATCGCGTGCAACAGAGTACCTACGCCGACGGCTAAAACCTTTTTCAAATATGCTGCGTAATAGCATTTTAAATTTTCCAAGGATCATGTTATGCAGCCATGGGGCCTCGAGCATTTATCGGAATGGGAGAGTACGATGGAGCGATAGAGAAATTGCAACTTGCTCTCAGACTGCAACCTAACAACGCGGACACGATTGAAGAAATTCGATTGGTAGATATTGAATTTTAGAATGCAAGTAAATTGTAAGAACTTTTTACCTCGCTTGTTAATTGCAGGCGAACGAGAAGCAGAGGAAGTACATGGATATAGAGAAGCAGCTTTGGAGAAATTGCTTGAAGACCGAGCGGCAGGCAAAGGTGGAAACCTCGTTCGAAAAAGCTGTGCGCGAAATGTGCGAGAATTTCTCGCGAGACACCCAACTTTTAAGGCAACCGCTCCCCGAATATCTAACACCGGACGCGGACAAATGCATACGCGAACATGCCGCTGCGTTTGCTCCTGCAGTTACTACGCATCGAAGATACGGTAGAGAAGTAACGTACCTTAATAAACCCACTTGCTAAACGTGCTGCTAAGTTAACTGGAGGCGCATTGTTTAGAAGTTTATATTTTTCATACATTTCGCAAAAGTTTCTCTCATCTTCTCTCGTCTTATAAGCTTTATATTTTTATTAAATATGATTTTTCGAATAGTAGATATCAAATAGAAGGTATAAAGATTTCTTCGATCGTGACAAAGTGTACAAGTAACGAAGCACGTACAAGTTCGTTTAGACGTTTGCGTTTGGCGTGGACGAAACTTCTGCAAGAGGCTTCTCGATCTCGCTGCCAAATCGGACTCTATACTTTCGCCTGACCAGATCCCAATCGACGATATTCTCGATTCTCGTCGGGTCTCTTAAGGATAATTGACTTTCCAACGGACTTGATTGAAGTAATGGGAAACTAATAGCATCGCGCTGCTGAGGTGATACCCCGTTGTCCTATATGAAGGAGAGAGAGAGAGAGAGAGAGAGAGAGAAAGAATACTATGTGACCGATGTTGTCGGTTCAATGTAATCCGAGAGTTTCTCACGTACCTGAATGTATAGATTCCCACCTTCGAATAAACGCATCACACCTGTTTTCTGCTGGCCGCGGCCACCAGCTGCGCAAGGCTTTCGAAGGTACGCGATCCAGGAGGTGACGAGGTTGAAGGGCGAGGGCGCGGTTCGTGTTCTTAAAAACGCGGGGTTACTTACTGTTCGGAACAGCGATACATTCGCATTTCGCGTGCTCTACTTACTTTTGCATTTTGCGGATCAGCTTGCTAAGCCCGTACTTCCACTCGACGTCGCTCTGAGACTGTATGCTTTGATACGTATCGGACATCATGGCGATCAACAGATTGATCAGCACTATCACGCTAACCAACATGTACAGAGAGAAAGATACCTGCCGGAACATTACCAATGTGTGATCATCGATCGCGAGAGGATCTCGCCGAGCTAACGTAACGCGAGATCGTGCAAGCCCTTGGCGGGAGCCGTGCGCATTGGCCTGACCTTAAAGAAATATATCGTCCAACTCGGTTGCAGCTTTCGCTTTAACGACACCGTGAAGTCGTCCGTGTCCTTCTGCCCGAAAATAGCGAAGAACAGATTCTCCGTCATTTCGATGGGATTCACTTTCACTGAAAGAAGTCGGCACACGTGTTCAGAATAGGGACGCGAGACATAGTCTCCGAATTGCATTTAATCGTGTGGCACATGTTCCACACATCCGTCGACCCAAGGCTGCGTAAAAACCTGCGCTTTTTTCATACTTGACGCAGCTTCGCATCGATCGAGATGAGAAGAAGGGACATTAGTGGAGAATGGGTGATATCGAATATGGGGGAAGCGTGTGATGATTTATAGAAAGCGGATCGATCGGCGGACGGTCGATGCACCGATATTGCGATACGTGTCTCGCAAGTACGCGTTCGAATTCGGATAGTTGCAAGCGGTCGTGATGTGTCGCTATGTGTAGCATGTCAGTGAAACATCGATGGCACAGCCAGTATGAGCGACAGTGCACAGGGACTACCTAATTCGTATCTCGTACGCGCGGGGCCTCGATACTCCTCCCCTAAAATAAAAAAAAAACAAAAAAAAACATTTAAAACGGGGGTGGGTGGGAAGGGTGAAGGGAGTAAGTCCGCGAGTGAGGGAATGAGAAAACGATCCGATCCGATCCGATCGATTTGGACGTTTATTTCGATAAGAAAAGATTGTACGAGACCAATTGTACGAGGCTGTAGGTACATGCCGCTGTAAAACATTGGCTGGTAACATCCTAGATCGGCAGCGATCGGTTCAAGTGACGGTGGCAGGCGCAGTTTGATTCCCGGCGGGAAGGACCACCAACGAGGTTTCCAGCGCCACCGGCAGAATGTCGGCAGAATGCTCCGCAGCCTCTTTCGATTCCTCCGTATGCTTCTCGACTTTCTCGCCGTAGAGATCGCGATATTTTCGCCTGACCGCCTCCCAATCGACAACGTTGTCGATCCTAACGGCGTTACTGAACGACAGCTGGCTACCGAGCGGGCTCAGGTGTACGACAGAGAGCGCCACGCTATCCTTGTGCGCTACCTGCGTCTTTTTCACCTTGGAGAGCCACTTGGCGCCCATTCTGGACCGCGGGGAGAGCGCATCGGCCCTCTGCATCCCCATCAACCGGACCAGGGACGGTCGTTGCTTATTCGCGGCGCGTTTCTTGCACACCTTGTACAAATACGCCAACCAGGTGGTAAGTAGATTCAGCGGGGACGGCGCTGTGCTTGTCCTGCGCATCGTTAAACGTTATTTCTATCAATTAGAATTCTGGCGGAGACGCCAGAACCGAGCGGTAAATCGCCGCCGAGTGGGGAGGGCGAGCTAAAATGATGCAAGTGTTCGAATACCAGAGAATCGGAATTTGAAATTCGAATATAACGCCCGGCTGGCGGCTATCCGTCGGAAATCGGGAATACAAGCTGGGGGGAGGGGGCACAAGTTCATTCGCACGGGACATTCAGTTTCGATATAAATGTTTTGCTTTGTTTGCTAGCCAGCTTACCTGTGCATGTTCCTAACGAGCTTACTCAATCCGTACTTCCACTCGATGTCGGACTGAGCTTGTATCCGCTGGTACGTGTCGCTCATCATGGCGATTAGGAGATTAATCAGTACGACCACAGAGACCAGCATATAAATGCCGAAGGTGAGCTTGAAGAGAACCCTGGTCCAGTCGGGCTGCATTATTTCGACCTTGAATTGTTCGTGGGTAGTCTGACCGAAGATGGCGAAGAACAATAACTCAACGGCCAGTACGGGACTCATCCTGACTGGAAATACGTGGGAACGATATGTCTCGTGAAAAACTCGGTTCTACACCGCCGTTTTCTTACTTGTGCCGTGTCTGTCTCTCTGTGTCGTGTTTGTATTTCTTTACGTATTTGTGTATGTACAGGAGGTTTCGGGAGCGCAGCCGCGAATTTCACGTTTCGTATTTCGATGGAAATACAGGTAGCATTCTAGCAGAGACGGAGCCCGGAAAGGCAGCCCCTGATTAAAAGATTTTCTTTTTTACGCGAGTCTAGCGAATGGAGTAGAAATTCTGTTTGATGGCCTTTATTGTACACCTAGCTTCGAGTACTACCTACGATTACAATGTTTTAATATGTTCTTACAAAATGAAGCTACTTCTACGAACAGATTTTCTACTCCATCCACTACCTAGCTACCTGCTCGCGCAAAAAAAATTCTCAAAATCAGGCTGCCTCTCTGGGCTGTACAGTGTGTCGTTAGCCCTTTTACCGAACAACGATCTTACGTACAGGCCTACGTTTATCCAGTGGCGGATTTGGGCTCCTAAAAAAAATTATAATTTTTACGGATCTGCTTCTACTTGCAAGACAAGCGTCTATAGAGCGGCAGTTCTTCCATGACAGGTCTCTACTATAGATATATAGGTACACTTTTCGATTGGCCACGTTTATCGTACTCTGTTCTGTGTTTTTAGTATGATAGTACTCTTATTTTCTTACCAAATGAGGTTCACCCGTACAAGTGAAATGAATAAATAAATAATTTTATCTAAACATCTATCTGTTGTTTCTCCCTCAGAACGTCTGCCAGCTGGGCCTTTTCCCTTAAATCCACCACTTTTCAAGAGTTCCAACATCCGGTCAAGTCCCGTCCTACACCCCTCACCCCATCCCCGCATATATGTACATGTATGTCACGTCTGTATGTACGATGCGTGTTGTTGTTGTTGTTGTTGTTGTTGTTGGCCTCAAGCTTCTCGAGGCTCAGTTTTGCTACTGGCTAGTCGCTAAAACGCGTCCTTCTAAGATGACGACTGATTTGATTGTACGAAAAGAGGGTATATCCAAGGTATCCAAGAGGGTGTCGACGTGGAACGCACGGATACAACAGTTCGCGCCACGTTTGTTTGCTCCGGTGGTCGCGCGGCACTACTTACGTAAATTCCGAAAGAATGGGTATCGGGGTGTTTTTACGATGCGGCGCACAGCACGGCGGGGGGAGAGTGTCTGTAACGTCTCGTGGCGCCACGACAAATTATTCACTACTACAATAGCGAGTTTTGCGAGTTTTGCGAGGATTGTTTAAAGATCCGTTGTTCCGAGGCGAGGTAGACTAATCGGTAAGGCAAGGCTCCTCTAGATGGGCGGCGTGGACGTGGTCGCCGGCGCCGCGGTGGAGCCGGAGCCGGAGGCGGCGGGGGGTCCGTTCTCCTCGTCGTTCTCGTCGTCCTCGGCTTTGTCGTCTTTCTCCGCCTCCTTCTCGGGCTCATTCCCGGACAGGGCCAGGTATTTCTTTCGGATCGAGTCCCAGTCGACCACGCTCTCGATCCTGGTGGCGGTATTGAAGGACAGTTGGCTGCCGAGCGGGCTCAAGTGCACCACGGACAGGGCGACGCTGTCTTTCGGTCTGACCTGGCCCTTTTTCACTTTGGCCAGCCATTTCGCGCCCATCTTGGAGCGGGGCGAGAGGCGGCCGGCCCGCTGCAGCCCCATCATGTGGACCAGCGAGGGCCGTTTTCGTTTCGCGGCGCGTTGCTTGCAAACCTTGATGAAGTACACGATCCAAGTAGTGAGCAAGTTAAGGGGTGACGGGGCGGTGGTCGTTCTGCAACACGGAATCGCGTGTCCAGCCTGGCCCGCAGATTTCGCTTTCAACGGGCAAACCAGAGTGGTTGGGCAATAGGTAGGATTATCGCGATATCGGTCGCGAACCGCGGGGATGTACGTTTGAGGCCGGCTTACCTGTGCATATTACGGATCAGTTTGCTGAGCCCGTATTTCCACTCAATGTCCGATTGCGCCTGTATCCGCTGGTAGGTGTCGCTCATCATGGCGATCAGCAGATTAATTAATACGACTACAGAGACCAGCATGTATACGCCGAAGGCCAGCTTGAAGAGGACCGAGGTCCATTGCGGCTGATTGGTCTCGACCTTGAGCTCGCCGTGGGTGGTTTGGCCAAAGACGGCGAAGAACAGGTACTCGAAGGCGAGTACCGGATTCATCTTTACTGGAATTCGAGGCACACACACACGTTTCTTCATTTGTTCTCTGGCGGTTGCTTTATTTTTGCGATTTTTTTCTCTCGTGACTTGCTGCTTGATGCTGGTTTCGTGCCGTTAGACAGGCTTGGCTACTGTGGGCACGCTATGTATGGATGCGGGTGGTGTTATCATACGCACATTAAAAGTATTACGAACGATCGAACGATGAACGTACTGAACGAACACATGCTCATGCTAATACAGAGACCATGGCCATGCTTTGCGAATAACGTTGGATGCATGCCGAACGTTCCGTGAGACGTTGGATTTCACGCCGTGTTACGTGTCGGGGGGTGTCGTCTACCATTCAACGTGGTTACACGTTCGTTACTCTCTGCTCTTTTTTATCACTAGTCTCTCTCTCTCTCTCTCTCCGGTTTCCATTCCTCTCCCCAGCTCTCTCACTCTCTCTCCCTCCCCCCCCTCTCTCTCTCTCTCTCTCTGCTTTTCGTTTCACTGCGCGAGAACCCGCGACAAGAAATTCCGCGGGATGCATCGACGATCTACAAAGCTTATGTACGTGTGTGTGTGTGTGTGTATATAAATGTGAGCGCCCGCGTTATCGATGCTCTTCTCAAACCCCGGGGTACTTGCCCGAATTCGCGAGACTCGCGAAAACAATCGACTGATTTTTCTTCGGACGATGGGATGCAGCATGCAGACGACGAAACGTTCGTCTTCTCTCTCTCTCTCTCCCCCCTCCCTCACGTACGCAGAAATGGAACTACTTAGTTACCGTGCGCATGCAAGGACAAGACCGAACGCATCGCCGCTTCTTCGCGTCGCTGGGGTTGAAGAGGAGGGAGAGAGGGAAGGATGCCCTCCAGGTGAGAGCTAAAGAAGGGGACGCGGAGACGGTTAGAGGAGGGAAGAGTAAGGGGAACATTGGGGCGGGGGTGACTGTGCTCGCGTCGGGCGGTACATCCGGATCGAGCGATGATACCTGGGGCCATCGCGGTCCGATGTTCGTATCCGACTTGGCCGATAGGTGACACAGAAAACACGTATTGCGCAAGACTCGAACAGCACGAGGAAAAAACAACATTGCTCATTGGTAAACTATAATATAGATGTTGATAGAAAATGCAAAAAACGATGCGCAACAGAGGCTGTGGAGAAAGGCGCGCTCGATTGGCGCCTCCGTGAGATAAGAAAGAAGCCTGCGGTGGCCGCCGGGATCCCGATGTCCCACAGTGTTTCACGCATAATGGGCGAAAAAGCCAGGGATCCGAATTGCTCGAGCCACGAAGTGTTGTAACGCGGATTTGACCTGTTACCTGGCCATCATTTTTGCTGAATTTGGCAATTCGTTGCGAAAAGTGATACTACTTGGAGAACGGAGACGCGTTTCATCGATCGAATGTTTAATGCTTTTCATTTCGCTTCTACAAGTTCGAGTTAGTCTTTTTCTTTACAACAGGTAGGTAGCAGTTAATTGATTATGAATTTTTTCAAAGATACGAAAAGTGGCGATTTCTTCCCTGAACGCCCATATACGCGAAAGACTGTGCGTCAGGGGGATCTCGATCGATCGTTCAGCCGCGTGCACCGTAACGGCCGCGATTCGGACTCGCGCGCGAGGTGAGCTCGAATGGGGGTGCGCGGGACGGCGAGAACGGCGAGAACGGCGAGAACGGCGACGAATAAACGACGAATGGCGGGAATGGCGAGCGAAGGCAGAGGAGACGGGGATTGATTGGTGGTGTGATTCTCGCGGCGAGTGGCCGAATCGCAGGCGCGGGTTACCAGAGCGCGGCGAGTCAAAACCCACATCTCGCGACGTTGCAACAAATATATATTTATTGTTGATTGGAATTCAGGCAGCAGTCCCAGCAGGCAACACACATCGGGCAAACGCACAATGCAGACGATACGACACCAAGAAGAATCGTGTCCTGCATATTCCGTTGTGCACGTGTCATTTTGCCAATTCATGTCTCCGCGCGCTTCCGTTCCGGCTGCGGTTCACGCACTTAGACACGTTCTCAGATCGGTTGAAACTTACTATCTCGGGAGCTATCGTCACAACACTCATTCTTTTTCCTGTAGTGGCCGTAGCGACGAGGAGGCGCCGTCGACGGCGTCTCCATCATCCACTCCGTAACATTGGCCAACAAATCTATCATTGCAATGTATCCGATTATGCGTTTGTCTCGAGGTAACGAGGCGTTTTTTTGGTTAGTTCTGGGGGAACGATGGGGGCCCCCATCCTCAACGATATTTTCGGCGTTGCTTTGAAAAAACTACCGAGCTTAATCGTAGCTAATTTCTCGAGCTTCGGGATGAGGGAAGCTCGATCGACAAGGGGAAACACGGTATGTACTACGTTAGAGCGGACGAGAAGAAGCGTCGAGTACGCCGCTCGGCGAACCGAACGCGCGTACAGGCCGTGAATCCCGCGAATCCCGCGAATCCCGTGAATCCCGTGTACTCGTGTACTCGCGTATCGCACGTTCGCGGTCCCATCGACCGCGCCGCTCTTCTCGTTTTTCTTTCTTTCTTTCTTTCTTTCTTTCTTTCTTTTGCCTTTAGAGTGGCTGCGATCGTATCCGATTAGGGATATAAGACAGGGGGTAAAAGTCAGGAGATATGCTATTCTCGGTCCCTTTCTCTCTCCTAATCGCTACACAGAATCACGTGCGTCGAACTTACCGTCGTGGAAGGCGCCCTTCTTCTTTCTGTCCTCGTTCCGCGCCTCCTGGATCGACTGGTTCTTGAACGCTTGGTTCAGCGCGACAAAGTGCATTGAGAAGCCGAACACGAAGATGGCCAGCACCGCCAGGAACCTAGCGAGATCCTTCATCAGGTTGCCGATGATAATGGCCCAGGGGCCGAACAGGTGATGGAAGGACAGAAAGTCGAGTATCTGCACGCAGGCAAGGAGGAAGCTGAGAGCGAACAGTTGGTTCCTGAGGTAGAGCAGGGTGGGCCAGTACGGTCGATTGACGATAACGAATCCCATCAGATGGAACGCCACCCCGAAGATGCCGAACAGCAGCACTGCCAGCTTGATCCAGCCGAGACCGCTTTTGTCGCTGGGATTGGTCAGCTCGAAGAGCAGCAGCCCGGACAGCATCACCAGCAGGCACCATTCGTACCAGTAGGGCAGCAGGCTCGCCCTCACCACCGGGTATATAGGAATTATGCCGACCAGCAGTAGGAAGACCATCAGGTAGATGTGGGAGGTGAGGTACGACATGAACTTGATGATGGGGACGTTGTTGTACTTGTGACCGAGGGGCAGAGCGAACACCACCCAGACGGGCGGGCAGACCAGGAACGCGACGAACAGCAGGATCGTCCTGAAGGCGTTCCAGTTCAGGCTGCCCTGCCACAGCTCCTGGAGGTACCGTTGCACCACCGTGTGCGCGATCACCTCCTTCTGCTCGTTCTCGATCAGCACGTCCAGGAACTCGACGTTCCTGCGGTCCATCGAGGTGAGGATCCTCCCGGCGGAATCGGCCCCCGCTGCCAGGGCCAGCAGCTCCGTGGCCATCGCCTCGCACTGCTTGCCGGCCGCTATCAAATCCTTGGCCCTCTCCTTCTCCTTCTCCGACAGCTTCATGTAGATATTGGAGAGCTTGGCCGCCGTGTCTACCGGTGCCGGCGACACCAGCACGAACTCCTCGATTGGCTTGTTGTTGTTGCTCTTGCTGCACACCATCATGTTGTAGACGAACTGTCAACACACAGAAACATCAGTCCCATGCAACATGCAACTACCGCGCTCAGCCTACTTAGGTACCGGTGGCGATCGCGTGCACGCTAAATCTAAAGTCGCGGGGCGAGCGTTCAAATTTATTTATTGGCCCGACGTTAAAAAGTTTTCGAGTTCCAAGGGGAGCGTCTTGTCAGCCTTGCATCGCGCGGCTTACCCTCTTATCGTCCATCAGGGCGTAAGTATCGTGCTCCTTCTCCATCAGATACTTGAGCACGTCGTTGTGGCCCTCCGAGGCGGCGAACCAAATCGGCGCGCTGCCCAGATTTGTCTCGCTCTTCGGCGAGGCACCGCTCTCCACCAGCAATTTAACAACATCCAGATAACCGGCGCGGGCCGCGCAATGCAGCGGCGTCCAGCCGTTTTTGTCGGTCGCGTTTATTTCGGCGCCCTGGCCGAGCAGCACCTCCACCATCTGGTAGTGGCCGTGCGTGGCGGCGATGTGCAGACCGGTCTTCCCGTATCGATCCGAGCTGTGCAGCAACTCCGCCGATCTGCTCAGCAGCAGGCCCACCACCGTGATGTGCCCGCCGAAGCAGGCCAGGTGAAGCGGGTTGAAGCCGTTCTCCGTCGTCGCCGCCTCCACCTTTAAATGTCGTCGTCGTCGTCGTCGTGTTCCCTTCTTCATTCCACTCCACACTCGATTATTTAAGTGGTATTTACCTGAACGCCGGCCGAGTTCAAGAGCAGCCTCACGACGTTCTCGTTCCCGGAATAAGCGGCCAGATGCAACGGCGTCATTCCAGACTCGCTGCCCAGCTCTCCGACCAGCGATCCACCGGTCGGCGGATCGGACTTGACCGTGCCGGGCACGTAGGTGAGCAACTCGCGAACAGTATCTGGGAACAGATGCGAGATTGCGAGGTGCTATAAAACGGACACTATCGGGACTGTATCGGGACAGGGAGCGTACCAGCTTGACCGAAGTAGGCAGCCACGTGAAGAGCGGTGACGCCGAGCTTCTTGCTGGATATGCGAAGAGACTGAGTGGTCCTCATCACCTCGAGTACCTGGTTGTGGCCGTGTTGCGCGGCCAAGTGGACCGCGGTGAATCCCGCCCGATTTTCATCGGCGCAGGAGGCACCTGCCCTGACCAACGCCTTCACCACCTCCGCGTGCCCTCCCTCAGCCGCCAGCTGAAGCGGCGTCGCGTCTGTCAACTTGTTCCTCGCAGAGATCACGCCCTGCCGATCGAACTTCATCAGCTCCTCGATCACCCTCACGCTGCCCTGCATCGCGGCTATATGAGCGCACGTGTTGCCATCCTTGGTGCAGGCCATCACCAAACTAGGGTGCCTCTGCAGGAACAGCTGAGCGACTTCCGCGTAATTGTTCATCGCTGCCGCGTGGATCGGCTTCTGGCCCTGGTCGTCGGTCGCGTCTATGCTCGCCCCGAGCTCCAGTAGAAGCTTGCAGACCTCCAGTTGGCCAGCGCCGGCCGCCAAGTGAAGGGGCGTCTGCTTCCTCAGCGTGAGAACGTCTATCGCAGCCCCGTGGTCCTGCACCAGGAACTTGACGAGATGCGAGTAGCCGTTCATCGCCGCCAAGTGCAGCGCCGTCCTACCCACTCTGGACTTGGAGTTTATGAACGCCTTGTTGGCGAGCAGCGCGTCGCAGACCTGCAGGTAGCCGTGCTCGGCGGCTAGGTGGAGAGCGGATCGTCCCTCCAGGTCGAACACGTCCACCCTGGCGTGATTGGCTAGTAGCGTGGTGACTAGCTCCATGTGGCCACGGTGAGCGGCGATCAGCAACGGCGTCCAGCCGACCGCGCTCTGCCGATTCAGGGCCTTCTGCACCTCGGTGGCGGACATCCCACTTATCATCTCCGATAGGACTTGGTTGTTGCCAGCTAGGGCGCAGTAGTGGAAGGCAGATTCCTGGGCCTGCTTCGTCTGCAGCGAGACGTCCGCCCCTCCCTCGAGGAGGGCCCGCACCACTGCCCGATCGTCGCCGGGCACCTTCACCTCCGGCGGTTCGATCTGAGCGGCGTAGTGCAGCGCGCTGGCGCCCTCGTTCGTCACGCTGTTCACGTAGGCAGTGGCCGTTTCCGGGCCTTTTCTCTCCTTCACGAACGCGATCAGGTGCCGCACCACGTCGGCCTTGCACCCCCTGCAGGCCAAGTGCAGCGGCGTCTCTCCGTTCTGTCGAATTCACTAAAATCAACTCTCTGGCAAACGGGTAATACCTATTACCTATACCCATACAATAATTACCTACTAAATTATTTCTACATAAAATGCTTTTGCTGTTCAACGAATATCTGCACAAAATTTCGCTCACTGACAACGACAATTACTTATTATATTTTAAATCAAAAGAGGGTGAAAGCATTGTTTTTTTTATAAATTTCGAGTCAGTTAAATATGAAGGACGGAAGAGCCAGCTCCGAGCCCTGACATGGATGCAGAGCCACGTCTACCTTGGACTTGTACATGGGATCCCCGCCGTCCTCGAGAAGCAGCAGCAACGTCGCCAAGTTGCCATACCTGGCTGCCACGTGCACAGGGGTCTGGCCGTCGTCGGTGGTGAGATTCGGGCCTGCTCCAGATTTCAGCAGCATCAGCGCGCATCGGTCGCCGTCCGGCACCCTGGCAGCTATGTGCAGAGGAGTTTCTCGGAGCTTCCCACCCCGTACGTGCACTTCTGCCCCGTAACCCAACAGGGTCTCCACCACCGCGGGTTTCGCGTTCTCCACGGCGATGTGCAGAGCGGTGTAGTTGTCGTTCGTCGTGGCGTCCACCTGCGAAAAGGGTAGAGCAGATTTTCTAAACAGAAGAGAGGACCGGATTCTTCTTAAGCAGGTAGTTAGGTGCCTGCATCCAGAATTCGAAAACTTTTCTTCTCGGGATCCGATACAACTAATCCCGAGAATTTGGGGATTTTTCAGGACTGCATACCTATACCTATCTAACACCTGTTCTAACACCTTGAAAATATACACAATTTTATATACTTTAAATAAAGATTTAGAATTGTTGAAACACACAATAAATCATTTTAATCAGCTACCTTTTCGCCGCGTTGCAGCAGAGTGCTTATGATCCCGACGTGGCCGTACTTGGCGGCCGTGTGGATGGACCTGGCGCCCCTCTTGTTCGGCATGTGCAAGTAGACACCCTTCTTGAAAAGCATCGTCGCGCATTCCGAGTGACCGTTCAACGACGCGATGTGCATCAGCGTCGAGCCGTCCTTGGTCCTCTCGAATATGCTGGCTTTGAACTTGTCCGCCAGCAGCTCGATCACGGTGGCATGTCCGTTCTCCGCCGCCAGGTGCATGGGTGTTCGGTCCTGGTGATCCGTGATGGAGGCCGACGCCCTCACCCCGTAGAAATACTTGACGAGGGTCTCGTCGCCCTCGGCGCTCGCTATGTGCAGGGCAGTTTGTCCGTCGCCCTGAAAACACCCAGCGAAATCGAAGCGCCTTCCTTCTCCATCGCATCAAATCCCCCCCCCCCGCCTTCTGCTCGGTGTGAATTTTCTGAATCTCTGTCATACGTTCTGCATGTCCACCGTCGCTCCGTAGTCCACCAATATCCGCACCATGTCGATGTCCCTTCTCCTGGCCGCCAGGTGAAGAGCCGAGTCGCCTGTGGGGGTGGTAGCGCGAAGCTGGTCAGGCGCCTGTTGAGCCAGCAGCTCTCTGCACATGGACTGGTTCCCAGCCTCCACCGCCAGCAGCAGAGGTATCTTCCCCTTCTGCGAAGCATTAGTGAAACCGGAGCACCTCGCGATTTACTTTAATAGAGTCACCTGGGGTTTGATCTCGCCCCGTAAAACCGATTCCCCGTGCTGGTAAAAAAACCGACCACGCCGCGCGATGCCCATAAATAGCCACATCTAGGTATGTGCGGGCGGGAGAACATAAATATCGATGTTGGCGCGCGTTCCGTCCGTGAATATCGCGCGGTCGTACTACCGGTCGTTTACCGAGACAAAGAACGAGAGCATTAGGGAGCCGGTGGGCGTGCGCGTCCGTGAAAGAAACGGGCGAAGAAGAAGAAGAAGAAGAAGAAGAAGAAGCGAGCCAGCGTAGAGTTATGACAGCTGTTCGGTACCAGGCGGTGATATTCCCGGGGCATCATTCGCGTCACGCGAGAAGCCTAGGAATAACGGGGGCATTGCGCGATAGGAGTTGCGGGGGAAAAAATGTTAATTCGATCACAGGACTGGGTTAGGGAGGATTGGGCGTACCGGCGTCCCCGAGATATCGCGAGAGGAAATTCCGTCGATTCACTTACTCCGTCGACTTTCAGCCGGATGTCCTTTCCGGCGGCGCCCAGTAACGCACGCAGAATCGAAGTGGCGGTGCCCGTTTGCCTCGACGCCACCAGATGCACGGCGGTTTGCTGCCTGGGCTGAACAGTCACGCGTTGCAAGACAGTATTGCGTGATTAATATGGGCTTTGTAGTGACAGGGTGGGACGAAAATATCAATATTGTGTGATTGCTTTCTAATAGCGAAAAAAAACTTGCCTCTATGTGTCAGCTTCAAGCCACTAACGAGAAACACAACTCGCAACATTTATTCACAAAGGTCAGATTTCGGCCGGCTTAAATGTCACAACTGTTATAAGTGGGGGAGACCGGGGCTAGTTGTCAATTAGTCAACCTCGTTAGGTCAGTTGACTAATTCCATGTAATTGTTGTATTGTCGAATAAATTATTCTTGCTTGCCATTTAATGTGTCGCCGTGACAAAAACTTGCGTGTTCTGTCAGCGAGAATGAATATTTTTGTTTCGACTTTTTATACAACCCTACCAGTTTTACATCCTATCCTCCCCTCAAAGTCTCAGGCCATCCAAATAGACCATAACAAATAAGTACGGAATACAGTATTACAGTATCTGCCACCATGATAATTAATGAAAAAAATAACACTGTGAAGGAGTAAAAAAATAAAAAAATTAATGGTCGTAGCATACATATGTACGCGTTTCGTTTGGTATACCATATTGATGGAACTGGCAGCGTATACATGTCAAAAGTAAATGTCAAGTCAACTAACTCCATCATATTTGTATACCTAATGAAATTTGTAAACTTTTGGTATGCAGCAAGTCAAGAAAATAACAATGGTGTATTTATAAAAATTAGTCAACTAGCCCCGGTCTTCCCTATTATAAAAGGCAACTTTTACCAACTATTAAAAGTCATGAATAATAATAATAATAATAGAAAAAATTCTGCCCCTATATTTCGTTGCATCCTAGTGGACAATGAAAAGAAAAGGGCATACCCCTCCGGTGGCGTACGGATCGACGCCCCGTTTCGACAGCAGCAGCTTGACCACGTCCTCCCTCGAGTACATAGCCGCGATGTGAAGAGCATTGTAATTGTCCTGCGAAAGAGCGATCTCGTGAGCGCGAGGAATCGGTCCGCGGATGATTGCGGAGGAGAGCGCGTCGCGTCGGGGGTGAAAATAAATCGCTGGCGAGCCGTTAAGATTCGTCGGGTCAAGTGGCTGGGCATGGAAAGCGGGTTATAAATCGCCGTTCGCCGCGCCTAGAATAAGGTGCAACGCTATTATATCGGGTTGATCCGAAAATGATGTGCAACGCCGGTGGCGTTGGGTGCGGCCGATGCGATCCCAGCGGTCGCGATTAACCATCGATTCGACCTTAATGAAAGTGGCGCTCTTTCCCCAAAGGTACGGGGATTCGTAGGAGCCCGGGAAATACCGTCACCGTCACCGTCACCGTCACCGTTCGCCCGTTCAAGGACTCGGGTTTCGTGGAGGCGTAAGCGTCGCGAAGAAACGCGCCGATAGAATCTGGGAAAGTGACCTAATCAGCTTCTAGAATCGAGCTACTTTCTCGGCCTAGTGACTCGGTTACTTTCCCACTTGCACGGCGAACCCCTTGGCCTTGGCCCTCCTTCACGCGATCTTACCCTCCTCCGCGTCCACTCGGCACGGATTACAAGGAGATCGTTAACTGTACACGTTCCGTGTGGTCAGCCTCGGCCACGCAGCTGCTCGAATATTACGTGTCGGCGCCACGTAACGCGGCCACGAACTTATTTTAAAAGCTAATGTCAAAGCAGCCCCGACCGCGGCTCGGCCCCCGTTACCGACACGAAACCGCTTCGCCTGCCCCGCGTTTCTGGCTAGCAAACCCTTTGTTGAATCACGACCCCGAGACGGGAACTCGTGATCCCGC
The DNA here is from genome assembly GCA_929113495.1 of Andrena minutula. NCBI lineage: Eukaryota > Metazoa > Arthropoda > Insecta > Hymenoptera > Andrenidae > Andrena > Andrena minutula. The sequence goes on along the minus strand of OV815996.1, from coordinate 168,745 downwards.
TGCAGAGGCTGTGCAAAAGTGAGCGCGACGGACGTTTGTGCAGTGGCGGATTTAACGGGCAGGACCCCATTGATTTTTTTCAGAGCGGTGCTTTTCCATGATAGGTCTCTTTTCTATTGCCCATGCTTAATGTACCTACTCTGTTGTGCGTTATTTTCTTCCCAAATGGGTTTTACCTGTACAAGTGAAATAAATAGGTGAATAAATAATATTTTCCAAACACTATATTGTTTTTCTGTAGCCTAAAAAGTGGCCCCCTCAGAACGGTTATTCCTTAAATCCGCCGCTGCCACATGTCTTCTTCTTTGTAGTGGGGAGCTAGAGGAGGGAATATAGTGTGGCATTTAAATTCCCACGTGTGCTAGCATCTCTTCCTATTACCTTTAACGCCACGCTATATTCCCTGCGTCTATTAGAATTCTCGAGATACTTGCGTTGTTACGAGCGCTCACGTCCGCCCCCAGCTCGATCATCCGATCAAGCAAACCCGTGCGATTATCCTTGACTGCGTACATAAGCGGCGTCATTCCCGTCGCCTGGAAATCAGAATCTCCTTTCAGCGTCGACTCTAGAGTCTAGAGTCCAGCAGTCCGACTAACCGCGTCCATGACGCTGGCAAGAGGAGCGAGGGCCCCATCCTCGGTGACGGCCTGCGACGCCTTCTCCAGAGATTTGAGCAGCTGGTCCACCGCCGCCCATTCTCCGCGCGCGGCAAGCCCGAGGAGCTTTTGCGCGGCTTCCCTGCTGGTGGCCCCTGCCGATCCCGGCTTGCTGCCAGGCTGCGCTCCCTCCGCGGTCGCTCCTCCTCCGCCGGTGCTGCCCGTCGAGGCTGATCCTCCCGCGTCATCTTTGCCGGCTACAGGACTCTCCTCCTTGCTAGAAGGGTTCTTCTTGTCCTCCTTGCCGACCGCCGTCTTCTTGCTGTTACTGCTCATGGTCCTCGGTGGTTGGGTCCCTCATCGTTTATACACGCCCCGCAACATTTACGCGATATATCGTAGAAGCTGTCGTTCACCGGTTTAGCGGATCGCGTAGAAAATAAAGAGAAACCAGATCTCCCGATGGCAGAGAGACACTCGCCTCCGTCGAGGTTCGAACGGTGGACGCGCGTGCTAACCGCGCGTGCTAACCGCGCGTTTATCCTGCCGTTTCTGAAGACGTTGCGGAGCCTCGCCGAGGGTTGCCTTCCCTCGACCGTCTCGCTGGCACCGGGATCGACCAATCACTGTCACGCCACCGCGCGATACCCCTTTGGTAACGGTGGGACGACGAGGAGCGACGGGGTTCTTTGGCCAGGCTGCAGCGACGCGCGCTGGCCTCACCAGCCCACCGCCGTCCTAGGCCTCGCCGATCACCCTAAGAAAATGCGCCAGGCCGCCGCTTCGAAGCCGGCAGCGCCGACCGCCAGGGTGGGGATCCGAATGCTGGTACGCTGGCGGCATGCTAGACGTAGACACGCGACTTCCGGCGCGGGCCACCGAGGCACGCCATCCACCTATCTCGGCCCGCACACCCCTTTCAACTTTAACCGTCGCGCCCACGCTTTTCGCGCACGTTCGTTACGGCGAAAAAGTTCAATTATCGCTCTTCACCATCCCTGGCCGACCTGGTGGCTTTAATGAAACCAGATCTTCTTTTAATTCAACGTACCGTTCAATTCCGTCATAGGGGGCAGTAACTGAAATAAAAAGAAACCGCGCTATTTTCGTATAATGTCTCCTGTAGAACTGATTAGGAGATCGATGGTATCCTGATCGCATTGTAGCAGTTCTCTAACTCCCCTATCTGGGACCAAAAGTCACCAGACTGTAGAGTCTAGATTATCGAACGCATTCTCTTACAAAATATCCGTCCCTGTGGAATTTTTATCGAAAGAAATGTTAGCCTTGGGAACTGCTCGGGAAGAGTGTTCTCACGGAGCGGATATGTTAGAATCTGTGCGCAATAAACGTTCCACGGAAACACGTTACATTCGATTACATTGGAACGTTTATTAAATAAAACTGACTTAAAAAAAAAATATAAAAACGCCCTAAAAAGTAAAAAATGATAGTTTTTCTTATTAATTAATCTACGACACTCATATTTTTCAAGTTGAAAGATACGAGAGTCGTAGATTATTCAAGGGAAAAAATTATTTTTCACTTTTTACTGTTTTTTTTTTTGTTATTTTTAACTATTTAGTTTTATACAAATTGGGTGACAATCATTTTTATTATTAACCAGAACTGCCAAAATATCGGGCCACTGTTGATGCAGTGTAGGATGGGACCAGCGGGGCATCGGCCGCTTTCGGCCGAATAAAACAAAAGACTATCAAAATCGGTCCATATGCTGAGGAGTTACGTACAGGTCGAATCGGGGGGCCAAAATGACTTATTTCGAGGTATAGTATAGGAGATAGGTATAGGGACGACGTATAAATTTTATAGAAAAAAAAACAAGCGACGAAGAAAACTATTTTACAGAGTTGAGAGAATACGATACCTATACTGAAAATCAGTCGTTACTCATTGTCAGTATTATAAGATATGACGAAGCGAGTCTTTTTTACCCCCTTGATAGATCTACAGTGGGTAAGAAAAGTAAGTAAACACTCGAACTTTGTACAAGAAATACTTAAAAAAAACTGCAACTGTTAACTTAGTTTTGTAATGCTTATTAACATATGCATCGCGCCACAGAATGATTACGATTCGTGTCGACACTTGAACGAACTGAGCAAGACTAAATACCTAGTTATAATGTAGAAGAGAGTCTGAACCTTGAATATACGTAAACATAAACAGAATTCCTTCGCTCGTTTTGTCACAGTGGCACTCTTATGTAGTATAAGCTTCGTGTTTACTTACTTTCGTTACCCACTGTAAGTAGTGTTAATAACTGGATAGCGTTTGATAACTTGTGGCCGCTACCTGTCTCAGTGCTTTGTCGCGTGCATATTTTGGGTTTAGCTGATGACTCGACTCCTTCGACGGTTAGTACAATCTGATGCATAATGAGCGCGTCATTGCGTAATAGGATACTCGGGTGGAACAGTTTTCCTAAAACGGAAACCTTATCAACTATCCCACACCGCGGTGCCATATTTGCACGTATGTCCTTGCGCTAAAAGCGAACTCGAACAGAGCGCGTGGCTCAGCTCGTGTGCGAGCCAAACATTTTAATCCCTCGTCAATTTCTCAGTAATTAATGAATACGAATATAAATAAATCGATCGTGTTTCCTATTTGAGAGCTCGTTTAATATGCTCGCTCCATGCGTCCAGCTTAATAATATACCTAAGTACGGTTGATTGTCGAAACCTGGCAAAATTACAAAAGTGAAACAGCTGAAGAAAAAATAAGAGAAGAAAATATTCCCAAGTAGGTAGTAGTTGATAAAGTAGGGGGACCCTTTAAAATTGAAAAGATCAATCTACAAGTATAGGTACTTAGCGTAAAATATCTCAAGTGGTATGCACGATGTCGGCAACCCTCCTCAAAGTCTTTAAGACTTGGCATATGCGACACCTGTGACAGTACTCGTCGTATTGCAGAAGGAACGCGAGCTGTCCACTGGAGGTTTGCCGTCTATAAGTAGCGGATCGAAGCGGAATTTTATAAAAGTGAGACTTACTGATTAAACGAGACGCGTTAACTGTACAAAACTAGCCACTAGTGCTTGCACCGTACCAAAGGCCAAACGATTATAAGAGATACGGGTCGTATGATTAGCCGCGATTATAAATGTAGCATCAAAGTTCATCCGTTGCCGACTGTAGTGGGGGCTTAGACTGTAGTGTAGCGATAGTGCGTGGCACGGTGATCGCCCAACTTGCAAAAGTTAGTAAACGTGTGTGTGATTGCGCGAGAAGACAAGCTGTGCCAGCCATTTTTCATAACCACTGACTTCCCTGGATTCCATTGGCAGATTCCTACCTGTAAATCGAAAGAAATGCTTGGCTGTTGGATAAGCAGAAATTCGACCTACTACAGGCATGCGTCCTTCGCGGAGAAGTGGCTGCTCGGTGAGTAGTTGGCCGTGATAGATCGAGAGCACGCTCCGCATAGGCGGCGGACTTTTCTATCAACAGTAAAGACACCGGAAACTTTTTATCCAGATCGCTCCGCAGCGTGGAAATCGCGCGACGCTTGCACCCAGGGAAAACGGCTGATTGTCAGTGACGGGACGGTGGGAAATCCCTCCTACTCGGTGATTGGCGGCAGCGTGCCATTAGTGGACCAAACTATCGGTGAATTGGTAGGAGAAGCAGCGAAGAGATGGCCGGACAGGCTGTGCCTCGTGTCCTACCCGCAAAACGTTCGCCTCACGTTCTCCGAGTGCATCCGTCGGGGGGACCGTTTAGCAGCAGGCTTGCTGAAGCTGGGTTTGAAGCGGGGAGATCGCGTGGGCGTTTTGGCCCCGAACGACCCCGAGTGGCTGATCAGCTTCGTGGCGGCCGCCAGGGCTGGCTTGATCCTGGTCGCGATCAATCCTGCCTACCAAGTCGGCGAGCTGCTCTACTGTCTGAAAACGGTCGGCGCGAGGGCCGTGATATCGTCAGACCGCTTCAAAACGCAGGACTATCCGCGCATGCTGCTCGCTGTTCAACAAGCGTGGCCTAGCTTGGAGCACGTAATTATCCATTCGAAGGAGCACGTGACGTAAGGGAACCAACGACGTGCGTTGCGCTCTTCGTCGCCGTCCCTCTCGCGACGAATCGACGATATGTCCGACACATGGCCAGGTTCCCTCGGAATCTGGTCTAATTTAAGCGAGGGGAATGGACATGGCGCGATAACTCCTCCGGTATCCGGCCGTCGGCCGGCGCGGCGCGGCGGGTCGATAGCGGGACGGAACGGCGACGAGGCGGCGTAAATCCTTCGTCCTTAGGAAACGCGGTCGTATCGAGGGGCCGCAGGGGCCAAGTAAATTCGTCGCGACCGGCCGTTTCTCGTGATAAGTCGGATCGTAGCGAGGTCGAACGCGGCCGCGGCAGCGGCCGCGGTTTTAATGTATTCTCGCTCGGTGATTCATGAATATCGCGTGCAGGCAAGTAGGTACGCGCGAGGATCGACGCACACCTCTCGCAGTCGAGTTGCCTGCGACCGGGTTAATCATCGGCTTGGGGGGCGGTTAACGGGGTAGTGTAACTGCCCGTTTTTCAACGCCATCTTCGGAAATTTATTTAAGAAAAACTCCAAGTATAAGGATACTGTCTGTATATGTATACAGATAGGTATAGTCAGTGGCTGAAGCTTCAAAAAAAGAAAAAGAAAAAAATTCCTTTCCGTAGTGGAAAAACCAAGGTATAGGTACCCTTCTTATTATGATTGTCGGTCGCTATGGTTCCAAGTTTCGAACCACAGAGGCCCCTGAAGCTGCGTTCGTTCTATAAAATTAATTTTTTATAACAATACGAACTCGTCCGTGTTTACACCCATGATGAAGAAACTAAGCTTTAGTTTTTCTATTTTGGATGACTATAACAGTCCCCACACCGTCGCCCGGTGGAAAGGAATTTTTTCAATCTATGCACATATACATATATACATATATCATAAAAAAGCTCAAAACAATTCTGTGTGTTACTTCAAACATATCTTAATATATTCAGGCAAAATGCCTGTCGTTACAAACGTATAATTTTTGTCAAGTAAATAAATTGCCGAAGATGGCGAGGATGATATTGAAAAACCGGCACTTACGCTGGAGTACCCACTGAAGTTGATAAGCCTCGCGCCTACTTGGATGCGTTTTTCAGGGACGCATACTTGTATAATATATTCCTTCGCATCGTTATCTCTGCTTTTAAAGCGAACCGATTTAAATCCCCTATCTGGAACTTCGTTACGTCCAACAGTTTTCCCACTGCGACCCACGGCCCACGGTTTGGCTAATTATTGGGCAACTTGGATAAGACACTATCGTCAGGGGGTAGTTGAAGGAAAGTGACGTTTCGGGAAGGAATTGCCGCGCGTGTTTGAGGATTTCCTAAAAACGCGGCCTGGAGAGTCCTTCTTTCTGCGCTTCGCGGCTCGAGGCTGCAATCAGGTCACCACCTGCAGGCCAACGGCGATTGATCGCTTTCGCTCGGCCCTTCGGCCAATCTATTTCCACCCGGGACTCGTAATTCTCGCAAACTTTCGCCGGATCATCAAGCTCGATTTGATTAATAATCCCTCCCCCGCGCGAAAGGAATCACCGTGACGCGCAATTGGGTTAATGGCTTGGCCGTTCCGTGCCCGTACGCGCCTCGATTCCACGCCTCTCGAAACACCTGGCCGCCGATCGATTATCGCCTAACGTCCACTATTCCCCGCAGCGGGACTCGCCGCTTCTGCGACGTGGAGGCACTCGCGTCCCGGATCGAGATCGAAGGGATCGCCGCGCGGCAAGACGAGATCTCCTGCCACGACGGCGCCAACATACAGTTCACTTCGGGGACCACGGGCAGGCCGAAGGCCACTCTGGTCTCGCACAGGTCTCTGGTGAACAACTCGAAGCAGGTAAGAGATCGCCGGTGCTTGGTATCCTCACATCCTGATTGTCCAATTATCTAATTAACTCTGCCTCTGGACGTTGTTAGGCTGCACACAGATCGGAGTTGACACCGGACCATAGAGTCTGCTTGAACGTGCCCTTCTTCCACGCGTTCGGTGTGATAAAGGGTATGCTCGCCCAGCAGCACGCGGGCACCCCTCTGATCCTGGCGTCGCGTTCCTTCGACCCCGTCAAGGCCGTGCAGGCGATGGTGCAGGAGAGGTGTAACGTCGCTTACGGGACGCCGACGATGTGGGTAAGAAGGCGACGGCCTCGAGTCGTCATCCTCCGGATCACTCGGGCGAGTGAAACTCGCCTCGTCACGGCCATTCCAATGAGAACATGCACGATGCACGACGCACGTTTGCCTTAGATCAATCTGCTGGACGCTTATCAACGACTTGAGCCTCCACCGATCAAACTGGCCTGCGGCGTGACTGGTGGGGCCCCTGCCTCGCCGGAGCTCTTCAGGCGAATTAAACAATGCTTCGATTTCGAAAATATCAAGGTAATGCGACACGAACAATTCATTCGCTCGCGATTCGAGGAGAACTTCGGATCGGAGTAGAGGCTTCAGGAGGGTGGTATATTTATTTCCGTCAATTCAACTATTATTACTCTTTTTTAATATCACGAAGTTAGAATTATTCGAATTATTAAATTTACCTTAACTTATATGTGCTTATATGTGTTAACTTATATGTGTAACACTGTATTATTATTATTATTATCTATTCCATTCGCGGAATGAGACTTGACGATCTTCCATCGATTCTCCGTTTGAAATAGGAGCTCGTTTAATTTTGAAAATCGCAACGGTCCTTCAAAGAATCGGGGAGGATCGACGAGGGGTGACGAGGGGTCGTCGACACGGCGGGGCCATACCCGATTCTCCCCCGCGTTATCTATGCACATATCTCTTGCACGGGCAACTCCTCGGTCCGTATGCATAAATACGATTCCGCGGGGAGAAATATCGCTTCTTGGCCGCGATCAATAACGTTCCCTTTCGCGAAATCGGGTCCCGAGGTTCCGTAGCGTTCCGTTCCAACGACGTGGCTGACGGTGGATGGTTTGGTAGACGGTGTACGGGCAGACGGAGACGACGGGGGTAAGCTTCCAGTCGTTGCCAGGCGAGGAGCCCGAATTGACTGAGAACACAATCGGTTATCAGGCGAACCACACCGAAGTGATGGTAAGCAAAAGATCGCTCTCGCTCCTCCGAGCCATTTCTCTGAAGCAAGCTTCGGTTTGGTCGAAAAGGTGGTGGACGAGAGGGGAGCTGTGATTCCTCGCGGTACCAGCGGGGAGCTTTGGGTCCGCGGGTACACCACAATGCTGGGTTATTGGGGCGACGAGGAGAACACCAAGAAGAACGTGACCTCAGATGGCTGGATGAAAACCGGCGACCAGTTCGTCCTGCGGGAGGACGGGTACGGGCAGATAATAGGCAGGCTCAAGGACATGCTGATCAGGGGCGGGGAGAACATTTTCCCGAAGGTAGGCGGGCTACCGTCACTGGTCACCGTTCCAATCCCTTTTATCCCCCGTGCAATCGCGTTTTGCAGGAGGTCGAGGACTTTTTGATGACGCATCCCCTGGTGCTGGAGGCTCAGGTGATAGGGGCTCACGACGAGGTTTACGGGGAGGAGGTTTGCGCGTGCGTCCGCGCCCGGGACGGCGCCAACCTCACCAGGGAGGAGCTCAGGAATTACTGCAAGGGGAAGATCGCGCACTTTAAAATACCGCGCTACATCGAGTTCGTTGACGAGTACCCAAAGACCGCCAGCGGCAAGGTGCAGAAATTCCAATTGAAAGCGGACATGGAGCGGAAGAGAGTGATCCCGTCGAAATCGAGCAATGCCCCCCCGTCAAATTCCCCCGTCAAATCTTCCTCGAGTTGAACATTCAACTCTTTCCTCCGCGAGCTTGTCAAAGCAAATGAATCGAGAGCGTGGAATAAAGTCTGCTCGCAACACCCATGCTCTCTGAAAAATCCATCTCAGAACTTTTATGTTTATCGTGTCGCTTGTTGCGCAGTATCCTGGACGTCGATCGCGGCGAATAGCTGCTAATGTTATCGCTTGGATTGCTTAGGAAAGCGTTAAGTCAAGTTCTCGCGAGTCCTGGTCGCGTGTCGTGGCAGAGGACGCCACGTATCGGCGCGTCGACTATCTTCGCCAGGCTTCTCGGCAAGGTAGAGAACTATGCAACATGGATCGCCGAGGCCAGGATTATTACCATCGAGGCGCACCAGCATCGCCTGGCTCGTTCTCGCAACTAACTAAACCCTGTTACCTGTACAGTGTACAGCGCTCTATGCGACCTAGCGCGATTTCTTCCTACCTAGTATTTTATTCGTTGGCGCGGTAATAAAAGAACCAGAGTACAAAAGTAGAAGCACTGTGACGGGACACCCAGGAGATCTCTGTTTTCCTAGCCAGCACGTGTCAGTGTCGTTTTTACGCTGTTTGCGAAGCCTCGCGCGTGCCTGCCAGCCAACTGACGTCGCTCGAAACGGCGATCGGTGATCGATCACACCGGTATCGGGAAGCGGAGGATAATGACGCACGAGAAAGGAAGGAAGCCGATGGTAAAAAGAAAAGCGGGCTAAGGAGACTAGGAAGTGGGAGAAAGAAGCCATCGAAAGGCAGGGATTCGAGCGGGGCACGGTTTTCAGGTGGCGTCTAATTGAGGATGGATGCCTCCAGGCAGCGCGGCGACTCGCTCTTCCAAGGTTGCGGGACTTGGAAGAGGCGTGCATTACTGCGGCAGATGGTGGTCGTGATTGCAGCTGCTCCGCAACCAACACCTGCCGTTTTCTCCGCCGTCCGTCGAGATGGACGAAATCACTGTCCAGCCTCCCCCTCCTTCTGAAAAGAAACAGACGGGGATAGACCGGTACCTTTACCTTTCGCTCTAATATCTATATAGGAACTGTTTCACCCGGGCGAAAGTGATTCCCAGCGTGTCCGACAGCGTCGAAATCTTTTTAAATATCCTCAGACGAGACCGCAAAAACTGGTCTACATGGGTCGGTCGGAGGACCTGTAGTCTGAGGAGCGGGGATTAATTCTGGCGACCGGCCAGGATGTACGAGCGCGGGACACGGAACAGCGGCGGGAGGCCAAGGGATGATAGTGGCACGGAGTAAATTCGCCCGAGACAGATTCGCGCGGAAAATTGTCGGCGCGGAATTGGTGGCCGCGCGCAACGGCCCCGACAGCGGGAATAGGCGACCCTCACCACGATTTCTCTTCTACCGGGGAAAGGGGCTAACGAGCTGTCAACCGTCACCGAAACGGCACCGTTCCGAGTCACCGATAAACGTCGATGCTCCGCGTAAACCGCGCGCTGCTCTTGCCCCGGCCGCTGTCTTTGAGGGGCCACAGGGCGCCGACGAGACAGGTGGAAATTTCTTCGAGGGCGCCGCATGATCGATCCGCTCCGGCTCGATTTCCGATTTGACAAGCTCCGGCGATCGGGGAGGAAAAACTATGGAGGAAATTCCAGGAGGAGTAGACGGAGAATGGCGGTAAATTAATAACGGCCGAGGGCTGGAGAGGGTGGTGCTGCTGGTGGGTCCGTTTAATCGCTTAATCGAGGCTCCGGAATGCTCGGCGAGCTTGCTGGCTCGCGCGCTTTCGCTTCGACCCGGTGAAAGCCCTCGAAAGGGTCGGCAATTACTTAAAAACCAAGTTGCGCGCCATCATCGCCGCCGTTTTCTTTTCCACTTGCGCCGCCAGCCAGAGAGAACCCCAGCGTGGCGATCCCCTTTCTCGGTTTCTCTTCTTCCTACTCGCCCTCCTCCGCGTACACATAGGCTTTACGCGATAGGCCTGCCAGAGGGCGGAAGTGTGGCCGACGACAGTAATATCCAAATAGTAAAACGTATGGCAGCCGACTCGAGGGCACGGCAAACACTCGAATAGTGGCTGGATCGATGAAAGGTAGGTACCGCGAATCGCGGCCACCGCCGTAATAAAAGAATCCGACCGCGTAAACGTAATCCACCTACTACTCCCCCCCGATTCAGACCGGGCCCCAAACCGTACGCCAGGCTGAATTCTTGACATTTCGAAATCTGCCCGCGGTCCTGCGAAATTCGCGCGGGGAAAACGCGCTGCGACCAGGAATCGGTGGTTTTCCGTTGCTCGTCGACACGATTGATCGCGCGACTGACGGAATTACCACCGCCTCATTAACATACATGTTGGCAAACCTCTGATCTGCGTGGGGGTCGCCACGAATTCACGTTGCACCTCCCCTGATCTGTTTTGTTCTGTTCTGTTCTGTTCTGTGTATACGGGTGAACACAGGGTGGTTCGGGGCAAGGGATTCCTGTGCGCAACGCGCTAACCTTTTTCGCTCCCCTTGCTTTGTAAATTGGCGTTAATGTCCGTTTCCCAGCGGAGTCCGGGATTATTGTTATTCTCTACGTTCAATGGAATTGTGCACCTTGCAGCGAGAGGGCTGCACCAACTTGAAGTAAATGAGAAAAAACTGTTTATAGAATTATTGCTTTGATTTAACGTTGAACAGAGAACACTAATTGAAAAAAATATCAAACATGTAGACTCAAATTTCGGTCCCAAATTTTCATGACATATGAAACACTGAAAATACGCAAAAATTTTTTTTTATATTTTTCGCATATTTCGGTATATGCCCCCCCCCCCCCCTTAAAGGTTTAAAAAATAGTCCTCGAAAATAAAAATTCCATTTTTTCGTTCGCCTTCATAAACAAAAAGTGTTCTGGAAGCATTTCAACTTTTAAAATTTGATCAAGTTTTCTTTTCAGTGATTATGACTAGTTTCGAAAACCGTTTGTCGCGCGAGAAAAAGTAATGGAGCGTAAAATATGCCCCTTGTCCGGATCTACAACTTTTGCTCGACATATTTTCTCATGTAATCCGAAACTCAAAGGATATTATACAACCGCGACTTTGCGTGCTGTTAAATAACGATTTAAATGTTCAAGGGCACCTAGGCCCCCTCCCTTTCCCGTTATCCGATCGAACTCAAACTTTACACGTTTTTTTTTTAATTATTTGAAACTATTCTGGAGGGTGTCCCAAAGAAATTCAAAAGTCGAAAATAAGAGCCACCCTAAAATCTAAGTTCAAATTCGTTGTTATTAGTCAGCAAACCCCCATGCAAGTAATTGTTTAAATTATCGAAGTGACATAAAAGTCCTTACAGCGAAGCGTGTAGGCTGACGCGTGAAGGAATTTTCTCTTCTTTGACCTAACATATCTCAGAAATTAATTGTCACCTCAACTTGAAAATTTCGTGTGATCGATGTCTCGCCATAAGGTATCGTTTCGGATGAAATTCAGTTGCAAAATCATGGGACCAAAAAGAGGCTATTTCTTGGGACACTCTTTGTGCAACAACGAAACGAAAAAGAAAAAGTTGTCGAAATTAAAACTAAATCTTAATAAAGGATTACAACTAAAGAGAACGAAAGCCACAAAATTAAAGAAAATACCGAAGGATAACGATAACAGTGGCGATGAAAACGGTGAAGACATTTGCATTTATGTCCAAGAATCATATGGTTTATTGAAATTCAATGAACTTTGGGTGCAGTTTACAGCTTGTTCCAACTCTGGTTGGGGGATTGAAGAATTGGATGAATTTCGTTGTCATAGGTGCAGTATCTAGGGTCAGTATCCAGTATGGTACCCGTTTTTAAATCGTTACTTTTTTTGTATTTGTTCTTTTATTAAAAAACTTGGATATATGTTATTATTTAATAAAGAGTTTATTCTAATGAAGACTAATTGGAATTTCTTTTTTAGATTAATAATGTCAAAGTTATGAGCTTTTATCCTTAACGTAGCGATTTTGCCCCGGTCTCTCCTAGTTATTGAGTTGAAGTTTTTACTTCCATGTTTGGCGATTTTTTTCAAATCGGGAGCCGCCCAAAACGAAAATATTGCACAAAACAGGATGAAAATTTGCAATGAAAGGGCAAAGGCTTTGCCTGCAAGGGCAAAGCTGCCTCGGTAACCGAGCGGCGAGGACTCTTCGTCGTAGTTGATCCTTCCGCGCGGCGTCGCAGCTTCCGGTCTGGGGGGCGCGAGAATGGACCGCGTAGTGTCAGAGGCGGGGGAAAAAGCGACGAGTAATAAGGAGTTGCCCGTTGGGACGGAGGAATATTTCGTCTCGTGGGCGACACGTAGACCACGGAGGCCACGCAGGCCACGTACTGGTGCGTCTCGGTGGAATCGAGGTTACGCGGTCCCCTCGTCGATCGATGTTCTTGTACCATCGGCGACGATCTCGACGCTCGAGGAGATCCGCTCTGGCCGAGCGTCGGAACTCGCTTCCGCGGGATAAAATCGATGTTGGGGGAGGGGAGGGGGTTTGGGGGGCGCGAATTACGCGCCTGGAAAATAGGTAACAATGAATCGTTGGCCGGCGTGCGAGCGCGTTTTTGCGAGAAGCATCGTCGCGAAGGACGAGGAGCTCCATCCGAGCAGATGGAATCGCAGCGAATCTCGGTTGCGCGTCTTGGACGGGGGCGGAAGGGTAGCAAAAACTCTTGGAAGAAGCTTAATGGAGCGTCTCCTCGAGCGGCGGAACGATCCATAGGACGACGAGGGAGCTGGCTCGCTCGCGAGTTTTTCTCGCCTCTCGAATCGTACGCCGCGCCGCACCGCGCCGCGCCGCTACGGAAGTGCCGCGAGGGGGCCCCAAGATTATCGCGTTCCCATAAAACGAATGAGAATTCCCTAGCCGGAGAAACGCACCGGAAACGAAGACAAAAGGAAAGCGCTCGGCTCGGCCGGAGAATAGGAGGAGAGCGCTACTCGAGAAATTTCGTCCAACGCCCGCGCCGGAGAGACGCGCGATCACGAATCCTCGTTTCCGGTCCCTCTCTCGGCCCACAGGGGCACGGTTTTACGAGTCCCGCTGTTACACGCTGTTACGAGACCACTCGAATTTCGCTTGGAACCGAACGTTTTCTCCGTGGAAACAGCCGCCCATGAATTCGATATCGCTCGGCTTTCACCCCGACGCGTGGCGGCGTACGATGGAGATCGAAATAATCCGACGAGTATGACGATAACGATAAAGCCGGCCGATAAAGGGTTCACGGGAGAGGGGGGAACCATGGGCTTTTCCGTCCACGTAATCGATTTACGAGAAGTCATTCGTCCACGGCGCGGCCTTTCTCTCTCTCTCTGGCAGCGGTGAGCGTCGTCGTGGACGTCGGCGTCGTCGTCCTCGAGGCACGAAAGCGTGGTGGAAGCGTGCCGCTCGGTTTCGACGACGAGGGACCGTGTCCCCCTTTCCTCGATCTCTCCTCCATCTCTCCATCTCACCCTACTTGCCACTCTTTCCATCTCCATTTCCCTTTGTCGCTGCGTTTTCTCGTGGCTGCTCCTCGCCCCCTCGCCCCCTCGCCCCAACGCCCCCTCCCATCCCGCCCTCTGGCTCTCTCTCGCTCTTTCTCTCTTTCTCTGCGTGCCCCCGACCACCCTACCCAGAACGGCCGCCAGAGAATTCTCTCCGTATCGATCGAACGAAGATGGGGGAAGAGAAAGAGCCGCTCGTGTCCCGATTTAAGTCCATTTAATGGCGATACATTGTTTAGTATCGGCCACGCTCGCGGCGCCTAATACAATCCGAGCGGCCGGGCGTTTGCACCCCTCGTGTTTGCCCTCCCTGTGTAAAATCATGGGCGCTTTTGCATTTCGAAACGCCACCCATACATGCGATGATTGCGTGCACATCGAGGGGTAGGGTAGGTAACGCCGGCCTGTATTCGCGGCGCGGACTTTTCGGCCGAATCGCGTCCGCAGAGACGCCAAAGGCTGGAATTAATAAAGCCCTCGGACTAGAACCGTACGGATTTTTTCTATCAATTTCTCGGCTACGTTCCATATTTGAGCGTATTGTGCTCCGCGAACAATAACTCATCTCGATATTGCTGGCCTGGCTCTCGCATCCGACGGTCTCTCCCCCCCCCCCTCCCCCCACAAACCCTTCTCTCTCTTTTCAGCCACCGTTCCGCCGTACCGTTTCACTTCGCTATCTTCGTTCGCTTTTTCCACCCCTCCACCACCCGCCACCGCATCGATAAAGTCACCGGCAGTCGCGATTTTACGACTCGAAACGGAACTTTGCCTATTAAAGCGTGGCTCGTTAGCTCCGCGATGCGACGCCACGCTCGTGATCCACCGACCAGACTGCGAGACATTCGATTCGAGTCGACCTCCACGGTTCTACCGATCCTGCATCTTAGGGTAAATCCGGGAGACGCGGTCGGGCCGGACAGTTGATCGAGTCTCTACGTAAAAATGCGTTAAAGTGCAGACCAATTACCTCTCTAGAAGCCACAGAGTTGAATGAATACCGTCATTTCGCTTCCTTGTATGTTTTTCTGGCTTTATACGCTTTAAAAGGTAAATTGAGATTACATTTAACCTCTTTTGTCAAACAGCGGTGTACAGAATCGTATTTAGGATATACTTCTAAGTTTATTTACGTTTAATTTTTGGGAAAATAAGATAGTGGAGATATTAAGGGACAATGCAGCCAAAGTATTTGGTCATATTAACTATTCCTCTCAAAGCTAAAGAGAAGACCATCTCTCGCTGCAGAAAGGAGTGATGGTCGAGTTATGATTTTTTTATTATTTTTGTTTATTTTTTTATTATTGTTTTTGTTTATTTAGTTTATTTATTCACTTTTGTATTCATTTGCTTCGCAAATCGCCAGTAAGTAGTTCACTTCTTTCTTTATGTGTTTCTTTATGTGTTTACTCGTTTAGCGTAAACAAATTAAATATCAATGAATCTGTAGTTGTATTCACTCGTAAATCGTTTTGCTTTATCCTTTGTTAATTTTCCAAGAATAATTATGTGAGTGGTCTCTGCTAACGGCGAGAGGTGGTCAGATGTCACCACTTGAGTTTTCAACCCGATTTACAGTAAATACTGTCTTAAAGCAAATATCGACCAGTTTTTCTGAATCAGCATGAAATTCTGTACATATAGGTTTGTTCTGATAAATTAAGTAGTTTCTATATTAGCTTTAATAGTCATTTTACATTCGGTCGATCGCGTCTCCCGGATTAACCCTATAACTGAAGCTTTTTTTCAAGCTAATCGCAGCGCCATGAATCTTTTTCGATTCAACATCCTCTGATACGCGATCGGCTGCGTGTTTTCTTGGTCCATCTTGGACTCTTCTGCAAATTTTGGGCGAGAGAAATTGGAAAATGTTTGTACACCGTGGCTAGAGACAACTTTTGAAAACAATTCACATTCACCAATTCACCCTTTCATCCAGCAAATGTTGAAAATAGTCCCGACTGTTCGAAATCAAAATATCTGATGATAATTCTCAGAAAAGGCAGTAGAACGAAAAAATACTCTCAAAACAGACGACTTAAGCAGTACGTGTCGAAAGATTCTCTGAGAAGTTTCCCAAGTAAATTTTATCATCCATGGTATCCTGCAGGTACCAAGGTCCCTTGGTACCTCTGCTATCAATATCCCTTATTCCCTGCCCATCGGCAGTTGAGCAGTTGGAGGCCCGTGAAGGGCAAGCTGGACGGAGAGCGATGGTCAGTGGGATAGGTACGCGTGGTACATACTTGGGTCGACAGGTCGGCTTTAAAGGACCCATGGATTCGTTGCGTTTACGTTTGCGTGGCACGTGGGTGTACTCGAGGAAAACTCTCAGTGGAACGGTAAGCCGGAACGAGAAGCCGGTTAATGAAGGATGGAAGGGCCGGCTGGCCTCTGTTTGAGAAGCACTAGTCCGGTCTCCCGAGAGTGGTCGGTCTTCTCCTGGATATCTGGCGGGGGTACGCCAGGAACACGGTCCGGGTACGGCTGGCCACTTCCCAAGGGAGCCCGTTTCACCTCCGTCTCTCTCGCGGGGATCTCGCGTAAAAGAGCGTTCGCGAGAGTGAGAAACCGGGTTATATGCAGATACATACTCGTTCTTCCCTGGCCCTTTCTTCTTGGTCGGATAGTCCGCTCTCTCGTTTTATCCCTCTGCTTCCACTCGCTCTCCAGGAAGCGCCCCGTGGCCGTCGACGTCGCCGTCGTTTCTTCCCTCGCTTCTGAAACGCTCGACGATACCCTCAGGTACGAAATGGCAATCGCTCTGGGCTCTCTCTCTCTCTCTCTGATGGGGATGAGAGAGGAGGCCGGAAGAGTCCGTCCTCCTTCATGAGCTGCGTCCTTTTGTTCCACGCCGTCCTCGGCGTCTCGCAAATCAACGCAGCTTCTTACTTTTCGTTCCCCGGCTAGACGCGTTATTTGCACATCTTTGACGGAGCGAGCTCGGAGAAAAGCTCCGCGTGATCTCGCGCTGCTATTCCTCGATCGACCGAGCCGTAGGAACGGAAGAGAGAAAGAACCGGAGGGAACGGAATCCTCGGGAGTTACGGCGACGACGGTGGAAGCGCTAAGGCGGCTAAGGGGTAGAGATCGGAGCGGAGAGCCTCTTGGTATTTTCCCTGGTCCGAAATCCTCGAGCAAAGCCGGTCGCTAGGCCGTTCGCGAGCTGGATTACCGCTCGGAGGTACCGCGGTGATTCCTGGAGGCCGACTCCCGCGTGTCTGATCGATGGTGTTATCCATGCGGCTTTCGGAAAATCGCACTTGCGCCGACTCGTGTGCTGGTTTTTGGCCGTTTCGAGCCGGTGACCTCGTGGCGCATCGCCGCTCTGACGAAGTGTATTTAATTAACGAGCGCGCGGGAAAGAACGAAAGAAAGAACAGGCTAGGGGGAAGCGAACAAACAGAGAAAGAGGGAAAGCGGGCACGGGAAAAGCCGCGCGGCTTCCCACAGAGTAAACGAACGAAATTCAATGTCCGACAGAGGCCACGTTTCTTCCGACGCGCGTTCCACGCTTCCGCGCTACCACCGGTAGAAAGATGTCGAGGGACGAGAGAGGGAGAGCTATCCTCCCTCTACACTCTACACCGTTTTTCTCTTTTCCGCTCGTGGTGGCCCGGTTACGGCCAGGAAAAACAAAGCATACCGATTCCGATCCGCGCGGTAAAATATTGCCGGGCAGGTTCACGCCCATGCAACCCCGTCGCTCGCCCCTCGAGGCCGCGCGATTAAATACCTAAATACCGTCAGCCGCCAGCGTCGGTACGCGGGCCTCGACGCGTTAAACGATTAATCGCACTGATTGGATTCCAATTAGCCTGCTAACGACACCGCGGCCAAAGCGGATTTTCCCCGCTCCTTCTTCGTCCCCGGTCTAAACGTCCAGCCACTTTTCGACGATCCCTCGTTCCCAGACGACTGACTCGGTTACGCGACGTCTCGAATATACATATGCATGTAGGTAGGTATACACGGCCGTCGTGAAAGCGCGCCTTCACCTTTATCGCACCTGTGCCCGACGAATTTTATTCACCATGCGACGGGCACTTTCGTGCAAGCTTCCGGTGACGGAGGACCACCAAAATGCCCACCGCCACGGCAAATATTTGCCGAGTGAATATCGCTTCATCGGTGGCCGCGTGACGCGAAACGATTAAAACGCTGCACAGTTCTATCAGCTTCGAATTGGATGCTAGCGAAGAAATAGTTGGAACGGAGTCCATCCTCCAAGTGAAGTTGGACGGGATCGCAATTCGATACGGAACAGGTCCCGTCGCCGTCCTCGATTTGCCGGTTCAACGGTATATCGCTGAAAAATTCCCTCTGGTGGCGCGTTGAATTAGTAAAGAGTGAACCGTGTGTACGAGTTAACGGCACCAAAGAAGCCCCGGCTCACGGCCACTCTGGCGAAAAGATTCCGTGTACACCCCCGTCCTCCCCTGCTCGCTCTTCCAGCCATTTTACAATCCATGTCCGCCTCCTAGTCCCCTTTCACCCCGCGTGCACGCGGCCAGTGTAAGCAAGCACACCGTTCGAATAACCGACAAACAGCCGAGTCGACGAAAGCTTCCCTAACCGAAGAAACGTATTGCAGCCGTATTTGCATTGAATTTCTTCGTAAGGGCCCTCCTCCCTCGTCCTTTCAGCCTTCGTTTCTCCCTCTCTGGCTCGCCCTTTTCTTCGCAGCGAAATAGGGTCTCGAGGATGAAAGGAATGCACTTGCCAAACATTAGCGTGCACGTACGTAGTCGATACGGAAAGGCTCTTGCCTGTGACGGAGAACTGACTGATTGTGAGCGGCTCTCACGAACGCCTCGACGCATCTCGTCGCTCGCTACTTTTCCACCAGTCGTAGTCGATTATTTCGCGCGACCCTTTAACGAGAGATCCTTCCAGGGCACGCTCTTTGTCGCTGGATGTGGTGGGCTCGCGCGAAAAGGTCTTGCTCCGCCAAAGTTTCGGAATAGTTGGCGGGAAAGCACGGAAACGCCGCCAAGTTTTACGCGAAACTCTGCCGGCTCTCGAAGGGGCGAATTATGTGGCTTCGAGGTGGAAAGCTGCAGGTACTTTTTCTGCCCCGGCTTCCTTTTCCGTCGCTTCGAGTTATTCGTCACGCTGCGCCGGGGGACCCCCGAGCGGCTTCGAAAAATGGGGGCGGTTGCTGAAAGGTAGGTTTCCCTATACGCGACAGCTTGAAACTCGTTATTTCAACCACGAATAATATCTACTTAAACTGTAGGTATATTATATCCGCCGCAGGTGAGTAGGTAGGTATCGAATTAACGAGGGCCGGGCGGCGTAATGAAAGCGTTAAAATGACGTTGACGGAGGGATCGTTGCGTCGTTATCCTCTTAACGACACCGCGGTTGATACCGACACGGTTCCACCGAATTCGCATAATTCCCCCCGCAAGCGTTATCTCTTTCGTATTCGCGTATCGCGTATAGCGCAGCAAGAGGTATTACATAAATTATGCAACAGTGTACGCGTCGACTTGGACGCGTCGCGATACTGCCGGCTGGAACTCGCCGCGCCGTTCCAGCGAGCGTTTCCCCGGGGAACGTCACCGCCACGGTCCAGAATTAATTGCTGCCTCTACCCCACTCGCGAGATGCTACAACTCTCAATTACTTTATCGTTTCCGCGACGCCTATCGTATCCTTTCGTTCCTTTCCCCTCGATATTTGTCTTGCAGTGTCAAGTGGATCGACGGCCGTTCCTTTACGATTCCCCTTTAGAACCAGCCAATTTTCGACCTCCCTTAACTCGTCGAGCTTCGTCGCCGTAACGATTCGTTTGAGGCGCTCGATCCGAGCCGATTAGGTACGGGGGAACAACGACTTACAGGCGGAGGAACGGTCCCGTCGATGACGCGACGGGGATGCTTGGCTGGCTGACTGGCTGACTGACTGGCGGAAAAGCTCGTTTATTAAAGTCACGAGGCTCGTTGCTTATTAGAAATCGAGCCCGCGGGCCATTAATATTCATCGCTGTGTTTCTGCCCCTCCGATAAAAGATTCCCTCTCTCCGGGCGGAGAGGCCGCCACTATCTCTCTATTAGGCCATCCCCGGCCACCCACCTCCCCCGGTCGCGGATTATCTCGTTATTGGGTAGGACGAAAGGAGCCCGAGCGGGGTAGCTGAGAGAACGATCGAAATTACGCGGCTCGAGCCTTCGATTCGCAATTTCACGGGTCGACGTTGATTACCTGACGCCGATTCCCGCGAGTAATCGATCGTCCTCGACGACGATTATACGGTTATTAGCGGGGCGAGCACTCTCGTTTCAAGTTAGCTGGCTTGTCGCAAATCCTCGCGACAATTGTCCCGGTTAGCGGTGACGTTTAATCGAATATCCGCTCGGATAAAATATTCGAATTGGAGGGTTACGCACCGTCGACTCCCCGGTCGCGGGGCTAGGCGCCAATTAATTTGGATTTATTAGAACGAAGAATCGTCGATCGCCGAGAGATATAGGTACCTGCTGGTCTCTCTCTCTCTTCCTCCACAGTCCACGCTATCGTTGTTCCCTTGATTTTAACGAGTCCACCGTTAATTCCGGGGCAGCGGAATCGCCGCCGGAGATTCACGCGTTTATCGATTATCCATCGTGGGCCGCGTATGCCACCAGCGATCGCTTCCGTTGCACGATTAATCAGCCCGGACGCGCGATTAATTCGAACGGCTCGATTGCTCTACCCGCTACCGCCTTGGCGACTATCACCGTGTCGCTGCCTGGATATTTCGTCGAGAATTTCGGCCAGCCCGTTGGCGTTGCCTTAAACCTTAAACGGCTTAAACGATCGCGAGCGGCAGCCGCCTATGCCGCGCTATGCAGCCGTTGGTCGTTTTTAAAGATTAACGTGATGCGACGGGAGGCCCTCCGGAGGGTAAATAATTTAGGCTCAAAGCTGTCTTACCTGTCGCTCGGCCTGGCGGAACCGTCTCCTCGAGGAAAACGCGGAGGAGGCCGATTTTCTGCTGTCGTGACCGGTGCCCCCGCCCGGTTATCAAGTTTATTTGTTCGTATTAATTAGGGGAGTTATGCTGCTTTCGTTCGAGATGCCGTCGTATCGATCGCCCCTCTCTGTATCTCTCCCATTGCAAACTCTCCACTCCGCTCCCTTGGGGACGTTAGAGGCAATTAATTAATCCTAAAATTTCTGGACATTTCATTAGTTCGTTAATTACTCGGAAGAGGAACGATGGGATCGATCGGTACCTAACTTATACGATCGCCGTATCGAGTTTCCAAAGCAGATACAGATTCGCAATTATGACGGTTCCCCTCTCATTGGCCCGCCAATTGCTGTCCAACTCTTTCCATGAGTAATTGATATTTAGATGGGGGAGCAATTTACGGGAGAGTACCTATTGGAGGGGAGTGGAGGAGCGGCTCGATAAAATCCTGGACCACCGTACGTCAACTATTTCTCTGCTATTATTATTCTAATATGTAGGTAGCTGGCTATTCGATCCGTGCCGCTTGTTCTTTACCAATCTTCAACGATACCTCGGCGACTCGAGGGGCAGAGGATAAGGCAGTTGGACAAGAACGGGCGAATCGAAGCGAAAAGAAACGTCAAAGGAGGATTTATTTCTCCACGGGATAATAGGAAAAATCGGTACAGAGGAGCGAGCGGCCACTTTACAGATAACGCGGCCGGCGGTTCTCGCAGGGAAAAAGCTCGTCGCATAAGCTCGCCAATAATTCGTAGCGTCCGCGTATCGTCGCGATCTTCCACCGAACCGTTAGGGGGAAAAGGGAGTCGCGGGAAGATGATTAAGGGATGCTCGTAAATTTCGATGCCACGGATCTGGAATCTCGAGCAGCAGCCGGCAGCCAGGCCCCTGGGATAACACTCGACGCCGCCGTTCGTTTCACCCTCGGCGCGACTGTTTTCGTTCGGTGGCCACCCTCGTTCCTTTGGACGATCGACGCGCGACGGGAGGACCTGTCGCTTCGGGAGAACCTGCTCCGCGCGCGCGCGGGGGGTTCAGCTTGATCGTGGTGGATGGGAAGTTTAGGCCAAAGGCGGCCTCGTGTCGTACAATGGCTCTCGTCGGGCTTACGAGCTAATCTTTTATCTCGACGTGGCACGCGTCCTCGACCCATCTGGCAAAGTTTACGGGGGTCGATCGGTCTATCACGAGGACATTACGGCCCGTGGAATGGCTGCGGAATAACGCCGTTATAACGACGGAATAAGCTCGGCGAAAGGGGAGCAGCCGGCAGCCTTTTATTATTTTATATCGACGAGTCTATTCTCGTAAATTAAAATTAAAATCCATCGAGCCGCGATCGCGTTCCACCGCTGGAGCTTCCCACTTGGCTTAACATCGCAACGATTCCCCGAAACTGGTGAAATGAATTTCGTCTCGTCGATGGTAGTCGGCCGAGTCCAGTTTCGCCTGCGGTTCTCGCCTTCCCATCCTCCCCCGGGCCGTTGTACTTTGACTTCCGCCAGGTTTTCCGCGAGATTCTCGCCGCACTCTTCCCGAAACTTGTTCCCTCCTTCCTATCGAATCTCGACTCGAGACGTCTGGCACTGGCGGTCCCTGATTAACTCGGAAAAGATCGTCGCAGCCGCCTTGCGGCAAACTTCCCTCGCCCTCTCTCTCTCTCTCTCCTCCCAACCCGTCCATCCTCGGTCGCGACTTTTCCCCCTCGCTTCTCGCCGGCCCGACGAAAGAAGAAAAGAATGTCGCCGACGATAGATAGAACGCGCCGAGGGAACCACACAGGGGCGGGGTGAGGAAACCGGCTGAATGCAAATAACGGCCAGGGCGAATCGGATAAGAGAAGTTACCTCGTCTTTTATTTCGCCTTTGTCGCGAAACTGACGAGATTTAAAGCAACGGAGAAGCGTTTCTCCGCGGCTGGCGGGGGTGACGTTTGAACGAAAACGAAGAGGTCGGCCGTCAAAACATTTTTTAAGCGCAAGATTGAACGGAGTGAGAATTTTCTGCGCGTCTGCAAAAGTAGGTCGGGGCCGGGCCCCCTAACGAGTAGCAAATATACGCCTGCATAATCGGGCGAATTCGACTCGCTTTATTCGCGTCCGCGGCAGACTTCTCCACCCTCGTCGAAGCAGAAATCCCTCGGGGAAAGGGGGGCCCCGGGGATAACGCGAGCGTACTCAATCCCCGGGATCGTGAGAAAAGCCGAGTATCCCGGACCCGACTCGCCCGTGAGACTTTCCCGTCTTTATGTAACCGTCGGGACGGTGAATTAGGCGAATCAGCCAGAGCCCGGAGGAGCCGATCCGAGGGATAAGAGGTATCGCGGTAACGAGCGAACGGGTACGCGTGGACTCGTCCAATCCTTTCCGCTCCGGCCGCGCGTTTAAGCAACGTTTAAGTAGGTACACTGTGCCGCTGCTTGGTGACGAGAAACGGGGTAAACGAACCGTGAGAGCTCGAAAACAAGGAAGACGACGGCTACGACTGCCCCGCGCGCCTCCACCGGAAATGGGACAGTGGAACGTTCCGTGTGACGGTGAAATTTCCCGGGCGACTTTTTCGCGGTCTCTCCTGCGAGGCACGCGTGACCGCGCCGCTGCTGTTTTAACGAATTACCCCGAGCCTCGAGGAGTAACGCAAGACACAGCGCCCCTCATAGACGTAACCGCGTGCTTCCCGAGGCGCCTTTGACTGGGGTGCCGTTTCGTTTCCCTCTTTCTTTTTTCGCTGATCGCTGATTCTATTTCACGCTTGCCTGCTGAGACTTTAACGCCTGGCACGCATACGCAAGCAGGTACAAGCATATACCGTGCATGGCAATTGGGGAAGACGGGACATTGGGACATTGGTTCTAGGTTTTCATGGAGATCTCGAGCGATTCGCTACGCCTATGACCTCGGATAACGAAGCAAGACGAGGAGAAAAACGAGTGGGAGTTTCAGAGGAGGAAAGCCAGCGGAAGAGAGAGGAGTGGCGGGAAAATGGAGGTGGGGGTGAAGGTGGAGGTGAGGCACGACCGCCGGTGGCACTGCTGGAAAATCAGACTAATTACTTTGTACGCGTGGCTTTCACCGAAATGGGCTCGCGATTATTTTCCCCGAGTATAATCTCGGCCAGACGCATATTCCGTGCGGCAGGACTTTATAATCGTGTCGGGCCAAAAGGGACGGACGACGGGCTTTCCCCACGGTGACACGGAAATTTCCTGATTTCTTTCTGCCCGCGGACACTGAAGCGACGTAGGTATAAAAGTTGATATTCCGCATGAAGGAGGAGGAGTGGGGAAGGGTAAACGCGGGAACAACGTCAAAGCGACGAGAAAACAGTGGCTTTTTATCGCGGAGACGTAATCCATTCCGCGGCTCTTGTTTCGCAATTACCGCGACCCAGCATCCGCGGCTCAGGCATTTTTTAACATAGGTATTGCACGGGCCATGCGAGGACGGTGGTTGGTGGATCGCGGAGAGAAGCGTTTTTCGTTCACCGCAAGATATTGGATAACTGTTTAACGCCGGGGATCGATCAAGGAGGAAGGATCAAGTGGGTAGGTATTCAGAGTGTTGGGTAACTGGGACATCGAAAGAATTTAGCAGCTCGCGGAACAAGCCCCTCACTCGTAACGGTCAACTTCAGGCACATCAGAATTAGCGAACATCTGTGAGAATTGGAGGAATGAAGCTTTATGCAACAGTAAAACCTCCTGCACAATTTTAGGCTGAGCTCGGAAGTACCTACACCACTTTAGAAGCCCAGCACAACCGCAAAACAGTGGTTGGGCCGTCGATGGTGGGCAGAACGCACAACCGCATTCTTTTTCTGCTTGTAGTGGGCTTCTAAAGTGGTCCGTGCTGAGCTCAGCCTTGGGAAAATTGATTCGGTACCACCGGTAGTAAAACAACGCATTGGCACACTTTTCACTGGTTCTGACGTAGGGGAAAGCGGCTTAATATCGGCCCACGTTTATCGCTTAAAACCAAAAACGCGTGACTTGGCTCACTTGTTAAGGGATAACGGTCACTTTCGGCAATTTTTTTTACGGAGATAATGAAATAATCACTTTTTTCAAGCTTCTTGTCGACAAGATTTCGATAGTATTGTCATTAATTTTTTCCAACTGTTATCTAGCATTCATCTATTAGATATCATTCGTCTAATATACCTGATGTATATTTTCATATAATAGATGTTCAACTAAATAGAACTTCAACGGACCCTTTCCCTCGCCATTTTTGATTTTTCCAGGTCAGACCAGCTTTTGGGAGCATCTTGAATTTACATTTTTCTGACCGTTGTGTGTGTGTCACAATATACTTTCGATCCCTATATAAAAAAATCAGCGCGATTCCATGATCGACTGAACAGTGTTCCTACTTACTTAGTACCTAAGTAAAAAGAAAATGATAGTTTGATTAAATCGTTTGTGGCAGTTGCATTTCAGGTAGGTAGATTCCAACCGGCAAGTTATTACTGTCTAGAAAAATAATAACTAAATAAATAAATAAATATCTGACGAAAGAATTGACGCGATTTGCTGATAATTTCCAACATCTCCAACTGACATCTGTCGGGACTCCTTCGACCGAAGCTGAGGTCGCGAAATCGTAGCGATTCCGTTACGGAAGAACGATCCGCGAGGAGGGCCGGAATTATCGGGGGCGCTCTCGTATTTGCGCTTCCGCTCGGGCGAACGATCGGCAGCAGGTGAGGAGAGCGAGAAGCAAGGTGATCTCGATGGTTCTCCCGATCCCGAGGCGTAACCCGTATCGTGCTCCCCAGGTTCGCGCAATTCGAGCTTAGTCGAGCTCGATAAATTCGCGCTACGAAACGTCCTTGGAATATCCGTTCGTTTACGCGGATCCGATCGTTTGATCCCCCACGCTTTCGGCGGGGGTGGTACAGCACGTCGACGGGCCGCGTTGTTCCCGCGACGGGGTGAGCCGGAGGAAGACGAAGGAACGGCGCGCCGTTCGCCATCGATCGATCTCCAAGCTACGTGATCCCCGGGGTTCTTAGAAAAACGTTAAGCGGAATTTGACTCGGACGAGCGCTCGTCCCTAATCGCCGTAGCGGCCCCCTCCCGCGCGTGTCTCGTTTCCAGAACGATTAGGAACGGTATTTCGTCCGTGGGTCTTGATGGTTAGAGGCAAATGGAACGCTCGACTGCGATTACTCGCCGAGCGCCGGAGATCCAATTGGCCTTGGATCGGTGCGACCTCCGCCCTCCGGCGATGCCTGGCTACGATGGCGGGTGGGTATCGGACTATCGGTTGGTGGTGCATCGGCGAGATCGATACCGTTTCGGATTCCACGTCGGAATCGCCACCCGACGTCGGTGCAGCCCCGACGTATTTCCACCTGGCGAGAGGGGTGGTTTCGTATACCGCTGTATCGGGCCGCGCACGTTCGCGAATTATTACGAGTCACGTAGGCAGTAGTCGCGCAGGGAAACGTAGAGTGCTATTATTACGATGTAATATGGTTGAAGCGAATTCTACCCGCCCGGAAGCGTGGCGAGGGCAGAAGGAACGGCCGGGGTCTGGCTGTACGTAGCTATCCATGTACAGACTACAGAGGAGGTGTGCGTGGAGGCAGCAAGGAAGGAGGACGGATGGAAAAAGATGGGGATAAGACGGTAAAACCCGTGCTGCTTTCCAGCGGGGGTGTCCAGGGGGAGTGTCGTAATAGTTGTCATCGAGCACGCCGGAACAATGGAAATTATACGGACTCGAGCGATCCCGCACAGGCGGAATTGGACGTGGCACGCGCCGCCCGCGTGCGTGTCTGTTTGGATAAGGAGGAAACTGGCGCGCTCGCTTATTAAAGGAGCATCGATCGGCTCGTAAAAGATTATTTTCATCGCGGGCGACGCCTCGCGATCTCTCCGTTCCCCTTCTGGATTCCCTCTCGATACGGAGACCATGACCGTATCAGGTCGCCGGACGGGGCGAGGGGGTGAATTTTAGCCGAACTCTTTCGCGAATTTCGCATCCGTTTTGGCATCGCGAGCTAGCCGGCTAAGCTGGCCAACGATCGATAATGTATGCGAACAGCGCCGCCGTTCCCTCTGCGGCCGCGCGCGAAAAAAGATAAATAAAATATTCTTTACGTAACAACGGCAACGGTTCCCGTCGAACGGCAACTGGGACGAAAACGGGTCGAGAGAGCACGGCCAGCAGGCGGCGATGACGCGCTGGAAAATTCCGCGCGCTACCTGCCGCTGGCCTGGGGTGGTTCTTCGGTTCTTCGGTTCTTCCTCGCATTTCTAACGAACCTAACTCTTTTTGACGAGAGAAAGTCGCTTGAATAATAAAAGCTTATCGATCAGTTGCCAGTTGCCACGGCGAGATTGCAAAGCCGCGGAAGGAATCTGAACTCTGCAGGAGAGATTCATTACAACACACGATTCATTACCCGCGAGGGATTAAGAAAATATTTCGAAGCTGATGGAATTTTTATCCGTTCTATGTCCGTTTTATCCACTTCTCGTGGCAAACCAGTGGAACCGAAGAGGCGCAGTGGAACGATAATCTTCTCGAGCCATGAACGAAGATTGGAATTTCGAAAACTCGGGCATCTGCGTGGGTCCGCTCTTCTGAATAGTCAATGGAGTATTGCGGCGGAGGAGCGACTAACCGAGTCTTTTTGTGGGCCGAAAACGCGGGGAGAAGGCGAAGCGTCTCGCCTCGTTAGGAGTTTTATTTGCAGCGTCCGGCCGTCCCCCGCTGGAGCGGGATCGATGCACCGCTCGATCGGCACCGCCAACAGTTCCCACTTTCCCAGCCGCGATCCAGACTGCGACAACGACGACGGCAAACTTCCGCCCGCTGGTTTTTAACTCTTTGATCGGGATATTTTTAATCAACGGGTATGCCCGGCCGCGGCGACGCATCCCCGCCGCCTGGCCACTCGACAGATCAAAGGAAGCACGAGGATGAGGATCCATGGTTTTTCGCGTGGCACGCGGGGCAGTCCGCGGGAGAGGTTACTTTTCGCCGCGTCGCTGGTCAAGCACAGTTTGCTCTTGAATATGAAACCGGCACTGCACCAAGGATCTCTCGAAATGTAGACTGATTCCATTATCAAAGGCAAGGCGGGCGGCGGCGATCCTTCGTCGACGATGTTCAATCTGATCGCGATACCCTGATTCAATGAAGGATAATAATTCGGCCGTTGTCGAGAGTCGATCGGGTCGCGCCGCCAGGAACGGACGGATTGGCAGGGGAAGGAGGCCAGCAGGCCGAGAGGGGGAGGGAAAAACAATCGCGTTAGGAGAAATTCGGCATCGACTAAGTATTTCACTGTACGCGGAGATCGGGAAGCAGAGCGGGAGGGACGCTCGGCCTGGGTTTGATTTACGGCTCGTCTATGTGCCTTTCGGATTAGCGGTGCAGGGAGAGAAGCCTCGCAGCCTCTTCCGACGATTATCCCCCGAGGCTGGGGTTGGCCCGAGGCTCGTCGAAATAAGTACGCCGATAAATATCCCCCGTATCTCTATTCGGGCTCCAGGATGCCGGGGCTATAAAAACCGAATCGCGCTCCCTCCCTGGAGCCCATGGGGGGTCCAGGGCAATTGCACCGCCCTCGGAGACCCTTTCGCGAAATTGCCACTCGCTGCCGCGCCTTTATCGCGCTTAAGCCGCGGCCTCTCCTTTGTATCCACGCCGACCGGCTCGCTAACAGTTAATCACGAAAGCCTGAAAGCGAAAACTCGACCCCGAACGGTAGCCCTAATCCGCGGAGGAAGCTCCCGCCCGATACTACCGCCGGAGTCAGAGAGATCGGAATCCCCGCGACTCGTCTGTCCGGTAATCCGTCGTCGTCCCGCGAGCAACCGCGGGAACAATAACTCGCTAATCGGTGTCCCCCTCCTGGAATTGCCCCCGGTTCGATGCCCACGCTCCGACTTCGCAGCTGTTCAAAGTCGATTTTCTCGAAAATCAAGCGCAATATCGAGCAATTTTAATTCACACTTTTCTCCGATATCGCGCTTGATCCAGTCGCGTACCTATAGGAAGAGCTACGTGCTTTTTGCGGGGACCTCAGGTGGTCGGGTGCGAGCTAGAAAGCTGCGGGGTTTGTTAAAAGCTCGCCGCGCGGTGATGTAGCCGACGCCAATCTGGCCTCTTAACGCGCCCCCCTCGCCACCCTTCTTGCTCTTTCGCCAGAAGCAAGTTTATGGGGATTTCGGTGCTAACAGCGCCGCGGTCCAAGTGCATGGACGGTAGTAGTCGCAGCTCGGCCATCGGTGCCGAACTGAATCAGCATTCCGTAAGCACTAAATACCGCTAATATCGCGCATGTGCCTCGTACACCTTGATGGATGAGAATCCTCCTCGTCCGTCGCGATCGCTCGCTCCACATTTCCCCCCTTCCACCAGCGTCCAGACTACGCGTGGAAATTGCGTAACCGTGCACACGCGGGCCGCGATCCACCGAGCATTACACGCATCACACGCATTACACAACAGTCGATCCGCTCCAAGTGCCTGCGATGCTCGAAATGCTTGAAAGGGGTTATTAATTCTTCCTGGAACAGGTAAAAACCAGAAACACCCGCGACGGAGTCGAGCAAGAAAATCCTCGGCCGCGGCGGTGTAAACGCGCCTTGAACAACCGACCGCGTGGATCCGAGAACCTACTCCCCCTGTCCGCTAACTAATTGTAAGAAGTAGCTGGTTTAATAACGCTAGGTAACACAGGTAAATGCATCGCGGTTCACGTGCTTTATGAAAATACGAACGCGCCCGCTTGCGCCGCGTTGTCGGCGGACGCCTCGTTTTTCTCGGGAGTTTTCCCACGCGCGTTAACTTGTTCATCGAACATTCCCGCGTGGACGGCGCGGCTCCACGCGCGGCTCCGCGCTCTAAAACAAGCCCAGACATCAGAGACGAGTATCTGGTCGGGCGACGAGAGGGGCAATAGGAACCGCGGAAACGAGGGTCGCGTTGAAAACTACAAGGGTGCCGCGCGCTCCGCTCGCTACTCTTTCTTCCAGCCTTTCTTCGAACCGCCCCTGCTTCATAGGTACCTACTCGTATTCACCTCGTACACAGGCGCGACGAGGAACCGCGAGCAAGCGACACCATCAGCAGCCTCCGGCCCTTCCCCGTCTTCGCATCGGCATCACGCTATCGCTGCATCGCCCCTCTCGTCACTCCAGACCCTCGTTCCGCGTGGCGCGGGGGCTGCCACGAGCCTTCAAATCCCTCGCGGCTACCGAGTTCTTTGTGTCGTCGGTTACCTGGGCAACCTGCGCGGCTTTGCCCAGGATTAAATATGTAGCTTCGAATTAGACGAGCACAACGCAGAGGCCAGACGCGTCTTAGACCGTCGCGTCGCGTCGCGAACGGGCAGCGGTCCTCTTTGGGACGTCAAAGGGACAAAGCGGGCCCCGGAAGTCGCGAACCCCTTGAATCGCTCGCTCATCTTCTGTTTTTATGGCCCGACTGGCTGCTCGTTTTCAAAGGTAAACCGGTGTGTGCCCATTGTCGTGCGATCTTACCACGGTAATATCGGCGCTGACCATTTCTGCGTTCGTTGCGACACATAGGGGCATCGGCGCAAGTAAGAGTAAGGGAATGACTGATGCCGGACGTCGGAAGAAAATGTGGACGGTTCGGGGGGCTGCGAGGTTGTCGAGGTGAGGATCGGTGAATCACGCCGGTGGATCCGGCGCCGGGCCGACGTGGGAGATCGCGGAACCGGGCAACGAAGGGCTCGGGAACAAAGCGATGGGCGTATTGGTTGCTCGGGCCGCGGAGAAATATAGCCGTCATTATCGCGGAGCCACGAAACTTCGGCGTCTCCGTTTTTTCGGGGGCTGCGCGAGCTGGGCAAGCAACATCCTCGCCGTGGAGCTGCCGTTGGAGCACGGTGGTTTCTGCCCCCGCCTGCGCGATAACGATCCACGAAATTGAAATAAATCGCGGATTAACAGGGAGCGGGTGGAAATTATTAAGCGGGGCAGCGGGGATTAGCGTGCGTGACCTAGGCTCACTCTGTCCGTCAGCCGGTCGGCGTCTAAACGACGGCTCTCGCGAGCAACGACACGAGCATCGACGCGAAATCGCGGGGGGTCACGCGCGCCCGCTTTAACGGCAGGCTGTGCCGGTGATTTCTTCCGTCGTCGTTGACGCCCACCTGGTCGATCCTTATCGTCGGTCCGTGAGCTTGAGGGATCGTGCAGGTTGATCGCGTACGCTGGTCCGCGCGGAGAACTGGTCGTCTCGGAAGCGAGAACGCGCGCGAGGAAGGACGTTCCGCTTGCCTCGGCTCGACGGAGGATCTCGTTTCGCGGCTCACGGCCACTGCCAGGAGTGCCAGAGACGCGCGTACCGTGCAGCTTGTGAAAACCAGCAAAATAGAGGGAAGGGAGGATAGGGAGGGTGGGACAGACAGGAAAGACCGTCTAATCCGGCGGTATCACCAGCCAGCTATTCCGAGTCAGCTTCCGTGGCAAGTAATAACGCCCGGTGTAACGGCATCGCTATCGTTGTTCCGGGACTGAGTTATGGGGCTCCGTAGCGCGGTGTACCCCGTACCGCGTACGTGTCATCGAGCCATCCCCCTAATTATGTGAAACGAACCGCGCCGTTGCGTCACGCGGC
The DNA here is from genome assembly GCA_929113495.1 of Andrena minutula. Lineage (NCBI taxonomy): Eukaryota > Metazoa > Arthropoda > Insecta > Hymenoptera > Andrenidae > Andrena > Andrena minutula. The sequence goes on along the minus strand of OV815996.1, from coordinate 137,282 downwards.
CACGTTAATGGGAAACGATAATTTATGGGGAAACGCAAGCTTATTTTCTTCTTCTTCTTCTTCTTCTTCTTTTTCTTCTTCTTCTTCTTCATTTTCTTGTTCCTCCTCCCGTCTGTTTGTCCTTCAACGCGGCGAGGGTGGAAATATGTATGGCGAGGTCGTGAAAGCAGCGGGGCCTGAAGACGGTGGTGGGGCAGTGGAGTGTCGACAGCCCGAGGGCACATTCCGCGGGGTGATTGAGTGTGCGTTGATTTTACTATGTTATACAAAACTTCTTACTATCAGAATTTTTCGATATCCACTTTGAAATTGTGAAAAAAAATTTCACACCGACTTCCCCCCTTGACCCGATAACGAAATTCAAAGATCCCCAGGCCCGTTGATAGGTATCTGATTTACAACACCAGTGTCAGAATCCCCACGTTGTTTATCCTAACGCTGTGGACATTTACAAAGACACTTCCTTGTCAAAGACCGTGCCTCTATGAATGGCCCTCGAGAAAACGCGTTTAATTTCCGCCTCGACAACGCCTTGAAAGTTACAAGTACAAGTTGCGGGATCGTAAGGGCAAATCGAGCTAGTGCCCGATTCCGTATTACGGGCGACAGAGCGGTTGTTAATCTCCCCCGAAAAGGTTATGCATGAATAATCGCCAGAATATCTCACGGCCTGACACTAGCTAATAGTCGGGGATATTCTATTATTATGACAGAACTACGTGGCTTGAAATGCTCGATAGTGTTTCCCCTCCTTTGGTGACTCCCGCAACTGGAATCGGCAATCTCTTATAGCCCCAAATTTCTCAGCCATTTATAACAGCTGCCCCGAAGTGTTATATTTAGGTAGCATATAATCTATGCTCCGTGAACTCGCTACTAAAATTAGAGGATCGTCATTATTCATCAGCTACGATTCGAGCTCCGTTTGACGGAAAAATGGCCCATCCGGACGATGGCGCGTCCCCGTGGTACCCAACTGCATCGCAGTTGTCTGTGTCCCTTTCGAGCGACTCACCCTCGCACTCGATTTACCTCGGAGGAGATGGAGCAGATCGCCGTCCATCTTCGCGGAACAGAATCAGACAGGGGAGTTGGTTATTCGTGGCGTTGGAGCGGCGAGGTCCGCGCGTTCTAATTCCTCGCCGACCCGTTTCCATATCGATGAGCCGGACGGGGGGTTGCGCGCGAGCCGTCGAAATTGCTTTCTGGCCGACGCGCGACGTGTCCGAAATCGTCCCCGCGATAGGAAAACGCCAGACCGGACGGTGTCACCGTGACCAGCAGCGTGTCATCTTTGTTCCGCGTGTATTTTTGTTCCCCGCCAGCGCGCTGCAGCGGTGGGAATTCGATCGGAGCGATCCGCGATCGTGGACGCGTCCCGTGCTCGCGTGGTACCCTACCCCACCTAATGCCCACGGTTCCCCTTTCGTCGTAGCTACTCGAAGCTAGAACGGCCACGGGTCAATGGGAACGGGCGGACAATTAGGAGCTGGATGGGCACGGAATTGGAGGAGAACGCTGTGTCCCGGGAAGAGAATCCACGCGGGCGATAAAGGTGCCCCGACCGGCCACCGGAGAACATAAATTCGACGATCGTGCCTTTGTGGATAGCACGGGGAGCAGGGAGGAACTTTAGAGCCAATCTCGGTGGGTGGTGCTCCGCGAGGACGAACGATCTCCTCCAGCGGGTCTTTTCACCGGCCCGGAGAGAGCTGCTTCTATTCTCCTCTAAAGACTTCCCAGAGACTCGTTTCGCGGCGCGTAACTTTTCCTTCGAGCACGCCCACCCTTCGGCGGACACCGATGTCGAGAGGGCCGCGAATAAATCGAGGGTCTGGATGATTCGTGGGGATGCCGCGACCCCGTCGGAGCAGCCACCGCGTCGCAGCGCGCCGTGCCGCGCCGTGCCGTGCCGTGCCCTGCCGTCGAAGCCTTCTTCCATCCCTTGGTGGAAGGGAAAAAAACGCGAGCGGCACGGGGCGAAATAGGGACGTCGCGGTCGGGGGGATGGATCGAAAGGTTGCTCCCCCCGAATGACCCCCGACGCGTTTCCAGAGCACGGATATCGACCGGTTCTATTTCCTGATCGCGAAAGTGTCACGGACAGACGGCGACGCGGCGGCTTTTCACCGTTTTCTTCGCGCCCCAATGCTGAAAGGGCGGCTCTGTTTTCATGCCCCTTAACGAGAATACCCCCTCTGTAATGGCAAGGGAGAAGGGAGAAGGGGGTTTCGTTGGCGATTGATACTAGCGTACTAACGTTCCAAGCGTCACGCTAGCCTGGACCAATTAATCTTATCGTTAATTAATTTCGACGGGCGGTTTCGGCCAGGTGGGGTAGAGTACCATTGGCAGGGTTGGACAGGGGGTGGTGGAAATCGATCGGAATCGACGTCGATCGAGCATGCGCGGCTGCTATCGCCGGCGGAGGCCTACGTCGTCGTCGTCGTCGTCGTCGTCGTTGTTGTTGTTGTTCGTAAAATGAGCTGCGCGGTGGCGGGGGACACGATACATATTACGGTGTAAGCCGTACCTATAGGGTCGTCACGCGATAATACTCGGCACCGCATTAATGTCGGGGCCGCCGGTAATTCCCATTTAATAATCACAGGTCGTATGTTAACCCATCGTATCCGGTAGTCGGACCTAATTACGCCCCGTCCGAGCGTGTCTCTGCCAATAAACGTTCACGAGCCTCGCGGGGCTCGCTCGAATATGCTCGCGGATAATATTTTCATTATCCGGCCGTGTGATCGGATTAATTGCCGAGCCCAGTTGCAGCGTTTCTCCGATCGAGAAACGCGACTGATGCAGGAAGAAAAGGAATCGCGCCTCGACTACTACCAGTACATACTTAGGTCCAAGGCGTTGCATCCAGCGTGGCGCGCTCCACTCCTTCGTTCCCGTCCTCTATCCACAGCTCGCCTCTCTCTATTTATATTTGTATCGCGTTTCTATTTGTTCCGCGCTTTTTCCTTTTCCTTATTTCCCTTGCGGATCGTGGTCGCGAGCTAGCGCCGCGCGGCTCGTTTTATTCTGCCGTTCGTATCACCGCGAGGCAAGGCTGCTTCTTTTGCGGAAGGTTAAAGACCCCGACTAGCGAGCGGGCATCTCGACGACAAACGAAGATGACTCTGCCACCGCTAGAAGCCGGAACGTACTTTCCGAGGCTCGAGGAACGACGGGCGGAAAAAGGGCGAACGCGGAATTGTGATCGTCGGCTCTCTCTCTCTCTCCCGGCGACGCCTTCCGAGAAATGGGTCAAATTCTTCCTTTAGTGCCGACGCTTCCACGGATTTCCCTGAAATCCAGCTATGACAGGGCTCGACGAACTTGATCTCCGTATGGACGTTTCTCTTGCACTCGACTTTCTTCGATCAATAAGCTTTCGATTCCACTGCCTCTCGTTAATATTATTAATTTCGTTAACGCTCCGCGGTGCACGGTGTGGCACAGTCCACATTGTTATTTGTTCCGCGGCAGGTGAAATCAGTTCGCGGGTTCATTAATTTGCACAATATCGACGGTTAATTGAGTGATAATTAGTAATAATTCAGACCCACTGACACTGTTGCCGGCGAATCTGATGAAAAGGGGCATTAAAGTAGATACTAAACCGGGGACAATAATTGTTTACCAAACTATGCATGTATTTCGATAATGGGGTCAGAATTGTTTAGCAAAGCTCGAGCCGTGGACGTGAGTAGTTTCCTTTGAAAGCGTGGCGCGGCGATTTTCCTCCACGGTGTACCTACATATTCGGCTAACAGCGCACGACGTTTTCAAACCTACAGCGCGTGTGTCTCCCTTCTTTCGTGTTCATACAGGGCCACATATTTTCTTTTCTTTTTTTCGCGTAAACACGGAGCTTTGAGTTTGCGACGGGGTACAGACGCCAGGCTAACAACCCCAAGCGACTTGATTTTCCGTAATACGAAACTGAAAGGCAGACGATTAGGTTTTGGTTGCTCGAAGGGTGCAGGTTGCCTTCGATTGGCGACGCGACAGAAAGCGAGGGGCATGAAAAGGAAAAGTGGAAGGAGGGGGGAAGGCCTTAGAAGGCCTAGAAGGCATCTCGCGTCGGTAATTGTCCGTAAGCGGGCGCAGAGATTGCGGCCAATTTCTGATCGTCCGTGCATACGAAACACCGCTGCTCCTTTCCTCGCGGCAGGATAGCCTCCTCCGTTGACGAACACGGTCGAGGAGCCGAGGGATCGGGCGGAGGAGAACCCTCGCGGACACGTATACGCTCTTTCGGTCGAGTAGATCCGTTTCCACGCGGCAGGTGAGCACGTAGCGGGGAAACTCTGGAGCGGGGCCAAGCTCGGCCCGAAACCAGCCCGCGTACGGGACTGGATGGATCAAGTCGGCCGAGAGGAAGGAAGAGCGCAAGCGATGAACGCTTGGGAAGGACGAAGGGGCGAGGAGCAGTAAAGGAGGGCGGTAAAAGTTTTTCGAGCGATGACCAACGACCCGTGGCCCGATCGATCGGCTCGCGGTTATTACGCGACGATTCGCGACCACGCCGCAGAAAACTGGCGAGCGGAACGGATTTCCGAACAGCCGCAGCTGGAATTGTCTGGCGACGGATCGCTCCGGTCTTTGGCCGGCTTTGGCGAAAGTTTCGCCAAGCTTTCCGCTAGCTGGAAGGCCAGGAGGTAGGCGCAGGTAGGCGCAGGTAGGCGCAGATAAGCGAATAGACAAGGGACGCAGGCGCGCCTACGGCCGCCCTGGTCTGCGAGACGCGGGGTTTACGGATCCAGCTATCGATTCGGGCTGTCTTACAGGCCCTCTCGAGGCTCGATGAATAAAAATGACATGCTAACGAGCGTGGTTCAGCCGGCTGAAACTAACTCCTCGGTAACGCGGCCGCGAGATACGTTAAGCGACGCTGTTTCTCCGTGGAGAAGAGCCGCTCCGCCGCGCCGCGCCGTGCCGTGCCCGAGCGCTTTAGAAACCGAAGTCTAGAAACAGAGGGACGAACAGAAACGGTGGGCGGAGGCGACGGTGAAAAGGGCGAGGAGAGCGGAACGGAAGGGAGGGGAGGGGTGAAGCCTCCTTCGAGTCACCGATGCGATTAATATTCGAGCGACCGTTCAAGTGGAAACGGATTCGCCGTCTTCCTCCCTGAGAGGGAACCAGAGGCACACTTTGCTTGCACACCAGAACGAATAGTTTGGGCTTTCTTCGCGCTGCCAGCGATACCGAACAGCAAACTTGCGAGCATCTGTTTTCGGGGTAAGCGTGGCTCGCGCCGTTACGTGCTTTCCACTAGAAATTAATTCCGACGAGGGAGCTACAAGCATGTATACACCTACTTACAGTAGATACATCGAGGAGTAGGAGCTAAGATAGAGCTCGGGGAGCCTGGATGCGAAGAATCGGTTCTTTTTCATATTATTATCATCCAACATTTTTCTATAGATTAAGGCAGGGATGCCCAGATGGGCGGTCCTGCTATTACGAGCATTCATCGCGTTTTCCAAAGCTCGCGTAGAAGGGTGTGCTCGAAACCAATGACGTTGCGGCATGTCACGGATGGAGAAACAGCATGTAACAGTTATAAGATCCTGATTTCGTTGCGATTAATTTGATTTGATTTGTGGTTGTAGGCTGATTTCAAGTCGTTTGGATTTGTGGTTATGGATTATATTTATCGATGACTAGGTCATTTTTTAAACCCCTGGGGCGTCATCCAGCCATGATTTCTCTGTCTCGTTAGTGGGCCAGCAAGTGTCAATCGCAGCGCTTCCCACGAATCTGCCACGCATAAATAAGGTCTACGTGTCTCGGGGGAAGAAAAGTGGCAGTAGGATCTGTCGGACGCGCGACGACTGGCACCGAAGATGAATATATTCCGTGGCGGATGGGACAAGCCACGTACGACGCGCGAGTCACGCGAGCCCCGATGAAAATCTTGCTGAAAAATTAGAGTTCGCCGTCTTCCGGTCGACTCGTCGGGGCCGCCTTTACACGCGGAATACTGAATTTTTTATTTTTCCCGGGTACTTTTCCAATTACCTCGGACAGCGGAGGCAGGGGCCCGCGTCTCTCGTTTTTCCCGTTCTCATTTCGCCCCGGCGCGGCCCGGCGTTCCCTCGCGTTCTCCGTGGCGAGATGAAGAAAGGCCGATGAAGTGCGTCGCCGCCGGCGGATCGCAGCGCCCGTTGCCACGAGTTTTGATTAAAACTAAACGACGAATAAAACGAATCCCCGGCTTCGGAGATGTCCGTGATTTCGAAGAGGCGCACGCGATCGAAGGGAGCCACACGAATCCTGCCATACTCCTCCGCGTCAAGCGATCGGATCGTCACGGAGGAGCGAAGCTGAACAGGAGCGTCCCTTTCCGTCCGACAGTTCGAAGCTGGAAGAGTTGATAGGAGCTTTCGCTTAGGTAACGACGTTGCCGGAAAAAATAGCCCCCGTCTTGCTCGGTGCCCGAAGGAAGTATAAAGTTCGTCTGGAATCGAAAATCGATGTCCCGACGATGCTTTCGCTAAGTGCCATTCAGAGTATCGCTTCTCGCTTCACGCTTCTCGCTTCTAGCGGCGTCGAACAGCGGCGAATAAACGATGGAATTTCTGCGCGCGAATAACTCGAAACTTGTAAGCGGTTCTTCGTCATACATCCTTGGCAGCCATTTTGGCTACCGAAGGAGAGGCTGTGTGTAATCCGATCGGCGGACTTCTCTGGTTCAGTGGCCCTGCTGGCAGAAGGTCGTAATCGTGGAAGGGCAACCGCGGGATCAAGGACACAAAGCGAAAGAAGCCGTACGACTTTGGCACGCGGGAATGATCGGGACGCCTCGATCACCGCTGCTCGTCCTCGCGGAAAAACCGCAAGAAGGCGAGAGGATCGGGGGGAGGATGACCACGGTAACGCTGGAGGAGCTGCGGAGGAGCGAGGGGATAAAGAGAAGTCAGTAGACGGTTACGTTTATAGGCTTGGAACAAAGTTCCCCCGAGGACACCGAGAGAGAGAGAGAGAGAGAGAGAGACAGAATTACCAAAGGCAATAACTTGGAAGTGACAATTGTACCTATGATTCGAAATAGGTAGTTGCTCGTAGCACGTTCGTTTGGGGGGACGTTTCTTCGTAGAGTTTCCTCTCCAGCATTCAACACCTACCAAAGTATCGAGCAAGCTTACCAAGCGGGTTCGCGTGTCATCCGAAGAGGTAATAATCCAAGGACAAAGCGATACGCTAGGTGGCGAAAGGACGTTATTCGTTGCCGAAAAGTGAAGGTTCGGAAGGTGAATCGGTGAGCCAATCTACGCGAAACGAAGGACAAGAATTCGCGTTCCGCGTCTCGAAGATTCGACCGCGGGGTCTTTGGTTTTGTCAGCTTGAGCAGCAGGAGAGGGAGAGGAGGAGGACGTAGGCAGAGAAGACAGAGGAAGACACAGAGGTCGGCCTCGTTCGGCCAGAGTTCAACGGACTCCGCGCGTCGGATCTAACGAGCGGGGAAGCCGGAGATCGCGGTCCGCTACTCCAGGTTACTGCGCGTTACTCCGCGCTACTCGTCTTGCGAGCATCTTTTTCCGATGCGACCGTCTTTCTTCGCCGTTTGGAGGAGGAGACGGAACCGGTCGAGCACTCTTGCCGCGACGAAACGGCTGTTGGTGAGCGACGCGAGCCCTCGAGCTCGCTCCCGCCTCCGAGGAGCTCTGTCAACGAATTTTCTTTGCCCTCCGCGGGGACGCGCGCGCTCGGCGCTGGGGCCTTCACGCTCTTTAGCCACCGGTAGCGCGCAGTCGCGCTGCTCGGGGTTGCACGTGCTGCGGCCCATTCCGCAAGAAACGGGGGAGAACAAAGCGGCGCTGCCTCGTAAATAACGCACCGGCTGCCGCCGCCGCCACCGCCGCCGCCGCCGTCGTGCGCTCCGAACCGCTTCGAAAACTTCTTGCGAACGTTCGTCCGCAAGGATCCGCGGCCCGCCAAGATTATCGGGCAAGAAGCGGCCGCAAGAGGCGTTTCGCCTCGCGCCGCGAGTAAAACGGAAGAGCGGCCTCCTCCTTCTGGCCCCGCAGACGGTTCGATCCCTGTGACCCCAGAAACTCGAGCATCGGCTTTTTAGCCGGTCGGCCGACCGCGGCAAGTGCTCGACGACAAGAGGAAGCGTTTAGCGAGCCATTAAAGTCAGCTGGCCGTTACGATAATCGAGCGAGTCGATTTATGCGGGTCGCCGAGCAGCCGATAAATCGATCGACCCCGTCGCGAACCGGAGAACGAATTAAAATTCCTGCAGCACCGATAAAGATCCTGCGGTTGCTTTTTAATAAATCGTCCAACTGACGACTGAGGTTCTCGCGCTCGTTTCGTCGCGACGCCGCGGTGTCGTGTTCGGACGCTTCTCGTTTTCGCGGAGCTGCACGCGATAAAATTTCTTCCCTCGCCTGATCCAGATTTCCGGGGGACCCAGACCCGAATCGACGCGGACGCTCGGTGGAATCCCGTATATGTATAAGGGGCGGCGTGTCGCGGTTGGACGCGCAAACCCGCGCGAACCCACCTGTCCTCCGGCACGCGTCCGTCGACGACCGTTAGGGTCGCAGGAAACGCGGCTACGACTGTGGAAAACCGTTGGCTCGATTAAATACCGGGGCTAAACTGACAGCCCTCCTCCCGCCGAGCGAAACCAGACGGAACGGACGGAAGCGGAGAGGACGTCGCGTCGCGTCGCGTCGCGTCGCCTTTAAACCTTCGCCCTGGTCGCTGCAAGGAGATTCACGTGCTTTGTCCTTCCTTGATTAATTTCGGTTATAATTCATCACGCTGCTTGCCCGCCGCTAAATTGCTGGAGTTAATATTCGCAGGAGCGCCGCGATTGCGCAACTGCATTAGGGGATGGTTCGGGCGAGCGGTCTTGGGGAGGTGTTTGAAGGTTCCGCGTAAATTCTTAACCGCCTATAATTAACAATGCATAAGATTGCTGGCATGCGGGAGAACAGTTACCGTCAAACTTTCCCCGAAACGAGATTTTCTTTTCTGATAGGTAGGTGCCTTCACTCTTATCTTCCTGTAAGCAATTACTTAGTAGCCCTCTTGTCCACTGTACAGGGAGTAAAAACCGTAGATAAACTACTTTAGAACTCGGGGGGTTATATCTGACTTTGTTATTAGCACGTGTACCTAATTTAGCAGAAAGTTATCGCTTGTACAGGGTGTGAAAAAATTATATGTCACCATAGTGGGATTCTACACCTCTGTAGCGGTGGAGATCCGTGAAAACAATAGACCGCAAAAATTGTCCTTCACCTAACCCAGTGTTTCAAGGTTAACTTTTCTATTGCAACGTGTTCTACTAAGGAGAGGATACCAAATGTCAACGAGACAATAATTTCCTTATTTTATTAATCTTTAATTATTTTGTCTCGCGACTCTTTCCATTATTTATATTTAGTTGTTGCTGATAGTTTTGTCTCATGATCGAAAAGCTTCGTGTAAAATCTCGTCGTGGATTCGCACCCAAAGGGTAGCCAGTCAGAACGTTTGGAAAATACCCGCGTGCCTGTCACGAATTAAAAAAAAAAAAGAGAAAATAAAACTGAACAATATACAGTAAAAAAAGCTTCTTGGAGTTTATTACTACATATTTGAAGAACAAACGAAAAATTATTCTTTGGATTTTATCAATTTTTGCATTAGATTATACAGCATTCTTTGCACCACTGTAGAAATTACAGGTTCTTGACAGGCGCCACTGTACAAAGCTTAATTATGGACCGATTTTAAAAACTCTTACGACATTCGATTCGCAATTAAACTCGTTATCGCTTTATCCGCAAAGAGTAATTTTGTATCACCCATTTTGTTTTTATGCACAGATTTATGCGTAGAAAAACTGCTTTTTTTGCAACATTGTGTTTAAACATGTGCTAAAAATCGCCGGATTGTTTGTTGGCAATGAAGACGGATAAGGGAATAAGCATTCGAAAATATATATATGTATATTTTAAGAATATTTTTGTCACGAGTTATGCTGCCACCCGCCAAGAACTCTACACGTGGTGGTACAGTGGTACAAAAATTGGTAAAATTAAAAAGATATTTTTTTTTGCTCCTCAAATGCATAGTAATAAAGTCCGAAAAGCTTTTTAACTGTACCTATATTGTTCAGTTTCTTGTTTTTTGTTTCATGAAAATCACGTATTTTCCAGCGTTCGGACCGGAGGGTAGGTACCCTTAACAGCGGTTTTGATGAAAATGGTCCCTTTGACATTTTTCATCCCCTCGACGTGTAAAACACGCCACAATAAAAGCAAAGTAGCCCTTGAAAAACTGGGTCAAGGAGAATTTTGCGGTCCTTTTTTTTTTAACGGATCTTCACCGATCCAGAGATGTAGAATCCCGCTATGGTGATATATAATTTATCTGCACCCTGTACATCTACATTTCGTTGTCGCGCAGTTGACCAAACATTCGCAACTTCTTCTTTGAACCCGGCATTATTACCAGAATGAGTAGCTATTGTCACGTCGAGCAATTCTCGACTATCCCCCATGTCCCCCTCTTCGATCAACCCCACTCATCGTCAGAAGCGTTCCCATCGAAACGATGCCTCCCTCTTTGATACCCCATTCTGTTTTGTTTCCCGTCGCTTCGCCGTAACATCGGAGATCTCCTCGAATGCTCCAGGGAGAGGCGTTCCCAGTCGCTCCTGCTTCAGTTACGGGACGAAGACGCACTCGAAACGAGTCAGCGGCAGCTGCGCCTCTTCCGTCTATCAACCGATACTCGACTTTTACCTCCTCCCTCGCCGCTCCTCCCTAGCTGCCGTAGAAATCACCGTTTTGTTAAGGGTTCTCTCGTTGCTCCGCGATTCCCAGGAGGACGTTCGAGCGCGGCTCGTAACCGTTCGTCCCCGATTCCACATCGGTTCGCCAGCGGAGATCGCTATCGTCTCGGTCTCGGGCAATCGCAGCGGCGTCCGGTAGCCTCCCACGCGGGGCGGCTAGCCCCCGTCCCTTTGCCCGATCCCCGTGAAACGCTTTTATTGCGAGGTGCTCGTACGGGCCGTGCGAACGGAAGTCTTGGTCACGGCTCGTCGAGTCGCCGTCGCTTAACTTGCTCCTCGACCGTTGCTACGATTCCACCTACTACGTTTCTACGCAGGGAGACGGGACCTTCCACGTCCTCGACCATCGGACGCGTGGCTCGCGAGATCTGCGAGATCTGTTCCGAAACGTTGCTCGCCGGTCATGGAACCGCAACGACGCAGCATCGCCGCGTGGGAATTCCGCGGTGGTGAGGAGACGGAGCTTCCGGATTAGTCACTCACGAAGCACGCGGAGTACGCGGGGAGTACTGGGTTACGGGGAAGGTAACAAATTTCCACGGCGTTTCGGGAGCTTATTAAGCCGACGAGCCGAACCGTCGGGGGCCACCGCGGCGAGCACTTAGCCCTCCGCGCGCTATCGGGCGCGACCTCAAAGAGCTTTTACGAGTCGCCTCCTTCTTGCTTCCAGCTCCCGTTAACGATACGCTCGGAACACCCTAACGACCTACAGCAACGGGACAGCAAGCTGGCTTTATTTATCGCGATAAACGCCCCACGCCGTCTTACAAAAGGATTACCATCCCCTTTCCACCTACGGCTTTACGGGGCGATCGCCAACCCCCCTGCTCCTCTGATTTGTCACCCTGCGACAGAGAAACTAAACTGGACCAGGTCCATGGATTCGACAAATTCGACAAATTCGACGTCCGATGTTATCCGCCACGATAAGCGACGATAAGCGACGATAAGCCGTACCGTCGCACGCGGGCCTCCCCTGGGGGCGAAATACGTCGGCCTCTGCCGCCCGTCCGCTGGATCCACGGATCTCCTCGATCCGCGCCGCAGTTGTTTCTACGCTCGCGAGAGATAGGCGCCGCTCCAAACGTAATATCGTCGATCGCTCGACAACCTCAGCTCTTTCGCGGCGATACCCGTCGCTCGCGAGGCTCGCCCCGCGATATTCAGCGGAATTTCTTTACCAGATCATGGATAAGGAAAATCGTTATCTACGGAAACGTGTCGAGTGGAGGGATACCTAACTGAACTCTGTGACTCGTCGTTGCGTAAGCGTATCAAGGGGGAATCGAACTCCTCTATTAACCTTAAGGTTAATTGACGGAGGATTCTCGTGTAACAGCCACCGAAATTGATGAATTTTCTTTGAAATTTGCATTAAACACTTTTGGGATATAACGCGAGGGATCTTCAAACTTGTAAGAATCTTTCTCTTCTACATATGTCGAATGTCGATCCTTCTTGTTATTGATCAATTATTGTGGAATCGTGTTAATCTCTTGGCGACGATGTTGGCGCCATGGTGTAGCAGCTGTCGCAGTCATCTGATTGCAAGAAAAAGAAAACTTTCCTAAACTTAAATAATTTACACGGGGACTGGACCGAAAATTTTAATTTTAGTTTGTCGTTGCACCACTTTTTTCGTCGATATAAAGAATAATATGAAGAACGCTATAGGTAACTCCTGTTTTTTTCTGCAATAATCTGTTTTGTCAAACTTTTTTTTTCGAACCGACGACGACATGTTGTCACGTTTCGGCAAACATTGTTATTATAATAATTGAGCTACGGACGAACGCGACATTCATATAGATTAAGCCTTTCGAATTTTTTGTTTCAGATAAGCCTGAGCCGGAAAATCAGCCGCACTACGAACATACCTCTTTTTTAGATGCCAGCCAAAGAAATTTAAAAAAACTTGAATTTTTTTGTACAATATAACAGCAGCTTAACAAACATACTAAAAAGATTTATTTCATTATATGTTGTAGGTGTATTTATTTAGAGTGGTGTCTTCCGTGGAATTCTCCGGAGAAAATCGGGCACAAACTTCTGGACACGTCGCGGGGAATTTTTAGGCGACGCTGTGTCCGCGCCGGCTAGGAAACCGTCGCTTCTCCCGAACGGTTGATCACGAGGTAGTCGGAGCCGCGGGGGATGGCGGCCGATTCCTGTCGGCGGCCATGCTCCAGTATGCAGGCGTCGCGGCAACTTTTCCAATCGAGCGGAAACTTTGTTCGCGTAATTAAAGCCGCTCGAATACTTAATGGACCTGTGCCGGCTCATCGATCGTTCCACTCTGGCACTCGGCGCGCCCCCTTGACCTTAACCGGCCGAAAAACCGCGGCTCCTTCTCTGCCAAGGCCGAATCCGTGGCGCGGGGGATCAGGTGAGGCGACGATTTAGGTACGTCGATGGAAACCGTGAGACGAGGTGGGTAACTGGAGACGCCCGGAGCCAAGTTTAGTTCCCGTATCACGCGAAAGGATAACGGCCGGGGGAAGTCTAACGAAGAGACGTCTGGGGAGCTATTTCACCTAATTTAACTGCGAGACCTAGCTAGCTGGATGGTACGCGAACACCTCAGGAGCACCGTGTCTCCTGGGCCTGGCGAGGACGCGAGTCTGCTTCGAGACCGCCAGGGAATCGCTTGTGCGTGAGAGCGAGCTTCCTGCCGAGTAATCTCGCGGAAACGCTGGCTCCTTCTTCGCCAGAGATCTTTGTAATTAATCGTCGCGATTGCGAAGCGATCGACAGAGTGCTGCTTGGAATCGATTAGTCAGATAGGTACAGTCCGGGGAATCTTCTTCGCTCTGCTTACTGTACGTAGTCGATTTGTAGTTTGACGACGGTGTGAAAAGTGCAATCCTCCGAATGTTGAACGATCCGAAATTGGTCCCCCCGAATATCTTTCACTGTGATCATCTGATCCACCTGGTCCCTCCTCCGCGAACCATTTATCGGGCGCCATATCGGTACTCTTCCAGCGTCGAGAGCTCCTCCGAGTGTCCCTTCCGTAATCCAGCTCGGGCAAGCTTTCTAGCCGCGCGAGTCGACTCCTTAATTAATGGATGGAAGTAATTAAGAAGCGGGAATCTCCCGCGGGTAGTCTCGGCCGTAACGCGCGGCCGTGTCCCGGCGAGCGTACGTGCTCCGCCGCGCCGTTTCGCGCCCGTTCCAACGCGTATTTGCGTTTCCCCAGCGGCGAGAAACTTTCGTTCGCGAGGCGGGCACGCGTTAAGGGCAGAGACAAGGACAGGATCGAACGGAATTTATTAAACGTCGAGGACGGGGCACCCCGGGTCACGACGGAGTACGTAGTTTTTGTCTCGGCCGAGCGGGCGTCTTCGAAGGCCTCGGTTCGCGCCCGAGCCGGACGGGGTAGAGGGCGGAATCGAGAACGGTTACACGAAGGAGGACGCCGCGCGGCAGTCGGAGCCCCGGCAAACGGAATGCCGTAAATCTCATGTAAATTCGGGCCACCGCTTGATTTGCAAGCACAATGCCAGACAATTGTACGGTCTACCATCGAGCGGCCGGATGCGGAGTCTGCGAGTTTCTCCGGTGTCTCTCTCTCTCTCTCTCTCTCTCTCTCTCTCCGGTTAACTTCTCTCCCGTAGACCCGTCGCCCCTCTCTCGTCCCTCGGTCTATCTACCGATACTTCATCGTTCCTACCCCCGTTGCATCTCCTGCATCGCCTCCTACGAAAACGCGACTCCGAGCGCTTTAACGACCAGCAGCTTCTATCCCCTTTGTCCGTTCCTCTTCCTCTTCTTCTTCCTCTCTACGCTGCGCGTTATATACCCATCACTGCTGTCTCTCCCTTTCGCCCCATTTTTCCCGGTCCCGCTGTCGACGAGATATTTTTCGCGGATAAAGTGGGGGGGAATCCTGTTCGCGGCGCGATTTACTGGCGAAATCGCCGCTCGTAAAACCGCCGCGTGTTAACGCAATGGAAAGCCAGAGGTCCACCGAGGGTACATCTGTCCGCGGATGGCCACCGCGAACCACCCACCGTCGGAATGCCAACCAGTAATTCACGTTCACCCCCGCTTCAATGGATACCTGCTGCTTCCCGCTGACAGTGGCGGAGAAATGGCTCGGAATTTTCGCCAGTGTCATCCTCGTGCGTCACGGTTGCTCTATTCGCGCTGAGATGCCCGCTCTAACCTCGCTCAAAGGAGAGTATTTTGCGGTACAATTTATGTCCGTCCAGTGATTATAGGTACTAGGTAGGTACCTACAGTACCACTGTTAGGAATTGCTTTCGTAATTCCATTTCGTTAAGTGGGCCTCGAATCCGCGTTTTTATACAAAAGATTCACAAAGAATTACCTATTTTTCGGTCCTTAAGGGAAGTACGCAGTCGAAAAGTCGAGCTTTTCATTGCATTTCCCGAAACTACTGTCTTTTCCGAATAAAATGCCGCGTGGTTTATATTGAAATTCGCAAAATTCTTGATTTGCCAGCTAAACAGGCCAAGCGGCACTCTGCAGCGTCGCCTTTGCCCGGAAACTTTAAACGCGTTTTTCCCGAATCTTGATTCTTTCTTGATTTTCGGCTAGTTGCGAATCAACGGATGTTGAAATCGACTTGAAAAAATTACAGGATGTGTAAAACATGTGCTATTCGAGATTTTCATAAAACAAAAATGAAAAAGTCACGGTTTTTTAGTAGCGCACAAACACGACCGAATTATTCTGAAAATAAACTGTTTTAATTTGAGGTTTTACTGGTTCAGCGGGAACTTTGTAAAACCGATATTACCTGAAAACTACAGAAGAACGTTAAAATGTTTACCAGTCAGCACGGCACTTTTTTCCAATCTCTATGATAATAATAAACATTGGGTAGGTAAAAGGATACATCTGGATATGCTATAATACGCTATATACTTAAATAGTCGATTCAGGGTATGTTTTTACTATACGCATCTGGACACAGCGTGAAGAAATTCAAACTCGACTTTCTCGAAAACGAAGCGCGATATGAAAGAAAGTTAGTTTTTCTTTTCGAGTTATAGCATGTAGATGATTCAAGAAAAGGGAATAAATTTTTTTCATATGGCCCTTGATTTTCGCGAAAATCGAGCAATACCCAGCGTGCCAGAAACTCCGTTCCCTACGTCACCAGATGAATTGTCGATCAATTGTCTTGTGAAAAGTTTGCTCCAGGCTTCTCAGGTTTAAAGGAGCTCGCTGTCAGTAGGTAGCTCTATCGTCTATCAATATTCAATGTTCAATAGTCATCGAGCGATCAACCGTTTGCGCGGACTCAAAGGACCCTCGATTCCCCGCAGTAGGTAGCTTTTGACCAATCAATCATCTTGCATCCGCGATGAGCGGCGAGAAAAAGGCGCGATTCGTTGTTCCGCGCGGAGGGAAAGCGCGCAACGATCGGGGCACCGTGGCGCGAGAAATAAACGAGCCGGTACATCGCGAGCTTTGCCGAGGAAAGTTTGGCCGAAGGCATGCGCGCACCGTGCTCGCCCCGTCCCGCTCGCTCCTCCGTGGAATCGCGAGCGAGATGGAAGGAAGAAGCGGTGCGCGCCGCGCTCGCACTTAACCACCGGCTAGCAAGGTGCCAGGTAGCTTCCGTGCCGTTTCGCTTCGTCTCGTTGCGTTCCGCTCCGCTCCGGCCCGCTCCAGCTCGCGAACGAGCCGCGCGCGCGCGCGCGCGCACCGATTCCAGTGCCGGTCTACACATCGTACCAAGCGGATTCTCGCGAGTTAGCGTGGCGAGAGCCTGGCGAGCGAGCGCGTCGCGATTCCCGCGCTTCTCCCCTTTGTTCGTCATGACGAACGCGGGATCGAGGACGATCCAGGCCTCGAGAACATGGTTCTCGGCCAGCCCGCGCCGCGCTCACACGTGAACAACGCGCTGCTCTCAGGCCGCGCTCCACTTGTCACCTCGTATTCGTGTACGGGCCGTACACAGTGGCAGCGTGAGTGTCAGCGTCAGCAAGCTTGTCGCAAGAGGAGAACGATTTCGAGCGTTCGACGACAGCACACGTTTACTAAAACGTGAAGAAAGAGTGTCGTGTCGCTTCGATTAGAGTGCCGTGTTGTTTTCTGGTGGGCGTAGACTCAGAGGAACTTTAACGCTCGCCCTGAGGAGCCAGTGGACCCCGAGGATGCCGGGTCGCGTGGAGAGGAGCCTCGGCTGGAGGCTGGTCGGGCTGCTGGGAGCCATTGGTGAGTCTTTTCACGGGATTCCTTTTGGTCCTCGGCATATAGGTTGGCCTATGCGCTGTTGGGTTCGCTGACCCCGCGGTCCACTCTCGAGCGCGTGCCCGTCGTTAGGCTTCCGCGGAGCGTCGTTCGATCGCCGGGCCGAGCCTATCCGGCTCAACAGGTTCCTTCGGCCGTGTCGCCGGTTGCCGCGAGCTGGAAACCGGAGCAGCAGCCCGCTCTCGGGAAGACTCTCCACCTAAACTAAAGTCTGTCTCGCTATGCAGCCTCTCGGCTGACGAGAGCTCGGCGCGGCGGGGAGAAGCGGCAACGGAAACGAGGAAATAAGAGGGGAAAAAAGGAGACGGGCTGCTGGGAGGAAAGCGAAAGGGTGTTGGGTCGCGGCCAAACCGCGCGGATAAAGTCCGAGTTTACGAGTCGAAAGATGCCGGCCGCGGTGGATTAACGAGAAACTCACTCTCCTCCTTTTGTTCGCGTATGTAGGAGCATAGGTTGCGCCGCCGTTGCGGGAATGCTGCCTCGTCAGGAATTCGCGTTCTCGCCAAAGCGGATTTGCCCGCGAATCGTCACCGCTCCGCGTTCCTTCGCCCCCTCCCCCGTACTCCACGGGTTTCCTTCTAACCTAAATAACCCGATTTTCTATGGCTCCCCGCTTATTTTAGGATCCTCGCCCCGACGAATCGCAAGAATTCCCCGGTCCCTGAAAGCGAACACAGAAGACCACCGCGATCAGGCGCGATGCGAAAACTGGCTTAAATCGGACGGCTGCGAATAAATTCCCATTAGGGAGGAGCGGGGTTTCTACCGGTTCCCGAAGTGGGAGGAACGGCAAAGGGGAAGACGAGACGATCTCGCGATCCTCGTTCGCTGGAGACGTTGATGGACGGTACGGTACACGATGATCTGAAAATCGTGTATGGAACGTGTGTGGGGTGGGTGCCGGGGCGGGAAGGGACGCGAAAGGGAAACGAACCGCGGGATAACTCGACGGCACGCATTAGCCTGATTAAAAGCCGGCCAGCCAGTCGTGATCGTTGGTGTTTAATGCGTTTTCAGGGGAGAGGAAGGTCGCGGGTACCCGGGGCGGCACGCGTTCCACCCACCCCGCGTGCTCGGTCCTCTCGGATGCTGTTCAACGGGTTCAAGGGGAAATACGTTGCTCGACTCGTGTGCGCATCGGTAATTCGATCTTTGAGCCAACGGCGGAATCTTGCACGGAGGGCTAAACAGGGTAGAAGTTTCTTAGCGTTGCTCCGAGTCGAGGACGCTACATGTCTCCCCGACGCGTACGTAAAGGGAGATTTACCCAGCGGCTCCAACTACCTAAATTCTTATCGAGACGCTTTCGCTCATATTTTATTTACGATTAAATGTATTATTCATGCACGTATCGGCAAAGATCTACGTATTCTCATTTACACGGCGGAATATAGTGGAAGCGGGTCTAAACAGCCCGTAAAAGGCGCCGCGCCGAGCCTCAAGATGCCGGGACACGCTGCCTATAAATTAGGTTGGCCCGTATCCTGTAGCCAGCTCGTATAAATCGTTTTCGGATTAATACGGGGACGCTATTATAGCCACGGGAAATAATCACCAAGCGAATTTTAGTTGATCATATATCTAACCCCGCGGCTGCCACGGTGTCGTATACGTTACGCCGTAAACGGAATAGTGTGAATTATAGTGTATCTATTATATACCAATTAACAAATATCAAGGTAAAAGTATCGAATGGCATCGTGAACGAGCGACGCTTGCCGTATTTACCATCATAAAACCTCCAGGTATGTATATCCGGGGCAATCTGTAAGAGACATCTTCGATAGCGGGGGACCCACGGGGGTGGTGGGGTGGCCCCCTTCCTTTCCATTCGGTCGTTTGCGAGCCCCACGACCCGCCACCCCCGCGGCCGCGGCCGCAGTCTCCAGCGACGAGCGGGAAAAATAGCGTAAAAAAGAGAGGGCCGAGCAGACCATCGAATCTCTCGATCAACGGGAACGACGGGAACGACGGGAACGACGGAACAAACAGCTGGCGATTTTAAAGGGTTTCGTTTCGCGAGCGCCGTTAATCCAACTGCCGCGGCAAATCGACGGCCACGGTTGGAAAAGCGATATCGGAGACCGGAAAAAGAGACCGCCTGCCCGGCGATGGAAAAAAAAACGATCGTCCGGAAAAATCGAGCTCCCCTCTTCCTCCCCCTACGGTCGTCGTTGGCGAGCGCATTTCAGGTGGATCGCGAATCTCGGCCGAAATCGCGAGTCGGTCCAGGAAATTCCTCCAGGCAAAGGCGTTAGGCGGCTAAACGGTTAGCCGTGGCAACCGGGCAATACGGTAAGTGCTAAATTAAATTCAGCGCGCTCAATCGAGAGGCGAAACAGGCGGGAGAAAAAGAACGGGGACGGCGCGGCGTGCGGGATCCCGGTCTCTGGCAGTTCTGGCACAGCGCAGGGGGACAAAAGAGGGGGAAAAAACACGCGCGGAGCCGGGCGAGCGTGGATTTCGCCGCGCGAAAATTAGTTTTCCCGTTAATTGGACCGAGGGTGCCGCGGCAAGTCTCCATCCCGCGTAATTGGATTCGTATACGCGTATCCCTCGTGTTCTTTTCGTGGCCAAAGCCAGCCGCGGCCCCTCGTTGTCCGATTTCCGGCTCGTTTGTGCACCTACTCCCGCCTCTTTCTTCCACGCTCGATCGTTTATCCCGAGGAGACGTTGTAATCGGGAGCAGTGCCATCCTGCCGTAGAGAGAGGGTAGCTCGGGCGGGCCGGATCGACCGAGGTGGATCTCTCTGGCAGCGATCGGATCAACTAGCTATATTCCAAGTAGGATCGCGAATTCTGATTGGATAGTTTCGAACAGTTTATAGAACAGTAGGTAGTTTTTTTTTTAAAGAAAAACGAGATTCTTAAGTAGACTCGAACCTCGACGACCTTCAAGTATAATCAAACCCTGACCATGTAGATTCGAACCTGTTACGAGTGTTATCACTACTTTAACCAGCAGTTTTCTATTTCGTGAAATTCTGTGTTTCGATTTGTCTTTCGTCATTCAAATAGGTAAGTAGGTACTACTTTCACGAGATTCGATTCTTTCAAACGTCAAAGTAAGTACTTACAAGCACACTCTCGAACACTGGAGGTACTCTTTCCGAGGCTCGAAAGCAACTTGTATACCCCAAGTAGTTTTGGAAGTACACAGAATCCATACCTAAGTAGTAGTCGAATCCCATGGCGCGAAACGTTTTGTACTGGAATTGACTCGGTTTCGTGAGTATAGGTATATCGATCTTGATCCGATCCTTTGAGTCTCTGACGATGGGGTTACACAGCGGGGGGCGCATGCACCACCACCACCACTACCACCACCATCGCCTCACCGGGGCAAGGCAACGAAAATACCCCCACTGGCCGACGGCCAACTCGCTGCCTCCTCTGCCCTTTCGCGAGACATACCAGCTACGGCACGTATCGCGCCGCTATTTATGGATCCCCGTTTTCTGGATTTATCGGTATCGAGCGGTCCAGCGGCTGTCTCGCGACTTCGATCGGTGGGTGCGCGATTCAATCGGAAGCTGGACGTTGGCGTTTCCCTGACGTTGGTCGATGGCCCTCTACGCAGAGCCCATGCGGGCGCTTCACACCGTTGTAACAAGTCGGAGATGCTCTCTCGATATCCTCCCACCGCGAGAAGGAGGACGGAATAAAGAACACGCATGTCCTCTTTTCTGGCAGGCGGCTGAAACGGGTAAGCGATGCATCCAGCTGGCTCGCGATCGCCGTCCATCGAGCGTTTTCCCCGCGTGGCGAGCTTTCAGCGGCTGCGAAAGGGCCAAGCTTACGCGTTCTAGAATCGCGCCGGCCGCGTCGGCCGCGCCGAGCCGCCTCGCATCGAGTATCACGCGATTTCGCAATCATACGCGGTGGGTAGGGTAACATGCACCCGTCCGCTTATCGGTAGCCGCAAAGTGAAATTATTCCACGTGAACCCTTGTCGCCGATAGGCGCGCGTGTCGCGAGGGAGGCCAGCCCCGCGTGCACGACACATCGCTGCGCCTTCCTTCTGTTTCGCCCTGGTGGTTAGCGTTTCGCGAAACGCTTCGGATTTTCCTCCACCAGGCCCACCCTCTCGACGATGTGCCTCGGTGACCGAGCGTGCGAACGCCACCCGGAACAAGGTTTTTCGCTGCTCGTTAGCAGTTAGCACTTATCGATTGTCCAACGATGCCCCCGCTATGACTTGAAACCGGGCGGCGGGCACCCGCTACGCTAATGTCTGGCCAACACACAGATTTTCCTCGCTCCGCGACCTAGGTCTACCATTTCGGGCTCAACGCGCAGAAGCTGACTTGCGAAGGAACGCTTGTGTGCGAGTGCGAGTACCTAATAGATAATAGGTATGGAAACGCGAGTTTAAAAACATACCTATGTAGGGTAGGGGGACTAGGGTGGGGCTAAAAGTCCCGTTTTTGGTATAAACCCATGTCAAATTTAGTACTAACAATCTAGAGATACTTATCTGCTGTTATTTTCAATAAACTATAACTATTATGCTTTACGTTT
Source organism: Andrena minutula (assembly GCA_929113495.1). NCBI lineage: Eukaryota > Metazoa > Arthropoda > Insecta > Hymenoptera > Andrenidae > Andrena > Andrena minutula. The sequence goes on along the minus strand of OV815996.1, from coordinate 115,735 downwards.
ATGCTTTAGTTCGTTTGTTGATACTGTTATTTTCTGCTGAGTTGTGCCACAAAATCTAAATTTTCTCAATGCAAAATGGACGGGGCAAAAAGTCCCTGATGTCTTTTCGTGTAATATCATATTAAACTAAATAAGTAGAATATTAAACGGGAAGCATGAGTTTTTTAACAAAAAATAAAAATATAGGTAAGTCAGAGGCTCACTTTGCAACTAAAAACTAAATAAATCGCTCAACTGAAAGATCATTTCTTTATACTTTGGCCAATACTTTTACCCTCTATACTTTCTTCGATACATAAGTTAGAAAATATTATCATTCAGCAATGAACAATGTCGTGCACACATTACTAAAGGAACATACAATTTTACCGTACTTGGCTTATACGCTCTCAAACTGTGGTTTACTTGGTGTAAAACAATAAAGACGATAAGTAGGTACCTATATTTCAACGTCCACGAGCGACTGGCGACTCTGTGATCACATCCGTTTCTTCTCGCCTCTTACTTGCATGGTACTACAGGACCAGGTACTGCGAAACTCAATACATTGTTTAAGTACGGATAGAGATTTTTGAGTTCGGGACTTTTTACCCGCCGGACTTTTGGCCCCACCAGTTACAGGGAGGTAATGTGACGTGAAAATCGATTGCTGGACACACAAATACCCCTGTCCCCGTATCACTGTTCTTACCCGTTGGAAGACGATCAACGCTAACGAGGGATCGAGGCGTCCCCGATAGCCCGACGTTCTCTAGGTAGGTAATTAGGCGCCTTTCGTGATGCTGGCAGGTTCACGGATCGATCCTTCGGGCAGCGGTAAATTACGGCCCTGGAACGAGCGCGGGAATCGAGATCGAAAGGACCCCGTATATCCGGTATCGCGGCGGAGGGACGCTGGAACGATCCGACTGTTCCGGATGAACGGGAACAGACGGCGGTCCGCGGCTATCTCGTCAGCTCGTTTCCACGAAGCCGTTTCGCGCGGGCCGGCGACGCCGAGCGCGCTAATAATATCGTCGTAAAAGTGGAGAACACCGCGAGCAGGGGACGACGGTTGTCGGCGCGGCACGGCGCGACGATGCGATCGATAGTAGACCTGGTCAACGGTTACGAGGGCACTCTTCCTTCTCCGTGCACACGGCTCGCAGGCACAAACCAAGAAGGTTCAACTGCGGAGGATCAGTCGTTTTCGGGGGGGGGGGGGGGGCTGGAACTACTGCAACGCTAGAAGACCGCGAGAGAACCGGACGAACCCTCGAACGATCGGGGTAATCCAGCTTTAGAGTGGCCGTCCGTCTTCTTCCCCTCGCTACAACGCCCCACGGGGAGGGTATTTTCCGCGTTTAAGTTATTTACAGAGGGGATTAGTGGCGTGGCTTACGAATCTGGTGAAATAATAATGGAGGGGACAGTGCTCTGGTCGTAATAACCAGAGGAACAGGCTCGTAAACGGTACGAAATGTCATTTAAGGGATCTCTCCGAGTTTGACTCGCATCAGCTGTTCGCGGAATTAGGAATTTTACGAGTCAATACCTAGTTATAATATTTTAAGTCAGAGAACTGTCAGTCGGCAGTCATAGGACAAAAGGGGCAGCCAGTGTGGCCATTAATAATTTTAACCGAGAAGATGATGTTCATCATCAGCGCGCGACCCAGCCTGTGCAGCTCTCAAGTTTGCATGTGGACGTAGTTTAGCGCGGCATCATAATCATCATCCGCCTCTGTCCATACGACCGCCCGAAATATGAGAAATAAAGCACAGCATGTAATTCGCGTCGCAGGCTTTCAGACGAAGCACCGCGTGGCGTGTAGGTACCTATTTGCTGTAGCGTAGGGACCATGCGACGACGATAGCATATTTCAACGGCGAACGTCCGACGGAATTGCGCGGAATTAACATAACGTGGGAATTCCCGGAGTCCGGCGGGAGCGCGTTTAATAATGCCTAAAGATTCGGTCGATTTAGCATTATCTCACGCAGGGGGGCGAGAGGGATTGGAAGTCGGGGTTGAATCGGTCGCTCGGTGGTCGGGGATAAGCAAGACGCAAGTACCATTGTCGGGGGAGCGACGGAAATCGATGGCAGCGATCGTCGCACACGAATCCCCGCCCCGAGTGTTGTAGGTAGGTACCCGCGCGAAAGTATTGAAATTGAGTAAACTGTGTTCGCGGGAAGCCGCAAAGTTTGTTCAGCCGCGATTCGAGCACGCGATTCTAGAGCCTCCGGAGTTCGCTTTGAGGAATAATTTAAGATCGTCGGCGCAAGGCAAGCCCGCAGCGCGAGGGGGAGGAGAGATTGCTAACAGGGTCACTTATGAAACTAATAAATAGTAATGGAGCCAAATGCGAGCCTTGGGGAAGACCGGGAGGAGCGTTAATAATGTCTGATAGGTGGTTGCGAGCGTGGTGGTTGTGGGCCGATCGAGGCCTGTCCCTCGACAACCCTACCGCCACAATTCTCTCCGCGGAGAAGGCGAGCAGGCAAACAGCGGGGAACGATATTATTCGGTCGCGGCGCTATTTTTTCAGCGGAGCAAGTGAAAAAAGTGGCGCGCAGCTCGGAGCTAATGCGATTACGCGCGGAGCTGAAAACGAGCGAACGGCCGGAGTTAAATTTAGCCGCGGAGCGCCGAGGAAAGCCAGACCGAGCCCCTCTCTCCTGCTCAGCTATTCAAATTTCTTCCAGTCGCGTTATCTGAGCGGGCGCCCCGGTGTCGAACCGGGATCGACGATCGACGAGGACCCGGCGAATCGGCGAGCAAAGGGGATCGTTGCTTAAGAAGCGATAAGTTTCACGGCTCCTCGGAGAATCGGTGTTTCTCCAACACCGTCCGCGGCGACCCCCATTAAGGGGATACGCCGATATTATGCAAATATCGTATAAGCGCGGCCAGGAAGCAATGCAACGTCGCCTGGCCCCATCTATATAGATCGGCCCGCGCGGCCCTTTTCGACCCGACTGCGTTTCAGAGGGACGAGCCAGGGCTATCGCGGTTACGTCGCGAGCACCCGCTGATTCTTCTGCTCGCACGACTTCCACATCGCCTCTCGCGACGACCGCCACGACGTTTCCGATCGAATTTCGATTCCAGTCACCTTCCATTTCCCCCTTCAGAACGGGACAGCGAAGCCCGGCCCGAGTGGACGTGCCATCCAAGCGGTGCGCACTGGTCGGCGGGATACGGGTAGTTAGTGACATTCGTGTATAACTCTTGAGAAAAAAAATAAAAACAGGGAAAAACTATCCCCCCCCCCCCCCTCCCCCAATGATAATACCATGGATACGAACGTATATACATACGTAAAATAACGTAACGCCGAGAGTTTTAAACAGTAATATCATAATTTGAAGAGTGGGCTGAAGGGGGAAATGATTTCTGCACGATTCTGTAAAGTGTAAAGCAAGGTGTGCTGAAAATATTCCAATTGGCTAGAACGTGGGACTCGATAGGACTTGAAATTTATTCCTTGTGAATTTTCTTTAATTCGTTGAGCAACATTTGCTTTTTTAATAGATTATGAACAGTGATATTTGGTTGACGGCGACGTTAATTCTTAACGCAAAAGAATACTAGTCACTCTAAAAACGGCAGAGTGAAAATATTAAACAGGCTCGTCATGGCATAGGTATCTAATTGTAAGAAGGAAGCAGTCGCTTTTATTGAAAAATACATACTATCCTTAAAATGTCCAACTTTAAGTGTTCGTGCCAATTACGATTTTGATTAAATTTCATTAATAGGTAGGTATTTTCAGTTTCGAGGCTGATGGGCACTTAGGAAGTAGTACCTACGCATTGAGTAGGTTTCGATTGGAGAAAGTTGATTTTTCGGCCGAATGTCCCTTACTACGTTCCGAGACGTTAACGAACGGGGAACAGTGCCTCGCGCCCTGGTAAGAAAATTGAATGTTCGGCTTTAATTAAGCCACCGAAACGTACGGACAGGGATGGGACGGGGGGAAAGGGCCAGGGGCGATGGTTGGCGGAACGGTTTTCGAGGAAAACGGGCGACCGCTTTCCAGCGTCGCGGGTGGATCCCCCGTGGTGGCGCACGGTAGGAGTCCCTGTGCACTCGGCAAGAACGATTGGCGTTTGCGCGCGGTTCAGTGACCCTGGTTCAATCTCCAGGCAAATTGAATTCTTTTTAAAGATCAAAGAGCACGATATATACCTACCTATAAGCGGCGTGGGTACCTAAGCTACGCTACAGGGCGCTACCCTCCAACCTCCTCCGGCCGCGTTATCGACTTACACACGGCCAGGAATTCGTTTTTCTGTGCGAAACGGCGGATCCAGGATCCGACTCGCGCCGCTACCCGGCCGGGTGGTATTAAAAAAATGCCAGAGAGGCAGCCGGAGGATCGGTTCCCTTCCCCCAGCCGCGATTTTCTGACCTCGTTCGAGACCGAGCGGAATTATTAGCGTCTACGAATTCCTTTGCCTCGTGTCTCTTAGAGTAGGCGAACCTCTGCCAATGATATGATTTCTCATATCGTCCCCGTCACTGTTCCAATATCCTCACCACTTTCAATTCTCCATTCAAGCCTCGTTCCGTAGCAAGCCAACTCAGAATCATCCCCACCGCAATTCCGACTCACAGTTCACTCGAGGAACAAGCTTATCCAAGCGTAATCCAAGTCCCTTCCAACACATAGTAGATATCTATCTCGCGATCTCTATGAACCCACGAATATAAAAGCCATCTTCGGTACGTGTAACTCTGATGGGAAGCTAAAACGTCTGCATCTCTGTTTACCTTTATCGTCGAACTGATACCTCCACCAGTCACCCCGCGGGGGCTCTCGAAAATAACTTTCGCGCCGTCGCGCCGTCGCGCCGTCGCGTCGACGCAATGAGCCCGCGCGTTCCCGCGCCCGTGACGCAGCGGACGCGAGGACAACGAGGAGATCCACGTTCGCTCGGCAAGGGAAGAAAGAAAAAAAGAGCAACGAGCTCCGCTTGACTGTTGGCGTAAGTGCGCGTTTCCTACGGTGCCATTAACCCAAACGGCCCGTTCTCACGGGCTTGTCGACGCTCGGTTTAGCGTCGGATCACACGTGCACGCGCGTCCATACGCGTCTTCGTCCGTCTGGACGTTATCGACGTTATCGACGTCATCGAGGAGCCCCGTCAAAACGTACGACAAACAACAACTCCCGATGGCCCACGTTCGACGGAAGAACTCACCGCGCGGCGAGATTTACGAGACTACGGAGGTGACGCGTCGGCTTGTTGGCACCGCTCCCGGATATAAATTACACGCTGGTCGCTTTGCATCGCCGTTTTTTTCGCCTCGGCTGTTCCCGCAGTCTCGTGCACGGCGACGGGGACCGTTCGCCCGTTGGTCAGCACGCACGGGTGACCCGAATCCGCCGCGGCTCCTCCGCGATCCGCCGTCCGCGGTCTGCGATCCCCCGGCTGGTGCCGTAACTTCCATCGCATCGGGGTCATCGTTCGAATCACGCGGGAACGGCAGCGAGAGAGAGAGAGAGACGGGCCGAGAGTTTTGTTTTTAGGAATTACGAGGCAACGAGCTCGCAACGGCGGCCGGCTGACGGAGAATGGCCGGCACGTTTTCAATTAAGCCCATAATTACGAATTCGATGGGAATATGGCTGGGTGGGCTATATGTGCGGCGCGTGCACGCTCGTCGACGTAATTAGAGCCTCGATATTTATGCCCCAGCATTAACCGTGCCGTCCTCTCGCGAGGCTTCCGCGGTGCCACACGCCTCGATGCACTCGCGGCATCGGGGATCACGCACGAATTTCATATCCAATTTCGCGTTTTATCTGCGCCACCGATATTCAGGATACTCTTCGATATTCGAAGATAACGGGGTAGCGCGGCGAGCCGTTTACGACCGAACGGGACGAGCGAACGAGCGCGGACAAGCGACTCGGGCGCCCATCTGCCGAGCACGTGTAACGCGAGAACGCGAAGCATGTAGGAACCGGAAGTAAGAACGCCGTGGGACGCTTTCAGAACCGTTCGTGGTCTTTCTGAATACATACGTGATCCCGTATTTATGGCTAAGTGGCAAACAACATGAGAATGTTAGTATATTTTGTAGAATTAAGGCCGTCGCGTGGTTAGAAAAGAATTTTTTATTTAAAAAATTTTCCGGCCTTTCCTCTTTCAGTTAGAGTTATCTGGAACTTGGGAATTTTTTTTTACACGAAAAATAACATCATATTCAGATTCAGCACCTCAATTACAACATACAGATGCCAGGTTTTAACCAGTTATTCTTAAATAAGAGGATTTTTTCGTTTCTCGCGTAAGCCTCGATAACACGAGTACCTAAAATAGGTCCATTGCAGATATAATTTTCAGGATTTCTTAGTTACTCCATTCGATATATGTGAATGTTTACTTGTCGGACGACAGTGCCAGTGTGTTCGAGGTCTAAGTAGTTCTCTTAAATCAATATCGCTGGTCGAGAGCAGGGACCAGCAGATTTTCTTCTCAGCCACGAGATATTGGCGGTGTGCACTGCGCGTGGCAATACTTTCAAATTCGCGAGAACTTTCAACCAAGTCGGACGTACATTGCCTTTTGTCGAGGGAAAGAGAGAGAGAGAGGCTACTTGGAATACTTTCGTCGATATTGAATCTTGAAGGGCTTGGAGGTAAAGTGTTTCAAAGAGATTGTAATTAGTTGAATTAGAGACACCAGTACTAAAAACGAGATCATATTCTGCCACGCAGCCAATTAAGGGTAGGAAGCGCGTGATCGCGCTCGTATCTTGCGCTCGCTTTTATATCTGCCAAAACTTCCCCCTCGTTTCTCTCATTACCATCCGCCTCGTTCCTTCCACTCGACGATCCTCAGCCAAGCAACATCATCGCGAGGAAATTCCATTGGCGTCGCGGCGCATAGCTCTAGGAAAGCGCGCAAGACGACGACGCCATCGGAGGAAATCACACGGCCGGGAGAGGGTGATAGCTTTAATTCCCCGATTATCCCGTATTGCCCCTTTAGAGGGTATTACCTATGCAGCCACGCTCGTTGCCCTCTTCGGTCCCCCTTTTCCCGCCGTCAACTGCTTGCTTCTCGTTCGCCGCGCTAATGGCCGGAACGCGAGCTAGCTTTTGTTTCGTCTTCGAATCAAAGCGCGGAACAAATAGAATCCGTCCAGGCTTATCTGGTACCTATGTATCTCGCGTCGGGTGAGTGTTGGCCACGAATCCAGCGGGGACCAGAGATAAACCGCGTAAACGTTGGAGGAAAATTTCTTAAGAGGCTGGCGAGATAGCGTAAGTTTACGAGGTGACCTCGCGTACCGTCGGGCAACTAGCCGTGCAATTATCCGTGACAATAGCCGCCGCGTCGCGGGCAAACCGTGGGCGCATTGCTGCCAGTCTCCATCGCCGTCGCGGCTTCCCTATTCCTTTTTCTCTTTCCGTAAACCGGTAATGGAACGGTCTCGTCGCCGCAACGGTTCGCCTCTATCTTGCCGATTCCAGATTGAATTGCTTTTCTGGTTACCATTTGCCCCTCGCTTCCTGCCCCGACGACCCTCATCCTTGCCCCACGTCCCGCGTCTCCCGAGGCCGCTGCAGTCCGCTGCAGTCCGCGGCGCTCGGATCATCCGACCACCAGACGTGTCTTTTATCTATTCTATTTCGCTCGGTCGCCGCGTCTCGGTGTTGTGGCTGCAAGGGCTATTGCGAGATCGTCAAAACAATAAGGAGGAGCGACTATAACGGGGTGCGGCGCGTGGTCGCCGGGGAGCCGAGGATTTCGTGTAATTTTCGGCCGATACATCGAGAATCATCGGGATCCTGGGGATTTTTTAACTGAAATCTGTGAGAGAAAAATGGAGAATGGAACCTCGGGAGGTGTGGGGGGACTCGAACCCACGATCCTTCGAATCCAACGCCGACTCCCCGATGTCTCTATGTTTTAGATACCTACATGCATAAGTAGTTGAGACATAAGACATTAAGTAGTCAGGGGGCCGAAAAGATGCGAATGTTTGTGAATTTTTTTAACACGCGGCAGAATATATTTTTGCACAATTGGTTGCACTTAAAAGAGCAACATTCAAAGAACATTTGCTAATTTTTTTTGCGGTGAGCGCTGCCATTCGGAACCAGATTAGGTATCTAATTGTAAGATGAGAAAGCATAAAAGATTTCGTTCGTATATTAATGTATCCTCTGATTCGCGGATGGAATTTTCGAAATATTAATTCAAAACAAAATGACGGCTACTTAAAGTTGAAGTGCTGATTTTTTCGTGCAAAAATCAACAGCCCCAAAAGTTACTGATATTTAAGAATTCTTTTAAGAAACTGTTGGTCATATCGGATTAAACACTACTGGGATATAAGGAGGATCCTTCTTATTGTTTATTCATTATTGTGGAACCTCTTCGACGATGTAACTCCAGTTGGCAGGATGTGTAGCACCTATCATACAAGCCATATGAGTGCAAAAAAAAAAAACGCTGGGAATGGTCCACTTTAAAGAAATATAATGAAAAATTGAAAGAGTTATACCCAGCGTTTGAATGAAAAAGTACTACCTTCATTCCTTGGACAAATTTTTCATATTATTCTTTATATCGACGAAAAGAATGTTATAAATAAAAGCTAAAATTAAAATAGTGTAAATTGAATTTCGATCGTGTAAAATTCGTAGCTTTGATTTGATCATTCAATCGACCGAACCAGTGCGCCGAAATCATCTCTTCTATGTAAAATTAAAATGTTAACTCGAATTTTCTTGTTTTTGCAAGTAGATGACTGTAACAGGGGCTACACCGGACGCCAATATCGTCCAAGTCTCGTTCTGTCCCAAAATAGTTAATAATCCAATATTAGCAATAGCTTTGAAAAAAAAATTCACGAGAATGAGTCGTTAAGCGAGCGCCACCTATGTGTCAATCGCAACCGGTCTCAGAGACTTTGAGGTTTCGCGATGAGATCCGCGCCAAGCCCGGCCCCGCAGAACGCGTGGCACCGCCAGGGTGCCTCGTCCTAACGATACGAGACGCATATTAATGCGTTGGCGGGAGAGGCGGATAGAGCGAGGCGAGGAGCTCTCGCCCATCGCCGGCGGAAACAAGCTTTTACTCCTACAGCTTCCTCCACGCTTTTTTCAAACTTTTTCCGGACCGACCCTCGCCAAGGTTTCTTTTTTCCGCGCTCACCTCTCGCTCCTTCCTCCCCTCTTGCTCTCCGGGCTCTCTTTTCTCTGTAGTTTCGCGCAACTTCCACCGCGGCCACGCTGCCACGGTTTTTCGTCGGCGAGGGTCGGTCGGCTTTAGCTGGGCAGCGTTAGACGCGCAGTTGAGTGGCGAGGGTTGTGTTTTCGGACAGCGACGACGCGTCTCGTTGAGCTTCGGCGCGTTGGAAAAGCGCGTAAGCTTAGAAGAGGCTAGGGAGAGGCCGTACGCCGTACGCCGTACGGTGAACACAGAAGACCCGCCGAAGAAGCTGAAAGAAAATATAGAGGGGCTGGTGGTGGGGCGAAAGGATTGGCGGCGGTCGATGCGAGGCCGGAAAGCGACTCGGCCCTTTTTCTCTTTTTCCATTTTTCCCTTTATCCGCGACTCCGCTTACGCTTCCACGATTAGAATTAACCCGCCCTTTACCTCCCCCCGTAGCTCGGGGAAACTTTGCCGCGGCCCGGTGAAAAGGACGAGGAGGCGAGAGAAGCTCGAGGATGAACGCCGCGCCGGCGGTGTTCCTCCAGCGTGACTCCACGTCGCGAACGCTATCGACCCCTTTCCAATCGCTTAAATCCAGTTAGCGCTGTCTTTCTAACACTCCCTCCGTGCTCTTTCGACAGTTTCGACAGGGCGACAATTTCTTCGCTGCTCAGCTCCGCGGTGGAAACAGAATAAAAATTCGTGGGCAGGACAAGGCTCTCCCTTGATCTACGTACAATGTACCAGGGGGAGTCGGTTTGCCGAAGCGAGTAATCTGGTAGTTTGCGAGATTCAATAATCCAGGCGCGGTAAGACCCTCCGGGTTCCGGGCGGACTGGCAAATTTCCTCGGTTTTATTCCTGTCCCGCTAAATCTGCGGCTTATTTAAAGCGTGCCACAGTATTGTTTGGGTATCAAGCTGAATATTGATCGTGAAAAGGGTTTCAGGTTCCAGATCAGCGGCGCACAATAGGATCATTATTCCGTGTTCGCCCGTAATGTTTTCTGTGCTTTAACATAAGCACCCACCCCCGCCATGGGGGAAGGCAAATACATTTTAATAAACTCGCCGGGACATTTAATTTCGGTTTTCCGAGCGGATTACCGCTTGGCGTACCCGCGCCGTCGATATCCGCATTATTATCCACGGGTAGTCCGCCTCTGCGGCTGATTACACGAGAAGCGTACAGACAATCGTTTCCATAAATCCCGCGCTTCGTTTTCCACGCTCCTGGATCGTCGAGCCGCTGATTATACAAAGATACGAGCGCGACGGTCGTATCGGGGCACGACCGACCACGCGCCGCTCAACTCTATATATATACATAATACGTGTATCAGTCGAGTTCCATTGATTCGTCGCAGATACGTCGCGAGCCACGGAGAGACAGAGGGGAAGTAGGGGCATGACGGGGTAACGAGGTAAGATGGGGTATCTCCCTAAACCCTAATTAAAAGATGCTGGGGCACGTGACAAATACGTGTGAAACGTTCGCGTGCTGCGTCGATGTTATTTCGCCTGATAAAAAGATTTGAAATAAATATATATTTAAGAACGGCTAGTCTATTACCTATTTCTCTTCTATGATAATCTCAATTTCAACTATTTTAATGTGACATATTCGAAATTTCAATATTTAGGAAATTTCATTATTTCTTGCACAAATATATTAATCTTTGGAAAACGATGCTTTGAGGCAAGATGGGGTCTTTGATACGGGGAATGGTGGGGTACCCCGACATAACCCCTAACTTCATTCCCCGTATCGTGGTTGTCGACGTGAGATTAAGCAACGTCATCGTTCTCTACAATAATTTAATTCAAACAAATGTCATTATTTGTAGTTCGAATTTATAAAATGGTCAGAACATGTACAAAGAAAAAACAGAAGAGGAGACTGCGAATGTCTATAGGTATTGTCAGGTTTTGAGACTTGCGATCCAAAGAGGGTTGAGTTTAGTGTTCCTTCTCGAGAATTCTTTCTCGAGAATTTCTCGAGAAATTTTATAATTTCTAATTTCTTATTTCTCGAGAAATTACAGTGTTTCTCGAGAATCTTCAGTGTAGGAAAATTATTGCAAATCCCCTTTGTTTTCAGACATGAATTTTCATGTTAGTTCAAATTGTGCGTTAATCGTGAACATATAAGCATATGGTACAATCAGTGATAAATGTTAGCTATATATATATATATATATATAAGAAGAATTGCGCGATTGTTTATAAACTTTTCCCTTCGTATCGCCGATGCTCCATATACCTACAATTGAACCAATATCCATTCAAAATGAAAGAAATTTTTCCGCAGCCGCAGATTTTGTCACAAAAAAAGACGTAGATTGGCTGAGGCGACATTAGACGCATTGTGCTTTTGAACAAATTATTTTAAAACAAAAAAGTAATGTTTCGTCTTGCTCGGATTTTATACTAAATAAAAAAAATTTATCAATTATATTTAGTATCTTTTTATTTCATTTAGACAAGTTTTGTCTAAGTTGGAGAGGAATAAAAATTTAGGTAAATATTATCAACATTATTCGAAAAATATAAACTTTGTTTTAATTTCTAGATAATTTTCGAGAATTCTCGAGAAATATAATCTGATTTCTCATTTCTCGAGATTCGAAAAATATGGAGAAATCAGGAACACTAGTTGGGTTGTCTGTCAACTCTGTCGACGGTGGTCCCACAATTCCTGCGCAGGGGTTGACGAAAATAATTGCGAAGAATTTCACATTTGTATCGAGTGCGAAAATACTTGGGCGAATCATTTCGGTACCCCATTTTATCTCATTTTCGGTACCCCATTTTACCCCATTTTCGGTACCCCAATTTACTCGGCGGCAGCGACAAGACGGTTTTTTTCCATCTGTTTTGTAAAGTTTAATAACTTAGACGCCTGACCTCAGATAGTCCAAAGTGTGTAACAAACGTTAAATCATTAACTTATATTTGTATTTGGAGTAACAAAGACTTAATTAATAGGTACAATCGTCACTTTATTTGCATTATTCCTTAGCTTCCCTATCATGCCCCTACTTCCCCTACGTGTCCCATTTGCTTGGTAATAACGTAGAAACGGAGCGGCGCGTGTCTCCACGGCGACGAGATCACCATGGCGTTAAATCCAGAGGCTGGCATCGAGGAAGATCGCCTCGTGGTGCGCGATAGGGCGAGCAGCGTCATGGAACGAAGTCGATTAAGGCCCCCCCGCCCGGTGACCCCGAGAGAGAAGGGGGGAGGGATGTCGCGGGAGAACCACGAACGATGGAGGGCGGGGCAAAAAAGCTGGCGGATAAGTTTGTTCTCGCGAGAAGAGTTTACCTTTCGTTAGGTCGGAGTGCTCGCGACGGTTCCAGGAGACACCGAGGTATCTCTAGTTACTCGAGTGACCCTTGGTCCTCTCCGAGAAGTCGACGATTAACGCGTCTCCTTCGACATCTCGATTCCCCATTCTTCTTCTGCATCTGGCGTTCTTAAATTGCGTTTCCTTGCTCTCTGGAGCAGAGAGGACAGGGGGCGTCCGAGTGTCAGCGGGGCAGGAGGAGGGCGGAAAAAATATTGACTCGGTGTCACAATGGCCCCGAATCTCGGATAAAATGGGTGGCTCATAGCTGGGGTGCGTCGTCGTCGTCGTCGTCGTCGGTGGCGGCGAATCGCCGGACGGGGCGAGATCGAGAGTAGCGGGCCAAGTTATACGCCGGGATTACGAGATTGCCACCAGGGGATTACGAGGATAGCTCCCGGAACGTCCAATCTCAAGGATAAACACTTTCCTACGTTCTTGCTCTCGCTTCTCTCGTTCCTCTCGGCTCTTGTCGCCTCTGGGAGGCCTCCGAGTGGAGGATTCGCGGAAGTCTCCACCCGATCCTCCTGTCGTTCCCTCGCGATGTCCCCCGCCTTATTGAGAGACCGAGGCACAGCACGGCGGGCCGCGGAGGACAAGGGACGTAAGAAAACTCTCTTTACCGCTCACCCCCGTCTATCGGTGGAAAGTTGACGGCAAAGAAGTCTTAACGACTTGGCACGTCGGCGAAGTTGCGACGCGATCGAGTGTCGTGGCCGCGAATGACTCGATAAACGGGGACAAAGGGTCCGCACCGGAAGGCGATTCGAGAACTATATATGTAGTTTTATCGAGCTTACTCGGCTCGCTCGTACGTCGCGCTGCCTCGGACGGTTCGCAGCGTCGATATTGCACTCCCGCTTCGGGACGGCTCGCCTCGTCCATCCTTCCTCCTTTCCCCCCGTCGAGGAGTCTTCTTTTTCACCTTTTCTCCTGGACTTTTCTTCACCCTTCCCTGCTTCGCACCCCCTCTCTCTCTCTCTCTCTCTCTCTTTCTTTAGCAGCGAGGCAAAGCTGGGGATAAACTTGTTTGCCGGCTGGATGTGCTCGAGCGTAACGATCCTCCCCGCGCGGATCCCTCGGCCCGTTCGTCCCTCTCGCGAACACCCCGAGACAAAGCTCGTCGGAAAGTTTTCCCGCCCGCGAACGGGAGAGTAACGCGAGACACCGGCGAAATTTACGCGATCCAGCCGCGCGCCTTATAAAAACGAGGAACGAGGCTGATGATATCGCGGCCCAGAGCCACGACCAGGGGGGCGGGGTAGGAAAAGTTGGCCGAACCCGCCTGCAAGAGGGTTGCGTTAGAAGCGTTTGCTAGCTGGCCTGCGCAGCAACCTGCATGCCGTTACTCGACCATAAACGGCATAAACACTCGGATTGCGTAACGACGCGAACGCTGTGCCCATAAATAAGAAGCTAGCCTTCGCAACGGTTTTTCTGTCCCGCGTACGGGGGCGCGCGTGGATTGTAATGAAATGTTAGTTGGTAGCCTACATATTTAGTGGGATGTTTGATCGTTATTTGTCACGGAAGCACGCCGCTGCTTGTCCGAAAGGATCTGAGGAACCCCGCGGCCATTCCTTTTCACCGTGTTCCCGAGAAGCCGAAAAGCGACGCAGGTCTGTTGGCGAAGCGGCACAATGCCATCTTGCGCGGCTGTTCCCGGAATCCCTTGTCAAAGGAGCTTCCTTGTGCAGCCTCGGGGAACTCTTCGCAGGTTGTCGAGAAGGAAGCTCCGCGGACCGGTGACCGCGATCCCATCGATTGCAGCTCCTCGCGATAGCTGGAGGTGCCGTAAGACGAACCTTATCAACTGCAATTAGCTGTTTGACGGAAAGGCTCGGGGCGCGCCGAAGACGGAGCTGCTCCGTGACCAAGTCCTTCGAACCTAGAGAACCAGCGTATCTGAGCGTATCTGAACGTACACCCAGAGTATCGAGCATCGGGCGTGAGTTATGGGCGTTCTGATAGTATGCTGTGCACCGTGGTTCGCGGTACAAGCCAGCGATGGGATCGATTCCTCATCCGATGATAAGTCGGCCCCGATCTTTTCCACGAAATGAAAAGCTCCACGAACAAATCTCGGTGTCCGCTCCATTATCACCTGGCTCTCTCGACAGAGTTCTCGAGCCGTTAACTCGAGCACACTATTTAATCACCAAGTCGGCGGAGATTTTGAAAGACCCCTCATCTAAATCTCGTTTGCCACGATCTCTCTGGCTTTTCTCCGGTAATAGGCGCGCCGAGCAAATGGGTCAATATTTCCTCGGCGTTTCACGCGGACCGCCGTGCCGGGAGGAGAGCCGAGCGCGGCCGGGGAAAGTAACGCTCATCGATAACTCCGCTGTTCGAGTCGAAAATGGCCAGGCCAGGCCAGCGGGGAATCGAGTCGACGTGTCTGACGCGCGTTTCTGCCGCGAGTCGAGCCGCTCTTCGAGAGCGTTAAAGGTGGATCCTCGGCCGTTGGTGGCCGTTGGAAGGTAGCTATCTATCTCCTGGCGGAGGAGAGCGGCAGAAAAAGAGTGGAAAGCTGGAGGGGAAGGATGGAAGATGGCGGGGAAGGTAGGTAACGGCGCGGTACGGAGCGGTACGGAGCGGCAACCGGCTCCACTGGAATCCAATGGCGCGAAGCCAAGAATTTTCAGTTTTCATCAGGAATTTTCCGTCTCGCGCCGGTGCGCGCTAGCAAAAACCTCGGGGATCTCCTGTCGCGGAGCGAGCCAGAGGGACGAACAACGGGCGGAAACGGACAAAAACGAGACTCCCGCAGGAGCCTGGGGAAAAATGCTTTCGAAGTTGTCCAGCGGCGCAACCGTGGCGACAAGAAACCCGACGCGCGACGTCCCCGTCGAAAACTGGCGAAAAAATTCGCCCACGGGTCCTCTGTCCTTCTATTAAAAACTTGCAGGCAACCGAGAGGCAACTTGTAGTCGGAGCACAGAGCGGTGGCCGCCGCCGGGCGCGGAGGAGCGACGCGAGAAACGCGACCCGGAGGGAAAACCGGGGACAATCGTGATTGAGCAAGCTCAGGAAAAATACCGCGGCGGAAAGAGTGTCGTTGATTCGATCCTCTCTTTATCCTCGACCCTCTAAATGGCCAAATAGGGGGCAAGGAAATCTTTCGGATGCTTCCTAGAAGGGAATGCACAGTGAGTTCATTGTGAGAGTGTCTACATAGTGGGGGTCATTTGTAGCTCTTTGTCTAATAACGAGTGAACGCTGCGGGATAAACAGTCTTCCTCGTTGCAGGCGCGCTTTTCGAGGAAATTGTCTCCCGTGGACCGATCAGCGGCGTATTTGTCACTTGGGTTTCCATTACGTTCGCTCGTCTCGATTATACAGTTACTCGTTGCGCGGGCGCCGTTCGTTTCCACGTGAAATGAGTCATCGAGAAAGGAGATTCGTAAAGTCGACCTCCTTAAAATTCAACTTGAACGTTCTTGCGGCCTCGCAGCAACATCTGTCGACGTGGTAGCCGAGTCGGGAAACTCGGCTGCTACGCCAGTGGCAGAGACTGAGAGAGAGAGAGAGAGAGAGAGAGAGAGAGAGAGAGAGAGGTGGGAGAGAAGTGGGACCGGTATGACGGGTTCGCAGATGCGAGGCCCCTGGGCCCGCGCCTCGGCGCACGTACGCTCGAAACGGCCCCCGATGCTCTCCGCGTTTCCGCGACGCGACGCGGGCAAACCGCGGATAACGGTCTATCTTCTCCTCGTCCAGCCGCCAATTTCGATTCCTCTAATCTCGATTCATCCCGTTGGACGAATGCTCATCGATGGCTCGGATGATTGGACTTGGATTTCACGGCTGCGGACGGGGACAGTGGACACGCAATGGAAGGATCGACGTAACTGATTGTGAGTCATGGTTGAGAACACGAGTGCGTCAAGGCCTGGCGAATCCGCGGATTGCGAGTTAATCGCTCGTTGCATCCGAGTCCTCTCTCTCTCTCTCTCTCTCTCTCTCCTTTCTACACATCCGTTCTCCTCTCGCTGGTGTAGAAACGCGCGCGGAAAACGTGGCGGAAATTCGTGCAACAGGTGCCAGAGGAGGCGGACTTCTCGCGTAACTTCGCAGGAATACTGGCGGTACAGTTTCGACAGAGGAGGAACGGGGAACGGGGAACGGGGAACGATAAGGACCCCGTCGAAGCGGTCGGCTCGCGTTTTCCAATCGAAATCGATCGTTAGACTCCCCTCGGCTAGATATTCGAACGATACGACCAGGGGTGCTTGCGCTTCGCCCGCGTCCCGATGATAAATCGTCTCCGCGGGTACCATGTATCCTCGTGTCATCGCGTCCACACCGGCTACCGAACTCTCGCGGACTTCTTTCGCCCCGAAAACCCGTGCCCTTTCTTTTTCCCTCGCCGCGGCACTCGATCACCGACGTGTCTCTAAACAGATTTACGAGCGACTGTTCGCTGTTAAAAATGCAGCCTCTGTTAGAAGCTCGGTTAGAGTACTGTACAGTAGCGCAGCTACTCCAAGTACAGTTAACGGGGGAAAGAGGAGGCGGGGGCCAGTTGACGTTCGGCGCTGCTCGGAACGGCTTTGCCCCCTTACGCCCAAGACTCATTGCGCGATACAGTTGTAGAAATACAAACGTGAAAAGTTTTCACGTTTGATCGTGTACTTGCACCGTACCGTTTCGGCCACGCCGTGGAACTTCGCTCGGAGTTCACGGCCATCGCCGTCGGGGCGAGGTGAGTTGCGTTCGATTTTCCTGCGGCTCCGTCGATCTCGATATATAGGTAATATACCTATATATGTAGTTAGTCGCGTGCGGTAGTTTGACCTCGCGGAGCGTAATTAACGTGCATGTATAATAATCATTCTGCCGAAGGTTTCCCTTCCTTGCCATGTATACCGGGCGTCTCTTTTCAATCGAGGAAGGAAGATCTTGGCCCGCCTTGAGGGGGTCTGGCTTAGGTCACTACGACGATCACGGCTGACAAAGTAAGCCATTTCTAAGAATTTGTTCAGTAATAATTTACAGTTCTCAGATCGAATGTTCACCACCTACTTTTAGTACAATGTCTTAAGGGACTCTAAAAAAAAGTTAATAGAAAAACATGCATTTTAATATATTGGTTAATCTTCTAGCTGAGCACCTAACTGTGGAACAACAGGTCGGAAATCCAATTATTATTTTTTTATATAAACTATCGATTTTTAAACAAATTATTTCTGTAAAAATGCCGCGCTTTAGTAGACCTAGTTTTGAAAATCCACGAATAAGATAGTTTTTCGAGCGTATTTAAAAAAAATTGTTTTCGATCAGAAAATCCACACGTGCAACGGAAACTACACTCACATAGTACAAATAAAAAAAAAAGATTGCCAGCGCGCGTGAGGGGTCTAGAAGATTTATTAATGTATGTTACAATTTTTGCATGTTTTTCTACTCGTTTCTTTTTATGGTCTCATAACGCATAGTGCCTACTAAAGGTACCGTAAACTGGGGGAACATTGGCAGGTTTTTGAAACATTTTGTTATATGGAGTAAGTCGGGGAGAGATGGGCAGTGATAGTATTTTTTAGAAGGAAACGCCTGATGGCGCTGCCTTGACGTGGGTACGAAGTGTCATAGAAAAGTAACATTCTCAGTTCAAAGCGTTGGAATAAAACATTTTTAAAGTTTAAGCTAGTGCTTGAAAATGTTTGATCCACATTTTGGTCATCTTGTTTGTGTTATTTACGCTGAATATTTTTAGTTCTCAAGATGTATTTTCGACAGTGTATTGTTTACAGTGTTTTTAACCTTAAAGTATGCGGGGTTACGTTTGTTAGTCTAACAATAAGTGAAATGGGAATGAGTATCTTACCAGGGCTTTAAGAGAGAGATGTTGAATTTTTGTCCGGGAGAGCTGGCCATAGCTGTATTTGATGGAATTTCAGATATTTTGATGGTTGTTTTTGTATAGCCTAGATTTAATATGGTCTTTACTAATTTGAAACCGAATGTATACTTGTCACTTGAATCGACCAAGCATCACGGGTCTTGTTGCTGAAATTGATGAAGAACGTACGCCAACCAATGTTCCAAGTTTTGGAACATATCGTTCCTGTGCCACTCAAAAGGTACCCTACTCGGAATCGCGTCACACAACCAAAAAACTGATTAACGAAAAATGAGTGACAGGGCAAAGGCGGAAAAAGAACTAAAACGACAAAAGACCTCGAAAAAAATAAAAGTTCAGTTAGCCTTTGACATTAATAATTGGAGAGGTAGCGGCGAACATTAAGTACCTGTTTCGACACGAAAACAAAGAAGACTGGCTAAGATGTAAGTTGTGTGGGTATTTGGCAAATGAAAATTACACAGCAATTTACACTATGTGCCAAACATGCGGATTAGAAGACTCACAGCCAAAACCCAAACAAGTTTTGAGCGGGCAAGAACGAAAGTGGACGGAAACTGTATAGAAAGAATCTGTGATAACCAGGTATGTAAGGCCCACAACTTGTTAGCGTGAAAGGTACCTACATATGACCATCTTTCCCGGACATTAAGGGAGGGATGACCAATGACACTGTTTTCTCATTTGTAAAATTTGTATATTAAATGATAATTTTTCGTCTATTGATATTAACGGATACGTAGACAAGGATTTCAAATAGGTTGGTTGTAGGAGTCTCCAAACGAAACTATCACCATCTCTCCCGGACTTACCCTGATGTATAAATTAACATGTTTACATTTGCTTCAAGTGTCCTACCATAATATTGCATCTTTTGTGATTGTACTAAAAGTGTGAAAATCTAATACACGTTGAAAACGTAAGTGTACCAGGGTGACAAGTTTTACTAATCTTAGGTGAGTAAAGTTAAATTTATTTTATTTTTTACATCTTAACTAAAATCAACTCGTAACATTGGCACATCATATAAAGAGCATTAGCAGGTTAAGTTTTACTAATTTCACGGAAAACAACGTAAATCCGGCGCATGTCAATGTTCCCCCAGTTTACGGTGTATACCTAATCAAAATTTCACACGAGAACGAAATTATTTGTAAAATTAACTGTTAAAAATTATTTAGCTTTCCAACTGTGAGAGTCGATTAAACTGGAACACCCCTGTGACGAGAATGGTAATTGCCATCGATGCTCTGAAAGTAGAAGGCAGATGCTTCCCGTACGCGGAAGCGCGTACTCGCGATTTTTCTCTGCCACCTTCGTTAGGCTCGTAAATATCCCCAGCGTCGTTAGTTTCCGGCGGAGTTCGTCAAAACAAGCGGCGTGCCAGCGTAAACCTCGCCTCGGCGTCGAGAACGTTTAGATCGCTCGGTCACGTTCGACCACTCTCCCAGAAGGAAAAAACTCCGAGACGGGGACAAAAGCGAGGGAGGCAGGGGAGCAGGCAGCCACGTAGGCACGTAGTAAGCGGCTGCGTAGCTATGCACGCACCGGGGACACGTGATACGCGCTCCAACGTGTCCCACGCTCCCTAGTCCCTGCTCGTCCCAGGGTGCATTGTTTCACGCGAGGACGGGCCTGCGCGCAACCTCCGTGCACGAAGGGGTCGAGGGAAAAGCAATCGAGGAGAGATATGTATGTATGTAGCTAAACGAGGCTGGAAAAGCAGAAGCCGATACCGGCAGGCGTAAGAAGCTTATCCGTATCGCTGCCCCCACCGCGAGGCGGACTTTGCCTCTCGCCTACGAGTGCCAGCGAGATTTTTCGGAGTGGATTGCCCCGACACCTCTTAATTGCTTCGGCCAGGATCGCGATCACCTCGACGGGTTTTTCGCGGCAGGTTATTGTTCGAGAGACCCTCTTTCGCCGTCGTTTCCGGGGCGAAGGAAGCTTCGCCCCGAGGCAAGCTTCCTGCCTCGGTTTTTGTCGCGGCTGCCGTCGGTATCGAGCATCGATCGAGCACGCCAATCAAAGGGAATTTGGACGTGGACGGCGGCGCGCTCGGCGTCGGGGGCTGGCTGTTCTCGTATCTCCCGGCCGGCGCGGCGTGACGCGAACAGGGTTAAATTTAGCCTGGATCGTCTCTTAGGAAACGTTGAACCCAAGACCTTTCCGTCCTCTTCCCTCCACTCTTCCGCCTTCCTTCCGTCTGCGTTCGGCCCCCGGCCGTCCAGCAGCTTTGCACATCGGCCGGCCCGGCCCTCCGTGGGCCCTCTGGCCTCCTCCGAGCTCTTTCGCTGCTCTACAAATATGTATAGCCGACGGTGATTCGCGGTCGCGCGCTTTCGCTCTAACCAGCATCCACCACCATTGCTTGCCCAGGCGCAACAGAAGCCCCGGGGCCCGCGATCATATCCGCCGCGTTTTCTGCTGTCTTAGGCCCGTTACGCACTTGGCGACCAGTCGGCGGCGACTAGGTCGCCGAGAGACCAAAATTCGGGCAACCAAACGAAGCGACCAGACTGAGCAGTGAGCAGTGAACAACTCGATACCTATTCGTTTCGTAGAGAGCGCCAAACAGAATGGACGTCGAGGAGATTGTTCTAAAAATGAAGAGCATTGAAAAAAAATAAATAAACAAGAGGCAACATTCAGTGCATTCCCTATTTGTAAGATCGCCGTAAGAAAAGAATGTTTACTGGCTTTCTCATTCTCAAATAAATGCACCATTTCTTCTTATTGTTATTTCAATGTCACGATTCAAGTATTTATTATATGACAAGTCCCAAATTGGCCAAATTTCGAGATTCAATTTGGAAAATAAGTTTCTGGTAGCCAACAAAGTCGCTGGTCGTGTGAACGCGTGCATTGGAATCAAGGCACATGGTTGGTCGCCGCGACCATTTGGTCTCCCGTGCGTCGCTCACGTTTTCGTGGTTGCCGGCGACTCGTTGGTCGCCGCGACCGAGTGCGTACGAACTCATATGTCCCCGTATACCTCGTGGTCGTCGGCGACTGGTCGCCAAGTGCGTAACGGGCCATAACGAGGTGGCACGTGTCCCAGCTCCCTGGCTTCGTTTACCTTCATTTCCTTCGCGTCTCGTAAACCACCGCCTCGGCCTGTGTTCTGGCGTTCTCCGCTCCGCGACACCCTCCAGGAATGCTCTCCGACGATATCCGCGCGATAACGCCGCTCTCTTGGCTTCGCTCCTCGAGTGGAGCGAGTTTTTGTCGCCGAACCGTCGG
Organism: Andrena minutula; assembly: GCA_929113495.1. Lineage (NCBI taxonomy): Eukaryota > Metazoa > Arthropoda > Insecta > Hymenoptera > Andrenidae > Andrena > Andrena minutula. The sequence goes on along the minus strand of OV815996.1, from coordinate 94,124 downwards.
CGTTCCTTCCAGCGACGAAATGAAAGAGCCTCTTGTTACGAGTGCGCCTCTACGGGGGCCATGCGGTTTCAACTAAAGCCCCACGGTAACCTCTGCTTCATCCTCCGTCTACGCGCCGCGTAAGGAGGACGAGGCTCTCGTCCATGCACCGTCAACGACTCCGCCCAATATCGGTATATTCGACATACCGGTACGAGCCAGCTCGCGTGTAGCTTTTTTACGCGGGACGCCAGCCAGGAGGAAAGTCCGTTTGGCCGCTTTGGCGCCGCGATTCACGTGCGCGGGCCGAGACCAGCCGCCCATAGGTGGATGCGCGACGCCTGAGAATCAGGAATTCCAAGGTCGACGAAAGGCGGGTCTACGGTAGCGTCCAGGGAAAGCGGAGGGAACGACTGTGGCGTGGGTGTACATATCTGCGTTTTAACGCGCTCGTGTTAACGCGCCAGATGGATGCGGCCAGAGACGAACACTCGATGGAGCTCAGCACGGGGCGGACCGGTTCAACTTGTAGTTGTAGACCGAGGTGTGCTCTATTCGCTGTTGTAGAGGAGAAAGAAACAATGCGAGGCTGTTAGCTCAGGCTTAAGTCTTGGACTCGCCGAGAATGCTGGTAGCAAAGATTGGGCATTTTTTAAAGGGTAGAATCCTATCGCACATCTTGCAGTCTGTTCCACAACAGCGTGCTCCACGTGTCTCCGAAAGGAATCATTAGACTTCAAATAAGCCTGTATCGCTGAAATGTACGTTTTATCAACTAATACGCAATTATCTAGTATATGATCCAGTCTCCGTTGTTGCCGAGAAACGCTTCACACCGTTTAGAGGCATGCTTTCAACTAACTTTTCTGCATAGGTATTCCGAAGACAAAGACCATAGGTATTTCTCGATTTTCTCGAGGTAACTGCTTGACCGCGAATATCTATACGTTTTCCTTGAAGCGTGTGCTTTATGAAATCCCACACGTTTCCGATTCGATTCGCATCAGACGATTGTGCAGGCCGGTGCAAACGTTACTAAGTATATAGGTATGCTCTTCTCTTCTTTCTACGTCGTGCAAAAACGGTCAAAAATACGGAGCTCTTATTTTAAAAAATCGTCTGTTTTCCTTCTTCAGTTTTTTTACAAATACTAACCCTAATCATATTCGAGAACATTGTTGAAACGCACCGGGGACTAGCAGATATGCTTACAATTAGCCGCTTGGCCGCTGCGAGTATCGCAAGGGCTCATTGTCAGCCAATCGAGCCGGTGTGATTTGACGCAGCGCCGACTTTCGGCAATTTGTTACAGGGCCAATTTTAAGATGCCCATATTTTCGAAAATTTGTCCATTGAGTGGAAGGATAGAGTTATATTATCCTTTTTTCAAATTTTTAAACTCGCGCCCGATGTTAAAAACCTGCATTTGTTTAAAATAATTGCACAAAAATGGTTCAAATTTTGTTTTTCTTAAAACTTGAATGTCTTTTCTCCAAGTACCTTGAAGCTCATCTCCATCCGTTTACTACTTCCATAGCTATAACGTATTGCAAAGAAGTTAGCATTTAACTTGAAACAGCTGTAAAATCGACATTTGTCAAAATTACGAAAAATCCTTTGAGGTACGTTTACATATCACTAAAGACTACATTTACAACATATTCAAATTTCAGCAATCCCCGAAAACTTACTCCGAAATCTGTCCGAGTTCGCATGGAATGTCCCGGAACAGACTGTATATCCGTAAGTATATTACGATCGCCTGAGTTGTTCAACTAATTCAGTGTACCTATTTGGAGGAATGGTGATGGGGTGCGCAATGAAAGGACCCTCGAGCGATTAACTCGTATACACCGGTCACCCAATTTCCCTAGAGACTTCACCGGTTCTTCACACTCGAGCTAGTTGAAAAACTGTGACATTAATAAACAAAAATGGAGTAGGGATCTCTCGTCGTCTTTATGCCGGAAGGTTCCACGAATGGGGCGGTTGGAATCTGTAGAGCTCCATTGAAACCTCGGACTTATAATTCCTGAAGTGGATCGGAGAAAACGCTGTTGAAAATGATATCTATGTATGTGGCTTTAGGTAGGTTCCACTGTAGGTAACTATCACCGTGTCAACCTCGACGGTCGTCCGTGATGAAGCTCGTGGCATTCGACTACTCGGTATTTGTTCTGGGCGATGCGTGTCACCCAGGATTCCGTATCCCTCGATAACCCCTGATGTCCAGAGACTGCTCGTCACCGACTCTATGGAACAAAGGCGACCGATAACGCACGTGCGAGAATAGTAATAACGGTAAGGAAGTCGATCAGCCGAGGCGTTGCTGGTTCGAGGCGCGCGTACCGGCCGGGGACTTTCTGGGCCCGATGCCGCGAGGTTGCCAGGTCTGTCAGCAGGCCCGGCGGCGCCGGTTGCGAGATCGAGAAGCGACGTTGTCGGACATCGGATGGTTGGGGAAAGGTAGGCAGGCGAGCAGGCGGGCAGGCGGGCAGGCGGGCAGGCGGGCAGGCAGGCAGGCAGGCAGGCAAACGGGAGAGCTTCGGATACAGAGCGCGGGCGTGAGGGAGATCGCGCGGAGGAACGGAGACGAAGAAACGACGAGAAGGAGGTGGAGTTCTCGAATTCGAACGTAAGCGTAGGAAAGAACCTGGCGAGATTCGAGAGGAGCGTGTGTAGTGCGGAGCCAGCCGACTCGCCGGAGAAGGGGTCGAAGCTCTCGGCCACCGGCACGACCGTACCACGTAACCGCGGTGTTGCCGCTTCCTAGTAATTCCTGGCAGCCAGCTTTCGGGCTCCGAGTCCGGGCTGTTGCCTCCCCGGATCCTCGTTCCTTGGTTCGGGGACCATCTGCTCGCCCTCGGGCCTTTGAATCTTTAATGGTTCGCGTGACTGGACGCCGGCCACGGGAGGCTGCCATCTCGCCATCTCGTCACCACAATTCTGCAACCTTGCTCGCGTCCCGTCCAAACGGCCGCCGACATAGGCTGTTCCCCGTCGCACGGAATTGGCTGCAGATCGGCAAGATCGATTCATTTGCATAGCGTGGCAATAAGAGGGCTGATAAATGAAATGGGGCGGAGCTCCATTGCCGGACTCGGCAACTGTACGAATTAGGGATGTACCTATCTACTTGGCGTTGGCATTTGTCTGACAAATAAGTACTGCTCGGTTCAGCTTAATTTCCAGGGATCCTGACGAGGATCGGTAAATTCTACGCGACACCATTCTACGGGCACCGTGGATCGTCAGTGCCGCTGACAACGGAGAACGATGGAAGGAGGAAGTCGTTAGATCGAAACGTTCGCGATGGAAGATAGCTGAGGTGTTTATGGCGCGGTGGACGAACGCTGCCTGGTTTAATCGCGCTCTTTTAATCGACGGGGTCGGAAGTTATAGGGCGAACGGGCGGGGTGCAGGAGGGTCACCCAGCAACGCTCGAATCGAGGCGCAATTATCGCAGCCGCAATTATTTCGACGATTCCCGGCCGGCTTATCCCGCTGACCGTTTTCCACGTTGCCGCGGGATGGAAGGTTCGTTAACGGGCCGCGAACGAGAATCGTTACCGTTTAATTAAGCGCATTTTCGACGCGCCCCGCGAGCGAACCTCCACTCCGACCGGCTGCCGATTGGCGATCGGTCGACTTTTTTAAATTCCCGATCGACCGTGGAACGTTTCCCCTTCGCTGGGCCCGCCTTCCATCCCGAGTAGTCTTGTCCTCCAGACCCGGCTTCGATTTCATTTCACCCTCTCCCTCTCTCTCGTCCCTTCCTTCTCGAGGAAGAAGACCTCTCTTTGTCGCAGGAGCGCGCGAGGGTGGGAAGCGTCGATTTTCACGCGGGCCATATGGTCGTGCGCCTTTCGCCGGCGTACCATCCTTCGCGCTGCATGGGTATATATTTATTCCTAGGAACATAGAGAATTCTCGTTTCGTGGCGCAGCTGGCGGCAAGTCGGCGGCAGGTAGCGAAGCGGGCGAACGGAGAGGCGGGATCATCGAGAAACGGACACCTGCTGCACCTAGGTGTCCTTCGACTCGCTCCTTTCCTTGCCCCTGACCGCCAAAACTACCCCTCCGCTTCCACGAAACGCTCGGTTGCGATCGGTAGCCGATCGATCGCCCTCGATGCTCGTTTCGGCGCAGGATGAACGCTCAAATGATGTTTCTCGCGGTGGACGACGGCGACGTGGGAAAAACAGGGCGGGGGTGGTCGCAGGTTTTCGCTCGGTGAAAAAGCTGAAACAACGACAGCGACAGGCGGACAGACAACACAGGATGGTTTCGGTAGTCCCATGGGCCTACCCCGAGACGGCAAGAACCACCTGCCGCAAAGGTCGGTGGGGGCAAGCTGTTCTCGCGCGTTCTACCTTCTCCAACCACCGTCTCTTCCCCTCTAGGCTTTTACCTTCTTCCTCGGTCCCGTCTTCGTCGTGTCCCCCGCCTTTCCCTTCGTACTCGCGCCCTCCCCCAATCCCCCGTAGCTCTCATTCTCTCTCTCTCTCTCTCTCTTTCCCTTCACGGGACGCGCTGCTCGCTCGTCTTCCGTACAGGCGCTGCCACCTTCGCCTACCATCATCGTTGCCATCACCACCACCACCACCACCATCCTCGTACCGCACTCTCGTCCGACGACCGTGCATCGCTGCGACCGGTTGTATAAAGGGTGTCGAGGAAATAGAGATCGGGATTCGAGCTGTCGCATTTAACATTCCCCTTATACTTTGAAAACCGTTGATCCATGCCACGAGTCTACCGAAGGAGCCAGCGGCACACAGAAGACGGCGTTCATTGTGAAACGCTTAGGCAAATATAGACTGACTGATTCATCTCGTCAAAGTTCTGTTTGAACAATGCAAACCAGTCGACTATTTGCGCTCATCGCGCACGCCGCGCGAAGAAAGGGTATCGCATGATGTTTTCACCTTGACGTCGTCATTAAAACAGTGATCAAAGCTCGCTGCATCGATCTCGGGGGTAAGAATCTGACCTACATGACTCGGATGAAGGAATTCTTGCCTAGTTTAGGGGGCCTCGGAGTGCCCCTTACGCTCCGCAACCTTGTGTTTCCAGCACGCTGTATATGCCGTACGCTGCGCTACGCGCGTACAACGTAGGAGTAGGGGATACCGGGGAACAGTGAGACGGCAACCGGTGGGGGGTAGCGGCGATGCTACGCGACCCCAAGCTCAGTCGTTGCGCGACCCTCGCGTGGTACGTTTATGTGAACGTTTCGAGCTATAGAGAATTTATAACGCTCGTTTCGCATCGCGTTACCGAAAGTGTCTCCAACGAATAGCCTTCCTGTATCATTCCACCGAGCGCAGTGTCTCTCTCTCTCTCTCTCTCCTCTTCATCATTTTTCTGTACCCCTTAATCATTCTCTCAAACTATACTTGCTCGGTTCTCCCAGGATTCGGTGGCGCGAGGACTAAGAACATTGGGAGTTAAAGGAAAGCCCCTCACGGAAGTGAGTCGTTACTGAAAAGGTGTGCGGAAGGTGCGCGCGAGAACAGGGGGAACGGTCGAACAAAGGACCGACTGTTGGACGGTTGCAACGTGGCGTGTTTTGAAATCGCGCGCAAACTCTCGCTCCTTTTCGGTCTCCCCGTTTCCGCGGATGTTGCCGCGATGGGAATCACCGTGCGAGCCTCGCCGTTCACGGACGATGCGCGCCTTCTAAGCGCCTGAGAAACCAGAGAGGATCGGCGGGGCGAGGGAGCAGCACGCAAAACATGGAATAACACCCGTCTCGGTCAGCCATTGGATAATCGAGAGCGACGCGCGTTCGTCAATCTTCCACGGGACTGGGCCGCGATTCGAATTTCAACGTGTACACGGCACAGGTTCGCTGAAACAAGCGGAGAAACCGATGAAGCTATCAGCGATTTCTGCTGCGATAAGTTGGACGACGGGAGAGAGAAGGAGCGAGAAAAGGTGTGACAGTGTCGTAGCCCGCGCCGAGCTGAAAAGCAGCGAGAGATGAACACAGTGGCCACGATAGTGTGTTGGTCGCGTGCAGCGTGATCGACGGGATCTACGGGATCGATGCCGCGTGTTGGTGAACCTCGCGCATAGTCGTCGATACACGGTGAAAGTCGCGACGCGGAATTCTGTCCCCACCGTGGTCGAACGGAGCCGCGATTCTCGGTCCGTTCCGCTCGAGCCTCTCGTGGAAATCGTTTTACCGATCAAATGGATAGGATCAAGGGTTCCCTGTCGCCGAGAGCGGCGATTATCGTCGTTCTATTGGCGCTACTGCGTCCCGGTGAGTATTCACCCTCAAGGATCCAGCCACATTTCTCTGTTATTAAATAGCTCGGTGATTTCGTAGTCAGGACCCCTGTTCCCCGATAGAGCGATAGAGAGAACAGGGCCTCCTCGCGATTGTTACGACGCGCAGTGTCGGTATGTCGCAGTTGCGATGACTCAAGCGCAACGCGTCCTTTTAACAAACCCGTTCTGGGCCGCGGCGAGGCCAGGAGGCCTCCTTTCGCTCCGCCAATGCGACTTCTCGCTCACCTCGCGATTTCAACCCGCGGCTATACGACACCATGGCGGCGAAATAAGTAATCCCACCACCTTTACCATTCCATTCCGTTTTGTCGCGTAGAAGAAAACTACAAAAGGTGAGCGGCACTAGTTCCCGCAGGATCGGTAAAGTTAAGCTGAATCGGTGATCTTTGCTCGGGCGGGTGGACGAATGAGGGTTTCAGGTATCCTAGACACGAGAGTCGGGTCCTAAAAGATTTCTACTCGGGATACAGATGGGACTCCTCAGGTATTTTATTACCGGCGATTTCGGGATACCCGTGGGTCTCTAGCGGGCAGCTAGGCTAGAAGATAGAAGCGTTCAGAGATATCTACTCTTGGCAGCAAAACGCCCTTCGTAATTTGCATCCTCGGATACAGTACCTATACTCGTATACATACACAATCTCTAATCGATGGTTACCTTGCGCAGGACGATTTACATATCCCGGCTACTTGAAATAACTCGTAAACTGTTTTCATTGCACGAACAAGAGTTGCTTCATAATCCTATCTTCCCGCGAACCACCCACACAGACCCGTATTTTGTTTCCCGGCACATATGGCTGTAGCTTGAAATCCACCACACGCGCCGGTTACTCGCGCGCGCGCGCGTGTGGTCTCGATACAAAGCCGATACTGCACTCGGAGGGAGGGGGGGGGGGGGGGGGGGGGGGGGGGGGGGGGATCGCACGAGGGTCTCGAATCGTGAACAGGACCAATCTAGGAGGAGCTCTCCCCAGTGCCCTTAGCATCATCCGTAGTTGGAAACCCAGAGAAAACTGCGCGTCCCCGAACTCCGGCCGCTAATAGTCCGCTTCGATTAACGTTAACTGACCAAGAGTACCGATCTATGTAACTCGATTTCTCTGCTCGAGGTCGTAAATTCCTCGGGAATGCAGAGCAGGTCGACAGTTTCCCCCCGTTCGGGAAATATTGAACAGTGCCGTGACACGGCGTTACGTCTGGTGACGTAGCCCCTGCCACAGGTGTCTCCTCGCGAAACGACGCGTTAACGTCGGTTCGCTTTCCGGCCGCCTCTTCTCGGCACACCGCTCCGAAGGTGTAAAGTTACGCGAGCGAGCAAACGAGTCGCCGCAACGAGTATAGAGCAGGCAGGCAGGCAAGTCCGATCCTCCCGACCGTTACCTCGATCGCAGGCACCTATGCTCGCCGGGATCGCTTACGCTGCACGGCGTTCCGCGTCGTCGTAAAGATAGTAAAATTAATGCTGCCAGATGTCCCACATTATGCGTGGCCGTCTCTCTCACTCTCCCTTCCAAACGACTATATATACCGCGTCGCCTGCCACGTTAGCAATAACCAATGCCAGCGATCGATTGCCCACTCGGTCGTTTCTTTCCCATTCGAAAGGGGTTGCGTTCTCGCGTCGTATCGATGTCCGCGTGGGGGTCGCATTAGTAAAACATTCGGGGGGCGAAGGAGCCGGAGGAGATCGAATCGGTGATTCCGGCTCGATCGGCACACGAGCCGGACGGCCGCGAATCAGAAAGTAAACAAGATGGTGGAAACTCTTGTGTGTGTGTGTGGTGTGTGTGTGGGGGGGGGGGGGGGGGAGACGTAAACTGCGATGGGTCGATGGATGGCTTTAGAAGGGGGGACTAGGGAAGAGGGATGGAGGAACGCGGATGGATTTATAGAGAGACAAGCAAACGTAAATATAGACCTGTGCATAGGCAAAGAGTGGAGGAGAGGTATAAGGGGCAAGTAAGTTGAGGGGCGAAGGTAGGATCGAGAACGATGGGGCCAGCAGGGGAACGAACAACGATTCCTTCGAATATAGTGGGGGCCTGGAACCGTGATACCGGGGCCATGGGAGGAGGAGGAGCAGGAGGGGGGGGGGGGGGAAGAAAGAGAGGCCTCGCGATAGCGGCGAGAAGTCAAACCGGTGACTTTACCGTTATGCGACCCAATGACAAGACGACACCGTCGGAATCGTCTGGCCGACGCCATCGTCGCCGATGGTCTCGAAAACAGCGCGCGTTGGGCATCGTCGTGAAACGATAGCGAAATGTCGCCCCTGCGACACGATGTTCCGCTTGGACGACGCGATCGGACGCCCCAAAATATTAGAGATTTCACCGAACAGTGGGTCTAACGTTAAATATTCAGCAGTCGGACACGAAAATATCATGGTCGTCCGTGCTCTCTTCCGTTCTCTAATCGGGGTACAGGCCTGCATTAATAGTTGCAATTGGAGCACCAACAAAATCGATTCTGCCTCTCCTATAGGCGTTCGTATCTGTGTTGCAAAGCGTCACGAGGAAATATTATTTTTCGGGGTTGAGAGGCCAAAAATACTGTTCGGGTAACATCTTGCCTGTAAAGGCCCCTAGTCCGGCGCGGCGGTAAGCACGTCGACAACAGATTTATCGCTAATAAACCGTTCGTTTTCTGCAAGCCTGAAGCATCGTTTGAAGACGGTGTAACGGGCATTGCGGAGACAATAAGAATAAGGAGACAAGCTTTGAACGAAGCAACACGTTGCAAGTCGAAGCCGTTCCGAGTACCCCCTCGAAATAGTTAGATACACGGTCGCAGATACGGTAGAGAGAGGTTCGCTACTTTGCAGAGCCGGCAAACGGGGGAGGACCATTTTAACGAGGGCTGTGGTTTCTGTGTGTTTCAGCGGCGGCGCAGGGTCGCGTGGAGGAGACGCAGATGGACACGCACGAGGGGTCCACGGTGCAGCTGCAGTGCCGTTTCTCCCCGCCGAGGGAGAACGTGACGTGCTTCTGGCTGACGCACACCAACGACAATCACGACAACGCGGCGGTGGACAATCGCGAGCTGTCGCCGCAGTACAAGGTGTTCATGAACCTGGAGGAGGGACGCTACGATCTTCAGATACGGAACGTCTCTTACGAGAGGGACAACGGCAAGTACGAGTGTCGGGTAAAGGCGAACGGCGCGGGGATCGACTTGCACCGAAAGTTCATCACCCTCACAGTGTTGAGGGCGCCGGGACCGCCGACGATCTCGCCGACCTCGGCGTCCGCCACCGAGGGCCAGAAGCTCGAGCTGCAGTGCAACACGAACGGCGGCAGCCCCGAGCCGGAGGTAAGATGGTATCGCGGCAACGAGACCTCTGTCCTGTACTCAGGGAGGACGTTGATGATCGAGCCGAAGAAGGAGGACGACAGGGCGAGCTTTCGCTGCGTGGTGAGGAACAGAGCGATGCGTGAGGGCGAGACCCTAAACGCCACCGTTACCCTCGACGTGAATTACTTCCCTCGAGTCACTGTCGGCCCCGAGAACCCGTTGAAGGTGGAGGTGAACGGCACCGCGAATCTAGAGTGTCGCGTCGACTCCAAACCCACCGTGGGCATGGTCCGATGGTGGCGCGACGGCAGCTTCGTCGCCACCAGCTTCCAGCACACAATTCGAAGGGTCACTACACAGGACGCCGGCAAGTACACCTGCCAGGCGGATAATGGTCTTGGGAAGAAGGGCGAGAGCTCCCTCATCCTGGACGTTCTTTACCCCCCGACTGTGACGATAGAAGGGGACTCGTTGAGGATCGCGGAGGTCGAGGACACGGTCACGGTCCACTGCAATGTCACGGCGAATCCTCCGCCGTCCGTGATCGAATGGCTGCGCGACGGCCGACCGGATTTTCGCCAGCTCGGCTCAATCCTCCGACTGAGCCGTGTCACCGCCGATCACGCTGGAAATTACACCTGCAGGGCGGTTAATACGATACATCCTTCGGGGGGCGAGAGGAGCAACTACGCGGCATCGGCTAGGCTGACCGTTAGAGTCAGGCACAAACCTGGCCCGGCCAGGGTGACGCCTGATTCGCCAGTTGCTGTGGAAGGATCCAGGGTGATCCTCACCTGCATGGCCAATCCAGCGGGGTACCCGGAGCCGCGGTACAAGTGGTGGAAGGAGGGAGAGTCTGGGACGATATCGATATCTTCCGAGAACACCGGGCCCAGATACGAGATCGACTCTGTTCACCTGGGCAGCGAGGGGACCTACAAGTGCCACGCCACCAACGAGATCGGCAACGGCGAGGCCGCCTCCGTCAACCTGACCGTCCACCAGCCACCCAAGATACTCACCAAGCTGCAGCCGCACGTTACCAGAAAGTGAGTAGCATATTTCAAGTGGTTTCACCGAGTAAAGTCGCTTATTGTTAGAAACTAATTGTAAGTACTTGGCTGCGTATCCAAAGATTCGGTCTTCGCGGAGAGAGTCTCTTTAGGGAGCAAGAAGACCATGCAGCAACCTGCAAAAAGTGTGCTCCTCTTCTTGCCCCCCAATGGGAATTCTCACAGATACTTCGGGCAGGTCCCTCTCTTAAGGGGGGTCACTCAGGTGAAAATCAACTACTACTAAGTTATTTTACAGATAAAAATTTCAAAATATGTATATCCATATTATTTTTTACGCTGAAATGAATAGTGTAAGAGTTAGTATAGTGAGAATTTTTTTTCAAAATTTAAGAAAAAAGATTTCGAAAAATTATTCAATTGTAAAATCCATACCCTTATCTCTGTAGTATTGTATGCCAAGCGTGCAAAAAAATTTTCAGCTCAAAAACTTCAGTCTTGTCCGAGTTATAAAGTTTTTATGTTTTCGTGTAGTAACCAAAACGCTCCTGCTCCGTCGTTGTGCACAATGCCTTACGCAAAATTCTAATGAAAGTTTGCATAGCATGATATGGCGTAAGTGCCCAAAGGATATTTTTCCTTCAAAATATCTTATTGAAGCTGCAGTCGCAGAAGCAGTCACTGAATATAATGAAGGATGGACGAAAACAATATTACATGCATTCACGGACACCCATGTGCAAATGAGCGAACAATCATTGAAAATTGTTCAAAACCGTCACAAAGTACGAGTACGCAGGTATAAACAGAAAGCCTCAGAATGATACAAACGTGCAAAAAAAATGATACGAACTGCACAATCACGAAGAGAAGGTCCAACGTACGGAGCAGGAGCGATTTAGTTACTACAGGAAAACATAAAAACTTTATAACTCGGACAAGACTGAAGTTTTTGAGCTGAAATTTTTTTTGCACGCTTGGCATACAATACTACAGAGATAAGGGTATGGATTTTACAATTGAATAATTTTTCGAAATCTTTTTTCTTAAAATTTGAAAAAAAATTCTCACTATACTAACTCTTACATTATTCATTTCAGCGTAAAAAATAATATGGATATACATATTTTGAAATTTTTATCTGTAAAATTACTGGTAGTTCATTTTCACCTGAGTGGCCCCCCTTAAGGATGTTCGATACCGGAGCAAAAGTGACGAGAAATCTTTGAAAAGTGTTTTAATCTAATGTTCAAAGTGTAGTCCGCATTCTGTCAAAGTTTCGCGTCGACTGACCTCACGGTTTTTCACAAAATTCAAATCAAACTTACCTACACAGGCTGTTATAGAAGAAGCGATAAAATTTCTATAAAATGTTACACAGAGTTCTTGAAATTCTTAAAAATTCGCTCCGCAGCCCGAAATTGCCATAAAGCTTCCACGTTTATTGGTAAAATTTGATATCTATCCCATACCTAGGTATCATACGTACCAACCATTTTGGGAGAATTAAAAAACAGCATAGGTATCTGTAAGTACCTAGGTAGATCGATTACTGTAATAGAAGTAACATTTATTTGGAAGAAAAACGTAAAAATAGAATTTCAGTTTCTACTCTGCTTCTGTATTAATAGTCAGCGTAGTTGCCATTTCCTCGAATAATATAAAAAATTCGTTTTTTTTTGTGACAAAATCAGGCTTTGCACCGATCTATATGCTGCTTTTTAATTCTTCCAAAATGGTACACGATTGTACATAAACTAATCAATAGTATGGAATGAGTATAAAATTTTGCCAATAAACATGGTGACTGTATGGCAATTGCGGGCAGTGTATCTTGAAACCTAAGCTATATTTATATTTCAAACCTTTTGCATGTCATTCAAAAGAGATTTCAAACTAATATTTAAGCGAAAAAAAGTTAGTTAAAAAAGTTTCTCGACCGTTTTACAGTATAGTTCTTCAAGTAACCCTTCTAATCTAACCCTTTAAATCACTATCCCCGTCGGCTGTTACCTAATTGGCTCTTATCCTGTACTCGGTCGCGCTAATCCTCCCAGAAAACAGTGAGACAACTTGTTGTCCGCAGGGTCGGAGAGTCGTCGTTCCAAGTGTCCTGCGTGGCGCAAGGGAAGCCCAAGCCCAGCGTGCGATGGCTGAAGGACGACCAGGAGTTAGCAGCCGACGAGCGGCTGTACAAGGTGACGACCACCGCCTCCGAGGGGCACGGGAACGTGATCACCGTGAACTCGACGTTGAGCTTTCTCGGCCACGCCCGACCCCAGACAGACGAGATCGTGGCCGGCGACCGAGGAAAGTACACTTGCGTGTTCGTGAACGAGGTGAAGAAGGTGGAGTCGACGATGATGCTGAAGGTGGAGCACGGGCCGATCGCCCTGCACCAGCACGGGAAGGTCGCGTACAATCTGCGAGAGACCGCCGAGGTAGCCTGCAAGGTGCAAGCCTGGCCGAAGCCAGAGTTCCAATGGAGCTTCGGCACCAACGCCGCTAGCCTGCAGGGCTCCTCTAGCGACGGCCACTACGAGATCTCGACCAGTAGCGACAACTACGACGTGTACACGTCAGTGCTGAGGATAACCAACATCCGCGAGCTGGATTACGGGGATTACAGCTGCCGGGCGGCGAACGCGCAGGGCAATATCATCTCCACCATCAGGCTCCAGCCAAAAGGGGCGCCTGAGAGGCCCATCAACATCACCGCGATGGACTTTGGCCCCACCCACGTGGCTCTGCTCTGGGAGCTCGGATTCGACGGCGGCTTGCCCATCACCAAGTACTTTGTCTCTTACAGGCGCGTACCTGGCGGGGACGAGATCGTCGCGCCGGACTGCGCGGTTCCCAGGCCACCAGCTGGCCAGTGGCTGGAGCTCGACTGTCGTCGCTCCAATCCCTGCAACGTCACCAACCTGGAACAACACCAGACCTACACGTTCAAGGTGAAGGTGTACAACACGAAGAACCACTCGGACTACTCGGACGAAGTGACCGCCACCACAGCCGTCGCGAAGATCCCCGCGCCGCTCAGGGTGAGCTACGATCCTGAAAGCGGAATGCTGGCCATCAACGTTGGAGCGACGTGCCTGTCGCTAGTAGCCTCGATAGAGAAGCTTGACGGACCATCCTCGTCCACCGACGAGTCTCTCTGGAGAATCCTGGACGAATGGCCTCTCGAGGTGCTCGGCAACGCTCCCACGCAGAGGGAAGGTGTCCTGGACGAGCCAGAGTCCATGGACTCCGAGCCGAGGCTCAGGGTTAGGCTGTGCCTAAAGGCTGACAGGCAGAAGTGTGGGGATTACGCGGAAGCTGAGAGTGAGTATCGAAGGTTGCTTTGGTTCTTTTGTCGAGCTTGACGATGCAGAAGAGGCGTTGAACGATGCTTCCCTTGCTCTGTCAAGTTGGTCCCTCATACATCGCGCAAGCTGGAGCACTGGCCACGCCGACTCTGATCGCCCTGGTGGTAAGCGGAGCTGTGTTCCTCCTGTTCGCCGCGCTTTTGTTGCTCTTTTGTCGATGTCGCCGAAAACACGCCACCAAGGCCAAGGACTACGAGATGGACTCGAACGCGTGAGTACTTGCCTTCCCGCTCGTGGGACTCCGGTTTCCATGGGGTCTTATTGTAGTTTTGTCTTTGGACAGGGTTCGGCCGAGCCTCGTCGCAGGAAACGGGCAACAGAGCCAAGCCCCGCCGCCTTATTACGCGGAGAACAAAGCCCTCGAGCACAGTCTGGATCACGCGCTGGCCATGGAGGACTCCAAGACCCCCGCCTACTCACAGCCTGGATACGGCTACCACCAACCGAATCACAACATCAACGGTCAGTGGAAACTTTCGTTCGTCTCCTTCCGCGCCTTCCGCGCCGAATGGGGGGACACGTTTTCAATACCTGATGTCGCGAAGGGAATGAGTTTCTCTTTTAGAAAAAGATCCGCTTCCGCGGCGGTGGAAAAAAGTATACAACGTTCTAACAAGCTCTGGCTTCCTACGATTACGATTAAAATTACGCTTTTCGAGCTACGCGTAGCCGCAAAGCGCAGCGGCAATTTGCCATTTCAAGAAAAGAGATGTGGCCTGTCTCATTCGCGTGACTCGCTCCATTCACCATCCGTTAACTCACGCGATAGCTGCCAAGGGAACGAAAGATTTCGAGTTCAAGACCTCCCAGTCTGGGTGGTGTTCGTGTCTCCGCGAAACGGGCTTTTATGGAGCTCGCAGGAGCCTCCCCTTTATATTCCGCGCGCTTTAACCGACGGATTCGCGCCGCAGGTGTGAACATGGGCTACATGGACAACAGCTACTCGAACTCGAATAACGGAGGCTCGGTGAACTCGCAAGACTCGATCTGGCAGATGAAATCGGCCGCTGCGAACGGCGTGGGCCAGCCGTACGATCTGGCTGGCTATGCAACCACCGAGTCGGATTACCCGACCCACCCTCATTACCTCCCACAGAGAGAGGATTACCGAGAGAGCCATAATCTAAGTCGACAGCAGTTTTGCTCGGAACCATTCGCCACCGTCGTAAAGTCTCAGAAACACGTCGGTGAGTACTATTCTTTGGTCGAACTCTCCGGTTTCCTCCGCGCTCTCAGTTCCCCAACCCCGAGTCGGAACCTTATCCTCGCTATCTCCATCCTCCCTCTCCGCGCGCGCACGCACACATTTCCCTCGGCGATCTTGGTCACCATCGACCCGGGTCCAGCGACGGGGGACATTCAATTCTATCTGTCGCGAGTTTTCGAAGCGATCCTGTCGCACGGAAGTTGAAATCACTTCGGACGTTATCTCCAAGACGCCTCGGGATGTTCAAGACACGTCCGACGGGTCATTAGCGCTCGTATTACATTTGGGACGGATAGACCAAGTCCTTGGAAATATTTAAACCGGTGACGATTTATTAAGAGGGCTCCACTGCATATTGGAACATCGGATTGGAAGTTATTTTTGCTGCTCACTGGAACATGGACGTGCGATTGCACATTCTGCGGATACTCGTGCGATTAAGAACGTCGGTAGAGTCTCGTGACGTTTTAATGCATTTCGATCCATTTAGACATCGATCCGTTTAACAGAGGAAATTCTTAGCGTCTTTACAGTTTACACATACGAGCGTCTCCGCGTTTTAAGGGGATAGTACGAATTTCCATCGGGCATTCAGTATCTTGGGGAGTCAATCCACGTGAAGCGCACCCTCGGAGAAGTTGTTAAAAGTCTTCCCTTCTTCCAATAAAAGATGAGCGCAGTAAGGTGGTCCATTTTTTCAAGTATAAAATCTAGGTTTCGCGCAAGGTTGCAAACATTCTTCCAAACATACTAACTAACATCTGTGCAACATTTCAGCCTAATCGGACAATAGTTGGAGATCACTAATTGTAAGTATGGCTAATCGTTTGTAGGGGCACATGGGAAAGGGTTTCTGTCTGTTCCTTGTTGATTCGGGGATACTAGTGAAAGTGATTTTTATACTTGACACAAAAACAACATTTTCTTTTACGCTATTAAAGAATAATACATACTTAACTGTGTGAAATAATCCCAGCGATCTGTAAATGTTTCATATGGGCCAGTGTTTGATATACCCACTTACTTCTTTTGGTGTAAGGATTAAGGAACAAAGAATGGAGAAAAATTCTCATTAGAAATTTTGTTTTTCCCCAAAGGGGATTTTTTGTTTTATATTCTTTGTTGCTCTCTACAAGCCTGCTTTTGATCCTTAAACACCAAAAGAAGTGGGCATATCAAACACTGGGCCATATCAAACATATTTACAGGTCGCTACGATTATTTCGCACAATTGTCGGGTATAAAAATGGCCTTCGCTAGTATCCCCAAATCTACAAGTACATCAGCTGGAGCGTGATTAATTGGAAAACAGACGGAAAGTCTTTTCCTCCAAATATTGTGCGATTAGGCTGAAATTTTGCAGAGATGTTGGTTAGCATGTTTGGAACAAATGCTAACCCTAACTTTGTAGAAAACCTACATTTTATACTTGAGATAAATCTGCCACCCTAGATCGCAATAGTCAGCTCGCGCTGTTTGCTCGGGCAAAGCGTAAAAAATCACACGGAGCTTCCGTGGACTTTACACGAACTGGGGAAAAGAAGAAAGACAGTTGACGTGCAGCGGGCCAGATAACTCGGCAGGCATTCGATCCAATCGCCGCGACCCCCGCCCTCGCTGCATCCTGTCCGCAGGTCGATCTGGCTCTCTGCACACGTACCCGCGTCCCGCGTTCTTTCGTTTTCCCATTCTCTACAGCCTCTGCTCCTCTTGTTTGCCCGACAGATTCGCCGTACGACGTGTCCGGTCTACCTTATCAGGAGAACTACGACGAGGACGCGAAGCCGCCGCAGCAGGTCAGCCTGTCGTACGACGAGAGTCTGGAGTCGGGCTACTCGACCCCGAACAGCCGCGGCCGCCGGATCATCCGCGAGATAATCGTTTGAGACCTGCCTACCGGCTCGCGAGCCGGCACCACGCGCACCACATGGCTATAGCAGCAGGCAGCCCCCACCGGTCCATACCACCCGGTGGATACGCACGGCCGCGATCCACTCCGCCATCGAATGGAGATAGTGATCGAGAACCCCGTGGAGTCATCGCCGCCGCCGCCGCCACCGCCGCCGCCGCCGCCGCCGCCTCCGCTTCCGCCACCACCCCTATTATCCCCAGCGTGGAACGCGCTCGTTGCCACCCCGACGACCACGACGATGAAGCCCTCCGCCGCCATCGACGGCACCTCCATGCCAGCGGCCACCACCGTCATGACGATAACCATCGCCGAGAACCCTACTGCCCCCCCGACCTACCCCCCAGTGCGCTTCTCTTACAGAGAGACGTACGGGGCGAACTCGAGCCCCTACGCCGGCGATCTGTACTCCTCGTGTCGCGGCCAGGCGAGAGGCAGGTCGTACGGTGACCCAGAGGGCGCCTCGCCGTCGGTGCGACGCACAGATAAGTCTGGCTTGTTAGGGATCACGGAGTCAGAGGCGTTAGGACTCAGAGGCGGTATAAGATCCCCGCGATTGCTCTCCGGAGTGAGCAACGTCGCCTCGGGAATCGCCGCGTCACCCAGACGTCTCGAGTGCATCGGCCAGCTGGATCCCGTGCTGGAGGTTCCGGGTCAAGTGACCCGCGCGAACGTCGCGTCTGGAGCTCGCAGCCTGTTCCCCGTCACTTGCGCGTCCGTGATGAGAGAGGGTGGTAGGACAGACGGCTGCGAGACGCTGTCCGTGCTCGCACTTGGGAAGCCAATCAAGTCCGCGTCCTTCGACTCGCTGGAGGCCAAGTACGGGGGCAGTTGCGGCGCAGAAATGGATCCGGAGGGCATCGACTCTTGCAGCTCGGGTTATGGATCGTCGTTCAGGTTCCAGGAGGGTTGCGAGACCAGAGCGCGTACCCTGGGACGCCTGTCTCGGTTCCCTCTGGCGAGAAACGATCGCGACGCTGAGACAGAGGAGATGTCTCGGTACTCGGAGACCTGCTGCAACTTCCCCTTCACGGTTCGAGCCGCGGCGGCGTTCCCAGGCTTCGAAGGGACCTCAAGCCTCCCTTCGACCCGCGCCACCGCCGTGGCCACCACGTCCACCACGTCCACCACGTCCACCACCACCGTCGCTGTCTCGGCGATGGCGGGAACCGCTGCCAGCAACGAGCAAGGAGCCAAGTGCAATCTTGTCGCAGGGGAGAAGAGGGCCGAGGCGGAGGGCTGCGAGCACGGAGCGATCGCTCCGAACGACGCGATCCAGACGCTCCGTGTGATCATTCTGTCGGAACAGTTGTGAGGGGGTTCAGACTGTCGTTGACCGACACACGTTGGACGAATGGACGAAACACGTTGTTTCTCGCCGACCGATATACCTATCGTTCGATGTTGTATTATATTTAAGTAGCTTGTAAGTAATCGCGACGAGAGGGACGATTTGTTTCCATGTGTTGAAGAATCTCGCGATAAAGGCTGACGCGATGCCATAAGAGGCCATACCTTCGAGAAAGAGACAGGGTGAAAAGACGTACCGTGGAGCGTCGAAGCTCGAACGCTCCGCTCCCCATTCAGAGGGGGATATGGCGACCGCGTTCGAGCTTCGGGCGCGTTGCGCGTTACGCATTTTGTACTTTTATATCGTGGACGATGTCGCCGATCACGCGCGACGAACGATCCCCGGGAAATCTCCTCTGTATGTACCATAAAATCTCGACTGCGCTGCGACGCGCTTAGAAACGTAAGCAATAAGTCCGGCCGCTCGAAGCCGAGGCGGTACGGCACCGCGTTGACCGCTTAGAGCTCTCGGGCGCTCGTCTGTTGTAAATAACTGTGTAAACGTACCAGTACTTAACGAGTTGGGGCGCGACGGCGATCGGAGACCGAGGGATACCGCGCGGCCCGACGCCTTCTTCTCCTCTCGCTCCGGGCGAAGGGGCTAGGGAACGAGGGGAGAAGGACACGGAAAAGAGAAAGCGGAACAACCGAGGGACCCAGTCGCCATCCAGCCCCCTGATATCAGACCGAAAATAACGATAACTACGCTTTCGACGTAAAGATATTTCATGGACACGCGCATCAACCCGCGCGTCCTCTTTAGTTTTCTAGCGTTCAATAGGGATCTCGCGTAACCCCGTAGCCGACAACATTCGTTCAAGTTCTTATTTTTCTACACCGTGTCAAGAGAAACACCGCCGACCCGCGCCGTTTAAACGGGGTCTGCGCGACACGAGGACCAGCCGGATCCTTTCGACTTGTGATCTCATTTCTTCGCCGAGCAACGATGACGGTTCTGTTTTTAATCCGAATGTCCGGAGGAACGGTGGACGCTTTCGAGGCGACGATGTCCTTTATTCTTTTTTATTCAATGTCACCTGATATCTTACTTGCGAGTTTTAAATTCACGTTTCATTCGAGGTGTCGCAGAACGTTTGGCGCATCGAGTCTGGTCGCAATAAATACAGATTTTCTCCCCGTTTGACGCCACGCGAACGATAAGATACGTTTGAAAGTAAGATTCTCGCCCGTTCTCAGAAGTTTAATTGGGCGACTGGCGGAGGCGTTTTAACCTCGATCAAGGATATCGTCGACGGAAACGATCAGCCAAAACACACGCCGTTCTTCCGTCCCCCAACGGCAAACCGACCAACCAAATGTATGTATTAGCGTTCGGGAAGCAACGCGCTCGTCGCGAACTTTCCGCAGAGTCGAACGCGTGTCCCTGCCGAACTGAACGTCGGTCGGAGAGCGATTGTTTTTACATGCGCGGGCGCGCGCGTGCCCTGCGTGGGTGGACGCTCTGAGGAGCGCACCGCGATCGCCGTGCACGTGTGTCGCGTGCGAATTTGAAAAATTGATATGTATATCGATCGACACATATACAATATATATCAATAATCGTCCATTATAGTTACGGATATTATTACGAATTATTATTTGTACAAATTTTATGTTGCGATATAAAATAAACGACAAAACCACAGCTAGGTGTTAAATTATTTTTTCGATTAAGAAACCAACTTACAATTAGATATACCGTTAAGCAAATTTTCGCCAGGCAACGTTTCTTGCAGCCGCAGCGCGAAAATTGTTCTATTACTAGGTTGCTGTGACTTTATTTCCTATTTCAAAAAATATGTGTCCAACATTTTTGACTATTCTACAAAGCAGCGAAGTTGCATCAAAATCGCTGATTCCTGAAGGCTGTTTGGGATCACTTTAGTGCAGGTCGCAGTGGGCGATGTGGGCATTTTGGGCCTCGCAACTCCAATTGGGAAACGCGATCTCAGTGGTGATGTCGCAACATTAAGTAATATTATATCGAACAGAAGGGCTCTCTCCGAGGGCACAGTAACGTCACTGGGAAGCATGTTGGGCGCTTTAGGGCGAAAGTACCAAATGTGTCAAATTTTTATAGGAAATTTCAAAATGACTTAAAAATAGTAGGAAAAATTAAAATTTAAACTAGCATTTCAAAATGACGTAAGAAGAATTTAAAAAAAAAATGTATTACATACAACGATACAGTAATACAATAATCGTAGTGATGTCTTTTCATTAGAAAAATATATTCATTTTTGTGAAAATACAAGTAGTAGTTATTTTCTAAATTTTCGTACAATACATAAATACATTTTATATTTCAAACAACTTTCGTACAATGAAAATGTGTTATACATTTTATTCAGTTTTATGAAAATACAATCAGTATTTATTTTATAAATTTTTGTACGCTTACAATATGAAATTTAACAAAATTCATATAAAATTCACATATTATATCGTTTTACTTTTTACATATATGTACATACAATAATATTTTTACGCTTTACGTTTCCGCGAGAAACGTTTCCGCGAGAAACGTTTCTGCCATTTTTCCTCCGTCAGATTATAAATATTGACGTCCATGTCAGTTAAAGCAACTCGCAGCAGGTTTTGTAGTGTGGAATGATTTAACGACGCGCATTCGGACGATTTAATATACTTCATCACAGAAAATGCACTTTCGCATCTGTATGTGGATCCAAAAATAGATACAATTTTCATACCTATTTTTTTGAGGTGTGGAAATTCTTCATAATTTAATTTTCTAAATAAGGATTCGCCTTGCTGGGTTAAATATTGTAGATGGTGGTGTTCGCGCAAAGCGTGTAATTCTAATTGAACATCTTCCGAATAGTCATTTATATTTATTGAAAATGGATCACTGAATAATTCAAGGTCTTTTTTTAGAAATTCAATGTCTTTAAATCTAATTTGGAATTGTTCGTTTAAATCCTCGAGGACAGATATGAAAATAAGAAAGTTCGCTGCGGGAAATGTTTGCTTACATTTAAAAGTTTCGATGGGTTAATGGTGATGGTATCCAAATCTTCCTCACGTGAACTGTAGCTGGACTCCACAGAAAAATATACTGATAGCGTGCTTCAAAACGAGCGATTACTAATTTTTCTAATGTGCTGCCTACAACTGCGCGAACGAAAATTGGAATTTTCGACCTGGAATTTTCGTTCGCGCAGTCGTAGGCAGCACATTAGAAAAATTAGTAATCGCTCGTTTTGAAGCACGCTATAAGTATATTTTTCTGTGGAGTCCAGCTACAGTTCACGTGAGGAAGATTTGGATACCATCACCATTAACCCATCGAAACTTTTAAATGTAAGCAGTGTTTCATTATTTTTACGTTGCATTCTACTATCTAATAATAAGAGTGATACACATTCCCTTATACTTTATAATTTTAACTCTAACTTGATTTTTTTTAAAAAAAAAAGAAACAGAACGATACGTAATTATGCAATTATAATAGTGTAAATTTATGTTCTTTGTTAAATTTATTTCATGTTATCATTCATTTCACGAATCAGTTATTATTTTCAGATTTTGTAATTGGTTCATTAATCATGGACCAAGGAAAGAATCGCGATTTTCATAATTGGGAAATAAATAGTTTTTTTACCGAAAAGGATGGGAAATTAAAATGTTTGTGTTGCAAGTCAATATTGCAAATCCCAAAACATGGACACAGCAATTATAGTGTTCCACTATAAACAGCATCATTCTGGACATTTGAAACGATTCAATGGAGAAAATCGAATTCAGTTGTTTCAATTGTTGGAACGCAAATTGTTTAACCATGAAAATCCAGGGGATAAACTAGCGTTCGCTGAACTGATGTTTTCAACAAAACCGTCAGAGCCATCGAGGAACTCGTCATCATTAGATTCTCGCAGTGCTTGTGTTTCAACATTCTTGGAATTAAATGATTCCAGTCCACCGGAAAATTCTGCACCTGCACCTGCCCTCGTGTCACCCATGGAATTAGCGGAGTTCAGTTTATCAAGGAGCTTGACAGCGGCGTCGCAAAACACGTCCATTTCATCGTTCTCAACTGGTTCATCGGATTCTCGCAGTGCTTCTGGTTCAACGTCCTTGGAATTAAATGATTCCAGTTCACCGGAAAATTCTGCACCTGCACCTGCCCTCGTGTCACCCATGGAATTAGCGGAGTTCAGTTTATCAAGCAGCTTGTCAACGGCGTCGCAAAACTCGTCCATTTCATCGTTCTCAACTGATTCACATATCGCAGCCGAAGGTAGTATTAATTGTGTTAACCGCCAAGCAATTGCCGCTTCGTATGCAGTTTCATTAGAATTAGCTCGCGATAAATGTTGCATCGTCGACGGGGAACGCATAAAAAATGCTCCATTTTAATGGCAGAGTACTGTAATGAAGAGAAAGCAGCTGAGAAGTTTAAAAACGTTTCGCTTTCAAAAAATTTTGTAAATAGAAGAATAAGGGACATATGTAGCTGAGTATCTCAAACATAAATTAAAGTATTTGTTGCAAACATGTACATTCTTTTCAATTTGTTTAGACGAAAGCACTGATCGAACAGATATAAGCGAATTGATTATATTTGTTCGATTCGTGCTTCCTGATTTTTCTGTGCACGAAGAAATGCTGGAAATAGAGCCGTTATATCGCACGACGAAAGGGGTTGATATTTTCAATGTACTAAAAAATGTTATCAACAAACATATCGGATTTGACAAATTAACTGCCCTTACAACTGACGGAGCTAAAGCAATGACTGGACATATAAGAGGTCTATGGGGGCTTATGAAAAAAGAGGGTCTCTGTTGCTTGTTCATTCATTGCATTATCCACCAGGAAGCTCTATGTGGAAAATCCTTAAAATTAATGAATGCAATGACCGTAGTTGTAAAAATGACTAATTTAATAAGAGGTGGAAATAACTCGCTCTCCCATAGACTATTTAAGGATTTTTTGAAAGAATGCCAAGCTGCTTATCCTGATCTTCCTTTGCATTGCGATGTTAGGTGGTTGAGTGCTGGGAAATGTTTAAAACGATTTTTTGCAATAAGAAAGGAAATACCACTTTTCTTAAAAGAACATTTAAGTAAATGTACAGTAGAATTCGAAAAAAAGTTTGAAGATGTTGACTTTCTCGCTGAATTAGCATTTCTTACAGATATCACTTATCATTTAAATATTCTAAACTCGTTACTACAAACGAAGAAACAGAACCTTGCAGAATATATGAATTATATTCAAAATTTTCGCCAAACACTGCAAGATTTGACAAATCAATTGCAAATACACAATTTAAATAACTTTCCAAGCTGCAGAGAAATCAAAGATGAATTTCCCGCAGCGAACTTTCTTATTTTCATATCTGTCCTCGAGGATTTAAACGAACAATTCCAAATTAGATTTAAAGACATTGAATTTCTAAAAAAAGACCTTGAATTATTCAGTGATCCATTTTCAATAAATATAAATGACTATTCGGAAGATGTTCAATTAGAATTACACGCTTTGCGCGAACACCACCATCTACAATATTTAACCCAGCAAGGCGAATCCTTATTTAGAAAATTAAATTATGAAGAATTTCCACACCTCAAAAAAATAGGTATGAAAATTGTATCTATTTTTGGATCCACATACAGATGCGAAAGTGCATTTTCTGTGATGAAGTATATTAAATCGTCCGAATGCGCGTCGTTAAATCATTCCACACTACAAAACCTGCTGCGAGTTGCTTTAACTGACATGGACGTCAATATTTATAATCTGACGGAGGAAAAATGGCAGAAACGTTTCTCGCGGAAACGTAAAGCGTAAAAATATTATTGTATGTACATATATGTAAAAAGTAAAACGATATAATATGTGAATTTTATATGAATTTTGTTAAATTTCATATTGTAAGCGTACAAAAATTTATAAAATAAATACTGATTGTATTTTCATAAAACTGAATAAAATGTATAACACATTTTCATTGTACGAAAGTTGTTTGAAATATAAAATGTATTTATGTATTGTACGAAAATTTAGAAAATAACTACTACTTGTATTTTCACAAAAATGAATATATTTTTCTAATGAAAAGACATCACTACGATTATTGTATTACTGTATCGTTGTATGTAATACATTTTTTTTAAATTCTTCTTACGTCATTTTGAAATGCTAGTTTAAATTTTAATTTTTCCTACTATTTTTAAGTCATTTTGAAATTTCCTATAAAAATTTGACACATTTGGTACTTTCGCCCTAAAACGCCCAACATGCTTCCCAGCGACGTTACTGTGCCCTCGGAGAGAGAGTAGCACAGGGGTGCGCAAGGGAGCTGTTTTAGCGCCTAGCTGCGAGCAACCCGTTTGTCCCATTGCTAAGGTTAAAATCGGTGAGTAGAACTGCAGTAGTGTACGTGCATGCTCGTAGGCTCGTAACGTAAGTATATATGGCTGGGTTCAAGTCATACCAAATGCACGTACACTACTGCAGTTGTCCTCACCGATTCTAACCTTAGCAACGGGACAAACGGGTTGCTCGCAGCTAGGCGCTAAAACAGCTCCCTTGTGCGCCCCTGGGGTAGCAGAACTCGTCCCACCTTAGCGGCCGTAGCAGCTAAGGTGCAGCGTTGGAGGGAGAACGAAACATCTGTTTCATAAGCAGATTTCCCCTACTTGGGAAGGCCTGATCTAGACTAACTCTAATTCAAACAACACGAGCGAATCATCGACGCAACGCTAATCTAAAAAAAAAAGGACATCGCTACACCATCGATCTGGTAACGCTAAATCAAAGAACGCGATCAGTCAAAATCGCAACTAACTCTAACCCTAATTATTGAAAAAAGGGGAAGAAAAACAATGCAAGAATATTAATTCGAAGCCTAATTCGAAGTGTTAATAAATAAAATAATTGAAATAATCGCGTTCATCGTTCATTCGCAACGCTACTCTCGAAGCAAACATTCTAATTTGCAAGACTAATTCCGCCAACCACGATTAACTTTTATTCGCAACGCTAACTCAAACACCGTCAACATTTCATTCACAACACTAATCCAACTCGCGATTTGCCCCCAACATCCCTGGGTGGATATGTCAATGGGCCAGCATGCAGCCGACCAACAACAACAACAACAACAACTACTACTACTACTACTACTACTACTACTACTACTACTACTACAACTACAGGCGAGCACAGTAACAAAATAATGCGAAAATGACTCCGCATCCCCTGGGGGATGCAGAACCATTTCAGCAGCCCACATGACGTGGCCTCTTCTTCTCTGGCCGGGCTATCTTCGGCACATTAGCCACTTGTTTCTCTAGTTTCTTTTTTCGGATCGAAAACAGATCCCTACCTGCTCGGAGTCACGAGCACAACGCGAAACGTTTCGATAAAGTGCAATGTCGCTGGCTTCGAAGGGTCGAAATGCATCATAGAGTGGTGATGCTGGTGGTCAGTAGCAGCGAGTGTTGGTACGACGGTTCAAGACCCGCTGGAGAGCGTTCGCTAACTCTGCAGTCGACCGTTGAAAATATAATGTACGTTTCGAGCCTGTCTCCACCCCAGTTCCGATCGCGCCAACTTCACCCTCGACTTTTCTCCAGTGGGATTTCGTCGCGCCTGAAAGCAGGTGATCGCGCGCGAGAAAACGACCGCACCCATGATCATAGAATGCGATCACTTACTTGCCCCGGCCCTACCTACTTATATATTTAAGTCACACATTCGTACCAGAGGGTAAGCTACCTATCCTGCCCGACACCTATATTTAAAATGAAAATGGCAAAACACATTCTCGCAAACACACTCATCCCAGTAGTGTCAAGCCACTCCACGATTCTCAGGCATCACCGCCCGGGTGCTTTTAGCCTACACTAGAGAGAACGTCCCGGGACGTCTCCGTCATCCGAGCTTGGCCCGCATCATACGCGATTGTAAAGTACGTACCATTTTGCCTGAAATCGACCAACAAGGCTAGTGACCATTGTGTATAATGCGCTTCAACGTCTATTATAGCTGTTGATTGACTACTCTACGTAAATATATGAGTAAATGCTAATAGTTTCTCATTTGATTCAATGAGATTGATAAGATTCATGTACATATTCTATATAAACTATAAATCATCAAGGGATATGTACAGAGGTGTGAAGAAATACTTATGAACCGACGCCCTACCGCATCATACTAACCACACACACACACACACGCACGCGCGCGCGCGCGACATGAAAATGTGGGAGTACGTCGTGCACGGTACACTAACGCAATGCCAGCCGCTCATTTTGTTTATTAGTGTATTATGAGCTAGGTCAGCGCTGCACAAGGAGCAGTTTTCGGCGCCTAGCGGCGAGCAACCCACCTTTCCTGTTGCTAAGGTTAGAATCGGTGAGGAGAACTGCAGTAGTGTATGTGCGTGTTCGTAGGCTCGTAGCATAGGGATATATGACTGGGTTCCTTGTAGGGGCACCAGTGCAGAACAGGTCCCGTAATAAAATTCGGGGGGGTCATGAAATTTCCAAAATATTTGCTACTGCCGGCATTTGGTATGACTTGAAGGTTCAATTTTACTGATAATGACACATTTATTGCTAATATTACTTATTTTTTCATCCGACACGTAATATATTTATAAAGTTAATACTATACAAATAAATAGCTCGGACTCGAAGAAAACCAAATTTTAATGAAGGATATATAATATATATCCTTCATTAAATATACTCGAAGAAAACCAAATTTTAATGAAGGATATATAATATATATCCTTCATTAAAATTTGGTTTTCTTCGAGTCCGAGCTATTTATTTGTATAGTATTAACTTTATAAATATATTACGTGTCGGATGAAAAAATAAGTAATATTAGCAATAAATGTGTCATTATCAGTAAAATTGAACCTTCAAGTCATACCAAATGCCGGCAGTAGCAAATATTTTGGAAATTTCATGACCCCCCCGAATTTTATTACGGGACCTGTTCTGCACTGGTGCCCCTACAAGGAACCCAGTCATATATCCCTATGCTACGAGCCTACGAACACGCACATACACTACTGCAATTCTCCTCACCGATTCTAACCTTAGCAACAGGAAAGGTGGGTTGCTCGCCGCTAGGCGCCGAAAACTGCTCCTTGTGCAGCGCTGAGCTAGGTCATCATGCCCTCTTGTCGTCACCCATCGTCACGTAGCGCCTGAGCACGTGAATGGGTTTCGACAACAAAGCATGGAATGAAAAACCTGAAAATCCTGATCTAGAAAAAAGATCGTTAGCGCATTCCGTCCAACTAGGTACTTTTTACTTTCTCATTTAAATTTTAGGGAAAACGCGCTCGACTTTGTATCTCTCGATTAATATCGCATTCGCGAAGAAAATCACTCGTTCGAGAATCGAGAATCAAAAAGAGACTCTAATAAAATGAACATTCACGCAAGAATGAAAGAGATTCTAATCGGAGAATAAACGATTTCAAAGATTTAAGAAACGTTAAGAAAATTTCGGGCTACTTGGTCGTCGAAGCATGTACTTTCTAAAGCAGGAGAGAACTATCCTACACGATGCTTTGTTACTTTGACCTCGAAATCACCCACCCTGAACTGCCTTCTTGTACATAAACACGGCATCTAACATCGACGGATAATTTTTCGCAGACGGGCAAAAATACAAAAATGTTATTCATTACGTTTAGCGAGTTTATCGAAAGATCATTATCAAACTATATCTCGTTAAAAATATACGATGTATGACAATACATCGTACACGAAATGTCTATCGAATATTATCGAGCATTATCGAGCACGACCGAATCAAATTCACTCGCACGTCAATAATATTCGCGCGCCAACGTCCAATCTCGATCGTATATTTATATTTGAAATCATTAATCGTATTACAGAGCTTACTACACGTGGAAAAACGCGATGTACAAGAAGACCCTATCTATCCTGATCTAAGAAATCAAGACGCGACAATAAGAAAGTGTAGTTACTAACTACTCATGGGTGGTACGGGAAACGAACATACCCCCATGGCTACTGTGCTCGCCAAAGCATGTATACAACCGGCGCCGCCGATCACCCTTGCCGTTTCGGACATTTCGTCCTACGACACGATGAGTCGAGGACCAGAGGAATGAAAAATACATGCGACTCACTACTTGGAGAGCTGACAGCTGACATCGTGGGAGTCATCGCACGGGTGTCGGGGCAGCCTTGGCCCAGCCAAGTCCTGTAGCAAACGAGAAGAAAACACATTACGATTTATTTCCAAGAACGTCGCAATGTAATTTCAATCGTAACGAAACTTTACGGTTGAAACTTGAAAATGCTGAATTATAAAGAGAGAGTATTTCGAGTACACACAATGGAACGAAAGAAGATACTTACATCCTTCCATCGTGGTCCTGCCGTGCCAGCGAAACTCATCTTCGGCTGACACGATACAACTAAATTCCTATAATAAGAATAAAAAGAATAATAAAATTGTGCGAGCAAGTAATTTTAGAAAATATGTAAAATAAAATTCAATCGTATTAATAAGCAAAATACAGAGAACAGAGAAGGTATTTCGGTGCGATATTTATTTTATTTAAACTCTCTCGAGCAAACGAGAGAATCTATGAATATGTATGGAATTATAATTAGCAACATTTTTCTTTAAAACGTTACACTTATTTTTGTATCGATAATCGATAATAAAACAATTAACTTTTACTTACTGCGCTTTAAATGCGACCATCACTGCTCGTCGGACCTAAAACACAAGCGATGCCTTGTCGTACCTAAGACAGGTCGTGTCAGCACCGCTACCCCGTCCACATCTCTCATATGTCTGCGTTTCTTTTACATATTCTGCCCAGTATTCTGAAGAGAAAACAGAATACTATACCATCGACACGCACGATAATTCCTCGAAATTTATTATTAATCTCTCCAACTATAAAAATTTCACAGCACACTTATAAATTATAAGTGCGCTGTGAAATTATACGTACAATTATAAGTTATAATTGTAAACGTACGCGACACTTCTGTCGCATATCACCACACTTGTATAATTTTGCAACGAATAAATAAGAGAACTCGTATATGATTTAAACAAGAAGATGAAAAAATGAAAACTATCATCTATAACCATTACTCCCTCCTTCGTTCGTTTATAGAGTGTACTAGCGGAATAAGGAATAAGAGGCATGAAATGGAAGAGACCGAATTTGTCAGTGAATTTGCATCCAAAAATTTAAATAATTTTCTCGATTCTCACAAACGTAGCGAGGCAAGCGTCGAACCGTGGAATTACATTTTTGCGAAATAAATTAGAACAGATGGTCCCGCGCAGAAAGTGCTGCTACGCTCTATATTCTATTCACGATGCTGTCACAATTTTAGAACATTTAAAGAAACGCGCGCGAAACACGGTAACGGTCGGCGGGTTTTCCTTGTTACACGAGAAAGAGACAAACGATGCTCGAACGTGATTGGCCGAGAATATTGGAAAACTGCAAGATTCGAATTTCCGCGCCCGCGATCCCCAGCCATCGTACGTTACGGATCGAAATATTCGCGAAAAAACGGTATAAATCTACTCGACAACGCTCGAAATTAACATGTTACGTTGCGAAAACCGGCAGGGGAACACGAAACCAGCGATATTCGGGAGAAATTCGCGGAATTTTTCGAGCTATTAACGAAAAATCAAGTATGACGTCATCAACCGCCGATCGGCGTAGAGGCAATAGCTTTACTCACTCATGTTTCCAAAACCCGATGCGAGATTCGGGCCGAAAACTGCAAATTCGCGTGCCTCGTCGATCCCTCTTCAAGATTTTCGATACTCGGAGCACACGAAACTCGATATAACATCGCGAAAAAGATGTTTTCCGTGCGCTCGCTACGGAGAGACGTGATCACACGATCGAATCCAAGTGGCTACTGACGCATACTGGAGGATGCGTGTGTAGGGTGGGAGGGAGGGGGGGGGGTGGCAGGAGGATTAGCCGATGCGTTATCCAATATTTTTGCAGAAAAACGAGTCAGAAAAGCAAACGCAAACGACACGTCGTCGAATGACTCTGATCGAAAACTTCCAAACCATCACTCGCTTGGAAGTTGCACAGAGATTTATAATTAAACAATACCAGCCTTGCGATTAACAAACTTTAAAACGTTAACGATGCTGTGCAACACCCTCGAGATGCCGGAGAAGCCTCGAAGGGATGCGCACAGTAGAGAACGTAAAGAATATAGAATATACGTGCAACAAGTGGGGCGCTAGTATTCCGAGGCACTTTAATGTTAAATAATAACTAATTAATGAAAACACTTATCGAACCGAGGATGCACCGAAGCTAATTCTATGCACCACTGCTAACGTTTAGGCGAACGAATAGGATGGGTTTCATAAACCGAATAGATCGAATTGAAGAAATTCAGAGTTCACTTTTCGACACTTGTAGGTTACGTACGTAGTACCTCTATGGCTCGTCCTAGGTCGTTTTTGAATGAAACTTCGCGAGAAAACTCAACCAAATCGACACGACACGACACGACACGAAAGGAAGCGATCCTACCTTGCCTGACTGATAGCGGGGTGCCGCGACTCCAGCATTCCAAAATATTAATGCCAAAAGTCCAAAATATCCAAGATTCGTGCACCGAGGGATGGTCGTCCACTCGTCACGGTCGTCTCGAGCTACCCACACGGGGGCCAATTTCGCTTTTCGAGTAGGAGACACACGAGAAACACAGGCACGCACGATGCAAAATAATGTACGTAGTCAAATAATGAAAAATAACCTGACTTACCTATATATTATAGGGAATAGGACAAGTGTTACAACATAATTTCATGGACGAAAAGCTATTAGTGAATGGAATTGTGTGCAACATGTTTCTTGAAATTAGTCATAACACTATAAAATTGAATCTTATCGGAAACATTTAAAGACCAGCAAGACTTACTAATAACGACGAATCACAACGAACTGACAATGAGCCACGTGTTACATTGCACTTGGGTCTCAACATTCCAGATACATTTTATAAAAACAATTGAGAGCAGCAGGTTCTGTGGCTTTAGACTTTAGACTTTCAACGTGTGTCGACAACATGATGACACTTTTATGGTTAGGTGGGGAATAACATGAAAATAGTAGAAACAAAGTTTCAAACCTCCAAAAATCCTTCTTGCAAACATTCGTTCTATGCAAAGTGAAAGTCTCTCGAAAATTTCAGCCAATTCGGTGGATGGGGATTTTCGGAGAAAAGGGGATGAATGAATGTTCGAAGTTGTGATTTCTGTGGTAGATGTCGCTGCAAGCGCGACAGTAAAAACGCGGGACTTTATCGGTTTTAATTTAAATTTTGAGAAAAAAATCCACAGCATTTACGTATTGATAAATTAATGAAAAAAGAACTGGATAAAGGAGGGAATCGATTTTCATCATTTTATTCACATGGATTATCCCTGGTCCTTTATACAGGGATAATAATTCGTGTCATACAAATTTAAATAAAACAATCATAAAAAAGACCCATTTTCCCTTGTGTCCCATACTGTATAAAATACAATATACAGTGCGTAATACTCGCTACAAAGGCGATAATAAACGTTTCGCATAATTTTGAAATTCCTTAAAATTCATTCATCCATCGAGATACATGCGCCAAATGAAAATTTATCACAGAAACACTTTTTTTTTTAACAATCAAACATCGGCTATCGGTTCGAATTCCTCTACCATTGAAACACATAACACATAACACATGTGCGACGAGAGGAAACGTTTTTAACAGCCAGAGAAACATCGGGGGTGTCCGAGGTCGGATGGACACGCAAAATCCGGCGTGCCGACAGGACTTGGGCTATCGATACCAGGAGAATTCATTCTCTGGATGTCGTCAACATAGACTTTGCTTTCCTGCGCGGTCAACGGAAGGATGGCTTCGTTCAGATAGGCCTGCGGTAGAATTGTGATAATGGGAGTGACGCTCGGCGAAGACGTTGTTTCGGACTGACAATGGTTCTGCGCATTTCGATACTGAGCCTTACATTTCTTCTCGTGCACGAATAAACTGCCGTTGTGGCTGTACGCCGTGCCGCAAATCTTGCAAGCGTACGGTTTCTCGCCGGTATGCGTGAATCTGTGCTCCTTCAAGTACTTGAGTCTCCTGAACGATTTCCCGCAAGTTTTGCAATGGTAGTTGGCCTCCCCGGTGTGCGTTGTAATGTGCGCTTTAAGGGTGCACGATTTGGCGAAGGCTGCGCTGCAGAAGTGACAAACGAACGGTCTGTCCCCGGTATGCGTTCTCTCGTGATTGATGCAGTTCGAATTCGACGTGAATCCTCTTCCGCAGTACTTGCAGACGTGAGGCTTGTAACCAGTATGCGTTCGCATGTGGAACATGAGGCCTGTATTCTGCCGAAACGTTTTGCTGCATATATGGCACAAGAATCGCTTGAAATTCGCATCCTCCTGCTGTTCTTTGGCGCGTTCATGAATCTTCGTGTGCCTCTGCAGTTTCGTCTCCGTTTCGAAAGATTTATTACAGTCGTCGCATCGATAGGATTTCAACATCTCACTCGCTTTCTGCTGGTCCTTTTCCTTTTCCTTTTCCTTTTCCTTCTCGCCGCAGGTACACGCTTCGCCACAGCTCGCGCAACCCTCCTCTTGCGAGCTGTGCGTGTTCAGCTGATGCTTCAGCAGAGATCTCTTAGTATCGTACGATTTCCCACAAATTATACAAGGGAAACCTTTCTCCTCGTTATCCGAGTCGAGCTCCTCCCTTATCCAGCTGTTTATCAACTTGATCGCCGACTTTTCGTCGGATGGCTTCTGTGGTTCTAAAGAAGCCTCCGCTTCGTTGTGACCATACCGATTTTTGTGGCTTTCTAATCTGTCTTGACGGAAGAATTTCATATTGCACACGGTACAAACGAATCCCTTCTCGGTGTGCAGCAGCAAATGCTCCTCGAGCAATTTATCGTGCGGGTAGCATTTGTCGCAGTACCTACATCGATGCACCCGCGTTCTAATATCCGGAGAGTCGGATTTTTTACTCGTAACAGTATCCGAATTTAATAAACGTCCACCTTTGGTTGTCACAGCTCGGCCTTCGGGTTCGTTAATATTTTCCAATTTCCTCTTGTCCCTAATCTCTTTCAAAATGGATAGAACCTCTTTTGGATTCGCCCTTTTATGAACGTTTAAGTGTCGTACCATAGTGTCGGGTTTCTTAAAAGTCTTGTTACATATTCTACATAATACCGGTTCAAGTTTCTCTTTACCTTCGTGCAATTTGCTATGCTTCGTCAACTTGTCCAGCTGGAAAAACTGCTGGTCGCATTTATCGCAAGTGTATCTCTCCTCGATGTGAGAAGACACGTGGTGCTTGACCAGATACAGTTTATTAGAACAACATCTGTTAGATTTCGGACAGCTGTAAGAATTACCAGACCCTGCGTCATTAGTATTCCCAGAATGCTCATTTTCCATGTCCCTCTTAACATTCTTCTTTATGTACTGCCTTTGCCTCTCTTTATGATTTCTCAGATTCTCCATGGACGTCACCCTCTTGAACATCGTTGTTCTCCTTGTTCGATAAGCCTCCCTTTTCTCACATCCCATTTGCTTACATTTAATATTGGCATTACTCGGGTGATTATTGGGTTCGTTGTATTCTACATGGTTAGATTCAGCAGTCGTTCTACGCTCCTCGATAAACCCGACGCTAGTATCGCGATTTATAATCGGCGAGACGTCACGATCCGCCGGAGAAGCTATGCAGCTTCTTGTTTCCATTTTTATAAAATCGCAGGTAAAGGTATAGTCTGTCTGGCAACATTGGTCCTGGCAAAGAAAAACCACACGATTAAAACCTTTTATCTTTCATGTGTCCTGCTCGCGGGCACGAATACCCACTTTGGTGGTCTTAAACTGATGATGAGTAGTGCATTCTGCTCTCAGTTTCCCGTACAGCTCCCTTAGCCAGATATCCGATTGTTCGCACTGCTTTCTTAACTCGTGAGCATTGTCGACTCTTATCATACATTTCGCACAGATATTAGCTGGCAAACCATCGTTCTCCGCGATCTAACCAACAGGGGCCTTTATTAATAAAAAGGTTAAAGAGCAAAGAGGTTTAAATAATAAACTGACCTCCACGCCGCTGCACAAACGGAGTTTCTCGGACAAATCATGTTGCTTGGCAGCGAAAACGCAGTGGTTACTTTGATTCGTTGCAAGGCAAATACGGCACAGATCGCTAGGATCGAGTAGAATTCTCGCTCCATCTTCCACCTCCATTGGATCGCAGTAAAAATTGGTAAAAACGACCGCTCGACCGAAGCTATATTTACATTCGAGCTTTATAATCGTCAATACGTCATTATGCGGATTCAGATACGATGCAGCTGGATCATCCTGGACGCAGCAATTGAGCAATCAGCAATGCTTACCATTGCCTACTGTCGAGTGTTGCTTACCATCGCGAGCATCGCGAGCACAGAGTATACGGTATACCCCGACACGGGTACTTATGTATGTACCTTCGGTATGAAACCAGAAACTTCAATTAGGTAGCTATTAGGAAAATTGGGATCTCTCGTCGTTGTAGGTATTTGATTGATACCGCTTACTTATTTGAGTAGTATCAAAGAGGGAGGGTGAGTAGCAGACCACGGTGGCAATACACGGTGGCGATACACGGTGGCAATCTATTTACTCTGCTTTAGTTGCTTTAGTTGCTGTAGTTGTTCGTTCGTGACATAAGCATTGAGCAGACACTGCGCGTATGATAAATAATAATCTTTCAACAAGTACGAACGGTCGCGGAAATGGAGGATTTACCGCAAAAGAAAATACGAGGGAGCGTGGCCGACGAATCCGGCGGCGATAAAGACGTTACGTTTATCGAAAAATGTCCGAACCAGCACTTAACCTACGATGTGTTGAGAATTATATTCAAACATTTAAACGGGATGGAATTGTCGAGCGTCTCGATGGTTTGCAGGTGCGATCTCGATTACCCCCTTTTCACAGCGTTCTCTGTAATTTAAGAATACAAGGGAGGATGGTCAGCTTCTGTGCGACGAAGAAGTAAATCGTCAGCCTCCCGTACATACATTATGAGATTGCGCTTCGTAAAATGCGCTACCACGTAGCGCGCTTTATATTGCAGATCCTGGCTAGAAGCGGCAAATAACGAAAAACAAACTAGGGGCCCTATATGTTTTAGAGAATGCGTAGCGTGCTTCGCGAGCGAGAAACGGAGCATGGAATATTTCAAGTCGCAAATCATCAAGAGATTATGGATAAAGCCCGCGTTGGGATTATTCTTCACAGTTTCGTCTATGCCATTTATTAAAGAAGGTGAATTTTTCATCCCCAATCCACCAATCTTTCGACATCGGACGATACTCGCGTATCTATAATGGTAGTAATCACTTTGTTCCAACCAGATTGCCACTGCAAAGTTCTTCCCACAAATTGTAATACCGTAACGTTGGGTACATACGGGATTGTAATCGACGACACAGAAATTGAAAATAATGTGCACCACGTTGTGTGCGCGTTTTTACCCGAGATACCCGAGGTGTCCATCGAGACATTCACCATTGGAGGGAATTCGACAACAAAGAGGGACATATCAAAGTCCATGGAGAAATGCACCGAACAAATGAAAAAGGTTCTCACTTGCGAAAAGAATCGTGGGAAATCCAAATGTCTGTTACTGTTCTCCGATGGGCGAGGTTGCATGTTGGCGATAAAAATCGCAAACGCCTTGAAACGATGGTGAAGACTTTAAAGATCTATACAGAGTTAATGTTAACTGGCGATACTGTTCTAGAGATACTAAAGCATTGTTCTCCGTGAATTTAGTTACGCCGCGGGTGAACTTTCCGTGTGGGGAGGGGTGGCCAAGGATCTACTAGTATGCAACGCGAAAGACAACAAAAATGACCAATGCGGAGAGTTCCCATTTTGCGTTGCCATTACGCTGACTGGGCCGATAGACACCTGGTCTGTAATCGTCGATAAAAGCTTTAAAACCAAGGAGCGAGTTGAACAGCGACTGAAATCATTCAAGGACCGCGTTTGTTTAAAGAAACATTCCATGGGATTCATGTTCGCCTGCTGCGCCCGCGGGGAAAGTATGTTTGACGAATGTAACGTGGAGTCGACCATTTTTAAGGCATTATTTCCGCAAGTACCGTTGGTAGGATGTTTTGGCGACGGAGAATTTGGTGAAAATTCGATACCAAGCGGTAGGTAGCGATACGAAGCGATACGAAGCGATACACCACGTTCGAACACACGGAATCTTCCGATACTGATTTTTCTTCTTGTTACCGATTTTTCCAGCATCTTCTAGCAAAAAGACAACGTGGTACAATGAGACTACTACCGTTTTTCTGATAATCACGTACGGTTGAAACTCCACAACGCAGAAGCGAATCTCTATATTAGCGTGATTTTACAGGGGACTTTATAAACTGATAACATTGGATCTG
The DNA here is from genome assembly GCA_929113495.1 of Andrena minutula. Taxonomy (NCBI): domain Eukaryota; kingdom Metazoa; phylum Arthropoda; class Insecta; order Hymenoptera; family Andrenidae; genus Andrena; species Andrena minutula. The sequence goes on along the minus strand of OV815996.1, from coordinate 57,189 downwards.
GATGTACGCGGAGTACACATCGTTGGATCGTTAGAAGAGAATAAGTCAACTGTGTTTCGTCGTACAATATCGAGGGAAAATGTGTTCTACGACAATGCGTGATAATATATTCCATGTTCGTATAATACGTCTTCCCCCCCCCCCCGTCCCCACCCCCACCCCCACCCCTCCTCTGTGTTACAATCCCTGTAGAAATATTTCCTTTCCGTGCGAGTTGAAAGAAAGGCACAAAGAAACGGCAAGCGGCTTGGCTTCCTATACGTGATTAGCAGAATAATTTCAGAATAATTAGCAGCGCCCCTTTAATATCGCGCGATACGAAAAAACCTGCACCTCTTTGAATACGATTACAATGTTTAAAGCGACGTCGGGCAACCACTTGGCAGTATTTCCGCACGCACGATACCGTGTCGCAGATAAACCGATAGAAACTGGGCCATTCGAGGATCCGTTAACGTTCATTATGACGACATTGTCAGGGTTTATAAGAAGCTTGTCCACCCTGCGGTTCTCGGTCATCCGAGAGCGTCCGAGAGAATTCGCGCGGTAAACGTTCTCCCGGCCAAAGTTTTCACTGTTGCGATCAAAAATTGCGGTGCGGTAAAATGATCGTACAAAGTACATGGGCAAAGTACATTGCAACATTTCTTATAATTGCCTTTCGCGAATTCACACTTTGCCGGGCATGGAACAGCGGTTTGCAAGACAGATACGATGGATACGGAGAAGACTGGATCTTTATGCCCGATGGAAATGACCAACCACAAGTGGCGGTATTAAAACACGAAGAAGTTACGACACGAGGCATTTTTGACGAATCAGAAGTCACTTATATCCTTTATACCCGGTATATAATCGCTTTGGAATATAAATATGTTGATACTAACGGATCTTTTAAGAAATATAATATTTTATACTTGAAGGTCCGGCCCAAAAAATGGTAGCGCATTGTACACGAACGATACCACAAGACTCGGCGCATCTACTTTCGATCCCTCCCGACCGACTAAACTTATAACGCACGGATGGAAATCGAGCGCTCTGAGCGCTGGGCCTGTCAACTTGAAAGAAGGTACTTTGTTTTTGCACGAATGCTACCTCCGAAGGTAGGTTTCTCCAAGGGAAAGAGCACGTTTCAAGGCATCCATGTTCAAATTGCATAGCGTATTTAACTTTGGGCGATTACAACGTGATCCTTGTCGATTGGCAACCTCTGGCCGCCAGCACGTTCTACCTCGGCCCGATGCGTAATACAGAGAGAGTAGGAAAAACGGCTGCCGAGTTTATAGACTTCCTGGTTGCAGAAACAGGCCTGAAAACCGACGACATTCATTTCCTTGGTATAAGTATTTCCTTGGTTATAGCCGTATAACCCAATATATAATTGGGTTATACGGCCATAACTATTAAACGTTTAAGGGCATTCCCTTGGAGCACACGTGGCCGGAAACGCCGGAAGTTCCGTGACTTCTGGTCGCTTGGGAAGAATAACTGGCTTGGATCCTGCTCTGCCAGGAGTTCATTTGCTCACGTCCGACAAAACTCGCCTGGATTCTACGGACGCGTCGTTCGTTGACATCGTTCATTCGTGCGGTGGCGTGTTGGGGTACCTGCAACCACTAGGCAGCGTTGATTTTTACCCAAACGCGGGAACGGCCGTTCAACCTGGATGCTGTTGCGTGCCGGAAGTAAAAGGTAATCGTTCCTACGGTTCACACAGTTTCCCCAAATAAGCGCGCGCGTGTTTTCTCTTTATCTCTGCACAGAGGCGTGCAGTCACGGGCGTGCGTATGTATACTTCACGGAGAGCATCGTTTCCAAAACGGGATTCACGGCGTGGAAGTGCAATACGTGGGATCAATTTATGGGCGGTAATTGCAATCGATCCGACACTGCGCTGATGGGTGAGCATGTTAGTAAAGTAGCCACGGGAACGTACTTTCTCAAGACGAGATCCGAAACGCCCTACGCTTATCAGGAACAGATAACGGACAACACAGTTTAAATGCTGCGTGTACATAATATCGACGACTATATTACATGGAACACATCTGATGTAAAATATTCCATTTTAATAAATAATAATTACAGTATTTTACATTTAAGATACAACAAGCTGTTTTGTTCCATACTCTGCCAGTTTCCCAACAGTCTGTCTCAGTTTAAAATGTCAAATATTATTTTACCTTACCTACAAAATACGCATTGGTTCGATGTAACTAACATTTTCCGACAACTTTGGGAATGATTTACGATGTAGAAGCTCAGATCGGTTTGTACAGCAGGGTCGTGACGTATTTTTTGCGGTAGCGATGCGTCGCCGACAAAACCATCACGCTATCTTTGATACTTAAAGCGTACAGATGATTCAACATTACATGGTTCGGTTCCGGTAGAAGCGTCGGCTCGCACTGTAATCATAGTAACGCCATTTAGTTCTGTATAGAGCGGACGCTTATTTACGATCCTCCGCTCTGTACACTTACGGACAAGGGAGTATCTTTATTCAGAATGACTTGCAGCAAATGCGGAGGCAATATCGGCGGTCCAGCCACTTTCTCCCACGGCCTGTGAGGAGGAATGTCCTGAGCGTACTCCGTTTGAGCGCTACTGGTAATGCCTTCGCTGTCTTTTGCCAGTGCTTGAAATACTTCAAAGTCAGATTTCCTAACAGACACTAAATTGTTCTTGGAACCCATACCGTTGTCAATTATTTTCTACGAAAAACGATTAAACAGCAACGTGAGAATCGCTCCGCAATCTGATATTATAGGAATCAAGAAATTGGTCTATTACAATGTCCGGATCGTGTCTCCATTCACCGTCAACGAAGAACTTATACTGATGCTCCCCCTCTGGTAAGTCGATGATCGTTACAAAGTCACCGTGACTCTTCACCATCGGCAATGTCTTCCATCCCGTAAAAGTCCCACTGATATAAACTTGTTTACCACCTCCTTCCCACTTGAACACTGTCGGCAGCACTTTATTGTCCGCTACCTTTGTCCCTTCGGACACAGTGTTTGAACGTGGACGCTGGCCGCCGAAGTCATCTCCGTCGTGCTGAGTGTTACTCTATCGGCAAAAGGAATCAAGGTTTATTTTTATAATTCGCAGAGTGCAAGGACGTAACGGGTATACTTTAGCATAATAAGGTTCTTCCTCGGACGACTGGAAAACTAGTTTCTGAATAATTGGCTTCTTGTCAAATACGAATGCCTGGCCTTCTTTCCCTGGCGATGGCGGAGGGTGGTCTTTGGTATGACGATGTTCTCTGCTCGAGCCGCCACCGTGGTGATGGCCAACCGGTTGATTACTCCCTGCGTTGCCCATTATCAGGCCGTAGCTCCTGTCGCAACGATTATTAAAGGTCACGATCAAAACATTCCCGTCGTCTCTCGCACAAATCACGGATGCGCGCGCGACATGCAGCAAAGTATGTCCATATCCCCCCCCCCCCCCCTCCTCTATTGCTTTGTGTACGAGAGTTTTAGAATTCGAGGGACCTTCCTCTCCCTTCTCACCTAAATAAGACGATGATTAAGCTTCAAGTTTAATACCGTCCACACGGCGACTTCGTATTCATCGGTATACTTCCTGACCTCACCATACGACGACGTTATTTCCAAGCTGCGAACCGCAACCACGGCCAGAAATTAAAACGTCAAGGGAACTCAACTAAAAATGCTTTGCCCTCGCAGAATCTATTTGTCGGCGAAACCGTTGAAAACTGATCATCGATTAGGAGACTACGACGACATCACAGACGAGGTATAGAAATATAGAATAGACTCTGACTTCACTTACCTATATCCAATGCAAATTTTTGTCGCACAGATCGCGGTGGATCGTGGTGGATCGCGGTGACTTTAGAATCCCCTTTTCCTTTTTCTGTCGCATGCAACGTTATCGATTCACGCTGGAATTCGATCGCAGTCCTACCGACGGTTAGAATTCAAATTAAATACGATGAAAATTGATTTTCTCCTTCGACCAGCTTCGACGGTCCTGGAACCCCACAAATCGGGGACAGTAAAATACATTAGGTGTAAGGTGTTTGGTTGAAATGCAAGAAGCCTGCTAAGTATCGACAAGCCTTCTACATATATCCTCGTACGGAGCTGTACACGGAGCGTAATCGCTTGCAACAGACTCGTCTGTGTTTTTACCAACCGATTCCGTTCGCCGCCCATGTGCTGCCATCTAGCTGATAAAATGTTTTCGAACAGGGCGGTACTCGCTTGATTGCGTCATAAGAGAAACTGATTTTCCTACGTAGTCGGCCATATTGACTTGCGCGTAAGAACATTGAAAGCAGTCCCGTGTTCACTGGTCTAGCGGCTACGTATTATAAATGGTGTGCGTCACTATTGCGCGAGTTTTGTAACGCATTTGGATTCTCCATGAGCTGCGATAGTTCGGTTAGCGAAGGATTCGATAGCATCAAGGTACGTAGAGTTATAAATCGGCTTGTGTGCGGCTTGAGGGGGACTATTTGAAAATGGTGCGAGTATGGGCCGTGGCCGCATTCAGCGTCGCCCCGCGACTCGACGGACCTGCCTCGTATTCGTAGCTGTCGGCGGAATTGGAACGAGAGTTGTTTATGTGATTACGGTAGGAAGTACACCGTTACACGATCGCGAGAAGAAAAGAATCGGTGTTTCGGCCCTGTGCGTTGTCCCTTGCCGTACTGTCTATCCGCGTTTTTCTCGTGGTGCATTATTCGAGAGAAGATCGCGTCCACATCCGATAGGTAAGTTTTACTAGCCTTCCGATTTCATCCATCATCACCTTGACGGCACGGTGTGGCGATCTTTTGCCAAATCTCACTTCAAAGTAATTCCATCTTTCCGAGCTGTTAAATACTATGTACAACACGGGGAATATGTATACCCTGCTGTTATTCAATTCTCCCATTGACATCGGTACACACTCGTAAATAGCGTATTATTACTGACAAAAATTCTTCAAACGAGCTAAGTACGTTACTGTCTAGATATCTTTTCGCATGGAATTTACCATCGTACAAACGGTGGGCATGGAATATTCGTATAAGCTACAATGATGTCGAGCAAACTGCTCTAGGAGGTGCATTTTAGCATCGCGTTCGCAGTGACACGTACTTACATTAGCAGGAATGTGTTTAACGATTTTACTTTCATCGAAAATTCACGGAGACATCTGTTGGGCCCGGTTGATGGAATATGTGCATAAATAATACAAAAAAAAATATATATATATATATATATATGTTGCTCTTGCATGCATAATGAATATACACCGTGCATGTAGCAGTGTATCGAAGATAATTTAAATGAACATAAACTTAAACATCATCTGAGACGGCACTGCTGGACGTTTATAAGAAAAAGTCGGTGGAGTCAAGCTCAAAGTCGGTCAAAAATGCATTCCTTACGGGTCGTGTATCGTATTTGGTCCAAGTGTACCACGGACCCGTTCTCTCGCAAACGTAGAATTAGCAATGTGCGAAGCGTCGCGCAGAATCCGATGGGAAATACAGAAATGGGATGCGGATGGTGTGCTTTGTCGTTAACAAGTGTGTGTGTGTGGGGGGGGGGGGGGGGGGGGGAAGCGGTTGACAAGTCCGAAATAACGATGCGTTCACTGTTTATAAGTCATTTGTACGAGCATTCCCGGTTCGCCGTGCGACCCTGAGGGTAAAGCATTCCTCCAAAGTGTGCCACACGCTTGATAGGTACCTCGTCGCCGTGCGCACCGATCTCTCCTTGTACATTCAATTAAAACACAGTGTATCTTTTCGTACCATTCCGCCCTCGTAGGTCGCCTTTTTGGCTGACCCTGGAAGATTTTTATGCACCAAAGGTTTTGTCTTGTCACCGTGAACGCTCGTTATCGCCAATTAGGTCAATTACGCGCAGCGTCGCGGAGGTGGCAAGTTTTTCGAAAGACGCGCTCTGCCTTCTGCCTGCGAATAATTAATCGATGACAGCTTTTCCTCGTTCGTCTTTCTTGGACATCGAGGAACTTTCAAGTGGCTCTCGCGGCGTGGTAACGCGGAACGGTCCCTCGCGAAATTATTAATAGATGTCTCTAATATAACGAGGTAGCTTTAAGTATCTGACGTAATAGGATTACAGTGACTTCATGTTGCGCGTTAACGGTCCCTTGGTTAACGTGGACGAACGTTAAACAGGGGCAAGCAAGTGCACTGACAGCCGTTGCGTAGGGAGGTGATGCACGACATGACACAAGTTACAATGAACTTGCGGTGGCGGGGGAGCAAGCTCTCTCGCCAGTGTAATACGCCCTGTCCATTCGTGACTCTCGTCGTTGTCCAGTTCAGTTCATAGACGTGCGTACCCATGAACTATGACACCGGGGTACCGCTGGCGCACTCTGACCATTGAGTGTCATGGATTCTGGTGGCAGGATGAATGAGTTCTCGTTTTGGGAAGACGTTGTACACAGGCGATTATTGTTACGGACTGCTGTGGTCAACCAGACCAAGGAAGAACATCGGTAGTTATCGTTGCAATTTTAACAAGAGAATTCTAGCGTTCCGTGCAATCGAAATAACGCGAGTAAAGTGGAAATAAACAAACGGCATGTGCTCGTTTGAATCGACCATTGAAATCTACTTCGTCTTGTGCGGTATAATCGCACTTCTATTCGATTAGCCGACGTTATCAGTCCGTCGATAGCATTCAAAGGTACGCTTATCGAGTATTATACTATTATCCAAGCTAAATCAGAACGTCCCACGCGTGCGGCATTAGGCACGAGGCGTCAACACCTGTTGGAGCAGTTGGAACATCGCGATATGCGACTTTATTCGCTTAAAATTTGATTCCTCGGTTACTACTTGGACGAGTATGCGTGTCCATTATAAAGCAACCGACGGAAGCACGGGTAATGCAACGCTGAGCGTTCACCGTATTGTGCAAAAAACATGGCAGATAAATGTGTAGACAAGGCGTGGTGGTGTTTCTCCATGATAATGTCCCATGTTTAAGAAAAGATATGGACCCTAATCGAAGCTGGGTAACCGCGCAACTATCCAAGACCAACTCGGGCTAATGCATAACCTAAATGCGAAGAAAGCCTCGAGCAGAATTTTAAGATAATCCAGCGCATCTGGAATTTCGATAATCTTCCTACTCCCCTTTATTCAGCTCCGCTTCGTGTTCGCGGATCGTGCACGCGCTCGTGCTCAATTAAATCACGCATGTAATCAACCTGATATGCGATTTCTTTTTTTCGCCTCTTCCACTTCCGTCACGGCCGCTTGGCGCATCTAATGGTGGCGTTTTCTCCACGGCGGAGAATCCGCCGCGCGTGAACTCGTTGGTTCGCGATGTTTTCTTTCTCGCGCCCGCGATTTTCACGGGAACCGGTCACTTTCGCTTCCGCCTTGTGCGGCAGGGGCACGGTGTCAGGGACGCTTCTCACGAACCAGCGGGCACGCACGGCGCGCACAGCGGGAACAAAACGATTTAGCGATGGAAAAGCAGAGCGGCAATAACTCGTGGACTGCGTTGCACCCAGCGGCAGCGTCACAGCTACGACACGGCCAATTATCTCGGTTTATGCGAGGAAACAGTGCTCGTAAAAAATCGCTATTGTTTCTGAGACGGAACCGCCCGCCGCGCCGCGAAAGAAAGAGGCGGTTGAACGGCCCCGGAGCGCCATTTGTTTCGTAATTCATTTGCGCTCGCACGAAGGAATTTCATTGGCTCGCCATTTCGCCGTAGAAAGCTCTGGAAGAAAGATATCAGAAAAGGCTGGGAGGAAATCGACGGCGCCATTGTTACCTCCGTCTGTAGAGTCGGAGGGTAACCATGAGGATTGTATTTCGCTCGGGATTGAGTCGCTCCGATCTGCGCCAGCATTACAGATTCTGGTATTTGGTCGCGTCGAATCACCGCCGCCACGCCCTCGAAATTGTTATAAATTATGAGACGCGGCCGTGAGTCACGCAGCACGCTAGCGCTAGCGCTCGCGCTCGTTGCGTGACACGATCGAATCGCGTATTATACGTTCTCGCTCTTGACAAGGCCCTCGAGCTTTTAATTTACGCGGTACGTAACGGCCCCTCCAACGTCCCCCAGCACTCGTGAAGGAAAGCCCGTGTAAAAATACGGCGGCGGGGCACCTCGACGGTGGCGTTTAATTAAAGTACCAACCTCTCGCCGGCCCCTTCGATCCGACGACGCTACGGATCAGTCGGGGTAGGTACCTCTTTTCGATAAATCCCGTCGAATCAACGCCTCCTCCCCTGGGGGATGATGAACTCGCGACCAATAAGGGAAAAAACGAGTTTGCCCGGCGAAATTTATACGTCGCGTTTTTACAAGTTTCAACGCTTTAATTTCACGCGTCGAGGATCCTCCTCCGCGCCTCCTATGGCGAGACCTATCCAGCCCTTATCTCCCAGCCCCAGCGAGTTCTCGCCCCCGCCATTGACTGTCGCGGCACAGCGAAGGAAGACCTACCGATGAATAACCCGCGATGAAAGAAAGGGTTGCAAAGGAAACAAAATGCGGCGAGCAACCCCACTTCGCTCCGTCTGCAAGGGGCGATAAAAAACGTCACACAACTGGTGGTTGTGCGCCCTACGATGCGAGCCTCGGCGCCTGTCTGCTCGCGGATACGAAAATCACCGCCGCTCCAGTGATGCAAGATCGAGGACGGGTTCCCTCGAGAATTTCCCCCACCTCGCGCACACTACGCCAGAGCAGCGTGTCCGTGAGCTCGGCGCTTCGGAGTCCAACTCACGGACACGCTGCTCCGGCGTAGTGTGCGCGAGGTGGGGGAAATTCTCGAGGGAACCCGTCCCCGATCTGGTATATACTGCGCCGCCCCTGTGAAAGGGTGCCGATTCTTTTATCCGCCCTTGTTTCCACTCGACGGGGCTTCGCTGGGGAGCGGCGCGGGACTTTGCTCTCGGTAGCCACGATTCGTGATAATCCTCCCTCGAGGGGCGGAAATGTTTTCCAAATGACTTTCCGGGGCCTCGTCGAGATCTCCAGTTCTGTGCCGCCTGTGTTGACGAGGGAGAATTCATCGACTATGGGAATCGAATTATGGGAAAGAAGCAGTCGTGTCACGCTCTTCGTAGTTTCAGTTTCTTTTCCTCCCGTATGTTTTGCTCCGACGCGCTTGTCTGCTCGCTGAAAGTTCTGCTTACTCGTGGCGCAGAACACGCGGCTGCGTTTCTTGTTTCGCATCTTGCGCGTTGAGGGAGCACCACTGTTTTTCCCACGTGAATTCAAGTTTATCAGTAAGGAAATCGATGGAGTAAAGAGAAAATTAAAATCAATAGAAACCAATTAAAAAGTAAAAGTTTCTGAAAAGTGGCAAACATGTACGTAATACCTGTTTGAATTTAGTATGAAAATTGTTTTTACATCACCCCATCAGAGTTGGAAGATCATTTTCAAGTTGAAAATGTTTTTACAACTTTTTTAACGTATTTTGTGATTTTGTGTTCACGTTGTTTTTTTTTTCGTTGGCAGATTTGAAAATTAGGTACCCACTTCGTAAGTACCTGTATATTATATTTTGTTTTGATACTGGTTTTCTTTTGATATGAATATCTATTAAATTTCTTACAAAACAAATGGCTTTTGTTATCCAACGAATAGGTATCCACAAAAAGTTTGACAAAAATGATTTGTGCCCTGTTTGGAATGTTCGCTACACGCCACGGTCCCCTCGAGGACCAGGCTCCCGACCTTTTTTCTCCCCTGTAAACTTTATACACCGACGGGAATGTCGCGGTAATGAGCAGAGTGCACAGTTTGTGTGTTGCGGAATGCGTTGCGGGTGACGGTGTCTCCGGAAAGAGCGATTCGAGGGAAAAAGAGAGCGAACGGCCCACATGAGTGGCGCGGTTGCTGTTCTGGGCACGCTTCACAGAAGCTGTTATACGCCCACGCGCACACGACTCGAGCTCGTCGTATTTCAAGCGGTGGTGGGTTTCTTGGATACCTACTCGTCGGCTGGAAAATTGTCAGCTCGCAGTCTCGCACGTATTCCATCGATCAAACATCCCCGGAGAGCGGTGATGGCCTCCCGCGCCTTCGCAACTAGCCGGGGATTTTCGTCGATTCGCGGGACGATCTCACACCGGAGCCGAGCTCGTCGTCGCGAGGGATTTAAATGCCACTGGAAAATACCGTCGTCCGCTTCGACTCGAGCACGCACGTTCATTCACGTGCTCGGGCGATTACGCGACGCGCGACCGGGTTAATAAACTACTCCGCATGCTTATGCAGTGCCCATATTCGCGGGGACAGGTCGGGAAGGAAGGATTTCGCCAACCTGCTACTTGCATGTGGCTGTTAAGGGCGGAATTTTATTTTTCGGGCTCAAAGCATGGGAGAATTTGGGATTTTTTGTTGTGTGTATATCTAATTAAAAACTAATGAAAAAAAATCTGGTGGTGAAAAATATTCTTAAAGAAAAAAAGAATCTTAAATTTTGCCATGTTGTTAGCCCCAAAAGTAGGATTTCCCCTTTAGATAGAATTTAGGTTTCGACGTAGAAAGGATGGTATTCGAATATTAAAAATTTCAGAAACCTTCGAGGCTCTTCGCGAGGGTTACGAAGTTACTTTTACTTTTATTTTTGCTACTATTTTTGCTTTCCCTTTTCTGAGTTCTTTTAGTACGAACACATACCACATCTGTATATCTCATTCCCTGTATGTGTTCTCTTTACTTTTCTCTTCCGTTATATAGGTTGATTATTATAAACTGCCTCTTACTTGGCTATATGCTTCGTTCTAACTGAAGGGCACTCCCCGTTAAATAAATAAGTAAATAAATGAAAAGTCTGGATGTAATAGTGCAGCAAGGATTGATGTGATTGAAAATCTTCAAGGGAGTAGATTGAAGGAGAGATGTCGGCTACCTGCTGCACGTGGGGGCACGATGGCGATACTACTCCGGATCCAAGTACCGTACGGTTCCGTTAACTGGAAAATACGAGCCAATAATGGTGAATCGTGATCCCTGGGGCTTTCACCATCCAAGTCCTTCGCGATTATACATATACCTAATAATGCTCCCAGACGGCGGGATTTCAGGGTGTCGAAGCTGTGCCCTTCTCGAATTTGTAGCCAACGTCCCACCCCGTTGTTCTAGTAGTACCTAACTAGTTGGTCCTTCGAGGTGTCCAAGAGTATTCCCAACGATTCTTCACAAGTCGATTTCTATTGCCGTTAATATTGGACTTACTAATTAACGCTTCCTTCGAGCAAGCATGCTATTCTAATGATAATTCACTCTTCCGATTCGATCTGCTCTGGTTGCCTCGTTCTCCATGGCTATTGTGACCTCGTTAGAACTTCTCTTCCCAAACGAAAGGATGATAAAACCTTTTCAGCTGTGGGCGAAATCCTTCGCGTCAGTTACAAACACAGTGAGCTGTGTTGGCCCGTACCAATAAATCATCCAAATAATTCTGAGCGATGAAGCAAACGGGCGCCCGAGCTCTTTCACTCCACCGTCTTCTATTTTTAATTCGACCGATCGGTGCTTGGAAGGATGCCGTTCCACGTCCGGAGAGGTACGAATTCTTTCATTGAAGGCGATGTCAGTGCGCGCGGGTCGCGGGTCGCGGGTCGCGTGGGTGTGGGCCATGGATCACGCGAGCCTCGTTTACAATCAGCCCCCTTTGACACACGACCAATCGCGAAGCCCACGCATCTCTGAAAGTATCTCCTGGCGACGGGCAGAAACGTATTCTTTCCGACCTGGCCCCATCGTCCCTTTCACCGCTTTAAACATTAAACTGACCCGTTGGTGAAACGAGGATCGCGACCAGTTTGACTGCCTAGTCAGTAGTCAGTCGCCGCGCCGCCGGTTACAAGTTTCATCGCGGCCCTTCGACAAGTACCTGGGATCCTCCAGTTCCTCGTGATCCTTCGGGGGCTGAAACGTCGTCCTGGTATATGTACCTATCGAATCTAGTTCGCTGGCAATTAATTCGATTAATTCACCGAATCGGCGTGTATGATATTGATGGCCCGCGTCATCGCGCCTACTAATCGTCGCATTACTTCACCGGACTGGCATAGAGCACGGCAAAGGACGACTGCTTCCAGCGATGACGGCATCGGGCTTGTCGAACTTGTTGCAAGCGAGTTCTGCCAATTCTGTCGCGATTTCTCTGCAGTCTTCTAGGATCTGAATCAGTTTTCTTATTACGAACGCCAGGCGCATAATATTCAAATAACACAAGGTTCTTATGACATGTCTAAGTTAGAACAAACAAAAAAAAAACAAAACATTTTTCAGATTTTTTAATAAAAAAATTTGAAAACAAAAATGCCTTTGTTGTTTTTTATATTATTATTTTACATATCACAAGAACATTAGCTGCGTTACAATTTCAATCAACTTCACGAATCCTACCTCTTTTTACCTACCACCGTGCTTCTATATTATCCACAATCGCAGAATTAATGGAAAATTCGAGGTCCTCTGCATTACCTATAGTAGCAGGATCGAGAATAGGTGTCCCTTTATCCAATCACGGCACCGTTGCGCAACCGCGACCCAGGGGCAGATTTATGTAATTACTCTTTTGTCAGACCGGTGGCGTGGCGCCCGCGTTGCGAGATATGTATTCGCCTGCAATTGTACGGTAAACCGTGATTTCCGTTCAACTAATTCTAAGTAGTTACTATACCTATAGGTATGTATACGATAGGAATCGATCGCGATCCCCACCCCCCTCTTCTCTGTGACACCCCGGTAGGTATGTGTATACTGTGCACTGTATACATATATAAATGCACACGCCTCTTTGATTCCTCGCAATTCAGGCTGAATTGTGCCATTTGTCCGTTGGGCGCCAATGCACACAAGTCCGTTTCGCGTTCGTTTGAATGGAGAAGCGGCCGGAGCGTGTCGGTCAGTGTCGGTCAGTGTCGGTCAGTGTCGGTCAGGTTCGCAGGACACAGGGCGCGCGATGTTTGTTTCGCGAAATTCGATGGTTTTCGCTCGGGTACTAGGTACCATTCGGCGGTGGAATTTTCAGAGCGTTTCGTAATTCCTCTCGATTCTGAACTCGACTCGACTGCATCTGCATGTTCGAAGCGACCAGTATTATTATAAGCGATTAGCACCTATTATTACAAGTTATTATTACCTATTAGCGGTGTTCTCAGCTCGGTGCGGCAGATTTATCAATTATATTGCGCGTATCGGTGCCTTTATCGTCGGCTCCGTATCGAGGCATTTCGCCCAGCGGGGACGCCTGTACGCGTCGTACAGGCAGTCAAATCTTGAAGAAGGGCCAACGACCTGCGGTAAACACAGACATGTGCTTCTGTCGCGTGTGGCTACGTACAACCTGTCCGCCAAAGTCTTACGAAATCAAGCCCGTCATATTGCCCGTCATATATCGTTCGATCGAGAGCACTAGCACTTTGTACCTACTTGACGCGAAATCCAGAGAATTTAGCAGCGATCTTGGACCTCGATCATGAACTTGAGGAGAACAATGGAGGAGAAAATGGTGAAAAATGGTTGTGGTAAAACGAAGCGAGCTTTCCTTCGCGAGGAGCTAGATCTCTGGTTTAGTCTAATAATAAGACTGCAACGGAGAATCGACGGAAATCATTCTGGTTAGAGCAGCTGGACGATGGTCAAGTTCGGAGCGACAGCCGTCCTTATTTTTCCCCGTTTTTCCTTCTATGAACGGTGGTATACCTACACTATACAAGTATACACTATAGGTACACGTTGCACCGAGAGCCAGCCGCCCCGTGCAAATATTGATTGTTTCTCTACATCTGGCACCCTATGGTCTATAGACAGGATCTATACTCGAATACACTGAACTGGCACGCGATCTTTCCTCGATGGAGCGCCGAGCGAGCCATTTCTCCAGCATGCCACGAGAGATAGATATGTAGGTAATTAACTTGCGCTCTGCTCTGTTAGCATAGGGCTGAAAGATGCCAGAGGAACAAAAGTCGGCTGGTGGCCCGCCAGAAGTCACCGCCGAGAATGGCACCGGGACGAATTCACCCACGAAGAGTCCGGTTAGCAAGGGGAAAACGGCCATCGCCAAGGTCACTCTGCTGGATGGCACCGTCAAAGACTTTTACATCGACGTAAGTAGAGAGACCCAGCCCACCGGACGCGTAAGTCAGAACCACCTCAGTTCGGACATTATTCTTTGCAGAGGAAGGCGAAGGGCCAGGAGCTGCTCGACATGATATGCCAGAGTATGAATCTGCTGGAGAAGGACTACTTTGGTCTTCTTTACGAGGACAGGCACGATCCACGCAACTGGCTGGACTTGGACAAGAGGATCGCGAAATTCGTGAAAAGTAGGCAGACCCACCTTGGCCTTGGCCTAAGACTTGTTGTGTCGTCATCGGTGGTGGCGACTGGCTTGAAAACTGTTGCTTGTCAAAAATAACGTATGCGTCGGCCTCGCATGGCCCGAATTATTATTTCACAGATATTTACTATCTATATACCTGTAAATATATATCTAGATAGATATAATCCTGGAAAAATGATTTTATTCAAATTTTTCTAAACTTTTAAAACTCTTATTATATTTTCAAGCTGCTAAAAGCTGCACCAACATTTTTAACATGCCATCGGGCAAGCTGACGCTCTGGTAAATGCGTCGCGTGGTAAATGGATAGATAGAGATTCATATTAAGCTTGAGCTTTCATTTCGATTCGCAGACGAGCCATGGAAGTTCAATTTCGAGGTGAAGTTTTATCCGCCGGACCCAGCTCAATTGCAGGAAGACATAACGCGCTATCAGCTATGCCTCCAGATTAGAAACGACATCATCATGGGCCGATTGCCCTGCTCGTTTGTCACACACGCGCTTTTAGGCTCGTATTTAGTGCAATCAGAGGTCGGGGATTACGATCCGGACGAGCACGGCCGTACGTACTTGAAGGATTTCAAGTTCTCCCCCAATCAGACGCCGGAGCTGGTGGAGAAAGTGATGGACCTGCACAAAACGCACAAGTCAGTTCCCTCTGTTACTTGGGGAAATTGTGGGCGGGGTATTGGTTCATCGCGAGGGCAAGGTAGTAAGGAGACTAAACGGCGGGCGCCTGTGGTTTCTGCAGGGGTCAAACACCGGCCGAGGCGGAGCTCCACTTTCTGGAGAACGCGAAGAAGTTGGCGATGTACGGGGTCGATCTCCATCCCGCTAAAGACTCCGAGGGCGTTGATATAATGTTGGGCGTATGCTCGTCGGGCCTCCTCGTCTACAGGGATCGATTACGGATCAATAGGTTCGCCTGGCCGAAGATTCTCAAGATCTCCTACAAGAGGCATAACTTTTACATAAAAATCAGGCCCGGCGAATTCGAACAGTTCGAGTCCACGATCGGCTTTAAATTGGCCAACCACAGGGCCGCGAAGAAGTTGTGGAAAGTTTGCGTGGAGCATCACACTTTCTTCAGGTGAGAATAACGATTCATAGATTACGAAGGGTGTGTTACTAAATGCGTTTTTAGGCTCATGAGCCCTGAGCCTGTAAAGAAAGTAGGCTTGATACCGCACCTGGGTTCTCGCTTCCGGTACTCTGGAAGAACTCATTACGAGACGAAGAAGACGCCCATCGACAGACAACCCCCGCAGTTTGAAAGGTCTCTGAGCGGTCGGCGGCCAACGTCTCGCAGCATGGACGGTAAGCATTGCGGAGTCGTTGGATCACGTTTGGATCTTGCAACGTTGTTAACACTGCCCTTCGCAGCGTTAGGCGGACCTAAGCAAATGGAGACTTATGGCTCGGAACCGAGCAAGAGGCACACGATGAGCTATGAGCCTGAAATGATACCTGACATGGAACACATAGACCAACGGCCTAGTCCGATTAAAAAACAGAAGGAAAAGGTAAAGCAGGATACACTTATAATCGATTCGTTTATACATATCGAACATGACGATACAGTAAAGTCACCGTTAGTCGCTCGCTGGTCGGGGGACCGGCGTTGAGCCCGTATCGTGAACGGAGCCCTAATTCCGAGTGTGCGTTTCTCGCTTCTTTCTTACGGCGAACACGGGAACCGCTTCCGAATTTGCGCACGCAAAGGACGGAGTGCGTGTCAGGCGTCCGACAGACGGAGCGAGACAAAATATCAGCGCGTCGTCTGTCTCGTACTGTCCCCGCTCCCTCCCCTTCAGTGCCTTCGCTCACTCTCGCTCCATCTGGCTCTCGTCTTCGCCGGACAAGAGTAAGACAGAAGTGGTGGGGATAGCGAAAGGTCCGTATCGTGTACACCAAACCGAGCCCGTAACGAGACTTTACTGTAATTTGTAGATAAGACCTGTCGATTCATTTCGGGGGGTGGGGAATTACATCTGATTTCACCTGCGGTCTACGCTTTCAAACAATGGCCTTATCTTAAAAGGTCTATAATTTTACCAAGAGATTTTACCAATTACCTTTCAATCCACTCACCAAGCCAATAGTGCCAATGAAATGTCGTACGAAACGATAGCCACGTTACGAAAACCGAGAAATTGTAAAACACCAATTGGATCACTTGGAGAGTAAAAGATGCACTTACTTTATCAAATTAAACGGATGATACTTGTAGCCGTGTGGCATGCTAATGATTTATTGTGTACCATGTATTAGACATGGCTGTATGCATTAGCTATTTTATTACATCCATTCCGGAAGCATTATCTATCGATAGAAGCTCCGTACATCGAAAACAAGTTAATTAACGTTAATTGTAGAATTAAACGCGACAGATTAAATGCTCGATAAAACCTCGACTCTGTAAAGCAGCATTTAGTTAATTAACTTGTGCGAGTCCATAGAGATTTGAAATGCCCCCATACAAAGAACGGAGGAATGTGTAGATTTCATATGTATTCGACGAATCTAATTTCACAAACTTGAATTCAATCCTCACGTCCTAGCGCTTCAAGCATAAAAAAAAACAACTAACTGACACCTAACTAACACCGGTAGCTCACACGCAAAACAAGCGCCGGAACAACATCAGCCAGCAGTACCAGTAGCCTGGAAGGAGAGTACGATGCAGATCGTGGCAAAAAGGTATAGAACTTTTCCTAGGACGTACTTGACGTTGCATTAACCGACTTTTACCTGTATTATAATGTACGTGACCATTTGGTGTTTTCCTCTTTTCGACGCATGCCGCTTTTTTTTATTATTTTTTATTTATTTTCCGCCCACATGATACGGCCATCGCATCAAAGCTGATGTCGCATCGAGCATGTGTGCAATATATGCCGATAAGTTTTTATAAATTATGCTGTTGACTTGATTAGTAGAGCAGGAGATTAAAAGTTAACTGCGCCGATGCTTAAATTCGCATGCAAATGATCTCTATGAAGTATACATAGAAGGAAGAAGGGAGAATCGTTAACGTCCCTACGAGCGAACTGTGCAGGAAAATATGTATGTTCTCCTTCGACAAGGTGAACGATTGTATTTTTTGAGAGCGCAGACCGTACTTGGTTACCAAGCATGAGAGTATACCAAGAGAATGCGTAATCATCGTAGTTTATAGCAGCTTAGCGATAGAGTCGGGGCCGTGCTTATTGCATGAAGCGATGTGTGACTATAAATTTACTTATAGAAACCGGTCGGGGGAATTGCGGTCCTACCGGGCGGCGGCGGTGTACGATCCAAGAAGAAAAAGGATAAGCAAAACGAAAACGAGAAGGAGAATCATAGTGATCTGCTGAACAACTCCGATCTGATAAACGAGAGCGCTCTGCTTGAGAACAGCGACGCCAAGTCGCCGAGTAAAAAAGAATTGAAAATGAAAGATAAGGAGACGCCGGAGAAAAAAGACAAAGAAAAGAAAGAGAAAGAGAAAGTGAAGGTAAGTGTACGTTGGTTAAGCCGCTGTGTCGTCATGCTACTGCCTAGCGCAGTTAGTGAAAATCAGATTACTTTATCGTATTCGTCTCTAGAGTGGCAATTTCTATGCATAAAAGGTACGGGTGTTGATGTAAGAATTAGAGTTTGAACAGAAAGTAATTACAAGTATGTATACGCGTACATAGCCTCGGAATGCAGGTGTGCACGGTTATTAGTTTACTTTTTTTTTTTTTTTTTTTTTTTTTTTAAATGTAAATGACGAAGAAGATGGTAATGCATCGATATGGTAGTTTTCATTAGCTTTATTATAGTTTATTTGTAACGTATCTACAAACAATATTATGTTAGGTATACGGCATGGTTCTGGCATTGCATGTTTTTGTTTATTATGAAAGAGTCCCGTCGGTGGCTTCCTATTCGGCAAAAAGGAAAAGGATGCCAAGCAGAAGAAGCAGAAGAAGAACAAGGAGGAGTCGCTGGACAAGAGCGACACTGAATCGAATCTCTCTACGTTAGAGAAACAGGCGAAACCTTTGACCGAGACGTCGTCGAATATCGAGAAGGCAAAGACCACTCCGGAATCCTCACGGCAGCAGTCTCCCAGCTACACGAAGCCTTACGATTATGAAGAAACTGAAGCATCCCCGACACGGAAACCCTTCACGCCGCACGGATTCTCGTACGAGGATAGGCCAGCATCACCTGGGGTACATAATCAACAGTCCCCGACTTCCGCGAGTCGCAGAGCCACGGGCTTAGCTTTCAATTATGCCCCGGGCGAGGAGAAGAAAGTGGCGGAGTCGGCGGAAAAGAGGAAAACCAAAGACATGGACGCCAATAAGCCCCCGTCAGGATTAAAGACCCCTGGCCTGAACTACGTGGAATCAGCGGGGTTGAAGGAGCAGCAGAAAAGCGCGTGCCAGCAGCCGGAGACTGACAAGAATCTATCATCGGCAGTCTTGATTGCTGCTGAACAACAGCAAGCAGCTGCCAATCAAGCGGCTATAGTTCCACCACCGGTTACAGAATCCAAGCCAGAGTGTCATATCTTACCGCTTCCATATGGCTCGAAAGTTATCGGAGGTGTGATTTACACCAAGGATGGCAAGCCATTGGATCAGAGTCACCTCGGTCCAGAAGGCGGTAAAGTGATGAATGGCCAAGTTTGTACAAAGGAGGAGACTCCGTTCAGAAAGGCTGACTTTGGGCCCCATGGGATTTATGTTAATAACGGCTTGATCACGACCAAAGACGGCAAACCGGTGAACCAAGACTCGCTAGGCGTTGACGGGAACTTTATCAAGGACGGCGTCATATATGATTCTAACGGACAAATAGTTGATCAGCATCTATTGGGACTAGAGCACGCGCAAGTCAAGGACGGTAAAATTGTGATGAAAAATGGGAAGCCGATGCAATATGGCAGTTTAGGCGTCAACGGGGCGTACGTGAAGGATGGTCTTGTATTTTCCTCGGACTCTAGACCGCTCACGCAAGGATCGTACGGCGTAAGTGGAAATTACATTCTTGCTGGAGTGGTGTGCAACGACAGTGGGAAGCCTTTGAATCAGATCGCAGTTATACCCGACGAAACTTACGTCTCCGATGGTTTAATTTATGGTCGAGACGGAAATCTCGTTAACAATGGTATCCTAGGGCACGAAGGTCATTATTATATAACAGACGGAAAAGTTTTTTCGAAGGACGGGAAAGCGGCGAAACACGAGTCCTTCAGCTCAGACGGGTCTGTTGTTAAGGACAGCATAATTTATTCAAAGGACGGGAAGTTTTTGAACCAAGGATCCCTGCTCCCCTGTGGTGCTCACTTGAAGGATGGAAAAGTTGTTGGCAAGGATGGGAAGCTAATCAAACACGCGTTTTATAAACCTGATGGAAGTTTCGTAAAAGATGGCATCATCCATGGGAAAGACGGTAGACCCTTGAGTCAGATTCCTCTAATAGCCGGCGGATGCTTCGTGAAAGAAGGCGTTATACATGATAAAGATAGTAAACCATTATCGCAAAGCCTCTTCAAGCCCGATGATATAATAATTAAAGATGGGGTAATTTATGATGGAAATGGCGTAAAACTGTCAGATGCTTTCCTCGGGCCAGACAATCTATTGATCAGAGACGGAATGATAATTGGAAGGGACGGCAATAACAAGCCCGTTAAACAAGAATCCTTCGGCTCGAATGGAAGTTACATAAAGAAAGGCGTTATCCATTCAAAAAGCGGCAAACCGCTTAATCAAGATTCATTGATACCCGAAGGCGCGTCCATTAAAGACGGAAAAGTGTACGCTAAAGATGGGAAGCCTTTGAAGTTCTCATTCTTCAAGCCAGATGGAAGTTCTGTGAAAGATGGTCTCGTGTACGGCAAAGACGGCAAACCGTTAAATCTGTGCTCGGCGCTTCCAGAAGACAGCTTCATCGCAAGCGGAGTGATATTCGATTACAGCGGCATGCCATTGACAAAAGAAATGTTTGGATCCGATGGTTCGTATGTCGCTGGTGGTGTGATTCATGGAAAGGAGGGTAAAATAATTTCGGAGGGTGCCTTTGGGCCCGACGGCAATATCATTAAAAACGGATTGATCATCGGAAGAGATGGGAAACCGCTAACGCAAGATGACAAGGGACCGGATAACTTGGCGGTGAAGGATGGAAAAGTCGTCGACAGCCAGGGAAATCCGAAGAATCTAGCGTCCCTTGTTCCACAGGGATGTTCTATACGCGATGGTATAGTCTATGACAAGAACCAATTCCCTCTGAAGCAAGGAGCATTCAAACCCGATGGTAGTTACATCAGGGACGGTCTTACATACGGATGGGGCGGCCAATTGCTAAACGCTGGCACCGAGTTACCGGCCGAGAGTTACATCGAGGAAGGCAGGATTTATGGAAAAGATAAGCAACCCTTGAATCACAGCTCATTCGGTACTGACGGAGGATACGTCGCTAATGGTTACGTTTACGGAAAGGATAAACAGCCGCTTGGTCGTGGAACATTTGGGGACGATGGAAGTTCTATACAGAACGGTCTATTATATGGACCGGACGGAAAGCCACTGAATCGAAAGCAAACAATAATCACAGTCACGCTTGTTCGTTACGGTTTAGTGCACGGTAACGATGGTAAGCCGCTCAAATCCGGTACTTTCGATACCAATGGTAGCGTCGTTAAAGATGGCAAGATCTACGATCGTACGGGCCAACCTTTGAATCGAGCTTCTTACCGAAATGATGGGAGCTTCATTAAAGACGGTCTTTTATACGGAAGCAACGGGCAACCGATGTCCCAGGGTGTTCTACCATCAGAGACTAGTTATATTAGGAATGGAAAGGTTTACGACACGAATGGACAACCGCTGACGCAGGAAGCCTTCGGCCCTGAGGGTTTGAGAGTGGTGCAGGGAATCGTGGTAGATAAAGCTGGGAAACCTTTGAAGCAAGGAGTCTTCGACAGCGAGGGGAACATTGTCCAAGAAGGGGTCGTTTGTGCACCAACGGGAAAACCTCTTGATAAATATTTCACCGTGATTAACATCAGTTTAGTTCGCAAGGGTTTGCTTTGCGATAAAAACGGGAAGCCGGTGAGACAGGCGCCATTTGGCAACGACGGTAGCTACGTGAAAGATGGAAAGATTCACGACAAATTTGGTAAACTAATGAATCAGGAGATCTTTGGCGAAGAGGGTGCGTCCATAAAGGACGGAGTGGTCTTGGCTGGCACCGGGCAACTTTTAGAGAGCGATTCTATTCTGAGGAATATCCTTCAAGACACAGGAAAAATCGGTGCCTCGAGAGCTGCAAAGAAAGCTGCAGCAGCTTCGAGCAGCAGCATAACTGCTCCCACCATAGTGAAAACAACGACCAAGCAATTGGTGGTAAAGGACCAAGAAGGCCTGACGCAAAATATAGAGGAAAAGATCGAGGATCTTACACCCGGAGGCACGGGCCAAGTAACGGTTTCGACACAAATGAACAAGGTGATATAATTTTTTCAATAATATAACTTACATGAGAAATTTAAGTACATAACTCCTTCGCTAACTACGCAGGTAAAGAAACATTTTAAGAGAGACGACTATTACTTTCCTTAGACCGCTTTCCCCCCCCCCCCCCTCTCTCTCTCTCTCTCTCTCTCTCTCTCTCTCTCTCTCTCTCTCTCTCTCTCTCTCTCTCTCTCTCTCTCTCTCCCTCAATAGTAAAAAAGAATCAAGTTTCGTTCACCGGGATCCCTTTGAACTCCGAGTTATTACTTGATAATGATTTAGTACATCCTAGTGTATCTAATAGTTGTATGATATGCATCGTAGATATTGCGCAGTATGTTTTTAGCCATTAAATATTTGCGTATCGCATGCAGCGTGCCCCTTAGATACATAAATACAACAGCACACGTAAATTCCACATACAAAATTTACGTTCATCTTGAAACCAGTGCATAAGGAGGAACAAAAAAGTTCGATTCATCAACACTCTTGTATTTTGCCTAATTTCGTGTATACATACATACCTATACGAATTTTATTGTAAGCCGTTAGTCACATTGTAGTTGTATTTAGGCAGAGGCACCAGATGACGGTAGAACCCCGTACATGACAGCGACCGCTGTTACCACCCGCACAGCTACAATGCACGAGGATCTTGAAAAGAACCAAAAGACCAGCCAGGTTTGTAGTATATTGCTGTACATAAATTACTCGCGTGTTAACAAACTATCGAGATATTACACGTTCTCTTTCTGATTCTGCTTGCCC
Organism: Andrena minutula; assembly: GCA_929113495.1. NCBI lineage: Eukaryota > Metazoa > Arthropoda > Insecta > Hymenoptera > Andrenidae > Andrena > Andrena minutula. Next base: position 34,581 of record OV815996.1, on the reverse strand, counting down.
TCGACATACTTTACCTCCCTATAGAGCTAGAATTATTTTTGTATAATTTTTTTTACATCAGGTAGAAGAAAAGACTGTAGCACACACGACGGCGACCAGCGCGACGAGACAGGAGCAGAGGGTAGTGACCCAAGAAGTGCGAACAACGAGTCATGTGCTCTCTGGTGAACAGGTAATAATAGCGTATTCATAATTTCAAAGCATACGAAGCTCTCATCACTAATGGACGAAGCATGTAAGCATTTGTGTAAATTACTACATATCATGTTCTTAATTGATTCTAACATTAAATCATTAGAAAATATACCGCGTTGTATACTGGTAATATATGGTGCTAAATCGCACATACATTCAAGTATCTCTTTTATTTTTAATCTTCGTAAACATACATCCATAACAATTGATGCATACAGGTTTATTTATCATGTAATACTCTATGTATAAATAGATAAAAGTCATACGCGCACTCAGCATATGTACATACATAACAGAATCATACGGTATGTTTAAGTAAAGAGACAGTAATACTTGACTGACTCATAATTCATGCTATCGTTCGGTTCTTTCTTTCTTCTTTTTTTTTATTTATTTTTGTAATTAATTTTTGCCGGCTTGACGCTAACACATTGCATGGTGTAGCTGTTCTCACGAAGGGTCAGTACGTCCAGTTCAAGCAGCGACGATTCAGGTACTCCGATTGACCTGGAGGATGATCAACAGGCTTTCTACAATCAATATTATCAGGTAAATGTTCAGGGATGGTACAATCGTGTTAAATAATTACCAGAGACTTCGAAAGAAGCAGCCTGTATTGATTTAATATCAGATTAGAATACCATTCCGAAGATCTATGTCTAAAGAATGGATCTACATCAAAAGGTACACGTATCGGAAGCATTTTTCAAATGGAAGAGAATTCATAGAGGGACGGATATTGTCCGAAATTATCCAAGATACATTACATAATTCTCACGTACATGATTACTCGCTACATGGCACCACGCGTTGCTTAACATTCATGGGAAACATGAGAAATAACATTCGTAGAGAGTTTAATATATTCATTATTTCGCAGGCACTGGTTTTAAGGTATAATCGGTAGTTGATAAAAGTAACACAGGTCTACGATCCACACCCTATCCCTTAATTTTCATATACTTGTAGCATATTAACACAACTGTATGGTATCGATATAACACGCGCTACGTTATGTTAAATACATTTTCTCATCTTCGCTTTGCTTAAAGGATAAATGCAATTGTGTAAATGCGATTCAGGGTGATCCGGCTGCCGTTGTTGCGACCGAGACGCTCGTTTACAAAGAGGAACCAGAGAACGATGTGACAACGTCTGCTGCTACTACTACAGTTCCGGTGGCAGCAAGTGAGACTAGGAAAGTAGCTGTTGAAAGTGAGGACGGTATGTACAGTGCGACTGGAGAAATTGTCAGCTCTCAGACAATATCCAGCAAGACTCGTACCGTTGAAACAATAACGGTAAGATTCTATACTTCTTAATACAAATATGTATGTAAGTATTCGATACTTTTTCGCAAAGCTTAACGTACACGCTATTCTGCTTTCAGTACAAAACTGAGAGAGATGGGGTAGTAGAAACACGCGTAGAACAAAAAATAACGATACAATCGGACGGCGATCCGATTGATCACGATCGAGCTTTGGCCGAGGCGATTCAGGAAGCCACCGCTATGAATCCCGACATGACGGTAGAAAAGATAGAAATCCAACAACAAACGGCACAGTAACCTGATGTAAAAGCATCTTTGTAAGCGAATAGCACTCTGTATCTATCGGCGTACATCTGAACGGTGCACGGTAAAAACATCGTCAGACTGAATATCGGTCGTGTTGTCGTCAACTACTTGAATATTGATATTGTGGAACAAGTGAAAATTAATACGTCTCCTCCAAGTATCGGGGGACATTATAATATTGCCCGTAGCAAATATTACCCAATGATTGATGCGAGCTTTGCGTAACAGCTTGATTGAAAATCAAGCTGATGACGAGAGAAAAATGTCACGGTACTTTGTACCATAAACTGCAGTGTTCATATTCAGAGTATCGTTTATGTGCACCGAGACATAAATATCTATTATACATATGGCGTATGCATAGTCATATATGTATCTAAACGAGAAACGATACGTGGATAGAGATAAAGCTGAGAGAGTGCTCCTAAGCTTATATCTCTGTTTCATAGCGAGAGGACTCATGATTCGTGGCGATGTCGCGTGATAACCACATTATCTGTCACTCACGGGAGAATTTGTTCAAACAGTACACCACGGTAAAGATATTACTACGCTTGATTTTGTCAATTCTTTTGCTGACTTGTTTTCTGCTGTAATTTAAATGTCTATTTTTGAAACTTTATCCGTGAGCCTAACGTAGTGGAAACGAAATAATTAAAAAAATATTGCAGCTGAAAAAGATTTTGAGAAGTCGAAGATATTTAAACATATATTATTATCCAAATGAATTATACGTGCGTGTGCGCGCGCGCGCGCGCGCGTGTGTGTGTGTGTGTGTGTGTGTGTCAAATAATATACCAGGCTGCACGTATAGCATAATTTTACGACTTTGTTGATACGAAGTTTCTTTGTGACATATATATTTTTTTTATAACGAATATTATGTATCGTCTATTGCGTGACCAAGTCAAGGTCCTTAAAATCTAATATATTAATATATACAGAATTATACAAATTATGTTTATTAGACGTAAAGGATAGAAATCTACCAAGTTTCCTGTGACCTAAAGTATTACTATCCAGCAGTATGTAACACGGGAGAAAGATGTATATGTCGGCATTGCTATTGTATACAATTTTTATTTAATAATTTAATGTATGCATTTGGAAACTATGTAGATGTTCTTGAATCATATACTTCAAGTAAGAGAAGAAATATTAGTAATAAATATTGGATAAGATAATAAATTATATGTATGTGACTTCGTACCAAGAGCTATGATGCATTGGTCAGCGTATACTTATGTCTAAATGTAGCCGTAACTTTTGTAGCTTTAAGCCTACAATTTCATATAAGATTTTGTTCGTTCAATAGTTTCTTTTATTCTTTTATAAGATACGAGAAATTATGCTAAGAAGGAGAAAAGGCTGATAACCTGAATCTACAATAAAATTATTCAGATTCAAATCACATTTCTTTGAGGAGATAAAAAATCTATATATAAATATATAAATATATAAATTTATAAATATTAAAATATAGGTATCGCAGCTTCGTATATTTATGTATGGATAGTATGTATATTGTACACGCGGCAATTCCGAAGCAACATTAAGATATGCATATCACACTGTAGGAGGCTTGTTTATGCCTTTGTTCTTAAAAAAAAATATCCTTTTAACGTATTATCGTTAATGTATATTACGCTTGTGTATTTTGCACAAAGCATTTATTTCTTAATCTCACACACAATACTTTCGCGTGTTAGCTGTTACAGACTTGTATTTTTACTTTTCTACTTTTTACATAAACCTAAACGAATGAAACTTTTATATACACAACGTCTCTACTTACAATAGTTTCAGAGAAATTTAGATTCTAGCTGTTTCTCCGTATGTCGTGTATTCATCTAAAAAGTGTGTGTGCGTGCGTGCACGTGTGTGTGTGGAGGGATAATCTCGACAGAGCTGCAACAGACCAGCAGTCAGTTGTATGGGAATCATTATAGTTTATATAGAACAAAGGATAATCATTGACCATCTACGTGCGAACTGCATCCTGCCTTTTGTAAATTAGGTTTATTATACGTTGGCAGCTAATTTTCGAATATTATACGATATATCGATTCATTAATCTCATCTTATTTCGTAGCGATAGTTGATACGTACGTTAAGATATGCTCAACCACTGCATTAGTTCTTTTTACTCCCAAACATTATTTCCGAGCAGTTTATACATATTTCATAGATCGACTTTAATGTTTCGATATCGCGCGCAGAAGGCAGTAAAGTTACGATAAAGAAGAAATTGATTTTCTACTTGTACCTTCTATACCGTGTAATTCTGTAATTTATATATTTCTTTCTATCGTATCTAACATTCCATGCTTATAGCGACTAACATACGTATGTACTATAAATGCCTGTGTCATTTAAAGTTTATTTATTTCAGTTCTTCATGGAAATATAATTTTTATACAAGCCCTGCTTGGAGAAATTCCTATATGATTTCTACTCGATTCGCAACATGAACAATATTGTCTGCATTCCGTGTGAAAAATTCGTGTGCTTTTCATGCTTCAGTTCACACGCAAAGTTAAGCTTTAAAGTTAACGTATGAATCTTCAAGCAGTGTACAAATGTAGTTGATAGTATTTTGTACTTTAATACTTTTGTTGTTCGTTTAGTGGTAACACGTAATATACTTGATATTATAGTTTTCCAACGTCATACGGAATAGTATTTTGCGCAGGCCATTCGTATGGATCGTTTAATCATGCACGTTTTGTCACAGTCGAATTTTCAACCATCGTTTCGCACGCATGATACTCTACTTAATCTCATCCACAAAAGATGTTTTGTTACATGCACGTTCATGCGACACGAGCGTCGTCGCCTTACTGCTAGAAAGTTGTATAAAACTGTTTAATTGTAATTAGTTGATCGTCAGCTTCTCACGTAGCTCAGTAAATATATATATATATATGTATATATATGTTCTGTCCAGCTCAATCCGGCTCCAAGATCTTACTCTTATCTTGCACACGACTTTTCAGCATGCAGGCAATAACGAATAGTTTACGTAGTAATTATTTAATAGAATACGTATATTGTAAAAGAAAATTAAACTTGATCGAAGGATATACAATGAATTATAAATAATTTTCTAAAAAAAAAAGAAAAAAAGGATATTAATAAATAAGAACACATATACTGAAAGAATTTTGTTTTCTTGCATGCGTACATTTATAGTATTCACATGGATTATATTAAAGATATTCGATAATAATTTTCTTCTGTGTAAAAAGTGCATACCAATATTGTGTACAACTAATATTTGGTGTTGTCATATTGTGACGCTAAATCATGACAAATGTATTAAATGTTACATAAAAAATTGTTCCATTACAATATGTTGGAAGATGTTTTAAATTGGCGGTAGTTTGATAAATTTACTGTTTATCAACGATTGGGCTGGGCGAGGCGGCTTAGTTCTGGTTACGTTACTCCAGAACGGTCTTGGAGTAACATGGCCATTCCTTATTGGTTTCGTGCTTGGCGCTAAAGTGATTGTAACAGTTCGTTTATTAATAATAATGCGTACGCGGAGATATCTCCCGATCAACCGAATGATAATTGCCATTTGTTCACTTACCCGTTTTCCACGACGGGAATACTCGCGATTGCATTTCACCGATGGCTGTCGAAATCGAAACAGATAGTTTTGGGCCTGGATGTTGAAGCATTGCTCTGGATATCGATTTTCTAAGCGCAGGTGGTAAATTCAACGAATCTGAAATGACCATAAATTTTTCATTAACAGCAATTTGTAGAAACTATGTATGTATGTCCAACGTCATACTTGTAATATCTTCGTCCAATCTGATTCTTGAAGATTTCTTGGTACGGCAACGATGTTTCTCGATCTTGAATCGTTTCAGAAAGCATCGACATACATCCGTCACCGTTTTCCCGTCGAGGGTGCCTGCGAATCGGCGTAATAAAATTCAGGTCCGAACCAAGTATCTGATTAGGATAGGAACGTACTTATCGTATTGTTATTGGCAATAAGGTTCTCTTTGTATCTGTAACGCCGAGCGACAGGATTGCCTTGCAGAGATAGCTCTTTCAGAGAAACCAAGGCACTTATACTTTCAGTCAGATCGTCGATATCATCGATAGCATTGTTCCTAGCATCCAGAACTTCTAATTCGCCTAAATACTTGATATCCTTCAAACTCGTAATTTTGTTGGTGGAAACATTCAGCGCTTTCAGGCATCTCTGTGAAAGCAACAAAACAGCATAGACACATCAATTGAAATCACTCTTAACTTACAAACTCACGGATAAAGTACGTATACTTCTTGGATCAAAGCACAATGATTCGCCATCAGTCAACCTTTGATTCTCCATGTGCAGAGTAGTCAAGTTTCGCAAACGATCCAGTCCCTCCACCACTATTATATTATTATATCCCAAGTAAAGCGTCTGAAGCATCTGAAGGCTGTCCAAGTTTTCTATCTTGCTTATCATATTGTGCTGGAGGTAGAGGTGAGTTAAGCTCGACGCAAAATGTAAATTCTCTATCGTCGATATGTTGTTAGTTTGCAAATATATCACTTTCAGGTTCTTATAAGCGCCAAAGTTACCCTGTAATGCAACAACCACGTGTAAAGCTCCTCCTCTTACGCGTTATTCATTCCATAGCGACTTACAATACTGCTTATGAACTGATTGTTCATACGTAGATGCGTCAAGTTGTACAACTCATCCTTCTTTATCTTTTTGCTGAGGGACTTGCTCAATTGCACTTGGGAGCATCTTCTTTCGATGTATTCGGTATTCAATGTCACCATGATTCTCTATATGAATTCATTCAACTGAAGATGCAAATCTGAGAAACTGCATTTAGTTCAGTTCAGAATTGATCAAACATCGGTTGGAATGACCCGCCTTTTGTCACGTGACTGGCAGGGGGTAGCAAAGGATAGAACTAGAATCGATTAGAAAGAGACAAACGACACGCGACAGCGCTGGAATGAAAATAACTCACCTATAAAACATTTTTCGCATACGTTATGAAGAGTGTCAATTTATTAAGAATTATAATTCTGATTAAAAAAATTAAATTAAATTAAGTTACACTGACGAAAAATGGATATAGGATAATAAATATAATTTGTTTGAATTAAAAATAATGTTAATAAAAAGGACCATTTTTATTTTAGGAAAAGAAAGATTGATCAATTACTATATATATATATATATACTCGAGCTCATTTTAGAAGTAACTTGCCGACCGACGAGTTTCGATCGATTCTGCGCATGTTGGCGCTCATTGGTGCCGAAACAAGCTACTATTGGTTATACCCCAAACAAACGCTTTCTCGGAGCCAATGAGCTCATTCTACATGCGCGAACTCAGTTCCTTCTAAAATGAGCTCGAGTATAGTAAATTTTATTTTTGGCTATAATATAGCTCTTAGCATAGTAGAATCAAAACATTTCAAAGTGTTTATCAATAAATTGGACCATCGTCCATCAGTTTAAGGCTCCTACGAGAAAAACATTATCCACAACAATTTTAGATACAGAATAGAACTTGTTAATTCTATAAGAAAAGATGAACCACAAGAAGTACTATTAACTGATGATTGGAAAAATTCAATAGCTGACATCAGGGGCGGCTTTAGCGTACTTGGCGCCCCCGGACAAGATTATCATGGCGCCCCTCCAAGAGCACGAAAATCATTTAGCAGAACGGATATAAATGAATAAACGCATACAGCAGCGCCCCTACAGATTTGGCGCCCCGGGCGGCCGTCCTGGCTGCCCCCCCCCCCCCCCCACCCCCGCTTAAAGCCGGCCCTGGCTGACATTAAAACCACAGACGAGGTATGGAATAGACCTATCACTTTATGGGACTTCGTGTCACCGCCCAAACTGTGTTACCTAGTGATGACGATCTTTTGTTGTTAGGGGAAATAAGATCGATTTTTCACCGATCTTTTTTAATTCCGATCTATCAAGGATTGATCCCCTTTTCTTTAGGATCGATTAAAAAAAAATTAATTTTATACTTGGTAAGTGCCAGACGTAAGCGCATCGTGTAATACACGTATATACACATGTATTATACACGAATATTATACACGAATATATGATTACTGATCGTAGTCATATCCCAGATAGCAGAACGTCTGGTAAAGTCTTAAAGACGTCCCAGATACGTCTTAAAGACGTCTTCAAGTCGTCTGGTTACAAATCAAGACATTCAGACCTAAAATGGACATAAACTAGACGTCTCTAAGACGAGGTGTGCTATCTGGGATTGGATACGTTCAGCAGACTCAACTGTTGAGTTATCTCATTAGATTTTACTCTGAAGTTGTACGTTATATAAACTCTATACTTATTTCCTAGTCCTTCTTGTTTTGATTAACTTATTGCCCAATTGTCCAACAATCAGTTACATCATAATGTTCAATATTTTATATTTGATATTGTTGTAATTATTTATAGCTGAATAAATATCTGAAAAATCTAATGTTAGAAAGTTTATTAACGGATCGGCGCAAGAAAACTCTTACACAATTAGCGAAGCACAGAGTTTATTTGAAACAATTATGAGAGCACGAAAACGTATATTTTGGAATTTGTAGATTTAATTTACAGTTATAGGTAATTGGAATATAGTACAAGGTCAGACACAATAAATTAATAGTTATTTTACACAACACGTTTGACTAGTTATTATACCAAACAAGCAACACTTAGAAACTAGTATTAAGGGAGCCGTCTCACCGGGCCGCGAATGTGTGCGAACGCTCACACAAGCTAAGTTAAGCGTGTACGTATACGCGTGTAGTAAACAAACCGGTTCAACCGATTTTCGTCCTGGAATCGGCCAGAAGGAAGTTTTTGCGGGTACGGTTGCCTTCAGTATACATCTGTGGGGGGGTGGGACGGTGCGTTTGAACGCTAATAAGCACTGTATATTGAACTAATAATGAATTTATACGTCACGCTGGTGCTACGTAGCTACAGTGCACCATTAGCGCCACCAACGGAGAAGCCTTGAAGCTTCATTCTGTCAGTTTTCGATTCATAAATTCATTATTATTTCAATGTACAATGCTTATTAGCGTTCAAACGCACCGTCCCACCCCCCACAAATGTTTACTGAAGGCAACTGTACCCGAAAAAACTTCCTTCTGGCCGATTCCAGGACGAAAATCGGTTGAACCGGTTTGTTTACAACACGCGTATACGTACACGCTTAACTTAGCTTGTGTGACCTGTCTGCACACATTCAAAGCCCGGTGAGACGGACAATAACAAAACTGAGACGGCCCCCTTAACCCTTTAACTCCCAGAGTTAGACTAGGAATTGTAATTTGATATAATTCAATAAGGTGCTGAAGCAGAGAGGACTTTAAAAATGATCAAACACCCAACAGTTCCAGTATCTCGCTGAAATATTCCAACTTGCACTTACCCTTCTATCTTAACACTATACTCGTGTTCTGGGATCCTGTAGGAACCAACGAACAAACATTTCAAGTTATTATATTTTATTCTTACATTCTACCATAGTATTGCAAGTTAAAGAAATTCTTATATATAATTAAAATATTTGACAAACACAACTATCAGCTCGGTTCTCACCGATTACCAGGTCCCACCACGAGGAGGTTGCTGCGTTCCGAGACCCGTAGAGAGATAGATGGAATCAAAGTTCCATCGATCTCCCTGTACATGAAACCCTTAGCCTACTAAACCAAAGAGATAGACGGAAACAAAGTTCCATCGATCCCTTCGGTTTAGATATAAAATCTACCTCCTCATCGGAGATGGGAAGGCAACAAAAGAGCAACAAAGCTAATTCAGTGACTACTGCAGGCCTGCACAGCAAGGCTGTGGCGGGCAAGAGCGCTCTCGATTGCACGTGAGCAAAGCGAAGAGCGACGCCACCCTGTGGCCAATAGCTGTCGTAGCATGCTTGTAAAGTGCAAGGTGTATTGCTGACGTTCAGCGGCACACTCCACTCACAAACACTTCCCACCACGACACTCACGGCACTGTTGCTCATGAAGGCATGGCTTAGTGCTTTTCGATAATCTTGCCGCACGTGCCCGAAAATTTTAGCCCGGCGGGCATTCAGCTGTGCACGCCTGGACTACTGGGTAATCCGCCAGGTCTAACCGCGAGGTGGTTGCCACAAAAGTGGCCCATCCCGAAAAAAAAACTCCAATCCCATCCACTCTCCATTATAATCAACTCATCTTGCCTCGCATTACAAGCAATGACACACGCGACAATCTCACGCTACTATTTAAAAAAAAAATCCGCGGACGTGAAGGAGATTGCCTATACATATAGGTCTCTTACTTAAATCTAAACGCGCGCATCCCTCGGCGACTCCCAAATGATTCCCGGAAAAGCTACTGTATTCTTTCAAAAGATTTTAATTTAAAGTCCATAGGATTAATATGCGTATACACGCCGCGGGGTATATGTATAGGGGTGGCTCTAATTCGACAAAAGGAGCAGCAACTTTTGGCCCTCTTGTATTTTAAACGCGCCATTTCAATTACTTCACATTCCTCGGCAATTGGCAGGTTTTTGAAACATTTTGTTATATAATGTAAAAATTAACATTGTTCACATTTGCTTTAAGTATACTATCATAACATTGCATCTATTGTGATCGTAGGGTAAACTCGGGTAAATCCGTGATACAGGTTATTCCGTGATGCTTTTTCATTTATCTGTAACTCGAAATTTCGAGTATTATATGTGCTGTAGAAGATAAATGGAAAGTTCAAACTGCAGGTAAGTGATGGTAAAATGACACTTTAACAAGTCTTACTCTTGAAATTATCATACAACTAGCCCACCCGTTACCCGGTTTCACCCGGCAATTATTTATGATGAAATAAAACAGCCTAAAAGAAAAAATAAATAGCTTATCATCTAATCTAGGGCGTATATAATATATATTCAAAATTTCATTGAAATCCGTTCAGCCGTTTAGACGTGAAAGGAGGACAAACAAACAGACAACGTTTCACTTTTATATATTAATAGGGATAAGGCATCGGTGTTATTTTTGCTTATGAAATTGACTAAATTCTTATTTTTCGTGCGCCTGATACTGTGTTTCTGATCACGCTGTTTGATAGCGAATTCGGGAGACCCGCACTGGCCGCACTGAGTGCGACTTTTAGCCAATTGGAAGCGAGGAAACTCGCACTCAGTGCGGCCAGTGCGGGTCTCCCGAATTCGCTATGAGAAATTCCGATGGTCAATGCCAGAAACGATGTTTCCTTACGTCTCACAATCAGACATCTAACGATCGTGAAACAATTGATTATGCACGAAATAACAATAATATATAACAATATGAAATAATATAAAATAATGTAAAAGCATGTAAAATCATGTAAAATAATATAAACAAGTAGCTGGTGAACATATTATATAGGGCCATCGAGTACTATCACGGAGTAACCAGAGTATGTCATGACAACTGAATTTTCTATATTTTCAATTAAATATACTTGGTAAATTTCTGTTAACCTATTATTTGTTTGTCCGATGTCTGACCTATCATTATATGATAGACTCACTTTCAGAATATGTAACTATTAGCAGTTATTCGACAAATTCTAAAACTATCACGGATTTACCCGAATTTACCCTACTAAAAGTGTGAAAATGCATAAAATTTCTGTCCTTTCCATCTTTAATACATGTTAAAAACGGTAGTGTACCGGGGTAACATTAGCATATCATGTATATATGTAGATAGCCCATTAACGGGTTAAGTTTTACTAATCTGAGGTCAGTAAACTTAAATTTCTTTATATTATTTTCTTTTTTACTTCTTAACTTCTTAGTTAAGATGTAAATTAGCCAACTCGTAACCTTGGCACATGATATAAATATCATTAACAGTTTAAGTTTTACTAATCTGACGTAAAACAATGTAAATCCGGCGTATGCCAATGTTCTCCCGGTTTACAGTACTCAGGACTACAAGGTACTCGTGTCTACATAACAAGTCGCATGCAAGTACAGAATATTATTCACCGGTCGGCGAATATGGTCCATCCTGTCATCCTCGCCAGCTTCCAAGCTTTGGGCCCTCTCTAGGGCCTCTGTAGGGTCTCCCTTTGGGCCCTCTCTAGGGCCTATGCTAGGCCCTCTGTAGGGTCTCCCTTTGGGCCCTCTCTAGGGCCTACGCGCTAGGCCCTGTATAGGGTCCATTTGTTGGGCCTTCACCAGGGTCCATGAGCTAGGCCCTTTTTAGGGCCTAGAATCTCCTTGGTGAGTCTAAGCTGAAAATTGAAGCTAACCGAAAATTTGACTCTACTTCCGCGATAAAAAAACAATTAGAGCACCGGTACTCTGGACGAACTTTTTATGCGCAAAAATTGCCTCTACTTTCGCGGTAATACTACTCTAAGTAAGAGCCGCGGTGCTCTGCAAAATATATAGTTGAACGCGAAAAAAACTGAGACTCTACGATCGCGTTACGCGCGATCACAAAGGATCTTGCTAGACTGCAAGATTGCTAGGAAGACTGATTCCACTTGGAACCTTTTCAGATTTTTACCGGTGACTCCCGGTGATTATTTTACGAATTATTAATCGGAATTGCAAAAATCGCGAGCAACTTTTGTATTGATTTAATTTTCTGGCCCTTTCCAGGGCCCGCAGGTTTAAGCTGAAAATTGAAGCTAAGCGAAACTTTGACTCTACTTCCGCGATAAAAAGCAATTAGAGCACCGGTGCTCTGGACAAATCTTAGATACGCAAAAATTTGACTCCAAATTCGCGGTAATACTACTCTAATTAAGAGCCGCGGTGCTCTGCAAAATATGTAGATGGACGCGAAAACAACGGGGACCTTGCTAGACTGCAAGATTGCTAGGAAGTCTGGTTCCACCTTCCACTGGAACCTATTCAAAATTTTCGCGGTGACTCTACTCGACTCGATCGATTTAATTGTTTTACGAATTATTAAACGGTATTATAAAAATCGCGAGCAACTGTTGTATTGATTTAATTTTCTGATTTTAAGACAGACACATGCATGTCACTATCTACGAGTACCTTGTGTGGTCAGCTCATTGGATACTGCTCTTTCCAATACATGCGCGGCAGTTAGTGGTCCATTTCGTGTAATTGGCATTCGCTTTAGGAACATTTCTGCGATATTTCGTGAATATGGTTTAGAAAAGAGCCACGTCACGAGGCTACTGCCTGGACGCCCTAGTCCATATTCGCAAAATATTGCACAAGTGTTCCCGAAACGAATACCGACCATGTGAAATGGGCCCCTGCATGTCGCGCATTTCTGTTGGAACGGCTAGAATCGAAAAAGCTCGCTATGCTACGTATTCTACAGAAACCATTTTGTTCTATTGCGTGCACTCATATTCAAAGCAATATAAAGTGACTTGCCGTTCGCTGTCATCGAGAGTACTGCATCTCTGCAAACTCGTAATTCCTGACCAGCAGCCCTGGGACAAGCACTCCTTAGCTCAGCATCCCTTTAGTCCTCAACACAGCAGCTTCAGTTGGACTCGTGCATGACTCTACTTTCGCGATGAAAAGGCTATTAGAGCACCGGAGCTCTCGACTAGTTTTATTTGCGCAAAAACACTGACTTTAAGATCGCATTACGGGCGATCACAAACCCTACTACTGAAACAGACAATTTGTATTTAAACAAGTGACGCAATAATTCCTTTAAATTCCAGGCAGCCGCATGGAGCGCCACGCAATTCGGACATTCAGAAACATTTCGAGCGGCCGCATTGGGCGCTTAATGATTCTCAAGATTGACAGAAAAAAGGAGTGGCCCCTTTGGACGCATAATACTTTTCAATTTTAATGAGAAAAGAAACGGCAGCCTCTGTGGGCGCTCAACGATGCCTAATCACAAGCCGGAAGAACAGCAGCCTCTTTGGGCGCATAATAATTCCGAATTGTAATTCGCATAATCTATTGCAAATATGCACTTGCGTAACTTTCGCGGAATATGCGAAAGCTAAGAATCTCTCGATTGAGATTGCAAAAGAGACTAAACGACTAAAGGACCGAAAGACGCGACGCGACATTCACCCTCGATGCACCGAATTTTCGTTTCTACATGGCGTGCTCCGTATCACGACTTTCCACAGTCATCGTCTAACAATGGTCCTCTGTGTAAAGCCGTAATAAGTTGTACCCAGCACAGCCGGCCTATGAAGGGCGAGCACACCATGCGCGAAATCGAAATTAGTGATCGAAGGCGAATTTTATTTCTGGAAGAGTTCGTTTGGTACTCTCATTTAAAAAGAACGAGACGGAAAAAAGCTTATCGTTCGAAGTACAGAAGTGCATTTTTTAATAGATGTCCAGACCGAACCAAACTCACCGAATTTATGTTTTGCTCGATCTGGACCCTTAAACTAGATCGTAGGCTTTAGTTTTGATTCCGTTTCGCAAGTCGCAATGCTTGGGAAACGTTACCAAGTCCAGGCACACCAGCGGGGAGGTACCTACGAAAGTGACCCATTTCTACGAAATATTTCTGATCCATGTTCGACCAATGTGCTTCGTCACTTTGAAAAATTTGGAAAAAGTCTTACGACTAAAGGTCTTAAAGTAACAACTTATTGCTAGGCTGAATTTAATACAGTAAGGAGAGAGAAAACTAGAAAAAGCGAGCACAGTGACCAAGTAGCACCAAGTTCAACTTGTATAATTGAGAATCCTGAATAAATTAATGCTTTATATTCTCGTTTTAATTATTAAGAGAATATAATGGCTCGAATGTAATTAAACTTGTAAAGTGTAACTCTCATTCAAAGCTTCTGCTTTGATTATAAAATTCAAGAAAAATAATTCGGAATATTTAAAACGCGTTATTAGAACTTTAACCTCGAATTTGAAATTTATTTATTGCTTTTGTCTGTATTAAACATTTGGAAGCACGCGCGTTACTGTGACTATTCACGAGTACTAAGTATGTATTCTTGCTCATTGTGCTCGCTATAGCAATCATTTGTTCAATAGCACGCAGAAAAATTGAAAAAATTAAAATGTACTCACTGCTATCCATGCAGACAGGCAGCCACATCGGCAGGTTCACAGACAGACCAAGGGCAGCAAAACCGAATAGAATTTATCACACACACAAATATGTCACTTTAACTTCACGATCAAAAAGCAATTTGAGCACCGGTGCTTAGTCTTAAATAGTTCAAGATGCGTAAAATCACTGACTCTGCACTCGCGTCGACACTACTAACACGCACAACCATCTCGTGATTTTAAACACAAAGCACTGCACGTTTTTAAGTGTCCCTAAGCAGTGGGGACCCTTGATAGGACTCGAGAAACGTGTTGCCCAAAAAGTCTCCCAGATACTGGGTGAATTGTAGTAGAATCTTGTTAAGCGACTTCCCACATGGCACAGTAATCGATCAAATTAATACAGGAATCGAAATGTCGCGGAATAATATGCTCACGCGTTCACCGAGGTCCGACCACTAACGCAGACAAAGCTGAACAGGCAGGCCATTGTTCGGCGACGGTACGACTTTGGTAGAGGTTGTTGACGTTCTGTCTCTCTCCAACGTCTTCCAGCTCGAGCGTCGCGTAAACACGTACGCGGTGTATTCGCGAACGCGATGTTACGGCGTTTTAATACGTAGACACGATATTCCCTTCCAACCAGCTAATAGTTTCGGTCGTATCCAACGCCGGGCAGAAAGTAATAAATACAGAACGCTTATGCTATTCAAGAATAACACAATTTATTATTTTCATCATGTCTCAACTAATATTTTGTCCCTTTCAATTGCATGTAATTATTGTGGAATTAATGATACAATTATTCTTTTTTAAGTTGAATAAAGCACTTTTTTACCAACATTTTGTGACCAAGGCGTTGCTCGAATTATGATTCCAACCTCTGAAATAAATTCCTTTTTATTTTTGGATGTCGTGGGCAGTGGTGGGCAGTGATGGGTAAAGACACGAAATTTCTGTTTTATACACGACTCGTGACTTATACGTTGTATAAGTATTAATATTTCAATCTTTTTGTGTACATTATATTTGTACGAAATGTTAATTTTAAATAAATTTTATTTTAATTCTGTGTAAAAATGTGTTATTAACGTTATTACCATGTTTTGTAATTTTAATTTTAACACACTAACTTTAAAAATTATTTTATGTAAGATTACAATTTTTAAAAATTTTATTATAATGCAAATAACTTCAGCCTTCATCAGTAGACAAATGTAACAGAGTCATCTAGTTTCAGTGAATCATAAAATCCCACTAATTTTGCCAATTTGAGGTCTTTTAACCGATTTCTCGTTTTACAACGAACCTATGCGCATTGAGAAAATAGCTAATCCATATGCAAGATAATGACTTTCGTTAAACGTTGCTGTAGCGTTATTTTGAAGTCACAACAGTTTTAATGCCAGCTATTGAATTTTTCCAACCATCAGTTAATAGTACTCCTTCTTGTGGTTCATCTTTCCTTATAGAATTAACAAGTTCTATTCTGTATCTAAAATTGTTGTGGATAATGTTTTCCTCGTACAAGCTTTAAACTGATGGATGATGGTCCAATTTATTGATAAACGCTTTAAAATGTGTTGATTCTACTATGTTAAGAAGTATATTGCAGCCAGAAATAAAATTGACTAGTAATTGATCCAATTTTCTTTTCCTACAATAAAAATAGTCTTCATTAACACTATTTTTAATTCAAACAAATTATATTTATTATTCTATATGCATTTCTTTTACTAACCTATCAATATCTATTTTTCGTCAGTGTAACTTAATTTAATTTAATTTTTTTAATCAGAATTATAATTATTAATAAATTGGCACTCTTAACAACCTATGCGAAAAATGTTTTATAGGTTAGTTATTTTTATTCCAGCGCTATACGACGTTCACGGCATACACGACATAAACGACGTACCTATACGACGTATAAGTCACGAGTCGTGTATAAAACAGAAATTTCGTGTCTTTACCCATCACTGCCCACCACTGCCCACGACATCCAAAAATAAAAAGGAATTTATTTCAGAGGTTGGAATCATAATTCGAGCAACGCCTTGGTCACAAAATGTTGGTAAAAAAGTGCTTTATTCAACTTAAAAAAGAATAATTGTATCATTAATTCCACAATAATTACATGCAATTGAAAGGGACAAAATATTAGTTGAGACATGATGAAAATAATAAATTGTGTTATTCTTGAATAGCATAAGCGTTCTGTATTTATTACTTTCTGCCCGGCGTTGGATACGACCGAAACTATTAGCTGGTTGGAAGGGAACATCGTGTCTACGTATTAAAACGCCGTAACATCGCGTTCGCGAATACACCGCGTACGTGTTTACGCGACGCTCGAGCTGGAAGACGTTGGAGAGAGACAGAACGTCAACAACCTCTACCAAAGTCGTACCGTCGCCGAACAATGGCCTGCCTGTTCAGCTTTGTCTGCGTTAGTGGTCGGACCTCGGTGAACGCGTGAGCATATTATTCCGCGACATTTCGATTCCTGTATTAATTTGATCGATTACTGTGCCATGTGGGAAGTCGCTTAACAAGATTCTACTACAATTCACCCAGTATCTGGGAGACTTTTTGGGCAACACGTTTCTCGAGTCCTATCAAGGGTCCCCACTGCTTAGGGACACTTAAAAACGTGCAGTGCTTTGTGTTTAAAATCACGAGATGGTTGTGCGTGTTAGTAGTGTCGACGCGAGTGCAGAGTCAGTGATTTTACGCATCTTGAACTATTTAAGACTAAGCACCGGTGCTCAAATTGCTTTTTGATCGTGAAGTTAAAGTGACATATTTGTGTGTGTGATAAATTCTATTCGGTTTTGCTGCCCTTGGTCTGTCTGTGAACCTGCCGATGTGGCTGCCTGTCTGCATGGATAGCAGTGAGTACATTTTAATTTTTTCAATTTTTCTGCGTGCTATTGAACAAATGATTGCTATAGCGAGCACAATGAGCACGAATACATACTTAGTACTCGTGAATAGTCACAGTAACGCGCGTGCTTCCAAATGTTTAATACAGACAAAAGCAATAAATAAATTTCAAATTCGAGGTTAAAGTTCTAATAACGCGTTTTAAATATTCCGAATTATTTTTCTTGAATTTTATAATCAAAGCAGAAGCTTTGAATGAGAGTTACACTTTACAAGTTTAATTACATTCGAGCCATTATATTCTCTTAATAATTAAAACGAGAATATAAAGCATTAATTTATTCAGGATTCTCAATTATACAAGTTGAACTTGGTGCTACTTGGTCACTGTGCTCGCTTTTTCTAGTTTTCTCTCTCCTTACTGTATTAAATTCAGCCTAGCAATAAGTTGTTACTTTAAGACCTTTAGTCGTAAGACTTTTTCCAAATTTTTCAAAGTGACGAAGCACATTGGTCGAACATGGATCAGAAATATTTCGTAGAAATGGGTCACTTTCGTAGGTACCTCCCCGCTGGTGTGCCTGGACTTGGTAACGTTTCCCAAGCATTGCGACTTGCGAAACGGAATCAAAACTAAAGCCTACGATCTAGTTTAAGGGTCCAGATCGAGCAAAACATAAATTCGGTGAGTTTGGTTCGGTCTGGACATCTATTAAAAAATGCACTTCTGTACTTCGAACGATAAGCTTTTTTCCGTCTCGTTCTTTTTAAATGAGAGTACCAAACGAACTCTTCCAGAAATAAAATTCGCCTTCGATCACTAATTTCGATTTCGCGCATGGTGTGCTCGCCCTTCATAGGCCGGCTGTGCTGGGTACAACTTATTACGGCTTTACACAGAGGACCATTGTTAGACGATGACTGTGGAAAGTCGTGATACGGAGCACGCCATGTAGAAACGAAAATTCGGTGCATCGAGGGTGAATGTCGCGTCGCGTCTTTCGGTCCTTTAGTCGTTTAGTCTCTTTTGCAATCTCAATCGAGAGATTCTTAGCTTTCGCATATTCCGCGAAAGTTACGCAAGTGCATATTTGCAATAGATTATGCGAATTACAATTCGGAATTATTATGCGCCCAAAGAGGCTGCTGTTCTTCCGGCTTGTGATTAGGCATCGTTGAGCGCCCACAGAGGCTGCCGTTTCTTTTCTCATTAAAATTGAAAAGTATTATGCGTCCAAAGGGGCCACTCCTTTTTTCTGTCAATCTTGAGAATCATTAAGCGCCCAATGCGGCCGCTCGAAATGTTTCTGAATGTCCGAATTGCGTGGCGCTCCATGCGGCTGCCTGGAATTTAAAGGAATTATTGCGTCACTTGTTTAAATACAAATTGTCTGTTTCAGTAGTAGGGTTTGTGATCGCCCGTAATGCGATCTTAAAGTCAGTGTTTTTGCGCAAATAAAACTAGTCGAGAGCTCCGGTGCTCTAATAGCCTTTTCATCGCGAAAGTAGAGTCATGCACGAGTCCAACTGAAGCTGCTGTGTTGAGGACTAAAGGGATGCTGAGCTAAGGAGTGCTTGTCCCAGGGCTGCTGGTCAGGAATTACGAGTTTGCAGAGATGCAGTACTCTCGATGACAGCGAATGGCAAGTCACTTTATATTGCTTTGAATATGAGTGCACGCAATAGAACAAAATGGTTTCTGTAGAATACGTAGCATAGCGAGCTTTTTCGATTCTAGCCGTTCCAACAGAAATGCGCGACATGCAGGGGCCCATTTCACATGGTCGGTATTCGTTTCGGGAACACTTGTGCAATATTTTGCGAATATGGACTAGGGCGTCCAGGCAGTAGCCTCGTGACGTGGCTCTTTTCTAAACCATATTCACGAAATATCGCAGAAATGTTCCTAAAGCGAATGCCAATTACACGAAATGGACCACTAACTGCCGCGCATGTATTGGAAAGAGCAGTATCCAATGAGCTGACCACACAAGGTACTCGTAGATAGTGACATGCATGTGTCTGTCTTAAAATCAGAAAATTAAATCAATACAACAGTTGCTCGCGATTTTTATAATACCGTTTAATAATTCGTAAAACAATCAAATCGATCGAGTCGAGTAGAGTCACCGCGAAAATTTTGAAAAGGTTCCAGTGGAAGGTGGAACCAGACTTCCTAGCAATCTTGCAGTCTAGCAAGGTCCCCGTTGTTTTCGCGTCCATCTACATATTTTGCAGAGCACCGCGGCTCTTAATTAGAGTAGTATTACCGCGAATTTGGAGTCAAATTTTTGCGTATCTAAGATTTGTCCAGAGCACCGGTGCTCTAATTGCTTTTTATCGCGGAAGTAGAGTCAAAGTTTCGCTTAGCTTCAATTTTCAGCTTAAACCTGCGGGCCCTGGAAAGGGCCAGAAAATTAAATCAATACAAAAGTTGCTCGCGATTTTTGCAATTCCGATTAATAATTCGTAAAATAATCACCGGGAGTCACCGGTAAAAATCTGAAAAGGTTCCAAGTGGAATCAGTCTTCCTAGCAATCTTGCAGTCTAGCAAGATCCTTTGTGATCGCGCGTAACGCGATCGTAGAGTCTCAGTTTTTTTCGCGTTCAACTATATATTTTGCAGAGCACCGCGGCTCTTACTTAGAGTAGTATTACCGCGAAAGTAGAGGCAATTTTTGCGCATAAAAAGTTCGTCCAGAGTACCGGTGCTCTAATTGTTTTTTTATCGCGGAAGTAGAGTCAAATTTTCGGTTAGCTTCAATTTTCAGCTTAGACTCACCAAGGAGATTCTAGGCCCTAAAAAGGGCCTAGCTCATGGACCCTGGTGAAGGCCCAACAAATGGACCCTATACAGGGCCTAGCGCGTAGGCCCTAGAGAGGGCCCAAAGGGAGACCCTACAGAGGGCCTAGCATAGGCCCTAGAGAGGGCCCAAAGGGAGACCCTACAGAGGCCCTAGAGAGGGCCCAAAGCTTGGAAGCTGGCGAGGATGACAGGATGGACCATATTCGCCGACCGGTGAATAATATTCTGTACTTGCATGCGACTTGTTATGTAGACACGAGTACCTTGTATTCCTGGGTAGTAATCTTTGTGCGTGTATTTTGCAAGTGTAAGCATCCTACTTAATTGCACGCAGTGCAGTTTGGTAGGATATGCATCCTACAAAATGCAATCAAAAAGACTTTGCCCAACGAGTTCATTCCGAGAGCAAGGAATGTGAAATAATTGAAATGGCGCGTTTAAAATACAAGAGGGCCAAAAGTTGCTGCTCCTTTTGTCGAATTAGAGCCACCCCTATATACCCCGCGGCGTGTATACGCATATTAACCCTTTGGACTTTAAATTAAAATCTTTTGAAAGTAGCCTTTTCCCTTTAATATTGCAAGTAAAGTTCAAAGGATTAATATATTTTTGCGAGATATTCGGGGAATCATTTGGGAGTCGCTGAGGGATTCGTGCGTTTAGATTTAAGTAAGAGAATTGTAAAGACCTATGTACGTACAGGGAGATATCGAACCTACCGCCTATCTCCGATGAGCAGGTAGGTTCGATACCTAAACCGAAGGGATCGACGGAAATTTGTTTCCATCCATCTCTTCGGTTGAATAGGCTAAGGGTTTCATGTACAGGGAGATCGGTGGAACTTTGACTCCATCTATCTCTCTACGGGTCTCGGAACGCAGCAACCTCCTCGTGGTGAGACCTGGTAATCGGTGAGAACCGAGCCGATAGTTGCGATTGTCAAATATTCTAATTAGATATAAGAATTTCTTTAACTTGCAATGTTAATAGAATGTAAGAATAAAATATAATAACTTGAAATATTGTAACATGAACTCAGTATTTCAACACATTTCAGAGTAGTTCTTGAGTTGGACGCTGTTCATGAACAGAGGTCGCTAAATTCAGTCCTCAAATTCTGGGGCGGTAACACAGTTTGTACGGTGACACGAAGTCCCATAAGGTGATAGGTCTATTCCATACCTCGTCTGTGGTTCCGATAAGATTTCGAGGCCCTTTTTAGGGCCTAGAATTTCCTTGGCAAGTCTAAGCTGAAAATTGAAGCTAAGCGAAAATTTGACTCTACTTCCGCGATAAAAAAGCAATTAGAACACCGGTGCTCTGGACGAACTTTTTATGCGCAAAAAATTGGCTCTACTTTCGCGAAGAAAATTCAACTGGAGCTTCGGTGCTCTGGACAAGTCTTAGATACGCAAAAATTTGACTCCAAATTCGCGGTAGTACTACTCTAATTAAGAGCCGCGGTGCTCTGCAAAATACGTAGATGAACGCGAAAAAAAACGGGGACACTACGATCGCATTACGCGCGATCACGAAGGATCTTGCTAGACTGCAAGATTGCTAGGAAGTCTGGTTCCACTTGGAACTTTTCCAAATTTTTCGCGGTGACTATACTCGTCACGATCGATTCCATTATTTTAGGAATTATTAATCGGAATTGCAAAAATCGCGAGCAAATGTTGTATCGATTTAATTTTTTGATTTTAAGACAGACACATGCATGTCACAATCTACGAGTACCTTGTATGGTCGGCTCATTGGATTCTGCTCTTTCCAACAAATATGCGCAGCGGTTAGTGGCCCACTTCATATAATTGGCATTCGTTTTAGGAACATTTATGCGATATTTCGTGAATATGGCTTAGAAAAGAACCACATCATGAGGCTACTGCCTAGACGCCCTAGACCATGTGGGAGGTCGCTTAACAAGATTCTACAACAATTCACCAAGTATCTAGAAGACTTCGCAAGCAATACTTTTCTCGAAGAACTGGGAGTCGTTGGAGCGAGACGGAACGTCAACAACCTCTAGCAAAGTCGAACCAACGCCGAACAATGCACCTGCCAGTTTAACTTTACTCGCAATGGTGATCGGACCTCAGGGAATGCGTGAGCATATTATTTCGCGATACCTTGATTCCTGGATTGATTTCATCGATTACTGGACCATGTGGGAAGTTGCTTAACAAGATTCTACAACAATTCGCCAAGTATCTAGAAGACTTCGCAAGCAATACTTTTCTCGAGGAGTTGGGAGTCGTTGGGGCGAGACGGAACGTCAACAACCTCTAGCAAAGTCGAACCAACGCCGAACAATGTACTTGGCAGTTGAACATTGCCTGCGACAGTGAACGAACCTCAGTGAACGCGTGAGCATATTATTTCGCGATATCTCGCTCCCTGGACTGATTTCATCGGTTACTGGACCATGTGGGAGGTCGCTTAACAAGATTTTACAACAATTCACCAAGTATCTAGAAGACTTCGCAAGCAATACTTTTCTCGAGGAGTTGGGAGTCGTTGGGGCGAGACGGAACGTCGCACACACGCACGCACGTGCAAGAAAGAAAGAAAAGGATTAATGCAATTTATACATATTTATTGAGTTTAGCAACACCAATTCGGGGCGCAGCGCCAAGTATTTTGAATAAAATATTTATTCGTATTAAAATATTTATTTGTATAAAAATATATCTGCATATCTGCATATTATTATTTAATACATTTTTTCTTTGTATAAATAGCCATTATGAGTAATGGAATTTTAGCTGTGCATATGTAGTTGTGTCATCTAAAGCGCAGTTGGAAAGCATCTTTATGTACTGGCAGCTCATTTTGATTTCACATCTTTTTTTAATTTTGTAATTATTATATTATCTTCTATTTTTTGTGATTTTCATGTTTTCATGTACTTGGCGTATTTTTTTACTTTTTCGAAGTTTTTTTGTGGGTAAAAATATACTCATAGCAGAGTTAAGCCGGGAATCCACCGGGAAGCTAAGCTGAGCTATGCTATGCGATGCTATGTTTTAACTTATTTTTTGGTGGAAATGGTTCCATAAGAATGTATTGAAGCTAATTTTTTTTAATCTAGTATCGCATAGCCTAGCATCGCATAGCATAGCATAGCATAGCATAGCATAGCATAGCATAGCATCGCATCGCATAGCATAGCTTAGCTTCCCGGTGGATTTTTTGTTCGTCACTTTTATTCGTGGGAATTTATTTAATGTCATGAACAAAACTAACGATGTACATGTAACCTGCAACATTTTGAAAGTTTTGGATAGGCCTTTGCCTATGTCATTTACTTTTTTGGCTAATTGTTTTTCATTTTTGCAGAAGACAGAGTACGCCCAAAAGGAGGAGCTGCAAAAGGAGAACGCTATTTTGTATGGTAAGTTTTATATTATTTTTATAACGATTACAGATCGCGCAATATAACTTTGCCTCCGAGCGGCGACTGAGTTGGCCGTGACTCCACCGTGCGTGCGAGACAGTCAGACCGTCGAACGCTGGTCCCCGGCGGAGGCAAAGTTATATAGGGTAATTCCGGTTAGATTTTTGTCCTTTATAAAACTACTAAATTTACGGTGTGTTGATTTTTTTAAAAAGTGGGCCATCTCTCCCCGACTTACCCTATATTTCGCAATCTGTAACGATAAACTTACAGAAAAATTAAATTAAAATAATAATAATCAAATTTATTTTTCCAGATTCTGCTGATGACGATGTTTTTATGGCCGTTGACAATTGCAGCCAGACTAAAACCACGGCGTCAAGGACCCCGAGGGTGGCTCAACCGCCAGCACCGACCCCGGGCGCGGCTCAACCACCAGCACCGACCCCGGGGGTGGCCCAACCACCAGCACCGACCTCGGGGGCGGCTCAACCACCAGCACCGACCCCGGGGGCTCCACCACCAGCGGGGCAACGCCAGTGGGCTACATGTAAGTGTTTTTATACAAAAATAATCAATGATTTCTGTGAATTTTTAATTAATTAATATTCTTTTGAGTCTTTCTTTTTATATTATGTATTTGCTGGTATTCTTTTTCGTCTTCGACTTTTTTCTGTACTTGGCGTAATTTCTTTGCTTTTTTGAAGTTTTTTTATTGGATTATAACAGGCCTGGGATTTAAGTGAACGCAGCGGCCGATTTTCAGAGGCAACGCCTCCTTTCTCCCACCGCACGTCTTGACCCCCGCAGCGGCCAAAAAGCTTAGAGCGCCTCAGGCCCGTACCATATGAACCGAAGCCTCTGAAAATCGGCCGCTGCGTTCACTTAAATCCCAGGCCTGGATTATAATAATGAAATAAAAATATAATATTATTATAACTTTGTGGTTTAATCAATTTAACAATTATAATTATATTCACTTAATTTATCATTTCAGATAGAGGTACCAGAGCCGGGCGGGCAAGGCGCCAAAATGATTTTATGGGCTTTCTGATGAAGTTAAGTCAAGCGGAGTTCCACTGGGGGAGGAGGGGACGGGGGCGGGGCAAGAGAGGCCAATAAAAATGAACAATTTATATATATAATATATAATAAAAATTTAATTGAATGAATCTTTGTTTCTGTATGTCGTAATCATTAATTCCTTTCTTGCTTCTTTATCCTTATATGTATGTCGTAATTCATTTCTGGTTTCCTTATCCTTATATATATTTTACAATTACAGCATAATAATTATCAGCTGTTGAAATTTACAATTCCATGAATCTGAAAGCACGTACAATTCCGTGAATCTGAAAGCACGTACAATTCCATGAAACTGAAAGCATGCACAATGTCATGAATTGTTTTATCAAATCGAGAAATGTTTTTCGTGGTTAGAAAATTAAAATTTCCATTCATAACGTCATTTTCTGAGTATATTTCATGGAATAGTATTTTTTAAATTAATTTGTTTATGTTTACCAAATTCATGCGTTATATTAGACTCTAATTGATTTTAGTATCATTTTCATTTTCATGTTTACAGATTTCTGTGCTTAAAGAGGTTATCGCTAGATTTAGCACGAATTTTCGTGTTTTCATATTCATGGAATTGTACGTGTTTCCAGATTCATGGAATTGTATGTGAGACTGCATTTTGATTCCAATTCAATGGTACAACGATAATATATATTTGTAAAAACACGTGGCATCTCAAATTTTGTATATAACCTGACTGTAAGCTGTCAAAATTTGGAGTAAATTGCACATAGTGAAGATAGGAATTGATGAACGAAACATGTATTAGTTCGTTTTGGCTGAAGGTGTGCGTATAATAACGCGTATACGTATTATGTCGACAAAAATTTGAGATTGAAGAAGAATAAGAAGAAAAATCTACCGTTTTCGACAGATCCCTGAGACGATATTACGATATCTCTGTCATGCGTGGACCGATTTTATTGAAATTGGTCTTATTCGAAAGCCGATATGCGGTTTACATAAGAAAAATGCCTTTAAATTTAGAAAATATTGCAGGCGTGATGAGATATAATGTAATAAATGTCAGAATTAGGTTAGAGTGTCCCCGGGACGAGTAAAGGTACACGGCAGCGACATCGACATATATATATATAGGGTGTTCTTTTTTCATGTACTTGGCGTCGAGACGCTACCGCGTCTCTAGATATAGCAGATTAATAAATTTATATTAATTTATGACAATGTTTTTAAATGGGATTCTTTTTTATGAGATTATACACTTGGCGCTCTTTTTTGTATCTTTTTTTAAAAAAGGTAATTTTGTGGAGATTTCACACATTTTATAGTGTTCGTTATGGCTGTATAATTTTTTCACCCCCCTCGGGTGAATTATTAATATTAAGTGAAATATTATATTGCCATCTAAACTACGCACGCCTGCAAAGCTACCAGACAATTGGATCGGTGGAATTGGTTTAAATTTGAGTTTTCAGACACGAAGCAAACATACAGGAAGCAAACAGAGGATGGAAGCTGAATAAAATCGTTTAATTAATATAATACTATGTCACAATAAATTTTTTTCTCTAACGTAGATGATATGTAAATATATATGAAATCCACATTTTAGTTACAACTTAACGTAGAACATATAGAAATAGAGTGGCCCTTTGTTATAGAAAATGTAGAGACTACAAAATGTGCCCGAAGGAAGTGAGAGCGCAGAATGTCTTGTTGGAGGAAATTTAAATACTAATGGTAATTTATGGAGAATGAACAAAGAGATTCAATATTTTTAACACACAATTTATTGGTGCTGGAATAAAATTAAATTAGTATGTTTATTGGTGAATTGAAATATTTTTCATGGGAAACTAATCAAAGTAACGAATAGCGTAGGAACTACTATGGATTTTAATAAAATATTATACTCATAATACTTGAGAGATTTCAAATCTTATGTGAAAATATGTTTCACAAAAGTTTGGAAAGTATCGAGGGAGATGCATATTCAGCGTAGTTTCTTCACTAATGGGACTTACTCGACATTGCAAGCAGTACGCCATAATTTTCTTAACCCTTAACTGGTATACTGTTTTTTTGAAACGTAACTGGTATACTGGGGTCGTGGCAGACCCCAAATAAAAAAGGGCACAGAAACTTGTAAAGTCGACACTAGAAGAACCTCTATGAATATTTTGTTCTTAGGTAATATATAAAATAATAGAAACGTAGAAATTTAAAGTATTACTGCAAAGTTAATTATAAATTCAGTTTACAAACTTAGAGAACCAAAAGTTTCACAGCGAACTCTGCGTGCCGGGGGTAACGAGTGACCCCAGGATACCAGTTAAGAGTTAAATATCAATGCTACGCTAATTTGAAAAATTTTGTCGATTTACCTTATTTCTCTATCTAATAACCTCCTCCGGACAACCTCCAAGCCTGTGTATACCCTTCATTCCTGTCCAAGCCCGTGCGTCCCTTTCATTTTTATTCGAGCCTGTGCGTCTCCTTTATTTCTATCGAAGCCTATGGATCTCCTTCATTTCTACAAGTTTTACATAAAAACTCTAATGTAAAAATAGTCTGATGGTATGAAAACAATATATTATTTTGTAGAAACTTGTGTCAAAGAAGACGCTAATCTGTCGAACCTTCTCCGGACTACTTCCAAGTCTATGCGTCCCCTCCGTTTCTATAAGCTGTATATAAATAGTCTATTAAAAAATTTGGGTGACTTACCTTGTTAATTGAGACAATAATTCGGTGTCCTATGTCGTGTAAAAAGGCGTGAGATTTCAAAAAGTTTGACAATATCCTTATTTAACACTTCGCATGTTATGGTTCTTTAATATCTTTAATACTAGCTAGGTTACGTTTATATCTCTACAGACTAGGGTTGCCGATCTGAGATCGATTAATCGAAAGATCGATCTTTTGCCCCGCGGTAATGCCTAGGCATAACCTAGGTTAGGGCTAGGTTAGGGCTAGGCAATACCTAGGCATAACGTAGGTATTACCTAGGTAATACTTAGGCATAACGTAGGTATTACCTAGGTAATACCTAGGTATAAATAATAAAGAATCGGAACACGATTTCTGGTCCCCGAGGACCGATTGAAAAAGCTGAAAAAATTCAAAATTCAAAATTCAGAATTCAAAAATTCAAGCCAAAAATTCCTAAAAATGCCCTAGATCCTAAAAAAATCCTAAACAGTCCTAAAAAATGCCGTAGATCCTAAAAAAAGCCCAAAAATTCCTAAAAATGCCCTAGATTCCAAAAAAAATGCCAAAAATTCCTAAAAATGCCCTAGGTTCCAAAAAAGCCCAAAAATTCCTAAAAAATGCCCTAGATTCCAAAAAAAATGCCAAAAATTCCTAAAAATGCCCCAGATTCCAAAAAAAATTCCTAAAAATGCCCTAGATTCCAAAAACGCCCAAAAATTCCTAAAAAATGCCCTAGATTCAAAAAAAAATGCCAAAAATTCCTAAAAATGCCCTAGATTCCAAAAAAAAGCCCAAAAATTCCTAAAAATGCCCTAGATTAAAAAAAAAATGCAAGAAATTCCTAAAAAATGCCCTAGATTCCAAAAAAAATGCCAAATATTCCTAAAAATGCCCTAGATTCCAAAAAAAATGCCAAATATTCCTAAAAATGCCCTAGATTCCAAAAAAAATGCCAAATATTCCTAAAAATGCCCTAGATTCCAAAAAAAATGCCAAAAATTCCTAAAAATGCCCTAGATTCCAAAAAAAATGCCAAGAATTCCTAAAAAATGCCCTAGATCCTAAAAAAATCCCAAAAAGTCCTAAAAAATGCCGTAGATCCTAAAAAAGCCCAAAAATTCCTAAAAATTTCCTAGATTCCTAAAAAAAACAAAAAATCCTAAAAAATGCCCTAGATTCCTAAAAAATGCCAAAAATTCCTAAAAAAATTCCCTAGATTCCTAAAAAAATCCAAAAATTCCTAAAAATGCCCTAGATGGTTAGGGTTGGTGGTAATAGCTGAAAATAGCTAATAAAATGTCAGGGGTGCAGAGGGTAGCTGAAAATAGCTAATAAAATGTCAGGGGTGCAGAGGGTAGCTGAAAATATGTAATAAAATGTCAGGGGTGCAGAGGGTAGCTGAAAATAGGTAATAAAATGTCAGGGGTGCAGAGGGTAGCTGAAAATAGCTAATAAAATGTCAGGGGTGCAGTGGGTAGCTGAAAATAGCCAATAAAGTGTCAGGGGTGCAGAGGGTAGCTGAAAATAGCTAATAAAAGGTCAGGGGTGCAGAGGGTAGCTGAAAATAGCTAATAAAATGTCAGGAGTGCAGAGGGTAGCTGAAAATAGGTAATAAAATGTCAGGGGTGCAGAGGGTAGCTGAAAATAGCTAATAAAAGGTCAGGGGTGCAGAGGGTAGCTGAAAATAGCTAATAAAATGTCAGGAGTGCAGAGGGTAGCTGAAAATAGGTAATAAAATGTCAGGGGTGCAGAGGGTAGCTGAAAATAGCTAATAAAATGTCAGGGGTGCAGAGGGTAGCTGAAAATAGGTAATAAAAGGTCAGGGGTGCAGAGGGTAGCTGAAAATAGCTAATAAAATGTCAGGGGTGCAGAGGGTAACTGAAAATAGCCAATAAAGTGTCAGGGGTGCAGAGGGTAGCTGAAAATAGGTAATAAAATGTCAGGGGTGCAGAGGGTAGCTGAAAATAGCTAATAAAATGTCAGGGGTGCAGAGGGTAGCTGAAAATAGGTAATAAAAGGTCAGGGGTGCAGAGGGTAGCTGAAAATAGCTAATAAAATGTCAGGGGTGCAGAGGGTAGCTGAAAATAGCCAATAAAGTGTCAGGGGTGCAGAGGGTAGCCGAAAATAGCTAATAAAATGTCAGTTATCAGCATAAATAGCTAATAAAATTTCTTTTACTAACCTATCAATATCCATTTTTCGTCAGTGTAACTTAATTTAATTTAATTTTTTTAATCAGAATTATAATTATTAATAAATTGGCACTCTTAATAACCTATGCGAAAAATGTTTTATAGGTTAGTTATTTTTATTCTAGCGCTATACGACGTTCACGGCATACACGACAATAACGACGTATACGACGTATAAGACACGAGTCGTGTATAAAACAGAAATTTCGTGTCTTTATCCATCACTGCCCACCACTGCCCACGACATCCAAAAATAAAAAGGAATTTATTTCAGAGGTTGGAATCATAATTCGAGCAACGCCTTGGTCACAAAATGTTGGTAAAAGATATCTCTATAACAGTCTCTATAACAGGAACATATATTTTGGTCACCGATATTAAAAAAGTTCTCAATCGTTGTAACAAATACTAGATACTATTCAATGGATAGTACTACAAGAATATTAAATAATTCTTACAGTTAAATTGATATCCGGAATGTGTTATTTATATGTAATACTTACCTACGTAGATGTTTTAGAATCGTTATAATAAAAGTTCCATGAAAACAAGTTATATTACACGTTTATTAAAAAAGTTTTCATAAGATAAAGAAAAGTACTAAACTATTAGGTACGAGTTTTATTTATCAATATAATATCATATTCTTCAAATGTTTATTTAACAAAATGTATGAAAATCGTAATATAATTAATGGTTTTAATTAGTTTAAATACGATGATGTATTATGGCTATAATACTATCACGCTGAATTGCAAGACATAAATAGTATAATAATACATAGATGTATATTCATATACCCTGATAACCATCTGACGCCAATCTGATTAATACTTCTTGTGTAAAAATCTTCATACTATTATATTCTAATTATTTATTTCTAATATAATTCTAATATAATTATAATTATTTATTTCTAATTCTATTATATTGCCGACACATCATCGGTCGGTGGTGTGCGGGTTGCCGATGGTCGATAAGTTACCGACACACCAGCGGTCTGTAACGTGCGAGTTACCAAGGGTCGGTAGTCGGAGTATCCAACGGGGCGAAACCTTAACCACAGACGAGGTGGTGACACAGCTACATATGCACAGCTAAAATTCCATTACTCATAATGGCTATTTATAGAAAGAAAGAATGTATTAAATAATATTAAGCAGATATATTTTTATACGAATAAATATTTTATTCAAAATACTTGGCGCTGCGCTCCGAATTGGTGTTGCTAAACTCAATAAATATGTAATAAATTGCATTAATCCTTTTCTTTCTTTCTTGTACGTGTGTGTGTGCGCGCGCGCGTGTGTGTGCGTGTGCATATGCTACGCATGGTATTAGAATTAAATATATGTAGAATAAATCTGACTGCGTTTCTAATATGTGTATGTATATGTATTTTATATTGTAATGGAGTTGTTGTAAATTATTAATTAATACTAAGGCAATTAACATTTTTTCGGTTGCGCAGCGCCAAGTATTTTGAATCAAATATTTATTCGTATTAAAATATTTATTTGTATAAAAATATATCTGCTTAATATTATTGAATACATTTTGTTCTGTGTGTAAATAGCCAGTGTGATAATTGGCGCAATTGTTGTATATCATTACTTTTGTAAAGTTGAATATATAGCAGATTAATAAATTTATATTAATTTATGACAATGTTTTTAAATGGGATTCTTTTTTATGAGATTATATACTTGGCCCTCTTTTTTGTACCTTTTTTTAAAAAAGTAATTTTGTGGAGATTTCACACATTTTATAGTGTTCATTATGGCTGTATAATTTTTTCACCCCCTCGGGTGAATTATTAATATTAAGTGAAATATTATATTGCCATCTAAACTACGCACGCCTGCAAAGCTACCAGACAATTGGATCGGTGGAATTGGTTTAAATTTGAGTTTTCAGACACGAAGCAAACATACAGGAAGCAAACAGAGGATGGAAGCTGAATAAAATCGTTTAATTAATATAATACTATGTCACAATAAATTTTTTTCTCTAACGTAGATGATATGTAAATATATATGAAATCCACATTTTAGTTACAACTTAACGTAGAACATATAGAAATAGAGTGGCCCTTTGTTATAGAAAATGTAGAGACTACAAAATGTGCCCGAAGGAAGTGAGAGCGCAGAATGTCTTGTTGGAGGAAATTTAAATACTAATGGTAATTTATGGAGAATGAACAAAGAGATTCAATATTTTTAACACACAATTTATTGGTGCTGGAATAAAATTAAATTAGTATGTTTATTGGTGAATTGAAATATTGTTCATGGGAAACTAATCAAATTAACGAATAGCGTAGGAACTACTATGGATTTTAATAAAATATTATACTCATAATACTTGAGAGATTTCAAATCTTATGTGAAAATATGTTTCACAAAAGTTTGGAAAGTATCGAGGGAGATGCATATTGAGCGTACTTTCTTCACTAATGCGACTTACTCGACATTGCAAGCAGTACGCCATAATTTTCTTAACCCTTAACTGGTATACTGTTTTTTTGAAACGTAACTGGTATACTGGGGTCGTGGCAGACCCCAAATAAAAAAGGGCACAGAAACTTGTAAAGTCGACACTAGAAGAACCTCTATGAATATTTTGTTCTTAGGTAATATATAAAATAATAGAAACGTAGAAATTTAAAGTATTACTACAAAGTTAATTATAAATTCAGTTTACAAACTTAGAGAACCAAAAGTTTCACAGCGAACTCTGCGTGCCGGGGGTAACGAGTGACCCCAGGATACCAGTTAAGAGTTAAATATCAATGCTACGCTAATTTGAAAAATTTTGTCGATTTACCTTATTTCTCTATCTAATAACCTCCTCCGGACAACCTCCAAGCCTGTGTATACCCTTCATTCCTGTCCAAGCCCGTGCGTCCCTTTCATTTTTATTCGAGCCTGTGCGTCTCCTTTATTTCTATCGAAGCCTATGGATCTCCTTCATTTCTACAAGTTTTACATAAAAACTCTAATGTAAAAATAGTCTGATGGTATGAAAAGAATATATTATTTTGTAGAAACTTGTGTCAAAGAAGACGCTAATCTGTCGAACCTTCTCCGGACTACTTCCAAGTCTATGCGTCCCCTCCGTTTCTATAAGCTGTATATAAATAGTCTATTAAAAAATTTGGGTGACTTACCTTGTTAATTGAGACAATAATTCGGTGTCCTATGTCGTGTAAAAAGGCGTGAGATTTCAAAAAGTTTGACAATATCCTTATTTAACACTTCGCATGTTATGGTTCTTTAATATCTTTAATACTAGCTAGGTTACGTTTATATCTCTACAGACTAGGGTTGCCGATCTGAGATCGATTAATCGAAAGATCGATCTTTTGCCCCGCGGTAATACCTAGGTTATGCCTAGGCATAACCTAGGTTAGGGCTAGGTTAGGGCTAGGCAATACCTAGGCATAACGTAGGTATTACCTAGGTAATACCTAGGTATAAATAATAAAGAATCGGAACACGATTTCTGGTCCCCGAGGACCGATTGAAAAAGCTGAAAAAATTCAAAATTCAAAATTCAGAATTCAAAAATTCAAGCCAAAAATTCCTAAAAATGCCCTAGCTTCCAAAAAAATGCCAAAAATTCCTAAAAAATGCCCCAGATTCCAAAAAAAAATCCAAAAAATTCCTAAAAATGCCCTAGATTCCAAAAAAAATGCCAAAAATTCCTAAAAATGCCCTAGATTCCAAAAAAGCCCAAAAATTCCTAAAAATGCCCTAGATTCCAAAAAAAATGCCAAAAATTCCTAAAAATGCCCTAGATCCTAAAAATTCCCTCCGAGACAGAGAGAGATGGGGAGAGAGGGAGAGAGAGTGAGGGGGAGAGAGAGAGAGCGAGAGAGAGAGAGAGCGAGAGAGCGAGAGAGCGAGAGAGAGAGAGCGCGAGAGAGCGAGAGAGAGAGAGCGAGAGAGAGCGAGAGAGAGCGAGAGAGAGCGAGAGAGAGCGAGAGAGAGAGCGCGAGAGAGCGAGAGAGAGAGCGAGAGAGAGAGAGAGAGCGAGAGAGAGCGAGAGAGAGCGAGAGAGAGAGAGAGCGAGAGAGAGAGCGAGAGAGAGCGCGAGAGAGCGAGAGAGAGAGAGCGAGAGAGAGAGAGCGAGAGAGAGAGAGAGAGCGAGAGAGAGCGAGAGAGAGAGAGAGAGAGAGAGAGAGAGAGAGAGAGAGAGAGAGAGAGAGAGCGAGAGAGAGAGAGAGAGAATACAAAAATTCCCTAGATCCCTAAAGATTCCCTAGAGTCCTAAAAAGTCCCTAGATTCTAAAAAGTCCCTAGATCCCTAAAAAGTCCCTAGATCCGGGTTAGGGTCAGCGAGAAGTGACCCTAACCGGGTTAGGGTCAGCGAGACGTGACTAAAAATGCCCTAGATTCCAAAAAAAATGCCAAAAATTCCTAAAAATGCCCTAGATTCCAAAAAAGCCCAAAAATTCCTAAAAATGCCCTAGATTCCAAAAAAAATGCCAAAAATTCCTAAAAATGCCCTAGATCCTAAAAATTCCCTCCGAGACAGAGAGAGATGGGGAGAGAGGGAGAGAGAGAGAGGGGGAGAGAGAGAGAGCGAGAGAGAGAGAGCGAGAGAGAGCGAGAGAGAGCGAGAGAGAGAGAGCGCGAGAGAGCGAGAGAGAGAGAGAGCGAGAGAGAGCGAGAGAGAGAGAGAGCGCGAGAGAGCGAGAGAGAGAGCGAGAGAGAGAGCGAGAGAGAGAGAGAGAG